>CM035840.1:266867489-268144989 GCA_020510985.1 Pholidichthys leucotaenia | reverse complement strand
AGTTATTACTCTGCATTAATAGAAGAGAACAAGAATAATCCCAGGTTTCTTTTCAGCACTGTAGCCAGGTTGACAAAGAGTCAGGACTCTGTCAATCCTAGCATTCCCTTAGAGCAGTGGTATCAAACTCATTCCATGGAGGGCCAAGACCCTGCAGGTTTTACTTTCACCCAGTCTCTTCAGCAGGTGTTTTTACTGATCAGCAATCAGTGGGAAGAAATTCAGAGAAATTACCTGTTGAAGACACTGGGTGGAGGTAAAACCTGCAGGGTCTTGGCCCTCCATGGAATGAGTTTGACACCTGTGCCTTAGAGCTTACTTGTCAGGACTTTATGAACTTTTTCAATAATAAAATTTCATCCATCAGAGATAAAATCAATCAGATTCTTCCTACAGTTAACTTAAATACTGTAACTACTACAACTCCTTCAATTGATGTCTGACTTGATGAGTTTACTCCAATCGACCTTTGTGAGTTAGACAAAATAGTTTCCTCATCCAAACCTTCAACTTGTCTTTTAGACCCTATTCCTACCAGGTTATTTAAAGAAGTCTTTCAACTTATTGGTAGCTTTATTCTTCATATAATCAATTCGTCATTAACTTTAGGCCATGTACCGCAGGCTTTTAAAACGGCTGTAATTAAACCCTTACTCAAAAAGCCAACGCTAGATCCAGGAGCTTTAGCTAACTATAGACCAATCTCTAATCTCCCTTTCATTTCAAAAATCTTAGAAAGAGTTGTTGCTATGCAATTATTTGACCACCTGCAGGGAAATGGTTTACTTGAAGAGTTTCAATCTGGGTTTAGAATCCATCATAGTACTGAAACAGCCTTAGCGAAGGTCACTAACGACCTCCTCATCGCATCTGATAATGGACTGGTTTCTGTACTTGTCCTTTTAGACCTTAGTGCAGCTTTTGATACTATCGATCATAATATTCTACTTGATAGATTAGAACACTATGTTGGACTTAATGGAACTTCGTTGCAGTGGTTTAGATCTTATTTATCTGATAGGTTCCAGTTTGTTCATGTAAATAATGAGTTTTCTTTCAACTCAAAGCTTAGTCATGGAGTTCCACAGGGATCTGTGCTAGGCCCTACTCTTTTTAGTTTATATATGCTTCTGTTAGGCAACATTATTAGAAAGCACTGTATACATTTTCATTGTTATGCAGATGACACACAATTATACCTGTCAATGAAGCCAGATGATAGTAATCAATTAGCCAAGTTAGAAGCCTGTCTTAAGGAAATCAAAGCTTGGATGACTTGTAATTTCCTGCTATTAAATTCAGATAAGACTGAGGTCATTCTTGTTGGTCCAAAAAACCTGAGAAATACCTTTCCAAATCAAACTTTCAGTTTGGATGTGGTTACTCTTTCTCTTAATAGCTCTGTGAGGAACCTTGGAATTATTTTTGATCAAGATCTGTCCTTCAATTCACAAATTAAATTTGTTTCTAAGACTGCCTTCTATCATTTGCGTAATATTGCCAAGATTAGGAGCATCTTGTCTCAGAGTGATGCTGAGAAACTGATCCACACTTTTGTTAGCTCGAGATTAGATTATTGTAATTCTTTATTATCAGGCTGTCCTTAAACATCTTTAAAAAGTCTTCAGCTGATCCAAAATGCTGCAGCAAGAGTTTTAACAGGTACTAGAAAGAGAGATCATATCTCTCCGGTTCTGGCCTCCCTTCATTGGCTTCCCATAGAGTTTAGAATTAAGTTTAAAACCCTTCTTCTTACTTACAAAGCTCTAAACAATCAGGCTCCTTTTTATCTAAAAGATCTGATACTACCGTATTATCCTAACAGAGCACTATGCTCCCAAAATGCAGGATTACTTGTAATACCTAGAATCTCCAAAAGTACAATGGGAGGCAGAGCCTTCAGTTATCAAGCTCCTCTCCTGTGGAACCAGCTGCCAATCTGGATTCGGGAGTCAGACTCGATCTCTGTTTTTAAGAATAGGGCTAAAACCTACCTTTTTGATATAGCCTACAATTAGGGAGAGATCATGTGTTTCTGAACCCTCCCTTAGTTATGCTGCTAATAGGTTTAGTCAGCCGGGGGAACCTCCAGTAATGCACTGGGCCTCACTCCTTTCCTCACTCTCAATGAAATATTTTTTTTTTTGCTGGTCATTAACATTTGTTTGTTCTCTCCCATAGATTGAGTCCCCATTGTGCTATTTGCTCTCTACATGTCTGTTCTTTTCAACTTCTCTATCCCCTCACCCCCCAGCCAGTCGCAGCAGATGACTGCCCCTCCCTGAGCCTGGTTCTGCTGGAGGTTTCTTCCTGTTAAAAGGGAGTTTTTCCTCTCCACCGTCGCCAAGTGCTTGCTCACAGGGGATCGCCTGATTGCTGGGGTCTTTCTGCAACTGTGGGGGTTCCCCCTACAGTTGATAGTGCTATGAGATGACTGTTGTTGTGAAATGGTGCTATATAAATAAAGTTGAATTGAATTGAATTGAAGTAGTGGGTAACCGCCTGTAAGGTTTGTCAGTGGCTTTGTGAATTTTGAGAAGTCTTTAACTCTTTGAGTGTGAGAATTTGTGTGCCCCTGGTGGCAGAGTGCAGCACTGCGCCTGTCATCTCACTCTGACATCGCCAGCTGCATTGGGGATTTGTACTGATTTGTACTGATCTGCCAGTTTCAGAAGGTGACAGACATGCGTTGGAGGACTCAATGGATGACACATAATACACCAAAGAAGAAGAACTCCTCATTTCCTTTTCCTGTATTCCCTTCTTTTAGCTCAGAAAGCTAATATAGCCGCAATCGGTCATCGTCACCGTCACTTAGACAGCTTTGTACACAGAAAATAGCCACGGGATACAAGCAGAATTTATGTGGGATAATCATAAGACTTTGTAGATGTGATAGAGAGTGTAAATGACCGACAGAATGCAAAATAACGACCACGATGGGTGAAAATGCTGCGACCACGGCAGCGAGCAAGTCCCGTTAGCCGCTGGTTAGTGACTTATTTCTTTTTATGATTTGAATTTTATTGGGTTTTCAATTTAGAAAATAAAACAAAAAACAAACAAACAAGCAAAAAAAAAAAACCATCAAGAACAAATATACCCAGTGAGAGGATAAAACATTCCAGTTCCACCCTAGTACTCCTAAGATGATTGGATTAATCTACAACACCTATAAAGGTGAGATAGGATCCCCACTTATTGTAAAAGTTGTCCATACTGTCCAAAAGTTTATATGAAAGGCGTTCTAGTGCAGCTAGCTTGCCCAGCTCCCTAAGCCACTGAGCTACGGGTGGGGCAGAGGAAGATTTCCAATAGGAGATAATCAACTTTCGGCCCACCATCAAAGCAGTCTGAATCCACTCGGCGTCAGAGATTGGGTCCTGAATAGTTGATGGATCCACAAGAACAAAAAGTCTCTGAGTGAAAGTTGTGTCTTGCTTGACAATTGTCATAATATGTCTATGGATCTCCAACCAAAAGTCCTGTATTTCCGGACAACTCCAGATCATATGGATAAGTGTACCCTCCCCCTGTAGACATCTCCAGCAGCTTGATGAATGTATAAGATTTGCTCTAAACATTTTATGGGGTGTCCAGTAGAATCGATTCAAAATTTTAAATTGAACAAGTCTGGTTTTCAATTCCCTAGACACTTTCTTCCCATTCCTTAGAATATTTGCCCATTCAGCATCAGTAAATTGTGAATTCAGATCTTTTTCCCATGCCTGTTTGAGAGTTGAAAAATCTTTATTTGAGCTCTTAAGAAGCATTGAATAAAAATTTGAGGCCTTACATCTTTTACCACAGGAACTCAATGCCTGGGTGAGCCAATCTGCCTCAGGAGGAGGGGTAGTTGTAGATCCAAAGACTTGATACAGCAAATGTCGAAGTTGTAAATATTTCCAGAACTGATTCTGTGGTAGTCCATACTGTGCCCGTAGATCATCAAATGATTGGAGAGCTCCCCCTTCATATAGATCTTTTAGCATCAAGATCTCCTTTTTCACCCAGATTTTCCAAATAAATGGAGATTTCCCAATGTGGAGACTTGGGTTAAGCCAAATAGAAGCCATAGAATGAAGATGAGAGCTAAACCCTAGTACAGAAGCAACTCTCTTCCAAACGTATTGTAAAAAGGATATAATAGGATGCGACTGAAATTCAGAAGGAAGTTTGATTGTGATTAGATGTACTAAGGGAAGAGGGCTGCTCAGATAACTCTCCAAATGAAACCAAGGAGGAGCTCTCTCAGGGGGGAGAGCCCAGTGAATCAAATGTCTAAGACTAAAAGCGTAATGATATAAAACTAGATTTGGGACCCCCAAACCTCCTGAATTTGTAGCCTCTTGCAGTCTTTTCAACTTTAATCTAGGTCGCTTACCATTCCATAAAAACTTATTGCATAGCCTATCAAATTGCCGAAAATAACCAACTGGGATCCTAAGAGGAAGGGATTGTAGAAGGTAATTAAATTGGGGTGCACAAATCATCTTGATAACATTGACCTTGCCCCAAAGAGACAAAAAAGGGGCAACCACCTCTCTGTGTCTATTTTAAATTTTTTGAGCAAAGGCTCAAAATTAATCTGAATCAGATCCGATAAAGTATGAGGAAACAGGATGCCAAGATATTTAATTCCTAATTTTGGCCAAGAAAAGCCTATATTTTAACCAAATGTAAACAGTGTTTTAGGGCAATAAGGTGTTAGGGGAAGAGCTTCTGATTTTATCCAGTTAACTCTATAACCAGACAGATGTGAAAATCGGTTAATAATTTTATGGAGAGCTGGAATTGATTTTTGAGGTTGTGTAACCAGTACCAATGCGTCATCAGCATACAACATTATCTTATGGGTACTGCCATGGACCTGAATACCTGGAAAGTTGCCGTCTTTGCGGATAGCTACAGCTAATGGTTCTAATGCCAAAGCGAAAAGCAGGGGACTTAAAGGGCAGCCCTGGTGCATGCCCCTATAGAGTCTAAAAGGCTGTGATGTAACTCGATTTGATGTCACTGAAGCTCTAGGTTCATTATATAGTAATTTAATCCAGGAAAGAAACTTTGAACCAAAACCAAAAGTCTCTAGACTAGCAAAAAGATACCGCCACTCAACCCTGTCAAATGCTTTTTCAGCATACAGGGAGAGGGCTGCTACTGGAGAGAGGTGTGCAAGTGAGGGATCATTTTGAACTGACCATGGAACGAATAAAACCCACCTGATCAGGATTTATAAGAGATATCTTTATCTAATCTTAATGCCAAAATTTTGGAGAGAATTTTACAGTCACAGTTTATAAGACTAATTGGTGTATAATTCTTGCAATCTAACTGGTCTTTATTGCTTTTTAAAATAAGCGAGATTAAAGCCTCAGTTAAAGAAGGAGGCAAACAGCCTTGTTCAAAAGATTCCGCAAACATTTCTAAAAGTAAAGGGGAAAGCTCATCAACACAGGCCCTGTAAAATTCTACAGTGAATCCATCAGGGCCCGGTGCTTTTCCAGTCAGAAGGCTCTAAATAACTTTCACAATTTCATCTTTAGTAATTGGGGCGTCAAGCAGGTCTATTTGTTCCTTCGTTAGGGAGGGCAAAGACAGGGAAGACAAAAATGCATAGATCTCTTGAGATCCAGCCTCCATTTCAGAAGAATAAAGCGAAATGTAAAATTCTCTGAAAGCACCATTAATTTCATTTGAGTCTGACACCAGAGTACCATCCTGCGCCCTAATAGCAGATATAGTACACTGAGCTTCTTTCATTTTAATATATCTAGCCAGCATTTTGCCAGCTTTATTCCCCTCCTCGAATTGTTTGTGCCTAAGGCGAAATAGGGAAAACTCAGCTTTTTGTGTTAGGTTTGAATTCAGCTCATACTTAAGCTTCACAAGGGGTGGCAAATTTACTAAGTTTGTGTCCTGTTTGAATGCAGTCTCTGATATAGCTATTCCCCTCTTCAAATTAATCTGTTTAGCAATGTTAGCTTTCTTTTTAAAAAATGCATATTGAATAATATGACCCCTGATAAATGCCTTAAAGGCCTCCCAAGCAACACTGGCAGAGGAAGCAGGATCCCAGTTTGTCTTGAGATATAAGGAGATCTCTGCTTTCATAGAGGACACAGAATCTGGATTAAGAAGAAGACTTGAATTAAGCCTCCATCTAGACTTTTTTTTTTAACTGACAAGGCAGAATCATATGTAAAAAAACAGGGGCATGGTCTGATAGTAATATGCTACCAATGGAGCTCGAATTTACAGAGAAGACAGAGGATTTTGACATTAGAAAGTAATCAATCCTGGAAAACACATTATGAGCAGTGGAATAAAAAGTGTAATCCCTTGTGGACGGATTAAAAAGCCGCCAAACATCTATCAAACCAATTGCATTGCACATGTCTTTCAATATAGAGCCAGATTTAGATGAATGCTGTGAGGGGGTGCTCCGATCTAAAATGTTGTCCATGACCTGGTTAAAATCCCCACCTACTAAAATGGGATAATTACCCATTTCGCTTAGTTTATGTTCAAGTTGTGCAAAAAATGCACAATCAACTATATTTGGTGCATAGACATTAGCGAGTATCATCCTATGGCCCTGGATTTCTATAAGGATTATGAGGAGTCGTCCATCATCATCACTAACCTCTTGTAGACGCTTGAACTGCAAATGTTTATGAATAAGGATTGCCACCCCCCTGCTCTGGCTATTACCGCAAGACGCAAACCCATGGCCCACCCAATCCCGACAGAGTTTTTTAGATTCTATATTAGTGAGGTGGGTCTCCTGAAGCAACGCTACATCCACTTTTTTTGATTTAATAAACACCAATTTTTTTTTCCTCTTAATTGGGTGGTTAAGACCTTTAACATTCCAAGTTATAAGGTTAAGAAAGCTCTGACAATTAGCCGACATCATAAACAGTACATATTACCATCCAAAATATCCAGCAATTCTCTACCAAAAACTTCCTCACTGGGTAAAAGATAAACACAATAAAAGTTGAAAATACAAAAAAAAAGAGACGAAAACCACTTGATCATAGAGCAACATAAATGGTGACCTGGAACCAATGTCACCCATTGGTGCACAAGAACAGCACCAACCAAAAAAAAAATAAAAAAATAAAAAAACTCTAAGACCGTGACTGTGAACAGTGCAACAAACTTAGGGAGAGCCGCAACATCGCAGCAGCCTCATGCATACAGATAATAAAGCGCGGGCAGTAACTTTTATAAATTTTTATTTTCGGTTGTTAACAAAAACAAAAATAAAGTCTTACATTAATACTGCATCAAATCCTCCGTCAAAAATATATAACATATAAACATATGGCATGTGTTCATACCATTGTTCATCAATGTCTCACGGTAGTGGAAGAATCAGGTTCAATGCTTTCTTAGGATCAGTGAACTCCTGTTTACCACTTCCCAACTTCACGACAAGAACTGCAGGATACCTGAGAGAGAATGCAATTTTCTTCTGGTGCAGCAGGTGTTTACATTGCTTAAACGCTGCCCTCATCTCGGATACTCGTCTGGAATAATCCGGAAAAATCATAATGTGATGACCATTCCAATCCAGCTTTCCCATCCCGCGTGCTGCTTCCACAATACGCTCCCTATCCTGGAAGCGCAGAAGTTGAATCAGGATAGCCCTGGGTGGCTGGCCATCTGGTTTGCGTCTGGCGAGGCTCCGGTGCGCACGGTCAATTTCCAGCCCTCCAGGGAACTCAATTTTCAGCAGATCTGGGATAGCTTTACGCATGAAGGTGAGGGCATCTGACTTTTCACAGTTTTCTGGAAAGCTGACAAAACGTAAATTGTTTCGGCGTGATCTATTTTCCAAGTCATCCAGCTTCAAAAGCAAATCTTCCACCTGCGTCTGGGTTGCAGGAGGATTAGCATCCAGAGCTACTACAACCCACTTATCTGGTGTTTTAGTGTTTACATGAACTAAACCCTCTAAGACTTAACTTTGACCTGTGGGAATGACTTCTGACTCTTTCCCTGATAACTTGACTAGACCAAGACTACTGTTCTTTTTCTGTTTTTGCCTCTGCTGTAACACACTGAGCACTATCCTGTAACCATAAGGTAGGGCATAAAGATCGGTATTGGCCTGGGATAAACATTCATAAAGGAGATCTAAAGTGTTGGTGCCAATTAACAGAGAAAACTGGATGTTAGACCGTGTATCTGGAACAACTAATGCAAAGGTAGACACACGGGTTTCAGAGCCAAAACAGTTCTTTGGGAACGTGATATCAACACCAACAAAGCCTGAATAAGGGACATTTTCACCATTTGCAGCCTCTATTTCAAGCAACTCGTTTATTGGATGGATTTCAAGATCTGAAAGGTTGTTTTCATAGAATGACTGGAACACTGTGGTCACTTGAGGCCCTGTATCGAGAAGGCAGTTGCAATCTTGGTTACTGATTTGCACTTGAGCTGTGTATTTAGCTCCGATTAAGCCTTTGGGTAGTTTCACAGTTACTGATTTGTTGTAGAAAGAGCGCTGTTTGGTTTTGCATTTTTGATTGGGACTGGTTTCATTGGAAGCACTAATTTGTCCTGCAATGAGGGCTGATTTCAGTTTTAAAGGCTGGTTTTGGTTGTTTTGTTTGTCCCATTGTAACTGTGGTTCCAAGGTTGTCATAGCCAGGAGCGGCACTGGGGTTAAGCTCCCAGTGCTCATAAAATGCTCCTTATGGTGTGCATCTCGAAAAGCCTCTGACAACTAAGTCCAACTCCTAGCCTGCCCGTGTGGTTTAGTCTCTAAGCCCGGCGGAACTGCTTTTACTAATAGGCGAAGGGGCGAGGGCGGATCTCTGGTGCCTTAAAACCAGATACTTCGGGTAGATGGTGGCTCGTCAACCTGGGAAGGTAGCCCATCTAGGGGAAGGTAAACCCTGATTTCAAACCTCTGCTGCCTTGCGGCACACCCGGTCATGGGAAAGGCTTCGGGAGTCAACCCTGAGGAAAAATCCGGAGTCGGAGTCCCTAAGGCAGTTCTCTGTTGTGCTCAACATCATTCTGGCAGCTCCTGCGACAGCGCTGGTGCCAAACTGTAGCAGCCCTGCTGTTCCTTTGGATTCATCAGTGACGTGGAGAGGAGGGACATGCTGCATGGGCAACATCTTGTCCTCCATATCTTCCTGCCCAGGCTTGAATCCTACCAATGCCCAACGCTGGAAGGTAGAACACCGGATCATTGGAGAGGACACTCCAACTTCACCTTTGGCGTAGACAAAACACGGGGAATGACAGTTACCGGTTATAAGCCACCGCTCAATTGGCATAGAGCGCGGCGCTAGGGGTTGTTCCCGACGGTGGGAGGGATCATCGGATCTCACTGGACAGCTACCACCCGCTTCAAGCTGGGCAGCCCCCAGCCAATAAGGTGTTGTCCCGCCACAGCTTGCTTTCCTCATTGGGTGCATGGGGATGAGGAGAAGTCCGAACAGCAGGCTGAGAACCTTCGCACCAGGCAAACAAAAGAGACCAACTCTAAAACTGGGAACTTGGAACGTCCGCACTATGATGACAGGACTCGCTGCTAACCTCAAGGACATCAACGACACCAGGAAGACTGCCATCATCAATAATGAGCTGAAGAGACTGGAAGTGGATATTGCCACTCTCCAGGAAACACGGTTGGCTGACGCAGGCACACTGAGAGAGAAGGACTACACGTTCTACTGGCAGGGAAAGGGCAGTGACGAACACAGGGAACACGGAGTGGGCTTCACAGTGAAGGACACCTTGCTGAAGATGGTGGAACCGGGCAGCAATGGCTCTGCACGACTCCTCACCCTCCGCCTGAACACCACTCAAGGCCCAGTCACCCTTGTCAGTGTGTATGCCCCAACACTGACAGCCACACCAGAGGCAAAAGACGAGTTCTACGAGAATCTCGCAACAACTGTCAGGATCATCCCCAACTCTGAACAACTCATTCTCCTTGGAGACTTCAATGCCAGAGTGGGTGCTGACCACGACTCCTGGCCCTCCTGTCTTGGACCATTTGGCGTGGGCAGAATGAACGACAACAGACAGCGGCTGCTCGAGTTCTGCACATATCACGATCTGTGCATCACAAACTCATTCTTCAAGACCAAGCCCCAACACAAGGTTTCCTGGCGACATCCGCGTTCAAAGCACTGGCACCAGCTGGACTTGATCCTGACCAGGCGCACCTCACTGAAGAACGTGCTAATCACCCGTTCATTCCAGAGTGCAGATTGCGACACAGACCATTCATTGGTGTGTTGCAAGGTAAAGCTGCAGCTGAAGAAATTCCATCATGCTAGACAGCCTGGAAAGGCACGGATTGACACCAGCAAGATGGCCCAACCAGAACTTGAGCAGTTTGCCTCCACCTTTAAGAAGGAACTTGGTGTACCACAAGAAGGAGAATCTGCAAAGCAGAAGTGGGGAGAGCTGTGAAACACCATCCACCGCACAGCCTTGGTTACCTTTGGGAGGAAGACCTCGAAGTCACAGGACTGGTTTGATGCCAAGTTGACCGAGATGACCCCCGTCATTGAAGCCAAGCGCTCAGCACTTGCTGAGTACAAGAAGTACCAAACGAGAAGAATCTCCACATTCTCAGGGCTGCGAGAAGCAAAGTTCAGCAGACTGCTCGGTGCTGTGCCAACGAGTACTGGACTCAGCTCAGCCAAGACATTCAAACCGCTGCCATAACAGGGAACATCCGTGGTATGTACGATGGCATCAAGAAAGCACTTGGTCCGGCTCAGAGCAAGACGGCCCCCCTCAAATCCTCCACTGGGGAGATGATCACAGAAAAGAACAAGCAGATGGAGAGATGGGTGGAACACTACTCTGACCTCTACTCCAGACAGAACACCGTGACACCGTCAGCCCTTGATGCAATCGACTGCCTGCCATCCATGGACAAACTGGACGCCGAGCCAACCATCGATGAACTCAGCAAGGCCATTGATAGCTTGGCCGCTAGCAAGGCACCCAGCAACGACGGCATACCCCCCGACCTGATCAAGCACTGCAAAACCGCCCTACTGCTGCCATTGCATGACGTCCTCTGCCAGTGCTGGAAGGAAGGTGCCGTACCACAGGACATGAGGGACGCCAAGATCATCACCCTCTACAAAAACAAAGGGGAGAGAAGCGACTGCAACAACTACAGTGGCATCTCCCTCCTCAGCGTTGTTGGCAAAGTCTACGCACGAGTTGTTCTCGTTCGTCTACAGAAGCTTGCTGAATGTGTCTACCCCGAGTCTCAGTGTGGCTTCCACGCTAAGCGATCGACGGTAGACATGATATTCTCCATCCGCCAATTCCAGGAGAAATGCAGAGAACAGAACATGCCCCTGTACGTTGCCTTCATCGACCTCACCAAAGCGTTCAATCTGGTCAGCAGAGAGGGCCTTTTCCAGATCCTGCCAAAGATAGGATGCCCACCAAAGTTGCAAAGCCTCATCGAATCGTTTCACACCAACATGCAGGGGATAGTGCAGCACGACGGCAACGTCTCAGAGCCATTCAACATACGCAGCAGAGTGAAACAGGGCTGTATACTTGCGCCAACCCTCTTTGGGATTTTCTTTGCTATGCTCCTGAGGCATGCCTTCAGCACAGCAACAGAGGGAATCTACCTGCACACAAGATCTGATGGCAGGCTTTTCAACCTCGCCCGCCTGAAAGCCAGAACCAAAGTACGCGAGGCTCTAATCAGAGACATGCTGTTCGCAGACGACACTGCAGTCACAACCCACACACAGCAGGAGCTTCAGACCCTGATGGACCGCTTCTCCCAGGCATGCAAGGACTTCGGGCTTACCGTCAGCCTGAAGAAGACTAACGTCTTGGCGCAAGGCATGGAAGCACCACCAACCATCACCATCGACGACTACGAGCTGGAGGTCATGAATCAGTTCACGTACCTGGGGTCCATGATCAGCAACAACCTCTCCCTTGATACAGAGATCGACGAGAGGATTGGAAAATCAGCCTTCACACTTGCTCGCCTCACCACACGAGTGTGGGAGAATCCCAAACTCTCTGTCAAGACAAAGATGGCAGTGTACAACACCTGCATCATCAGCACACTGCTCTATGGGAGTGAGACGTGGACAACATACGCCCGGCAGGAAAAGAGACTGAACTCCTTCCACTTGCGCTGCATTCGCCACATCCTGGACATATCCTGGCAGGACAAAGTACCCAACACAGAAGTTCTGTCCCGCACTGGCCTTCCCTCCATGTTCACTCTACTCAGGCAGCGCAGGCTCCGCTGGCTAGGCCACGTTCACCGTATGGAGGATGGCAGAATCCCCAAAGACGTCCTCTACGGAGAACTGGCGACTGGCAGGAGAGACACTGGCCGCCCACAGCTGCGCTTTAGAGACGTCTGCAAGAGAGACATGAAGGCCCTGGAGATCAACACAGAGCGCTGGGAGGACCTTGCAACAGACCGCTCCAAATGGAAAGGCACCCTGTCCAGACAGCTCAAGGCGGGTGAAGAGAGACTGACTGCTGCAGCAGATGAAAAAAGGACCCGGAGGAAGAACCGCCACAGACCCAGCAGCACGGAGACCACCCACAAGTGCGACCTGTGTGACAGGGACTGCCATTCGCGCATTGGCCTGTTCAGCCACAGGCGGTGCTGTTCCAGCAGAGTAGACGTTTAGGATTCTCTTACATGGTTATCATAGACCGACGGAGGCCGACGACTTTTCAGTGACTAAGGATGCATCTGGATGGTTGGAGCAGGCGGACACAATATAACCATCTTTGCCGCATTGGGCTTTGTCTTGGTATTGGCTTTTGATGTGTCAGTTTTTTGTGAGAACTTGGTGGTTTGAGTTTGACAAGATGTCTCTGAAGTTCAGTGATTCGCGCTTTTAGTTCTTTGACAGCGTTGTTCGGAGGAATAACTGGTGGTTCTACTGTTTGCGCTTTAATCTTTGTGAGTTGACCCTGTAGTTCAGTTGATTTGTGCTCGCATTTCGGTGAGATCATTGTGCATGGCAGGTTCTGAGAAGTCAGTGTTAGCAGCTATAGTGTGTGAAGCTACTTTTGGCCTGGTCGCAGCAAAGTGTTTTTTCATTCTGCTTTCTTTTGCTGTGTGCTTATCTTCTTATACTCTTAACTGTAACAATAGCTCTGCAAACGGGGGTGGGTTATCTTTCTTTCTTTCTAGCTGAAGGTCTGCTAGAAGAGCATTATCCCAAGACCCGTGACAGAATTGACGCAGCAGATGTCGGTCTACCTCGGTGCCTGAAACACCGAGGTAGACCGACGACGGCGAGAGCTGTATGTAACCGATAGAGATACTGGGAGGGCTTTTCGCCTGAATCTTGGAGTGTGTTAAGAAACTTAGCAAAGAGCTCATCGCCATCTTCTACTATGTCAAATGCTGAATTAAGCAGCTCAATGTAAGCAGAAGGTAAATGATAGAAAAATTCCATATTATTGTTATATTATTCTAATATTATTCTATGACTTTTCTATTTCATGTCTGATATTTATATGTGCATTCCATGTAGAATAATTTCATACATTTCTCTACATTATTCTTTCATATTTTATGTCTGATGTATTTTTGTTGTGTTTCTGTGAGCAATTATTCTCTATCTGTGGCCTTCATGTCCCAGAGCCTTGAGTGGATGTGCGTGTGAATGCTGAGAATGCAGGTCAGCGGCGACGTAAATGATGACACATTACACTATACTGATAATCTTTGAATGTGCTAAAACTCCCAGTTCATGAAGATTAGATTTATAGACACTTTGACTGTCTCCAAAGATGCCCCAAGGACATCTCCTTTTTTGTTTATCTATCCTGAAGGGCTATAAAAATACCAAGCTCAGAATGTATGGTCAGAGGTGTGCATGAAAGGCTCTGGGGCAGTTCAATGTACACTCTCTCTTGGCCAGAAAATAAATGGCTCATAACTCAGAATCCGCCTATTGAATTTTTGACTCAGTCTCATTTAATTCAATTTTATTCTAACATTTGGCACAACGAACAGGGACCCAGATAACTCCATCCTTCCGGCGCCTCTGCCTGATTTCAGCAAGTGCACAGCTGACGAAAGACCTTCCCAGGCTGCATCAGTGTTACTGCAGTGGAGGCATTCGGAGCCGAGGCGCTGAAACGGACTGGGTGACGGGTCCAAGAACCCTAAAGGCAGCTTGAGTGTGAGTACATTTATTTGTTGATATGACCCTGGGATGTGAGTCCCCGAGGGAAAATGTTGTCCTAAGCGCTTGACACCGCAAAGTCTGGGGTACACTTCTGCTCGCCGTAGCCGTGATTCAGTTCGATTCGGTTTCAGTCTGGAGCAGTTCGGGATTCGACGAGGTGGATGCTTAGATGTGTTATTCGCGTGGAATCAGTGTAAGAGTCTCCAATAAAATTGCAGTGAGCACTGATTTACAGAATCAGTGTAAGCGTCTACAATAAAATTGCAGTGAGCACTGATTAAAGTGAAGCGGTATAAGGAGGGTTAAACTTTAAGTTATAGCGCTGGTTTAACTGCAGTTTTGTTTGTTTGTCTGGTTGTTCTGTTATACGGTTTGTTCCGGTAAGACCACAGAGGCAGAAGTACAAGTGCCGTGACGGTTGGAAGCCATGTTTGTCCATTATTTTTCTGGTTCAAAGGGGGGGTACCACAACAATTAATTAGCAAAAATCAATCCTCAGAAAAATAGATAATGAATAAAAATTATCAATAAATGATCAATAATGTAGGAAAGAAAAATATAGGTGAAACCGCTTAGTAATGGAACCACAACATTCAATAGGAGAAGTTAAATTTACATTAATAAATTTGCAGGTATTTAAGAAAATTATGTGCTGAAAAATATTTGCAGATTATTGTGAAAAGAAAAGAGAAAAAAAATCCTAAGACTTTATAAGAAATACAGTAAAATTAACGAGAGAAAAAATATATTGTGGAGATGAAATAACCAGACCGACTTTCCGAGCAGACAAACTTTATTTCACTCTCACATCTTCTAAAATCAGAACATTGAACATTAAACATTTGTAGCAGGGACACTCTCTTTTATATCCCGAAACTCACACCTCCCTGCTACCTGAGGTCCTGCATTCACCATTCACTCCCCCAAGACAATTCCCCTCAGCTCCCAGCCTTTTGATCTCCATGCTCTCTCAGTCTGAGAGGAAAACTACTGAACTCTACAGCATGGGTCCCAGCATGGGTCCCCCACACCGCCCCCCCACAGTCTCAGACTGGGTGTTAACTCTCCCATCCTCGCGGCTTCAGTCTCCACCCATAGCTGCTGTAACAGGGAATCCTAGGCTCTGCTACGCTGCTGTGCCGGTGGGAGGGGTTCCTGGGGGTGCGTCCGTCTGTGGGGGGACAATGGGGGGGCATTCAGCATGCTCGTGTGACTGCTGTGATGAATCATTTACCTGGGGAGCTCTCAGTGGGGGTCGTCCTTGCCGAGGAGCTCGAGCCAACTGCAGCTGCTCGTCTGCCACAACAAAGGTGGGCTTAAGCCTGTCTATACGGATTCTCTCCCGGCGACCCCCCAGGTCTAACACAAAATGTTTGTCCCCGGTTTCCAGCACTCTTAACGGGCCATCGTAGGGTGGGCGCAATAGGGTCCGGTGGGCATCGTGCCTGACAAACACGAATGCTGCGTCCTTCAAGGTTTTTGGCACAAACACGCGGGGAAAACAGTGGTGGGCCGGGCCAGGGAGCGTCCGTGTGTTTGCGCTATGCTGCGAACGCGGGGACGGATGGGTGTTCGGCGGGGGTTATCTGGTAAAAACTCCCTGGGGAGCCGCAGGGGCTGCGTAAAAACCAGCTCTCCTGGGGAAGCCGCTAAATCCTCCTTTGGTGTGGAACGCAACCCTAATAGAACCCACGGCAACCGGTCCACCCAATTTGCATCTGTAAGCGAAGCCCTGAGCGCTGCCTTCAGTGACCTATGGAAACGCTCACATAACCCATTGGCCTGTGGGTTGTATGCGGTCGTGCGACGAATTGAGACGACCAGGCTCCAGGCCATCGTAGACCAGAGGTCAGAAACAAACTGTGGGCCCCGATCGGACGTGATGTCCGAAGGGGTGCCAAAACATGCCACCCATGTTGTTAAAAAGGCACGTGCCACGTCCACGGACGCGGTGGAAGCTAGTGGGACTGCTTCAGGCCATCGTGTGGTGCGGTCCACCACTGTCAGGAGGTGCGTGAACCCCAGCGATGGCGGGAAGGGGCCGACGAGGTCCACATGAACATGGTCGAACCTCTTAGCCAGGATATGGAACGGCTCAAGGGGGGGCCTTTGTGTGCCCGTGCACTTTGGCTTGTTGGCACGCTACACAGGCTGCAGCCCACTCTTTCACCTGTTTGCGCAGGCTCAGCCAGACAAACTTTGCTGCCACCATTTTGACTGACGTGCGTACGCCTGGGTGTGCCAGGGAGTGAACCGACTCAAAAACGCGGCGTCGCCAAGCACATGGTACCACCGGGCGCAGGCGGCCCATGGAGACGTCACAGATTGGGGGGGGGGGGGGATCTTGCATAACTCTGCTCTCCAGCCTTAACCCTGTTCGTCCAGACTGGAGCGCGCACAGACCCACATTGTCGATCTGCTCCGCGGCCATGGCCGTGTAATCTATCCCTATATAGACTGGGTGGGGCCACTAATGCGCGCAAGAGGCAGTCCGTCACCACGTTGAATTTACCGGCCACATGCTGAATGTCGGTCGTAAACTCCGAGATCGCGGCCAGCTGTCTCTGCTGCTGGCCCGACCATGGTTCCAAAACCTTGGCCATCGCGTACGTTAGTGGCTTGTGGTCCACGAACATAGTGAAGGCATGCCCTTCCAGCCAGAACTGGAAGTGGCGTATGGCCAGGTGGATAGCCAGCAACTCCCTGTCGAACGCGCTGTTTTTACGCTCATTGCCACGCAAAGACCTGCTAAAAAAGGTGAGCGGCTGCCAAGAACCGGCGACACACTGCTCCACGACAGCCCCTATGGCCACGTCTGATGCATCTGTAGTGAGCGCAATCTGAGCCGCCCGGTCTGGGTGCACCAGCAGTGCGGCATTTGCCAGAGCTGTTTTAACCTGGGAAAATGCTTGCTTCCGCTCAGGAGTCCAGTCAACTCTGTCCGCCGGCTTCCGTTTGTTAAGCACGGCATACAATGGCTGCATGAGCTTGGCTGCGCGGGGGAGGAAACGATTGTAGAAGTTCACCATTCCCCAAAACTCCTGCAGCGCCCTGACCGTCTGAGGCCGGGGAAAATTTGCCACTGCGCGCACCTTGTCCGGCAAGGGTATCGCGCCCTCCAGTGAGATGCAGTGTCCCAAAAAATCGATCCCCGTCATGCCGAACTGGCATTTCACTGGGTTGATTATTAACCCGTGCTCCTCCAACCTCCGGAAAACCATCCTGAGGTGGGCTCCGTGTTCGTCCTCGGACGCGCTGGCCACCAGGATGTCATCCAGGTAGACGAACACAAACGGCAGATCGCGCAACACCGCATTCCATCATGCTTTGGAATGTCTGTGCTGCACCTTTTAACCTGAAAGGCATGCGTAAAAACTCAAACAGACCAAACGGGGTTATTACTGCTGTTTTAGGTATGTCCTCCGCGCGCACCGGGACCTGGTGGTAACCACGGACCAGGTCTATCTTAGAAAAAAATACATGCCCCGGCGAGGTGAACGGAAAAATCCTGAATAGGGGGATCGGGTAGCAGTCGTGCACTCTGGCGTTGTTTAATCTGCGGAAATCTCTGCAAGGTCGCCACGATCCCTTGGCCTTAGGGACCATATGTAGTGGGGATGCCCATGGGCTGTTTGATCGTCTGATGATGCCCAGCCTTTCCAAGTTGGCAAACTCCTCGTGTGCTATGGCCAGTTTAGCTGTGTCCAGGCGCCAAGGTCGTGCAAAAACAGGCGGCCCGGTGGTGGTAATAAAGTGCTCCACCCCGTGTTTAGTGATGGCCGCTGAAAACGTTGGGACAGTGAGTGCTGGGAACTGGGTGAGCAGTGTGTGGAACTTACCACCTGGAGCTGTGACGTTGGCTAGCGTTGTTGGCCCGGCTCCTCGAGCTGTACAGGGGAGAGAATCAAAAGACATTGCATTAATCAGGCGTCTGTTAGTAACATCGACTAGTAGTCCGTGTGCACACAAAAAATCAGCGCCTACGATTGGGAAACTGCATACCGCTGTGACGAATGTCCACTGGTACGTATGGCCGTGGAGGGATACAGTCAGTGTCCTCTCACCAAAAATCTTATTGTCTGAGCCGTTTGCGGCCGTCAGCTCGGGGCTGCTAGTTCCCGATAGCCGGTCGGCGTAGGATGGCAGGATGAGACTCTTTTGGGAGGCGGAGTCCACGAGGAATCGTCTCCCCGAGCGTGAGTCTGTCACGTAGAGCAGCTTGCTTTCTTCACTGGCGGTCACAGCTGCTATCGACTGCCGGTCCTGCCGTTTCCCAGACGCTTGAATTGGCACAGTGGCATGCATCGGCATGCGTCCTCTCCAAAACGGCAGTGGTAGGAGCAGAGCGTGTTTCTCTGGCGCTTTCTGGCCCCCGCTGCCGCTACCATCCCTGGCTCCTCGCTTCCGCTGGCCGTCTCGCTGGGTTCCAATGCCGCTGTGTTCACTGTGAGGGCTCTGGTGGTGAGGATGAGTCGATCTGCCTCCTGGGCTAGCGCACGGTAGTCACGCGCAGCCAGCAGCGGCGAGTTGGCAAGGACCGCTCTGGCCGCCGTTGGGAGGTTCCGGAGGAAAAGGTGGGCAAATAGAAAATGCCCTTCATCCATGCCCATCAATGCCAACATCTTCTCCATCCGTTCGACCGCCGACCCGTCTCCCAACTCGGAGCGCGTCAGGAGTCTCTCCACTCTCTCACAATCCGAGAGCGTGTATCGCCGGGTCAGCGCGGCTTTGAGAGCCCCGTATTTGTCGTGGGCTGGGGGCTGTTGGAGCAGGCTCACTACTTGCTGAGTCGTGCGAGCGTCTAGCGCTGTGACCACACAGTAATACCTGGTGTCATCTGCCATTATTCCCCGGAGCGCGGAATGGGCCTTGGTGTGGAGGAACCAAGACTTCGGGTCATGCAGCCAAAAGTCCGGTAGTTTGACCAAAACGGCGCACGCACTGCTGGGGTTTCCCATCCGGGTCATCTCCGGCGTGTTCGCCTCGTGTTCCATTCTGCGTCAAGGGTCACCAGTGTGGAGATGAAATAACCAGACCGACTTTCCGAGCAGACGAACTTTATTTCACTCTCACATCTTCCAAAATCAGAACATTGAACATTAAACATTTGTAGCAGGGACTCTCTCTTTTATATCCCGAAACTCACACCTCCCTGCTACCTGAGGTCCTGCATTCACCATTCACTCCCCAAGACAATCCCTCTCACCCCCCAGCCTTTTGATCTCCATGCTCTCTCAGTCTGAGAGGAAAACTACTGAACTCTACAGCATGGGTCCCAGCATGGGTCCCCCACAATATCATGTTTATAAGAAATAAACTAAACTAGTAAGGAAACAGAAAACCATGCAAATTTATAGGAAAAGTTCCAAATGTCTAAGGAAAGTCCAATTTATCCTGATGAAGCTTACTGTAGGACTCAATTTAGAATCTACTACAAAGACAAAACAGATTCTTACTCAATTATGTAAGAAGAAAACAATGCTTTAGGGAGCTCAAAGCAAAAATAATTTGACCTTCTCTGCATAAACTTATTCTTTTCAAAACCTTTGCATGGATCTCATTGAGTTAATACGTAAGTATGAAGGCAAAAATGTTGTTTAGAAATTGTTGACATACTTACTAAATAGACAAAGGCTTTCCCTTGCACTAATCCAAATACTGCTATGGATTGCAATAATCTAAATACTGCTATGGTAACACTGAAACCCTTAACTGAAACAATATCAACATTTAGACTAGCTGAAATGATTTACTTAGATACAGTAATGAAATACATTTAATGGAATACACTTTACACACAATGTAATACACTTTATTTCGGATAGATAAGAATAAAAGATTAAAAGAAAGGAACAGAATAATATATAACAAGGAGAAAAAAATCCAACAAGGTCAAATTAAATAATAACTCCTCGGAATATACAATTCAACATAAGTCATCCAAAATGGGTGATGGCTGAAGCCGCAGCTTATATTGCCCACCCACGTTCCATCTAAGAATTCAAAAAGAAAACAACATAAAAGTGATTACAAATCAGAACAAAGCTAAGACAAAACGTGACAAAACAAAACTAAGCAACAGCACAACACAGACTGGATAGGATAATCCTTATTACTATTAAGATGGCGGTGCGCCCGGACGCAGCGGCCCCTCTAGCCATCAGCGAGTGTGAGAGTTTTGATCATCCCAGACGTACATTCTGTAAAGCATACAACCGTGAGACCTTATTAAACATCAAGGTACTGCACGCTGCAAGAATTGCGGCGCTTGGTTGTGACTTGGACATTCTACGCCAGCATGGAATACTGTCGTAGATTCCGCTGGAAGCTACCCGGGAAAGGAGGAGGCGTACGCGGAGTGAACACAAGCAAAAGCGAGGAAAAAGGGCCGGGATTCATGCTAGGCCAGGGGTGTCCAACCATGTGCCATGGAGAGCCAAGACCCTGCAGGTTTTCTCTTCTACCCAGTCTCTTCAGCAGGTGTTTTCACTTATCAGCAATCAGTGGGAAGAAGTTCACAGAAATCTGCTGTTGAAGACACTGGTTGGAGGTAAAACCTGCAGGGTCTTGGCTCTCCATGGCACATGGTTGGACACCCCTGTGCTAGGCTAAAGACTAACCCCTCCAGATCAGCAGTACCGTCGCTCCTTCGCTCCAATGTCCGCTCCCTCAACAACAAGCTGGATGAGCTGCGTCTGCTGAGAGAAACCCGGAGAGAGTGGAGGGACTGCTGTGTGCTTGCGTTCACGGAGACATGGCTCCACGACAACATCCCTGACACGGCCATTCAGCTAGAAGGAATGACATCATTCTGGGCGGACAGAGAAGCTGCTAGCTCCGGTAACAGCCGGGGGGGGGGGGGGGGGGCTATGCATCTATATTAACAAGAACTGGTGCATTAACGCCACGTTAGTGTCTAAACACTGTTCTCCATTGGCGGAGTTCCTTATTGTAAATTGTCGGCCATATTATCTGCCAAGGGAATTCACCGTGTTTGTAACTGCTGTTTACATAGCTCCTAGCACTAATGCTAAAGCTAATGTTAACGAGACACTCGGAGAGTTGCACGATGCTATTAGTGAAATTCAAACTTCACACCCGGACAGCTTTGTGGTGGTTGCGGGGGATTTTAACCACACCAGTTTAAAGACTGTGCTCCCCAAGTTTAAACAATGTGTAGACTTTAAGACCAGAGGACAGAATATGTTGGACTTGGTGTACACAAACACAGATGCTTATAAGGCAACACCTCGCCCCCACCTCGGCCATTCTGACCACCAATCCATGATGCTGGTGCCTGCCTACAAACCTATACTGAAGCGCAGCAGGCCAGTAGTGAAACAAATCAGGATTTGGCCAGAGAGTGCAACCTCTGCACACAGACTGGGAGGTCTTCAAAATAGCAGCCTCCCAGGGAGACAGGACAGATGTGGAGGAGTATACTGAAACAGTCACCAGCTACATCGCAAAGTGCACAGAGGATGTCACTGTAGTGAAGACTTATCACTGCACAGGGCAACTATAAGCCCTGGATGACTGCAGAGGTGCGCTCGCTGCTCACAGCCAGAGATGCAGCCTTCAGAGTGAAAGACAGGATCGCCCTCCGCTCAGCCAGGTCTGCGCTCTCAAAGGGAATTTAGACGGCGAAGCGCGCCTATGTGGAGACACCTCTGTGACACAAGGAACACCAAATGGATGTGGCAGGGAGTTCGGGCGCTGACGGACTATAAGTCTAGGCAGGGGGTCGATGATGGCGACGCTTCGCTTCCAGACAGGCTCAACAACTTCTTTGCATATTTTGAAGCATCAAACCCGACAATCAGAGGGAGGGCTGGCCCATCTCCACCATCAGTTGGGCCAGCTATCACCATCAACGCAGCGGACACACGGAGGACCCTAACCAGGGTCAACCCACGTAAAGCTGCAGGTCCGGACAATATCCCGGGACGTGTGCTCCGAGACTGCGCGAGCGAGTTGGCGGATGTCCTGACTGACATTTATAACATCTCCCTGAGTCAGGCCATCGTTCCCAGATGCTTTAAGACCTCTACCATAGTACCGGTGGCAAAGAAACCAGTTGTGTCTTGTCTGAATGACTATCGTTCTGTTGCACTGACACCAATTGTGATAAAGTGTTTTGAACGGCTTGTCAAACCACACATCACAGCCTGCCTCCCTGCATCACATGACCCTCTCCAGTTTGCATATCGTTCAAACCGCTCCATGGAGGATGCTATAGTCACCACCCTGCACTCTGTCATCACCCACCTGGATCAGAAAGACACCTACGCCAGACTCCTGTACATTGATTTCAGTTCAGCATTCAACACCATTATTCCCCAGAGACTGATGGAGGAATTACTCCTTCTCGGTCTGAACACCACCACATGTCTCTGGATCCTGGATTTCCTGACTGAGAGACCTCAGTCTGTCCGTGTTGGAAATAACATCTCCAACTCTATCACGCTGAGCACCGGATCCCCTCAAGGCTGCGTACTCAGTCCACTGTTGTTTACACCTCTAACACATGACTGTGTATCCAGACACAAGGGGAACCAGATTATTAAGTTTGCAGACGACACTACAGTGGTGGGACTTATTCAGAGGGATGAGGAATCAATGTACAGGGAAGAAGTGAGAGACCTGGAGGGCTGGTGCAGGGAGAACAATCTGGTGCTCAATGTGGACAAAACGAAGGAGATGATTATCGACTTCCGGCAGTCACAGCCTGAACACGTCCCTCTCAGCATCGGCGGCCGTTTAGTGGAGAGAGTGGAGAACATCAAGTTCCTCGGAGTGCAGATCTTGCAGGACCTGACCTGGAGCAAGAATTCTTTGGGGATCAGGAAGCAGGCCCAGCAGAGACTCATACCTGTCAAGTGATACGGTTTCGCCGTATTTTAATACGGGGAAAATGCAATTTTAGCAAATACGGGCGTATTGCCATTTCTGTACGCCAAAAAGAAAAATATATGGGGAAAAAAATTATTGAGAGTGTGGAGGAACACCTCATGTGTGACCCCCACAGCGTACGGGGCTGGCAGGGCACTCAGCGTGAGCAATTATCACAACAGTGAGAGGTGTGGACTGATCATTATGCAGATGCTCTTCACACCTTCTGTTGTCCTGCGGCTCCGGAACAGAGAGGAATTCCTGCGCCAGTAAAGCTGTGCCTGGTATGTGTGACTCTAATGCAAATGTCCACGCTTTCCTGCTGTACACTGTGATGCTAATGTGCCATGCATGCATTGTCTGTAGCTGGGTATACGACTGTCTGCATGAAGCACCCTTTTAAACTTCAGTTCGCCGTGTCCTGTCCGCCTGCACTTATTTCGATCCTCCACAAGCGCACCTAAGCAGTGTTTTTGTGAGTTTCAAAATGGCTTCTTGTAGCGCGCCGCCGGCGAAGAAAACAAAGCTTGAAGAAAAGGGAAATCAAGGGACTGGACGTCACCGTTCTCCTTCACCATCACCATTTATTTATTTATTTTTAGATTGCACAATATTCCATGGCAGAATGTTGTGCGCTTTGCTTCGGACAATTGCAACACGATGGTGGGTCGAGACAATTCTGTCCTTTCCAGACTGAAGGAGAAATCTCCAAATGTTTTCAGGTATGGGCAGTATTATTCACCTTCAAATATTGCCTAAATATAACAAAAAAAATGCTTTAAAATCTTAACAAACATGCTTAGAGGTAGCCCAAATCCCCTATAGTATGCTGTTATTTTGTATCTTGGAACTTTGCTTTACATCTGAATGTATAGCATTATATTGAAAGGGCTGAATAAGCTTGATATTTTCATTGTTATTATTATTAACACAATTTCAAAGAGAATTATTTCTGATACTTAACTTATGAAACAAAAATCCATTCTGCTTTTGTTTCAGCATTGGCAGCATAAATGAATGAATTTGAAATAGTTCATGTTGCAGTTGCTGTTTGTTTGGTTTTTGTTTGGGGTTTTTTTTGCTTCAGTTTTCTTTCATCTGCTGATAAATACAGTTTTTAAGAACTCAGTACAGGTGCGAAGGTCCCCCCAATAAGGGAGGCATGAGGTCAGTACAGGTGTGAAGGCCCCCCCAATAAGGGAAGCATGAGGTATGCCTTGACAGGTATGGAGACTGCACTTCTTGAGGAAACTCAAACAGGCCTCTCTCCCCATCTGCATCCTCAGGACCTTCTACAGAGGTGTGGTGGAGAGTGTTCTGACGTACTGCATTGCAACATGGTACTCCAGCTGCAGTATGTGAGACAAAAAAGCCTTGCAGAGGCTGGTTAAGGGAGCTGAGAGGGTAATTGGAGTTTCCCTCCCCTCAGTCCAAGAACTTTTTCAGAACCGTTGTAGGAGCAGGGCACAGAACATTGTCAAGGACCATTCTCACTTTCTGCATAAACACTTTGAACTTCTGCCATCTGGCAAACGATTCCGGAGCATCAGAGGCAGAACCACCAGACTGATTAACAGCTTCCTTCCACAAGCTGTTAGGATGCTGAACAGTTGATCCGGAATCTCTCATACATACTACTGCACCTTTGGACATTATGTATATTATTTGTATATTATAGTTCTGGTTAGTTTTCAAGTATGTCTCAGGGATGTGTGAATGGCTGTGTTGGGGTGGGGATGAGGGTGTGTGTGAGTGTGTCTTAAATTATGTGCTTTTTTACTTATATGGATGCCGAGAGAAACGCAATTTCATCTTGCCTGCACTACAGTTGTATGTACAGCAATATGACAATAAAGGTTGATTTGATTTGATTTATGTGATTTTACATGTCGTTTTGTATATACACTACCGTTCAAAAGTTTGGGGTCACCCAGACAATTATTTTGTGTTTTCCATGAAAAGTCACACTTATTTACCACCATGAGTTGTAAAATGAATAGAAAATATAGTCAAGACATTGACAAGGTTAGAAATAATGATTTGTATTTGAAATAATTTTTTCCTTCAAACTTTGCTTTCGTCAAAGAATCCTCCATTTGCAGCAATTACAGCATTGCAGACCTAACATGATTGCACAAGGGTTTTCTAATCATCCATTAGCCTTCTGACACAATGAGCAAACACATTGTACCATTAGAACACTGGAGTGATAGTTGCTGGAAATGGGCCTCTATACACCTATGTAGATATTGCACTAAAAACCAGACATTTGCAGCTAGAATAGTCATTTACCACATTAGCAATGTACAGAGTGTATTTCTGATTAGTTTAAAGTTATCTTCATTGAAAAAAAGTGCTTTTCTTTCAAAAATAAGGAAATTTCTAAGTGACCCCAAACTTTTGAACGGTAGTGTATGTTTGGAGTATTTTTTTCCTTTAGTTTTTGTTTAAATTGTCCAAGCGTTGTACATGATTTTAATTCAGGTCCAAAAGTGTTCCACAGTCTGACTCCTTGCACTGAGACACAGTGTTGCTTGGTGGTAGTTCTCACTGAAGGTTTTTGAAATATACATGTTCCTCTGAAATATTGTTTCTCCCTTATTTGTAACAACTTTTGGATATTTGCAGGCAGTGATAGATTCTTCACTTTAAATATTATTACTGCAGTTTTAAAATCAACCAGATCTTTCAACTAGAGAGCTTTTAATTTAAGAAAAAGTGGGTTTGTTGGTTCCCTGTAAGCAGCTTTGTTTATAATTCTAATAGCTCTCTTCTGAAGCATAAAGACTGGACTTTGTTTTATATGTATTTCCCCATACTTCAGTATAATATGTTATATATGGGAGTATTAATGAATGATACAGTACAAAGTATATAGTGTGGGTTGATTCAGCAAATATTTCACTCTGTGTAGTATTGCGATTGATTTGGATATTTTACCTTTAATATAATTAATATGTGACTTCCAACACAGTTTATTATCAATTATTACTACAAGAAATTTAATTTCGGATACCCTTTCAATCTCTACACCATTTACTCTGAGTTTAGATACTGAGTTGTGATGGTTGTTAAAAATTATAAATTCTGTCTTAACTTAAATTGAGCGTTAATTTGTTTGAATCAAACCACAGTTTAAGCTTTCCTAATTCCTTTCCGAGTGTATCCAAAAGTTGTTCGAAATTGCTTCCACTGCATAATAAATTTGTGTCATCTGCAAACAATATTAAATCCATTTTTCCGAAGCTTTACATATATCATTTATATACATACTGAATAACAATGGCCCCAAAACTGAACCCTGTGAGACTCCGCAAGTAACCTTCAGTAACTGCGAGTTTTTGCTACCAACATACATACTGATATCTGTTCTTTAAGTAACTACATAATCAGGGCAATGCTACCCCCCTAATACCATAATTTTGTAGTTTCTTTAACAATAATTTATGATCCACTGTATCAAATGCTTTTTTAAGATCCAGGGATACCCCAACTAAATACTCTTTATTTTCTACAGCAGTTGATATTTCTTGTATAAACTCCATTAGAGCAAATGCAGTTGTCCTCTTGTGTCTGAACCCTTATTGCTGCTCACACAATAAATTATTCTTCATTATAAAATTGTCAGTTCTCTCACAGAAAATTTTTTCGAGTATCTTTGAAAATTGCAGTAATAGTGAAATAGGCCTATAGTTTGAAAATTCCCCTCTGTCACCCGTCTTATATATCAAAATTACTTTGGCTATTTTCATTGCATTGGGAAATATACCTGTTTGGAGAGGCAGGTTACAAATATACGTCAGTGGTTTCACTAAGCATTCAATAATAGTTTTGACTAAAAGCACTATCACAATCCATACATGTTTTACTTTTAAACGATTTAACAATTTCAATGACCTCTCTCTCATCTGTGTTCTTTATGAAGATGGAGTCTTTTACAGCAATGTTTTTGCTTATTTACCACCTGTAGGTGCCATAATGGGTATTTCTCGAGCCAAATTAGGACCAATGTTAACAAAAAAAGTTATTAAATTCATCTGCTGGTGAGACTGCATTCACACTCTGAGTTTTTGTTTTTTGTTTTTTTTTTTGAAAGACTGGTTGGGTAGCTTGTATTTCTGTTTTTATTTCCAAGAATATTGTTAAGTATTGTCCATGTATTTTTAGTGTTATCGCTGTTTTTCTCCAGTTCTTTACTGTAATAGTCTCTTTTAAGATAAGACAAGATAAGCCTTTCTTAGTCCCGCTATGGGGAAATTCCAGGATTGCAACAGCACAGGGATAGCAACATTCAGAGCAATAATTCAGGAGATAAGAAAATAAGAGCTGTGAATATACATATGTACACATAAATATATAAATATATATACACAGTGCGGAGCATTGTAGCTAGATGGAATAAACAGCATAACTGTCTATTTAGTTACCCCACAGAGTATGAATATGTACCCATACATATTGTCACCCTCCGAAGTGATTGATATTGTCCTAGTTGTATACTGGAGGGGACTATTTTGTGTAAGTCTGTTGCGTCTTTTGCATTCAACACTATTAGGTCATCACGTTTTTTTGCTATCTCTGTGAGTAGCCCTGCTTAGGTTATAAAGTCTGACAGCCGTAGGTAGGAAGGACCTGCGAAACCTCTCCGTCGCGCACCTAGGATGATGTAGTCTACTGCTAAATGAGCTACTCAGTGCGTTCAGTATGTCCTGCATAGGGTGGGACTCGGACTCCAGCAGAGATGACAGCTTAGCCACCATCCTTCTCTCTCCCATCTCCTCCACTGGGTCAAGGCGCTGCCCCAGGACAGAGCTAGCTTTCTTGATCATTTTGTTCAGTCTCTTCCTATCGGCTGCTGTGATGCCACTGCTCCAGCAGACCACTCCAAAAGTGATTGCTGATGCCACCACCGAATTGTAGAAGGTCTTCAGGAGCACCCCTTGTACACCAAAAGACCTGAGTCTCCTCAGTAGGAACAGCCTGTGCTGTCCCTTCTTGTAGAGTGCGTCGGTATTGTGTGACCAGTCTAGTTTATTGTTCAAATGAACACCCAGGTACTTGTAGGATGTCACCATCTCAATGTCTGTTCTCTGGATGTTTACTGGTGCTGTGAGGGGTTGTCCTTGCCTGCGGCAGTCCACCACCAGCTCCTTAGTTTTCCTCGCGTTGATCTGGAGGCAGTTCCGATGGCACCAGTCCACGAAGTCCTGGATAAGTCCTCTGTACTCAGCTCCGTTGGAGATGAGGCTGACAACTGCAGAGTTATCAGAGAACTTCTGTAGATGGCAGTGTGTTGTGTTGTGTAAGAAGTCCGCAGTATAAAGTGTGAACAGGAAGGGAGCCAAAACCGTTCCCTGGGGGGCCCCCGTACTGCTGATGATCATGTCGGACACAATCCCGAGTTCTCACAAACTGTGGCCGGTTTGTGAGGTTAGTCCAGGATCCATGATGACAGGTGCTGGTCCACCTCTGCACACAGCAGCTTGTCCCTCAGGATCATCGGTTGGATGGTGTTGAAAGCACTGGAGAAGTCAAAGAACATGATCCTCACCGCGTTTCCAGGCTTCTCCAGGTGGAACAGGGAACGGTGAAGGAGGAAGATCACTGCATCCTCCACCCCGATGCCATGCTGGTAGGCGAACTGGAGTGGATGCATCTCTGGTCCCACCAGGAGGCGGAGGTGAGCAAGGAGAAGTCTCTTCAGGGTCTTCATCAGGTGAGACGTCAGAGCCACTGGTCTGTAGCTGTTCAGGTCTCTGGGGTGGGAAGTCTTTGGTACGGGCACCACACAAGGTGTTTTCCACAACTGTGGTACCCTCCCCAGCTTCAGGCTCAGGTTGAAGATGTGCTCCACAATCCCACACAGCTGGTCTGCGCAGGACTTGAGGAGCTTCGCACTGATGCAGTCCGGACCCAAGGCCTTCCTCGCCTTGATCTTTCTCAGCAATGCCCTCACTTGGGTCTTAGTGAGGGTCAGGTTGGGGGGGCTGTGTGCTGGGAGTAGGGGGGTGTTGGTGGAGGGGAGGTGGACAGCAGGTCTCGATGACGGTAGAGGCAGCAGTGATTGTTGTGCTGTCGGGGGGAGGGCGGTTGGTCAAACCTACTAAAAAACAGGTTCAGATTGTTCACCTACTCCCTTCCCCCCGTGGCCTGGGAGGAGGTATTCTGGAGCCCAGAGATGGTTTTGAGGTTTCTCCAGACCCCGCCGATGTCGCTCTGTTGCAGCTTGTCCTTCATGTTCTTCCTGAAGCTGTCCCTGCCTTCTCTGATCTTCCTCCTTAGCTCCCTCTGTGCAGACTTCAGCATCTCCCTGTTCCCCAACCTGAAGATACTCTTCTTCTCTCTTCTTTTACTACATCTCATTATATATATTAACTTATTTTTGTATGTTTTATACCACTGCTCTGCTTCTTTTGTCCTTTTCTTTAGAAAAGCTTTAGTGATTTTTTCTTTTTACACACTTTTTGTAATCCTTTGGTTAACCATGGCTTGTCAACAAATTTCTGTTTAATCTTTTTCTTACAATGTTACAATGTTCATGAATGTACCGTAGGCTTCATTTACATCTGATACATAGACTTTTGTCCAGTCTTGCTTCAGCAGGTCTTCTTTGAAAGAACTGATTGCATTTTATGACTTGTATCTGAAAGATTTTTCTGTATTGAGCCCAGTGTGTGCATGGATAAGTGCAAAGACAGGCAGATGGTCACTTTTGTCATTTATCAATAATCCACTTTCTATTTTCTTATCAGCAATATTAACAAACACGTTGTCAATAAGTGTAGCAGTGTGGACTGTGATTCTACTGGGATGTGTTATTGTGGGATATAGACTCATACTGTACATATAATTCATGAACTAATTACATTTTGTTGAAATGGATTTAGTAAATCAATATTGAAGTCTCCACAGATTACAACCATTTTCTTATTAGTTATTTTATTGTACAGCTCGACTAACTTATCTCTGAATGTCTCAACGCAAGTTCCCAGCATTCTATATATACAACTTATAATTAGATTTTTTGTTTTATCTTGGTCAATCTCAACAGTAACACATTCTAGAATCCCTGGTAGTGCAAAGGACATTCCATTTACAAGTTTACACCTATACAGTTCATCAATATACAGTGCAACACCACCACCCTTTTTTTGAGATCTGTTAATATGAAACATCTGACATCCCTCTATTGCCATCAAAGAAGCCTGCTCTTCATTGAGCCAAGTTTCAGAGACTGCGATAGCTGTAAATTTTCTATCTAGCTGTTTTAAATAGTCCTGAATCTGTGGAAAGTTTTTAAGACTTCTGCTGTTAAAGTGTATTATATCTACTTGCACTTGACTTTTGAATTGCTTTTCAGTGTAATATTCAGAGTGATTATGAATATTATTGAAGAAGTGGTTATCAGGATCAATATCATTCTCCATCTCAGACAAACAAAAATGTCTGTTTTTAAAAGCTCCCAGGTGGTGAAGATGGCAGCAGTAGCTCTCCTGCTCCGGGTCCAAGTAAGTACTAAATACATGAACACCATGATTGCTTTGATGCTGGTCGCTACTGATTAGACAAGCATCACCGGCATTTTTTTTTACAAGTATTTTAATTTTGTCGCCCATATCAAACTTGGTGCAGATCAGTGGTTGATTGGAATACACTGATCTATATAGTTCACATGGTAAATAGTAAATGGTGTTCACTTATATAGAGCTTTTTTACTCATCTCTGGATGACCAAGGTGTTTTACAGATCCTGCTATCCACCCATTCACATATATATTTATATTTTATATATATTCACACACTGATGGCAGCGGAGCGGTCACGCACACGGGCACTGGCCTGACCCACCAGGAGCAACTGGCGATTCAGTGTCAGCTCTCTTCTGGCTCCCAGATGTCTGTCTCACTCTCCCCTTGCACCCAGTTGTTTCATACCCATCCACACATCTTTAGCGTTGTTTTCCTGAGTTTATTCTCCAACTTCCTCCTATAATTGTCCTTGCACCTCTTCAGCATCTCTCTCAGCTCATGCTGCACTCCCCTCAGCTTCTTCTTGTCTCTGGACCTAAAAGCTTTCTTCTTTTTTTCAGAAGTGCTTTCAGGTCACTCGTGACCCATGGTCTGTTGTAGACTAAAAACACATCCAACATTTTCATTATATTCTAATCTCATAACCTATACCTTTATTCTTTGCGCATTTATTTACAGCTCTTAACCAACAGTTAACTACTGTATCCATAGTTTGTAAAAGAAAATACCATCATGCACGTTGAATTATTAATTTTTGACACAAATGTTTAAAAAAAACCCACATTTTACTTTCTCAGCAGCTCTAACAGTCTCCCTCTGTGTCTGGTCTGTTGTCCACAAGTTTCAACCATTCTCTGTGTGTTTTCTGTTTGAAAAGTGTTTATCAATCATCAGCTTTTATGTTCCAACTTAACGCTGCACATAGTACAGAACAGTTTATCCCCGCTTTATGAAAACTATTCAGAAACTGTTGCGCACAATCTTTAGTGGTGACTTTTGTTGATGAATTAAGAGACGTTATCACATGTTGGCAAATTAGGTCACTGTAAACACGGAAATAAAGATGTGAGCATGTAGCGCAGGGAACTCGCGTGATTGAAAAATCAAGCACCATTTTCATTTTGTGTTTCACAGACGTAAAAGCATTATATTAAAAGGTCAATCCACAGATTTTGTGGAGCGATATCGGCTCAGTCAAGCATGAATTGGAGCATCAATCTTTTGAACTCACCCCTACTGTATATGTAAAATAAAACTGTATAATTAAAAAAGGTAATCAACCTGTTGTTTATTCTTATGTCGTCTTTTGTTTCAGTGTTTTTTATTTTTCAGGAAAAAGAAGGAAACTTAAGCAGGATTTATCAGAGAAGGAAGGCGATCCAGAGCACTGAACAAAAATGAGGCTGAAGAGTTTGCTACTGGTCTTTTTATAGGTGTGAACAGTCTTCAGCTTATAACACCACCTTTACATAGGGATGGAGACCATTGAGAGATTGGACAATTTTTGATCTATCGATAATCTTCAATGTCACCATGGTCTCCTCAAAATTTTGACTGTCCAAAACACACAAGGATCACCCAAATGATCCCAAAGATCAAAAAATGGCCCAGGCTCTCAGTGACCTCCATGCTGTGCAAAGGAGCCCTAACAGAGCAGTATGTGTTTTAAACCAAAAATCCAGCATTTGTTCAGAATCACAGACACTTGATCAACTGATTAAAAGTCTTACAATTACACAATACACCACTAAAGGAGAATGAAGCAGAAACAGATCCTAAAACATGTCATATTCATTAATGCATGTACCTGTACTCTCTTGAAGAGAATTTACTCAGAACTGTGATGGATGTTCATGAAATGATAGTTGGGAGATAACTGATAAGCATTTAATTTCCATTATCATAAGTGTTTTTGTAAAGTCCTTGCTCTGTTAAGAGGATTAGCACATTTTTTTTTTTATTAGCTCATTCTGACAAAGCTGAAAGGAGCCAATGTGACGATGTACCATCCATCTTTCTGTCTGTGAGTCCACATTTCACGGGAATCGTGACTCCTCCAAGGCACTTACCCCGATGCTCACCAAACTCCCTCACAATGATCCTCAGGTGGATCTGCATCCAAGTTGTGGTCAAGGTCAAAGGTAAGGAAATCTGGGCACTGATATGATTTAAGAAAAATGTTTACTCCTAGGAAATTGCTTCAATATTTGCCAAACTCACTCACAATGATTCTTGGGGTCTGCATCCAGGTTGTACTCAAGATCAATGTCAAAGGTCAGGAGATCTGGGCACTTGCATGATTTTATTTAAATCACTACTCTTCCTAGGGAATTACCTCAATTCTCACCACAATCACTCACAATGACCTTCAGGTGGGTCTTGTAGCGGTAGAAAAGTTTGGGCCAGATGAACTACATCCACACACGACTTATAATCCAATAGGTCTTCAGATAAACATCTTGAAAAATAATTCAAGAGGCAGTAGAGTTCCTTGTAAGTGTGCATTTATTAAGTACTGTACAAGACAAATACAGAACAAAACGCACAGAGCCCTCCCGACTGGCATGGGAAAGCTCCCGAGTACATCTCGACAGCTCTTTTTAAAGGCTCCTGCAGGTGTTTGTCATATCAAAAGAGTTCAGATGCACAGTCACTTCACCTGATCTGCCCTCAAGCCTGCACCTGTTAATGTATGTGTGCACTCTGTACCTCCCCCTTCTCAGTATGGGGTTACTTTAGTTCAAATCCTGACTTAACTACACATTTGTAGGCCAACTTAATTGATCCATTATCAACCATAACTATATGTATTGTAACCTATGCCAATTTCCACGTAATTTCCTGTAATTATTATTTGCTATTTAAAATTTAATCAGTGGTCAAGAGATCTGAGGACTCCCGGGGTGATTTTGTCAGGCTGGAATGAGCTACTCCGTCACTGACAGTCTGGTTTAAGCAAGCTTTGTTTTTACTAAAATAGCTGTCACATTTTTCAGGAACAGCTGATACAGATGAAGCTTTGCAGAAGAAGAAGGAGCGCTACAGGAAAGACCTTGAAGCACAGATAGCGGGGCAGCAACACAACAAGAAAAGGTATACGCTTAGTAACTCTCAGCAATGATTGTCTGATGACCACTTGTTTTGTACCTGAATATTTTTTTTTAACATGTTGAGATTGTAGATAAAACTTGGAATAAATAATACGTTTAAGTTTGTTCGTATTAATATGTTTGTCTTGCAGGGAACAAGATCTGGAGTTCAAAGTAGCAGTAACGGACCACATCAGGCAGTTTGGACTGAGCAGAAGAAGAAGTCCCTCAGTTTTAGAGCTTTTACAGACAGGAGAAAGTGGCTCCTCGTCTCTACCCCAAAATCAAAGAATTGGGATTAGAGAATGGTACTTGCCCCTTCCTGCACAGCCCCACGTAGCCTTTCAGTCCCCGATCTTGGGGTACAACTCAGCACTGGGTTTGAATGCAGGCGGGTTGTCTGTCAACAACCAGCTTCCATCTCCATCTTTGCCCAGTGCCACGGACATACAGAGGTATTCCACAACACAGGTGAGCTTGCATCTACTACTTACTCTCATTTAGTTTTAATATACTTCCACCGGAAAATGTATATATTTTTGTCAGTGTATTACAGCCCCAATTCCTCTTAAGTTGTGACATTGTGTGAAATGCAAATAAAAACAAAAACAAAAAAAAATTAAAAATCCTTTTCAGCCTATATTCAACCGATTACACTACAAAGACAAAATATTTAATATTCAAAGTGATAAACTTAGTTTTTTTGTTTTGTTTTTTTTGGCAAATATCTGCTCATTTTGAATTTGATACCTGCAACACATTTCAAAAAAGCCGGGACGGGGAAACCGGAGTGGTGGCTTAGAGGTAGAGCATCCGCCCCACAACCGACAAGTCTACTAGTGCATCTCAGAAAATTAGAACATGAAAGTTTTTTTGTAATATAATTAAAAAAAGATAAATTTGTGATATTGGTAATAGTTTTTAAAATAAATTTAAAATCATGACATTTGTAATTGTAATTTACTGAGATGTACCAGCACACAGTGCACACTATACATTACAAAATTTATTAAACTACAAAAATGCCGTTGTCTGTAGTAAAAAAAAAAATGCAAATGGTGCGATGGACTGGCGATCTGTCCAGGGTGTACCCTGCCTCTCGCCCAAAGATGCTGGGATAGGCTCCAGCCCCCCCCCCCCCCGCGACCCTAAAAGGATTAAGCGGAAGATGGATGGATGGATGGTACAATAAATCATTGAGGAATATGATGTTCATGTTTTGTTCAATATATCAAAAAGAGTAATTAACTTTTTATATGTTGAAGATAGACCGTATTGTACTGAGGAAAATTCAGATTATCAGGAAAATTGCCGCTTATCATTTAATCATTAATGTTAAGGTGACTCAATTAATTAATGAATTAAAGGGCCTATATCATTAAAAATCGACTTTTTTGAGCTTTTAAGCATGTTATAATGTTAATTCCTCACCAAAAACACCCCCAAAGTGGTATTTTGCTCCATTCACGCATCTGAGTATTCCTCCTCAACTCTGCTCTCTGAGCTGCTACTCCGCCCTGTCCCTGATAATGACTGGGTCCCCACGTTCTTATGTATGAATGTGGGTAAGCCGCCCATTCTAGGAAGTGCCTGTGCTGCCAGCACCGCCCCCAGGCTAACGCACACACCCACTTTCTCCGCGCAGCTAACGGAGCGGTGATCAGCAAAACTCTTTCACTTTAGCATTGACGCTGTGAAGAAGTAGTTCCTCTCGCACCTAATCTGCTCAGTGACAACAACTGTTTGCTTTTTTACGTAAGACAATGTCTTCTAAGTTTTCGTGGTCGGAACCCAGCGACACGCTGCAGTAGCCGGGTGAGGGGTTACGTCATGGAATGGGCAGCAGCCACAAGAGGGAGAGGCTGAGCCTCAGAGATCGAGGCATCTTACTTCCGGGTTGGAAAAGTAGCTCGTGAAAATAACTCATATTTCATAAGAAATTCATTCTCCAGTGTACCAAAGGTAATATACTATCACATACATGCATATAGTTTATTCTGAAAGGCTTAAAATAGTATGATATAGGCCCTTTAATTGATAACTTGCATCCCTACTTCACAGTTTTCATATTGAATTATTTATCAGTTTTATTTAAACTGCCCTTGTGTAACAACAGATGGTTTACATTTTTCTATATTAATTCTAGAAAATAGAGATCCAGTTTAAGTTAGGCTACTGTTAATGCAACCTGTGGCAGATGGAGATCTTATTCAGCAACCCAGGGCTGCAGAGCACAACGTCTAGGACAACTGTACAATCAAATTATTGGAATACTGATACAATATTACTAATTTACTTTGCTCCTTTGAAGTCAGAATATGTGAAATTATATATATATTTACAGTATAGTACTGTTATGTTTTAGCCTCCTGGGTGACAACATATAGCCTCAGCATTATTCTTACAGCACTGTGTTTCTGCCTCACAATTCAGCATTCAATTCAATTCAATGCAATTTTATTTATATAGCGCCAAATCACAACACAGGATATCTCAAGGCACTTTACCAAAAAAAGAGTGGGTTTAGGCCACGCTCTCAAATTTATAGAACCCAGCAGAGACCCCAAAGAGCAAGCACTGCGGCGACACCGGCAAGGAAAAACTTCCCTTTAACAGGCAGAAAACTCGAGCGGAACCATAGCTCATAGAGGAGAGCCATCTGCCTCGACCGGCTGGGTTGAAAAAACAGGTAAAAAGTAGGAGGCCTAGCAGTAGCTACATTCAAAACAAATGTAACAAATACAATTCAACATTAACATTCACAGCCAGACATTCCAGTATCAAGCCGGATTAGGCTCCACGTGCAAGTGAAGGCCTGGCAGCGGCAACATTTTTAACTATAGGCCTTATCAAAGAGAAAAGATTTCAACTTACTCTTGAATAAAGAGAGAGTGTCTGCCTCCCAAACTGAACTGGGAACATGGTTCCACAGGAGGGGAGCTTGATAACTGAAAGCTCTACCTAGATTTTTCCCTAAATCTTGTAAATACAGTAACTACTGAAAGAAATGATGTCGGCTTTTCAAATCGATACAGTAGTTGTATCTAATACACATCTTGGACGACTTACACCCTCACCTAACTATGGGTTTGGGGTCAAAGATTCAAAGTTAACATTGCAGTTGCCCTCGGTAAATGCTGCATTTACTATTACTATAAAACAAGTAAAGCTAGGGCCACCAAACCTGGTATACAGGTTCACCTTGGGATTCTGAACTCTGACTATGGGTTTGGGGTCAAAAGGTCAAGGTTAACATTTCTTATGCCTTATTACTGTACAATGAGTAAATTTAGGGTCACCAAACTTGGTACACAGGTGGACCCTGTGACCCTGAAGTGTGACTGTGCTTTTGGGATCGCAAGATCAAAGGTCAACATCAAAATGCCTTATAAAGTATATCTCAACAACAAAGAAAGCTGGGGTCACCAAACCTGGTACACAGATTTACTCTGAGACCATAACGTTTGACTACAGGTTTGGGGTCAAAAGGTCAAGGTTTGCACTCCCTGTGATCTCTTACAATAGAATGTGTAAAGCTCTCTAAGGTTACCATACTTGCTACACAGGTTCACCTTGGGGTCCTGACCTACAGTACAACTATGGGTTGTATACTTTGTTGTATATTCGTGGATGATGGGCTTATCATAATTTGGTTCTGCCACAGAAATTATATTGAAAAGTTGAAAACTGCTCTCCGTCAGTAAGTATTGGGATCTTCAAAGAAAATGGAGGCGAAGGATATTGCACTCGCCTTCCAGTGCTTTTACTTTAAGTGACAGTCATGACAGTGACAAACTTTATTAATTAAAGACGATAAATGAACATCAAGATCATCTGTGGGCTTCGTTTGCAAATCAATAGTAGTTTGTCCATGGTCAGAAAGAAATTGTTTGAACGTTTCTCCATTTAAGTAAACAGTTTTTTTTTATTTAAACAAGTGTGAGAGGTGGAGAGAATTGTAATAAAGATGCCACCTTCTGCCAGAAACGGTCATAAATATTATTTTTACCTGTAAAGTTTTTGTTACATGAGACTTTGACCACATTCATTGTCAACTGACAAAGTATGAACCTCTTTAAGAAATAATTTATTAATCAGCTATTTCCTCTTAAAATATTTTTCCCCCCTCCAGCCGGCCTGTCATCCCCATCAGTGTTTGTCCTCTCAAAGAGTTGCAGACACTAAAAGGGATGATAGTAGCAGGGACCTCAGGCCTCTGCACCTTGATGAAGTTGAGGCTTTTGGCTCTGAGCAGGATGAAGAAGAGGCATCCAGATTTCTCAGGCATCGTGACAGACTGGAGGGACGAGAAGGAGAGGAAGACTTCAGAGAAGACCTGATTGCAGTGGAAGTTAGAAGACCGAGATGAAGAGGGTTTGAGGCTAGTTCTGAGAAAAGACAATCCACTAAGTCTGATAGCAGGTACAGTATTTGGGGTAGCTATCATATTTTTTCATATATGCAGGGTTTCCGCTGGTAACATTTCTGTATGGCAGCTCGCCACGGCAAAAACTGAGCTGGCATAACAAGAAAAATTTAGGCCTATAATTAAAAAAAAAAAAGAGCTGCACAGGAGGCTTCTGGGTGTGGTGGCAGTCTGAGTGGATGTGTAGATTGAGAGCTCTCAGACCAGCCGATAATTTATTTTTTTTTTTTTTTGATTTTGTATACTTTATTGATCCCCAGAGGGGAAACTGAAGGCATCCACCAGGACGGATGAAGCAGCCACTGTACGGTGCTATCCCTTTACCATTCACACACACATTCACACCTAGGGCCACTTTTAGAGTCTTCAATTAACCTAACCTGCATGTTTTTGGCATGTGGGAGGAAACCGGAGAAATCCCGGAGTAAACCCACGCAGATACGGGGAGAACATGCAAACTCCACACAGATCACTGTTGGTCAGGGGCTGGGATCGAACCAGGGGATCCCATGGCCAAGGGTGAGTTGCCGTTATTGCGGTGGCGCAGTGCTAACCACTGCGCCACCGCAATAACCCCCAAATAAATTCAATTCAATTCAATTCAATTCAACTTTATTTATATAGCGCCATTTCACAACAACAGTCATCTCATAGCACTATCAACTGTAGGGGGGACCCCCACAGTTGCAGAAAGACCCCAGCAATCAGGCGATCCCCTGTGAGCAAGCACTTGGCGACGGTGGAGAGGAAAAACTCCCTTTTAACAGGAAGAAACCTCCAGCAGAACCAGGCTCAGGGAGGGGCAGTCATCTGCTGCGACTGGCTGGGGGGTGAGGGGATAGAGAAGAGGAAAAGAACAGACATGCAGAGAGCAAACAGCACGATGGGGACTCAATCTATGGGAGAGAACAAACAAATGTTAATGACCAGCAAAAAAAAAATATTTCATAGAGAGTGAGGAAAGGAGTGAGGCCCAGTGCATTACTGGAGGTCCCCCGGCTGACTAAACCTATTAGCAGCATAACTAAGGGAGGGTTCAGAAACACATGATCCCTCCCTAATTGTAGGCTATATCAAAAAGGTAGGTTTTAGCCCTATTCTTAAAAACAGAGATCGAGTCTGACTCCCGAATCCAGATTGGCAGCTGATTCCACAGGAGAGGAGCTTGATAACTGAAGGCTCTGCCTCCCATTGTACTTTTGGAGATTCTAGGTATTACAAGTAATCCTGCATTTTGGGAGCATAGTGCTCTGTTAGGATGATACGGTAGTATCAGATCTTTTAAATAAAAAGGAGCCTGATTGTTTAGAGCTTTGTAAGTAAGAAGAAGGATTTTAAACTTAATTCTAAACTCTATGGGAAGCCAATGAAGGGAGGCCAGAACCGGAGAGATATGATCTCTCTTTCTAGTACCTGTTAAAACTCTTGCTGCAGCATTTTGGATCAGCTGAAGACTTTTTAAAGATGTTTTAGGACAGCCTGATAATAAAGAATTACAATAATCTAATCTCGAGCTAACAAAAGCGTGGATCAGCTTCTCAGCATCACTCTGAGACAAGATGCTCCTAATCTTGGCAATATTACACAAATGATAGAAGGCAGTCTTAGAAACAAATTTAATATGTGAATTGAAGGACAAATCCTGATCAAAAATAACTCCAAGGTTCCTCACAGAGCTATTAAGAGAAAGAGTAACTGCATCCAAACTGAAAGTTTGATTTGGAAAGGAATTTCTAAGGTTTTTTGGACCAACAAGAATGACCTCAGTCTTATCTGAATTTAATAGCAGGAAATTACAAGTCATCCAAGCTTTGATTTCCTTAAGACAGGCTTCTAACTTGGCTAATTGATTAGTATCATCTGGCTTCATTGACAGGTATAATTGTGTGTCATCTGCATAACAATGAAAATGTATACAGTGCTTTCTAATAATGTTGCCTAACGGAAGCATATATAAACTAAAAAGAGTAGGGCCTAGCACAGATCCCTGTGGAACTCCATGACTAAGCTTTGAGCTGAAAGAAAACTCATCATTTACATGAACAAACTGGAACCTATCAGATAAATAAGATCTAAACCACTGCAATGAAGTTCCATTAAGTCCAACATAGTGTTCTAATCTATCAAGTAGAATATTATGATCAATAGTATCAAAAGCTGCACTAAGATCTAAAAGGACAAGTACAGAAACTAGTCCATTATCAGATGCAATGAGGAGGTCGTTAGTGACCTTCGCTAAGGCTATAAAGACTGCACAGTTAATTTAGAAACTATCTCTAACATGGAGGGGGACAAACGCTGAAATGAAAAAGGCAAGACACCAATGAAACTTAAAAAAGATGGAAAACAAATGCCAGAAAAAGACACCGAAGACGACAGCGAGGACATGGAAGCTAGTGATAGCCTAGAAGCTAGTATCTGTGCCATTCATGATGAGCTAAAAAGCCACGAGGTCCGACCTGAAAACAGACCTCAGTAACTTTAAAGAGGGCTTCTTCACTGAACTTAACACACTCAGGAAAGATATTAACAGCAAGTTTAACGAAATTGCAAAAGACTTGAATGACACAGTGAGCAGAGTGGGTGAAGCCAAAAAAGGGTAGCAGAAATGGAAGATTGGGCCACCACAGCTAATCAAGCTCTTCTCCAAGCTTTGCAAGTTCAAGAAAATATTTAAACTAAAATGACTGACCTGGAAGCGCGGTCACAAAGAAATAATATCCGTATATATGGAATCCCCAAAGACACCGAGGGAAAACAACCTATGACAGTTTTTGGAACAATTTATTAAATCAGAATTATCCCTAAGCCACAGTGAACTAGGGATACAATGCTGTCATAGAGCCCTTGGTCCAAAACCACCGCAAAACACTAACCCTCGATCAGTGGTAATTTGTTTCCTGGAGCACAGAAACAAAGACCTAGTACTCCAGTCAGCTTGGAAAAAGAGAGAGGTTTATCTGAATGGGGGGAGAGTGTATTTCTACCAGGACTACCCCACAGAAATTCAGAAAAAAAGAAAAGCATATACTCCCATCAGAAGACTCCTGAAAGAAAAAGGAATCCAGAGCTTCCAGACACCCCCCCCCCCCCAGCAAAGCTCTGGGTCTTCCTCAATGATGGTCCAGTTACATATAACAGTGCAACAGAGACCATGGAGGATCTGAAGAAGAAGGAGGTGCTGAACCACACTGAAGAGGAGACGCAGACCACAACAAAAGCAACAGCACGAGAGGCTGAAAAATATGCGCTGGCAGAGAGCGGAGACGGCGACACACAAACCGTGGAACAAACACCAAGAACAAGCCAGGAAAATGCTCCAAGAATTTAGTCATGACTCCGGGGACACAGCCTGAGTTTACCGACGGTGAATTCAATTTAAAATAAGGTGACAATGAAGAAAAATGTCTTAACCCAGAATATTTAAATTTTTCCAGATTTTAAAATTATACACATACTCTGGGAGTGAACTAATCTGCCTTACAACATTTAAAATAAGAGGCCATAATTCTGGGAACTCAATTTCTCTGTACTGATTAGATGCATACCAATGACTTCCTTAGAGAGAGATTTTACTTTGCACGGGAGAGGCCTCTCGTTAGTCGAGAGCTTTCCTCTCCAAAAGGTTTGTGGGAAAATTTGACTTGTAATGGAAGCACAGTTCTCTTATTTGTTTTGTTGTGTTTAAAGTTTGAATTTTTTTTCATGTTATGTTATTGTTCAGGTCACCCGGAGCATATGAGATTAAAATAATGATCCAGATGAATCATGCTCTTACAGCACTATAGTATTGTGACACTTAATGTTAATGGGCTACAAAGCCCAATAAAAAGGGGGTAAACTTATTACTAAAAGGAAAAAAGGAAATCATCATACAATCTTTTGGCAAGAAACTCACCTGAATAAAAAGGAACACGCAAAGTTGAAAAACTTAGGTTTTAAAAACACATTTTACTCCTCAGATGCAAAAGGTCCTGCTAGAGGAGTTGCGATATTAATCTCAAAGTCCCTTTTCATTTCTCCTCACAATTGACAGATAAGGAAGGGCCCTTTATCTTGGTAAAAGGAACTATAGACTCTAAGGAGGTGACATTACTTAATGTCTATACGCCCCCAGGACAAGAAATATCTTTCATCAAATATATTTTTGATTTAATTACTACAGAGAGTTCCAGTGTTTTGATTTGTGGTGAAGATTGGAACATACAACTTCACTCTACATTAGACTCCACTAACCCTACAAAAAAGATGAATCCAGCATCTTTATATCTTAGAAAAATGCTAAACGAGGTTGGTCTGATTGATGTAAAAGCATATACATTCTTCTCCCACCCCCAAGCTTATTATTCAAGAATTGATTATTTCTTTATGTGTCATGATTAGCTGACAGCTCATGTGCACAATGCGAGCACAAGACGAAACCACACAAGGGGGGAAACGTTCAATAATTTATTAAATGTAGAAAACAGTGCTACATTAGAGAAACAGCCACTCGCCAGAAGATTCAAGCCATCTGTGGAGAGAAAAGCGAGAGCTGTCAGCGGAGAAGCAGAGAAAGTGAAATGGGTGAGCCATATAGCTACTTACTCGGGGCTCCGAGGGAGGACCGGCAGGACTCCAGCAGGGAATAGACGAACCAGTAGGGAAGGGGGAATGAGCTTGGTGTGTCTGACCCGGGTGAAGATCTGTTGCTGGGGAGGTGATGAGGTGGCAGGAGAGCGCACGCAGTCCCGAGACACACCCACACGATGGCAGCAACCTGAAACAACACAAGAGAGCAGTTTAGACGACATGCCTAAGCTAGCAAAAAATGACCTGCTTGCCTGAATTAAGGGCAGTATACCCAGATGAGCCAGCGTTGACTGCGCAGAGGAGGCCTTCTTAAGTACGCTGTCTGATGAGCGGGTGCAGGTGTGTCCTCTGCCTCAGGTGCAGTGATGAATTGGTGAACGTGCGGCAGGAGCGGAGGGGCGCTCTTGCTGCCCATGACAGGGCCCCCACTTCTAGGAGTGCCTCCTGGCGGTCCAGAGGGTTTCTCCAGATGGGTTCGGACCATGTAGGCGGGGTGGCCGTCGATGATTCGGGGAGGAGCAGGCAGCTGGGGGGGGGGGGGGACTGACCGAGAGGGGCTTAATGTGAGACACATGGAAGGTGGGGTTCACCTGTAGCGTAGGAGGGAGCTTCAGCTGAACCGACGCGTCATTAATAATCCGGGCGATGGGAAACGGACCCCGAAAGTGGGGAGACAGCTTCTTCGATTTCACCTTCAGCGGGACTTGACTCGCCGCCAACCAGACTTGCTGTCCCAGTGTATTTGGGAGCCGGGACCCATTTCCTGTCTGCGACGGCCCGGGTGCGTTCCGTGGAGCATGTCAGGGCGGCCTGGGTAGACCTCCAGACGCGTCGGAAGTGACGAGCATGGGCCTCGATGGATGGAACCGCCACCTCCCTCTTGGCCATGGGAAGAAGGGGCAGGGTGTAGCCCAGGGATGCCTCGAATGGAGTGAGTCCTGTGGCCACCGAAACAGCCAAGTTCAAAGAATACTCCACCCAGGTAAGGTGTGAGCTCCAAGAAGCAGAGTTCTCGGCTGCTATGCACTGCAGGGTGGTCTCCAGGGACTGATTGGCGCACTCTGCCTGCCCGTTACTCTGAGGATGATTCCCAGATGAGAGACTCACAGTGGTGCCCAGTGTCCGACAAAAAGCCCTCCAGACCTGGGATGTAAATTGTGGACCCCGGTCAGACACGATGTCGATGGGGATGCCGTGGACCTTGATCACGTGGTCGGTTAGTACGACCGCCATCTCCAAGGCTGAGGGGAGCTTCGGGAGGGCCACCAAATGCACCGCCTTGGAGAAGTGATCCACGATCATCAGGATAACAGTCTTCCCACGGGAGGGGGAGGGAGTCCAGTCACAAAGTCCATGGCGATATGAGACCAAGGATGACCCGGGGTGGGAAGGGGGTGGAGGAGTCCCAAGGGGGGAGAGGAATCCAATCTCCCCCTGATGCAAGTCTAACAAGCTCTGACATAGTCCCATATGTCCCGCCACACCGTTGGCCACCAGAATGATGGTGATGAGGTCTATGGCACAGTCGTAAGAGCGGTGAGGCGGCAGCAACAATGCTCTAGACTTGCTAAAGACCTCCCCAAGATCGTGATAAGCCCGGGGAATGAGGCTGAGGTCCGGCGGCTCGACCGGAGTGAGGGAGATGGATAGAATGACAATAAAGGCACTTTGACTTTGACTTTTTCCAGGTCTGTTTTTGCACACTTCCTACAAATTAAATATAATTTTGAAGGTCTTTCAATGCAGAATATCACAAAAACGTTACCTCAGTTTTGTTAATTTCCTCAAAGTGACTCATTTTGCCAGCACAGGTCACATATATACAGTCATGTGAAAAAAATTAGGACACCCTGTATAAGCCTGTTTTTTTAACATATTTGGAGATATGGATATTTAATATCAATGTTAACAATACTGGGAGATTCACGTAATACAACTAAACAATTACAAATGAATTAAGGACTTCTTCAAATTTTATGTAATATGTAATTCTACACAACTAGTGAGGAATAAATTAGGACACCCCCCATCTTTTTTAGGACACCCCCACATTCATTCCCACATACAATGGCTAAAATAAATGCAAATAAAAACAAAAACAAGGTTAGACATAGATACGTGAACATTTCTTAATAAAGAACTGAATATTTAGAGGGGTGTCTAAATTTTTTCATGACTCTGTGAAAACACACACACACACACACACACACACACACACACACACACACATATATATATATATATAGTGGAGAGTGCAAATAAAGGAACCAGACTTACATGGCAGACGAACTTTATTTCTCACTCTCACTTTATACATACACAGAGAAAGACTTAATCAATACACCAGGGTTTCTCCTTTTATACCACTCCATTCCTTCCCCCTGCTGCCTGAAAACTTGCATTATAATATGTTCACACATTCACCCCTTTACTGTCCCCACAGGTACTCCTTCCTGTTGCATCTCCGTTAAATCCCCCACGCTCTGCCGACAAAGGGAATATTTCCCTCCCCTCTGCTCCCAGTCTGACATGAATATCCCAGCGTGGGTTCCCTACCCCCCCCCCCCCCCGAGTCTCAGACTGAGCCTCAACCCTCACGTCCTTTTGGCATCAGTCTCCTCCCATATCTGCTGTAACGAGGGTCCTTCGACTCCGCAGCGCTGCTGTGCCGGTGGGGGGCTCCTGGGGGTATGTCAGTCTGCGGGTGGGCAATGGCGAGGGGGGGGGGACATTCTACTTGCCCGTGTGGCTGCTCTGATGAATCTTCTACCTGGGGAGTTCTCAGTGGGGGTCTTCCACGCCGAGGGGCCCGAGCCAACATCACTTGCTCATCCACCACCACAAAGGCGGGCTTAAGTCTGTCTATACATATTTTCTCCCGACGACCTCCCAAGTCTAACAAAAAATGTTTGTCCTCTGGTTCCAGCACTCTGAATGGGCCATCGTAGGGTGGGCGCAATGGGGGGCGGTGGGCATCATGCCTGACAAACACAAACGCCGTGTTCTTCAAAGTTTTTGGCACAAAAGCGCGTGGAAAACAGTGGTGGGTCGGGCCCGGTAGCGTGCCTGTATCTGCGCTATGCTGCGAACGCTGAGACAGATAGTTGTCCGGCGTGGGATTATCTGGTAAAAATTCCCCGGGGAGCCGCAGTGGCTGAGAAAAAACAAGTTCCGCCGGGGAAGCCTCCAAATCCTCTTTAGGTGTGGAACGCAACCCTAACAGAACCCACGGCAACCGGTCTACCCAATTTGCATCCGTAAGCGAAGCCCTGAATGCTGCTTTCAGCAACATATGGAAACGCTCGCATAACCCATTGGCCTGTGGGTTGTACGCGGTTGTGCGATGAATTGCTACCCCCAGGCTACGGGCCATCGCGGACCAGAGGTTGGAAACAAACTGAGGGCCCCTATCGGACGTGATGTCTGACGGGATGCCAAAAAGTGCCACCCATGTTGTCAAAAAGGCGCGCGCCACGTCCGCGGACGTTGCTGCCGCTAGTGGGACTGCTTCTGCCCAGCGTGTGGTGCGGTCCACCACTGTCAGAAGATGTGTGAAACCCTGCGATGGCGGGAGGGGGCCCACGAGGTCCACGTGAACATAGTCGAACCTCTTAGGTGGTATACGAAATGGCTCCAAAGGGGCCTTCGTGTGTCTGTGTACTTTGGCTCGGTGGCATGCTACGCCGGCTGCAGCCCACTCTTTCATTTGTTTGCGTAGGCCTGGCCATACGAGCTTCACTCCCACCATTCTGACTGACACGCGCACTCCTGGGTGCGCCAGAGCGTGACCTGACTCAAACACTTGGCGGCGCCAAGCAACTGGGACCACTGGGCGCGGGCGTCCCGTGGAGACGTCACAGATTGGAGGGGGGGGGGGGGGTGCTGCCGTCTTGCAGTACTCTGCTCTCCAGCCTTAACCCTGTTGGTCCAGACTGGAGTGCGCACACGTCCGCATCGCCAATCTGCTCTGCGGCCATGGCTGTATAATCTATCCCTATGCAGACTGGGGCCACTACTGTGCACGAGAGGCAGTCCGCCACCACATTCAATTTACCTGCCACATGCTGAATATAAGATAAGATAAGATAAGATAAGCCTTTATTAGTCCCACAATGGGGAAATTCCAGGATTGCAACAGCATAGGGATAGCAACACTCAGAGCAACAATCAGAAGGCAAGAGAAAACAACATCTAGCAAACATATGTCCATATTACTATAAATGTATATATATAGACACACAGTGCAGAGCATTATGGCTGGTGGATGTGCAGCAGAAAGTCTAAGCTCTCTCTCCGCGGATGCAGCGGGCCAGCTGGAAGTCTTTGGGCATGATGGTGACCCCCTTAGCGAAGAAGAGACCACCAGGTGGGTCTCGCTGGTCTCCTGCAGAGCCATGACGGCGAAACTCAGGAAACGCAGGACGGTCTTGAAGTCCTGAGCGATCTCCCTCACCAGGCGCTGGACGGGCAGCTTACGGATGAGCAGCTCCGTGGATTTCTGGTAGCGACGGATCTCTCTCAGAGCCACGGACCTGTGACGGCGAGGCCTCTTCACTCTGCCTGTGGCTAGCTGTCTCCTGGGGGGCTTCTTCCTCCAGTAGATTTTACGGGCGGTCTGCTTGGTTCTTGCCATCGCTCTTTATTATTCTGTCTTGAATAATAAAGACAGAATAATAGGGTAAAAATGTATTTAGTCAGCCACCAATTGTGCAAGTTCTCCCACCCAAAAGACGAGCGAGGTCTCCAACCCTCGGTCGTAAACTCCGAGATCGTGGCCAACTGTCTCTGCTGCCGGCCCGACCATGGTTCCGAAACCTTGGCCATCGCGTATGTTAGCGGCTTGTGGTCTATGAACACAGTGAAACTGCACCCTTCCAGTCAGAACCGGAAGTGGCATATGGCCAGGTGGAGAGCCAGCAACTGTCTGTCGAATGCGCTGTATTTACGCTCACTGTCGCGCAAAGCCCTGCTGAAAAGAGCGAGCAGCTGCCAAGAACCGGCGATGCGTTGCTGCACGACGGCCCCTATGGCCACGTCCGAGGCGTCGGTAGTGAGCGCTATCCGGGCCTCCAGGTCCGGGTGCGCCAACAGTGCGGCGTTTGCCAGGGCTGTTGAGAATGCCTCAGAGAATGCCTGCTCCCTCTCCGGAGTCCATTCGACTCTGTCCACCGGCTTCCATTTCTTGAGCGTGGCGTACAATGACTGCATGAGCTGAGGTGCGCGGGGGAGGAACCAGTTATAAAAGTTAACCATCCCCAAAAACTCTTGCAGCGCCCTGACCATCTGAGGCCGGGGAAAATTCGCCACGGCGCGCACCTTGTCGGGCAAGGGTATCGCTCCCTCCGGTGAGATGCGGTGCCCCAGAAAGTCAATCCCCGTCATGCCGAACTGGCATTTCGCTGGGTTGATTGTTAACCCGTGCTCTTCCAGCCTCTGGAAAACCGTCCTGAGGTGGGTTACATGTTCGTCCTTGGACGCGCTGGCCACCAGGATATCATCCAGGTCGACAAACACAAACGGCAGATCGTGCAACACCGCATCCATCATGCGTTGAAATGTCTGTGCTGCGCCTTTTAATCTGAAAGACATGCATAAAAACTCAAACAAGCCAAACAGAGTTATTACCGCTGTTTTGGGTATGTCCTCCGCGCACAGCGGAACCTGGTGGTAACCGTGGACCAGGTCTATCTTAGAAAAAATACGTGCCCCGGCGAAGTGAACGGAAAAGTCCTGAATATGGGGAATCGGGTAGCAGTCATGCGCTGTGGCGTTATTCAATCTTCGGAAATCTCCGCACGGTCGCCACGATCCCTCGGCCTTAGGGACCATGTGTAGTGGGGATGCCCATGGGCTGTTTGAGTGCCTGATGATGCCCAACCTTTCCAAGTTGGCAAACTCCTCGCGTGCTATGGCCAGTTTAGCTGCGTCCAGGCACCGAGGTTGTGTGAAAACGGGCGGCCCAGTGGTGGTGATAAAGTGTTCCACCCCGTGTTTAGTGATGGCCGCCGAAAACATCAGGACCGCGAGTGCTGGGAACTGAGTGAGCAGTGTGTGGAACTTACCGCCTGGAGCTGTGACGTTGGCTAGTGTTGTTGGCCCAGCCCCTCGAGCTGTACAGGGGAGAGAATCAAAAGACACTGCATTAACCAGGCATCTAGCAACATCGACTAGCAACCCCTGTGCACACAGAAAATCAGCTCCCAAGATTGGGAAACTGCATGCCGCTATGACGAAAGTCCACTCGTACATATGGCCATGTAGGGATACAGCCAGTGTCCTCTCACCAAAAGTCCTAATGTCTGAGCCATTTGCGGCTATCAGCTCGGGACCGCTAGCTCCTGCTAGCCGGTCGGCGTAGGACAGCAGGATGATGCTCTTTTGGGAGACGGTGTCTACGAGGAACTGTCTCCCCGAGCGCGAGACCGTCACGTAGAGCAGCTTGTTTTCTTCACTGGCAGTCGCAGCTGCTACTGACTGCCGGCCTTGGCGTTTCCCAAACACTCGAATTGGCACGGTGGCACACATCTGCGTGCGTTCTCTCCAAAACGGCGGTGGTAGAAGCAGAGCGTGTCTCTCTGGCGCCTTCTGGCCCCCGCTGCCGCTACCGTCACTGGCTCCTCACTTCCGCTGGTCGTCTTGCTGGGTTCCGACGCCGCCGCGTTCACTGTGAGGGCTCTGGTAGTGAGGATGATCCGATCTGCCTCCTGGGCTAGCGCACGGTAGTCGCATGCAGCCAGCAACAGCGAGTTGGCCAGGACCGCTCTTGCCTCTGTTGGGAGGTTCCGGAGGAAAAGGTGGACAAACAGAAAACGCCTGTCATCCGTGCCCATCAACACCAACATCTTCTCTATCAGTTCGACCGCCGACCCATCTCCTAACTCGGAGCGCTTCAGGAGCCTCTCTGCTCTCTCACAGTCCGAGAGCATGTAGCGCCTGGTCAGCGCGACTTTGAGAGTCCCATATTTATCGTGGGCTGGAGGCTGTTGGAGCAGGCTCGCTACTTGCTGAGTCGTGTGAGCGTCCAATGCTGCAATCACATAGTAATATCTGGTGTCATCTGCCGTTATTCCCCGGAGGGCAAACTGAGCCTCGGTGTGGAGGAACCAAGACCACGGGTCGTGCAGCCAAAAGTCCGGTAGTTTGACCGAAACAGCGCACGCGTTGCTGGGGCTTTCCGTCCGGGCCGTCTCTGGGATGCTTGCCGCGTTGCTGGGGCTTCCCGTCCGGGCTGACTCCGGGGTTCTTGCCTCGTGTTCCATTTTTCGTCAAGGGTCACCAGTGTGGAGAGTGCAAATAAAGGAACCAGACTTACACGACAGACGAACTTTATTTCTCACTCTCACTTTATACATATACAGAAAAAGACTTAATCAATACACCAGGGTCTCTCCTTTTATACCACTCCATTCCTTCCCCCTGCTGCCTGAAAACTTGCATTATAATACGTTCACACATTCACCCCTTTACTGTCCCCACAGCTACTCCTTCCTGCTGCATTACCATCTTTTCCCATTACAATACATACTGTACTGTCCTCCATTAAATCCCCCACGCTCTGCCATCAGAGGGAATATTCCCCTCCCCTCTGTTCCCAGTCTGAGATGAATATCCCAGCATGATATATATATATATATATATATATATATATATATATATATATATATATATATATATATATATACTGTATATATATATATATACACACACACACACATATTTTTATTTATTTATTTTTTTTGCTGAGAAAATAATGAAAGGATGTCACTCCACAAGTGAACAATGCATGTCAAAACAGTCACTTGCGGCATCGGGAGTTCAGGAGTCTGCTGTCCTTGTGACAATTCCTGCAGCTAGCCAAGTGTGTTTAGCATCGCTGTCAGAGAGACAAAACTGAATCCGCAGTGTTTACGTTTCCATTATATTAGGGTAATATGTCACGTGAACTACCTACAAAGCAGACAAAAATGTCTGTGTTTTTAAATGCTCCCAGGTGGTGAAGATGGCAGTAGTCTCTCTCCTGCTCCGGGTCTGAGTAAGTAAGCTGGTCGCTACTGATTAGACAAGCGTCACAGGCATTTTTTTTTCAAGTATTTTAATTTTGTCGCCTATATCAAACTTGACGCGGTTGACTGGAATACATTGATCTATATAGTTCAAATGGTAAATGGCGTTCACTTATATAGAGCTTTTTACTCATCTCTGGATGACCAAAGTGTTTTACAGATCCTGCTATCCACCCATTCACACACACATTCACACACTGATGGCAGCGGAGCTGTCATGCACACGGGCGCTGGCCTGCCCCACCAGGAGCAATTGGGGATTCAGTGTCTTGCTCAAGGACACATCAATATGCAGACTGCAGAGAGAGTGGGAACTGAACGACCACACTATACCTCTGCAAGAGCCGGCCCAATTCAGTGGTTGCTGCTCTTGTCTTCTATTTTCACGAACTGGATTGCAAAACACACACATTAGTTTACTGCATTTTTTCATGTCACGTCATGTCACTTATATTTAAAAGAAGAGTGTGGTGTGTGTGTGAAGTTTTTTCGGAGGGAGCTGTGACGGACAAAAAGAGGTGCAGAGGTGTCCGTTAATGCAAGATGAACCGGGAACTGTGGTGTCGAAACAAGCACAGAGCAGAGCTGAACAAGGATCATGCCAAACAGTTGTCTCCTGCAGCCGGGAGGGTCAGAACACTGCAGACTCCATGAGGGAGTGAGTAAAAAATGTGCTTTTTCTTCTCACTCTTAGATGCACCAATATTTTTGTAATTGTGAGACACACGTTTGTCTGCTGCAGCTTCAAAATTAATCTAATTTGGCAGATTCGTTTCCACTCTGTCGCTGACCTGCGGCTGTAGTCTTTTCCACTGTTGCCAACTCCTCAGTAAGGAAAGTAGCTATTGGCTGTCCTAAAAGTTGGCAAAAGTCAATAAATGACATCATCACCTAATTTGCATAATTAGTCATTTGCATGTAATTGTAATGGATGCTGTAGTAGAGAAGAATTATGTCACGGGAGAGACAAAACTTGAGTAAAAAAAACACCCTAAATATGTTTAGAACTACAAATTAACTTTCTTCTGTTGATTCTTGATTTGTTTGTTTTAATTTTGCCACTTAAATAGGCCATCACTAACTAACAGTGAAGAAACATTTGCATCCCACTCTGTAAAACAGGGCAGGTTTGGTGGGGGTTTGCGCATGCACAATTCATTTGCAATCTGGACCCGAGTGGTGTGGATCTCCTCTCTGACTGCAGCTAAGCTAACTGCTGCACAGTGTTGTGTTGCTAGATATATGATAGTTTTAGGGCCTATACAATATACGATCAAACTTTTTAATAAGGCAAAATATACAATAGTTTTGGCATTTCCATGCGCACCCCCCACCCAAAAAAACCCCCCAATTGTTCTGATTTACGTTAACACCCACACATAAGCTCATATCTGGGCTGGCTGGCTGGCTCCTCCTCACTGTCTGCCATTGCCAGTCAGTCACATCAGCAGCACTCAGCTCACATTTCTTTACTGTACAAGCACCGCAACAAACATAAAAAGTGAACATAAGTTTGGACTCGGAGGAAAAAAAAGAAAAGAGTCCGGCAGCACTGACACAGATGCTGGTAAGAAAACAAAGCAACCACAGCAGCTTTATCGCCCAGCGTTGGCATTATACGGTTTTGCGTACATTTAAGGGATGGCTTCAACCTGTGGCTGGGAAGAAGGCCTAAGCACTTTGCCGCTGCTGCAGAATTCACTTGGTATCAGACATTGCAGTTCTGACAAAAACTATTAATTTATTGTAACTGCAACACTGCTGCAGCATGAGGCTACTGTGAGACTGACCGAGACTGCCTGTGATTGGTTGCTTTGGGATGGGAAGGGAACAGGTTAGCCTCACGGTACCACTCACTGCTTGTTGAGGATGATAACTGCAGAGCAATCGCGCACTTTCATGTCAGTGTCCAAAACACCAGAAAAGTCTGATAACACCAGGAAAAGTTGTTAGATTTGTCGCTAGTCCCTTTTGACAAAAAAAAAAAAAAAAAGTCATCGAGGGGGGCTGAAAAATCGCCGAATTTAACAACAAAATCACCAAGGTGGCAACACTGGTCTTTTCTCCAACCACTGTAATATTAAATAATTTGTTAATTATTATGTATCTGGCAAATTATAATGACCAGAATTATAATGACAAAAATTCATAAAGTCCGTGACTTAAAGGTCTGATAACACGATTTTGAAATTTTTTAGCATGTTGTGTAAACCCAAAAGTCACTGTCGATAATCAATATAATATTTACAACCATGCCTGCATAAACCAGTTATCATCAATAAACCGTAGCCATTGACTGAACTGTGGTGCCACACACCGAATGAAGGGCAGCACCACCATGACATAAGCAACAGAATGGATGCCAGTGTTGTTGACTGGAATGACAGCAGCTTTGTAGCTCACAGTTTCTCTAGTTTCTTCTTTTAATTTTACGGCTATGCCTTTGCGTTGTGTCGCAAGCTTAGATAAACAGCAGATCGTGAAAGACCACATCATACGCTTCAGCTCTAACTGTCATAAGCCTCCTCATGCACTTTTATGCATGAGGAGCGCACAAGGAGGGGAAGGATTAATGGATTTATGTGCAGCTTTGACCTACTTTCTGTGATCGCATGCTGACACTCGCCGGTCCGACCATGTCCCCTCTCTCATTATCGTCAGCTGATTCAAACTCCCGCTGATCATCTTTCCCGGTCCTCGTCCAGGTGCTTCTCATCACACCAACCGTTTGCCAGTCAATTCAATTCAATTCAATTCAATTCAACTTTATTTATATAGCGCCATTTCACAACAACAGTCATCTCATAGCACTATCAACTGTAGGGGGGACCCCCACAGTTGCAGAAAGACCCCAGCAATCAGGCGATCCTCTGTGAGCAAGCACTTGGCGACGGTGGAGAGGAAAAACTCCCTTTTAACAGGAAGAAACCTCCAGCAGAACCAGGCTCAGGGAGGGGCAGTCATCTGCTGCGACTGGCTGGGGGGTGAGGGGATAGAGAAGAAGAAAAGAACAGACATGTAGAGAGCAAACAGCACGATGGGGACTCAATCTATGGGAGAGAACAAACAAATGTTAATGACCAGCAAAAAAAAAAAAAAATTTCATAGAGAGTGAGGAAAGGAGTGAGGCCCAGTGCATTACTGGAGGTCCCCCGGCTGACTAAACCTATTAGCAGCATAACTAAGGGAGGGTTCAGAAACACATGATCCCTCCCTAATTGTAGGCTATATCAAAAAGGTAGGTTTTAGCCCTATTCTTAAAAACAGAGATCGAGTCTGACTCCCGAATCCAGATTGGCAGCTGATTCCACAGGAGAGGAGCTTGATAACTGAAGGCTCTGCCTCCCATTGTACTTTTGGAGATTCTAGGTATTACAAGTAATCCTGCATTTTGGGAGCGTAGTGCTCTGTTAGGATGATACGGTAGTATCAGATCTTTTAAATAAAAAGGAGCCTGATTGTTTAGAGCTTTGTAAGTAAGAAGAAGGATTTTAAACTTAATTCTAAACTCTATGGGAAGCCAATGAAGGGAGGCCAGAACCGGAGAGATATGATCTCTCTTTCTAGTACCTGTTAAAACTCTTGCTGCAGCATTTTGGATCAGCTGAAGACTTTTTAAAGATGTTTTAGGACAGCCTGATAATAAAGAATTACAATAATCTAATCTCGAGCTAACAAAAGCGTGGATCAGCTTCTCAGCATCACTCTGAGACAAGATGCTCCTAATCTTGGCAATATTACGCAAATGATAGAAGGCAGTCTTAGAAACAAATTTAATATGTGAATTGAAGGACAAATCCTGATCAAAAATAACTCCAAGGTTCCTCACAGAGCTATTAAGAGAAAGAGTAACTGCATCCAAACTGAAAGTTTGATTTGGAAAGGAATTTCTAAGGTTTTTTGGACCAACAAGAATGACTTCAGTCTTATCTGAATTTAATAGCAGGAAATTAAATTGTGCAGTCACGCACTGCTGGTCCATAGTATTGACATCTGTGCTGTTTGTCTGCCAGTATTTTCAAAACTCTCACAAAATGTTAGTCACTCCATGTTCGCCGTGGTTCTAGTGCATCCTTGAAGCGATGTCGGCTCTGGGGCGCACCTGTGGCTAACACGTCTCCTCTCATTCGTCCTCTGGGCGATGCCTGCCCCTGAATACCATCAGTAAGTGTGTTTGTTTTTTGTACGTCTTCACCTTTTTGGGAATTGTCTGTCTTTCTGTATTAATGTGCTGTGGTGAACCCTGCACATAAATCCTCGTTATTTTATCCTCCCTCTCCGTGCCCTGCGTAAGAGCACATGGAGGGCCATGATGAATGGATTTACACGCAGGATTCACCACAGCACATGTATTGAACATAAGAATGATGACAACAGTTCCCAAAAAGGTGAAGACTTACAAAAATAAACAGAAACACTTACAGTTGGCGTTCAGGGCCGACATCGCCCAACAAACATGGAGAGGAGACGTGTTAACCACGGTTGCGACCCAGGGCCGACATTGCTTCAGGGGGGACAACAGAACCACGGCTGTGTGGAGTGGCTAACACATCGTGATAGTGTTGGCAATATTGGCTGGTTGACAACACGGCAGATGAGGCACACAGAACATGAACAGCTGACTGTCAAAGAGAGAGGACGCGTGGTCGGACCGGCGAATCTTGGGTAGTGCCCACCTGAAAGTGGGTCAAAATGAACATAAAACACATGTACAAAACAAAAACAACAAGAACTCAAAATATTCCAGTGCCTGATCCACAGAGAATACACTGCTATGATTTTATTGAAAAATCAGGTTTAAATAAATTATATTTATGAACAAATAATTTGTTGCAATATCTGTAACAAAAGCATAACACTTGGTGTTCCCCTGCTGTGTGTTTGCTGCTGCTGCTGTGGCAGGCCTGTGTGCCTCTCCACTGTCACTCTCTGAGTCTGACTCGCTTGGCACAATGCCCGCTTGGCACGGCTCAAACCTATACGGTCTGATGCCCCCAGAGCTTCCATTCTATGTGTACAATGGGCAGCCAAGCGCTGTGTTCTGTCGATGACGTTACAACATGGCCAGGGGGTTTTCCAGCCAGACGCAATTGGTGACATGGCGCTCATGAAAACGTCAGATTTTTGCGTGAAAAAAAGACTGTTTGACTTAGAACTGCACAGACCAACCTATTTCGTCATATTGCATTATGTGTTGAAAAATTAAATGAAGTCAAAAACGTGTCATCAGACCTTTAAATCTGTTAACAGCCTTCAAACTAAACCTGCCAACATTTAAATTTAAAAATATGGGAGGTTTTTCCTGTTGTCTGGTTGGCAAGGAATGTTCTAAAAAAATTATATAATTTAAGTATGCGTATGTTAATTACTACAGTATTATCAATGTTTTTTTTTTCCCTTCGAGTGTCATGTGTTTCCTCATGTTTACGCCCCCCCCCCCCAAAAAAAAAAAAAAAAAAAAAAAAAAACGCCACCACTCCAAAGTCTTTAAGCCTGAGGAAGCACTGTATATTAGGGCTGGGAGTCTTCACTAATTTCCAGAATCAATTTGATTCCAGTTCGATCCGATCCCAATTCAATCAGGGAAGTTGCCATTTTTATAGCTATTTTACTTACCAGAAAAAAATCTTAGACCTAATGCTGCAAATGTCATGTGCGGCGAGCGCTCGCCCACTCTTTCCTGCTCACCGGCTCTCTCATAAGACGCACCAGCTGATTCTTGCCTGCCAGCGTTTAGAAGGAAGCAATCTTCAGTGATTCAACGCTGGCTCGTTTGGGTATACTGCTCAAATCAACGGCTCATCGTAAGCAGTGCTTGTCTTATGACACTATCTAATTATTTTGCCTCTCCCATCTTTTCCAGTTTGCTGCCAACGGAGCGGTGCGTCTGCGGGGATTTGGTGCGCTCGCCAGCCAATTGCTCCTCCTCAAAGCAGCCTTCCCTCTTCGCCCCGTCAGACTCATTCATCCTACCTGTCCGGCAGTTCCACCTGCTGGTTCCTCTACTTCGCTGGGTTCTGTGCTGGTCTCCTATCTCCCACGTGAGTGGCATAATCTGTTTTCCTATCTTATCTCCATTCCTCTCTTATCAGCCTCGTCCTCCGCAGGGCTCCTGCTTATCTGGTAAGTGACTGACGTTTTTCTCCTCAAGTTTGCTGTATTGAACATTGTAATAAAAGATCAAACGTTTCTTTTGTGTTCACTTGGTGATTGCACGCTGCATTCAGGTGGCTTGTCCAGCCAGTATGATAGCAAATTATACCAGGAATACTCTAACTTCGTTAATATATAAATTATCACATAAAGAACTGACTCAAAATCAGTTACAATAAAGCACTTTTTATTATTTAACTTATGATTTCACAAAGTTCTAACAACTGCTTTCTTTAGTTCAAAGGGTGTGTAGTGTCAAGTTAACAACCCAAACTAAAGGTGCGTTCAGACCAAATGCAAATGGGTGAATTTTTCGCATGGCCTAGTTACATTTTAATTAAGGCCATTTTAATTAACGCCTCCCACTTGAGGTGTTTCAGGCACATCCCACTGGGAGGAGACCCCAGGGCAGACCCAGGACTTGGTGGAGAGACTATGTCTCCCAGCTGGTCTGGGAACGCCTTGGAATCCTCTCTGAAGAGCTGGAGCAGGTGGCTGGGGAGAGGGAAGTCTGGGCTTCTCTGCTTGAACTGCTGCCTCCGCGACCCAGACCTCTGGAAAAGCAGTATAAGATATATATATATATATATATATATACTGTATATATATATACTGTATATGTGTGTGTGTGTGTGTGTGTGTACAGTGGGGCAAAAAAGTATTTAGTCAGCCACCAATTGTACAAGTTCTCTCACTTAGAAGATGAGAGAGGTCTCCAATTTTCATCATAGGTATACCTCAACTATGAGAGACAAAATGAGAAAAAAAATCCAGAAAATCACATTGAAGGATTTTTAATGAATTAATTGGTAAATTTCTCGGTAAAATAAGTATTTGGTCAATAACAAAAGTTCATCTCAATACTTTGTTATATACCCTTTGTTGGCAATGACAGAGGTCAAACATTTTCTGTAAGTCTTCACAAGGTTTTCACATACTGTTGCTGGTATTTTGGCCTATTCCTCCATGCAGATCTCCTCTAGAGCAGTGATGTTTTGGGGCTGTCGCTGGGCAACACGGACTTTCAACTCCCTCCAAAGATTTTCTATGGGGTTGAGATCTGGAGACTGGCTAGGCCACTCCAGGACCTTGAAATGCTTCTTACGAAGCCACTCCTTCGTTGCCCGGGCGGTGTATTTGGGATCATTGTCATGCTGAAAGACCCAGCCACGTTTCATCTTCAATGCCCTTGCTGATGGAAGGAGGTTTTCACTCAAAATCTCACGATACATGGCCCCATTCTTTCTTTCTTTTACACGGATCAGTCGTCCTGGTCCCTTTGCAGAAAAACAGCCCCAAAGTATGATGTTTCCACCCCCATGCTTCACAGTAGGTATGGTGTTCTTTCTCCTCCAAACACGACAAGTTGAGTTTTCATCAAAAAGTTCTATTTTGGTTTCATCTGACCATATGACATTCTCCCAATCCTCTTCTGGATCATCCAAATGCTCTCTAGCAAACTTCAGACGGGCCTGGACATGTACTGGCTTAAGCAGGGGGACACGTCTGGCACTGCAGGATTTGAGTCCCTGGCGGCGTAGTGTGTTACTGATGTAGCCTTTGTTACTTTGGTCCCAGCTCTCTGCAGGTCATTCACTAGGCCCCCCTGTGTGGTTCTGGAATTTTTGCTCACCGTTCTCGTGATCATTTTGACCCCACGGGGTGAGATCTTGTGTGGAGCCCCAGATCGAGGGAGATTATCAGTGGTCTTGTATGTCTTCCATCTTCTAATAATTGCTCCCCCAGTTGATTTCTTCACACCAAGCTGCTTACCTATTGCAGATTCAGTCTTCCCAGCCTGGTGCAGGTCTACAATTTTGTTTCTGGTGTCCTTTGACAGCTCTTTGGTCTTGGCCATAGTGGAGTTTGGAGTCTGACTGTTTGAGGTTGAGGACAGGTGTCTTTTATACTGATAACGAGTTCAAACAGGTGCCATTAATACAGGTAACGAGTGGAGGACAGAGGAGCCTCTCAAAGAAGAAGTTACAGGTCTGTGAGAGCCAGAAATCTTGCTTGTTTGTAGGTGACCAAATATTTATTTTACCGAGGAATTTACCAATTAATTCATTAAAAATCCTTCAATGTGATTTTCTGGATTTTTTTTTCTCATTTTGTCTCTCATAGTTGCGGTATACCTATCATGAAAATTGGAGACCTCTCTCATCTTTTAAGTGGGAGAACTTGCACAATTGGTGGCTGACTAAATACTTTTTGCCCCACTGTAAATATGTGTGTGTGTGTGTGTATATGTCTATATATATATATATATATATATATATATATATATATATATATATATATATATATATATATATACATACACACTATATACGTATATATATATATATATATATATATATATGCCCGTACGTCACACACTTATGTCCCACCTAGTTTGTTGCTGTTGTTTGTGGTTGCTGTGAGGTGCTTGGGTGCATGTGTGTATGCATACACAGCACTTCACTCATGTGACATTTGAATGGTTTGCTTTGTAGCACCTTAACTCTTTCACTTTAGCATATCCACTTTATACAGTTTTATTGCAGATGTTCTTCTCGTGTATGATTGTGTGTTTTTATGACCCGCTGGGGGACTACAGATGCAAATTAGCAGTATTGCTAAATCTGGCATACTTCAGGTTCAGGTTACTTTATTTGTACCCGTAGGTAGATTTGTTTTGCAGTCAGGTGACATCCATATTTACAAACCACAATTACATTCAACATGAACACAAACACAGGCACACATGAAGCTGACTATAAACATGATAAAAGTACTCAAGGCTCCATCAATCAGGACATAGGACAAAGAGATAAGAGAAAAAACAAGGAGAAAAAGAGAAGGGTCATATTAGAAAGTTAAAGACTAGTCAAAGAGGTTAAAGACACAAAAGTCTAAAACCCAATAAAAGATTTAGAACCCCAATAAAAAAAAACTACAAAAGTAAGTAAATATAAAATCAAATTTATAAATAGGTAACTAAATTATGTGCAATATATTGTTACATCTTGTTCAACTCTTTAACAGCAGCAGGAACAAAGCTGTTTTTTTAGCACTGGGTTTTACTTTTTGGGACAGCAAACCTCCGTCTGGAGGGAAGAAGCTGAAGGTGGCAGTGCAAAGGGTGGGAGTCATCATTTAAAATGGAGGTAGCAATCCTCTGTACCTGTCTGGTGTACAGGGATGTCAGGCTCAGCTGTGACTCACCAAGCAAGCGACTGGACCATCTAACAACCTGATCCAAGGATTTCCTCTGTTTCAGTTTTGTCTGCCCAAACCATGACACTAAAGAAAAGGATAAAACAGATTCAATAAAAGCCCAATAAAACATTGTCATTATGGTTCAGTCAATTTGGAAGCGTGCAAGTTTCCTTAAACAATGCAAATGTTGCTGACCCTTTTTGCACACCCTTTCACAGTTCTCTTCAAAGATCAGATGACTATCAATTATCGTCCCAAGATATTTGTAGGATTGTACACATTCAGTGGTCTGGCCTTTTTAGTACAGTGTGGTGAACACTCAATGGACCTGTTGGACTGGTTCTGTGACTCGCATTTTAGGTCAGAACAAAGGCAGGAAGCTTAGCCTTGTTATGCAAGGCTGGAGACTGTGGGGGGTCGATTAAAGGATGCGTGGGAGACAGTGGAAGTGATATCATGGAGGGAAATGCATTGTGACTGTCTTTATTATGCAAGGTGGTGAAATGCATTGTGACTGTCTTTATTATGCAAGGTGGTCTGTGGGACATGTGATCTATGAGGTGTGAAGTCCCTGATATTTAAGGACGAGAGTTTACTGTTTCATTCTCTTTTTTTCTGCTTTGAAATGATGGAGATGTGAATAAAGCTGACTCTGAGAAAGAACGCTGCCTCGTCATTTTCACATCTTCCACACTGGTGACCCCGAGACATATCATGGAAGAAAGAAATTCCCCCGGGCCAGCCGCGTCAGGAGCCCCCAGCCAAGCGAATGCCGCTACAGTCCAGCTACCGGACTTCTGGCAGAACAATCCGCGCTCCTGGTTCAACGCAGTTGAGGCGCAGTTCAACCTCTGGGGGATATCGGTAGATGTCACAAGACCAAGGGTCGGTAGCAGCCGCGGCCCTCGGGGAAGAGAACAAGCTGCTCTACTTGTCGGACGCACGCTCCGGGAGGCAGTTCCTCGTCGACACAGGCTCCCAGTTGAGTTTCATCACTCCTTCCTACGCGGACAGACTGGCGGGTTCTGGAGGTCCCCTGGTGACAGCGGCGAATGGCTCGGAGATTAAGACCTTTGGTGAGAAGACTCTGCTTCTGTCTCTACACGGCCGTGCATATGAGTGGACTTTTGTTGTAGCAACAGTAAATTTCAATATGCTGGGGGCTGATTTTTTGTGCTCACATGGGTTGTTGGTTGATCTCGCTAACAGGCGCCTGGTTAATGCACTTTCTTTTGATTCTGTCCCCTGTGCAGCGCGAGTGGCCCCGCCTACAGCACAAGCCAACGTCACAACAGCAGGCGGTAAGTTCCACACACTGCTCACTCAGTTCCCAGCACTCACGGTCCACACATTTTCGGCAACAGTCGCTAAGCACAGGGTGAAGCATTTTATTACCACTACCGGACCGCCCGTTTTTGCAAAAGCTCGGCGCTTGGACGCAGTTAAACTAGCCATAGCACGCGAGGAGTTCACCAACCTGGAGAGGTTGGGCATTATCCGACGTTCAAACAGTCCGTGAGCTTCCCCCCTACATATGGTCCCGAAAGCTGATGGATCATGGCGCCCTTGCGGGGATTTTCGCAGGTTAAACAATGCTACAGCGCACGACCGCTACCCAATCCCACATATCCAAGATTTCTCGGTTCATTTGGCAGGGGCACGCATTTTTTCTAAAATAGACTTGGTCTGCGGTTACCACCAAGTCCCAGTGCGCGCTGAGGACATACCCAAAACAGCGGTAATAACTCTGTTTGGTTTATTCGAGTTTTTATGCATGCCATTTGGACTTAAAGGGGCTGCTCAGACGTTCCAACGCATGATGGACGCGATGCTTCGCGACCTCCCTTTCGTGTTCGTCTACCTGGACAATATTTTAGTAGCCAGCGCGTCCGAAGACGAACACGAAAAACACCTGGCCACAGTTTTCCGAAGGTTGGGAGATCACGGGTTAATAATCAACCCAGCGAAGTGTCAGTTCGGGGGTGGCGCAGATCGATTTTTTAGGACACCGCGTCTCCCCCGAAGGAGCAGTCCCGCTGCCTGACAAAATGCGCGCTGTGGCAGATTTTCCCCGGCCGCAGACAGTCAGGGCGTTGCAGGAGTTTTTGGGAATGGTGAATTTTTATAACCGTTTTCTCCCCCGCGCGGCGCAGCTCATGCAGCCGCTGTATGCCGCGCTCAAAAAAAAAGAAACCCGCGGATAAGATCGAGTGGTCCCCGGAGCGGGACCAAGCGTTCTCGGAGGTGAAAGCAGCCTTGGTAAAGGCTGCATTGTTGGCACACCCAGACCCAATGGCCCGCATAGCGCTCACCACTGACGCGTCAGATGTGGCCATAGGGGCGGTCGTGGAGTAACACGTAGCCGGGGTTTGGCAGCCCCTCGCCTTTTTCAGCAGGACCTTGAGTGATAGCGAACGTAAATACAGCGCGTTTGACAGGGAGCTGCTCGCTCTCCATTTGGCCATCCGCCACTTTCAGTTCTGGCTGGAAGGACGCGCTTTCACCGCGTCCGTTGATCACAAACCGCTAACATTCGCGATGGCCAAGGTCTCGGAACCGTGGTCAGGCCGGCAGCAGAGACAGCTGGTATCAGAGTATACCACTGATATTCAGCATGTGGCGGGCAAACTCAATGTAGTGGCAGATTGCCTCTCGCACGCTGTGGCGGCCCCAGTCCGCGTAGGGTTAGATTATGCAGCCATGGCCGCAGAGCAGGTTAATGACGCGGATGTGCGCGCACTCCAGTCTGGACCAACAGGGTTAAGGCTGGAGAGCAGGGTGCTGCAAGATGGTATGCCCCCCCCCCCCCACTAATCTGCAACGTCTCCACTGGACGGCCGCGTCCAGTGGTACTGGCCGCGTGGCGCCACCGCGTTTTTGACTCGGTTCATTCTTTGGCGCACCCTGAAGTGCGCACGTCGGGCAAAATGGTGGGAGAGAAATTTGTTTGGCCGAGCCTCCGCAAACAGGTCAAAGAGTGAGCAGCAGCCTGCACGGCGTGTCAACGAGCCAAAGTACACAGGCACACGAGAGCTCCTTTGGAACCGTTTCACATTCCGGCCAAGAGATTCGATCACGTTCATGTGGACCTCATTGGACCCCTCCCGCTGTCACAGGGTAGCACACATCTTCTGACAGTGGTGGACCGCACCACGCGCTGGCCTGAAGTGGTCCCGCTGGCATCAACCACGGCCGAGGAAGTAGCGCGCGCATTTTTAACAGCTTGGGTGGCGCGCTTCGGTGTTCCGTCGGACATTACGTCCGACAGAGGCCCTCAGTTTGTTTCCGAGCTTTGGTCGACAATGGCCCGCAGCCTGGGTGTCACAATTCACCGCACAACCGCGTACAATCCGCAGGCTAACGGGTTATGCGAACGTTTTCATAGGTCATTGAAAGTGGCTCTCAGAGTGTCACTGACGGATACAAATTGGGTTGACAAGTTACCATGGGTGTTATTGGGGTTGCGTTCTGCACCTAAAGAGGATCTAGAAGCCTCCCCAGCGGAGCTCGTGTTTGTGCAGCCACTCCGGCTGCCTGGGGAGTTTCTCCCAGATAACCCTGCGCCAAACGCCTCCCCGTCTCAGCTGTTGCGGAGTAACATAGAATCAAGCACGCTCCCCGGCCCCGCGCACCACAGTTTTCCACGCATTTTTGTGCCTAAAACTTTGAAGAACGCAGAGTTTGTTTTTGTTAGACACGATGCGCATCAAACCCCGCTGCGACCGCCTTATGACGGACCATTCAGAATACTAGAAACAGGGGACAAGCAGTTTTTGCTAGATTTGGGGGGTAGGAAAGAAAAAATTGGCATAGACAGACTTAAACCCGCTTTTGTGGTGGCAGAGGAGGAAGTGCTGTTGGCAAAGGCCCCGCAGTGAGGTAGACCACCACGGAGGGTTTCACACAGTATTGTTTCCCAAAGTAATGTTTCCCCAGAACACCCGCAGAGACTGACAAAGGGTTTCCGCCCCCAGACGGCAAATCCCTAGCGGGACAGCGCCGCAGAGACAGTGAACCCCAGCTACAGCAGATTCGGCAGGAGGCTGAAGTCTATCCAGCATGTGGACTGAGGTGGATTGATGCTATCACGGCATGCATGTGGTTATTTTCTTGTTGTTCTGTTTTTCTAAAATGCTGGGGAGGCTTGTGTGGTGAACACTTAGTGGACCTGTTGGACCGGTTCTGTGACTCGCATTTTAGGTCAGAACAAAGGCAGGAAGCTTAGCCTTGTTATGGAAGGCTGGAGACTGTGGGGGGTCGATTAAAGGATGCGTGGGAGACAGTGGAAGTGATATCATGGAGGGAAATGCATTGTGACTGTCTTTATTATGCAAGGTGGTGAAATGCATTGTGACTGTCTTTATTATGCAAGGTGGTCTGTGGGACATGTGATCTATGAGGTGTGAAGTCCCTGATATTTAAGGACGAGAGTTTACTGTTTCATTCTCTTTTTTTCTGCTTTGAAATGATGGAGATGTGAATAAAGCTGACTCTGAGAAAGAACGCTGCCTCGTCATTTTCACAACTTCCACAACAGCGACTTTTTGCCTGGGAGTTTTCCTCCTAAAGTCAATAATCATATCTTTAGTTTTAGGAACTAGGTAGGAATCCTCACACCAGTGGACAAAATCATCAACTATTGGGCCATGGCCACTCTCACTATCCTGGAGTAGACTGACAACAACTGAATCATCAGCATACTTTATAATGTGTCTGTTGTCATGTCTGCTCCGACACATGTTTGTGTACAGGATGAAGAGTAGTGGTGACAACACACACCCCTGAGGAGAGCCAGTAGAAGAACACTTTTGGTCAGACAATGTACCATTGACCCTAACTCTCTGTGTCCTGTTGGTTAAAAAAATCCAGAATCCAACCCACCAGATTATTACTCAAATCAAATTGTTGTAGGAGCCTTTCAACTAAAATATGAGGTTGGATTGTATTAAAGGCGGAAGAAAAGTCCACAAATAAAAGCCTGGCGTGTGTCCCATTAAAATCCAGATGTTTAAAAAGCATATTAAACAGAGTGGCAGTGGCATCCTCCACTCCTCTGTGAGGCCTATAGGCAAACTGCAAAGGATCCAACGCATGTTCAGTCTGCTTGCATTTGTATTAATGTTCATTAGTACTAGTACATACCCGTCCATGCCCGTAGAAACCAAATAGAAGCAAGTATTTCTTCATGCCCATTGCTAAAGGGTCTCCTCCTGTCTCAGACAGCTGTGTTGTTCACAGTCATGCCTGCGGCGTACTGGTTGAACCTGAGGTGTTTCATGTTCACGGCATCCTTTCTGACGTGCAGCAGTTCTCCTCATTCTATTGCTCTCCATATGGTGGGTCTTCTTCTTTGTTCAAACCACTGGTTGAGGGATAGGTGCGTCGTAATTCCAGTTCATGGGCACGATCCTGAGAAAGTGGCATTCAACCCTGTTCAGGAAGGCTCATGCACGCCTGTAGAAACCAAGAAACCGGAGCACCAGAGAAAATCAGTGCTTTGCTTGGCATTTTACACATTTGTAGTGTAGACTGGCTTTCGTCAAGGTTACACATTTGCCGTTGTGTAAGCATGGCGAGTCGTCCTATGATGCCTGAGTTCATAGGACGCACTATGATGATGAGGCAGAGATCATAGGCCATCCTATGATGTCCTAGAAACGTGCTCTAACGTCTTTCGTACCCTATGCTGGTGAAGGGTGTTCTCCTGTCTCAGACGGGTGCGATGTACTGATGGAACCTCAGGTGTTTCATCTTCATGGCATCTTGCTGGTACCTCAGGTGTTTCATCTTCATGGCATCTTTTCTGATGTGCAGCAGTTGTCGTCATTCTGTTGCTCTCTATCACGTGGGTCTTCCTCTTCCTTGAGACCACTGGTTGAGGGATAGCACGCGTCATAGTTTTAGTTCATGGACAGGATCATAAAAATAGATCTGAGCAAAAAGTACTTTCCAGCACGGACTCACTGTATATGACATCATAAAGACATGAAGGCACCCTTGATGTATATGACATCATAAAGACACATTTGTCTATGTGCCATGGGCTTGATGTATATGACATCATAAAGACACATTTGTCTATGTGCCATCATATAGGCATTGTGAGTCGTCCTATGATGCCTGTGTTTATAGGATGTCCTATGATGTCCTATAAACGCGACAGACAAACACACAGAGATTTCTTGCTTTTATAGAGTGAAGAGTGATAGAGTGATGTAATGTCCCTTTCAAATAAACATTAAACTTAAAAGCACATGTAACCCAGCTGAGAAAATGACCCTTTTTTCTCACATTTCATTTGTGTTAATCCATTTGTGTGATTTTATTTTGAAAAACATTTATTTTGCAGGGATGGCAACAGGAAATTGTGATTTCAGCCGAAATCTAATTTGGTCGATTGACTTATGGGGGGGGGGCGGGGGGCGCAGCCCCCCTGAAGCTGGGAGGTTTTCAGTAAAACAGAAGTAATTTAGACTGAAAAAAATGATTAAAAAATGAAATACTAGACTTAGATAAATTATTAAATTTAATGAAAAGTTAACTTACTTTTTCTTCAATGTTGTCTCACTGTCTTTAGTCCAACATATTTAACAGTTCTATAAGAGTTTATTACACTATTTACACTGGTCACCAAGTCACTTCTAATGTGAAACTTTCTTCCTTTCGGCAGCAAGCTGTGTCAGTCTCTTAACTTTGAACTTCATCTCCTTTTCTGGTTTCTTCAGAAATTGTCTGAATGTTTCTGTTACCTCGTCGAACTTTGAGCCAATTTTCACCTTTACCATCACTTTTCTCTCAAGCCAATTCCATCAGAACGTATTTTTGACATTTTTATCTATTTCTAGCACTGATGACTCCTGATCCTTCAATATTTTTTTTTTGCTGGTCATTAACATTTGTTTGTTCTCTCCCATAGATTGAGTCCCCATTGTGCTGTTTGCTCTCTACATGTCTGTTCTTTTCTTCTTCTCTATCCCCTCACCCCCCAGCCAGTCGCAGCAGATGACTGCCCCTCCCTGAGCCTGGTTCTGCTGGAGGTTTCTTCCTGTTAAAAGGGAGTTTTTCCTCTCCACCGTCGCCAAGTGCTTGCTCACAGGGGATCGCCTGATTGCTGGGGTCTTTCTGCAACTGTGGGGGTCCCCCCTACAGTTGATAGTGCTATGAGATGACTGTTGTTGTGAAATGGCGCTATATAAATAAAGTTGAATTGAATTGAATTGAATTGAATCCTTCGATAAAAATCTCATAATTCCGCTGAAAACAATACCGAAAGCTCAGAATTGCAACACGAACCAGGGATGTGAGTTGGGGTTGGGGAAATTATCTGAAAATTCAGCAGGGGGTCTGGGGGACATAGTCCCCCAGCAGGGTCCAGGGCAGAGCCCCGTTGGGGGGGGGCAAGGGGGGCGAAGCCCCCCGAAGCTCCTGGGTTTTTATGATTTTTAAGTACCAGAACTGTGCTTAAATGACATGAAACAAACAGGTGAATGCCACTTATTACTGTATAATATTGACTTATGTTCCAAGAAGACAGCATTCCTAAAATATTCCAACAAGCATTATCCATCACATGCTTTTAACACTTGATCAAATCAAAATCAGTTAATTTTATCTATTCCATAATAGAAATAAAATTCCAACATACCATTACTTTTTATAATTTCAGCATTCATTTCAGATCACCAGTTTCAATCTCCATTGAGACTTGAGCAGTTCATTTTGCACAATCACTGATGTAGCCAAGTCTTAGAAATATTCAAAAGTTATGAGTCAATGTCCACTGTGCACTGTCAATTTCAAACTGTTTGGAATCATAAAAGGGGATGGTTAACTTTTATTACCGTTTCCTCCCCCACGCAGCCCAGCTCATACAGCCGTTGAACGCCGCCAGTAACAGAGTGTTAATGGCTCTCCACCTGGCCATACGCCACTTCCAGTCCTGCCTGAAAGGGCGCACCTTCACTGCGTTCGTGGACCACAAGCCGCTAACGTACTTTATCTTCCTGGAAGATAAAATAAAGCAGAATTCAGCGAATTAGCAGAAAATCGCATCCCTGAGAACACGCCGCCATGAATTTTTGAAAAAGCATACAGCGAGCCATTTGATTGGTCCAATTGTTTGCAACTATCCAGTCGCAGGGCTGTTTACAATACAGCAGCAGCTTGAACACAACACATCCGGGTTATCGCGGGAGACGACTTCCAGGGAAGTGCCGAGCGCTTATGTAATCGTGTTGATTTTCGCTAAAATCGGTAACAATAAGGTACCTTACCCCCCCTAAAATTTTCTCAACGGATTTAGACGATTCACAGAAATGATCAATCTGAAAATAAATCGGCGGAAATCCGCAGATCGGCGGAAAATTGCCATCCCTGATTTTGAAAAGAGGAAGTATGATCCTCGTTATCCAGCTTTTATTTTCCTGTTCCATGGTCACGTTGGGTGATCTTGACCTTTTTATTTGTTAAGAACAACATTAGTCCCGCCTTCCAAGCAGAGTGCTGAGTCACGTACCCGTTTTTCAGTCTTTTGCACTCTGAGAACGAACGAGAGAGGCTGTAGACAGTCCGTGTAAAAACTTGTGGGTCGTCTTGGTGAGTTTAATATAGAAAAGTGCTATAACAAATCTAAACACTGTCCAAATGCTAATTTGAAACCTTTATTGTCTTAAGTTGATGGGAGCACGAGCTTGAGAGGCTGTGTAGCTGTGTCCCTTGCTGTGTTCACGCTGATACCTCATCTTGGTGAGTGAAAACCAAGTGTGTGCTAAAGGAAGCATGCTAGTGCCATGCTAATGTTAGCATTATGCTAATCCTAATGGCAAGTGGATTTTTTTCTGTTTAAAAGCAATGGAAAAGGCTATTTTTGTTTCTGTATGGTTTTTCTAAATGTGATTTCAGTTCACAACAGTATTTCACAACAGTATAAGTGTCATTCAGCTGTTTCAACTATTTCTGGTTGAACGTAATGTGTAGTTTGATGCTAAAAGCACATTTTGTTGGTTTCCTATGTAAATTTATAGGTTATGCTAAACCCAGTAGCTCAGACAGGGTTTTACTGATTTTAGAAGGGAATATTGGAAGTAATGGGACAGTGTATTCCCTGGACATGTGATAAATTAATTGTATTTCATTTCATGATTTACAAAGAAAAGTTTAAAAATATTAATCATAATTTCATGGTTAAATGATGTAGAGATAAAAAGACAAATTCATTTATTTGGTTACATGAGAAGAAAAAGTATTTCATGTACTACCAGAGAGATTTTGAGAAAAAAAAAAAACATGCATGTGAAATGTAAGATGTGAAATGTGAAATGTAAGATGTGAAATGTAAGATATTACTATATTACTGGATTGTAACAATAGTAATATGAGAGAAGAATTTAAACACTAAGCTATAGTGTTATATGAGAAGAGATTGAAAAATGAATTACTTTAGCTGTATACAATAATATCATTATTGTTGTGCAGGCTAGGTTTTTTTGTTGCCGATTAAGAATCTTCTGGATCCTGCATTCTCTCCGAATGGAGATGGCGAGCCTGACCCGAGACCTGAACCAAGACCTGAACTGAGACCTGAACCGAGGCCTGAACCGAGATCTGAACCAAGATCTCGATTGAAGAACATCCTTCCTCTCTCCAGTGCACAAAATTCAAAGTGGTAACAACTTAAGCTGCCGCTTTAAAAGAGGAAAAGAAACCTGAGCCTGGAAATACAAGATATCTTGACTGGTCAAACGCCTAAAACAAAAAGACAAACAAACACTGAGCTCAGTAAGACATTTTTGGGGGTTTTATTTCATGCCAGCCGTTGTTATATTTGTATATTTGTAAATTGTTTGTATATTTTGTTCTCTTTATCTTTAAAAATAACAGCCATTATTGCTCATTTCTTGCCTCCAGCTATTTTATTCCACACTCATTTTATTTCCCTATTGTAATCCTTACGAACCTAGCAACTGGTCTACACTTAATAATTTCTTTTACCTAATTAACGTAAGGCAAGGGTTACAATAAGCAGTGGCGAGCTCAGCCAGGAGCCTTTTTCTTCTTTCCCTTATGTTATTTCAAGCCTATAACGTACCCAAAATGGATATTGTTGAACGTGAATCTGTGAAAGTTCCAAATGCAGTGATAGTGAGTGAAATCGCTGGAGATGAGCAACTTGATGAAGTGACTGAGTTTTTGAAACGGTATGGATCAATTTCAAGAGTCATAAAAGTAGCGGATAGTAAGTCTGAGTTTTTCCAGAGTGCTATTTTTGAGTATAACTCGGGTATTGCTGTTGAAGCTCTTGACCCATTGCCATGTACCCATGTATCTGATAGTGGAGCTAGCTATATGATACAATCTCTTGCCAGTGTTTATACGCACCGTGTAGGGAACAATACGACCAAGTCATATCTCACTGACATTAAAAACCTAGGGAAGATGAGTGGCAGAGATTTTGCAGATGTCCTGAAAGACATGATGTCACAGATTTCTGAGTCAATCAAAGAACCTGAAAATGATCAATCAGAGCAAGTTAAGTTACCTGATAACTTACCTGAAGCTTCCTTGGATGAACCTCAACCTCAGCCTTCTGCAGCTGAGCCCAGTATTCAAGGTGCACAACCAACTAACCAGTCAAATCACACTGTGAGCACCCCAGCTCGAAGTATGCCCACCATTTCTGCACATGATTTAAATTCCCCAGAAGTGCAACGTGTGGTAGTTGAGCACATTGTAAAAAGGGAAGATTTTTCTGTGCAGCCGTTTTCACAAAAGCTCAGAGCGTTTTCTGGCAAAGACCTCCGACCAACTTATGAGCCAGATTATGATACTTGGCGCTCCAGTGTAGAATTAATCTTGACTGATCCCGCTATGTCCAAACTGCAATAATCCCGAAAGATCATTGAGTCTATTTTACCCCCAGCAGCTGATGTAGTCAAGCACTTGAACCCCAACAGCTCACCATCAGAATACCTTCAGCTGTTAGATTCTGCTTATGGTACAGTTCAAGATGGCGGAGAGCTTTACGCCAAGTTTCTTGACACCTTCCAAAACACAGGTGAGAAACCCTCGTCATACCTACAACGTCTTCAAGTAGCCTTGATTCACACTGTAAAGTGTGGTGGTGCTTCAAGCCAGGATTTTGACAAGCTGCTTGTCACGCAGTTTTGTTGAGGTTGTTGGGATGATTCTCTTTTACCTGCAATCCAGTTAAAACAAAAACGAACAAATCCTCCAACTTTTCCTGATTTGCTTCTCTTGCTACGTACTGAAGAAGACCAAAATGCTGCCAAAAACTTGCAAATGAGACAACATTTGAGCAGTTCAAAACAAAAAGTGACATCCCACGTGCAACCTGTGCAATGCAGTTCAGATGAAAATGAGGACAATATCACGTTAAACTCAATTCAAGAACTCTCAAAACAAGTTGCAGAAATTCAAACTCAACTAGTAAAACTAACTGCAGAACCAAAAGCTCAAAACTCAAAAAGTACACCCAGTACAAAGCCAAAAGAGAAACGAAAGCCGAATAAAGTGACAAAGAAACCCACAGAACAAACAGTCAAAACTCAAAGTACCCCACCCAAACCGTGGTACTGTTTCCAATGTGGAGAGGATGGCCACATCAAGCCGAACTGCGAAAACGAACCAAACCCAGCTTTAGTTACCGAAAAGCGTAAGCTGTTTAAAGAGAAACAAAAGAGATGGGAGTCTGAAAATCCCGCAGCTAATAAAGACCGGTTAAACTAAGAACAGTCTCTATTACGGGGCAAATGGAGACTGTAGCCAGACAATCATGTCCCACTAAGTACAAGCAACGCGCTAACCTTAAGCAGTCTGTTACTAACCCACCTAAGTATAGTCTACCAAAAGGGTTAGTTGGCTCCAAATGCACAGCTGTAGTTAGCATTTCTGATGTTAATGTGCATTGTCTTCTTGACTCAGGGTCACAAGTGACTACAGTCACCGAGTCATTTTACAAACAGAACTTTCCCCATCAAAACCTTAAACCACTCTATGACCTTTTAGAAGTAGAGGGCACTGCAGGTCAGCCCGTCCCCTATTTAGGTTATATAGAGATGTGTATTACCTTTCCAAAAGACTTCTTATACACAGAGATTGACATACCAACCTTAGCTCTCGTTGTTCCAGATGCCAATCCTAATAGTCAGACACCAGTGTTAGTGGGAACAAACACACTTGATGTTCTTTATGAAAAGTATTTAGACATCAAGATTCCTGATTACTTACCTAGGCCTTACGGTTTTAGGACACTGTTGAAAATTCTCGAACTAAGACATACAAAGAACAAAGATGAGAACATTGGATTAGTTACCTTGTCAGGCAAAGCTCCAGCTGTAGTTCCAGCAGGTAAAACTGTAGCTTTAGAGGGGTCTGCCAATGTTCACTGTACCTCTGACACCTGTGCTATAGTTGAACACCCCTCTCAGTCTTCCTTGCCTGGTGGCCTTTGTGTTAAAACTTGCCTGATAACACTTCCTTCCCGAGCTCCACACAAAGTGCCTGTTATGATTACAAATGAAACAGAGCAAGATGTCACAATTCTGTCCACTTGTGTCATCTCAGAACTTGGAGCTTTCCATTGTATCCTGTCCCAGCACAATGTCATCAGTGCAAATGAGTCGACCACAAACAAGACACAACTGAGTTTCAACTTTGGCGACTCACCAATTCCACAGGAGTGGAAAGAGCGAATAACCAAACAACTAAATGACATCCCGGAAGTATTCGCTTTCCATGATTTGGACTTTGGGTGTACGAGCAAAGTGAAACACTCCATCAATCTTCATGATCCGACTCCCTTTAAGCACCATGCACGCCCTATACACTCTCAAGACCTTGAGGCAGTGCGTAAACACCTTCAAGAGCTACTCGCAGCAGGTGTGATAAGAGAGTCCCAGTCTCCCTACTCGTCCCCCATTGTTGTGGTGAGGAAGCGAAACAATGATGTGCGTCTATGTATAGACTTTCGCAAACTCAATTTGCAAACAAGAAAAGACTCTTACACTCTTCCAAATCTAGAGGAGACGTTCTCGGCGCTCACAGGATCCAAGTGGTTTACAGTCCTTGATCTTAAGTCTGGATATTACCAGATTGAGGTAGAAGAAGCAGACAAAGAAAAGACCGCTTTTGTAACACCCCTTGGATTCTGGGAGTTCAACCACATGCCGCAGGGCATAACCAACGCCCCAAGCACTTTTCAGCGGCTCATGGAGCACTGCGTCGGTGAAATGAACTTACATGAGGTGCTAGTCTTTCTAGATGACCTCATCATCTTTTAAAATAGTTTGGAAGAACATGAACGGCGACTCATGCAGGTACTCCATCGTCTTAAAGAGTACGGGCTAAAGTTATCGCCGGAAAAATGTAATTTTTTTCAAACAACAGTCCGGTACCTAGGTCATGTAATCTCCAAAAGCGGTGTCAAGACAGATCCCGAAAAGATTCAGGCCCTTAAGACCTGGCCACGGCCTAAGAATCTCAAGGAACTGAGATCCTTTTTAGGGTTCTCAGGGTACTACAGATGCTTCATTGAAGGGTTCTCGTCCATAGTACACCCTCTTAATGACCTCACACGCGGTTACCCGCCACTCAACAAAAGGTCAAAATCCAAAGTCACCGACCAAACCTACCTTGATCCCAAACTGCCATTTGAGAGTCGATGGACCACAGACTGTCAAGTTAACATCAGCTCCTATCTTAGGCTTTGCAGACCCGAAGCTGCCTTACGTACTCCATACCGATGCCAGTACCACCGGCTTAGGTGCAGCATTCTATCAGGAGCAGGACGGTCAGCTTAGGGCCATAGCTTTTGCCAGTCGTGGGTTATGAAGAAGTGAAGCACGTTATCCAGCTCACAAGTTAGAGTTTTTAGCTCTAAAATGGTCAGTAACTGAAAAGTTTCCCGACTATTTGTATGGTGGTCAGTCCACGGTAGTTACAGATAGGAACCCACTCACCTACATATTGACCTCTACTAAATTAGACGCCACAAGATACAGGTGGCTTGCAGCTTTGTCTAACTACAACTTTAAGTTACAGTATAGAGCAGGCAAGCAAAACCTAGACGCAGATGGGTTGTCTAGACATCCTCATGGTGAACTCGTTAACGATGTCCAGTCCAGGAAAGAGTAGGCGCATGTAAGCCGCTTTGTAGAGCGTCACCTAGCTGACAGTGACACCACAGAGCTTGTAAATGGTGAAGCTGTCCAAGCCATCTGTCAAAACCACCTTGTTAAAATCCGTGATGATAGTCAGGATAGTGGTGTTACACTTGTAGAGTCACTTACCATCTCAGCAGACGCAATCCCAGACCTGTATGTTTTGGAGCAACACAATGGCTTACCAACTATCCCTGCCTTGTCTCAAACAGAAATCAAAGACAAACAAAGAGTGGACTCAACAATCAGACAAGTTATTGAACAAATTGAACATGGCCAAACACCCCCACCGACTGCTAGAAAAGAACTCCCAGATCTCCCTCTTTTACTCAGAGAACTCATTATTGGAGATGCACAATGAAGTGTTGTACAGAAAAAGACAAAATGGAGACCAAGTGACCCATCAGCTCGTTCTTCCTGAGGAGCTTAGAGCTCCCGTACTCCAAAGTTTGCACAATGATATGGGCCACTTAGGTATTGACAGAACCCTTGATCTGGTCAGAACACGATTCTATTGGCCACGTATGGCAACTGATGTCGAGCAAAAAGTAAAAACATGTGATCGGTGCATACGAAGAAAGAGTCCTCCTGAAAAAGCAGCTAGCCTGGTCAACATAACCACCACACGACCTTTAGAGCTAGTCTGCATGGACTTTCTCAGTCTGGAACCAGACAGTAGCAATACCAGCAATATTCTCGTAATGACTGATCATTTTACTAAATTTGCTCTTGCATTGACTACCCCAAATCAAAGGTCCAAAACTGTTGCCAGGTGCCTGTGGGACCAATTCATCTTTCACTACGGTATACCTGAGCGCCTGCACAGTGAACAGGGTCCTGATTTTGAGGCAAAACTAATAAAGGACCTTTGTGAGATCTCAGGCATAAAGAAAATAAGAACAACCCCATACCACCCCAGGGGTAATCCCACTGAAAGATTCAACCGAACACTACTGAGCATGTTAGGAACGCTTGAGTCCAAACAAAAGTCCCACTGGAAAGACTAGGTTATTCCGTTAGTACATGCATACAACTGCACACGCAGTGATGTAACCGGGTTTACTCCCTACGAATTAATGTTTGGAAGAAAACCAAGATTGGCAGTTGATCTAGCGTTTGGACTTCCTCTCAACAAAGATCAGAAAGTTACTCACTTGCAATACGTTGAAAATCTCAAGAAAAGGCTCGAAGAAAGCTACAAGTTAGCTTCACAAAATGCACAAAGGATTGCAGACAAGAACAAGGCCAGGTTTGACCGCAAAATCACTGTTTCTGAACTTGAACCTGGGGATAGGGTTTTAGTTAGAAATGTGAGACTGCGTGGAAAAATAAGCTTGCTGATAAATGGGAGGCCGAAATTCATGTGGTAGTCAAACGTGCAGGTAATTTACCCGTTTACACGGTTAAACCCGAGTCAAAGCAAGGTCCCTCAAGAACTTTACACAGAGACCTTTTGCTTCCCTGCAGTTTCCTCCCTGTTGCCACAGCAGAAACACCTGAGCCAGAGCCTATTCACCGTCCTAAGACACGCCAAACAACTGTTACAGAGAACAATGACGAAATCACGAAGAGTTAACTGAAATTGAAAATGATTTTTTGATTCCGTGGGTTGAGGATTCCCCATGTGAGGAGATAACCAGATTTACTACTGTACATGAGTATCCAAAACCTTTGCAAACACTGGAAATGACAAACCCACCTGATTGTGACTTACCTGAAACCCCTGCCAATGCAGAACCGGATATGGAGCATAATGCAAATGAGATTGAACTTTCCTATGATTCACCTGTGGAAATGATACCGGATGGAGACAATACTGAAATCAACAACCTTGTGGAAAACATATTGGATGAAGACAATACTGAAAATGACAAACCTGTGGAAAATGAAACAGTAACAATGCTAGAAGAACCTGACAATTCAGTCGAGGAACAAGAACACCAATCAAATGATTTACCTGATGAAATGGACAATAATGATCCCATTACAACTCAACCAATACGACGATCTGAAAGAATCAGACAACTTCCAAAAAGACTAGAGTATCCTGAATTAGGAAATCCTCTAGTAACTGTGGTTAAGTCCCTTTTTCAAGGTTTGAATACAGCCTTCTCAGAGTTTCTAAATACTGACGATGGACAGTCTTGGTTACACATGCAACAAGACGTGCATGATATTTAGCGTGGGAGGGTGTAACCCAGCTGAGAAAATGACCCTTTTTCTCACATTTCATTTGTGTTAATGCATTTGTGTGATTTTATTTTGAAAAACGTTTATTTTGAAAAGAGGAAGTGTGATCCTCGTTATCCAGCTTTTATTTTCCTGTTTCATGGTCACGTTGGGTGATCTTGACCTTTTTTATTTGTTAAGAGTGATATTAGTCCTGCCTTCCGAGCAGAGTGCTGAGTCACGTACCCGTTTTTCAGTCTTTTGCACTCTGAGAACGAACGAGAGAGGCTGTAGACAGTCCGTGTAAAAACCTGTGGGTCGTCTTGGTGAGTTTAATATAGAAAAGTGTTATAAATAAATCTAAACACTGTCCAAATGCTAATTTGAAACCTTTATTGTCTTAAGTTGATGGGAGCACGAGCTTGAGAGGCTGTGTAGCTGTGTCCCTTGCTGTGTTCACGCTGATACCTCATCTTGGTGAGTGAAAACCAAGTGTGTGCTAAAGGAAGCATGCTAGCGCCATGCTAATGTTAGCGTTATGCTAATGCTAATCGCGAGTGGATTTTTTTCTGTTTAAAAGCAATGGAAAAGGCTATTTTTGTTTCTGTATGGTTTTTTCTAAATGTGATTTCAGTTCACAACAGTATGCTGAAGTACTTTTAGTTCTTTTTGCACTATTTCTGGTCGAATGTAATGTGTAGTTTGATGCTAAAAGCACATTTTGTTGGTTTCCTATGTAAATTTATAGGTTATGCTAAACCCAGTAGCTCAGACAGGGTTTTACTGATTTTAAAAGGGAATATTGGAAGTAATGGGACAGTATATTCCCTGGACATGTGATAAATTAATTGTATTTCATTTCATGATTTACAAAGAAAAGGTTAAAAATATTAATCATAATTTCATGGTTAAATGATGTAGAGATAAAAAAAGACAAATTCATTTATTTGGTTACATGAGAAGAAAAAGTATTTCATGTACTACCAGAGAGATTTTGAGAAAAAAAAAAAAACATGCATGTGAAATGTAAGATGTGAAATGTGAAATGTAAGATGTGAAATGTAAGATATTACTATATTACTGGATTGTAACAATAGTAATATGAGAGAAGAATTTAAACACTGAGCTATAGTGTTATATGAGAAGAGATTGAAAAATGAATTACTTTAGCTGTATACAATAATATCATTATTGTTGTGCAGGCTAGGTTTTTTTTCTTGCCGATTAAGAATCTTCTGGATCCTGCATTCTCTCCGAATGGAGATGGCGAGCTTGACCCAAAACCTGAACCAAGACCTGAACCGAGACCTGAACCAAGGCCTGAACCGAGACCTGAATCAAGATCTCGATTGAAGAACATCCTTCCTCTCTCCAGTGCACAAAATTCAAAGTGGTAACAACTTAAGCTGCCGCTTTAAAAGAGGAAAAGAAACCTGAGCCTGGAAATACAAGATATCTTGACTGGTCAAACGACTAAAACAAAAAGACAAACAAACACTGAGCTCAGTAAGACATTTTTTGGGGTTTTATTTCATGCCGGCCGTTGTTATATTTGTATATTTGTAAATTGTTTGTATATTTTGTTATCTTTATCTTTAAAAATAACAGCCATTATTGCTCATTTCTTGCCTCCAGCTATTTTATTCCACACTCATTTTATTTCCCTATTGTAATCCTTATGAACCTAGCAACTGGTCTCCACTTAATAATTTCTTTTACCTAATTAACGTAAGGCAAGGGTTACACACAGGATTGCCAAAATTTTCTTTAGTGATTTATTTAGAATTAAATGCTCAGTAAAACTGTCAAATCACCAACATTGCATTCTTGCTGAGAACTTAAATATAAAAGATAAAATAATTAACCATTACAACAACTAGATTGCACTGAATGCATATATGGAGTAAATTATGGCAGCACCTTCTTGAATCTTGAATTTGATAACTAAGACCCCTGAAAAACTTGAGGTCTTCTATCCTAAAATCCACAACAAAGCAGGGATGGCTCTTCCCCTGACAACCTCTTCCCTTCAGAACATATTAGTACAGGATGGATCTTGGAATGAAACCCTGTCTTCCCAGATCTTAAGGGGATCTGAAAACCAGAAGATATTTCAAAGTAAAATTAATCATATTTATTACATTCACACACTAAGGCCGGCAGAGCTGCCATACACAGGGCACTGGCCTGACCCATGAGGAGCAACTGTGGGTTCAGTGTCTTGCTCAAGGACACTTCGACATGCAGACTGCAAACAGAGCGGGAATCGAACCACTGACCCTTGGATCAGTAGTCAGCCACACTACACTTGCGCCACAGCCACCGTGGTTAAGTTGGATCCTGGCATTTTTAAAGTACCTCTCACAGGGGAAGACACACATAGCGGATGTCTGACCAGCAACACATTTGAAGGTCTGTATAAGTAATTATTTCATTAATCCATCCTTTAAGATCCCCTAGGATCAAACTATTCTAACTTTGGTTTTTCTGCTTCTCTCCCACAGCTGGTGTGACAACCTCACATCCTCTGGAAAAAAATCCCAACTGTCCATGTGTACCTTCACAGTGTGATGCACTTTGTTTGGGCACTAGGCGACACACCTCCTCATGGCTCCAGGCTGAAATGGGCCAACATTACCTCAATCCTGGGTCACCTGAAGTCCTGCAACCGATTGACGACGCGTTTCCTGATCGGGCACCACCAGAACATGAAACGTGGGAAGATGGTGAGAGTCCCCAGCCGTGACACAATCTGCACCTGCCTCCGCAAGATGGCCCTTTGAATCCCAGAACCCTGGAGCAGCTTGAGGCCAAGGACTGCTACCTGATGCGATGGCTCCTTACGGTTACATGACAGCATAATTTGGATGCCTCTCCGGACACCGACACAGCGTATTTGCAAACATGACTGACCACAAAGTAGAAGAAGCCCAATCAACTGGCAGTGCAGAGGGGTACATAATCCATGTCCAAGAACATAAAATGAACCGCGTTTTCGGGGAGGCCCGGCTTGTCCTAAACACTGAGGAAATGGGCTGGTTCACCCACTGGCTGGAGATAAAATGGAGTACCGCACCCAACCACGATACGTCTTTTATGGGCCCCAGAAAGATGAACCCAACACACACCTGACGTACCACCTTCAGAATGCATGGGCCGCTCTGGGACTGGAGACCCCCATAAATTTCATATTAATCCATACTCCCATCTCCTCCTATGTGCGTGGGTAAAATAGGGTTTCTGTGGCTGGGGAAAATGTCTCTTTTCTCTGGACGAATTTTCGCTTTTTTCTCCCTCCAGGCAAAGAACATTCATACTGATGCCGCGAGGCGGCATATTGCCCAGTTTATGTGCCATGACCTGACGACAACAAAGAAGTTTTATTGGAAGAACCTGGACCTAGCTGAAGCTGTTAAGGTGTGGGAGCTTATATACACTGTGCTGGAGGAACAACCGTCTTGCACCAGCTATAATATGGAGACACAAGAAATCCATTAAATCTGTGTTCTCTGCCCAAATAAATTAACAAAACCTTGTTGCAATGTCTGGTGTTTACTGCTTTGAATCTGTATTTTGGCGTTATAACCCAGTTCCAAAAACAGTCAGTCTGAAGAGGGTGTGCTGTCCTCTGGCCAGAGCTCCACAGAGTCAGGGCTTGTTCGCCATAGCCGAAATCAGGCTATGGCGAACAAGTCTTCGTCAAACATGGGGACCCCAACACCCCCCGCTTCTCCAATTCCTGGGCTCTGATGGACCTGAGTTTTTCAAGGATTTATTCTATCCATCTAAGGACCCCACCGGCCAAATTTCAGACCCATAGCCCCTAGACTTCCAGAGATCGAGGAGCCAGAGTTAAAAAAAAAGCACATTTAAAACCATGCATTTTTACTGGAGAATCTGGCAAACTCCGAAAATTTTTGAGCGCTAATCCTAACCATAACCTTCCTCTAAGCCTAACCACAAACCAGAAGAACAACATCAATAAATACAAGATTTATGGACCAAAACCCAAAACTAAACCCCATAGGAATCCTAAGAACCTCCCTTCTCTACTTACTCCATGAATGGCAACATGGACCAACCCTTTAAACATCCACCTTGGAACAATATACCAGTACAGGACCCCCCCCCCCCCCCCCATATGTAATATAATGTAGACGCTCTACATATAAGCTTTATTTTATTTGACCATGATCTATATTTACTGTAATTAGTAATGAGGTTAAACTGCAACATTCAGTAGTAGCAATAATAATAATAATAATAATAATAATGATGACAACATAGTGGTGTATTAGGGACCACAAATGGCTAAACTAACATTTTTCAGAGGGTGGTGTAGTTTTGACAGAAGGCCCCTCTGTAGCAACTTCTTGGGGCTTCTGTAAATATTTTCTCAGTGCATCTGTACAGATGTAGAGTAGATTTAACTATTACTGTACATTAGAAACAAAACATGTAGCTGCAACAGACAAGACTACTACTTGCTGTTGCAACAGTGATGTGTTATAAAATAAGAGGTTACAATACACAATGACTTATAGCACAGTTTCTAAGTGGATTAGTAGAAGCATCAATTAGCTAGCAGTTAACCAGATAAAAAAACAGCAATAAATCAGCTCAGCAGTTAAACAAACAACTTCCACTTTGGCATATACAGTGGGGCAAAAATGTATTTAGTCAGTCACCAATTGTGCAAGTTCTCCCACTTAAAAGATGAGAGAGGTCTCCAATTTTCATCATAGGTATACCTCAACTATGAGAGACAAAATGAGAAAAAAAAAATCCAGAAAATCACATCGAAGGATTTTTAATGAATTAATTGGTAAATTCCTCTGTAAAATAAGTATTTGGTCAGTAACAAAAGTTCATCTAATTACTTTGTTATGTACCCTTCGCTGGCAATGACAGAAGTCAAACATTTTCTGTAAGTCTTCACAAGGTTTTCACACACTGTTGCTGGTATTTTGGCCCATTCCTCCATTCAGATCTCCTCTAGAGCAGTGATGTTTTGGGGCTGTCGCTGGGCAACACGGACTTTCAACTCCCTCCAAAGATTTTCTATAGGGTTGAGATCTGGAGACTGGCTAGGCCACTCCAGGACCTTGAAATGCTTCTTACGAAGCCACTCCTTCGTTGCCCGGGCGGTGTGTTTGGGATCATTGTCATGCTGAAAGACCCAGCCACGTTTCATCTTCAATGCCCTTGCTGATGGAAAGAGGTTTTCACTCAAAATCTCACGGTACATGGCCCCATTCATTCTTTCCTTTACACGGATCAGTCGTCCTGGTCCCTTTGCAGAAAAACAGCCCCAAAGCATGATGTTTTCACCCCCATGCTTCACAGTAGGTATGGTGTTCTTTCTCCTCCAAACACGACAAGTTGAGTTTTTACCAAAAAGTTCTATTTTGGTTTCATCTGACCATATGACATTCTCCCAATCCTCTTCTGGATCATACAAATGCTCTCTAGCAAACTTCAGACGGGCCTGGACATGTACTGGCTTAAGCAGGGGGACACGTCTGGCACTGCAGGATTTGAGTCCCTGGCAGCGTAGTGTGTTACTGATGTAGCCTTTGTTACTTTGGTCCCAGCTCTCTGCAGGTCATTCACTAGGTCCCCCCGTGTGGTTCTGGGATTTTTGCTCACCGTTCTCGTGATCATTTTGACCCCACGGGGTGAGCTCTGATTATCAGTGGTCTTGTATGTCTTCCATTTTCTAATAATTGCTCCCACAGTTGATTTCTTCACACCAAGCTGCTTACCTATTGCAGCTTCAGTCTTCCCAGCCTGGTGCAGGTCTACAATTTTGTTTCTGGTGTCCTTTGACAGCTCTTTGGTCTTGGCCATTGTGGAGTTTGGAGTCTGACTGTTTGAGGTTGTGGACAGGTGTCTTTTATACTGATACTCGGGGAGCCGATTTGCCCCGCAGGAACAGCTGCCGCGGGTTATTTGAAAGACACAAGTAATTGGAAACTCTTGTGCCTGTGTGATCTCTCTATCGAAGATGTTGAAGATTTATACCTCTTCGTAACAATGGTCATCGGAATTCTACTGATTGGATCTGGGATTGTTCTGGTGTACCGCAAATTGAAGAAGATGGATGGAGCCTATCAAAAAGCGGACCCGGCGAGGCTCAACCATCAAATTGACCAACTGGGCAGGACTCTGACAGCGGCTAATGGAGAACTGTCTAGGAAAATGGATTACATCACGATCACGCTGAGAGCCGTCCATGATAATTTCAACGTCCAGCCATGAAGGATTTGAGCACTGACTCTGTAAGAGAATATAAAGTTTTTTCTCTGAAGTCAGTGCTATTCGACCTGTTTTGACGCCCTCAGCTCACAGTCCTCCAGATTATCTTCAGTATACTTGTTTTTCATAACATAGCGGGCAGCATTTGACTCTCAAGGACAGCCAGCTGTCTGGCAAACTATTCCATCTGCCGTGCCAAGGACACACGCCCCTGCCCAGACGGTAGACATAACCTCTGCTGCGGAAAAGACTTTGTTGTCCTTAACTGATATCACTGTTTGCACTCAACACCCTCACTCACACTGACTCACTATACTGACTTGAAGATTATTCATTTACTGCTCTCTTTGTGTCATTGTATGGATTCTATTGTCTGCTATTTGTGCATTGAGAGTTTTTTTCTTGTAATCATAATATTGATCATATATGAACTGTATTCTGATAAACAATGCTTTTTTTCTCTCTCCTACTGTGTTTATCCTCTTTCTCCCCCATTGCTTCCTGTTCCCATTCTGCTGACAGGCGCGTCACTGACGCTGCCGCGTCACTGAAAATGTCAACTATGTCGTTCTCAGTGTCAAGTCAAATCCCTCGTATATTTACCAGTTATTTACTTGTGAATGTACTTGGCAATAAATCTTTTCTGATTCTGATTCTGATAAGTTCAAACAGGTGCCATTAATACAGGTAACGAGTGGAGGACAGAGGAGCCTCTTAAAGAAGAAGTTACAGGTCTGTGAGAGCCAGAAATCTTGCTTGTTTGTAGGTGACCAAATACTTATTTTACTGAGGAATTTACCAATTAATTCATTAAAAATCCTTCAATGTGATTTTCTGGATTTTTTTTCTCATTTTGTCTCTCATAGTTGAGGTATACCTATGATGAAAATTGGAGCCCTCTCTCATCTTTTAAGTGGGAGAATTTGCACAATTGGTGGCTGACTAAATACTTTTTTGGCCCACTGTATCACAGCATCAAGGCCACTTTGCTTTATTTCAACTTACCTAGCTGCTAAGATAATATAAGCCTTTATTAGTCCCATAATGGGGGGATTGCAGCAGCACAGGGATAGCAGCAATCAGAGCAACAGTAAGTAAGATAATAAGATAAGAATTGGTTAGCCAAAGCAGTAATTAAATATACAGTGCATCCAGAAAGTATTCACAGCGCTTTACTTTTTCCACATTTTGTTATGTTACAGCCTTATTCCAAAATGGATTAAATTCATTTTTCCCCTTAAAATTCTACAAACAATACCTCACAATGACAACGTGGAAAAAAAGTTTTGTTTTTTTTAAATTTTTTGCAAATTTATTAAAAAACTAAGAAATCACATGTATACAAGTATTCACAGCCTTTACCATGAAGCTCAAAATTGAGCTCAGGTGCATCCCGTTTCCACTGATCATCCTTGAGATGCTTCTACAGCTTAATTGGAGTCCATCATCATCATCATCATCACATCATCATCATCATCATCACAGCAGTCTGTCGTGGGCGACAATGACTGTTTCATTTAGGTCTGATCAGATTCCTCCACACAGCTCTGTCCTTAGCCTTCCGCTGCCAGGAACTCCTGTCTATATCCAACTTCTTCAAGTTTCTTTTTACAGTGTCTTTAAATCTGAGCCTTGGTCTACCCTGATTGCGTTTGCCCTCGCATAACTGTGAGTAGAGTAACTGCCGAGGAAGACGCTGGTGGTCCATCCTCTCAACATGTCCGAGCCATCTCAGGTTCATCTGTATTAGCGTGTCCTCCATTGATGGTAGACCAACTCGTTTCAACACTTCTATGTTGGTTATCTTGTCTTTCCATGAGATGTTCATTATGGCTTGAAGGTGTCTCATCACGCACACATGGAGTTTCTTCACCTGCACTCTGTAGACAGTCCAAGTTTCAGCACCGTACAATAGAGTAGCCAGTACTGTCGCTCTGTACACTTTGCATTTCACACGGATAGACACATGTCGATTGTTCCACAGTCTCTCCCTCAAGTTTCCAAACACAGCGCTCGCTCTCCCATTCTGAGAGATAGTTCATCCTCCAGCCTAGCGTTCTCTGAAACAGTACTCCCTAGGTACTTGAAAGTCTTGCACTTGACTAGTGGCTCTGTACCAATGCTGATCTCTTCTGATAGTGATGTTGATAATTGGAACTTTGGTGGTTGATAAAGGCACTCTGTCTTCTTGATGTTGATTTCGAGGCTGAATTGGCTAGCTGCTCTTGCAAATTTCTCCACTAAAGATTGCATATCTTCCACGCTGTGTGCAACTAGAGCACTGTCGCCGGCAAAGAGCATTTTTCTTACTACCTTTATTGATGTCTTACTCTTGGCTTTAAACTGTGCCACACTGAACAAGTCTGCTTCTTTCCTTGTTTGAATGTATACTCCTTCTGAAGTGTCCTTGAAGGCCACCTCAAGCATGGCTGCCAGATATAGCGAGAAGAGTGTAGGTTCCAGCACACACCCTTGTTTCACCCCGTTGCTTACTGAAAAGTCTTTAGATACTGAACCACTCATTGCCATGTTTGCTTGCATACCTGTATGGAGTGCCTCAATCAGGCTGACAAACTTCTCTGTACAACCATATTTCTTGAGTACCTGCCAAAGTCCTTGTCGCAAAACAGTATCGAAGGCTTTACTTAAGTCTATGAAGACTACATAAAGCGGCATGTTCTGTTCGATACACTTTTCTTGAACCTGTTTCAAGCAGAAAATCATGTCCATTGTGCTTCTTCCACTTCTAAAGCCGCACTGGGTTTCCGGTAGTACATTCTGCGAGATGTGTTCACTGAGTCTGTTAAGTAGTACACGTGACAGAATCTTACCAACAGTGGCTAGCAGTGATATACAGTACCTCGGTAATTTCCACAATCCTTCCTGTCACCTTTCTTGAACAAAGGCACAACACTTGCATCCTTCCAGTCTTGAGGTACTTTCTGGGCATCCCATATCTCTTGGATGAGCTTGTGCAGACAGGTGGTCAGCTGAACACCACCAAATTTCCACACTTCTGCTGGAATTCCATCCCTTCCTGGAGCTTTACCACCCTGTGTTGTCCTGACAGCTGCCATTAGTTCATCAAAATTCGGTGGTTCATCCAGACTTGATACAGCTGGTCGCTGCACTAGAGCTTCTTTAGCCTCATCAGTGAGATCTCCAGGGTTGTTTAGTAGTTGGTCAAAGTGCTCTGCAAATCTGTCCAGGATCTTGTCTTTCTCCTGCAAAACCGTTTCACCATCCATAGCCTTTAGTTGGATCAATCCTCTTGGTTTAGGGCCGTAGATTTCTCTCAAACCTGTGAAGAATGTTTTCATGTCCTTCCAGTCTCCTGCAGTTTGAAGTTTCTCCACTTTTTCATCCCACCAGTTGGACTTTATGTCTCTGGTGTACTTCTGTAGCTCACTCTGAGCCTTTGAGTATTTCTTCTTCTTTGACTTTGTGATACACTGTAGGTTTTCCTGCCTAGCTGTATTCCTCACTTCTAGTAGTTTCTTCAGGTATTCATCATGCTCATCAAACCAATCTTGATGTTTCCTCTCAGGGTAGCCTAATACATCACTCGCAGTCTGATACACCGTATCCTTCAGTGTTGCCCATTTCTCTTCTATGACATTCTCTGAGTTGTTGCTGTCCCAGTCTTTCAAGTTTTCATCCATTTCCTGTGTAAGTTCTTCCTGCTTCTTTTGGCCTTTCAGTGCACTAGTGTTTAGCTTCCGTGGTGGCTTTGCACCCGTCCTGCAGTGCTGTTTTCGTCTCCAAATCCTTAATCTAGATCTCAGCATAACATGATGTAACCCTTGCTTATGTTAATTAGGTAAGGGGAATAATTAAGTGTAGACCAGTTGCTAGGTTCGTAAGGGTTACAATAGGGAATTAGAGTGAGTGTGGAATGAAATAGCTGGAGGCAAGAAATGAGCAGTGATGGTTATTATTTACAGTGATAAAGTGAGCAAAATATACAGATAATTCACAACTGTACAAATATAACAACGGCCGGCATGAAATAAAACCACAAAGATGTCCCACTGAGCTCAGTGTTTGATTGCCCGTTCGGGTTAGTCGTTTGACCAGTCAGGATATCTCGTATCTCCAGACTCAGGTTTCCAATCCTGGGCACTGAAGAGGGGAAGGATGCTCTTCACTCGAGATCTTGGTTAGATCTCAGTCCAATCTTGGTTCAGTCTTGGGTCAGGCTCGCCATCTCCATTCGGAGAGAATCCAGGTTCCAGAAGGTTTTTGGTCGGTAACCAAAAAAACCTAGCCTGCACGACAATAATGGTATTATTGTTTACAGCTAGAGTAATTCGTCTTCCAATCCCTTCTTATATAACACCATAGCTTAGTGTTTAAATTCTTCTCTCATATTACTATTATCACAATCCAGCAATATAGTAATATATTACATCTCACATCTTGCATCTTACATGCATGTGCTCTATTTTTCTTTTCTCACAATCTCTCTGGTAGCACATGAAATACCCTTATTTCATGTAACCAGTTAAATGAAATCCTCTTCCTATCTCTGTAAATCATGAAATGAAATACAATTAATTTATCACATAACCAGGGAATATACTGTCCCATCACATCCAATATTCCCTTTTAAAATCAGTAAACCCTGTCTGGCTACTGGGTTAAACACAGAGCTAACACCATGTGCTTTTAACATCAAACTACACGTTACATTCGACAGAAATGGTGTATAAAAGCTAAAAGTACTTCGGCATACTGTTGGGAACTGAAATCACATTTAGGCAAACCATACAGACATAAAGACAGCCTTTTCCATTGCTTTTAAACAGAAAAAGATCCACTCGCGACTAGCATTAGCATAGCGTTAGCATTAGCATACATTAGCATGTAGCAGACTCACCAAAGATGAGATTCAGGTGAACACAGCAGAAGTCACCGCTTCACGGCCTCTCAAGCTCGTGCTCCCTTCAACTTAGGATAATAAAGGTTGCAAATTAGCGTTGGGAGAGTGTTTAGATCCATTTATAGTATTCTATCTGAATTAGCTTACCAAGAAGAGGTGTCAACGTGAGGACAGATCGTCCCAGTTCCTCTCCCCTGCCCGCCAATCGTGAAAGAGAACGACTTCCAGCATAACGCCTCTACTCTTCCCTTGGAAGGCGGGGCTAATATTACTCTTAACGAATAGGAAGACCCAGATCACCCAACGTGACCATGAACCGGAAATTCAAAAGTTGGATGACGAGGATCGCACTTCCTCTTCCCCAAGAGGCTCGGTTTTCAAAATAAAATCACACAATTGTATTAATACAATTTACATCTGAGAAAAAGGGTCATTTTCTCAGCTGGGTTACAATGATCAGTGCCACAGTCCGCGCCTCTCATTGCTCTGGTGTCCAATACATCCCTTATGTCTCTCTGGCTGACTATGATGTAGTCTAATAAGTGCCAGTGCTTGGATCTTGGGTGCATCCATGTGTTCTTGTGTGTGTCCTTGTTCTTAAATAGAGTGTTGGTTATCACAGGGTTGTACTCTGAACATAGTGCAAGTAGAAATTCTCCATTAGCATTGCACTTGCCTACTCCATGACTGCCTAGCACTCCTTTCCATTTCTCGGTGTCCGAACCAACTCTGGCATTAAAATCTCCAACGAGTATCAGCCTGTCATCAGTCGGTACATGCCTGATAGTCTCACGTAAATCACTGTAGAACTCTTCCTTCGCCTCCTCTGTGTTGGTCATTGTTGGGGCGTATACACTGATGAGTGTGGCATACATCTTCCGCTGTAGTGGGAGTCTCATAGTCATTATCCTGTCGTTGACTGGCACCGGTTCCTCATCAAGCATTGCTGCTATCTCCTTTCTAACTGCAAAGCCCACTCCTGCTTCTCTCCTTTCTTGAGTTGATCTCCCACTCCAAAAGAAGATGTACCCATGGTCTTCCAAGCTGTCATATCCAGGCAATCTTGTTTCACTAAGTGCAGCTATGTCTACATTGTACCTGTTCATTTCCAGGGCCACAAGCGCGGTCTGTCTTTCTGGGCGCTGTGATGTTGTTCTGTCCAACAGAGTGCGTACATTCCATTCTACTACACACAAGGTTGCTGTTTTCCTCTTCTTTTGTCTTTCTGCTCCTAGCTTACTTTTTGCTGCCTGTCAGAGTGTGAACAGATCAGCGCAGACCTTGTAAGCCTGGTCAATGTCCGAGCCGGTATGAGTTGCTTTCTGATTGACCATTTCATGAAACTGCTTGCAAAGTATTTGAGTACTGCTAGCTTTTGCTGGACTAGCAGCACATTCTTGGCAGATAAAAGTATTATCAGTGGCAAGGACAAGCCAAGACAAACTGACTCCAGTATCTGTTGTAGTGACTGACCAGATGATAGGTTTGTTTATCTCTGCTCTTTGTGTAGTGCATGTCACAATGCACTGACTGGCATAGTCCACCACAGACCTTGCGACAGATGTGTTTATCTGCCAGGATGTCCAGTCTCACCCTGTGTAACTGGGAGTGGTCCACCACAGACCTGTGACAGATATTGTTTTTAGTTCTGCCAGGATGCCCTGTTTCACCCTCCACGCCCTCGGAAGGGCGGGGATGCTGGTTGTGTCGCCAACGGCCCAACCCATGAGACAGGTAGTACCGGTTTTCATGGTTATCCGGTAGCAAGCAAGCCAATGCCTGACCTGACACACACACACACACACACACACACACACACACACACACAAAAGGGGGGATGTAAGTCTCAGTTAAAAGCTGCCAATTTTTGACCAAAAAGCTGCAATTGGAGTCCACCTGTGGTAAATTCAGTTGATTGGACATGATTTGGCCAGGACACTCTTGAAAAAAAGAGATTTTTAATCTCAACGAGGCTTTCTTGGTTAAATAAAGGTTAAATAACAAATATGGAAAGGCATACACCCGTCTATATAAGGTCCCACAGTTGACAGGACATGTCAGAGCATAAACCAAGCATGAAGTCAAAGGAATTGTCTGTAGACCTCCAAGACAGGATTGTCTCGAGGCACAAATCTGGCAAAGGGTACAGAAAAAATTCTGCTGCTTTGAAGGTCCCAATGAGCACAGTGTTCATCATCCGTAAATGGAAGAAGTTCGGAACCACCAGGACTCTCCCTAGAGCTGGCCGGCTGTCTAAACTGAGTGATCGGGGAGAAGGGCCTTAGTCAGGGAGGTGACCAAGAACTCAATGGTCACTCTGTCAGAGCTCCAGGGTTCCTCTGTAGAGAGAGGAGAACTTTCCAGAAGGACAACCATCTCTGCAGTAATCCACCGGACAGGCCTGTTTGGTAGAGTGGCCAGAAGGAAGTCACTCCTTAGTAAAAGGCACATGGTGTTTATGTTCATCTTGGTTTCTTTGTTTTTCCCTTTAATTATTATCCATATTATTATTTGCTTTATTTGCCTCCTGTGTCCTCTGTTATGGTTACTGTGTCTCCATGGTCTGTTGTGTCATTTCATGTCCTCGCCCTCAGTTATCCCTTAGATGCATGACCAACCAATTCCTACACTCTTCCATGAGTGTGGTCAAAAATGACCCCAATTAGAATGAGTGTGTTTTATGCTGTAAACTTAAGAAATTTCTTTCATTTTGGTTAAAGATGATTATTTTTATTATATTTTAGGTGATTATTATTATTATTATTATTTTAAATTATATTTTGGTCAACAAAAGAATTATTTCATGTTTGACATGTTCATTTATTACTTTTTATTAACATTTTATCACAGAAAGGTACAAAAGGTAAACAATCAGAAAGGAAAAAAAGGTAAAGTCAAAGTGCCTTTATTGTCATTCCATTGCTAATAAACAATGCAACGAAATTGAGATACTGCTCCCTAAAAACAAACTATCACACTCACAGTTCACTCATGCATTTAACGTTCTTATAATTACAACAATAAATAATGCTTGAAACAATATTACCTAAAAGTTGAATACAATATGTACACAGCAATAATGAAAACATACTGAGCGATAAATAGGTGAAGGTGTGAGGGTTTGTGAGCTCACTGTGAGCAGCTGTTACACAGTATCCTTTTCTGGCTGTGAGCACTGCACACAGGGTCATTGCATTTCCAACAACAACTGCTGACTTTGCGGTCTTGTTTTCTTGTGCACATCTTACACCTCTTCCTCTTCTGTTGGCCCTGTGTGTTTCCCTCGTGTGGCTGGATTGCAGCTTTTATCACCCCACACCTTTCCATTGCTGCAGTGATGTAGGTTGGTAGGCGTGGGTTACCTTCCAGTCGAATTCTCATATACAGTAAGGCATCACAAGCTCATGTGAGAGCTCTGCAAGAAAGCGCCGCCGGGCGTTTGTGATACCTGCACAGAATTCAGGGTGCTGAGCCTTGAAAAAGGAGTAGGCATTCAGGATGGCAACATCAATCACATTGTACCACAGCACCATGGGCCACCTCTGCATTTGGCGTTTACAGGTGTAGGTGCCAACCATCTGGTCCACAATATCTACACCTCCTTTCGTCTGGTTGTAGAAGTGGATCACTTCTGGTTTTTTTTGTTTTTTTTTTCTGGGTGTTTTCATCCACCATTTTGCTGTGGTGCATTGTGCTGAGGGGCAGAACAGCCTTCCCCTTTTTTCCGACATAGCTGACCATGGTCATGCTGCCATTGAACCCAAATTCAGTGCTGAAGAGCTCCCTGGTCTTGGAAGCCTTCATCACAGTAGGGATGTCTGGCTTGTTTTGTCGCAATGTTCCCACAATAGTCAGACCCTTCTCCAGGAGATGCTCTGCAAGAGGCACACTGGTGAAAAAGTTGTCTGTGGTGATGTTGCGACCTGTGTGTCTGAGTCCACTGCACAACTGACTGACAATGTTAAGACCCAGATTCTTACTGGCTCCTTCCTCTGGTTGTCTCCCAGTGTACACAATCCCATCAATTGAGTAGGGTTTTTTTGCATCACAAGCCCAGAAGATCTTTATGCCGTATTTCACGGGCTTGCTCTTCATATATTGCATAAACTTGGTCCTCCCTCTGAATGGCACAAGTTGTTCATCCACTGTGATACAATCACTGGGGATGAATCTCTGCCTGCAGTTGACCAGGAACAGGTCCCATACGTAGCGGAAGGGTGCCATGTGGTCTGTTTCCAGTCGGGTGGCTCTGGTCCTCTTGTCATCAAAGCGCAAGAATCGGCAAATATCTTCAAATCGTCCAACTGACATAGTGGCCTTGTACATGGGGTTATATAGAGCACTCCCAAAGAGCTCACGGATTGATACATCCCAGTTCTTCTCACTTCCTGCAAGAATGGTCAATCCAATGAAGGCCATGAGTTCATCTTTGCTGACTTTTTTCCATTCCTTTCCTCTACCTGCAGCTACTCTTTGTCCCTCCATATTTGTGCATCTTAGCACCTCTTCTATTATATTATCAGTGATAAACAGCCTCCATGCATCATTTGGTGAGATGGTGGTAAGCCCTGGTGCTGGTCCTGGCCGGCTTCTCACAATATTGTGCTTTGGTGTTCTGCCCTGGCTGAGAGGTAACTCTGCCCAGTAAGAGCCCTTGCGGCTCATACTGTTGGACACGATAGGCCCATCCATTTCCTCTTCCTCTTCGGAGGCCTCATCAGAAGACTCTTCTGTGTCTGACTGATATTGTTCGGGGGGTGATTTCTCGGTGACCTCTCTACTCCTTCCTGCTATATTACCATAATCTCTCCCATCTCAATACCTATTGTCCTCATCTGTTTACCCTCTCTGTTTACCCTCGGCATCCAGTGTGTGATGTCAATTGCAGCGTCTATAGTGTTACTTATTACCGTGGTGAAATTCCAAGGGGACAGCTTTGAGAAATGCTTGGGGTCAAAAATGACCCCACATATGGAATAGTGTGGTACTGACACAAAAAATGCAATTACTTAAAAACTATAACAATTAGATACAAATCCAAATGGTCTCATGTCAAAGACAACCTATTTGAGGAATACATGGAAGATTAAATGATAAAAAATTAAAATTACAAAGATATTGCCAAAAAAAAAACCCCGCAAGGGTCATTGTTATCCCACTTATGCATCTATGGGTTATGATGTTTTGTTTCCCTGCCTCAGCTTTAGTTTGGCCATTGTGTTTATTTTCATTATCATGCCTCTAATTATGTTCTGTAGTTTTTGGTCCTTAGTACAGACCTAAATGAAACAGTCATTGTCGCCCCCGACAGACTGCTATGATGATGATGATAATGATTATGTTCACAGTCATGTTTTAGCCACTGTGATCTCTGTATTGTGCCCTACATGTTCATTGTCATGTGTCCTGTGCATCCTGTCTGTGTAGCCCTGCCTGCCCTGTTCTCTGCACCTGCAGCTCTTGATTGTTTCTCCAGCTGTCCTGTGTCTGCAGTGATTAGTCACCCTATTTACGTGAGTTTTTGCATGTGCTCTGTCTGGCGTCATTGTTACGTTTCCCCAGTGTTCTCCCTGTGAACTGATTATCTGAGCCCTGATAATTTTGTGTTTTTCCGCTCCCGTGCTGTTTTTCCTTTTGTGGTCTCAGTGCTTTAGTTGTTATTAAAACATGCTCTGAAGTTCAGTCTGCGCCTTTGGTCCTCCTTCCAAACCCTCTTCTGTCCAGAGGGCAGAACATGACAGAATGATGCCAGCACCAAAGGAGCCTGCGGGCTTGGACTTTGTGAGTATGGGACTGGACACGGATGAGGAGTGGGCAGCACAAACAATTGAGGATAATGTTTCGGACGCCCGCACCTCCCACATGACGGAGGAAGCCCTGGGGTTTCTGGACCTAGCAGCCGCAGTAATTAAAACAATCCACAGCCTGTGGAGCTACTCTGATCTGCTTGGGCTGCTAATGTCTGCCGAGATCCTCCTGCGCATGTATCGTTGGATGGTGAACGATACACCGTCTCCAGTCCCAACTCCACCTCCCAGGCAGCAGCTTGCCACTCCACAAGCTCTGTGGGAGATGTCTGCCACCAAGCGGGAGCAGTACTGGGGAACCTGCTTGATATTTGGTGGTCCCGGATGGAAGGAGAGCTCTGGGAGATGCCGCTCCTCTCGAAGCTGTGTGCTAGCACCAGCTCGCTCCATGGCACACACTGCAGCTCATGCCCCACCTGTTTTGTCTGCCACTATCCCTGCAGCAGCCCCGCCAGAAGTTTCGCCTGTCATTGCTCCTGTAATTGTGCCTGTTCCCATGCCAGTAGTGCTGGCTCCTCACCAGGCAGCTCCTGCTGCCTGTGATGTGTGCATCACAGCTACAGCTGTCTCTGAGGTGCGTACATCAGCTCCTGCTGCCCGCGATGTGTGCGTCACAGCTCCAGCTATCCTCAAGGTGTGCACATCAGCTCCAGCCGTCCCCATGGTGCGCGCAACACCTCCAGCTGTTCCCGAGGCGCATATAACGGCTCCTGTTCTCCCCCTGGTGTGCACAACAGCTCCTGCTGTCCCTGAGGTGCACGCCACAGCTCCAGCTGTTCCCGAGGAGCACGTTCCTATTCTGCCGGAGGTGCATGCTCCAGCTCCTGCAGCTGATCCAGAGGCGGTCACCCCAGCAGCAGTGGACCAGGAGCACAGGCAAGTTGTTTTCTTTACTTCTATAACATCAGTATCAGTAAAGTCTTGCCTAGCTCATGGTGGTTGTGGGGACATCTCCCTCACTCCCTGCCCTTCTCCCCTGTCCGAGGTGACTGTGTCAGGGAAGGAGTCGCAGGAGGACCATGCTCCAACCATCATCCCAGAGGTCGGTGGACCTACACCTGTCGTTTCAGAGGTCATGGGACCTCCATCTGTCGTTCAGGAGGTCGAGCAGTCTACTCCATCTTCACCGCCTGGGGTCGCCTCTCCTTAGTTGTTATTAGCCTCTGTGCTGAAGGCTCCTCAGGTACTGTCCCCAGAAACAAAGAGCTCCTATATTGTTATCTCCAGAGCAAGAGCCTTCTATGTTAGTTTCTGTGGAGAGCTCACTATTACCATCTGCTGAGCTCACAGATTTTATGTTGATATCTTCAGAGGAAGAAGCTCCTTTGTTGTTGCTGCACAAACGTTATCTCCTGAGTTTAAAAATCCTATGTTGTCGTGGTCTCCTGAATTTAAAGGTCCCAGGTTGACATTACCTTCTGAGTTCAAAATGTCATTTCCTGAGTGTGAAATTTCCATGTTGCCACTTTCTGAGGTTCAAGGTTCCAAGTTGTTACCTCCCAAGGTTAAACTCTGTGTTATCATGATCTCCTGAGCAAAGTACTTCCATGTTATCTCCCATGTTAAAGGCTCCTGTGTTTTGGTCCTCTGAGCATGAAGCCCCATTGTTGTGTTCTGAGTTTAAAGCGCCCCTACAGTTTTCTGGGGACCCACCCTGTTTCGTGATCTGGCGGCCTATGGACCTGGGAAGGCCACCCAATCCACTTTACACTCTGGTTTGGGGTCCCATGGACCTGGGTCAGCCCCCTGACTCACTTTGTTCCCCAGTCCAGTGGACCTGTGAATTTCAGTGGGACTCCTGATGGACTTTTTTGTTTTTTCTCGCTGTTACATTCCAGTTTTCTGTTTCTTTCCACCGTGCCTTGTCCCACTCCCCCAGCCCGTTTTCGTGTACAGTTTTTTTTTTTTTTTTTTTTAGGGGTGTCTGGAATCCAACCTTTAACGGGGTTGGACGGTTTTGTGTTCAGCCCTTGTGCTGTTTTTCCTTTTGTGTTCTCAGTGCTTTAGTTATTATTATACCATTATGCTCTGGAGTTCAGTCCGTGCCTTGGGTCCTCTTTTTAAATCTTCTGCCCAGAGGCCAGAACATGACAGCCCACCTGGAGTTTGCAAAAAGGCACCTGAAGGACTCTCAGACCATGACAAACAAAATTCTCTTGTCTGATGAGACAAAGCTTGAACTCTCTGGCGTTAATGCCAGGCGTCATGTTTGGAGAAAACCAGGCACCGCTCATCACTAGGCCAATACCATCCCTACAGTGACACATGGTGGTGGCAGCATCATGCTGTGGGGATGTTTTTCAGTGACAGGGAATGGGGAGACAAGTCAGGATAGAAGGAAAGATGAATGCAGCAATGTATAGAGACATCCTGGATGAAAACCTGCTCCAGAGCACTCTTGACTTCAAACTGGGACAACAGTTCATCTTTCAGCAGGACAATGACCCTAAGCACACAGCCAAGATATCAAAGGAGTGGCTTCAGGACAACTCTGTGAATGTCCTTGAGTGGCCCAGCCACAGCCCAGACTTGAATCCAATTAAACATCTCTGGAGAGATTTGAAAATGGCTATGCACCGACGCTTCCCATCCAACCTGATGGAGCTTGAGAGGTGCTGCAAAGAGGAATAGGCAAAACTGCCCAAAGATAGGTGTGCTAAGCTTGTGGCATCATATTCAAAAAGACTTGAGGCTGTAATTTCTGCCAACGGTGCATCAACAAAGTATTGAGCAAAGGCTGTGAAGACTTACTGTACGTACATGTGATTTCTTTTTTATTTTTAATAAATTTGCAAAAAACTATCCATCCATCCATCCATCCATCTTCTACCGCTTTTCCGGAGGTCCGGGTCGCGGACAGTTTAGTTTGTGTACAGTTTTGAGGGAAAAAATGAATTTAATCTATTTTGGAATAAGGCTGTAACATAACAAAATGTGGAAAAAGTGAAGTGCTGTGAATACTTTCCTGATGCACTGTACATACCCAACAAAGTCAACTCCAGTCACTACTCTCTTCCTCCTTCTACCACATCAACCAACTTACTCCAGAATTCCTCTCTCTCTTCTACCTGGCATCCAACTTGTTGAGCATACATGCCAACAACATTCAGCATTACACCTTCGATAGCTAGCTTCAAACTTATCTCAGTATTACTGTCTGACTCTCTCTTCACCTCCTGAACAGTCTTCACATTCTTCAATACTTCTCCTTCAAGATTACCCCTACTTCATTACTCTTCCTATCTACACCATGGTAGAACAGTTTCAGTCCACCTCCAATGCTCCTATCTTTGCTTCCCTTCCATCTGGATTGTACAAATATTTGATGCCAGATACCCTTTCTGATGCGACCCTCTCCATTTACCCAGGCTTTGGATGGGCAGAAGGAATGCACTTGCTTTTGCTCCCTCCTTTGGTTGGGTTATGCTGCAAATTGTATCAGGAATACTTTAACTTGGCTAATTAAATACATGCCAGCTTCAGTGGGGTTGAGGTAGGGTGGTTTTTCTTCTTTGTGCAGGTTCAAGATTGGCATTTTGCTGGGGTGTTTCATGTCGGTGGGGCATGGCATGGTCCTGGAATGTTTGTGGGGCGTCAGTGTTCATTGTTTTCGGTGATGCTGTGTAGACTGTATCCTTGTATGAGGCGGTTGTGTCGGCCTTCGGTGTGTTTGGGGCCCACTGGGATGTGGATACTGGCTTCGTGTCAGATACCTTTTCCATTTCAGCTGGTTTCTGGTGGGGTGTTCTTGCTGGTGCTGTGTTGGTTTCTGGGGTTTGTGGCGTTTCCACAGTATTTTGCCTCTGCTTAGCGGGGAGGCTGTCTGCCTTCGGGCTTAGCAGCACTACTGTCACGGTGGTCTGTGCTTGGTCACGGCTGGGTTGTCATGTGGATGTTGGGTCACGCGGGAGTTCTTTCAAGATTCTCACACAAAAAAATCACTACATTCAAAGATTAAGCCTCGGCTTTTGTGAATCAATATTGATGCATTCAAACGTGCCTCACTTTGAATCAGAGAATCTTTCTTGTGAACTCACCCCTAGTTTGTGCCGTATATTGTATGTGTTGCCTAATTTAAAAGACAACACTAAACTGTCCACAGTGCCAAAATTGTTGACCAAATTGACTAAATCTTATGTCAGGCAAGACACCTGGTTGACATCCCTAAGTACAACCCAACCCAACTAAGGCAATCAACTCAAATCATCACAAGGGCCTCTCACATTATCAAAATATGTTTTTTTAATGTTTTGTTGTTCACTAATTCAAAAATTGAATGAGCACTCTTAACAGTTTAAAACCTCTTGCCATTCTGGCGTACTGCCCGTGGGATGTTTTACGTTGGCTGGATACTGGCTCGAATGGTAAGGGGTGAAGGAATTGAGCATCATAAGATGTTGATTTCTTAATTTTCATAATTATCCATAAATGCTGTTATCGACTAAAAGTTACAAAAAAATATTATAGTCCCTCTTAAATTTTGGCCATTTCAATAGTGTTGAATATTTTACAAAAGAAGCTGTGTGAGTCCCAGTAATGATATAAAATGTACATTAAATCCTGGAGGTGCAACACAGCGTCACATAAATGGCTTTAATTGTGGTTTATGTGTCCCGAGTTGCACATCTAAACTCCAGTGTGTGGGTAGAGAAAGCAGCGGAATTACAATAACTGATATAAGCAGGGAACATAATAAAAACTGAACTGCATCACGTAGGGCTCAATTTTAATGCAACTACCATTCTGGGCAATTTTACTGCTTTTCCATTCTCCGTCTGTCTGTCCCTACTTTTGAAAAAGAAATACCTCGCAAGCATTACTTAAGATGTTGATTAAAGTTGCACCTATCAGAATATGATTCTATAATAAGAAACCCATGTACATGCAGAGATAATAACACTGCAGACATTAAATCTGCACCTGGAAATTTGAACTAGGAACCTTCTAATTGTAGAGAAACTTTGCTAAACACTGCATCACTGGTGGCCCATTTTAAGCTACAATCAGACACCACATCATAAGGAGCATTTTTCCTTTCGATATGATACCATTCATTTATGGGACTTTTTCTTTGATACTGATACTTTTTGCCCCTTAAAGGAAAATCACATGATTACAGTTTCATTAACAACTTTACTGCAAGGGCAATATGAAATATGAATAAAATTCATGAACATAAACACTTGAAAGAAATGCTTATAAAATGATAATCAAGTAGAACAATGAGCAAAGTAAATAAAAATAAAATTATTTTTTTCAATTATAATAAAAAAATGAATGCAAAATTAATTCAGTTTCTTAATTTGGTGAAGATCCTCAACTAGATTCAAGTATTTTTTTACTTCTGAAATGTTTCAACATTCAGCCAAATTCTATGGGAATACCAAGCAGCATATGTGTAATTTTTATTTTATTTATTTATTTATTTCATTTTTACACTATTATTTTACAAACTTAAATGGTGCTTTTTTCCCCCAAATTTTATGCTGCTTGGTATTACCAAAGAATTTGAATGAATGGTGTAACATGTCAGAAGTAATACTTCTGCCACCCTCCCTGCTGAGCTCACTCTGCACGGAAGCAAGTAGGTGCTGCTTCTGCAGAGACCCTTTACTCCACGGGACTGAGTGCTTGGCTGTGCATTGAGTCTTATGTCTGACATCTGATAGGCTGCCATAATCATGTGGCAGACCATCTATGCCTGGGCTGGTTTTTCCACCGGTTTTCACACATAAATTTAATGCCTAACACTCTCTGAAGTGAAAACAAATTGCACATTTTGTATCAACATAGTGGCATCGCGATATTTTAAAAAGTATCCACTCCAAAGTATCGACCAGCTGGTATCGAAGTATTGATACAAGAGTATCAATACGCTCATCCCTACACATAATTTAACACATAATAAAGGGAGACCAGGGTATGGTGGAGCACTTTTCACTCTTTTTTAAGCTATGACAAACAAATGCCCTTATGAACAGCTGTGAACACTGTACAAATAAATTTTGGACCAATACATATGGCCTTCTTAAGGCAGCCATAGGAGAATCTAGCTTTTGTAGGCCATTTGTAAGTTCTTGGTCAGGTTGATGGTCTCGTCCAAGATTTCTATGAATGCCCCAAGAAAACCCCTCATTGTTGGGTGGCCATTTGAATGCCACAGGAACAATGTCAGAACTATGCAAGATGTCGGCCATAAGTATGGCTCAAGAACACCTTAAGTTGTTCTTGAGAACAGCTTAAGTTGTTCTTGAGGGCCCCTTACAGCAGTCGTAGTAAATGCTGTATTAGGCGGAAGTACAGCATTCATGTGCCATTTATGCCGAAACCCATTCCTACCAATGACTTGAGAGTGTGGTGAGTTACACAAAAATTTTTGTAAGATGGCAGAAAGTATGCCGCAGAAAGATGCTAAGGCACCCTTACAAAGAACATACAGTAAGAGCTCTGAGGCCAAAAGCAAAAGCATCTCATTTCTCAAGAATGCCTCAAGTTGCTCTTGTGAACTGAACAGCAGAAGAAACTATGCTCCCCTCCATATATGTCTGCGGACTTCAGAATTCGTAGGAACTGGGACATTCTTAGGAACCTATCATTCGTAAGAATCTTTAGCTTGACTTTGACTGGGCATAATACATCACAGTGGTATAAATGGGAAACCAAATTAAAGATATAGTTAGCCAGCTAGCTAGCTAGAGACATATTTTTTATTTTTATTATTTATATTTTATTTTATTATTATTATTATTATTATTATTATTATTATTATTATTATTATTAATTTATTTTATTATTTCTATTTTTTATTTTGATTTATATTTTTTATTCATCACATCTTCATCTCTCATTTCAGTACATGGTTAAATACAGTGTGTGCATTTGTGACATCTTGCCCCATCAACAGGTAAGTTGTCACCGAGTGTGAGGGAAGCTGTCACATATGATCAGTAACAAATAAAACAGCTACTTAACTGTCAGTATTAATCTTTTATTTTAGTTTACTTTTATTGCAAATTATAAATCATATTCATGTATGTCTATACACTGGGGCAAGTTGTCACATGTATAGACAAATTAACGTGCTATTGTGAGCCAAATCTCAAAATCAGATGAACATAGGACTGCAGCTGAGGATTCAAAATGCACTTAAGTGTCTCCTCTACTCAGCAGAAAAACATCATTTTGAACAATCACAGAAAACAAAGTGTTGCATAAAGCAATGTTTTAAAACCAGGTTTCCGTGAGAAATGGTCTAATGTCACTTCTTAATTGGTCCAAAAATTTTGCAGATGATTTACTGTTGTTGTAAATGACTGCCTACAGAACCCATACAAAGCAAATTATGTACATTTTTTTGAACCATTAAGAAGTGAAATTCAAAAATTCCCCACAAAAACCCAAATGCTCTAGGGAACCCTGGTTGAGAAACACTGAAATAAAGTATAACATGTTTGTTTTTGTTTTTTTTTTTACTTTTAGTGATGAAAAATACAAAGATTGTTTTCAGCTCTGGTTACAGTAATCACAATTGAGTAGGAAGTTGACAATAGAACATCTTTAAACTAGTATTGCCACATCTTGTGAGAGAAACAAGCAACCAGTTCTATGGAAACAAGCCCAAAAAAAGCCCAACAGCCAACCTACCACATTGTGTAAAAGAGAGGCTGCTTGATAACTGTATAGATATATCGATTTATTTTTGTTTGCAGTGAATTAACTGTAGACACAGCACTGAATAACTGGATTTTATCACTCTATAAAAGCAAGAAATCTCTTGTGTGTGTGTCTGTCACGTTCATAGGACGGCCTATGATCTCTGCCTGAACATCATATTACGTCCTATAAACTCAGGCATCATAGGACACATAGACAAACGTGTCTTTATGATGTTATATAGACCATGTGTCTTTGAACTCAGGCATCATAGGTCATAGGACACTCGCAATGCCTATATGACGGCAAAGACAAATGTGTCTTTATGTTGTCATATACATCAAGCCCACAGCACACAGACAAATGTGTCTTTATGATGTCATATACATCAAGCCTGCCTTCATGTCTTTATGATGTCATATACAGTGACAGACAGGAAACATGTCTTTATGATGTAATTGTTGCACCCTAGAGATTTATGATGGGTCTGTGCTGTGGGGATGGAGTGCTGTGATGCTGGGGTAGAGGAGGAGTGACGTCAGTGGGCGACGGCATGTCATCACTGTGCTCCTGTTTTGTATGTTCTCCTTTGGTGAATGAAAAAGTGTGTTGTCGCCATTTTTTAAGACCCGGCTGCTCAGACAAATTATTACTCCCGGTTCTGCGTTTTTTTTGTAATAAAGTTGCCTAACAGAAGACTGAGTCCTGTCGTTCTGAGGGTGCAACATAAACTTGGTGTTTCCGCCCGGTTGGTATAGTTTGTCAACAGAGAGCTGGAGGTACAGTACGTGGAAAAAAAAAAAAAAGGTGCGCACCGGCGGTTGGCCCACACTACAAAAGAGACAAGACAGCCACTAGCCTAGCATGCTAATGCCCACAGACTACCTTGGAGTGAAGGTGAAAGCTTGCTGTCATGACTGGGGCACAACAAATATCACCAGCTTGGGAGAGTTTGATGGTGGAGATAGAAGGAAAATTGCTTACACTAGCAGCAAATGAGCTAAGTAATGTCTGCGAAGCACTTAATGTTACTGTGTGTGAGAGTGACAGAAGCTCACCTCGTAAGTTGAGGAGGCTTATCCTACAGTATCTAGAAGGAGAAGATGTCACTTCACTGGAAGATGAGGGTCTGTCGCTGTTAATGAACCTGAATGATAAGATTGATGAATTGAGGGTGAAAAATGACTATCATGAGGGCTTCCAGTCAAAAGAAGTGCATGAGCACCCCCTGGTGGACAAAGTTGGTACACCTCATAATTCAAATGAGGATAGGGAAACCAGGACTGTCCCGAGTCACACTGGACCAAACACTGGCCCAAGCCCAGCATTTGTGCACCCACTTTACAGAACAGACTTAAAAATAGTTGGACAAATTGGAGAGCCAAATCAAAAAGATAAACTTGGCTATACCAGTCTGGAAAGGCAGATCCAAAGAGCATTAAAAAAGGGATATGATGAAGGAGAAATTGTTGAAGCTGTTATTCAGACCATAGTTCCTGGAACAAAACAGAAGAGTTACCTGGAGAGCAGAGTTGATTTGACACTAAAGGCTCTCAGACAGATATTAAGGACTCATTATATCGAAAAAGACATCACTCCCTCACACATGCAGTTCAAGAGCCACGAGAAACGCCAATTCAGTTTTTGGTGCGAGCCATGGACCTGAGGTAACAAGTCATCCTTGCTTCAGAGAGAGGGGAGTCAGCGCTAAAGTACAGCCGTGAGCTGATACAAAATCAGTTTCTCCAAGCAGTACTCACTGGCATCCATGATGGCTCCATCCGAACAGATGTAAAGCCATACTTACAAGACCCAAAGGTAAAGGATGAAGTTCTGTTGGAAAAAATGACAGCAGCATACAGCCTGGAAATGGAAAGAACAAATTGCCAACCACCCTAAAAACAAGGACAATAAAAGTGGCAGCTGTAACTGAGGAAAATGAAGACACTGAAAAAGAAGACACCGAGACACTGAAGTGAAATAATATTACTTGCACTTGTATTCTGTAATGCGTGCTAAAAAAAAAAAGAAAAAGACAACAGCTCACATGTTCACCACCTCAAAGTGTTCTAATGTTGTTACAGATATGTTAAATATTGTCTGCGTAGTGGTAGAGAAAATGTTAGGCAACATTTTTTTTAGTGGGGGAGGGTATTGCGCCCTAGAGATTTATGATGGGTCTGTGTTGTGGGGATGGAGTGCTGTGATGCTGGGGTAGAGGAGGAGTGACGTCAGTTGGGCGACAGCATGTCATCACTGTGCTCCTTTTTTGTATGTTCTCCTCTGGTAAATGAAAGTGTGTTGTCGCCATTTTTTTTCAGATCCGGCTGCTCAGACAAATTATTACAAAAAAAATGCAGAACTGGGAGTAATAAAGTTGCCTAACAGAAGACTTCAGTCCTGTCGTTCTGAGGGTGCAACATAATATACATCAAGGCTTCCTTCATGTCTTTATGATGTCATATACAGTGAGTCCATGCCGGAAAGCCTCTTTATGCTCAGATCCATTTTCATGATCCTGTCCATGAACTGGAATTACGACACACCTATCCCTCAACCAGTGGTCTCAACGAAGAAGAAGAAGACCAACCAGATGGACAGCAATAGAATGACAACTGCTGCACGTCAGAAAAGATACCATGAAGATGAAACACCTGAGGTTCCAGCAGTACATCGCAACCGTCTTGAGACAGGAGGACACCCTTCACCAGCATAGGGTACGACAGACTTTAAAGCACGTTTCTAGGACATCATAGGACAGCCTGTGGTCTCTGCCTCATCATCATAGCGCGTCCTATGAACTCAGGCATCATAGGACGACTCGCCATGCCTACATGACGGCAAATGTGTAACCTTGACGAATGCCAGTCTACACTACAAATGTGTAAAATGCCAAACAAAGCGCTGAGTTTCTCCGAGTGCTCCAGTTTCTTGGTTTCTACGGGCATGCACGGGTCTTCCTGAACAGGGTTGAAAGCCACTTTTTCAGGATCGTGCCCATGAACTGGAATTACGACGCACCTATCCCTCAACCAGTGGTCTGAACAAAGAAGAATGAGGAGAACTGCTCCACATCAGAAAGGACGCTGTGAACATGAAACACCTCAGGCTCCATCAGTACACTGCAGGCATGACTGTGAACAACACAGCCATCTGAGACAGGAGGAGACCCTTCAGTGGTCTGAACGAAGAAGAAGACCCACCAGATGATGTCTATATGACGGCACACAGACGGAGCACATGACTCCCTACAAGACATATACAGTATATACTGTATATAGACACAGGTAAGCAACATAACACAGGAAAGTGACAGGCAGGAGAAGAAGTAACAAGCAGGGGCAAACAGCCCCAGATGGCAGGGCATATTTTGTGTGATTTTTTATGTTTTGCTGCATACAAAAGCCATCACATATAATTGCCACTTAGTGCTGTGTTGCTATACCAACTGTCCTGTAACTGGCAAGAATTCTGTTCCAGTTCTACGGGCAAGCACGGGTTTCTACGGGCATGCACAGTTATCGTCGGCGGCCTCTGTCGGTCTATGATGACCATGGAAGAGAATCCTAAACGTCTACTCTGCTGGAACAGCACTGCCTATGGCTGAGTAGGCCGATGCGCGAATGGCAGTCCCTGTCACACAGGTCGCACTTGTGGGTGGTCTCCGTGCTGCTGGGTCTGTGGAGGTTCTTCCTGCGGGTCCTTTTTTTCATCTGCTGCAACAGTCAGTCTCTCTTCACCCGCCTTGAGCTGTCTGGTCAGGGTGCCTCTCCATTTGGAGTGGTCCGTTGCAAGGTCCTCCCAGCGCTCTGTGTTGATCTCCAGGGCCTTCATGTCTCTCTTGCAGACGTCTTTAAAGCGCAGCTGTGGGCGGCCAACGTCTCTCCTGCCAGTCGCCAGTTCTCCATAGAGGACGTCTTTGGGGATTCTGCCATCCTCCATACGGTGAACGTGGCCTAGCCAGCAGAGCCTGCGCTGCCTGAGTAGAGTGAACATGGAGGGAAGGCCGGCGCGGGACAGAACTTCTGTGTTGGGTACTTTGTCCTGCCAGGATATGTCCAGGATGTGGCGAATGCAGTGCAAGTGGAAGGAGTTCAGTCTCTTTTCCTGCCGGGCGTATGTTGTCCACGTCTCACTCCCATAGAGCAGTGTGCTGATGACACAGGCGTTGTACACTGCCATCTTCTTCTTGACAGAGAGTCTGGGATTCCCCCACACTCGTGTGGTGAGGCGAGCGAGTGTGAAGGCTGATTTTCCAATCCTCTTGTCGATCTCTGTATCAAGGGAGAGGTTGTTGCTGATCGTGGACCCCAGGTACGTGAACTGATTCACGACCTCCAGCTCATAGTCGTCGATGGTGATGGTTGGTGGTGCTTCCGTGCCTTGCGCCAAGACGTTAGTCTTCTTCAGGCTGATGGTAAGCCCGAAGTCCTTGCATGCCTGGGAGAAGCGGTCCAACAGGGTCTGAAGCTCCTGCTGTGTGTGGGTTGCGACTGCATCGTCGTCTGCGAACAGTATGTCTCTGATTAGAGCCTCGCGTACTTTGGTTCTGGCTTTCAGGTGGGCGAGGTTGAAAAGCCTGCCGTCAGATCTTGTGTGCAGGTAGATTCCCTCTGTTGCTGTGCTGAAGGCATGCCTCAGGAGCATAGCAAAGAAAATCCCAAAGAGGGTTGGTGCAAGTACACAGCCATGTTTCACTCCGCTGCATATGTTGAATGGCTCTGAGATGTTGCCGTCGTGCTGCACTATCCCCTGCATGTTGGTGTGAAATGATTTGATGAGGCTTTGCAACTTTGGTGGGCATCCTATCTTTGGCAGGATCTTGAAAAGGCCCTCTCTGCTGACCAGATCGAACGCTTTGGTGAGGTCGATGAAGGCGACGTACAGGGGCATGTTCTGTTCTCTGCATTTCTCCTGGAGTTGGCGGATAGAGAATATCATGTCTACCGTCGATCGCGCAGCGCGGAAGCCACACTGAGACTCGGGGTAGACACGTTCGGCAAGCTACTGTAGACGAACGAGAACAACTCGTGCGTAGACTTTGCAACAACTACAGGGGCATCTCCCTCCTCAGCGTTGTTGGCAGTCGCTTCTCTCCCCTTTGTTTTTGTAGAAGGTGATGATCTTGGCGTCCCTCATGTCCTGTGGTATGGCGCCTTCCTTCCAGCACTGGCAGAGGACGTCATGCAATGGCAGCAGTAGGGCGGTCTTGCAGTGCTTGATCAGGTCGGGGGGTATGCCGTCGTTGCCGGGTGCCTTGCCAGCAGCCAAGCTATCAATGGCCTTGCTCAGTTCGTCGATGGTTGGCTCGGCGTCAAGTTCATCCATGGATGGCAGGCAGTCGATGGCATCAAGGGCTGACGGTGTCACAGTGTTCTGTCTGGAGTAGAGATCGGAGTAGTGTTCCACCCATCTCTCCATCTGCTTGTTCTTTTCTGTGATCATCTCCCCAGTGGAGGATTTGAGGGGGGCCGTCTTGCTCTGAGCCAGACCAAGTGCTTTCTTGATGCCATCATACATACCACGGATGTTCCCTGTTATGGCAGCAGTTTGAATGTCTTGGCTGAGCTGAGTCCAGTACTCGTTGGCACAGCGCCGAGCAGTCTGCTGAACTTTGCTTCTCGCAGCCCTGAGAATCTGGAGATTCTTCTCGTTTGGGTACTTCTTGTACTCGGCAAGTGCTGAGCGCTTGGCTTCAATGACGGGGGTCATCTCAGTCAACTTGGCATCAAACCAGTCCTGTGACTTCGAGGTCTTCCTCCCAAAGGTAGCCAAGGCTGTGCGGTGGATGGTGTTTCGCAGCTCTTCCCACTTCTGCTTTGCAGATTCTCCTTCTTGTGGTACACCAAGTTCCTTCTCAAAGGTGGAGGCAAACTGCTCAACAAGTTCTGGTTGGGCCATCTTGCTGGTGTCAATCCGAGCCTTTCCAGGCTGTCTAGCACGATGGAATTTCTTCAGCTGCAGCTTGACCTTGCAACACACCAATGAATGGTCTGTGTCGCAATCTGCACTCTGGAACGAACGGGTGATTAGCACGTTCTTCAGTGAGGTATGCCTGGTCAGGATCAAGTCCAGCTGGTGCCAGTGCTTTGAGCGCAGACGTCACCAGGAAACCTTGTGTTGGGGCTTGGTCTTGAAGAACGAGTTTGTGATGCAGGGATCGTGATATGTGCAGAACTCGAGCAGCCGCTGTCCGTTGTCATTCATTCTGCCCACGCCAAATGGTCCAAGACAGGAGGGCCAGGAGTCGTGGTCAGCACCCACTCTGGCATTGAAGTCTCCAAGGAGAATGAGTTGTTCAGAGTTGGGGATGATCCTGACAGTTGTTGCGAGATTCTCGTAGAACTCGTCTTTTGCCTCTGGTGTGGCTGTCAGTGTTGGGGCATACACACTGACGAGGGTGACTGGGCCTTGAGTGGTGTTCAGGCGGAGGGTGAGTAGTCGTGCAGAGCCATTGCTGCCCGGTTCCACCATCTTCAGCAAGGTGTTCTTCACTGCGAAGCCCACTATGTGTTCCCTGTGTTCGTCACTGCCCTTTCCCTGCCAGTAGAACGTGTAGTCCTTCTCTCTCAGTGTGCCTGCATCAGCCAACCGTGTTTCCTGGAGAGTGACGATATCCACTTCCAGTCTCTTCAGCTCATTATTGATGATGGCAGTCTTCCTGGTGTTGTTGATGTCCTTGAGGTTAGCAGCGAGTCCTGTCATCATAGTGCGGACGTTCCAAGTTCCCAGTTTTAGAGTTGGTCTCTTTTGTTTTTTTGTCTTGCCTGGTGCGAAGGTTCTCAGCCTGCCGTTCGGACTTCTCCTCATCCCCATGCACCCAATGAGGAAAGCAAGCTGTGGCAGGACAACATCTTATTGGCTGGGGGCTGCCCAGCTTGAGGCGGGCGGTAGCTGTCCAGTGAGATCCGATGATCCTTCCCACCGTCGGGAACAACCCCTGGCGCCACGCTCTACGCCAATTGAGCGGTGGCTTATAACCGGTAACTGTCATTCCCCGTGTTTTGTCTACGCCAAAGGTGAAGCTGGAGTGTCCTCTCCAGTGATCCGGTGTTCTACCTTCCAGCATTGGGCGTTGGTAGGATTCAAGCCTGGGCAGGAAGATATGGAGGACAAGATGTTGCCCATGCAGCATGTCTCCCCTCTCCACGTCACTGATGAATCCAAAGGAACAGCAGGGCTGCTACAGTTTGGTGCCAGCGCCGTCGCAGGAGCTGCCAGAACGATGTTGAGCACAACAGAGAACTGCCTTAGGGACTCCGACTCCGGATTTTTCTTCAGGGTTGACTCCCGAAGCCTTTCCCATGACCGGGTGTGCCGCAAGGCAGCGGAGGTTTGAAATCAGGATTTACCTTCCCCTAGATAGGCTACCTTCCCAGGTTGACGAGTCACCATCTACCCGAAGCATCTGGTTTTAAGGCACCAGAGATCCGCCCTCGCCCCTTCTCCTATTAGTAAAAGCAGTTCCACCAGGCTTAGAAACTAAACCACACAGGCAGGCTAGGAGTTGGACTTAGTTGTCAGAGGCTTTTCGAGACGCACGCCATAAGGAGCATTTTATGAGCACTGGGAGCTTAATCCCAGTGCCGCTCCTGGCTATGACAACCTTGGAACCATGCATGGTTATGCACTAGTAAACTCTAAAGGAAAATACATATGCATTCTGCATAAGCAATATAGCATCCAGTCAATGTTGAGAAGGCCAGAACTGATGGTTAAATGATTTTATTTCCTTCCGTGTCATCAACCAACTAAGAGCTATGGCAAAAACAAAATAGACAATAATTACCATATAACTTTCAACCATTACATAGCTCATACATTAGTAACCTTTCTGTTAGCATAACTAATTTACAACATTAAAATAAAAATTTTCTGTAAAATCACTAACCTTGTTCCCTTATCGACTGAAGCTAAAATCGTTGCCGTTTTTATCCCTTTCTGTAGTCTTTTCTTTGTTTTTCCCTTAACCTTTTCTCGTTTTTCTTTGCGTTTTTTCTTTGTCGGTCAAATTGATTTCCGTTACCCGACTTCTGCCCATGAGGAAGTTACCAAAATAAAAGCATATCTTTGCACCATAATTACTATACATGTAAATAGAGCTAACCTTACTTTGTCTACCTTTACACTCCCACCACATTATTTGTTGTCACATATATAAAACACAAATAATTTCTTCAAATTACTTAGCAAAAAACAATAACTTTGTAAACATGTTATAAGTACAACTTTCAACATTTCAAAACACCCTTTAGCATTCTACACTTACTTTTCCTAATCTCGTAATAGCAGAACTAACTTATGAACTGGGCGTTCTACTATAGACATTTTATTCACACGCTGACCCTTTTTGGTAAGATTTCTGTCTGCAAAAGCGATTTTGACCTTTCTGACAAGTCCATCTGTGTCTTTTACAGTGTCCAAGATTCATCCAAGTTTCCATTGAGATCGTGGTTGCGTTTCATCTTTGTCCACTACTATGTCTCCTGTTTGCATGTTCCTTTTTGGCGTGTGCCATCTTTGCCTGACCATGATGTTTTGAAGATACTCCTTTTTCCATCTGCTCCAAAACTGTTCGAGTAAGTACTGTACTTGATGCCATCGTTTTTGTGCATACAAGTCTTCCTTAACGAACTGTCCAGGGGGAGGCAGAGCAGTTGAGGTTTTCATTGTGACAAGATGATTTGGAGTTACTGGCTCCAAACTGTTTGGATCATTGAGATTGTCTGTTGTTAAGGGGCGGCTGTTTACAATTGCAGCTGCTTCATAGAAGAAGGTTCTGAGTGAAGAATCAGTGAGTCGACCTGGTGTGAGAGCCAATGTTGCATTAAGAACGCTTCTTACAGTCCGTATTTGCCATTCCCATACTCCACCTGCATGACTAGCATGAGGAGTGTTTAGGACAAAATCACATTGTTTCTCTGCAAGGAAGGATGTCAGTTTGTCAGTGTCTATTTCACTTTGTGCTGCGTTCAGTTCATTTTTGGCACCTACAAGGTTAGTGCCCTGATCACATTTTATTTGCCTGACAGAGCCTCTTAACCACTTGCGCTCCGTTGTTCCGCGGGCGGGCAAGTCTCTGCGTCCTATGACGCACGAGGGCGCACGAGAGCGCGCTCGTGCGCCCTCGTGCGCATGACGCATGATGGTGGTGATGGTGATGTAGTAGCGTCCAAGCGCCACTCAAAAAAAAAACTGCAGAGACAGCCGCGAACAGATTAGTTCATCTGATTGACCTCTCATTCGACTAATAAGAGCCTTGAATTGGGTTTCTGAAACCTTGAAGAACCAATGAATGAAAATCTAGGAAGGAGGACCCGCCTACTGTGAACGCAGGAGCCAATTGAAGCACAGAAATTCTGGCTGGGTGAAGAGAGATTTACTGTTGCAACAGATGAAAACAAAGGACGCTGTACGAATCTACTACAGACCCAGGCTCACCCAGCAGCATGAAGAACACCCACAAGTGGGACCTGCACTCATTCCAGCAGAATAGACGGAGGCCGACGACAAAAGTCATAAATCATTCGCCAAAACGGCAATAATGGAATTATGTTGATCGGGATCCACGAGCGGAGTAGTGTCGCGTTCGTCTGACAATGGGGGAAGAGATGTTCACCGCGACTCTGCTGCTTTGAAGAGGTAAGGTGTTATAAGCTAAATTATTATTTATCCCTGAAAACTGTAATCCAAAAATGACTTTTGACCGATCGGTAAATTACAACTGTACTGCGCACGAAGTACGTGCGCCGCGATAAACGGTTCATTTGCCGTGTTTGGACCGTGAACGCCCCCCCCGCCCCCCCCCCCCCGCTGCAGAAGAGGAGCGGGGGGGGCCACGGTCCGTTCACGGTTCCCCCCCCACACACACACACACAGTAGCGAGGGGGGGGGGGAGCCGCTGTGAAAGCATGCAAGGAGTGTAATCCGTCATGTAGAGGGCCGAATTTGGTCCTTGGTAGCGGGGGGGGGGGAACGACCCCCCGTCCACACACACACACACAGACACAGCCCTGAGTGTGACCTTTCATTAGGGCCTAAAATGAAGATTCTACATTTAATTATTCAAAAGTTACAGACGTTTTTCCAAACTGTGCCATTTGGCACAATTTGGCACAGTTCCAAAACGCCTGGGAACAGCCTGAGAACAAAGCTGTGTAAAATATTCATTTTTTGTGGTATTGTTACCAAATTTGGATCTCAGCTGGATAACACTTGGTTCTACATTTCTGTTGCATTTTCCAGCCGGATCGGACAGCTGTGTGTTATTTACAAGCATTTGTATCCAAAAAAACACTGTGTCCAATTTTTTTTTCTTCAAGTTCAGTATGTTTAGATGACTGTAACTCAGTGGCCGGAGCACGTAGAGAGATTATGTTTTTTTTGCCAAAAAATTCAAAGTGTTTTCTTTTAAATGAGATCAACCCCATGAAGATGCTGCAAAGGGTTGAATAACAGCTTTCGATTTACTTTGGGCATGTTATTTTTTGGCATTTTTAGGAAAATTGCCCGGAGTGCAAGCGGTTAAAGCAATAAAGCATCTGAGTCCATTTATAAAGGCATCTGTCAATAGGTCCTCTAACATTTCAACATGAACTGCACGTGAATAGAAACATGTGAGAAGGAGGCCATACCTTTTGTATTCCTTCCGTGCTTGTTTGGTCAGGAATGGGCCCAAAACGTCCATACCACAGTATGTGAAAGGTGGAGGGAGCTCAATTCTTTCTGTGGGCAGATCTCTCATTTTTTGTCCTTCCACAGGTCTCCTTTGTTTCCGACAAAACACACACTGGTGAATGTAGGATGCGACTGTTTGACTTAACCTTGGAATCCAATAGCCACTGGATCGTATCTCATTCATTGCGAAGCCTTTTCCCTGATGGTTGACCCTTTCGTGACAGTGAGTAATTGTCAGTTTTGTGATGTGATGTTCTCTGGGAATGATTGTCGGATGTTTGAATGAGTTGGGAAGAGATGAGTGCCGTAGCCTTCCTCCCACATTGAGCACATTGTCCTTGTCCAAGAAAACATCCAAGTTGTACATTTTGTTGTTCTTTGGTAGTTGTTTGCCTTTGCTTAATGTCTCTATTTCGTTTTGATATGCTTGTCTTTGTAAATCTTTGATAATCACAGTTTCTGCATTTTGTCTTTCAGTTACAGTAGTAAGTGTCTTTGATTTGTTTTTGAACAGATAACGTCTAAGATGTGCTACTGCGCTAACTGCGCGGGACCAGGATGAGAACTTTGTGAGGCGGTCACTAAGACTTGTATGTTCAACAGTTTGTGTGCTTAGTGTCTGCACTTTCCTCACCTCTGTGTCTCCTATTGGAAGTTCAGTAGTCTCTTTTGTGGGAAGCCGTATCTCCTTTTCCCACAGGAACTGAGGGCATGTGAGCCAGTTGGATGAAAGCAGTTCATTTACTGATGTACCCCTGGATGCCATGTCTGCAGGGTTTTCGCTGGTAGGCACATAAAACCATTGTTGTGGAGTGGTACTGTTGCGGATTTTCTGCACTCTATTAGCAACAAACGTGTGAAAGCGTCTCACTTCGTTATTTATGTATCCTAGAGTGACCTTTGAGTCTGTCCAAAAGAACTCCTCGACGTTGTTATACAGCAGTTCCTCTTTTAGTATATTGCTCATGGCGACTGACACTGCGGCTGTGGTAAGTTCTAACCTTGGGATTGTGGTGACCTTTGTGGGAGAGACACGTGCTTTGCCCATGATGAAGGTACAGTGAACGTCGTTGTTGTTGTTTATGAGTTTGAGGTAAGAACATTGTCCATATCCTGTGGTGCTTGCATCAGAAAAGTGATGTATTTCTCTTTTCACTACATCTCCAAAATCTGCAGGAACATAACATCTGTTTATTTGCAGTTTTTTCAGATTGTGTAGATCTCCTTTCCAGCACTCCCACCGTGGCCTAAGAAGTTCAGGTAGTGGGTCATCCCCATCCGTTCCTTGACGACACATCTCTTGGAGAATTCCTTTGCCATTGAGCACATAGGGAGCAATGAATCCAAGAGGGTCGTATATTGCTGCGACTGTGAACAAGATGCCACGCCTTGTTGGTGGTTGGTCTTTCAGCGTGATGTTGAATGTAAAGCAATCTTTCTCCACATTCCAATAAATGCCAAGTGCTCTTTCTGTTTGTGTTTCACCAAATGTTAAGTCCTTTGTTTTAGTATTCGTTGCATGCTCTGAAGTTGGAATACTGTTTAGAACGTCAGTGTTGTTGGACACGAACTTGTGTAACCTTAGTCCACCTTTTGCACATAGTTCACGTGCTTCCTTCGCCAGTTCAATAACGTCGTTTACCGTCTCTGCGCTGGTGACTCCGTCGTCTACATAGAAGTCTCTGGTTATGAACTGTGAGCCTACAGGATATGCAAGGCTGTTCTCTTTGGCTAAACGTTTGAGTCTGTTTTCAGTGAGTTGTCTGTTATCTGGAATTTGTGGCCTTTCTTTAAACGGCAATGGCATTTTATAATGTCTATTTTCAGTTTGTGTTATGCCTTGCTCAAGTTTCTGGAGGAACACTAAATCTTCTTGTGACACAGTTTTTTTCATTTCTGTCAGTCTCTTTAAAATCTCTTTCCAAAGCACGTATTGCATCTGCTGGAGTGGAGGGAGGGATTTCCTTAATGGTCATGCAACGACAGAGACTGCTTGCCATGTCTGTTTCATTGCAAGGTACCGAGTTGCCAACTATGCTCAATCCTAAGTCAGTTTGAATGGCATAGGACTCATTTTCTTTGCCTAAGATTACTTGTTTGGGTGCGAGAGCTCTAGGACAAGTATAACCAATAAGGAGACTTACTTATTGGTTACTTATTGGAGACTTACTCACTGTGTTTCGTTACCTTGTATTCATACATGTGTAATGACAATAAAGTTGAATCTAATCTAATCTAATCTAATCTACTTCACAACTGAGGAGTGGGGGGACCTCATCTACAATAGGCAGCAAGTGACTCCACAGTTTTGCTGTTTCACATGTTGGTATGTGTTCTCTGTTGGCAGGTATGTAGTCCTTTGTGCATGCAGTGGGGAGCTTTTTGACTGTGGCTGAGTTATAACCTCTCACCAAGAGATCAGATACCTTTCCACTGCTTACAACTGCATTTTTACCCATCATAGTAGTCAGTTTCAGCTTTACTGAACAAACATTTGCCTGCAGTTCATGTGTCACATCTTGATCAATGAAGACTGTCGCTCTGCGTGTCTAGTAACGGACAGACCAATTTTTCCTTGTGTGGATTGGTAGCAGTTGACAGCCACACTGGAACTATCATTGAGGTGCTGACTGTCTGCTCAAATCTGGCAACATTAAGTGACATGGCTGTTGCTGTTTCAAGTGAGTTACTTTGAGTTGCATTATGTGTACTCACATGTGTTTCTCTTTGTTGAATGTTACTGTAGTTCTCATCGTGAAGACAGGTTGGGTGCCTCTTTGTGCAGGTTTCACAAGTGAGGCGGCGTCTGCAGTCCTTAGCACTGTGTCCTTGTTTTAAACAACCATAACAAAGTTTATTGTCTTTCACATGTTTCTTTCTATTTTCTAGAGGCATTTTCAAGAGGTCTGGGCACTTGTGGAGCTGATGAGCGTCCTGGCATAATGTGCAAGGAGAGCAGTTAGGTGTTTTTGTTATTGTCCATCTGCCACTTTGTTCAGTGGTGTTTGTGTTAAATACAGTTGCCTTGTTCCTTTTGATTTCCTTTGTGTTCCTTTTATCACTGTTTGTTTCAGTGCCACGAAGTGCGTGAATGGAGGTGACTGGGTTGCAAGCGACTTCAGCTTCTAATGAGAGGAAGGATGCAAAATCACTGAAGCTTGGAAACTCACCACCTTCCATTAAAGTCTTTGTAACCTGCCTGTTCCATCTTGCGTTTATCCAGTCCGGTAGCTTGCGCAACAGTTTTTGATTTTCTTCGCAGTCGTTGAGTATTTGTAATCCCTTTACATGTGGCATAGTGAGCATGCATGCATTTATGAAATCTGCAAAGGTCCTTAATCCTTCAGCATCTCTAGGCTGCACCTTTGGCCAGTTTGAAAGTTTTTCTCTAAATGCCTTCTGTATCATGAATGGCTGGCCGTATCTTTGGTTTAGTTTGTTCCAAGCATCAATATATGCTTCTTCATCATTTCTAAAGAAAGTTCCTTCAAGGCATTTGCGAGCTGGGCCAGTTACATATCATTTCAAATAGTACAGTTTATCTGCTGCTGAGATGCCCCTTTGTTCTATCAGTGATATAAATGTAGATTTCCATTCAATAAACCCTATTGGTTCACCACTAAACACTGTTGGCTCTGGTGTAGGAAGTCTGTTCATTTTTATGCTGTCTTGAACTGCTTGTGCGAGGTGAGTGACACTAGGGGGAGCTGTTTGCTCAGGAGTGAAAGTGGGTGCTGGTATGGGAGATTTGGGTGTGAATTTTGGGCTCACCTGTTCGCCTTTTATTGACTGTACATCACCCACCTGTGATATCTCTCTGTCATATGCGTCAAACCTGGCTCAAGCTGCTTTCATATCCTTCTGTGCTTTCAAACGTTCCAACTCTGCTGTTTGAATTGCAATCCTTTCTCTTTGCCTTTGTTCTTTTGCAAACTCATACTCAGCCTCTTTTGCTGCTAGTTCTGCCGCTGCACCGGCTCGTTTTATGGCGAGGTGTGAAGCTGAGGACTGCTGACGGTGATTTGATGCTGTGGCTGGTCCATATATGGAGAGAGTGTAGTCGTGCTCTAAAAATCCACGTAAACAAATTCTTTCACGCTCTGCATCAAAATCTCCATCGACACCACTTATTCTTTCCAGAATTATTCTCACAATGTCATGAGTAACTGCATCACATGCATCAGTCTTTCTCCTTATATCAGCTGAAGGTGCCATTTGATTTCTTATTTCTGAGTACAGCTTTAGGACACCATCTCTTTTTAGTTCTAACATGTCTGCAAGTTCTGCCATCTCCCTTTCAATGATATCGGACTTTAACTTTTCTCTTGTTTCACGTACCTGCATTTTCCATTGTTCATAAAGAGTTAATAGCTTTTTTTCTTTTTTACTCATTTCTTCCTTTTGATATATTATCATCTTCTCTGTCTGTACTCCAGCTCTTTCAGAACGTCTTGGCAGATCTGACATGCTGATCTGTTCATTTGTGTCCATTTGACTGACTGATGCAGCTTGTTCACCTTCCATTTTGAGCTCTTTTATTGAACCGTTTTATTTCTGACCAACTTCTGCCCTCTGTTGGACGTCGCGGGTATTACCACAAGTACCTTGAGCCTACGTTGTGCAGCATGTGGCAGCGGTCAAGCTCTTACTGTAGCATCCAGTCAATGTTGAGAAGGCCAGAACTGATGGTTAAATGATTTTATTTCCTTCCGTGTCATCAACCAACGTAAGAGCTATGGCAAAAACAAAATAGACAATAATTACCATATAACTTTCAACCATTACATAGCTCATACATTCGTAACCTTTCTGTTAGCATAACTAATTTACAACATTAAAATAAAAAATTTATGTAAAATCACTAACCTTGTTCCCTTATCGACTGAAGCTAAAATCTTTGCTGTTTTTATCCCTTTCTGTAGTCTTTTCTTTGTTTTTCCCTTAACCTTTTCTCATTTTTCTTTGCGTCTTTTCTTTGTCCGTCAAATTGATTTCTGTTACCAGACTTCCGCCCATGAGGAAGTTACCAAAATAAAAGCATATCTTGGCACCATAATTACTATACATGTAAATAGAGCTAACCTTACTTTGTCTACCTTTACAAGCAACATCAGATTTATAGTAAACACAGTCAACATCAAAACTTTAAATAACTTAAATTATTAAACTTACCAAAAGAAAAGACGTGCATTCTGCATAAGCAACAGCAAATTGACAGTAAAGTTGACATTCCACAAAAACAAAAGAAAAACTGTAATCGTGTTTAGTGATGTGGGACGATGGGAGTTGTCTGCTAGTCATTTAAACAAAAACTAAATATTACTGTTATTATATGACAGCCAACAACTTTAATTATGTGGAAAATTGTCTTTTAAATTGAAAAACATCATGTGTGTAACTCATGACAAAATCTGATCAGGATCAAAAGGTAATTTCACTCTTGCCATTCATTTCAGTGGAGAATTTTTTCAATTCAAGGTCCTATATGCGATAAATATGTAGGGAAGCGTTATGCAGACCGTGGGGGTATCTACAGATCAATGTTTTTGGCAGCTTACTATCTAGGGTTAAATTGGCAACAAATTTGGTCAGTTAGTGATAAATATTTTGTTAATAACAAGGAAAAGGAAGTTTCTTATAAAATTTTGCATCGTATATACACTGTTAAAGATGTGTTTGAAAGGTTTGGACTTGAAATAGATTATTCTTGTGTTTTTTTTGTTTATTTTTTTGTGGACTGGGAAATCAGTCACCCCTAGTGATGTTATGCTCGACACCGCCCACTCGAGACTGACTTGAGCAATATAACACAGAAGTATCACGAGCAGAGTGTCGAGCATTGTGTCAACATGCTTACAGTCACGTGACTGTAGCAAGCGAGGCCTCGTTATGTCGGTCATATCACATGACTTGAGGGCTCACGGGAAGTTTGAAAGGGAAATAGTTTTTTTGTTGATTTGCTTTGTATTGTTTGTTCCTGCCATTCAATTTTGAATAGACCTCAGATGGCCAAACGCTCAAAAAAAAAAAAATTCTGAGATTTTTTTTTCAGGTTTTTCAACTCTTATGCAGTTCTGACAGTCACCAGATGGCAGTCTTTATTAGATTTTTCATAATACTGTGTCGCTCATGAAGCTATTGTCTCAAAGTTGCTCATCGTTTCATGAGGCCTTGGTTTTAACATCACTAATCACCCTGCCACACAATTAACAAAGTCACAACGGGACTTCCGGTTATGGCCGCCGCGTAGAAGGACGTGCTTCACTCTACTCTGCTCCTAAAAAAAAAAAAAAAAATGGGCAAATAACTCTCTCAATTGGAACAAAACCTATCCCAACATTTGGGCGAGGACATGCCGGTAAAGCCTAAGGCTGGGAAATCAGGTGGAGGAAAAACTGAATCGCTGAAACAGTCCAAGTTAACGGACTTTCACGTCCGTGACGAAGCAGAAAAATCTCCAAATATGGCGGAGGAAGCTAGTGGAGGAGCGGTGACTACTGGCGACGGCACAGGTGCGGTGCTCGCTGCCATTAGTTCAATGAGAGCAGACTTTTCCTCTAAACTTGACGGGATTATTGCAGCGACTGAAGGAATGAAAAAGGAGTTAAGCGACTGTATGAAACGAGTTTCACAGGTGGAGCTCCGAATTTCCAGTGCTGAGGATGACGTCTCCGGCCTACAATTAAAGGTGCGCACATTGGAATTAAAAAATAAATGTCTGGAAGATAATGTTCTGGATTTAGAATCCCGGTCGAGACGGAACAACCTGAGGCTGGTGGGTCTCCCGGAGAGAACAGAGGGTCTGGATCCATGTTCCTTTTTGGAAAAGTGGATACCAGAAGTGCTGAACAACGCGGAGCTGCAGTCACCAGTCGTCTTAGAAAGCGCCCACCGAATTGGCCCACCGAGAGATAACAAGGCATCACCGAGGACGCTGATTATGAAGTTCCTCAGCTACAGAGACAGGATGATGATCTCCAACGCGGCGCGAGCCAAAGGAGTAATTAAATACCAGGATCAACAGGTGTGGTTCTACCCAGATTTGGCCACAGGAATCCAACAATTAAGGAAACAGTTTGACCCCGCCCGTAAAGAGCTGCGCAACCTTGGGATTCGTCATGGAGTGATTTATCCTGCAAGACTGCTGGTCACGTATAAGGGCAGAAACTACATCTTCAAGACCCCTGAGGAGGCGCAGGAGTTCATCAAGAAGATCCAAGAAGAGACTGGTGGGAGCTAAGCATGAAGCATGAATAAGATATAAGGTAGAATATTTAAGCATTTGCACAGGCATCTGACTGATCTGAAGCATATAGCAAGTTTACAAAATATAGATTGTATTATATATTAAAAAAAAACAACCTATGATGTACAAAGTTACTATAAAATTTAGGAGTTAAGTTGGAAAACTACAGAAGAGAGTTAATGTTACGTCACTAAAAGCAGTAGAGTTAGGGTGATTGAGAGGAGAAAGAAAGAGTGGTTTGACTGATCCTCACGGGTGTGGAGCAGTCAATGGCTATAGCGGGAGACAGGATTTTTTTTTTTTGATTTTGGGGGGGATTACCACAAATGTGGGAAGGGGGAATTTGTTTGTGTGTAGTTTGTAGGATGAATGTTCAATCACTCATGTTTTTGCTTCTCTGTGTGAGCATGTTTACATTGCGAGGTAATCTCAAACTCCTTATTGATCATAGACCAAAGCGTTAATCTCAATTTAACCTCATGGAATTGCAGAGATCTACAAAATTTAAAAAAACTTAAACAAGTTCTGAATAAAATAAAAGACATGGGTTCAAAAATTGTGTTTTTACAAGAAACTCGTCTAATAGAGGAGGATGTAAAAAGAATTAGGAGAAGATGGCAAGGAAGTGTATTCACCTCATCATTTTCATCCCAAGCCAGGGGAGTTATGACTCTCATACATAAATCAGTCCCATTTCAAGTGAAAAATGTAATTGGTGACAAATTTGGAAGATATCTAATCATTCAAGGATCTTTGTTATTAGAAAATATAAATTTGGTGAACTTATACAGTCCCAATATAGGTGACCAAAATTTCTTTACTAATTTATTCCTTATTTTATCTTCACATACAGGGCAACATATAATAGCAGGGGATTTTAATTGTACACTGAATCCCGGTATAGATAGATCAACAGGACTAGACTGTACGCACAATGGATGCAGGATGATCATTAATCATTTTATGAAAGAATTGAGATTGCTAGATATATGGAGAGAAATGAAACCACAAGTTAAAGCCTATTCTTGTTATTCTATTATCTACAAGACATTCTCACGTATTGACTATTTTTTGATCTCCACAGAATTAAGGTCCAAGATTCAAAACTGCTTCTATGATAATATTGTGATCTCTGATTATGCACGCTGCTGTCTAATATATGTAGATTAGAAATTGACAAAGGAACCAGGTAGGTGGCAATTTCAGCATAAATGGCTTCAGGATGAGGAATTTGTTAAGTACATAGAAAAACAGATGAGTTCTTTGATATCAATACTACACAAACATCAGCATGTATAAAGTGGGAGGCTTTCAAAGCTTTTATTAGGGGGCATATTATTAGTTATACAAGTTCAAAATCTAAGAAGACTCGAGAGGAGAGAGTCCAATTGGAACATAAAATAAAAATTCTTCAAGAAAAAGTGTATGCAGGAAGTGACCCAAAGTTAGAGAACGAATTACTGATTCTGAGAGCTGAATATGACAAAAAATCAGCGACTAGAGCTGCCTCGAGTCTTCTAAGATTGAAGCAATCTTTTTATGAACAAGGTGAAAAATCAGGAAAATTATTGGCATGGCAGATTTAACAATTAGAATGTAAAACACCAATTACCAGTATTATAAGTAACGGACAGGCAGTTGTAGATCCTTTAGAAATTAATAGTGCCTTTAGAGATTATTATGAAAAATTATATAATACAAAAAATGAAACTGACTTAACAAAACTAAATGGGTTTTTGGACGGATTATCTATACCGTGTATTCCAAATGAAAACAGGGAGATACTGGAGTCTAAAATTAGTCAAGAAGAAGTTGGGCTAGCCATTGATAATATGAAATCAGGAAAAAGTGCAGGACCAGATGGTCTTCCAGTTGACCTCTATAAAAAAATTAAGAATAAATTAATAAAACCATTTTTGGAAATGGTTTTAGAAGCATTTCAAAATAGTAATTTACCACCACACATGAATAATTCCTTAATTGTACTGTTGCCAAAACCAGGTAAACCCTCTAATAAATGTGACAATATGAGACCAATAAGCCTATTAAATGCTGACCTTAAGATAATCTGTAAAATTTTAGCAAGACGACTACAAGAAATATTACCAAATATTATTAACCAAGATCAGAATGGCTTTATAAAGGGAAGACAAGGCTTCCATAATGTAAGAAGACTATTTAATATTATCTATTCTAATAAAGAAGCACCGGATACAGCTCTCCTATCATTGGACGCCGAAAAGGCCTTTGATAGGGTCGAATGGCCCTTTCTTTTTGAAGTTTTACAAAGGTTTGGAATTGGAAATAATTTCATAAAATGGGTTCAGATAATATACAATAATGCTACATCAGAAATCCTAACAAACAGCAATATTTCAAAATCAATAAATATCAACAGAGGATGTCGACAAGGCTGTCCACTTTCACCTTTACTGTTTACTATGGCAATTGAACCTTTAGCGATGGCAGTACGTTTACATCCACAAATATATGGAATTAAAGTAGGACCAACAGAACATAAAGTCTCCCTGTATGCCGATGACATAATTTTGTTTATGTCAAATCTTAAAAAATCAATTCCGAAAAAGAATTTTGGGGAAATATCAGGATATAAAATAAATAAAACTAAATCTTCAATATTAATGCTAAATGAGACCCAGAGAAATCACCCAGCTCCTGAGGTAAATCAATTCAATGTTGTAAATCAGTTTAAATATTTAGGAATCCAAATTGTGCCTAAGCTAGAATTAGTCGCCAGTACCAACTATGAAGCCTTAATGACAGACATTAATGAGTTACTTCAGAGATGGATGTCACTACCAATGTCGATGATCGGGAGAATCAATATACTTAAAAGTAATATTTTACCCAAAATACTTTATTTCAATACATTCCTTTACCACCACCTTCAGATCTATTCTCAAGAATTAAAAAAAAGTTAGTGGAATTTTTATGGAACAATAGGAAGGCTAGATTACTTTTTTTTTTTTTTTTTGTTACTTATTTGTACCCGTAGGTAGACTTGGTTTGCAGTCTGGTGACAAGCCACCGGCTGCTGGTCGCTGCGTGCACGAGCGCCCTAAACCTACATGTTTTTGGTATGCTGGAGGAAACCGGAGAAATCCCGGAGTAAACCCGCGCAACACGGGGAGAACATGCAAACTCCACACAGCTCACTGTTGGTCGGGGGCTGGGATCAAACCCACGATCTCATGATCCCCGCGGTCCCCCGGCCGAGGGTAAAACTGTGCTGCCACAGTGCTACACCACTGCGCCACCGTGCAGCCCACGTCTGTCCTTACTATATTTACCATTTGATCGTGGAGGTCTGAAATGTCCAAACTTTATGTTGTATTAGTGGTCAGCACAACTGAGGTCTATGACATATTATTTTTCATCAAATGATCTCCCTCACTGGACTGAAATGGAATCATACAATTTACCTTTACCTCTTCCCATATTCATATACTCAGACTCGGCAAAAAAATTACAGAAACAAGTTAAAAATCCATTTGTAAAGCATATGATCAAAATATGGTGTGAAACCACAAAATATTTAAAAGAACCACACTTACTGTCACAATTTAGTCCAATATGGGGTAATCAATATTTTAAACCAGGGAGAGCGGATGCTGTATTTAAAGTATGGAATTTAAAAGGGATTCAAAAGATTCAAGACTTATATTTGTCATGTTCAGATAACATAATGTCTTTTGAAGAACTGAGGATCAAATTTAATCTTAATAAAACACATTTTTTAAAATATCTTCAGCTTAGGAACTTTATTCGATCAAATCAAAATAATGCTCTCATCCGACCTACTTATTCATCCTTGGAAAAAATTTTGACGAAAGTAAGAGAAGGGGTATTATTTCAGAGTTTTATAACTCATTGACATTATTCTCAAGTGAAAACTCACAGAAAAGATTGAATTATTGGAAAGAAGACCTGCAAACTGAAATTTCAGAGGAACAATGGGAAATGGCTTGTACAGAAGCTCAAACCAAATCAATAATTGTACGTCTTAAATTGATACATTTTAAATGGTTAATGTGGATGTATGTTACACCGGTGGAGTTAACTAGATATAACAAAAACATACCAGATACGTGCACAAAATGTATGGAAAGTAAAGGAACCCTTTCATTGTTTATGGGAATGTAGAAAAATTAGAATGTTTTGGGAAGAGGTGAGGGTAACAATTGAAAAAATAATTTCAAAACATATCATATTGAATCCTAAATTGTTTTTGTTGGGTCTGTATCCAGAAAAGTATAGCTTTAATAAGAGTGAAAGAGCATTCATAGACCTCAGTTTGCTTAAAGCCAAAAAATGTATTGCACTACTGTGGAAAAGGACTCATGGACCAGATGTGACTCAGTGGTTAAGACAGATGTTAACAAACCTTCCACTAGAAAGAATAACATACATACTGAAATCAAAGGAAATTGTGTTTGAGAATATATGGAGACCTTTCATTGATTATGTAAAGAATTTAAACATAACTTTTGAAGAAGAAGGTGAATGATGTGTGTGGACCTTGTAAATTCCAAACTGGTGAATGTATAATATGTATACTTATGTAATGGATTGCCTAGACTAAACAGAGGAGCATTGTTGAAGACCTGTCTTTGTTAGTGGTTGTTGGTGTTTTTTAGTACAATTTTTATTTTATTTTTTTTTTAATTACTTTAGTGTTAGTGTTTGATTGTTTGTGTTGTGTTTGTAAAAAAGGTTCAATAAAAAATACTGTGGAAAAAACAAAGTCACAACAACGCCACCTAGGAGTGAGCCTAGGACTCCTATATTGTGTACAGGGGTGAGCAATAAGATAAGATAAGCCTTTATTAGTCCCACAACGGGGAAATTCCAGGATTGCAACAGCACAGGGATAGCAACACTCAGAGCAACAATCAGAAGGCAAGAAAAAAAACAAGCAAGCAAGAGCAGCTAATATACATATATACATATTACTATAAAATATATATATACACACACACACAGACACACAGTGCAGAGCATTGTAGCTGGATGGAATAAATATATGAATATATGAACACACAGTGCAGAGCATTGTAGCTAGATGGAATAAATATGTAAATATATAAACACCCACAGTACGGAGCATTGCAGCTAGGTGGAATAAATATGCAAGTATATAAACACACACAGTGCGGAGCATTGTAGCTAGATGGAATAATATGTAGATATATAAAAACACAGTGCAGAGCATTGTAGCTAGATGGAATAAATATGTAAATATATAAACACACACAGTGCAGAGCATTGTTGCTAGGTGGGATGAAACAGCATAACCGTCTACTTAGTTATCCTACATGGTATGATTATGTGCCCATACATATTCTCACCCTCCATAGCGACCGGTATGTTCCTAGTTGTATGCCGGAGGGGACCATTGTGTAAGTCTATTGCATCTTTTGCATTCAAAAAAAACTATTAGTTTGTTACGTCTTTTTGCTATCTCTGCGAGCAGCCCTGCTTAGGTTGTACAGTCTGACAGCCGTTGGTAGGAAGGACCTACGAAACCTCTCGGTTGTGCACCTGGGATGATGTAGTCTGCTGCTAAATGAGCTCCTCAGTGCATCCAGTATGTCCTGCATAGGGTGGAACTCGGACTCCAGCAGAGATGACAGTTTAGCCACCGTCCTTCTCTCTCCTATCTCCTCCACCGGATCAAGGCGCTGCCCCAGGACAGAGCTAGCTTTCTTAATCAGTTTGTTCAGTCTCTTCCTATCGGCTGCAGTGATGCCACTGCCCCAGCAGACCACTCCAAAAGTGATGGCTGATGCCACCACCGTGTCATAGAATGACTTCAGCAGCGCCCCTTGTACACCAAAAGACCTGAGTCTCCTCAGCAGGAACAGCCTGCGCTGTCCCTTCTTGTAGAGTGCGTCAGTATTGTGTGACCAGTCTAGTTTATTGTTCAGATGAATACCCAGGTACAATGAATTATCAACAGAGAGGATAAGAAAAGATTTATTACGAAATAAAATACAGAATGCAATAAAGAGAAACAAAAAAGACAAATACAATCCACCTTATTCCTAGGCCCCATGATGCCTTGCGTGAATTATGGTAGCAACTTCGGGCACTAGTTTAGAACGTATTGTTGTCACTGAAATGGGAAACTTTTCCTTGTTAAAAACAATGACTTCGGCATCAGAAATGCAGGAACATGGCCTCTTGCAGCTAAAAACTGTAACATAATCATACCACTTCCCACAACAATCAGGGGACGGAAAGGTGACCTTATAAAGTGGCCTCGTACACAGTAGCTTAGTTAGCGCCGCTGCTAAGATGCTAAAACTGTAAACAAATGACCCGTGCTGGTAAAATGAGTCACTTTGAGGACATTTTCAAAACTGATGTAATGTTATTTCCATATTCTGTATTGAAAGACCTTCAAAATGATATTTAATTTGTAGGTAGTGTGCAAAAACCCAGAAAAACATGATTTGTTTATATTTTAGCTAAGTTGAAAACTTGTGTTCGGTCGGGAGTTACGTCTTCCGCAAAAACAGGTATTTTTAGAAAGTACAATTTCTAAGCTTTAAAATATCAGACACTCATGGGGGGTTTCCTGGGACTTTGCCGCTACCAAACAATGAAAGAGTTATGATTTATGACTTCTCATGCCTGTAGCTCATAATGACACGGTGCACATTCTGACTCATTTTGCCAGCACGGGTCACATACATCAATTTCTCCACCACAATAAAGTCAACTGCATTTTGTTAAAATATGTTGGATATATTCAAATTTACCTCAGAGCAGACGTAGAGTCTAGTCAGAGCCACAAAGATCCACAACACCGTGCTTGGGCGTTTTAAATTCGGGGTAAAACGTCAGATCTGTGACATTCATACAAGTGAAAACATACCTGGCTCTTGTCTTGGTGTCTGTACCACCGATCACACGAACAATCCTTTAGTTTTCAGTGCATGATTTACTCTTTGCTGTTGAAGCCACAGACTTAGCTGTGCTTATCTCTGAGGAGCCTCACATCACGAACAGCAGCAAGTACCAAAACTATGCAAAAACATTCAAAAATACAAAAACTACAAGTGCTGAAAATAGCTGCCGCTTGAGTAAAACCACTTGAAAATTATTTGAAAAAGAGATTAAAAAAAAAAAAACCTAAGATCATTTCAGTTAACTGCAGTTCAAATGCAGGTCAGAGGGATGGAAACCCAGAATCAGCAGCCACCACTTCACTGTCTCCGCCCTCCTTCTCCCCGAACCGCGTTCTCCTCAACAAGACAAGGACAAGGGACAAGAGTTGCAAATTAGCTAATAGCTATACACTCTGTGCAACACATCAGATTGATTGTCATTGATTAATTGTCTATGTTTATTGCACTGTCCCTGTCAAATAAACAAATCTATCTATCTATCTATCTAAGACAAGACGTGTGCCAGCAAGACGTACATGAACGCCACAACGCTTTACTCCCCACCCTCCCTTGCTCGTTTTACTCACACTATGTCTGGACAGGGGCGGCGCGGTGGCAGGGCGGTGTGGTGGCACAGTGGTTAGCACTGCGGCAGCACAGCAACTCACCGTTGGTCGGGGGATCCTGGGTTCGATCCCAGCCCCCGACCAACAGTGATCTGTGTGGAGTTTGCATGTTATCCCCGTGTCTGCATGGGTTTACTCTGGGATTTCTCCGGTTTCCTCCCACATGCCAAAAACATGCAAGTTAGGTTAATTGGCATCAAAACTGGGGATTCTAAATTGTCCTTAGGTATGACTGTGAGAGTGAATGGTTGTCTGTCTCTCTGTGTTGGCCCTGCGATGGGACTGGCGATCTGTCCAGGGTGTACCCTGCCTCTCGCCCAAAGATGCTGGGATAGGCTCCAGTCCCCCCGTGACCCGAAAAGGATTAAGTGGAAGAAGATGAATGAATGAATGAATGAATGAATGTCTGGACAGCTCTCCCAGCTGTCCAGACATAGTGTAGATGCCTAGGTGGGAGTTCTGGGCAATTGCTGGTTCTGGAAGGCGGGTCAGCTCCACAATGATGTATTCTCCTCAGGGTGGCTGCCTCCTTTTGTGCATCTAAGCTCCTCTCCTGACCGTATGCTGTCGTATCTGCTCCTCTGCCTAAATGCTGCACCGGCTGCTCCCAACCCAATCATGCTCAGTTGTGTTCAATCAGGACGAGGCGGTTGCTCCATGAACAAAAAGGAAGGAAAAAACTACACAAAAATCTGCACAACATGCAATAATAATTGTAAGACAAATTCACAAAACAAAACAACATCTATACAAATTAACATGCAGATCAACATATAAAATTATATAAAACAACAAAAGGACCACAGCCATCTACAGCTGTGTTTACACAAAGACGTTTTGGACAGATGTTGAACATTTTATTTTGCAGTGGACAGGACAAAGAATTCTGTTTAAAGAAAGAGACAATTTTGCATTTGAATAAAAATCAATGGACAAGGACTTTGTTTATTTCATACAATTGTTAATAAAGGAAAGTTTCACATACACAAGAAGAAGTGAACAGACTCAAGAATGGAACCATACTGAACATTTTTGTTTTGAACTGAAACAATATGGCACAACTATTAAAAGTGTAAAAAACAAGAAAGCTATTAAGATGTTTGGTGTTCTTGAGAAATTTAGTATTTGTACATAAATATCATATGCGCGGTGGCACAGTGCCACCGCGCATATGATATTTATGATATTTATGCACAGCAACTCGCCCTTGGCCTGGGGATCCTCGGTTCGATCCCAGCCCCCCACCAACAGTGATCTGTGTGGAGTTTGCATGTTCTCCCCGTGTCTGCATGGGTTTACTCTGGGATTTCTCCGGTTTCCTCCCACATGCCAAAAACACGCAAGTTAGGTTAATTGACATCAAAACTGGGGATTCTAAATTGTCCTTAGGTATGACTGTGAGAGTGAATGGTTGTCTGTCTCTCTGTGTTGGCCCTGCGATGGACTAACGATCTGTCCAGGGTGGACCCTGCCTCTCGCCCAAAGATGCTGGGATAGGCCCCAGCCCCCCCCCCCCCCCCGCGACCCAAAAAGGATTAAGCAGAAGAAGATGAATGAATAATTTTGTTTTTGTATTGCAACCTTGTCTTGAAACTTTCCCAAATGTAAAAGTATTATTCCCCTGGCAGTAACAATTTTGTTGTAAAAAATTGTGTTCTAATAAAGTTTTAAAAAAGGTCCCATATGGAAACTGTCACACAGACAGCAAAGCAAGCCCAAATAAGCAAATACACCTTAAAAAAAAACAAGCCCAAAAACTCGCAGCCTGCGACTGACAAGATTTGCAACCAACATTAGAGAAAAACAAGCCCAAAGTCGCTTATAATAAGCAGACTTGGCAACAATGCGTGTTGCCAGGTTTCACAAGAGAAACAAGTCCCATAAAAGCCCAGAAGGCAACCTACCACATTGTATGAAAGAGAGACTATTTGATAATATATATCAATATATAGATTTTATTTTTGTTTGCAGTGAATTGACTGTAAACACAGCATTGAATAACAGAATTTTATAAACTCTAATTAAAGGAAAATATTCTGCATATGCAACAGCAAATTTAGTTAACACAGTCAACATAAAAACTTTTAATAAATTAAATTTTTAAATTCTGATCAAAAGAAAAGATGTGCTTTCAGCATAAGTAACAGCACTAAACACGATTACAGTTTAGTGATGTGGGATGGTGGGATTTGTTGTCCACTAGTCCTTTAAAGAAAAACTAAATATTACTCTGTTATGACAGCCGACAACTTTAATTATGTGGAAAATTATCTTTTAAATTGCCAAACATCATACAGTATGTGTAACTCGTGGCAAAATTTGATCAGGATCAAAAGATAATTTTGCTCTTACCATTCATTTCAACTGAGATTTTTTTTTTTTCAATTTAAGGTCTCATATGCACTGATGTGTATTTAAAAAAAAGACTAATATCTAAAAAACTAAATTCCACAAAAAGTCCACCTCTGTACAATATTTTCAGTGCAGAAAAAACTGTTTCAAACTAAGAACAAAAAACCAGACACAAAATATAATTCCACATGATGGAATTCCTCGACATTTTTTAAAATCTCCACAATAAACTCTGTTACAACATCGATGGAGCTTTTACAGAGTTTTTACGTGTGTGTGTGTGTGGGGGGAGGGCAGCGAACCTGTCTGATTTTGCAATCCGCTGACTCTCTGGAGCGGTTGGAGCCGCAGAGTCTCTGGAAAGAGTATCGTTCATGGGACAGCGAAGAGGGGAGTCTGCAGCAGGAGGAGAACACCCAAGGGCCCGTGCCATAACCTGTCGGGCGGTTGCCGTGGCAGCGCTTCACTTCACTTTTTTTCCCCACAAAAATAAAAGTCTACCTTTTCCCAAAATTGTATCAAAAGGCTTCGAGGTCCGGATCTGGACCGGAGTCCGCCAGTTGGCGACCCCTGCTCTACACGGCAACTCAGCTGATCCCATCGGTTTTCTGTGGGATTCAGGTCTGGAGAAAGTGCAGACCACTCCATTTCAGGTACTGCAGCCTCCAGAAACCATTCCTTAATGATGCAACCTTGATGAGCTGGAACATTGTCATCTATGAAGATGAAATTTGGCATGTGTTGTTCATGCAGGGATACTGTACTAGATTAATGATGTTATTCAGGTAGTATCGGCTTGTCACTGTGCCATTCACAAGGTGTAGGGCAGTTCTGTATTGACTAGACACACCTGCTCAGACTGTAACTTGGTGACAACAGTGACTGATGCATAGTGCTCTCCTTGACATCTCTGACATTGTTGGTGGCCATCATTTCTGCTCAACGTGGATCGACTTTCAGAGAACAGCACTGAGGCCCACTGGTCCCTTGTCCAGCGTAAATCCTCTGTGGCTCATGCAAGACAATGACGCCTGTGCCTGGTGGTGTGGTAAGGGACCCTTGCAGGTCGTCTAGCACGCAGACCACGCTGATGTAAACGGTTTTGATTGGTCTGATGTGACACATAGGTGTCTCTCACTTCCCTTAAATGTGCCTGGAGTTGAGTGGCATTCATCATCTGGTTCTGCAGGGCACTGTTCACAATGAAGGGATGTGGCCAAAGGGCGTCCACTTCTATGCCTTTCTGTGACTCTTCCAGTCTCTCTGTATCTCTGTTGCAACCTACTGATGACACTCTGTGACACTCTAAGCTCAGTAGCCACTTCCCTTTCAGAACATTCTGTTTAAAGTCTCTCAGTGGTGAGGTACTGTTGATCAATTGTTAGGTGTCTGGCAAGATACTAGTTACTTCTTTTCAAAATTAACTGAGTTTCTTTACCAATTACTGCATGATTAAAGTAGCTAGTTCCTTGGAAAAGTAACTTTCACATTACTTTTAAATGCATGCTTAACCTCTTAGCATTCCTGCCAATTTCCAGCCAATGTGAAACGTTCTGTGGGTAGAAAACTAGAATTATAAGAGGTTAAGAAAGAAGATCTTTCATTATTCGCCATTACACACTGTTGTCTGTCACACAGATAAGATGAAAACATTGCATGGCCAGATTAGAAAAATTGATGTAAACATTTTTTGTAACTAAAAATGATTCACTGCATCAGAAGTTTCTTTTAGGTCCAGTAAAACAGCTCCCACAACCTGACCTTGAGCTATTGATTTTTTTGTTTTTGTTTTTTGTTCGTTTTTAATTTGTTCAGTCAAGTAGGAGTGAGCACTCTCAGCTGAATGATTTGGTCAGAAGCCATAGAGAGAATATAATTATTACACTCCATATATTCCAGAAATTGTGTAGCAACAGTTTTTTTCTAAAACTTGGGAGAAAATTGGTAGTATACTAACAGGCATATACTTGATTTATAGATCTAGATTTAAATCCCTACCACTTTAGGCAGTGTCCAGCCAATATAAAACATTCCACAGGTGGGACATCTTGCACACATAGCAAGATAATTTAATTAATGGATTACATTACGAGTTTATTAATGTCAGGCTAAAAACGGACTGTTTCAGACAGAGCTTTTAGAACATGTTCAGTCTGTTTTATCCTGCCTTGAGAGCTCTTGTTATGGGAAAAAGCTGAAGAAAATCAACATGATATTGCCAGTAATTTTCTCATTTTGGAGTGAGAGTTGGAAACACTGCGTAAAGCTATCTGTGTTCATCTTACCTTTATGATTATAGATTTAATCTGATGTGCAGCGATCCAAAGAAAATGTTCATTATTCACAGTCCAAATGTCTGCTGTGACAGAGACATGATCCAGTCCCTCAAATTCCTTTTGGAGGCGAAAGTCCATTTTTGAATGAATAATCTTTATCCAGATAACACATAAATGTATTTTATTTTCAGTGGCTCACAGTCCAGTTGTCTGATGGAAAGTGTTATCATGTCTTCAGTCTGGAACGACGTATCTGGCAATCACTCCGTTTAATTCTTGCTGGGTCACAAACTGTCCAGATGCATACCTGTGCTTTAAATCCAGCCGTGGGTGTTGAGTATTTCCACTTTACATCCAGCAGTAGTTGTTCAGAATACTTTACGGTGTTGATAGCATGGCATACCACGAGCTTTGTTGGAGCTGAAGATTGCCGTAAGTCTCAACCGGCTCTTTAAGTTTGCAGTCCACTAGTATGCTTTTGTCTTTAACCGCGACAAAGGAAAAATTATCTATTTCCACAAAAACAAAGTAGCTTCATCTTTTCCTCTGCTCAGTAATTAAGACTCACTGGCTTTCTGCAACAGGTCATGCCAACTGACAGCTGCATCAGCTACGTAGGGTCTAAAAATATCGCTAAAAATATATATCCATATTAATGTAACGAGTACAGTAACACATCTGATCAAATTTCAGTAACTGTAACACAGTACTGAATTTTAAACGGTAATTGACGCATGCCACTGCCCCTCCTGCCTCAAGGCCTCCACATCATCCCCATCCCCAAAAAGGCCACAACTGACAGCCTAAATGACTACAGAAACATAGCACTCATGTCTGTAGTCATGAAATGTTTTGAGCAACTGGTGTCCCAGCACATCAGGGACTGTCTCCCCCCTTCCCCCTCGACCCCCATCAGTTCACCTACAGGGAGAACTGGTCTATGGAAGATGCCATTGCCACCACTCTCCACAGAGCGCTGAGCCACGTGGAGAACCCAAGGAGCTACGTGAGGATGCTCTTTGTGGACTACAGCTCAGCTGTTAACACCATTATCCCGGACATCCTGATCAACAGACTGCACCTCCTCCAGACCCCCTCCCCCCCCCCACACACACCTGCTACTGAATAAACAACTTTCTCACCAACCGCCCACAGTCAGACTTGGCCCCACCCAGTCTTCCACACTGTCCCTCAGCACTGCCCCCCCCCACCCCAAGGTTGCGTGCTAAGCCCTCTACTGTACTCCCTATACACCTTTGACTGTATTCCAACCCACCCGACCACCGTCATCATGAAATACATGGACGACACCACCTTGGTTGGGCTCATCACCGATGAAGATGTGATTTACACTGTAGATAGGTAAAGCACAATCTCGTTCTGCTGTACATGACTGGTTGTACGGTTGAATGACCATAAGGGTGAATTAATTAAGGCATACAGGGTGGAGGTAGAGAATCTGCTGCTGTGATGCCAAGCAAACAACTTGAAACTGAATGTCCAAAAAAACCAAAGAATTCATTCTGGACTTCAGGAAAAACAGACAGGACCACCCTCCTCCTCATAAATGGTGACTTTGTGGAAAACGTCCCTGCCTTCAGGTTCCTGGGCACCCACATCTTCTTTGACCCGTCCTGGACTGTCAACACCAAGGCCCTGGTGAAGAAAGCCCAGCAGCGTCTGCACTTCCTCCATGTCCTGAGGAAGCACAACCTGGACCAGAAGCTGCTGCTGGCCTTCTATCACTGCTCAGTGGAGAGCGTGCTGACCTACTGTCTGGATGTGTAGTATGCCGGCTCCACGGCCGAGAACAGGAAGGCTGTGCAGAGGGTCATCAACACCGCCCACAAAATTATCGGCAGCCCTCTGCCTCCCTGGAAGACATCACCAGATCCAACTGTCTCAGAAGGATCAAGGCCATCACAGGAGACCCCTCACATCCTGCCCACCACCTGTTCGACCTGCTTCCCTCTGGACAACGGCTCAGATCGATCAGGTCCCACACCTCCAGACAGCTTCTTCCCCTGGGCCATCCGAACTGCAAACAGACAGAAGCCCCACCCCCCTCCCTCTGAACACTCTCATGCACAGAACTGAGGACATTTAATTGTCACTATAACTCACCTGTCTTTGCACTCCTCACTTTCATGTATATTGATTGACACATCCATGAAATCAATACTGTACATATTTTCCATAATCTTTGAGCCATTTTACTCAGTTATGTGTTCTGCACTCCACACTCTTATGTACATAGTTCCACCTGTGAAGCCACTACCATAACTATATATGAACCTATGGGCTATGTGTTATTTTTACTTTGATTTTTATTTCAGACATATGGTTAATCGTGTGTTCTGTAACTCTTCTATTTCAAATTCTTCTCACTTTTACTGCGCAGTAGCCTGATGGAGCACCCACAGTTCTGTTGTGCTGTACGACTGTACAATGAAAATGAAGCCTATTCTATTCTAATTCTGTTACACAGCACATTACTGCAAAAGTAGTGGCGTTACAGTAACGCTTTAATGATCAATAATCAATTGTTGGGTGTCGTCTTGGTCTCATGATGTCAAAATGTGAACAGCATGATGAAGAGGACTGTTTAAATACTAACTAACTAACTAACTAATCTGCACTTATATAGCGCTTTTCTAGTCACAAAGACCACTCAAAGCGCTTTCACTAGTACTAACCCTCTACTCTAAGGGCCTATAGGAAACAGATGTCTAGGGACAATTTAGAACAACCAATTAACCTAACATGCATATCTTTGGATTGTGGGAGGAAACCGGAGCCCCCGGAGTAAACCCACGCAGCACAGGGAGAACATGCAAACTCCATACAGAAAGGTTCCACCCCCTGAATACCAATTGTAATTGAACCAGAACATTTATTGGATGATTTATGGCTGCTGTGAATTTTGCCATTAAGCACCTTGATAGAGAACAGCAAGATATGCAAAAAGTACTGAAACATTTAACAGTTGGACATGTGCATTCAAAAGGTTAGAAAAGGTCAAATTAAGCTCATTTGTAAAGGTTAATAGTGCATTTTAGGTGCATCCTGAAATTTCACCTGAAAGCCGTTTATCCCAAACTTCTTGTGAGTAGAGTATAACATGCTGATGTTGGGAAGTATACCACCTTCCCTTATCAGGAGAGAACCCCCACACTTGTGTAAAATTCACCCTGGACTGTTACCTCACACCATAAATCCTGTTAAGGTGTGTTCACACCAAACGCGAAGCGAAAATTCACGAGTAGAGCCGCCAGAACAAAAGAAACGGTGAAAATTTGTACCACAAAGGGGTGGGGTTACCTCAGTAGTTGCCGCACAGCTTAGCAGTGTTTATTTTCGCAATCAGCGATGTAACATTTGTTGCTGCCTTATACTTGCTGTGGAAATAAAAAAAATGCCAAAAACGTTGCTCTTTTTGGGTTCACAACATTATCCGTCGGCGGACACAGCTTGGGGAATTTCAGTGCCTCCTCCAGGAACTCCATCTTGATGACGGCAGTTTTAAGCGCTACCTGAGACTCCCTGGTCCCACAGTTCGAGGTGCTGCTAGTGAAGATCGGTGGCAGGATTTCACAAACTGATACAAATTTCAGACACTCCATCTCAGCTGCGGCGCGCCTTACTGTCTCAGTGACAGTCTCATTTTTATTAAATTTAAAAACTTTAAGGAGAACCGATAAAGACAGCAGTGATCCCACAGGACGTTAAATACACCAACATCAATTATGTCAGTAAACGTGCTGGCAAATTTATTTAAAAATCTAAATCTTTTTTAAAATTTATTTTAAGATATCCTTTTTTGTAGCAGTAAATCACATTTTTTGATTATACCTCCTATGCAAACAGTAAAATAGGCCTACTTCTACTACTAATAACAGGTTGTGTATTGATCACAACTAACGGTATGCCAACTGAGTATTTTTTTTTTTTGAAACTTTTTATTTATGAACATTTTTCAATTAAAAAAAAACAAACACAAGAGGTCATGGGATGATCAATATGGTACAAATCAGATGTAGCAAAAACATACAATTCCGAATCCGCAAATTAATAAATACTGTCACGTCTTATGAAGTCCAGCCATTTTTTCCAACGTCTTTTTCCTAGCTCCTCTTGGAGTCGCAGGGTATAGGTCATGCGTTCCATAGACCTTATATTGTCTATTATGGAGGTGAAAAGGTTCAGTGTGGGGGGCTGTTTTTGTAGCCAGCACTTTGTTATAGCCTTTTTGGCCGATGCCGAAAAAATTTTCAGGAGGTAAATATCATCTGCATTCAGCTTGTCAGGGAAACATCCAAGGAATAACAAAATAAAAGAGCAGCTGATATTAAAGTCCAGTGCCTTAGAAATGACATTTGCTACGTCCGTCCAAAAAGGCTGAATGTGTGGGCAAGACCAGAATACGTGCCCATGGTCTGCTGTTGTTTCCCCACATTCTCTCCAGCAGTGAGCTCCAGGGACTCCACTGTACTTAGATTTCTGATTGGGTGTTATGAAAAAACTAATAAGAGTCTTCCAGCAAAAGTCCCTCCAGGTGCCGGAGTTGGTGGATGAGGATTGCACCTCCCAAACCCTTGACCACATATCATCAGTTATTACAATGTTCATTTCCTTTTCCCACTTTTGCTTTACATATGTTGTTGAGTCTGTTTTAAGTGTCATTAAACTGCGGTATAATTTACTAATAAGGTTTTTAAGACTTGTTGACTTATATGCATTAATAAAGATATCAAGAAATAATGAAGATTCTTTGATATTACTGCTTTGTATCTTTTTATTAATGAAATCGCGAAGCTGCAAGTATCTAAAAAAATCTTGCTTCTCCAGATTGTACTTCCTTCATAGAGTATCAAATGACATTAGGTTTGATTTCTCGTACATTGTACATGCTGCGGTAAGGCCCCTGAATGTCCACTGTCTAAATCTAAAGTCATGTGAGGCGGGCAGAAAGTCAGGGTCATATGCTGGCCATCTGAGCATTTTAACCTCTTCCTGGAGTTTTAGTTTTCTTATCTCTGATTTCCAGATTTTAAATGTCAGGTTAGTCCACTGACTAGTTGTTGGGGTAGTTTCGCTTTCAAGGGTGCCTAGTTTAGATTGGATTGGGACCTCAGATAAAGACATCTCAATTATTTTCCATTTTGCATAATAAGATGGGTCACACAGACAAACCAGTGGTCTCAGTTGGGCTGATATGTAGTAGTCTCGTAAAGAAGGCAGAGCCTGCCCCCCCTGCCACCCCCATCCTTTGGCAGCTGTAAGGTAGAATACTTAACTCTTGGTCTCTTTTTAAGCCAAATAAACCTTGAAATGTATTTATTCCATTTCCTAAATTGTTTGTCAGGAATTGATACTGGAAGAGATGAAAAGAGATATAGCAATTTAGGGAGGATATTCATCTTGATTGCCTGTATTCTGCTGCCAAAGTCAAGGGGGAGCAGACTCCAGCTATCAAGATCATCAATTATTTCTTTGTTTAGTTGGTTGTAATTCATACAATTGTGACAAATCTTTGGGTAGGTACACTCCTAAATATTTTATATGGTCAGAATGCCAATTAAAATTATATTTAGATATTAATTCTTGTCCAGGGTGAAAATTGAAGGTCATAACCTGAGTTTTATGGATATTAAGAGCGTATCCAGAAAATGAACCATACATTTCTAAGATTTCCATCAACACTGGTAAACCAGAGTCCGGATCTGAGATTGTGATCATTACATCATCCGCATACAGGCTCAATTTATATTCCTCCTCACCAATCCGAACACCCTTTAGTGCGGTCTCTTGGCGTATTGCTTGTGCTAAAGGCTCTATAAATAAATTAAATAAATTGGGGCTACCGGGGCAACCCTGTCTACATCCGCGTTGTAGTTGTATAGAATTAGAAAGACTCCCGTTTATTTTTATTCTAGCAGTAGGGGAAGAGTAAAGGGCTTGAATGCATTTTATAAAGTCAGTACAGAATCCAAATCTCCTCATTACTAAATAGAGGAAGTCCCATTGAACTGAGTCAAATGCTTTTCCAGCGTCAAGACTAAAGATAACTGAGTTTATCTTTCTTTTATTAATCTGTTCAATTATATGTAGAGCTCTCCTTATGTTATCCGAAGTTTGTCTATTTTTAAGGAAGCCTGTTTGGTCTTCATCAATCAGTAAGGGCATCACAGTGTCCATCCGTTTGACCAAAATAGTTGTATATAATTTGTAATCCGTTTTCAATACACTTATTGGTCTATATGATTTGCAGTCTATTTTATCCTTTCCCTCTTTTGGTATAACAGATATAAAGGCTTCCTTCCAGGACGGAGGTACAGGGCCTCCTTTCAGAATATAGTTGAAACTAGTTTCTAGTAGAGGTATCAGACTTTCTTTCATTTTCTTGTACCATTCAGGGGGGAACCCATCAGTATCAGGAGATTTGTTAGGTTTAAGGTTAGAGATGGCCTTGTCAATTTCCTCACGTGTTATTGGTGACATAAGCTTATTATTTGCATCTGTGCCGAGTGAGGGAAGATCCAAAGAGTCCAAAAAATCAACTACTGCATTTTTATTAATCGACACAGATTGGCTATATAGATTTTTGTAATATGTTTCAAATGATTTTTGAATACCATCTAAATCAGTTAAAATGTTGCGACTTATAGGGTCTTTTATTTTTTAGATTGAATTTCCTGCTTGTTGTTTCTTAAGTCGCCATGCCAACAATTTAGATGCTTTAGATCCTGCCTCATAATATCTCTGTTTCATAAACCGTAAGTTTTTCTCTACTTCCTCACCTACTATCCTGTCTATGTCCTGTTTAACTTGTCTTATTTGTTGTGTTATAGTGGGACTTTTTTTTTGTCAGTTGTGTTTTCTCTAGATCTTTCAGTCTCCCTTGTAGTCGGAGCAATTCTTGAGTCTTTTGTTTTTTAAGCATAGCCGACCTTGCTATTATTTTCCCCCTCAGAACCGCTTTAGCTGCATCCCACACGATGCTAGGGTTTGTCTCGCCATTGTTATTATCCTGTAGGTATGAATTTAAATCGGTTGTCATGGACTGTAGAAAGGAGAGACCATTTAGCATCCCTGTATTTAATCTCCATAGTGTTTTTCTCTGTCTGACATCAAGATGTAAACTTAGGTAAATTCCAGAGTAATCAGAGATATCTCTTTGACCAATTCTACATTCTTTTATCCTGTTTAAGTCTTTATTATACATGAAGCAATATTCTATCCTTGAGTGAAAAGAATGGAGTGCAGAGTAAAATGTAAATCCAGGGGTAGATCTATGTACAGAGCGCCATACGTCAATAAGTCCTAAATCTGAAAGCATTTTTTTTACACGTTTCTCTATAGGCAGACGTTTCCTTCTAATATTTGTTGTATCCAATTGAGGGTTTAACAATAGATTAAGGTCTCCAGCAAAAATTAAAGGTCCATAAGATTCTTTAGTAGTCAAATCAAAAACTTTTTTATAGAAACCAATATTACTCCTGGGGGGAGCATATACATTCAATAATGTGACCTCTTTATGGTCAATTTTACCTTTCACTAAAATATATCTGCCTTCTTTGTCACTCAATTCAGATATGAATTCAAAATTAATTCTATTAGAAATCAAGATAGCTACTCCTCTTTTTTTTACCACTTCTATGAGAGGAATAGTATGTATTTTTGAAACCCATTTTTTTAATTTATCATGCTCTGTGTTGGATAGATGAGTTTCTTGCCAATATGCAATATCTACTTTCTCTTTTTTCATCTTTATCACCAGTTTACTTCTTTTTACAGGGTTATTCACTCCATTAACATTTAGTGACAGTATATTATAATATTTAAGAGACATAGCTTAACATGTAAGAACAAAATATCATCCCAGACCTCAGAACAACAACTGTAAAACGTAAACATGCTGAACAGTAAAACGACGTAACACTGAACTCGGCTTCCAACAAGGAGGATACAATGTAGGCCTTGAAAAAAGAGGGGACTGGCTACAAGGTGGGGCCCCTCTCCACGATGAGCATCGTGGGAAACAAAAAGAAGAAAAAAAAGGGGGGGGAACCCCAGCAATAATAATATAAAAGAAAAAAAAAAGAAATCAGTGGTTAAGTAGAAATAAAGTAGTTTGGTGACCCTCAGCTCGAGTCTACAGGCTCCAGCCCTTTCATCAATAATGAGATTGGATAAGGCTACAAAATCATAGTCATGGATAATCCAAAACAACTATTCTCACCATAGTAAGGCCGTGTGTTCTTGCGGAGTACTCATTAGTCCACCATTGTTTCTTCTGACGTCTGCCGAAACTCACTCAGCTTCTCCCGGATGTGTTTGTGGAAGTCCCCTCGGCGGGTCCTCTGCGTCTCCCATGGCAAAAGCTGCTTCAGCATCTCCTCTGACGTCATCTGAGCAGCTCTGCTTCTGGCAGCGGTGATCTGAACCGTGGCGATGCCTCTCCTTTGTAAATCTTCCGAGGCTTCTGTAGCACTATTGTAGAGGACACTTCCTGAGGCGTAAAAAATACGCATCTTGTTGAGTGGAGTTTGAAAGCGAATCCCTTTCTCCTTCAAAGCTCTTTTGACGGGGATATATTCTTTTCTTCTTTTCTGAACTTCCACCGCGTAGTCATGGTCAAAATACACTTGCTTGTTGTGAGTGCGTATTACCTTTTTCCATGCAGCGCGGAGTATTTCTTCTTTAACTGTGAACCGGAGAAAGCGGACTATTATTGAACGTGGCGGGGCACTCGCTGGCGGCTTTGGACCCAAGGCACGATGGGCGCGCTCAATGCCGAGGCCACAGTCTTGGCCTAAAGCATCACCAAGCTCTTTTTTAATGAAACTTTCGGCAAAGGAAGCCACAGATGTGCCTTGCTCCGAGTCCTCGGTTACCCCGTATATGCGAATATTATTCCGCCTGGCCCGGCCCTCCATTTCGGATGTCTTATCCTCAAGTGTCCGCTGATTTTGTAGCAGTTGAATAAGTGTGTTTTTAACACCAATGTTCCAATTCTACAGTTCCGCCATGTTTTCCTCAGTCTGTTTTATACGTTCTCCCGCGTCATGCACTTGTTTAGCGGTTTCCTGTAGCTGTTGCTGTACTCCCGCTGTGAATTCATCCATTTGTTTCTTCATATCCTCACGGATCACTGAACGAAAATCTTGTAAATCTGTTTTTAATTCAGCTCGAAGAGTTGCCATTCCGGCTGCCACGGCCTCGCTCACGGTAACTCGAATCAGGTCCAAACCAGCCATGCGGTCGCCATGTTGGTCCGATGTTAGGTCCGTTTCATTAGCCGAGATTTCTTTTGTTGCTTCGTTATCGGGATTGTTTCGTAGCCCATATCTGCCTTTCTTGAATTTGTCCCCACTCATTATGGCAGCAAAATATTGCCGTTTTTCCCAGGTTTGAGTCTCGAGTCTAGGGGAAAAATAGAGCTAGAGCCAGAGCTCAGTTTTTATGTGTCCATGCTGTTCCGCGTCACCGGAAGCCTCTGCCAACTGAGTAATTTAACCACTTAAATTTACTCGAGCTGCAACTCAAAATTAGTTTTGACTCCTACTTCAATGCGAAAACTAACTAAAGTTTGCTTCAGCTTTAACATGGACATGTTAATCAGTAATTTTGTTTATACCAAATTTTCTGACATTTTTAATCATAGAATAATTTGGATTACTTTGTTCTACTCCAAAGCTAAGTTTTGTGCTGTTCTAAAAGGGATTACACATTAAAAAAAAGAATCACAATGCAAAAGGTTTGAGTATATACACTGCAGTGTTACTTTAATGATTTTAATTGTAGATTAAGTCTACTTTTTTCCACCACTGATTACAGATACCTTGCCACTGGTGACTCATAGCAAACCATCGCTGATAGGTTTTGCATCGGGGTCTCTACTGTGTCATCTATTGTCCCTGATGTTGCCACTTCCATTTGCGACTGCCTCGTGGGGGAATTCATGGCTGTGCCCACCACTGAAGAGTGCAGATCCATTGCGGTGAGGTTTGAGGAGCGGTGGAATTTCGCTGTCTGCTGTGGAGCACTGGATGGAAAGCATGTTCTTCTCAAAGCCCCTGCCAACTCTGGATCACAATTCTACAACTACAAGGAACCGTTCTCTTTAGTCCTCTTGGCAGTTGTAGATGCCAACTATTGTTTCTGTGTGGTTGATGTTGGGGGCTATGGAAGAACAAGTGATGGTGGGATTCTTGCCAACTCAGCTTTTGGTCCTGCTCTGCGATCTGGCACCCTCCAACTGCCTGTTGACCAGCCACTACCAGGAGCTGACCAACGAGGATCCCAGCCTCACGTTTTTGTTGCAGATAAAGCTTTTCCCCTCAGGAAAAACCTTATGAGGACATTCCCTGGGTGCAACCTGCCACCAGACCATCGGGTTTTTAATTACCATCTGTCTAGAGCTCGGCTGGTTGTGGAAAACGCCTTCGGGATCTTCTCTTCCTGCTGGAGGATGTACAGGCGAGCAATTGAGGTCCATGAAATAGTGGCAGAGAAATGTGTAAAGGCTACCTGTGTTCTCCATAACTTCCTACAGGGGACAAACCAGAAGATTGCAGTCGGGGGAACCATCCCCATTTGTGAGAACAATCCACTTCCAGGGTTAAGAAGAGGTGCTGCCAACACTGCAGCCAGAGATACCATCAGGGTTAGGGAGACCTTTACATCCTACTTTTTTGCGGCAAGACAACATGTAGTGCATCAGCACACCCAAAATGGCTCTTTTAAGAGCCACCATCATATTTACAACAGAGCAAATGTCCTCCCATATTACTATATTGTACCAATAAAATCAGTGTGCCTGTGTTGACATATGAACATGGATTAGATGACAGCCTGTTATTCTGAGGCAGTGCAATTTTAACTTACCCTGTCTTCGCTGCATCACAACACAGTAACATAGGTGACATTTTGATGAAGATTCTCGGTCATCGAGGTGGGTAACTATACTGTATGAAAGCTCAGTCAACTGGATTCCAGTATTTTGTACTCAGAGGTTTCACCATTCATCCAAATGACTGCCAGGGATGAATGTGCAGAAGGATGGACATAACAGCATAGTTGTAACTAAAGGCCCTTTTCCACTAGCCTCACTTAGCCCTACACCGCACCACTCAGCCCGCTTTAGGCGCTTTTCCATTAGCCCCAGCACCGGTTAGCAGGTACTTTTTTCGTACCTGATCCAGGGCAGGGTCTAACCGAGCTGAGTAGGGCTGAGTATGGCTGTGATATGACTTTAAGAGACTGGTCGCCGCTGATTGGTCAGGTCGTAACGTCATGAAAGCGACTTTTTCTGCTGAATTTACTCCACGACCGCCATTTGTAATTGTTCAGCCAGTGAACACAGTGCGCCCCTTTAATACGGTATATTATATTAATATACTGTATAATATACTTATATAATAATATACTCCTAATATTATATATTAGGAGGTGCGCAATTTTCTTTCTATATTAGGCGATGATTGCATCCAGCGCGAGTTGGACGGATCTACTTGAAATGCAGGTGTCCGAGCAGATGGCTTCCCAAGGGCACATCCGTACTGCCAAACAGTGTCGGGAGAAGCTGAAAAAGCTGAAAAGTGATTACCGTGCAGTGAAGGACCACAATGCTCGAAGTTCAGCGGATCGGGAGTGGAAGTGGTTCGCTGAGAGACATTGGGCTCGACACGGTCACTGTCACGGTCACGCCCTTGGAAACCGTGGTAGTGTAACCGAGTGTTGTTTTGATATTGCGCATCTTTTCGCCACTTGATCCTTTCTCTGCCAAGCTCACTGTTTTTAAGAAATAGGAAGGTTGTTAGATTGTGGGTAATGGTTGTTACTGAGGCTTTCCTATTGTATTGCAGCCAACTGCAGATTCACGCTTGCTTTGTGTTAAGTATTAGCGTGAACAAAACGCTGAATTACGCTTATTGTATTCCGGTTAAAAACTTTAGAGTGTTGTGTACATGTTGCACTTTGGTGTTAAGTTTTAAATTGCGTGCATTTTCTTTCTAGAATCGCATTTCATATCTCAGGGGTCCACCTCAGTGGACATGATGGACACAGCGGACTCTCCTGCGTCTGCATCTGCGTCTGGCGGAGCGCCAGCTGAATCGACTCCCATGTCAGCCACATCACCAGCTCCATCTGGATCACGTTCAAGTGCCGGTAAGGCACAATGACCACGATTTTTTTTTTTTTTGGTTGAAACAGGTTCAGCAGCGGAAACCAGGGTCGAAAATCCATCCATCCATCCATCCATCTTCTACCGCTTAATCCTTTACAGGTCGCGGGGGGGCTGGAGCCTAACAAGTTATGTACCAAATTGATTAATGCAATTTCCTGTAGCTGCATATTAATTAATTGAAAATGTCTTTTTAAATGTGCAAAAAGGTTATTCTTTGGTCTTCACTTATCTGTGTTCCACAACCATTTTTAGGTGTGGTGATTGAAGTGCTGTAATTCCTGTTTTATAAAAACAACTAAAGCTGATGAACTGCCGTTGAAATCAACATGCTTCATTGAAATGCTTTGCGTCAGCTGACTGTATTAACCCATTCAGATTTCTGCGGCCACACTACAAGCAACTAGTTTAAACATTACCCATCCATCCATCCATCCATATTCTTAATCTTAATCCTTTTTAGTTTTGCAGGGGGGCTGCAGCCGAAGACAGCACCCTGCGTGTTGCAAAATCTGCTCTACTGAGGGGCAGCAACATGACAGTTAAGCTTATATACAGCAATGAAGCATAATATAATAGTGACATTCCACCACAGACTTTCACCTGTGTAACTCCATAATATATGTAGTGATCCAGCTTTAATGACCATGCCTTTCTGTCTTTCCATCTAGGCAAGACGAAAACAGACAACTCCCATCGCTGACCTTACATTAGCGATGGTCAACATGCATGACGAAGAGATGCGGCTCTTGGAACGGCAACATGACCAGCGGCAAGAATCAGGAGTACATGCAGCATTTGCGACAGGTGGCCGCAGATGTGCGGGCAGATGCGCGTGAAGCCCTGGAGCAGGACGCTGTGTTACGAAGGCAAGAGCTCGCAGAGATGTCATCGCTCAGTCTGTTTTTTTGTTTGTAAATTTTGCTTCTGGAATAAAATTGTATTGTTTGCATCAGAAGTCTGGTTTATCTGTTATGACACCGTATGAGAAAAGCCAATAATTACATACACATTCCATTCTCTGTTCACTCCACATGCTGCTGTTCATCAGGTCAGGTGTATAGCCTTCTAATGGTAATTTAATTTTTAACAACACAACGAAACGTAATGTCTTGATAGTTTTTTTTTTTTTTATTTTAAACAAATTTGCAATGCTGAATCCATTTCTCTTGAACAGGTACATTTTTTATATTATAAGCAGTTGTACAGGTGTGCTTGAACTTGTAGACACTGATAAAGGTAAGTACGTGTAAGTTGAATGTTGCATCACCAGTCAAAATTTAATAAATTAAGAAGGAATCTAGCAAAAATTTGGCACTAATAACAGTAGACAAATCGGACAAGGATACACAACTGTGTTTTTGTTGCACACAACTGTTGTCACCAACAAGTGCAAAATTTATATTCCCTTTTCCCAAAAATTAAAAATCAATTTGTAAGTAAAAGTGGGAGACCTTTACATGGGAAAATATGACATGTATCAGCACATGATTTATAGTTCAATTTGCATTTCCACCTAAGCAAAAGTGGCTTGTCGAGCTGGATTTTTGTGAAGATGGCCTGTGCGGTGTTTCTGCATGTAATTACATACCTGTCAAGTGATACGGTTTCGCCGTATTTTAATATGGGAAAAATGCAATTTTAGCAAATACGGGCGTATTGCCATTTCTGTACGTCAAAGAGAAAAATATACGGGAAAAAAAATTGAGAGTGTGGGGAGGAACACGTCGTGTGTGACCCCCACAGCGTACGGGGCTGTCAGAGCGCTCAGCATGAGCAATTATCACAACAGTGACGAAGTGTGGACTCATCATTAGGCTGATGGCTTCGCACCTTCTTAACAGATAAGCGTTATGAACAAGAGGACAGGTAGATGGACCATGCACAACATTTTATTTACAAAAAACATTTTTGAAATATGTATGCACATAAATGTGGATGAAATATCCAAGTATTGCATCACAGCATCTCGTATTATATTGTAACGTGCAGCTCGATGTCCCACCGGCAAGTTCGAACTCACGCCTCCCGCTCCGGAGTCCTGCACTCTACCTGTGTCACCAATAGGGTCAACCCACTTGGCAAGCCAAGTAGGGTGCTTATATTGAGTTTGCTACAATATCACCACCCTGCTCCTCTGCTCTCTGTGCCGCTGCCACCACTGGTTCATCTACTGCATCATCCAATGTAGTGTCAAATGTCTCTCCATGACTCTCACACAGATTGTGCAGAGCACAACAAGTCAGCACCATAGATTTAACCAGTTTCATGTCACAGTCATTCCTCTCTCCTTCTCTCCTCGTCATCAGCCATTTTGTTTGTTGTGGAGGATTCAGTCGCGTGTTTCACGTCACGAGGGTGTGGCGCCACCTGCTGTTCAACAAATCCCACCCACAGCAGGTGTGCCAGCAGGTGTGCCAGCAGTAGTTGAAAAGCAACTGAGGCTGAACCGAACCGAAGTGAGTAGAGCCGGGTTTTCAATCGGGGCTGAGCGGGGCTAGTGGAAAAGCGCCTTAAGATAACTAGTTGCAACAACTGCCGTTATGTCCATCCTTCTGCTCATTCATTCCTGATTGACAAAGACATTTGGATGAATGTCTAAACCTTTCAGAGTATAAAATACTTGAATCCAGTTAACTTGACAGAGCTTTCATTCACATTACATGTCATAACTTACAATTTTCCTCTATCAATCTTGGGTTAATAAGCATAAACAGGCAATAATTAATGAATGAGAAAAATTCAATTTTATTTACAACAAACATTAAATATCATTAAAGAATGCAGTATCTGAAAAGACAATGTACAATGTGTGTAAAATGTGAATGTGAGGAAAAAGTACATAAACATTATCAATAACTTAACCTATATACAGTGGGGCAAAAATGTCATGGCAGCCTCTGGGCCGTCATTGGCGTCATCAGTTCCAGCTGCGCACAGACCAACAGGTGCCAATCAACGGCTGTTAAAAGCCAGCGTTGCTGACAGCCCGTCACGGAGTCGTCTGTCCTCCTAGTCGGAGTATGAACCAGAGCTCCGCTCTCGAGCCTCGTCAAGAACCTCTCGTCAAGTACAACCACGTAAGAGAACTATTTGTTACTCTACCCCTTGTCTTAACCCCTGTGCACAGGTGGACCTCCCAGGCAGCGGACCAGCTACCCCAGCCGACGGGGCAACGCCACCTCACCCACGTAGCTCCTCGCTACCACCTCGACTATCGGTACGTCTTGCTCCTCAGCTGCAGGAACTGTTATTATCTCAGTTGCAGGAACAGTCGTCACCAGGATCTGTGGAATCCTTGTCATCGCAATCATCAGTACTGTCATCGCCACGGTCAGAGGATTCACTATCCTCACCATCCTCTGAGCAGTCATCATCACGGTCAGTGGAATCACTGCAGTCTTCATCACTGGAACTCCCCTCGTCACAGCCACGGGTGGATTCACTAGTACGGCCACGGACACCTTCACCTCCACGTTGCACGGCCGCTGGAATTCAGCAGGACGCCCCCTGCACCTTGCCCAAGTAAGCCCCTTCTCTTACAGTTACCCACGAGTACTGTACAGCGATAATTGTGTCTGCTTGTGTGTTACAGGGTTGCCCGGTCTCCGTCCGGGTTGCTCAGTTCCAGTGACCAGAACACAATACTTGCACTCACTCACGCACTACACACTCTCACAATTCAATAAAGGGATTATTGTCACAATCTGCCCGTGTCAGTGTCTGTCTCCTGGGTCCTAAACCATGTCAAAAAAAGTATTTAGTCAGCCACCAATTGTGCAAGTTCTCCCACTTAAAAGATGAGAGAGGTCTCCAATTTTCATCATAGGTATACCTCAACTATGAGAGACAAAATGAGAAAAAAATATCCAGAAAATCACATTGAAGGATTTTTAATGAATTAATTGGTAAATTCCTAGGTAAAATAAGTATTTGATCACCTACAAACAAGCAAGATTTCTGGCTCTCACAGACCTGTAACTTCTTCTTTAAGAGGCTCCTCTGTCCTCTACTCGTTACCTGTATTAATGGCACCTGTTTGAACTCATTATCAGTATAAAAGACACCTGTCCACAACCTCAAACAGTCAGACTCCAACCTCCACTATGGCAAAGACCAAAGAGCTGTCAAAGGACACCAGAAACAAAATTGTAGACCTGCACCAGGCTGGGAAGACTGAATCTGCAATAGGTAAGCAGCTTGGCGTGAAGAAATCAACTGTGGGAGCAATTATTAGAAAATGGAAGACATACAAGACTACTGATAATCTCCCTCGATCTGGGGCTCCACGCAATATCTCACCCTGTGAGGTCAAAATGATCACAAGGATGGTGAGGAAAAATCCCAGAACCACACGGGGGGTACTAGTGAATGACCTGCAGAGAGCTGGGACCAAAGTAACAAAGGCTACATCAGTAACACACTACGCCGCCAGGGACTCAAATCCTGCAGTGCCAGACGTGTCCCCCTGCTTAAACCAGTACATGTCCAGGCCCGTCTGAACTTTGCTAGAGAGCATTTGGATGATCCAGAAGAGGATTGGGAGAATATCATGGTCAGATGAAACCAAAATAGAACTTTTTGGTAAAAACTCAACTTGTCGTGTTTGGAGGAGAAAGAACACCATACCTACTGTGAAGCATGGGGGCAAAAACATTATACTTTGCGGCTGTTTTTCTGCAAAGGGACCAGGATGACTGATCCGTGTAAAAGAAAGAATGAATGGGGCCATGTATCATGAGATTTTGAGTGAAATCCTCCTTCCATCAGCAAGGGCACTGAAGATGAAACGTGGCTGGGTCTTTCAGCATGACAATGATCCCAAACACACCACCCGGGCAATGAAGGAGTGGCTTCGTAAGAAGCATTTCAAGGTCCTGGAATGGCCTAGCCAGTCTCCAGATCTCAACCCCATAGAAAATCTTTGGAGAGAGTTGAAAGTCCGTGTTGCCCAGCAACAGCCCCAAAACATCACTGCTCTAGAGGAGATCTGCATGGAGCAATGGGCCAAAATACCAGCAACGGTGTGTGAAAACCTTGTGAAGACTTACAGAAAATGTTTGACCTCTGTCATTGCCAACAAAGGGTATATAACAAAGTATTGAGATGAACTTATGTTACTGACCAAATACTTATTTTACCAATGAATTTACCAATTCAGAATCAGAATCAGATTTATTGCCATTGTTCATGTAGTACACAAACTAGGAATTTGTCTCGGTGCCATGCTGCAACATTAAAAACATAATGAGATAAAGAGATAAACTAAAAAACTAAAGGACTAAAAACGTGCAATAAGTGTAGAAAAATAAGTAATAATAATAATAATAAAAGTAATAATGAGTAGTACTAGTCAAGGCAGTTTTAAAAAAAATTAGCAAGTAAGATAATATGGGGTACCACAGCGCAGTTGATAATGCAACAGAAAAAACAGTGATGAATGACATGAGTCTGGTTGAGCTGCTGTACATAGTGCACGAGAGTCAATAAGTCACTTAATGTTCAGCAGTCTGATGGCAGAGGGGAAAAAGCTGTTCATGTGCCGGGAGGTTTTAGTCCGAATGGACCGAAGTCTTCTACCTGAGGGGAGGGGGGCAAACAGTACGTGACCAGGGTGTGAAGGATCGGCTATGATCCGGCCAGCACGCCTCCGGGTCCTGGAGATGTACAGGTCCTGGAGAGATGGGAGCTTGCAGCCGATCACCTTCTCAGCAGTGCGCACGACGCGCTGCAGCCTTAGTCTGTCCCTGGCAGTGGCTCCTGCATACCACACAGTTATGGAGGAGGTGAGGATGGACTCGATGATGGCCGTGTAGAACTGCACTAACATCTTGGTGGGTAGCTTGAGCTTCCTCAGCTGCCGCAGAAAGAACATCCTCTGCTGGGCCTTTTTGATGAGGGAGCTGATGGTTGGCTCCCATTTGAGGTCCCGGGTGATGGTGGTGCCCAAGAAGCGGAAGGAATCTGCAATGGTGATGGGAGAGCCTGTGATGGTGAGGGGGGGCAGGGGGGTTGTGACTTTCCTGAAGTCCACAATCATCTCCGCTGTCTTCAGAGCGTTCAGCTGCAGGTTGTTATGGCTGCACCAGGACACCAGCTGGGCCACCTCTTTCCTGTAGACGGACTCGTCACCGTTGGAGACGAGTTAATTAATTAATTAAAAATCCTTCAATGTGATTTTCTGGATTTTTTTTTCTCATTTTGTCTCTCATAGTTGAAGTATACCTATGATGGAAATTTGAGACCTCTCTCATCTTTTAAGTGGGAGAACTTGCACAATTGGTGGCTGACTAAATACTTTTTTTCCCCACTGTACAACCAATTTACATCTCAGCTGGTTCCATGTTTAGCATCACAGTGCTTGATTCATACATTAATTTATGTATTTGAAATTTAACATTCTTTTTGCTGCAATGGCAGTCGCTGAAGTGTAGGAACCAGGCTGAGTAGGAGCAGCTCATCCTCTGAGTGGGGAGGTGGTGCAGGTGCCGGAGCTTGTCACAGCTTCTCCAATAGAAGCTCCTCAATTTCTGCCTCCCACGTTCTCTTCTAGGCCAGCTTTTTCTCTGCATCAGTTAAAAAACACTACATGTTTGTGTTACATTTTAACTTAACAGTATGGGAAGTTAAAGTTTGTGGAAATAGTGAAATCAGGCACCAGGTTAAAGGGATGTCCACACCAAGCACGATAAAGAACTACAAAATTCTATGCTGTGTTTGAAATGTTCATTCGGTCCCTATATAGTGTACTATATAGCGAATCAGCCATTTTGTAATGCTGTTCAAAATCTTAAATGATGTCATTCACTGTATAGTGCACTCAAAATATGCCAGAATGCATTTGAAAAGTAGTGTATATGGTCACTACGTTAGCTAATGTATCCCATAATGCAACATATAGCCAATGGAGAAGTGAGAGGAGAATTTCATATCACAAGATTAACTACCTTAAAGGTATTTTTATTCATAATTACAATAAAAACATTTTTATTTACAAAACTACCATAAAAATGTTACAGATTTATTCAAAACAAATGGGCAGTACGGTGGGGCAGTGGTTAACATTATGGCAGCACAGCAAGAAGGTCACGGGATTGATCCCACCCCCTGACCATCAGTGACCCTTCTGTGTGGAGTTTGCATGTTCTCCTTGTGTCTGCGTGGATTTCCTCCTACAGGCCAAAGACATGCAGGTAAGGTTAACTGGCATCAACTGGGGATTCTAAATTCTCCTTAGGTATCAATGTGAGAGTGAATGGTTGTCTGTCTCTCTGTGTTGGCCCTGTGATGGACTGGCAATCTGTCTAGGGTGTACCCTGCCTCTCACCCAAAGTTGCTGGGATAGGGTCCAGCCCCCCCGCGACCCAAAAAGGATTAAGCAGTATAATATGGATGGATGGATATTTAAGCAGTATAATATGGATGGATATTTACAAAATACTTACAGGTATTCACTGTTTAACACGTAATCTGTTGCTTTTTTTTATGGTTTTACTGTCTCACCATGATGATGTCATTAATGGCACCAGGAAAATAAGGAGTGTAATGTTTGAAAGCTGAAAATATTGAGTTCATGATATAGTCCACTACATCTAAATTAACTATATAGTGAGTACGGGGGAACGAACATTTTGAAAACGGCACTAGTTTTATAAAAATTGTTCCATCTCAGGTGGATGGCAGAGTCCACACTACAGTGATAACCTTACCAAAAGTGGTATCAGAAACTTAAGACTATTTCTTCCTTGTTTATCAGTAGGTGGAGAGTCAACCTACACAGGTGTGGTGCGGTGTGAAGTCAGTTTTTGGAGCATGCAGTGCACATTTGATTAGGCTGTTTCCAAAACTTTATCATTCAGAGCAGATACTCACGTCTTTATCATTACCTCCACCAAGGAGGTTATGTTTTCATCAGCGTTGGTTTGTCTGTCTGTTTGTTTGTTAGCAAGATAACTCAAAAAGTTATGGACAGATTTTCATGAAATTTTCAGAGATTGTCAGAAATGGGGTATCCTACAGATGATTAGATTTTGGTGGTGATCCGGATCACTGTCTGGATCCAGGAATTTTTTAAAGGATTCGGATTTTCATGAAATTTTCAGAGATTGTCAGAAATGGGGTATCCTACAGATGATTACATTTTGGTGGTGATCCGGATCACCGTCTGGATCCAGAAATTTTTTAAAGGATTCTTTTTTTTTTTAATTTAACATTGCGAGATAGGGCCATTTTCAATATTCAATATTTTTTCAATATTTTTTTTTTTGTGCATGTAACTCTGCCAAAAAATCGTCAGAACACTTGGGGAAAAAAAATGCAGGACAAGATGCCCACAGGTTCTATAATATAATATATCGAAGACTGATCATCGAAGACTGATCCAGATAATGGAATACTTCCGGATACTATGATCCAGAATATGAAAAAAAAAAATAGGGGACCTTTGGAATTTTCGTCATAGGAAGAGAACAAATGAAGCTATAATAATCACTCAACAAACACCATTATGTAGCCAAGACACTGTGGAATCTGTAGTGTGTCAACGGATTTGTTGTATCTTTAAAAGCTATGGAGCTAGATCCAGAAGAAAACCGCCATTACGGCAAATGCGATTTTCGTGAATAACTACTGAACCACTAATCCTATCAATGTGAATCCAATTGCTAGTCATATGTTTTTTCATGGTCAAGGAATCTGAAAATGTAGACACAATAAAAGACTGATCCGGATAATGGAATCATTCCGGATACTATGATCCAGAATATGAAAAAATAGGGGACCTGAAAACTGAAACTGAAAAATCTGAAAACGTAGACACAATAAATGCAGGACTAATATTTTTGGTGTAAAACACAATATTGGGAACTGCTAAAATACAGGACAAGTTCAAACAGGTTCTACAAGATATCAAAACTTGGAAATTCCAAGGTGGGAAACACGCAGAGGAAAACCCAATAATTTGCATATTGCTAATACTGGGGGAAATCCAAAGTGGGAAAAAAACATGCAGAGGAAAACCCCTTCATTTGCATATTGCTAATAGTGAGGTAATCCAAAGTGGGAAACATGCAGAGGAAAACCCAATAATTTACATATTGCTAATAGTGGGGTAATCTAAAGTGGGAAACACACAGAGGAAAATCCATTAATTTGCATATTGCTTGTGTTGACATAGTAGGGGATTTGGAAAGCAGGGATCACCCAAATTTGCATATTTATTAGGGAAATCCCAATGGTACAACTTTTACTATTGTGTAATACACGTGAATACTATAAATATAGCAGCTCATTTCACTGTCAGTTCATTTACAGCTAGAGCATCCAAGAGACCAAAGCTGTGTGAATTATAGGAGGTTACATTAGAAAGTCGTTCAACCAAGCTGTGTGAATTATAGATTACATTAGAAAGTTGTTCAACTGTAGCAGTTATGCCTTGTTCAAGAACTAAAAGTGTGGAGCAACGAAGAAGAGAGAGTGCAGATCTCATGAAAAAGAAGAGGCAATCTGAGACAAATGAGACTGCCGAGGCTCGACGTGCTTCTGTCAGGAAAAGTATGCAGAAGCATAGACAGGAAGAGTCACCTGATGCTGCCGAGGCTCGACGTGCTTCTGTCAGGAAAAGTATGCAGAAACATAGACAGGAAGAGTCACCTGATGCTGCCGAGGCTCGACGTGCTTCTGACAGAGCACAAAAACAAAGACTTAGACAGGAAGAGTCACCTGATGCTGCCGACGCTCGACGTGCTTCTGACAGAGCACAAAAACAAAGACTTAGACAGGAAGAGTCACCTGATGCTGCCGAGGCTCGACGTGCTTCTGACAGAGCACAAAAACAAAGACTTAGACAGGAAGAGTCACCTGATGCTGCCGAGGCTCGACGTGCTTCTGACAGAGCACAAAAACAAAGACTTAGACAGGAACAGTCACTTGATGCTGCCGAGGCTCAACGTGCTTCTGTCAGGAAAAGTATGCAGAAGCATAGACAAGAACAAATAGCAGAAGAGGCTGAAGCTCGAAGGATCACAGAGAAAAATAGGATGCAAGTTCGCAGACAACAGAATAAAGAATTGACTGTGGAAGAAAAGTGCAGCAGTCTTCATGTCTAAGATAAAGGAAGGGCCAATTTATGCCTGCTGTTCATGCCACCAACTGCATTATCGATCATCAGTTGTGGAGATGAAGGATGAAAAGTACAGCAAAAACACAGGAACAATTCAGGATATTCTGAAAAAAGGCAATGGAATGCTTACACACGACAAGTACTGGGTCTGCAACACCTGTCATTTGTCAATGAAGTGTGGAAAAGTCCCCACCCAATCATGGATCAATGGTTTAGGCCTGGATGAAATACCAGCGCCACTGGATGATCTGAGGCCTCTAGAGCTGAGACTTACCAGTCAGAGATTCGCATTTATGAAGCTGGTAGGTCTGCCAAAAGGAGGACAGAAAGCCATCCACGGAAGCACAGTAAGCCAAGACTTCCTGACACAGCAGAGGTGGTGGCACTGAAACTGAAGAGAAAGCTTTGCTACAGAGGGCATTACATGCACAAATATATTCGGCCTAAAAAGGTGATGGAGGCACTCCACTGGGTGAAGCAGAACAACCCTCTGTATAAGGACGTCATTTTGTGCCCGGATTGGGAAAACAGGTGGGAAGACGATGATCCAGATCTTTGGGAAGCATTAGCTAAAGCCTGTCCCGAGCAGATGGAAGTGGATGAACCAGCATCACCTGCTCCTCTGTCACCACTGCCAACTGGGAACAATTACCTCACCCTGGCACACTTGGCTAAGAGGCGCAACTTGAAGATAAAGGATGTCCCTGGGGATTGTAACTGTTTATTTCATGCTGTCTCAGCATCACTCGCTGCAGTTGGAGTACAGAGCATGAGTGGGCCTGACATACGACAGAACCTCATTGAATATCTCGAGACATCACCTCTCAAGCAGTACTACTTTGGCTTTCTGCAGCTGCACAACAGTCCACACCAGTTGCCTGTGCGTGAAAACCTGAGTCAGCAGCAAAGTAGAGCATTCTACATGTACATTGATGGACTAAGAAATGGTGCCTGGGTGGATAATCTTGCAGTTCAAGGAGTTGCAGAAATGTTGAATCTAAACATCGAGGTTATCAACACCATCTCTCCTGAATGGCCACATGACATTCATCCCCAAGGTCGCAGAAGTGACGTCACTATAACAATTGGTCTGATGGGTGAGGAACATTATGTTGCACTAGATACTGCCCAGTCCAGTTTCACTCAGGAAACAGACTCCCAGAAGAAAAAACAAATGCTGGAAGATGAGGAAGACAGGCTTCACTTTGAGCACACAAGCAAACTGTGAGGGATTCCATATGACACTCTGCTGCAAGGAGAGCAAGTAGCTGATGGGGACAGCACCTTTTCTTTGGCACCAGGAGAGAACCAAAAGCCCTGCCCGTTTCTCACAGACACAAACTTTGAAGAGCTGGCAAATCCTTCCAAGTATCCTTTCGGGCGTGGAGGATTATGCCAAGAAAGAGAAAAGAAGATAACACCGAGGAGGTACTTCAATCAGCGACTGTTGGAGATGGGAGATTTGCCAGTGATATTGACTACCTCCTTGCAGCCCAGTATGCTGTAGAAGCCAAGCAAGTCAGCGATGATATTCAGATATCACTGAGGCAGACCTGTGGACAGACGTTTCAAAACAGAAAGATAAACGCTGGACTCATGAAGGTTTCTGACAATGTTCAGAGCATGCTCCGCACAGACACAGCTTTCAAGTTCATGAAGAACATTCGAGGCTCTCCTGCATACTGGAACACTGTATTGTTAGACCTGCTGGCCATGGTGCGACAACTGGGAATTCCCACTTGTTTCCTCAAAGTGCAACTGGCTCAGGTGTAACCCAGTAACAGCAGCCCGACAGTTCAAACACAGGCTCGATACTTTCTTCAAAGAGTTCATTGGAGGAAGGGCACATCCCATAGGCCAACTGGTGGACTACATGATACGCATAGAGTTTCAGGCAAGGGGTTCTCCACACACCCATACCATCTCGTGGATTAAAGATGCGCCAAAACTTGATGTGAACACTGATGAAGAAATTGCTGCATTCATCGACCACCACCAGACGTGCGCTATTCCAGAGGAAGAAGAGAGTGACTTGAGACAGCTCGTGCTCTCAGTCCAGAAGCATGTACACTCTGCAACATGCCGAAGGAGTGGATCATGCAGATTTCGTTTCCCTCATTATCCGTCTGCTGAAACTGTGATTGCCCGGGAGCCTGACGTTGAAGGCTCTATGATTGCAGAGCGTATGATTAAAAACTAAAGCTGACATCTTCAAAAAAGTCCGCCAAGTCATGGAAGACAAAAATGTTCCGGACGATATTACTTTTGAAGAGCTCCTACAAAAGGCAGAGGTCAACCAACAGCAATACCAAGAAATGGTGAAACTAATGAAATCAGGGAAACAAGTGGTTTTGAGACATCAGCCCTCAGAGATGTGGATTAATCAGTATAATCCCATGATCCTCAAAACCTGGTGTGCCAACATGGACCTGCAGTTCATCATGGACCCATACTCGTGCATCATGTACATCACCAGTTACATGATGAAGAGCGAAAGGGCCATGAGTGAACTACTGAAGAAAGTGGCTGAAGAGAGCAGAGGCAAAGACTTGAAATGTAAGCTGAGAAAGGTGGGATCAGCTTTCCTCAACAATGGGGAAGTTAGTGCCCAGGAGGCTGCCTACAGGATACTTTCCCTGCCACTGAAGAGGGCCAGTTGAAAAGTTGTGTTTGTCAACACTGCTCCCAAAGACAAACGTGTCTCTATGCTAAAGCCACAGAAGGTCCTCCAAGAAATGGACGATGATGATGAAGACATTTTTTGTACGTCGCCTCTTCACCGCTATGCCATGCGGCCTGATGCTTTGGAAGATATATGCCTTGCAGAGTTTGCAGCCACTTACACAACCGGTGGGAAGGATGCTTCCAATGATGCAGGTGACCACATCCCCGATGTTTTAGACGGGAGTGATGAAAATGAGGCTGGTGGTAATGACTCAGAGGACGAAGAAACTGGCGCCCGATTGCCAACAGTCATTACCCTGCGTAACGGCTTGGGATATATAAAAAAACGAAAGTGCCACTGCGTCATCAGGTTTCACAGAGAAAAGAAGGATGGGGAAGACAGATGCAGGAACCTGTTGATGCTTTACTATCCCTGGCGAGACGAAGTGGTCAATCTGAAAGCTGACTACCTATCTTACCAGGAGCACTATGAAAATGTCAAAGCTACTGTTCATGCTAACGAAGCCATGTTTAGCGTTAGCGCTGAAGAACTGGATACAGCCTATGATGACTTACAAAGGATGGGGCCTCCCGAAGATGCCTGGGATGCTGTAGCTCCAAATGTGGAATTTCAACAAGCAGAACAAGAAGAAGAAGGTTTTATCCAGGAAAGAGAGCTCCCACCAGAAGATCAGCTCAGAAACATTGACTTAGCCCCTGAGGAGTCATCTAGTAATCACTCAGAGCTTCATGCTCGTTTCACTGCAGAGCTCAGTAAAGTCCTGATGAACGCACAACAGTACAGAGCCATGATGCGCTCACTGAATAACAAACAGATGGAAGTGGTCATGTTTCATCGAAAGTGGTGCAAAGATGCAATCTTTGCTCTGAAACATGGTCAGCCCATGCCACAGTACAAAGTTTTCCTGAGTGGGGCCGGAGGAGTCGGGAAGAGCCATGTCATAAGTCTGATACATTATGAAACCATGAAGCTTCTGAGACCCTTCTCTGGACATTTCCAGCCCGACGAACTTCCTGTTCTGCTTACTGCTTTCACAGGGACAGCAGCATTTGGCATTGAGGGGATGACGCTACATTCAGCTCTTGGCTTTAGCTGTGGACCCAAGCATCAGACCCAATATCAAGCGGCAGGCAATGAGAAGCTAAATATGCTTCGTTCAAGGCTGGGCAAGCTGAAACTCCTGATAATAGATGAGGTATCTATTGTTGGAGCTGACCTACTGTACCATATCCACCGCCGGCTGGAAGACATCTGTGGCAACTCTGACCCAGATTCCAGATTTGGAGGAGTCAGTATTTTGGCCATTGGTGATCTCTACCAACTGCAACCTGTAGGCCACAATCATGTCTTTGGACTCCCAAGAGATAGCTACGCCTGACTTCATGGATCTCTATGGGAGGAAAACTTCAAATTGATGGAACTGTCAGAAAGCATGCGGCAAAAGGATGATCAGCATTTTGCTCAGTTGTTGATGAGGGTCAGGACAGCAACCTGCCGTCGTCGGCCTCCGTCGGTCTATGATGACCATGGAAGAGAATCCTAAACGTCTACTCTGCTGGAATAGCACCGCCTGTGGCTGAACAGGCCGATGCACACCGGTGTTCTACCTTCCAGCGTTGGGCGTTGGTAGGATTCAAGCCTGGGCAGGAAGATATGGAGGACAAGATGTTGCCCATGCAGCATGTCCCTCCTGTCCACGTCACTGATGAATCCAAAGGAACAGCAGGGCTGCTACAGTTTGGCACCAGCACCGTCGCAGGTGCTGCCACAACGATGTTGAGCACAACAGAGAACTGCCTTAGGGGCTCCGACTCCGGATTTTTCCTCAGGGTTGACTCCCGAAGCCTTTCCCGTGACCGGGTGTGCCGCAAGGCAGCAGAGGTTTGAAATCAGGGTTTACCTTCCCCTAGATGGGCTACCTTCCCAGGTTGACGAGCCACCATCTACCCGAAGCATCTGGTTTTAAGGCACCAGAGATCCGCCCTCGCCCCTTCTCCTATTAGTAAAAGCAGTTCCGCCGGGCTTAGAGACTAAACCACACGGGGAGGCTAGGAGTTGGACTTAGTTGTCAGAGGCTTTTCGAGACGCACGCCGTAAGGAGCATTTAATGAGCACTGGGAGCTTAACCCCATTGTCGCTTCTGGCTATGACAACCTTGGAACCAGCACCACTGCACATTTGGTCATTACTTTTGATTTTACTGATTTATCTCATCTTATTTAAAATGGTTTTTCTATTCTGGTTCAGTATATGAGCTCAACAAGAAAGGCAACTTTATTTGTTAATCAGATTATACACCACAAAGTGTGTACAGTAGATCCAAATGGTGTTTCTCCTAGCTACGGTGCAGAGGTTGTGCTACAGGTTCTTGTTATCGATCATTTTGACAGATGGGGTTGTAAAAATTCTGTCATAATTTATCATTATCTGTCACTTAAAATTTTCATATAATGCCGGACAGCTTTTGTTTTAGATCACATGTTCAGTTTTAATAAAGAAGCACAGGATACACTAGGGCTGGGTAATTAACCGAATTAAAACCAAAACTGACCATCAGGACACAGAACCAACATAATCTTGCTCATGTCAGTTTTTTCAGCACTTCCCTTTTTCCTGTTCTGTGTGTGTATACGAGAGCATTCATGCACTGCCTCTTCAAGACGTGTTGCACATGCAACTCCGCAACCCAGCAGCAGTAGCAGCACAGTCAGCGCTGTCCAGAAGCAGCAAATCACGGCGGGAAAATTAAAATGGCTTGTACGGAAAATGTGGTGTCCGTCCACGTAGTATGAGATGATTGACTCTTTGTTTCTTCTGGGGATGCCAGGAAGGTGCAAGCGAGGTGCGTCGAGGCTGGGTCCAGTTAGCCTCTGACTGCTGTCCATGTTGTCAACTGTTATTGGGGGGGGGGAGGGGGCGCAACATGAATCACGTGGCCTGCAGGTCCTTAGGAGGTATGTGTCGACACTGACTTCTGCACTGAACAGTGTTTAGTATGGTTGTATGTGTGTGGGGTGACAGTGGGCCTCCTTGTTATATTATGCTCATTTGCAGCAGTATTACATCTACGCGGTCCATAATCAGCTGTCACTGATGCAGAATGTGTTAATGAGCGTTTCCAAGTTCATTTCCTTATCACAGCGAAGTAAACAAATTTTCCACCAGGCGCGAGGTGTAAAAGAGGCTGGTCTAATTATTCTGAGGTGTATTTTGGATAATCCAATCAAAAGATTATGCTGGCCTGAAAAATCGAACTGAATGTACTGTGCACAGATGCAACATGCAGACATGAATGGGTTTGAAACTTCAGGAAAAGCGGATGCCTGTGCAAACTTTCATAAAACGGAAGGATCATTAACAGTGGCACGGAAGTTGCTCTCTGCCCGTGGGGAGATGGAGGGCTCCCTCTCCTGTTGCTTTTGCCAACTGAGGGTCTTGTGTCTCGTGCGGGTGTCCGCCGAGGTTTGTGGCTCTCTGTCACAGTCCCTTCCGGGTGGGAGGAAGAGTAGAAATCCGGTGCTGCATCCCGTTGCCAGCCCGCTCTTGGCAGCCCCTCCCGGGTGCTGACAGGTGGCAGGTGAGGCACCTGCCACTTGAGAACCTTGACCTTAAGTGCAGTGAGGTATGCCTTGGCCCAAATGGAAAACCAGGGACACGTGGCCACTGGCAGATGTGGAGGCATCTCCTGTCTCTCTGGGGAGTTACAGTAAAAAGTAAAACCCTGTTCATTCATTCCTTTATTTCCCTAAAAATAAACACATTAATACCTAATAAGTCAGTGATGAATACGAAAATGTGGATGGTAAAAATCTCCAAACTGACACGCCTCCCCCCATGTGCCGCATCCACACCAGAATGCACACATGCTCCCATGTTCATTCATTCAATCCCCTAAAAAAATAATACATTAAGGCCTGATCTATAGACTCCAACAGTAAGTCTGCAATTAAAATGAGAATGTGGACGGAATAAAAAAATACATATATTTACTGTATCATCATATAAATAAAATGACGGGCAATTATATGACTGTTACAACTCTCTGCATTAAAATAACAGAAAATCCCACCGCATGCTGTTTCCTCATGAGCTCCAGAGCTGTGTGATTTCAAAAATGCAAATGAAATTGCATTAAATAATGCACTTCTGACAACAGACCTCCTTTATCTTGATCAAAAGCGCGTTGTCATAACATGCACCATAACACCGGTGCGCATGAGGTTGTGCACTGCCACACCGCTTTGAAATGACTCTCCTCCTTCCAGTGCAAAGCGGGCGTTGTGGTGCCCTCACAGCACGTTTCTCTGTGCTGCTAGACAGCCAGCGAACCATTAAAGAAAACTTCGCACACAAGGCTTGCTTTTCTTGTCTTTATAAAGTTTTCTTGCATGCGTGTGTAGCATGGCGTGGTCACTGAAACATACAGAACAATGCAATCACTATCTACATATTAACATGCGGTACGCTAACACAAAGAGCTAATACACGTAATAACTAACAGAAACATCATCGCTTTAACAAAACTCATTCACGTAATACTTTAGAACATCAACGATCTCTATCAAGTGCTTGTACATAAGAATACTCACAAAGACAAAAGTTTCCCAAGACTCAAACGAAGAAGAACAACACAGCGTACTCAGTGAACTTTTTAACTTCGTTTCTGTGTGGCTAGCTGACTGTAGCCGAGGGAAAAAACACATCAAAGATCATCTATATACGGAAGAGCACACACTCTGCAGTAATAAAAAACAATCCTTTAAGGAAAAGATGTCTCACTTCGACAATTTTTTAAACACAGGTTTTTGACAATTTTATCACTCATTTTAACTTATTTATTCCTTTTAACCAATTTATTAACTTTATAAATTTATCAATGTCTTTTACCCAAAGACATGACACTCCCCGCTTGATATAATCACATTATATCATCACAAATACCAAACACAATAAAACATTTCCAGTGTTACATGACATCAAAAAAAAACAAAAAAAAAACAGTATCACTCAGTCTTTGAAAGTAAGACTATGACCTCTGAGGTGGGTCTCAGGAATACTTTTGCAGTCCCTTCTTTTACGATCCGCACTTCCACTTTGCGGACCATTTTGTCACTGCTGGGCAAAGTTTTTACAACAAGTCCCATGGGCCATTCATTTCTGTTTACTTGTATGTTTTTCAACAGAGCAATGTCTCCTACTTTGACATTTGGTTTGCTGTCATTCCATTTTGTGCGTTTCTGCAAGGTAGACAAATATTCTCCTTTCCACCTCTTCCAAAATGTATCTGCAAGATGCTGTACTTGTTTCCACTGTTTTCCAAACAACTGTCCTGAGGAGAAGTTTCCGGAAGGGACAGAAACCGTGCTTGACTTCTGCGTGAGTAACATCGCTGGAGTGAGTATAGGAGTGTTCACCGTGTCGTCACGCGAGTATGTCACGTGATGTTAACACAGCGCTGGTGGGCAAGACGCTAACGTGTTGCATGTTGAGCAGACGCTTCTGCCGATTTGGAGACGTTTTGTGGCAAAATGCCACAGTCTTGTGTTGTTAAACACTGTACCAACAGGTGGGAGAAGGGGGGGAAATTGTCCTGGAATAGGATTCCTGCAGATCCAGAGCGCAGGCGAGTGTGGCTGGCAGCATTGAACTGCAAAGACTGGGTCCCAGGGGAGGATGTCCGCGTGTGTGATTTTAATAAACTAATTCATCTGCACAACAGTTCTATGGTATAATAAATAATTATGGCCATAATTATAGTGGTACCCTCTTTATATGTCACCATCTTACTAGGGCCAAAGAATTATAACATTTAGACTGTCATCTCTCATTGAGGTGACAAATACACTGATTGTAAAAACCTAGTGCCAAATTTACAAAGTCAATCACATTATACAAGCAACTTAGTATTAACGGTAAGACAGAACCCACCATGTACTGTAAAACCCTTTTCTTTGCCCTTTATTTCACAAATATTGCGAGGCCTGTGTAGATTAACAAAGTTTAAGAAGAGTGCAAAATTCATGCTCTGCTAGAAAACAGTGAAAATGTAAGGTGCTCATTTACATGTACATACAGATTATAAAATAGAAGTTGCAGCAAAATTTAACAGTTTAACAGTATAGACCAAGCACTAGAAATACAGGATCAGTCATATAAGATGGGGACCACTGTGACTGTATAGAGTAAATGTAATCATTAATCTAGAGAACAACAATACATGCATTTTGAATGCTAAACATTAGTGGTGGCCATTTTACAAAAAGGTCCATCCTGAGTCGAGATCCATCCAATCACATAGCAATAAATTTAGTATTCTGAGGTCATGAACATAGTGCACTGTAATTTTTTTTTTTTTTTTGCTGCATGTATTGACAACAGTTGAACACGGAAACCTGCCACAGTAGCCTATCCAGCAAGAACTAGACTCCAGCCAGTTAAATGTCATATACTGGTGAATTAAATTAATTCAGCCTAGTTTAAAATGGACTGCTAATATTTTAAAGTGGAAAAGCAAAGAGGTGGTTTCCTGGGTGTCAAAAATACTGGCATGAACACTTAGAAACTGGCTGAGTTGAGAGACAAGGCACAAAGGAGAAGATCAGGAAAATCACAGCTGACACTGACAACACCAGTGTGTGTCTGTAACAACTCCTTGTGACACAGAGGAAGTCACTCAGAACATTTCTTATGCCATTAATTAATCATCAGAACTGGAAGCTTTACATCCTGGACAAACCCAGTGACCCCTTGGTTTCCGCCTGACGTTAACACAAGAATAGTGAAACCATGTTATCATGTTATGTCAACATGTTATGTTATGTTATGTTATGTTAACCATGTTATGTCACATGTTGCTCCGTACTGTGGGTGTTTATATATTTACATATTTATTCCATCTAGCTACAATGCTCTGCACTGTGTGTTCATATATTCATATATTTATTCCATCCAGCTACAATGCTCTGCACTGTGTGTCTGTGTGTGTGTGTGTGTATATATATATTTTATAGTAATATGTACATATGTATATTAGCTGCTCTTGCTTGCTTGTTTTTTTTTTTTTTTTGTTTTGTTTTTTTTTCTTGCCTTCTGATTGTTGCTCTGAGTGTTGCTATCCCTGTGCTGTTGCAATCCTGGAATTTCCCCGTTGTGGGACTAATAAAGGCTTATCTTATCTTATCTTATGTTGGATTGTCACAAGCAATCATCTTCCCAGCTGCTGGCTTGTTACAGACACACACTAGCTGTACTTCAGCCTCTTCCTCAGTGTCACCTGTGATTTCCAGCTTCCTGGTTAAGATCTCTAACAGAAAGAGATCTTCTTTGCTTTAACTTCAATTCATCATTCAAGAATCAAGTCATTGCAATTGGACTTCAAATGTCACAAACTAGAATTGACTAGATGAATCACTGACACTGACACAGTGACAGTGAGCGTGACTATCAGGCCAGAGATGGAAACATGCAGGCAGGTCAGTTTCATCCTTTTTCAGAGAGTGAACCGCAGGACTCAGGCATTGACAAGGAACCTCTGCGATGCCACGATATCTCATAATCTTTGTACGATAAATGCTAGTGTCTTATTATTTTGTTAACATAAGATATTGAGCAAAATATGAGCGTTTCTGTGGATTGTTTTGCTCACCAAACATGGGTCCACGCAAAAGGCGTTGCAACGCTGCAATGTTTTCTTGCCCACCAGCGGACTGCGCATGCGCTAGAATTACGCTTTGTTTACCAAACATGAACACTCCAATTGCTGGACAGTCTGGGTCAGCAGATATTGGAACAAGAGGCCTTGCGTTTATAATAGCCATTACCTCGGCCATGAATGTGCTTAAAACCTCATGAGTGAGACATGTCTGAGTGTTCTTTAACAACATTGCATCTAGGATACGCCTTGCCACCCCTATGAGACGTTCCCAGGATCCTCCCATATGTGATGCGTGCGGAGGGTTAAATGTCCATGAGCACCTCTTGTCCCGGAGGTACTTTCCCACTGCTGTGTCGTCAGTGTCTAAACCCAGTTCATTACAAGCTCCTACAAAATTAGTGCCTCTGTCTGAGCGCAAGAGCTTGGCTGGGCCACGAACAGAGAAAAACCTTCTTAATGCATTTATAAAACTATCTGTGGACATGGTTTCAATCATTTCGATGTGTACAGCCCTAGTTGACATGCATGTAAAGAGGACAGCCCATCTTTTGCTCTGAGCACTACCCCCTCTAGTACAACGCGTAACAACAGTCCATGGCCCAAACACATCCAAGCCCACAGTAGTAAAGGGAGGTTCAGGATTTACACGGTCTGCAGGCAAGTCTGCCATTTTCTGGGCTTGCAGTTTGCCTCGGAGTTTACGGCAAGTAACACAATTATATATGATAGAAGACACAAGTCGTTTACCTCCAACTATCCAGAAACCAGCACCACGGACAGCTCCTTCACTAATGTGTCGTCCCTGATGAGCTGAGCATTCATGGAAGTGTCTTACAAGAAGTGTGGCAACATGGCTGGCAGAAGGGATGATCAGAGGGTGCTTTTCATTGTCTGTGAGATCGGCAGAGGAGTGACGTCCACCGACTCGTAGTAGTCCACCTTTGTCTACAATTGGATTGAGCTTCTTGAGTGTGTCATTTTTGGAGTTTGCCTGTTTTCCTTCTTTTATCTTTTCGAATGTCTCTTTGTATGCTTCCTGCTGGACTGAGTGAATGATAACGTTCTCGGCTTGAGTGAGTTCTTTCATGTTTGTACATTCTTTGAGACTTTTCCATCCTTTCTGTCCACTGGACTTTTGTTTGAAAGATGCAGTAACATGAATAAGTTTGGCTACTGCCCTGCATAGCGTCGTCCAGCTTGAAAATCTTTTAAACCGCTCAGAGCTCAACTGTGACACTGATACTGCTGTTAACAGTGTTTTTACTTCTGGACGTATTTCTTTGTCCTCTTCAGGTTCCACTAGTGCGTACAGATTGTCTTTGTGTGACTTATCAGGATAGTCTGTATACAAGAAGTTTGGGCCTGTGAACCATTTACTGTTTTTGAGTTCGGCGGCTGCAACAGGTCTAGTTGCCTGGTCAGCTGGATTTAGCTCAGTTGCAACATAATGCCATTGGTCAGGTTGTGTGGATAGCCTAATGCGTACGATACGGTTGGCTACATACATGTAGAATCTTTTGGAGGTATTTTGTATGTACCCCAACACAATACGACTGTCAGTGAAAAACTTCACATTGTCTATTTTTATGTCTAACTCGCCTGTGATTAGCTCATACATCTCAACCGCAAGTACAGCAGCACAAAGTTCGAGCCGTGGTACAGTGTGTGCAGGACGAGGAGCAAGTTTAGACTTTCCCATCACAAAACCCACATGGTACTGACCGTCACTGTCTAAAGAGCGCAAGTAAGCTACAGCTCCTATTGCTACAGTAGACGCATCAGAGAAGATATACAGTTCATTACTTTTCATAGTACTTAATGAACCTGGACTGTAGCACCTTTTGATTTGCAGATCTTCAAGGGCTTTTAAAGAGTCTTTCCATGTGACCCACATCTCCTCCTTTTCTGGAGGAAGTGGAGCGTCCCAGTCTCTCCCTTCAGATGACAGTTCTCTGAGTAGCGCTTTGCCCTGCATGATTATGGGAGCAACAAAGCCCAAAGGGTCATACAGGCTATTGACTGTTGACAGCACTCCCCTGCGTGTGAATGGTTTGGTCTCATTGGTTATGAGGTAAGTGAAGCTGTCTGTCTGTAGATTCCAACAAAGTCCCAGACTCCTCTGAACTGGGAGAGGATCTACTCCAAGGTCCAAATCTTTTAAATCCTTTGCACGGTCCTCCACAGGAAACGCTTCCATAACTAGGCTATAGTTGGATGCAACCTTGTGAAGTCTCACATTAGATTCAGCTAACATGTTTTTGGTTCTTGTTAACAGATCAACAGCATTCTCCGGTGTGGCAACTGACGTGAGTCCATCATCGACATAGAACTGTTTCTCAACAAACTGTCTTGTGTCAGTGCCATGTTCTTTCTCACCCTCTTGTGCTGCCCGTCTCATACAGTAAATGGCTACAGCGGGTGACGGGCTGTTACCAAAAACATGAACTTTCATTCTATATTCAACTACACCCTTAGTGATGTCATTATCCTCAAACCACAGATAGCGAAGATAGTCTCTGTGTTCTTCGCACACCTCAAAGCAATAAAACATTTGCTGTACATTTGCTGTCAGGGCTACGGGCTCTTTTCTAAACCTCAAAAGCACCCCTATCAAAGAGTTGTTGAGATCAGGTCCACTAAGGAGCACTTGATTTAGCGATATGCCGTCATACTCTGCACTAGAATCAAAAACAACTCGTATTTGATCTGGTTTCTGCGGGTGGTATACACCAAATGTAGGCAGGTACCAGTGTTCTTTACCTTTTGGCAGGGGTGGTTCAATTTCAGCTTGGTCATTATTTAACATTTTCTGCATGAATTGGATGTAGTGACTCTTCATTTCTGGTTTCCTTTCCAGAGTCTTTTTGAGTGAGTACAGGCGTTTCAGGGCTTGCTCTCTATTGCTTGGGAGTCTCCTTCTTGGGAAGCAGAAGGGCAGAGGAGCAACCCAACTGTTCTCTTTGTTCTGGCTAACTGTATTGTCCATAAGAGTTAGGAAAGTTTTGTCATCTATGGACAGTGCAACTTTATCATCTGATTCAGATCTGTCAAACACAGAGTGACCTAGCTTGTCTGTGTTGTGAGCAAAGTCAATTGTGTCTTTACACCTTATGACTGAGTGTTTTGCTCTGACAGAATGCCATAGTTTTCTTTAACTGTAATGACGTTTGGGCATGGCTCAAAATAAGATGTGCGACCACTGTCTAATGTGTGTGTCTTGTAAACATTCACCTCTGATGCGCTATGAGTCTTTCATACATACACCTCTCCTACAATAACCCAACCCAAGTCCAGTCTTTGTGCATAAGGAGCGTTATTTGGCCCATTAATCTGCTCGCGTACCTTATGTACCCTGAGGATGTCCCTTCACAGAAGTAAGAGGATTGGAGCGTTGTGGTCGACAGGTTGGATTTTGTTCGCGATAGGGAGCAGATGGGGATGGTGCTGAGCAATCTCAGGTGAGGGTATTTCAGTTCTGTCGTCCGGCACTGAATCACATTCGATCAAGGGAGGCAGCCGGATATCTGTTTTTCCATCCATGGATTGTATGAAGAAGTTCACAGCTCTCCTGCCTGCAGTTTCAGCTTTGCCAGAGCAGGTTTTTAATGTGTACGGTGCAGGTGTAGCTTTAATGTCAAAAAGGCTGAAGAACTCTGTCTTAGCCAGGGACGTATTACTTTGTTCGTCAATTACTGCATACATGTTCATTGCTCTGTATTTCTGACCTTCTGGATAGGCTTTCACTAAGCAGATCTTAGAACAAGAGCGTGGGTTATTACTTTGACCACACACCTCTGTGCACTTGGAGATGACTGAAGGAGAGCTCTCCGTTTGCTCTTCACCTTTGTTTTGTTCATCACTTCCTGATGTGGCACTTTTCAAGACAGGAGCAGGACCTGGATGAAGTGCTGATATGTGCTTGGGACTGTTGCACTCACTACACATGACTGCCACTTTACAATCTTTTGCGATGTGCTGAACTGAACCACAACACCTATAACAAATGCGATGCTCTTTGAGAAAAGCTTGACGTTCTTCTATAGGTTTATCTCTGAACAGCTTACATTTTTTGAGTGTGTGTGGCTTCTTGTGAATCAGGCCCTGCCGATCTGGTTCTTCTGTTTTCTTAGTCTCAGAACCACTTTTCTCTGCGACATCTGTTTTGTGTACTGACACAGTGGCTTTGCGATTGTATGGAGTGGGCTTTTCTGAACGCGTGGAAGCTTGACTGTTTGTGAGAACCAGGGACTGTGTGTCCGACACGATCATCGGTAGCACGGGGGCCCCCCAGGGAACGGTTTTGGCTCCCTTCTTGTTCACCCTTTATACTGCGGACTTCTCACACAACACAACGCACTGCCATCTACAGAAGTTCTCTGATGACTCTACGATCGTTGGCCTCATCTCCAACGGAGATGAAGCTGAGTACAGAGGACTTATCCAGGACTTCGTGGACTGGTGCCATCGGAACTGCCTCCAGATCAACACGAGGAAAACTAAGGAGCTGGTGGTGGACTGCCGCAGGCAAGGACAACCCCTCACAGCACCAGTAAATATACAGGGAACAGACATCGAGATGGTGACATCCTACAAGTACCTGGGTGTTCATCTGAACAATAAACTAGACTGGTCACACAATACTGACGCACTCTACAAGAAGGGACAGCGCAGGCTGTTCCTACTGAGGAGACTCAGGTCTTTTGGTGTACAAGGGGCGCTGCTGAAAACATTCTACGACATGGTGGTGGCATCAGCCATCACTTTTGGAGTGGTCTGCTGGGGCAGTGGCATTACAGCAGCCGACAGGAAGAGACTGAACAAACTGATCAAGAAAGCTAGCTCTGTCCTGGGGCAATGCCTTGACCCAGTGGAGGAGATGGGAGAGAGAAGGATGGTGGCTAAACTGTCATCTCTGCTGGAGTCCGAGACCCACCCTATGCAGGACATACTGAACGCACTGAGGAGCTCATTTAGCAGCAGACTACATCATCCTAGGTGCACAACCGAGAGGTTTCGCAGGTCATTCCTACCTACGGCTGTCAGACTGTATAACCTAAGCAAGGCTGCTCGCAGAGATAGCAAAAAAATGTGACAACCTAACAGTAGTGAATGCAAAAGACGCAATAGACTTACACAATGGTCCCCTCCGGTATACAACTAGGAAAATACCAGTCACTACAGAGGGTGACAATATGTATGGGTACATAATCATACCATGTAGGATAACTAGGTAGACGGTTATGCCGTTCATTCCATCTAGCTACAATGCTCCGCACTGTGTGTGTTTATATATTTATTCCATCTAGCTACAATGCACCTGTGTGTGTTTATATATTTATATATTTATTCCATCTAGCTACAATGCTCTGCACTGTGTTTATATATTTATTCCATCTAGCTACAATGCTCTGCACTGTGTGTTTATATATTTATATATTTATATGTACATATGTATACTCGCTGCTCTTGTTTTTTCTTGTCTTCTGATTGTTGCTCTGAGTGTTGCTGTCCCTGTGCTGTTGCAATCCTGGAATTTCCCCATTGTGGGACTAATAAAGGCTTATCTTATCTTATTTGTTTTGAAAAATGGTTCGCAAAAACCGCAAGCATGGAAGCGGAGATGGTTTGACCAGGTCGGGTGACCAGAACCACGAGTCAGTAACAACCGGACTAGCTTCATGTTCATCTGACAATGAGGAACTTCGACAACAGATGTTCGCCAACGACACTGCTGTTGTGGACAGGTAAGTGCTATAAGCTAAATTATTATATCGATGAAAATAGTACTAAAATAACTTTTGACCGATCGGTAATTTCAACGGTCCATCATGGCCACAAGTATTTTTGTGTGCCGAGTTCCACTGTAGCGAGGGGGGGGGGGGGGGTTGTTATCCTTTACATTGCAGATATTTTAGTATAATTTTTATTGCACTGTAGGCTATTTTTTCTTGTAAAAAAAGGCCACATATTTTTTACGTGGCATGTTTCTTTGTGTGTGTGTGTGTGTGGGGGGGGTTGTTTGTTACCCTCTAGAAATGTAATAATATTTTAGTATAATTGTTATTGCACTGTAGGCTGTTTTTTCTTGTAAAAAAAAAGGCCACACATTTTTTACGTGGCATGTTCCTTTGTGTGTGGTGGGTTTGTTTGTTCATTCATTCATTCATGAATGAACAAACAAACCCCCCCACACACACACACAAAGGAGTATGCCACCTAAAAATGTGTTTGTTACCCTCTAGAAATGTGATAACATTTTAGTATAATTTTTATTGCACTTTAGGCTATTTTTTCTTGTAAAAAAAAACAGGAACTGTGCTGTGTATGTGAACTCTGGGAAAATAGGAGAATAGTGAAAAATAAAAATTGAACTTTGTAAATTACTTTTTATTTTCACATAATAGACAAACTTCAGATGAAGACTCTGGTGAGGAGTGGGTGCTAGACGAGTACTCTCCATGCCGCCTTGCGTAAAGGACTACAACAGGTATGTAATGATCTGAAAATGTAACAATTGGCTTGAGTAATATATTGAAGTGTTTTTTTCCTTTTATTCTAAAAATTATGTTTTTTTGTCCATTCAGGTGCATGGGTGGAGTGGACCTATCAGATGCCCTGATAGGCAGTGTTCTCCATAAGACCATGAAATGGTTTAAGAGCTTTTTTTTTTACCACTTTATGGACATTGCCATCGTCAATGCCTACATCCTCCACAAGGCACTCGCCTCTGGAAGAGGAGAGAAGCCATTGAGACAGAAGGCATTTCGGGAGACCCTTGCTAAGCAGCTGGCACAGGTGCGCTCTCAATCCACCACACCCACACCACCTCATCCTACACCCACTGCACATCACAGGATTGTCTTTATCTCAGGGCACTGCACAAATGGACGGGCACTATGCAGGCACTGCCGTAAAAAGACACCACTCAAGTGCTCCACCTGTGATGTGCCTCTCTGTTTGATCCGAAACCGAGACTGTTACAATAACTGGCATATTGCCAATAACATATAAAGGACTTCATATTCACATTTGTTGTTTGTAAATAGTATGTTTTGTATATTGACTTTTTTGTTCAGTAAAGCGTGTTTATATTTTACAATAACTGGCATATTGCCAATAACATATAAAGGACTTCATATTCACATTTGTTGTTTGCAAATAGTATGTTTTGTATATTGACATTTTTGTTCAGTAAAGCGTGTTTATATTTTACAATAACTGGCATATTGCCAATAACATAAAAAGGACTTCATATTCACATTTGTTGTTTGTAAATAGTACGTTTTGTATATTGACTTTTTTGTTCAGTAAAGCGTGTTTATATTTTACAATAACTGGCATATTGCCAATAACATATAAAGGACTTCATATTCACATTTGTTGTTTGCAAATAGTATGTTTTGTATATTGACATTTTTGTTCAGTAAAGCGTGTTTATATTTTAAACTTCATTTTCTCTGTGTCATTACTACTGACAGTGTTTCTGGATATCTAACAAGATAGCCCTAAGTGTCACCTTTCATTAGAGCCCAAGATGAAGCTTCTATGTTGAAGCATTCAAAAGTTATAGACGTTTTTCCAAACTGTGCCAAACTGTGCCATTTGGCACAGTTGAAAAACTCCTGGGAACAACGTGAGAAAAAAAAGCTGTGTAATATATTCATTTTTTGTGGTATTGTTACAAAATTTTGACCTCAGCTTGATAACACTTGGTTCTACATTTCTGTTGCATTTTCCAGCCAGTATCTGACAGCTGTGTGTTATTTGCAAGCATTTGTATCTAAAAAACACCCAGGTGAACTTTATTTTCTTCAAATTCAGTATGTTTAGATGACTGTTACTCAGTAGCAGGAGCACTTAGAGAGATTATGACTGATTTGCCAAAATATTCAGAGAGTTTTCTTTTAAATGAGACCAACCCCATGAAGATGCTGCAAAGGGTTGAAGAACAGCTTTTGATTTACTTTGGGTATGTTATTTTTAGGTGTTTTTAGGGAAATTGAACAGAGTTCAACAGGTTAATGCTGGGCTCACCTTTCTCTGGAACTCCTGCAGGATTTTCTCATTTGTTTCGACTGCATGGCTGGACTGGTTTGTAGCTCTTGCCTAGGACTGGAGATAAGATCTGGGGGCTGGTGAGAGGACCCTGAAGATTTTGGGAGACACAACGGTCATGTTTGGTCAATAACTCCAAATCCTTCTGTGCCAGAGCCGTCACTCTACTCACGGTGGCTTTATTCCAAAGATTCTTATCATCAGTAAAAACACCACAGATTGTAAAAATGTTTTTAATTCAGTGGCAATGATGGCATAAACAATAAGTCAAATCATACCAAAGTTGTGCACAGCTATTTGACATGGTTCCAGTACCAAATACCACGAGTTACTCATTAAAACAATAGCAGATTTGAGTGGAAATTAGGGAAATAGGTCACGACACACCTAAGGCAACAACAACAAAAAATCTAAACCTTGAATTCCTTGCTCAGCACATCTATTCTTTGAGAGTAGCTGTCTGCCCCTTTTTCTCGCTGCCCAACTAGAACTATCTGGCCTGACCCACTCAGTCACAAGCATGTGTAACAGAGGATACACACTCTGCAGCAGCAGCACACTGTGGTGGTGGTGGGGGGCTCACGTGCATAAGATAACAAGATGCTCTGGATAGAGATCCGTGTACTGCAGGCAGGACTGCAGCACTTCATCAACTTTATTCTCTGCCCAGAAATAACCTATGGAGATGGGAGGGCAACAGAAAGACAAGCAGTCAAGACAAAGGACAGGCACATGTATCCTTCACACATTGAAAGTACGTGGTCCACAAAACACACTGTACAACAGGTCAGGGTGTGCCTTTTTGTTGTAACGGTAAGAAGAAAGACTCGGAAACAAAAACCACAAGATGACGTCATGTACATTTTATAAAATTTTGTATTTTTTCACTGAAAGCTAAATAATAAATGACTAATCTTCAACAATTCAATTTTATAGCAGTTCTTGTTATCACTGTAAAAATTGAAAACTGTAACAAAACAGCTGAGATTAGGTGGATTCAACCTGTAATTGAAATGCCTACAATTATAATATTACACAAACTACTCTTACAATCAAAAACTGTTGACTGAAAGGTTGTCCCTGGAATTTCTGTGTGCCTTTATGAAACTAAGTGATTTTTTTTCCCACTGTTATACACCCAAAAACACTGAGGCAGGTATAGTAATAATTGGACTCATGGAGTAGTTCAGGAAATAATAATCCTCATTTTATTATTCTTATGTTATACTGTATATACTTCATTGTTGATAAGTAGTTCCTTAAACTAGCACTCACTTCTGCTCTCTGTCACCAGCTGCACTGACTGTCCCCAAAGGCGAGATTTCTTTTTCAGACTTTCATTAATGTGGGAGACTGCAAAGATTGCCCGCTGGGCCACGGAACGATAAGACCAGTTTTTCTCAATTTTTAAGTAGTCCAGCTCCTGCAGTACCACCCAGGGGATCAGGATAACTGGGAAACCCAGAACTAAGAGAACAACAAAGAGAACACAGAGCTTCATACAAATTTCACAATACAATGCTCATTACATTTAACTTGAATTGCTAAAAATATATATGCTTACACAAATTTTTACAAGTGGGAATTTCAACTGTAGTGACCTTGCAATCAAACGATTTCATTTGGGAGCAGATGCTCCATACATTGATATTTGTCGTTCTTTCATAACTATGGACAAACTGAGTTTAACAGCAAAAGTCCACTCAAAATATCAAAGATCACCACTTGCTCTATAAAAGGTTGTTAGTATTAGTAATTGTTCAAGACATGGTTTACATTAATAAACACCTTTGTGGCCATATCTGCCGATTTCTTTAATGCAGGGGTCACCAACGCGGTGCCCGCGGGCACCATGTCGCCCGCAGGGACCACATGTGTCGCCCGCAGGCCTGTTCTAAAAATAGCACAACTCGCAAGTGAGCTGCAGATGTAGTTTTTTCTGCCGCTATTTTTTATTTTATATTTTTTATATTTTTTAAAATCACACTTGCATTTATATAGATTTTAAAATGACAATGTCTTAAAAATAAAAAAAAATGAAAATATGTTTATTATACGTAAAGTTAAGGTGAACGCTGACCTAGTTCAAAGGTCAGTATTGTGCGCATGACAAAACCTTCGCGCTTGTGGAGCGTAAGCTTAGCTAGCGGGCAGTTAAGATGGTGGGCGCAGTGCAGTTTCCAAGCCCAAAAACATGGCAAAAAAAAGACAGAAAATTTATCATTTTCAAAGTGAGCGGGAGGAAGAGTTCTTTTTTACTACCGTGAAAGGAAGCTGCGTGTATTTCATTTGCGGGGTGATGGCGAAGCGCTACTTCACTACCCACTCTTTTTTTTTTTTTTTGGACTTAACTTGTACCCGTAGGTAGATTTGTTCTGCAGTCCGGTAACAAGCCACCAGCCGCTGCGTGCGCAAGCGCCCCTTAACTCCCTAACCTGCATGTTTTTGCATGAAAAATGAGAACATGCAAACTCCACACAGATCACTGTTGGTCGGGGGCAGGGATCGAACCCGCGATCCCCCGGCCGAGGGTAAACTGCTGCCGCGGTGCTAACCACTGCGCCACCGTGCATATAAGCACTCTCAGTGCTTGTTTAGTTTCTTCTCATGAAAGGACAGTGCTGGTTGCTCAAGCATGATTCTTGGCAAGAACTGTATGGATATAAATCCAGTGAAGAAGAACACACAAAAGTGTGTTTATTAAATGTAACAGATTTTGAGCAGAATTGCAGCAGATTTGTTCAGTTAAAAATGTGATAAGATTTATTTAATATGAAAGTTGATTTTTCTTAAATGTTGCATAACTTTTTCAAACATGGTTCAACATAGTTCATGAATTAAAAGGGTTTAGTTTTTTATGGTTAAAAGGGACTGGTTAAAACTGGACATTTTTTTATGAAATGTAGAAGGGATCATCTGAACAATTGCTGAGATTAATAAAAATAAAGTGTTGAATATTGATCTTGTCTGTTACCCACTCTAAGTTATTGATAATTATTTATATATATATATATATATATATATATATATATATATATATATATATATATATATATATATATATATATACACACACACACACACACAGCTGGTGCCCTTCACATGACTCGATACCCATGAAGTAGCTCTTGGTTTCAAAAAGGTTGGTGACCCCTGCTTTAATGCAATCCAGATGATCGAGGAGAATGCTGGTGGCCAGAATGAGAATGGCGTCCTGCTGTGGGAGCTGTCTGCCTGTAAAGACAAGTTTGCATTATGTTGAATTTTTTTCTTGCCAAATATTCAAAAGTAACATTTTAAAAACATTTGTGAGAGTCTAGCACTTGTGGAATGCAATTTTCTACTTTAACTTTATACAAATTATCACACAGTTTTTGGGATAATCACAGCCTATAATTACATAGTTGGTAGTTGTCTAAAGTTTTTATACTAAAAAGTGCCAGCATGAGCTTAGAAATACAAAAATCAAAACTGATGTAATGTGATTAGTCATGTCATAACAGAAGTTTTAACAGAAGTTTTCATTATAGAGCTTCCTCAAAAGTAAATAACATGTAAAAACCAGTTAAAGGCATACAGTGGCCAGTGCGGTGGCAGAGAGGTTAGCCCTGTGGCAGCACAGCAACTTATCCTTGGCCGGGGGATCATGGGTTCGATTCCAGCCCCCAACCAACAGTGATCTGTGTGGAGTTTGCATGTTCTTCCCATGTCTGCGTGGGTTTACTCCGGGATTTCTCCGGTTTCCTCCCACATGCCAAAAACATGCAAGTTTGGTTAACTGGCATCAAACTGGGGATTCTAAATTGTCCTTAGGTATGAATGTGAGAGTGAATGGTTGTCTGTCTCTCTGTGTTGGCCCTGCGATGGACTGGCGATCTGTCCAGGGTGTACCCTGCCGCTCGCCCGAAGATGCTGGGATAGGCTCCAGCCCCCCCACGACCCGAAATGGATTAAGCGGAAGAAGATGGATGGATGACATACAGTTTTGTGTTATCTTATATGTAACTTAATCTACAGTGCCTTCTAGTGGTAATTTTAAAGTCTATACATTTATCAGTATATTGTTTGAATTAAAAAAAAATTATATTACTATGTCTGCCTGCAGATTCCTCTTCGGGAGGATCAATCCCCATAGAGGTGCACTCTTCCTCAACTTGCACCTATAAAACAAAGTAAATTCTTTTCCTCTGTATTTAAACAAACAACCACACTGTCAATGATGGAGAAGCTCATTCTGATCTTAAAAAATAAATTGCCCTGAGAGTGCTCAGATCTCCTAACCATTAACCTTCCCTTAGCCTAGACGCAGACCCACCTAGGATGTGCTGAAGGTCAGTGGTCAAGGAGAAGTAACTGTTTTCGTGAAATAATAATCATTCCAATCTGACAAAATGTCACAAACATCATGTGACATTTTGTGTGTGAAGCGTAAAGCACAGTTCAAATGATAACAAATAATTTAAATATTCTATAAATATCCCCCTCATGGATCGTCACCTTATCGTGGTGGGGGGGTTTGCGTGCCCCAGTGATCCCAGGAGCTATGTTGTCCGGGGCAATTTGCCTCTGATAGGGTCTCCCAAGACAAACTGGTCCTGGGTGAAGGGCCAGACGAAGAACGATCCAACAGACTCTCATGATAAATTGTATATCAAGGATTCAGTGTACCCCGCCCGGTATGGGGTTACCGGGGCCCCACCCTGGAGCCAGGCCTGGGGGAGGGGCTCGAAGGCTAGCGTCTGGTGGCCGGGTTTCCACCCATGGGACCCGGCCGGGCTCAGCCCGAAGGAGTTACATGGGTCCGCCCTCCAGTAGGTTCACCACCTGCAGGAGGGATCATGGAAGTCCGGTGCTATGTGGATTAGGTGGCAGTCAAAGGCGGAGACCTTGGCGGACTGATCCCAAGCTTTCTAAACTGGCTTTTGGTACGTGGAATGTCACCTCTCTGGTGGGGAAGGAGCCTGAGCTGGTGTACGAGATTGAGCGATACCGGCTAGATATAGTCGGCCTCACCTCAACACACAGCTCCGGTTCCGGAACCAGTCTCCTGGAGAGGGGCTGGAGCTTGGCCTTTTCTGGAGTTGCCCCGGGCGAGAGGCGACGAGCAGGGGTAGGTATTCTTGTATCGCCCCACCTTGCTGCCTCTATATTGGAGTTTTCCCCGGTGGACGAAAGGGTTGCTTCCCTCCGCCTTCGGGTTGGGAAACGGGTCCTGACCATCATTTGTGCCTATGCACCAAATGATGTTTCAGAGTACCCACCCTTTTTGGAGTCTGTGACTGGGGTGCTGGAGGGTGCTCCTCCTGGAGACTCCATTGTCCTACTGGGGGACTTCAATGCGCACGTGGGCAACGACAGTGAAACCTGGAGGGGGGTGATTGGGAGGAACGGCCTGCCCGATCTGAACCCGAGTGGTGTTCAGTTATTGGACTTCTGTGCTAACCACAGTCTGTCTATAACGAACACCATGTTCAAGCATAAGGGTGTCCATATGTGCACCTGGCACCAGGACACCCTAGGCCGCAGGTTGATGATCGATTTTGTTATCGTATCATCAGACCTGCGACCGTATGTCTTGGACACCCGAGTAAAGAGAGGTGCAGAGCTGTCAACTGATCACCACCTGGTGGTGAGTTGGATCCGATGGCAGGGGAGGAAGCCATTCAGACCTGGTAGACCCAAACGTATAGTGAGGGTGTGCTGGGAGCGTCTGGCTGAGGCCCCTGTCCGGGAGGTCTTCAACTCCCACCTCCGGAAGAACTTCAACCACATTCCGAGGGAGTCTGGAGACATGGAGTCTGAATGGGCCATGTTCTCCACCTCTGTTGTTGAAGCGGCAGCCCAGAGCTGCGGCCGCAAGGTGGTCGGTGCATCTCGTGGTGGCAACCCCCGAACCAAGTGGTGGACACCAGTGGTGAGGGGGGCCATTAAGCTGAAGAAGGAGTCCTATCAAGCTTGGTTGGCTTGTGGGACTCCCGAAGCAGCTGAGGTGTACCGGCAGGCCAAGCGGAGTGCAGCTCGGGTGGTTGCTGAAGCAAAAACCCGGGTATGGGAGGAGTTCGGTGAGGCCATGGAACAAGACTTTCGGTCGGCTTCAAAGAGATTCTGGCAAACTGTTCGGCGGCTCAGGAGGGGAAAGCAGCTCCCCGTCCACACTGTGTATGGTGCGGATGGGACACTGTTGACTTCAACTGGGGATATCGTCGGGCGGTGGAAGGAATACTTCGAGGATCTCCTCAATCCCACTGATATGCCTTCCACAGAGGAAGCAGGGTTTGGGGACGAGGGGGATGACTCGCCTATCACAGGGGCTGAGGTCGCCAAGGTGGTTAAAAATCTCCTTGGTGGCCGGGCCCCGGGGGTGGACGAGATTCGCCCCGAGTACCTCAAGGCCCTGGATGTTGTTGGGTTGTCATGGTTGACACGCCTCTGCAACATTGCGTGGAGGTCGGGGGCAGTGCCTTTGGCATGGCAAACCGGGGTGGTGGTTCCTCTCTTCAAAAAAGGGGACCGGAGGGTGTGCTCCAACTTTAGAGGGATCACACTCCTCAGCCTCCCTGGGAAGGTCTATGCCAAGGTACTGGAGAGGAGAGTCCGGCCGTTGGTCGAACCTCGGATTCAGGAGGAGCAATGTGGTTTTCGTCATGGCCGTGGCACATCGGACCAGCTCTTTACCCTCTCGAGAATTCTTGAGGGTTCGTGGGAGTTTGCCCAACCAGTTTACATGTGTTTTGTGGACTTGGAGAAGGCATTTGACCGCATCCCTCGTGGATTTTTGTGGGGGGTGCTTCGGGAGTATGGGGTATCGGGCTTGTTGTTACGAGCTATCCGGTCTCTGTACGACCGTTGTGAGAGTTTAGTTCGCATTGCCAACACTCGGTCGGAGTCATTCCCAGTGAGAGTTGGACTCCGCCAGGGCTGCCCTTTGTCACCGGTCCTGTTCATAATTTTTATGGACAGGATTTCTAGGCGCAGCCAGGGAATGGAGGGTGTCATGCTTGGTGACCACAGGATCTCATCTCTGTTGTTTGCAGATGATGTTGTCCTGTTGGCTTCATCCAGCAATGACCTACAGCTCTTGCTGGGACGGTTTGCCGCTGAGTGTGAAGCGGCTGGGATGAGAATCAGCACCTCCAAGTCCGAGTCCATGGTCCTCAGCCGGAAAAAGGTGGATTGTCCTCTCCGGGTTGGGGACAGGCTCCTGCCCCAAGTGGAGGAGTTTAAGTATCTTGGGGTCTTGTTCACGAGTGAGGGGAAAATGGAGCGAGAGATCGACAGACGGATTGGAGCAGCATCTGCAGTGATGCGGACGTTGTACCGGTCTGTTGTGGTGAAGAGGGAGCTTAGTTCTAAGGCAAAGCTGTCGATTTACCAGTCAATCTACGTTCCTACTCTCACCTATGGTCACGAGCTTTGGGTAATGACCGAAAGAACGAGATCGCGGATACAAGCGGCTGAAATGAGCTTTCTCCGTAGGATTGCTGGACTCACCCTCAGAGATAGGGTGAGGAGCTCAGTCATCCGGGAGAGGCTCAGAGTAGAACCGCTGCTCCTCCACATTGAAAGGAGTCAGTTGAGGTGGTATGGGCATCTGATTAGGATGCCTCCTGGACGCCTCCCACTTGAGGTGTTTCAGGCACGTCCCACTGGGAGGAGACCCCGGGGCAGACCCAGGACTCGGTGGAGAGACTATGTCTCCCAGCTGGTCTGGGAACGCCTTGGTATCCCCTCTGAAGAGCTGGAGCAGGTGGCTGGGGAGAGGGAAGTCTGGGCTTCTCTGCTTGAACTGCTGCCTCCGCGACCCGGACCTCCGGAAAAGCGGTAGAAGATGGATGGATGGATGGATGGATAAATATTAATTCAGGTGAAGTAAGCACATTGGAATTGACTGTCCTCACCTTTACATCTTCATCACTTGAGGATGACAGTCTCTTGCGTTTCTTTTTTTTAATGTCTTGCCATTGTTTTTGTGAAGGTTGAAGCAGCACCTATCATTATAATAGATAATAAATCAATAATCAACACAAGTACCTTGTGTTAATTATCGAAAAAAACATTACAATGTTTTGATAATTACCTCTTCAAAAACACCAGCTGTATTTCAATAATACATCATCTAAGCGGCAGCGCAGTGGTGGAATGGTTAGCACTGCGGCAGCACAGCAACTCACCCTTGGCCGGGGGATCCTGGGTTCGATCCCAGCACCCGACCAACAGTGATCTGTGTGGAGTTTGCATGTTTATGAATGAATAAGGTTTATTGTCAATACTACCATACATAATACATACAGGAGAATTGAAATTTGACTTGACATTGGGCGCGCTCAGTAAGCGCATCCCATAGCCGGGGCAGCCCGAAGGCGCCAGTCGAATGGGGGGGGGAGGATAGGGAAAAACACAATAGGAGAGAGAAAAAAATGCATTGTTGATCAAAATAGAGCTCATTTGTGACCAAAATTTTGATTACAAGAAAAAAAAACTCTCAAATGCACAATTAGCAGACAATAGATCACACAATGACAAAGCAGTAGTTGAGAGAGTCAGTGTATTGTGAATATACAGTACATCAGTAATTGTGTCAGTAGTGTAATGTTGAGTGCAAGTGTAGGTGTGTCAATTGCTAGTGAACAGCAGAGGGCGCCTCCTGGCAGTGGATAGATGTTAAAGTCATGTGATCTAAACAGTCTAGCGTCTCTCGCTCTGCTTGCAGGTGGTAAATTGTCACATGGTGCACTGTCCTTGAGCATTCATCTGTTGAGACAATAACAACTGTGTCTTGTTTGGGTTAGCAGAGAGCCGCTCCTTCCGCTTATCTTCGTCAGGAGGAATGTAAACACGGGGCACAAAAGACAAGGTCAAATCAAATCAGCACAGTGCACTCAGAGAATAGAATTTTTCCTCATCCGTGCAATTCTGTGCCTTCATAATTTCCATGCAGGCTTAAGCTTTTTTCCATGGAGAGCACAGGGCTCCAGATGTATTCCTCCACTGAATCACTGTCATTCAGTTCACCTTTGCCGCTACTCGTGCCCTCCCCAACTGGTCGAATTTGATGAAGGAGCTTGCCGGGTCCGCTTTGATCAGCTCTCTCACCTTCCTTCAATTTCTGATGCATCAGGGAACTTCACAGCCAAAAATAGAAGTCCTGAGATCATAACCAATAATGTTTCCACAGACGCATGAATTCCAATGTCCATGAGTCTCCTCGCAGGTCCCAATTCTTGGGCTCCCCCTTGGCCCGATTCTTGTTGAAAAATAGTGACAATAGCACATTTAAGCCGCTTCCAAATCCATAATTTCCATTTAGATTAAGATTCAGCAGGAGAAGAGCGACTAAACACAGACAAAAACACAACATTGCAAAGCTGGGAATAGATCAGGAAGGCAGACGAGAGGAGGGAAGAAAAATGCGACTGCTCTCTCTCAAGGCAAGAAGAAGAAGATGTTCTCCCCGTGTCTGCGTGGGTTTACTCTGGGATTTCTCCGGTTTCCTCCCACATGCCAAAAACATGCAAGTTAGGTTAATTGGCCTCAAACTGGGGATTCTAAATTGTCCTTAGGTATGACTGTGAGAGTGAATGGTTGTCTGTCTCTCTGTGTTGGCCCTGCAATGGACTGGTGATCTGTCCAGGGTGTACCCTGCCTCTCGCCCAAAGATACTGGGATAGGCTCCAGCCCCCCCGTGACCCGAAATGGATTAAGCAGAAGAAGATGGACGGATGGATGGATGGATGGACATCATCTAAGCACGATAAACAAGATTTCTGGATGATCTCTCCTATAACTGGATGCAAATTTAAAAGAGTGCAAACAACAAGTTATCCTAGGCTGTATGAAGGACAGCGAATTTGTCATTAAACTCTTCAAGTGTAAATATAATGTAAAATGGACAGTAATAGAAAAGACAAGACATTAGGTTGGGTCTCATCGTTAGCTCCTTATAAGTTTAAAGCTTATTAATAATACTTGTAATACCTCATTTGTAACACTAGGTGGGGCACCACTCACGGTTTTTTAGTATCCAGAGCGAGATGGAGCGACCTGCAACGAAACAGACAAACGGACATTGAAACAATGTAGGGAGAAGCTGAAGGTGAAGGTGAGAGAACCATGGATGGTGAGTGTTTTGTGATATTGTGCATCTTTTCGCTTATTTATCCTATTGGTGGCAAGCTCACATTTTTTGAGCAATACAACGCCATTCTCTCTTGGCTAATGAGTGGTAGCGAGGAGCACTAGCTAGTTAATAGCCAAGTCTGCTGATTCACGCTTGCTTTGTCTGAAGTATTCGCTTGTGAGAGCAAAACGATGAAATATGTTAATCCTGGTTAAAATCCTGGTTTGTGTACGTGTTGCACTTTGGTGCTATGCATTAAGTTGTGTATATTTTCTTTCTAGAATCTGTTTCCACATGCCAGGGGTCTGCCTCCCTCCGCATGTTGTGTTTATTATGGATACAGGTCAAGTGGACCCCAGGATCCAAAATCTCAACATATACAACTGCATTTTCAAACCAGTGATTTATGAAGTGATTCATATAATTTCTTAAAGCCTCATAATAGACCCACATACCCATTCTGTGGATTTTCCAAAAACAGTGTTGGAACAGCATTGTCGTGCTGTTTCTTTTCAACCACAAACCCCTGGATTGAAAATGTACTTGTACATGTACAGAGTGGATCCTGGGGTGCTCACTTGTCAGAGGGTCCACAACCTGGTCCCATTTTTAGCTGTGGTTTAGGAAGTACTGATATAATTCTTTTTTTGAAAAACTGATGTAGCACATGAACTCACTTTCGAATGGACTTGCAATCACATACCTGACATCTACTCAGGTTTTGTCATAATGGTTACGGTTTTCAAGACCCCATTCCGGGTTACGGCTTTATTAATCAAAATTATGGTTTTTCACTAAAAATTCAGTCAAAAATTTTACATCGTAAAAAAAACCCCGAAAGCAATTCCAAACACGAGATCGCTAGGAATCGTATCTAAATTTACCTGAAGCATTTGCTAAGCTATCACTATCGCTATAGCTAACACCATAGCTAGTCATAGCACCTAACACTGACACAAAGAAGCGACTCTGTCCCTGGTGATTGGGGCTCGCCGGAGGAACCAACCGAGGCAACAGTTGGACGGGAGCCGGATCGGAGTTCAAGTGCAGCGGTGGTAGGAGACGGGGACCAGTGGAGGAGCAGCCGGGGCCCCAGCTGGATAAGAGCTGGAATCGGAGCCCAGCTACAGCGGCGGGGCTCGGCGGAGGAACTACTGAGGAGGACGGCAGTAGGTGGCGGGGCTCAGCGGAGGATCTACTGGGACCCCAGCTGGACAGGAGCAGGATCGGAGCTCAGCTACAGCGGCGGTGGGCGGCAGGACTCGGTGGAGGAGCTGCCAGTACCCCGGCTGGACAGGAGCTCAATTGCAGCGGCAGTAAGCAGTGGGAGCGGAGGAGGCTAGCTGAGGCCCAGCTGGATTCGAGGTCGGTTGGATTGGATACCAGCAACACCAGCAGAGATTGTTTTACTGTCAACAGGTCAGTAAAAATGCCACCAAAGAAGAAGGAAATGGAAGAGATCAAAAAATCTCTGAACTAAGTTCAGAGATTTTATCTTCTTGGAACATAAGTCAATATTATACAGTAATAAGTGGCATTCAGCTGTTTGTTTTATGTCATTTAAGCACAGTTCTGGTACTTAAAAATCATAAAAACCCAGGAGCTTCGGGGGGCTTCGCCCCCCTTGCCCCCCCCCCCCAACAGGGCTCTGCCCCGGTCCCCGCTGGGGGACTGCATCCCACAGACCCCCTGCTAAATTTTCAGATAATTTCCCCAACCCCAAATCACATCCCTGGGTAAAGCATGACATACTGAGGCAGGCCAGAAAGTTACGGGGAACAGAAGTTTACCTAAATGAACATTTAACAAAAACTAAAGCTGAAATAGCACGGCAAGCACGGATGCTGAAAAGACAAAGATACAGGCAACATGGACAAGAAATTGTAGAGTTTGGATCAAACTAAATGGAACACCTGAGGTAGCAAAAGAGTATAATAATCAGATATCTTACTGACTTAAATAAATATCAATGAACACTGATTAACAAAATTAAGAGATTATGATAATCCATATCCACACACATGGCAAGTCTTTTCGTGAGGAATACTCCAACGCATTTCCAGGAATTATTATTGTGGACTGTGAGCACATATTAAGCCATGTGAACAAGAACAAAACTGAGTTCAGGTCCAGTCTGTCAGCTAAAGTTCTGGGCAACCTCATGACCAGGAAAATGACGATGACAGCTTCGGGTAACATGTGCCACAGTGTGTTCCATTCAGAAGACCAACTGAAGAAAGCTAAGAAGTCCACCATGGAAAACAACAATGCTTGAGAGTTACCATAGAGTTTGTCCTTGATCTTTTCCATCAGCATATCTGCATTGACAATTTAAGGAAAATAGAAACATGATTGTTGAAGAAATATGAGGTTGTTAGCCACATTTTAACTTGATTTAATGCTAATATTTGTTTGCCGTCGGGGGGCTTTGCCCCCCTGAACCCCTCACCAGGACTTTGTCCTGGACCCCGGCTAGCTACTAGGCTTTTCAGGTTTTAAAAGTTGGAAGGTATGCATTCAATGTGCTTCATTGAAATGACTTAAAGTAGAACTGAACTGAACGGCATTGAACGGCACTGGGTGATAGTACATACAATTATAAAGATAATTTGTCATTTGCACCCCCTCCACAAATCCCGGAATCTTGGAGAAAATTGCGATTTTGAATTTCCCGCCCTAAAAAATCAGACAAATCCGCCGATTAACCGGAAGTGCAGCCGGAGTTCCGCGTGACGTCCCGAGTGTGACACAGTCCTCCATGTTTACCATTGCGAGCACGTCGACACTGGTTGTTTTTGGTGCATTTTGTCGTGATAGTCGACTACAAAACACTTCCAACACCTGGGAAGATCTGTTCAGTGGCCAAGGAAAGCTGTCATGGCGACGAAAGAAAAGAAAGGGGGAGGAAAAGCGACCGGGAAGCGATGCGTTTCTAGATATAGATATTACACCTTTCGCGCCCTCAGTGCATCGCGGATTTTTCAAAAATATTCATCAAAAATTCAAAATTGAGAAAAAATGGCACGAAAGTTGCCCGGGCGCTAGCAGAAGGCAGGGAGACTACATTAGAACATCAGGTATCAACACGGAGAGCCCACACAACTCAAAATCCACCTCTCTGACCACCACTCCACTCCTCTCCGCCCACCTTTTCACCGCTCGGGAATCTCGCAAGCTGATTGGCCGAGACGTTTTACCCAGCTTCTCTCCCTGCAGAGCGCACATACCCAGCGAAGGAAGACCGCATTCATTGTTCTTTATCGCTCATGTTGCTTAGTGGCACTTTTCGCTGTTCTCTTGTGCCTTTTTGTGCAAAATAGTGCTTGTGACGCCCTTGGGGGGGGGGGGGTGACGCTACTTCGCGGTTTTTCACTTTTCGCGTTTGATTCTGGTCCCCATTAAACGTGATAAGTGAGGGATCACTGTATTTATAAATAGCACAGTCAAATGCAGAGGCCAGTTCTGTTCATGTGTATTGCCACTATAGTCTGTAGAAGTATTGTAATACATAGCCCAATTTTTTGAATGAATGAATGAATTTATTTATTTCGGATAGTACAGTACAGGTTGAAAGAAACTGAATGATATAACAACAAGGTCAAATTGAACAATGACTCATCTGATTATACAATTCAACGTAAGTTATCCGAAATGGGTGATGGCTGAAGCCGCAGCTTATATTGCCCACCCATATTCCATCCAAGAATTCAAAAGAGAAAACAGGCAAGAGCGATTACAATTCAAAACAAAACTAAGACAAAATGTGACCGAGAAAAAAGAAAACTAAGCTACAACACAACACAGGCTGGATATGTTACAACTCGCCGCTCATTAGCGGCGCCAGCTGCGCGCACACTTGCGCCTCGTCAGCAGCGTGGGATATAAGCCACTCTGCCCTGGGCTTCGGCATGAAGCCGTCTGATTCCTTCAGCCCTCTTGCTGCAGAGGAACCCCCTCATCTCCCAACAAGATCTACAGCGTAAATATGCCTACCTCTGCCTTTCCAGTCTCTCCCCTGTGCACAGGTGTATTCCCCGGCGGCGGACCTCGCCTCTGCATCGCCGTCTGCCAGCTGCTGTCACAGGTGCATTAGGTCTCTGTCTCCTGGGCTCACCCTTGTGCACGCCTGCCACCTGCCACACTCCTGCATCCTCCTCTGTCTCGTCACCGATCCTGAATGCCTCTTCACTCTGAAAACTCTGGTGTTCTTGACTGCTGGAACTGCTATCATCTGCCATTGTTGCTTTGTTTAAGGATCACACTCGTGACGTCACGCAGCGTCGTCTGCACTACTTCCGGTTTGTTTGGCACTGCCGGCCAGAGGCAAAAGTTTATCAGCTTATAGCTTGGCCATCGCACGGCCTAAAAATTTCTTTTATGTGTTGAAAAATACAATAGGTAATAAGGAATTAATCTGCTATTCTACTTTTTGCGCCAAAAGGTGGGTTCAGTTCTACTTTAAGTCAGCTAACTGTATTAACTCATTCAGATTTCTGAGGCCACAATAAAAACAAATTATTTTAAACATAACCTGGTGCCTGCAAAATCTGCTCTATTGAGGCACAGCAAAATGACAACTGTGCTTAAATACAACAACAAAGCATTTTTGTCACATCCCACCACTGGCTTTCACAAGTGTATTTCCCTAATATATGTTTTGAACTTTCTTTAACTAACCACCATCCATTTCTGTGTTTCGTTTGTGCAAGAGGAAAAGGAGCCAACCCACAATGGACCACTGTGTTTGCCCAGATGCATGGTGACAAGGTGCGGCTCCATGAACGGCAGCTTGAACAGCACCGTGAAGCACTTGCCCAGCACATGAAGGCCATCAACCGGCTTGCTGATAACACATGTGAAGCAAGGGAACAATTCAATTCAATTCAATTCAACTTTATTTATATAGCGCCATTTCACAACAACAGTCATCTCATAGCACTATCAGCTGTAGGGGGGGAACCTCCACAGTTGCAGAAAGACCCCAGCAATCAGGCGATCCCCTGTGAGCAAGCACTTGGCGACGGTGGAGAGGAAAAACTTCCTTTTAACAGGAAGAAACCTCCAGCAGAACCAGGCTCAGGGAGGGGCAGTCATCTGCTGCGACTGGCTGGGGGGTGAGGGGATAGAGAAGAAGAAAAGAACAGACATGTAGAGAGCAAACAGCACGATGGGGACTCAATCTATGGGAGAGAACAAACAGATGTTAATGACCAGCAAAAAAAAAATATTTCATAGAGAGTGAGGAAAGGAGTGAGGCCCAGTGCATTACTGGAGGTCCCCCGGCTGACTAAACCTATTAGCAGCATAACTAAGGGAGGGTTCAGAAACACATGATCCCTCCCTAATTGTAGGCTATATCAAAAAGGTAGGTTTTAGCCCTATTCTTAAAAACAGAGATCGAATCTGACTCCCGAATCCAGATTGGCAGCTGATTCCACAGGAGAGGAGCTTGATAACTGAAGGCTCTGCCTCCCATTGTACTTTTGGAGATTCTAGGTATTACAAGTAATCCTGCATTTTGGGAGCGTAGTGCTCTGTTAGGATAATACGGTAGTATCAGATCTTTTAAATAAAAAGGAGCCTGATTGTTTAGAACTTTGTAAGTAAGAAGAAGGATTTTAAACTTAATTCTAAACTCTATGGGAAGCCAATGAAGGGAGGCCAGAACCGGAGAGATATGATCTCTCTTTCTAGTACCTGTTAAAACTCTTGCTGCAGCATTTTGGATCAGCTGAAGACTTTTTAAAGATGTTTTAGGACAGCCTGATAATAAAGAATTACAATAATCTAATCTCGAGCTAACAAAAGCGTGGATCAGTTTCTCAGCATCACTCTGAGACAAGATGCTCCTAATCTTGGCAATATTACGCAAATGATAGAAGGCAGTCTTAGAAACAAATTTAATATGTGAATTGAAGGACAAATCCTGATCAAAAATAACTCCAAGGTTCCTCACAGAGCTATTAAGAGAAAGAGTAACCGCATCCAAACTGAAAGTTTGATTTGGAAAGGAATTTCTAAGGTTTTTTGGACCAACAAGAATAACTTCAGTCTTATCTGAATTTAATAGCAGGAAATTACAAGTCATCCAAGCTTTGATTTCCTTAAGACAGGCTTCTAACTTGGCTAATTGATTACTATCATCCGGCTTCATTGACAGGTATAATTGTGTGTCATCTGCATAACAATGAAAATGTATACAGTGCTTTCTAATAATGTTGCCTAACGGAAGCATATATAAACTAAAAAGAGTAGGGCCTAGCACAGATCCCTGTGGAACTCCATGACTAAGCTTTGAGTTGAAAGAAAACTCATTATTTACATGAACAAACTGGAACCTATCAGATAAATAAGATCTAAACCATTGCAACGAAGTTCCATTAAGTCCAACATAGTGTTCTAATCTATCAAGTAGAATATTATGATCGATAGTATCAAAAGCTGCACTAAGGTCTAAAAGGACAAGTACAGAAACTAGTCCATTATCAGATGCAATGAGGAGGTCGTTAGTGACCTTCGCTAAGGCTGTTTCAGTACTATGATGGATTCTAAAACCAGATTGAAACTCTTCAAGTAAACCATTTCCCTGCAGGTGGTCAAATAATTGCGTAGCAACAACTCTTTCTAAGATTTTTGAAATGAAAGGGAGATTAGAGATTGGTCTATAGTTAGCTAAAGCTCCTGGATCTAGCGTTGGCTTTTTGAGTAAGGGTTTAATTACAGCCGTTTTAAAAGCCTGCGGTACATGGCCTAAAGTTAATGAAGAATTGATTATATGAAGAATAAAGCTACCAATAAGTGGGAAGACTTCTTTAAAGGCCAAATGTCACGTAACAGGGTACTTTAAATATCTTGAAACTAGATATAAAAGGGAACCGATCCGTTCGGGTCTTGGTGCATATGCTTCAGTAACAACGGAATATTCGTTAATTTAAAACTGCCGCGCTTGGCCTGACACGGCCCCTGGAATCGCCTGGGGAAGAAGGCGGAAGTGACGAAATCGATTGTACCCTAGTTTGATGCTTGGGGTATTTCAATTGATTGTTTATATGGAGACTGGAAGGTTGAAGTGAGCAACAAGAAGAAAAAATTGGATATTTCACCCATACCTTAAAACAGGACTATCAGGGACAGCTGGGTAATAAGGGACACTTCTCTGGGAAATGTTTTCATACCTGTCAAGTGAGACGTTTTCGCCGTACTTCAACACCGTAAAAAGCGGCTATAAGGAACTGCGGAGCAACAAGGGACACCTCTCTGGGAAATGCCCCAAATGCAGCTCGTGTTGTTATTGTCAAATATTTTAAGGATTCATGGATATTTGACAATAACAACACAACTGAGCGTCCGGCGCAAAATAAAAAAAAAAAGCAGAATTCTGTATTTGTCAGGCGATCTCTGTCTGTTCCGCAACCGCTGCACAGCTCAACGTGTTAAACCATTGTCCTAATGACTTCTCATGGTAGTGAGAATAGCTCAAGCTGAGCGATCAGCCCGCCCAGACAATTAAACTAATGATTGACTCCACACTTCGAACAGTAGTGAGAATAGCTCAAGCTGAGCGATCAGCCTGCCCCGACAATTAAACTAATTAGTGACTCCACACTTCTCATGGTAGTGCGAATAGCTGACGCTGAGCGATCTGCCATCACCTGCTGTGGGTGATCACACACAGGACTGCTCCTCAAGACACTCAGTTTTTTTTCCAGTATATTTTTTCTTTTGGGCGTACAGAAATGGCAATACGCCTGTTTTTGCTAAAATTGCATTTTCCCCGTATTTTCCTTAAAATATTTGACAATAACAACACGAACTACATTTAAAACATTTCCCAGAAAAGTGTCCCAAACCACTCCGCCGTCTCCCACAGCCACGCTTGGCACCAAAATACGGCAAAAACGTCTCACTTGACAGGTATGCGCCTCCATTTTCATATTGATCTGGTCAGTTTCTTGACAGCAGCGGCTCTCCTCCACTGTAATAATAATGGCTTCAGAAAAATCAATATTTATGGGGCGCCCTGGACAGACCCCCTTCGGCTTCGCAATTCTGGAGGCAATTAATGTCCAGTTCAATGACATTTTCCACTGGTTCTGCTCTCTGGTCATCGTTGGAACTGTTGTCATCAGACAAAGCATCTGATTCCGTCTCGGACGGCTCGAACCTGTAAGGTTCTATGCCTCTGTCACTGTCTGAACCACTGACAAAAAAAAAGACAAAAAAAAAAGACAAAACTAAACTAATTTGTTCACAATCGCTGTCACTTTCCGTCATGATTGTCCAATGTTGATAAGTGTGAATGTGGATAGGCAGGGCAGCCAGGGTACAACTGGTGATGTCAAAAACATGGGCGTGGTCTGGACTGGCTGTCACAAGCCAGCAAGCAAGGTGGGGCCTTCACCTGGTGTATTTTGTGCAATTATGTAAATACAGGTGGGTGATATGGTCTCCGGTATGAATATTTGGTTTAAGCTATGTGTATTTTATCTAAATTCGTTGTCATTTAGAAAAAAAAATTATGTGACATTTGGCCTTTAAATAACCTGGTAGGAATAGGGTCTAAAAGACAAGTTGAAGGTTTGGATGAGGAAACTATTTTGTCTAACTCACAAAGGTTGATTGGAGTAAACTCATCAAGACAGAGATCAATAGAAGGAGTTGTAGTAGTTACAGTATTTAAGTTAACTGTGGGAAGAATCTGATTGATTTTATCTCTGATGGATGAAATTTTATTATTGAAAAAGTTCATAAAGTCCTGACTAGTAAGCTCTAAGGGAATACTAGGATTGACAGAGTCCTGACTCTTTGTCAACCTGGCTACAGTACTGAAAAGAAACCTGGGATTATTCTTGTTCTCTTCTATTAATGCAGAGTAATAACTCGTTCTAGCTTTTCTAAGAGATTTTTTATAAATTAAAAGATGATTTCTCCAAGCTAAATAGATTTCATCTAAATTAGTAGAGCGCCATTTTCTTTCTAATTGACGAGTCTTCTGTTTTAAGGTATGAGTTTCTGTGTTGAACCAAGGAGTTAGAAATCTCTGATTAGACTTTTTCTTTTTTAAGGGGGCCACCAAGTCTAGAGTCTGATGCAGAGAAGCTGAAACACTATCCACCATGTTATCAATTACAGAAGGAGCAAGCTGTCTATAGCTTATTTCTGTTGTGTTGACACATGGCATAGAGGAAACAATCTGCATAAATTTGGAAACAGCATCATCTGAGAGGCATCTACTGTAATAATATTTTTCTTTAGGAGCCAAATAGTCAGAAATAGTAAAATCAAAGGTTAACAGACAATGGTCTGACAGCACAGGGTTATGAGGAGACACTACAAGATTTTCTATTTCTATGCCATATGTCAAAACAAGGTCCAATGTATGGTGGAGGTAATGAGTAGAATTTCCTACTTTCTGAGAAAACCCAATCGAGTCTAATATTGAATTGAATGCCACATTAAGGCAGTCACTATCTACATCCACATGTATATTAAAGTCCCCTACTATAATTATTCTATCAGATTTCAGCACTAAATCAGCTAAGAAATCAGCAAATTCGGATAAAAATTCTGAGTAGGTTGATGGGGGACGATAAACTATGGCAAATAAAATTGGGTTTAACCTAAAATTGCTAAAGTGCCCAATACTGAGGACCAGGCCCTCAAAGGAATTATAACATGTTTTTTGCTTTACATTAACTAGTAATTTGGAATTGTAAATTGTTGCTACTCCTCCTCCACGACCAGAACTTCTGGGATTTTGACAGTTTAAATAACCAGAGGGAGTTGATTCATTTAAACCAACATAATCCTCTTGTCCTAACCAAGTCTCTGTAAGGGAAATTAAATCAATCTGATGATCAATTAACAAATCATGGACTAACAGAGACTTGGGAGTTAGAGACCTAATATTTAATAAACCACATTTAATTTTTAAATTATGAGGAGGAACAGAGGCCAAATCATTCAATTTAGAGGCTTTATGTTTAATTTGAGTTTTACCAATATTTTGCTTTATCACTTTGGGATGCTTATACATTATATTTTTATTCACTTTGGAGGGAGCAGACAACGATTCTCTGATGGGGAAGACAGGGGCTAAGCTGAGGGGTGGCGGATGAAGAGGAGCTGCAGAGAGGCGTGTAAGACAGCGACTCTGCTTCCTGGTCCCAACTCTGAGTAGTCATGGTTTTGGAAATTTGGATAAAAAAGATGCCAGATTGTTAGATAAATGAGAAGCACCATCCAAAGTGGGATGAATGCTATCTCGTCTCATAAGACCAGGTTTTCCCCAAAAAGAGCTCCAATTGTCAATGTAGCCCACGTTATTTGCAGGACACCACACAGACAGCCAGCGGTTCAAGGATGACGAGCGGCTAAACATGTCATCACTGGTCAGATTGGGGACGGGCCCAGAGAATACTACAGTGGCAGACATCGTTTTTGCAAACTCACACACCGATTCTATATTAAGTTTCGTGACTTCCGACTGCCGGAGACGGATGTCATTAATGCCGGCGTGAATAACAATTGTGGAATATTTACAGTTACTTTTAGCCAGCATTTTTAAATTTGACTCGATGTCGCCTGCTCTGGCCCCAGGAATGCATTGGACTATGGCCGCTGGAGTCTCTAGGTTCACGTTTCTGACTACAGAGTCGCCAATGATCAGAGTTTTTTCCTCAGCGGGTGTGTCGCTGAGCGGGGAAAAACGATTAGAAACGTGAACAGGTTGGTGGTGTACCGGGGCTTTGCGACTAGGTTTCCTTCTCACCGTCACCCACCCAGTCTCCTCGCTGCTGAAGAGAGCCGAGGGACCGCTGACAGTGGGACCTAAGCTAGCTAGCACCGCTGCAGCTAATGGGCGTCCGTCAAGATTAACTGGCACAGACGGTGTTTCAATGCAGCGGAGCCGGGATTCCAAATCAGACAACCTCGCCTCGAGCGCCTCAAAAAGACAACATTTATTACATTTACCGTTATCGCTAAAAGAGGCAGAGGTGTAGCTAAACATCTGACAGAGAGAGCACACCAGAGGAGGAGAGGAAAGAGAGCTAGTAGCCATAGCTAGTGGCTAGAGAGCAAACCACAAAGCAAACCACACAGGCAGACAGCAAAACAGGAAGTGACGATACGTTACCACAAGGAAGTGACGATCACCACGTGATCGTCACTTCAACAACAAGAAGTCGAACAAGAAGTCGCCTTCCAAAGGAAGGAGATGGCACAAACTGCTGCCTTCAATCAAGCTTTTCTGGCTGAACTGGGCAAGCTTGTGAACGCGATGAGCGGCCAGCTCCCCATCCCCAGTGTTTTTTTTAACTTGTGTACATATGAAATAAAATGGTCTGTAATTGTGCTGCTACTTGTAATAAACCAGTGACTGTGTTTGCATCATGATTGTGTTTTGTCTGTTATGACACTGGTGGGAAAAGAGCCAATTACATACATATCCTCTCTTCTGACCAAATTCAGCTGTAAATCAGGTTATGTGTCTGTAGTAGTACATGACCAACTTTCTCCAAAGTTTTAGAAAAAAGTGTTGCTAGACAATTTTATTGGAGTATATTATGGAGTCTAATTACTTAAACATCTTATAAAAGTCTATAGATCAAGATCAGGTTGTAGGTTGTTTTAGACCAGGGGTCACCAACGCGGTCACCAACGCTGTTCTAAAAATAGCACAACTCGCAAGTGAGCTGCAGATGTAATTTTTTCTGCCGCTATTTTTAATTTTATATTTTTTATATTTTTTAAAATCACACTTGCATTTATATAGATTTTAAAATGACAATGTCTTAAAAACAAAAAAAATGAAAATATGTTTATTATACGTAAAGTTAAGCTGAACTCTGACCTAGTTCAAAGGTCAGTATTGTGTGCATGACAAAACCTTCGCGCTTGTGGAGCGTAAGCTTAGCTAGCGGGCAGTTAAGATGGTGGGCGCAGTGCGGTTTCCAAGTCCAAAAACATGGCAAAAAAAAAGACAGAAAATTTATCATTTTCAAAGTGAGCGGGAGGAAGAGTTCTTTTTTACTACCGTGAAAGGAAGCTGCGTGTATTTTATTTGCGGGGCGATGGCGAAGCGCCACTTCACTACCCACTCTTTTTTTTTCTTTTTTTGGATTTATCTTGTACCCGTAGGTAGATTTGTTCTGCAGTCCGGTAACAAGCCACCAGCCGCTGCGTGCGCAAGCGCCCCTTAACTCCCTAACCTGCATGTTTTTGCATGAAAAACGAGAACATGCACCACCAGAACATGCAAACTCCACACAGATCACTGTTGGCCGGGGGCAGGGATCGAACCCACGATCCCCGCGATCCCCCGGCCGAGGGTAAACTGCTGCCGCGGTGCTAACCACTGCGCCACCGTGCATATAAGCACTCTCAGTGCTTGTTTAGTTTCTTCTCATGAAAGGACAGTGCTGGTTGCTCAAGCATGATTCTTGGCAAGAACTGTATGGATATAATTCCAGTGAAGAAGAACACACAAAAGTGTGTTTATTAAATGTAACAGATTTTGAGCAGAATTGCAGCAGATTTGTTCAGTTAAAAATGTGATAAGATTTATTTAATATGAAAGTTGATTTTTCTTAAATGTTGCATAACTTTTTCAAACATGGTTCAACATAGTTCATGAATTAAAACGGTTTAGTTTTTTATGGTTAAAAGGGACTGGTGAAAACTGGACATTTTTTATGAAATGTAGAAGGGATCATCTGAACAATTGTTGAGATTAATAAAAATAAAGTGTGGAATATTGATCTTGTCTGTTACCCACTCTAAGTTATTGATAATTATTTATTTATGTATATATATATATATATATATATATATATATATATATATATATATATATATATGTATATATATACACACACACACACACACACACACACACAATTTGTTATTTTAGAGGAGTGTGTCAAGCTGGTGCCCTTCACATGACTCGATACCCATGAAGTAGCTCTTGGTTTCAAAAAGGTTGGTGACCCCTGTTTTAGACCAACAAAATCTTGTGATGCAGTGAATCATGACATTGTAGTTAAAAAAAAAAAAAAATATTTAGACACATTTTGGCAATCCAGCCTTGCTATGTTTCCATGTTATCTGTGTGTAATGGTAAATAATGAAAGATTTTTCTTAACCAAACTTCTACTTTTCCACCCTGGAAAATTGGCAGGAATGCAAGGGGTTAAAAAAAGTTAAAAAAAAAAAGTTTGTGTTTGCATCATGATTTTCTATTTTGTCTGGTAAGACACCAATGTGAAAAGAGTTAACAATACAAACCGTTTATCAGTGATGTTGAAAATAATGGCTAATTCTTAAGAAAAAGTAACCAAAAACAATTATTTTATTTACTGAAGACTGTATTGCTGGATGTGCCACTGCAGAAGACATTACACTTCAGTCATAGTACCAGTATATGGAGGAATTCTGTGCCATATTAGCATCTGTATATTCTAATAATGGGTTAAGGCAGGGGTGCCCAATCATGTGCCATAGAGGGCCAAGACCCTGCAGGCTTTACCTCCAGCTAGTGTCTTCAACAGCAGATTCCACCAAATTTCTTCCACTGACTGCTGATCAGTGAAAACACCTGCTGAAGATACTGGGTAGAAGAGAGGACCTGCAGGGTCTTGGCCCTCCATGGCACATGATTGGACACCCCTGGGTTAGGGTTTAATGGGATTTAACATTTTAACACAAACTGCTTTATAGTTCATAATCCTGTTGGCAGACTTACACCAAACCAAAAGTGATTTATCAAACTGCTGGATTGTTCCTAGACAGCTTTTCAAATCTTTTAGTATTTAATTTATGTCACTTGGTGGTAACCTTAATGCATAAAACAAAAGTGGAGACAGATCTGCAAAAAGTACCAAGGTTTATTGTCAAAATTCCCAGTGCAATACTAAATGAATACATGCATTGTTGATGCAGAGAATATATATTTATATAGTATTTACAGGCATCTATCCAGTAAATCAAGTATTTTCCATGTAACCTTGTGACTGCATTATTTTAATTACTTTTAATACTAGATCAAGTTTGTTTTGGCCTAAAATGCATCATAATTGTTAAATATATCTTATTATACCATATACAGTGAACATCAGGACTCACGATGCCATCATATAGACAAAAGGACCATGCCGTCATATACACAATAAGACAACACTTTAAACTACACCCATTCGAAGCAGTAAATCTGGAAATCTTAAATATCACTCAATAAATTCAAGAAATTTCTGTCAGTTTCTGTGTCAATCTGGAAATCTTACACCCATTTGAAGCAGTACATTGCTATGCCATCATTAAAGATCATAGGACATCTTCAAAGATCAAACGCAGGCATGACTTGCGATCATAGCACTTGCTATGACACCATCAAAGATCATAGGACTCACCAAGACACTATCAAAGATCAAAGGCAGGCATCACTGAATGAGTGCTGATGTGCTTGCTTACACCTGCTTTCTACGGGCATGCAGAAATACTTGCTTATACTTGGTTTCTATGGGCATGTACAGGTACGGTGGGGTAAGAAAGTATTTAGTCAGCCACCAATCATGCAAGTTCTCCCACTTAAAAGATGAGAGAGGTCTCCAATTTTCATCATAGGTATACCTCAACTATGAGAGACAAAATGAGAAAAAAAAAAGCCAGAAAATCACATTGTCTGATTTTTAAAGAATTTATTTGCAAATTATAGTGGAAAATAAGTATTTGGTCAATAACAAAAGTTCATCTCAATACTTTGTTATATACCCTTTGTTGGCAATGACAGAGGTCAAATGTTTTCTTGTAAGTCTTCACAAGGTTTTCACACACTGTTGCTGGTATTTCGGCCCATTACACCATGCAGATCTCCTCTAAAGCAGTGATGTTTTGGGGCTGTCACTGGGCAACACAGACTTTCAACTCCCTCCAAAGATTTTCTATGGGGTTGAGATCTGAGACTGGCTAGGCCACTCCAGAACCTTGAAATGCTTCTTACAAAGCCACTCCTTCGTTGCCCGGGCGGTGTGTTTGGGATCATTGTCATACTGATAGACCCAGCCACGTTTCATCTCCAATGCCCTTGCTGATGGAAGGAGGTTTTCACTCAAAATCTCACGATACATGGCCCTATTCATTCTTTCCTTTACACGGATCAGTCGTCCTGGTCACTTTGCAGAAAAACAGCCCCAAAGCATGATGTTTCCACCCCCATGCTTCACAGTAGGTATGGTGTTCTTTCTCCTCCAAACACGACAAGTTGAGTTTTCACCAAAAAGTTCTACTTTGGTTTCATCTGACCATATGACATTCTCCCAATCCTCTTCTGGATCATACAAATGCTCTCTAGCAAACTTCAGATATGCCTGGACATATACTGGCTTAAGCAGGGGGACACGTCTGGCACTGCAGGATTTGAGTCCCTGGTGGCGTAGTGTGTTACTGATGGTAGCCTTTGTTACTTTGGTCCCAGCTCTCTGCAGGTCATTCACTAGGTCCCCCGTGTGGTTCTGGGATTTTTGCTCACCGTTCTCATGATCATTTTGACCCCACGGGGTGAGATCTTGCGTGGATCCCCAGATCGAGGGAGATTATCAGTGGTCTTGTATGTCTTCCATTTTCTAATAATTGCTTCCACAGTTGATTTCTTCACACCAAGCTGCTTACCTGTTGCAGATTCAGTCTTCCCAGCCTGGTGCAGGTCTACAATTTTGTTTCTAGTGTCCTTTGACAGCTCTTTGGTCTTTGCCATAGTGGAGTTTGGAGTCTGACTGTTTGAGGTTGTGGACAGGTATCTTTTATACTGATAACGAGTTCAAGCAGGTGCCATTAATACAGGTAACGAGTGGAGAACAGAGGAGCCTCTTAAAGAAGAAGTTACAGGTCTGTGAGAGCCAGAAATCTTGCTAGTTTGTAGGTGACCAAATACTTATTTTCCACCATAATTTGCAAATAAATTCTTTAAAAATCAGACAATGCGATTTTCTGGATTTTTTTTTCTCATTTTGTCTCTCGTAGTTGAGGTATACCTATGATGAAAATTGGAGACCTCTCTCACCTTTTAAGTGAGAGAACTTGCACAATTGGTGGCTGACTAAATACTTTTTTGCTCCACTGTATGTACTAGTCTCCATAGTATGAGGACCCTTATAATAACAAAAAATACATATGGATCACTCTACATCTGAAACAATACCTCATTGATTTGCAAAAAATGTGTATATACAGTAGCTGAGATGAGGAACTTCATAAAAAAGGCATCATATCAAACTTCATTTCGGCCCTTTGGAGCCAGTGTACACAGGGCATGAATCCAAAAAGATTTCCGTTTAAGGAGTAAATATAAGTAGTCCGTAAGTCCAATGTCTTTTCTCGCCTGGTTTGGCAGGAGAAGTACTGATAAAAGTTTTTAAGTGTCTTCTTTAGAGACACATGGTTAAAATCCCCAAGGATAAAATTTGGAGCCTCTAGGGAAATCGACTGCAACCGCTGTACCACATCAAAGACAGTGCTGGAGGCGGAGGCAGCATCCTCCCTCGGGTGAATGTACACAGTCATTATGAAAAGTTGGGGGAACTTGCGGGGCAGATAAAAGGGGCGTAGCAATATGGACAGAAGCTCCACATCTGGTGTACAGATACGCTTTCTGACTGTGACAGATGTACAGTACTGTTTATTAATATACAAACATATGCCAGCTCCCTGATGTTTCCCTGTTACCTCTTCCTGCCGATCCAAGCGAAGTGGGGCTTCAAAACCGTCAATACAAAAGTCCGGGTCCCGGTCATGATCCGTGAGCCACATCTCCGTGTAAGCCATGACACAGCAGTTCTTGAAATCCTTCTGATATCGTACATTTCCTTGGATTTCATCCACTTTATTTCTCAGGGATTGTATGTTCCCCATAATAATGGAAGGAAGAGGAATGCGGTTAAACTGATGCCTCCTCAGGTTTAATCTTAAGCCTCCACGCTTTCCGCGTTTCCTTCTCTTGTTCCTCTTTTCATCGCTGTGTCCATGAAAGTCTCTTAAAATAAAGTCCGGCAGTTGCGGCACAGACTCAAACACAGACGCTGGATTATCCATGTTTAGTTGCAGTAAATGTCTCTGGAATACTGCATTCTTACCAGTGTGACCGCGCTGATGTCCCAGACAAAGAGCCGGTAAGAAAGAAGCCACAGTGCAAAAACAAGAAGAAAATCCATACTGATGGAACCAAAGAGCTCTTTGTTATATAGTCCACAAACATTCAAGGACAAAAACAGCACAGAGAATTACATTAAAACACATTAAAGTGCATAAAAACAGAGACTAAGATGCCGAACTTTTTCACCCACTGCCGGTCGCTGCATGTGCATGCGCCCTCACATCAAACAATCCTCTTTGGGTTTTTTTTAACATCAGATAAACATTCAGTGTGTGTCACAATTGTGAAATGGGTCAGAGCATCTTGGATCCATGTAGCTTTATAACCTCTTTGAAAATGGTCCTCGATTATTTTACTTTGAATAATGAAGTCCTCATCTGAGCTACAAATACTATACGTCTAATCCTGTTAAACTGAGACACTGGAAGATTCTTTTTAATGAATGAATGAATGAATGAATGAATGAATTTATTTCGGATAGTACAGTACAGGTTAAAAGAAAGTGTATAATATAACAACAAGGTCAAATTAGACAAAGACCCCTCCTACTATACAATTCCACGTGAGTTATCCGAAATGGGTGATGGCTGAAGCTGCAGCTTATATTGCCCACCCATATTCCATCCAAGAATTCAAAAGAGAAAAAAGAGAAAACAAGACAAGAGTGATTACAATTTAAAACAAAGCTAAGACAAAATGTGACTGAGAGAAAAAAGAAAACTAAGCTAGGCTAAGTTAAGCGGTTACTATTCAAAAACAAATCTAAGACAAAATGTCACAGAGAAAAAAAAAGAAAAAAAAGAAAGAAAAAAAACTAAGCTACAACACAACACAGGCTGGATATGTCAATCCTTATGTGAGTTTACATGTCGTCTTGTAAATATGTTTGGAGTATTTCTTCCTTTAGTTTTTGTTTAAATTGTCTAAGCGTTGTACATGATTTTAATTCAGGTCCAAAATCGTTCCAAATCTGACTCCTTGCACTGAAATACAGTGTTGCTTGGTGGTTGTTCTCACTGTAGGCTTTTGAAATATACATGTTCCTCTGAAGTGATATCGTTTCTCCCTTGTTTGGAACAACTTTTGGATATTTGCGGGCAGTGATAAATTCTTCACTTTGAACATTATTATTGCGGTTTTAAAGTCAACCAGATCTTTCAACTTGAGAGTTTTTTGTTTAAGAAAAAGTGGGTTTGTTGGTTCCCTGTAAGCTGCTTTGTTTATTATTCTAATAGCTCTCTTTTGAAGCATAAAGAGTGGATATATGTTTGTTTTATATGTATTTCCCCATACTTCATTACAATATGTCATGTATGGGAGTATTAATGAATGATACAAGGTGTATAGTGTGGGTTGATTCAGCAAATATTTCACTCTGTGTAATATTGCAATTGATTTGGATACTTTACCTTTAATATAATTAATATGTGACTTCCAACACAGTTTGTTATCAATCATTACTCCAAGAAATTTAGTTTCAGATACCCTTTCAATCTCTACACCATTTACACTGAGTTTGGGTACTGGGTTGTTGTGATGGTTGTTAAAGACTATAAATTTTGTCTTACTTAAATTGAGCGTTAATTTGTTTGAATCAAACCACAGTTTAAGCTTTCCTAATTCCTTTCCGAGTGTATCCAGAAGTTGTTCCAAATTGTTTCCACTGGATAGCAGATTAGTGTCATCGGCAAACAATATTAAGTCCATTTTTTCTGAAACTTTACATATATCGTTTATATACATATTGAATAATAATGGTCCCAAAACTGAACCCTGTGGGACTCCACAGGTGACCTTCAGTAACTCTGAGTTTTTGTTGCTAACACATACATACTGATATCTGTTCTTTAAGTAACTACTTAACCAGGACAGTGCTACCCCTCTAATACCACAATTTTGTAGTTTATTTAATAATAAATTGTGATCTACTGTATCAAATGCTTTTTTAAGATCTAGGAATACTCCAACTGAATACTCTTTATTTTCAATGGCTGTTGATATTTTTTCTGTAAATTCCATTAGGGCATATGCAGTTGTCCTCTTGTGTCTGAACCCATATTGCTGCTCACACAATAAATCATTCTTCAGTATGAAGTTGTCAATTCTCTCATAGAATATTTTTTCAAGTATCTTGGAAAATTGCGGTAATAGTGAAATTGGTCTATAGTTTGAGAGTTCCCCTCTGTCGCCCGTCTTGTATATCGGAATTACTTTAGCTATTTTCATTGCATTGGGAAATACACCTGATTGGAGAGACAGGTTACAGATATATGTCAGTGGTTTTACTATGCATTCGATAACAGTTTTGACTAATAGCATGTCAATACCATCACAGTCCGTAGATGTTTTACTTTTGAACGATTTAACAATTTCAATGACCTCTCTTTCGTCTGTGTTCTTTATGAAGATGGGGTCTTTTACAGCAGTGTTATTGCATATTGTATCACCTGTAGGCACTGTATTGGGTATTTCTCGGGCCAGATTAGGTCCTATGTTAACAAAAAAATTATTAAATTCATCTGCAGGTGAAGCTATATTCACACTCTGAGTCGTTTTATTATTTTTTGGAATATTAGTTGGGTTGCTTGTATTTCTGCTTTTATTTCCAAGGATACTGTTGAGTATTGTCCATGTATTTTTAATATTGTCTTTGTTTTTCTCCAGTTCTTTACTATAATAGTCTCGTTTACTACATCTTATTATATATGGTAACTTATTTTTGTATGTTTTATACCGCTACTCTGCTTCTTTTGTCCTTTTCTTTAGGAAAGCTTTATATAATAAATTTTTCTTTTTACACGCCTTTTGTAGGCGTGTAAAAAGTGTAAAAAGTAAATACTACACGTCTAATCCTGTTAAACTGAGACACTGGAAGATTCTTTTTAAGACTTATATGATGATATGAGTCTGCATGTAAAATAGAATTTCTGTCTGTAGGTTTACAGTACAAGTTCATTTTCAATTTATTATCCTTAGACACCAGAACATCCCAAAAATTCATTACATTTAAATGAGAAGACAGTGAATTTTAGATTATCATTCTTTGAATTTATAAAGTTCAAGAAGAAAGAGCAGAGAATGCAGAGAGAAGAACATCTGGTCCTTTCCAAATGAAAAAAAATATCATCCAAATATCTCCTCCTATTAAGAATGGGCATGTGACGTCACCCAATGGAAAAACCGCAAGGAACTGTGGGAAAAGTGTTCTGCCTGTCTGTGTTTAGTAGGAAGCTGTCATGATTGGCAATAATTAGACAGCTCACGTGCAGGGAATGACACTAAAGGAAACACACAATGACACAGAGTAACAAGTTTGGTTGAATTTTATTAATGCAAAAGAACGCCTCCGCAAGAGAAAAACATCACTCGCCAGGGGAAACACACAGCCTGAAATGAGAGACGAGAGCAGGTGAATTAGGAGGGGGACAAAACAAGGTAAAATAGGACAACACTCACATGGGAGTATTGGAGAACCCGACAGAAGAACCCAGCACTTACAGCAAACCTTCCAATGACGCAGGATGGCAAGGGTAGAGCTGGGTGAGGTGTCTGACCGGGTAATGATGGTCGCTGATATGGTGATGATGACGGGGCAGGTGAGCACATAACAACCCTGGAGACACACCACAAAGGAGGTAGCAACCTGTGAAGAGGTAAGCAAATGATTAAAGGGTTTTTCAAGTTTAAGGAAAATAGACTTTCACTGCTGAAGCAGGTAGTATACCCAACAAGCCAGCTCTGAGGCATTGAAAAGATCTATTTAAGCGCTGGTGAGTCAGAGGAGCAGGTGCGGCTCATCACGCACACTGCATCGGGTTTGGGGCATTTTGCACCTCGGTTTTCAGCTCTGCTGTGGTAGTTCCAGGAGTAGCCATGAACCCAAAGGAAAGCTATCCCTCTGGCATTTTCACAAAACCATCTACAATCGCTTCCAGATGAGAGTCGCCAACAATCAGAACAAACTGCAGAGAAGGGATTTTTGTGTCATGACAAATGTGCACAGTCTGCACATCACAGTTTCTATTATTTATTTCGCAGGTCATCTATTGTTCTTTTTTTTCAGGAGATGTAGCTGGAATCACCAACTTGTGGCTTTGGCCAGTGAAGGGTGAAGTTGGCCATCTTTGCACACTGTGGCGCTGCCCTGTACCAAAGCCTGCTTAAACAGACACACAACAGGCAAATACCACACCATTTGGAAATTTTAACATTTAGCAGCAGAAATTTCTGGAAACCCCTTGATAGCCCTAGTAGATGAGCACTACACCTCAATTACAAAAGTAGTATTTCCTCCAAACACAACCTTCAGACTCCTTTCACACAAAAACCATCCAACTACAAACCCACTGCAATGTGAACCCTAATTTCATGTACAAGTATTGCTGCACAATACAATAATTACCTGCATGAAACCACTGTTTGGATATATAGACATTTTTTACCCCTTTGCCTCACAAAACAGGAACACACAAACTTCTTGCACTTGGCATGTTTTACAAATACACATGATTATCATCAGTACATGAAAAGAACTGTACTGTGTTATGGTCTATGTGGAGTCCTGAGACCTGACTTCAGTCACTCACTTAATTAGGAGCAATGCATTACACCTGGGCACACCTCACACCTGGGAGCAGTCTGCTGAGGAGATATAAGGAGGCAGCGGCCCTCTGCTCAGTGGGCATTTGATGGTTAGAGAGGCAATGTCACCAGTTGCTCTCTCTTTGGGGGTGGGTTTTTTTTTGGCCTTCTGCTGGTTTCCCCAAGTTAGTTACTTTTCTTTTTGGTTTTTATTTTTTAAGTTCTATCATTTTGATAGATTTAGTGGGTGACTGGGTTGGGCCAGCCACCTTTTAGAACACATCTTGAAGCCTTGCTTTGGTTAATTTTCTGTGTTTATTTTGTTAGTTTCCCCATTAGTGACCAACTTTCATTTCTGTTGGGGGGAACACTCCCACAAAATGGTGTGGTGTGTGTGTGGTTTTTTTTTTTTTTTCCCCTTTAGCCAAAAAAAAGACATGCACTTTAATTTAGAGAAGTTTTGGAAAACCCTGTCATTACTTGCTGGAAGGCAGACCTCATTACCATAGCCCATCACTTAAAAAAAAAATCCCCATATCAACTACAAAGATATAAAGACTGTTCAGTGGGCTATGGGGGGAAAACTTCTCCCCATAGATGCAGAAAACAAAGTGAAGATGAAAACAGTGAGACCGATTCAAGAACAGATGTTGATGTGAAGCAGTTAGTTTCATTTAGAACTTAAGCATATGAAAATGGTGCCTGAAATTTCAAATGGCTCATGAGAGGGGAAATGGGTCGTCAGGAGAGGGAATTGGCTCACCAGGAGCAAATGAGAGCGTTGGACAATGAGGTACTCTAAGAGCAGGTCAAGACTCAACTGTCCCAGCAGTTTGAACTAGCCCAAAATAGCCTCTTGGTCCCCCCACCTTTCAATGAGGTGTGTGTTTGAAAGGGAGGCTGATACTTTGAAGTGGCCTGAAGACTTCATGAAGGCCACTGCTGCTTCAAAGTGTCTTAATAGGGATGGACCAGAGTGTATACACATCATTGTCAGAAGCTCAGAGTTCTGACTAAAAGGTTGTCAAAGAAGCCATTTTGCATACTTATGAACTACTGCCAGAAGCATATCGGCAGCAGTTTTGGAAGCTGAAAAAAGCTGATTCTCAGACTCGTACAGAATTTGCAAGAAAACAAAATGAATTATTTGAGCAGTGGCGTAAATTGGAAAAAATGAAAGATCTGAGCTGCACAGTGGTTAGCACTGTAGCAGCACAGTTTTACCCTCAACCAGGGGATCGCGGGAACCGTGAGATCGTGGGTTCAATCCCGGCCAACAGTAATCTGTGTGGAGTTTGCATGTTCTCCCTGTGTTTGCGTGGGTTTACTCCGGGATTTCTCCGGTTTCCTCCCACATGTCAAAAACATGCAGGTTAGGGAGTTAAGGGGTGCTTGCACACGCAGCAACCGACTGCTGGTGGCTTGTCACCAGACTGCAAAACAATCTACCTACGGGTACAAAATGAGTATTTAAAAAAAAAAAAAAAAAAAAAAAAAAATCTGGAAGGATTAAAAACTCATGCTGGAGCAGTTTAAACGTTTGAGAAAGTTGCCACATACCTGAATGAACACAGATCTCACTGGGGGGGAAAGCTGCTGTGATGGAGATGAGTTTTCACTTGCCCACAAGTCCAGTTTAGCAAGTCACCAATATCAAAAGCACCTCAGTTCCCTCACTCCCTTCTAAGCCATGTGTTACAGGTCCCAAGACTGTGACCATGTAAACTGTTATATTTGACTATCCTCTTAAAACTGGAAAATGGCAGAAATAAGAATGCGGGAGAGACGCAACCTGTGTTCTCCTTCAATGCTCTGATAGCAATGAAGGTAAAATGCTCATTACACCAGAGCACTGCTTCTTCTGTTTTTGGCAGGGGCACCCAACTTAAAGGTGCATTACCGCCATCCAGCATTGGAGTGTGGACCAGATAGTACCCCAAACACCCTCCAACTTAGAGGTGTGTGTGTGTTATTTTTTTTTTTAAATATCCTATTAAACCAACAACTTTCTTACCCCAACCCCCACCATCATGCTTAAGTTAGCATCACCCACCCCTAATTCTCTAATTCCCTCCACTAATCTGTCTCTCTCCTGGGTATACTTCTGGCAGTGGAAAATGACATGCTCCACACTTTCTTCCTCTCTCTCGCAATAATCGCACATCCCTGTCAGGTGCTTACCTACCAAATGCAAAGTTGTGTTTTTTTGTTTAACCTAGTGTGTCCCATCCTTAGCCTAGATAAAATATTATCCCTTTGTATTTCTTGTCCTCATCCTGCCTTTCACTCCAACCGCACTCTGGATAGCCTACAAATGTCACCCTGTGTCCCCCTATGCTGCCACTCCTGCCTAATATACTCTTTAATCAGCGTTTATTGCCTCAGATTTACTCAATGAAATATCCCACACCTCCCCAGAGCCTGTTTAGCCAATTTATCTGTGGCCTTGTTGCCCTTTACACCCCCCCCCACCCCCCCGTGAGCTGGAATCCACAAACACCACAGCCACCCCTTGTTTGAGTCTACACAGTCTCATATCTCATAGACAAAGTCCTGTCTGCTATCGGATGACCCTGATTTTATTGACCACAAGGCTGCACTGGAATCCGAACAAAGGATAAAATCCTTAATCGTCAGCTCCTCAATCCTCTGCAATGCAGTCACCAAAGCCAACATTTCAACTGTATACAGACAGATGAGAAGATGTTCTTCTATTAACTAACTAACCTGCACTTATATAGTGCTTTTCTAGTCACAAAGACCACTCAAAGCGCTTTCATTAATACTAACCCTCTATTCTAAGGGCCTATAGGAAACAGATATCTAGGGACAATTTAGAACAGCCAATTAACCTAACATGCATGTTTTTGGCATGTGGGAGGAAACCGGAGAAATCCCGGAGTAAACCCACGCAACACGGGGAGAACATGCAAACTCCACACAGATCACTGTTGGTCGGGGGCTGGGATCGATCCCACAATCCCCCGGCCAAGGGTAAACTGTGCTGCCGCAGTGCTAACCACTGCGCCACCGTGCAGCCCAGATATTTTCAAGGCAGGGATATGGAAAGCAAACCCAGTGCAGCCCGTGTCAGGATCCTTTGATCCATCCGTGAATACTGGGGTAAGGGAGTGATATTGTTCCCAACTGATCCTCTACTAAAACTGCAGCGTTTCCAAATTCTCTGCCCCCTCGCATCTTTTCCAAAAAATACAAATCAACAGACACTGGATAGAAAAACCATGGAGCAGTGACTGGCAAAGGAACTGGAATATATATATATATATATATATATATATATATATTCCATCACATAGGTTCATATCCCCAGCTACTCTCAGCGTAAAATGCAAAATTCTCCCTTTAACTCTTTCCCCCTCCCAACAAGGCAACAACACTCTGACTGTAGGGTGTTTCTCTTGAGTGTGCCCCTGCAGATTGACCCAATAGCTCATCTGTTTACGCCTGATATTTAATGGCATTTCCACCTGGAGAGCAGCAACAGGAGTTGTTAAAAGCCCCACAGCAGATCCTCAGTGCTTGGGCCTGGATGACCTCTAACTTGCTCAACGTGGTTTTGGAAGCAGATCCATATACACTGCACCCATAATCCAATACAGACCTAATTAACGCAACATAAATTGTTTTTCATAGCCATTCTACTAGCACCCCACTCAGTCCCTGTCAAACGCCTCATCACATTCAGTACCTTTTTGCACTTAACTGACACCTTCTGAATATGCTCCCTCAAAGTTAGATTAACATCAAACCAGACACCCAGAAACCTGAGAACTTTGACTTGTTGTAATTCCTGAGCGTACAATGTTAACTGGGCATCGGCTACCCTTTTCCTTGTGAATACTACTACCTTTGTTTTCTCAACAGAATTTAAATCCCCAGGAATATGACCACCCCTCCACTGCACTTATCACTTAAAATTACTCCCTCTTTTCCATAATGCCCCATCATCAGCAAATAAACAACGGCTAATATCGTTGTTCACAACAGAAAACCTCATAACAGGAAAAGTACTGGGCTTATAACACTACCCTGGGGGGGGGGGTGCCATTTTCCACCAGTACCCATCTGACAAGGCCCTGCCCACTTTAACTTGAATGTGCCTATTAAACAAAATCTTTTATCCAGTTAGGAATCTCTGGGAGAACATTTATCATACTTAGCTTTATCATTAGCCCCTCCTTCCACAACATGTCCTATGCCTTTTCCACGTCAAAGAACACTGCAATTACTGACCCTCTGTTTACTTCCATACCTCTGTCTCCAAACACACAACGGGATCCATGGTTCCTTTTTTCTAAATCCACTCTGATGTGGTGACAAAATTCCCCTACTTTCAAGATGGAAAGCAATTCTCTAATCATTCTCTCCATTATTTTTTCCCAAATGCGATGTTAGAGCTATAGGCCTGTAGCTCACTGGGTCTGAGGGATCCTTTTCAGGTTTTCTTATAGGAACAATCACTGCCTCTTTCCATGCAGTTGGGAGCTTTCCCTTTTCCCACACTGTTGTAGACTTCCAATGGCTTCCTCCTTGCCAAAGTCCCTAAGTGTTTCACCATGATGTAACAGACATTGTCTTTCCCAGGGGATGTTAATCCTGATTAGTTTACTGCTCTTTCCATTTCATCTAGAGTGAAGGGAGAATCCAAAGAGCTACTAAAGTCACACCTTTCCTCCAAAATACCAGGGTGTGCTAAACTCGTCCTACTTCTTCCTTTTACCTCCAGTCAAATTGCTTGAGCTATGAATTTGAGTCAGGCTCTTTGCCATCATTGTTGCTTTTTCCTCATCAGTTATTGCAATTTCTCCCCACTTTTTAGTATTGGATACTGCCATTCCCTCCTGACTCCCCTCATAGCCTTGATCATGATCTACCTACAGTGCTACAGTATCTCTGCCAGCTTTCTCTCTTGGCCCTCCATATAGTTTTCCTGGCTTTTGCTAGTGCGCTCTTATAAAGTTTTGCCAATTATGAGTTCTCCTTAGGACCTTAAGTATCTCATTCCTCTTTAATAGCTCCAGTGCACTCCTCCGTCCACCAAGGCACTGCTTTCTTTAACCTTTTCCCTTTACTTTTAGAGATTGACTGGTTGGCTGCTTCCAGAAAAATAGCTTTAATACTCTTCTCTATACTTTCAATGTCTTCACTGACCTCAACTAGGGGAAACTCACTCACTCATAAACTTGAATAACTTCCAATTAGCAGTGCTAAAAACCCACATCCCTTTTTTTTTTTTTTGTGACCACTTACCCTATTCGCTGAAATGAAAAGATTACAATACACTGGAAAATAATCACCTCCCACCGAAGACTCCTCTAAAACCTCCTACTCACACACTTGCAATCACCAACGTTGAGTCAAGAACTGAACCACTCCCCGTATGTACATCAGTTCCAGTTGCTCTACCATCATTTAAACATACTAGATTCTTCTCTTCCAAGAGTTCTTCAATAGTCTCACAATTTGTCTATATGATTTGCCCCACAACACATTATGGGCATTAAAGTCCCCACAAACTACCACCCTGCTCCCATCTATCCCCTCAATCTGAGATAATTGACTCAATATCAACCTCTTACAAGGATTGTACAAATTAACTAATTCCCCCTCTTTAGTCCAAACTTCAACTACCACGTTTTCCAGTTCAGCCCCATTACCTCTCTAAACTGAATTCCCTCCCTCACAAATGTTGCACACCACCTCCCATTCCCTCCTTTCTATCATTCCGAATAGAAATGTATCCCACTATTTTAAAATCCAGATTGGGTTTCAACCACGTCTCCTGAACACGAATAACATCTGGTTTATCTGAAAGTTCCTCAATATCTTTTGAATTCCTATTAATTTGCCAACAAACTTCCTGCATTCCATTGAATCAATATGACCATCCTCACAATTCCTATCCAGTCGATGCTTGGTCCTGACTTGTCTGGCTACTAAACCCACTCCTCACCACCTCCCAAGTTAAACCACTGAAACAAAGATGATTAGCTGCTGCTTTCACTATTTGAATTCTTTCAGTTTTAGACTTGACTTCCATTGTGGCATTCACAACTCCTGCTATAAAAATAACCAGCCTCTTCAGATCAACCTGGATTTCCCCATTCCGTACTAATTCTCGTTCCCCCTACAGGCAGCCTCCCCCCCCCCCCCCCCCAGTCCTTTGCCCATTCCCTCCTCCCTGGTCCCTCCTTTTCACTGCTTTGGCATAAACTTTATTCTGCACTCTGACTCGCTGAATTTCCCTTTCTCTCATTCTTTCACAGCCTCCATAGGCCACACTATGACTCCCACCACAATTACACTTTGGCATTTCTTGCTCACATTCTCCATACTGGTGGTTGCCCCCACACCTTGCACACCTTCCTCTCAATCTACAAGTATTAGCTATATGTCCAAATCTTTGGCAATTATAACACCGAATTGGATTAGGAACAAATTCTTACCCTCATACCTCAAAAGCCCAAATTTATACTTTTGGGGAGCACTTCTCCTTCAAACTCAATCACCACACCCTCAGTGTCTCTCCTGTCCTTCCCGAGTGGCCTGTAGTCTACGAGCTGCTTTTACTACCCCCCCTTTTAAATTGGCTTTAATTTCTTCCATTGTGACTCCTATTGGCACCCCCCCAAATTACACCCTTGTTCCACTTTGATCCGTTATCAATAAAGCTTGTACTTTTAACTTTGAACCGCCCAACCTCCCTCATTTTGTCAGCTTTCCCTTTGCTCCTCATTCCTACATACGATCAGCAGATTTCCATCCCTCAGCACCTTTGCCATAAGTATCTCCAACCTGGTTTTTCAATATTAACTTAACTGGGTTCATTGTAGATATCCCCTTTTCATCCTCGAACCTTACAATAATTTTGAATTCAGCTCCTTCCTGTCCTCCCTCCACACCACTTCCACTACTTCTAGCCTCCTTTGCATCATTTTCCTTTTCTCTCTCTCCCTTTCCCGCTTTCCTGCCCAGTATCCATACTGTCTTCACTATCCCACAAATCGGTCTCCCCAGTCTGGCCCATTCACAACGCCGCTGCGCCGACCCGCCACACCTTCCTTTACCACGCTTCTCATTTTCCCATGCCCGTAAACTCCAGTCCCGTCACCCAACCTCCTTGCCAAACCAACCAACAAATTTCTCTTGCCCTCTCAGAGATCTAACCATCCGACGCTGTGGACCAAAAAATTTCAAGTCTCAGCACTATTCGAAAACTGCCGACAAAGTGTCTTAGAGCGCTGTTGACCCAAAGGCTCGAAACTCAAATGGCGTCTCTCCAGTGTGTCAAAGCACTGCTGCTGCTAGGTCACTGCCTTTATACTGCCCTCTACTTTTTTTTTTGGAAACAGATGGCTGATTTAACTGTATTAATGGGTCTCCTTACATTGCAAGTAGATGTGGGCACTAGAGTAAAACATCAGAAAATTAAATTAACAAAAAAATTATAGTACCCACTAATGTGTGGTACTGTCACACATGGTCCATTTCACCTCAACAGCTTCTGTAAGTCAAGTAGACTATCCTTAACGCCACACAAGGTCACATTATCTATGAATGCCCAGTTAGACTGAAATGTCTAAAACCTTACTCTGCTAGGAAGTCCACTTGATAGTCACTAGACTGATGGTGAATCTGAAAAAAGATGTGCCAGCAGAATTTAGACCCTTTACATCAAAGGGGTTTGTGTCTCTGCTGGGAGATGATGCTAAGCAGCCAGTGACAATACTCAAGATACCAGTGCATCTCAATCTTATTAAAGGGTGTGTTACCATTAACCAAGAGGATGCAAATGGGTTGCAGCACTCTGCTATGAGGAATGGAAATGGATTAATTGGTTTCAGGAGCCCTTGTTTAATGTAGTCTCGGAATATGAGACAGTCACTGGTCCTGTGAACCTTGCTGTGAGGCAGGGGGTGTCTCTTGAAGGGATCATTCATTTTGGGAAATGATCTGGCTGGCAACAAAGTCAGTGCCCCAGATTCAATTGTTATGAATGTGCTGAGTACAACAAGATGATGGGTTAGAAAAGTTGCACCCTGATGTGTTACCTGTTATGGCAAAGAGGAGGTCCAATAGCACTATGGGAGAGGTTAAGCATCACACTTTGGCTGATTTGTCAGACAATATTGTGATACCAACTCTAACTCCAGTTACTGATTTTGAGCACAGGCACACTGATGGGGATGTTGATCACACTTTGTCAGTCTGAGACTGTCTTGTGATGCAAAGTCTCTGGAAACCCCTGAGCTGACTCTGCCTTTGAAGACAGTGGATGAGTTTGTAGAGACTGGGGAGAAAGCTTCTATAGTTGAAATTAAAATATCCCGTAGAGAGCTCATTGCTGAGCAGGAGAACGATGTCTCCTAGTCACCCCTTTTTACTGACTTGCAGTTAAAAGAATCTGGTGTTTATACCCAAGTGGGGTACTGTAAATAGGGTGGAGTTTTGAGGAAACAGCATCTGGGTGCTGTATTGGAAGGTGCTAGGCCAGCTGTATCTCATACTTGTTCCACAGCCACTTCATTTGGCAATGCTTAGACTAGCTCATGCAGGTAATATGGCTGGCCATTTTGGAGTCAAATAGTGATGTTGCACTCGACACCACCCACTCAACTGATTCAAGCAATATAAAGCATGTCATGAGTAGTGTTTCGTCACACCCATGTGACTGCAGCAAGCAAGGCCTCGTTATGTTGGTCACATGACTTGAGGGCTCGTGGGAAGTTTGAGAGGGCTGGGCATTTGAATAAGTCAAGGAGAGTCTTACATAAGTTAGAGTTGGGTTTAGGTTCAGTAACATTAAACAAAATGCAATACATTTACTAAATATTAGTACATACCCATCCATGCCCATAGAAACCAAGTATAAGCAAGTATTTCTGCATGCTCATTGCTGAAAGGTCTGTCTCAAACAGCATGTTGTTCAGTCATGCCTGCGGTGTACTTCTTGAACCTGAGATGTCATCTTCACAGCATCTTTTGACATGCAGCAGTTCTCCTCACTCTGTTGCTCTCCATCTGGTGGGTGGTCTTCATTGAGACCACTGGTTGAGGGATAGGTACGTTGTAATTCCAGTTCATGGACAGGATCATGAAAATGGATCTGAGCAAAAAGGGCTTTTGACCCTGTTCAGGAAGACCCGCGCATGCCCGTAGAAACCAGTGCATCCAGAGAAAATCAGCACTTTGGCATTTTACACATTTGTAGTGTAGACTGCCATTCTTCAAGGGTATACATTTTTACTGTCAGCACCTCTTTAAAAACATTGCTCAGAAAGCAATGCTTTTGCTTAGTTTCATCTTGAGCAAGAATACGAAGACTGATCTACCAACTCTGCTTGCAGCAACTTAGAATTGGCCATGGCTGAAGAATTCTTGTGCAGAAAACACCAACGCACTGTAGACTGTCCTGTGACTTATTCACAGAACCTCAACTGTCATCTTCACAGGATCTTTCCTGGCATGCAGCAGTTCCCCCTCACTCTATTGCTCTCCATCTATGTAGCATCTGGTTTAAATTAGTGTGTCCTATTATCAGTCGGGTGATTTATAAAGATGTCTTCCTGTATCTATTGAGTCCCAACATTCTTGCCACTTTTGGTCTATATAATTTGTAATTCTTGATTTGTCTTCTGCCCTTACTGAGATTTCCTGCTTCGACTAGGTGTAGTTGTTCTTTTAGATTAGTGGTTGGCAACCAGCTTACAAGTGCATTACCACCACTGACTTGATCATTACTCTACATCTTTGTATAAGGAATTCTGAACAACTCTTGTGGGGGGGGGGGAATTATCCATCCTTGGAGTGTCTGAGCACAACCTCTTGAACGTGCAATCAATCTGATTCCAATGCAATGTTGGGACATCTCTAAACAGAACAAATTAAGACGAATGTTCCTGGCGCAACATCTAAATTGAGGGGAGTTGTCAGGTGTCCCTTTAAGCATGTCTATTGGAAGTGGGGAAAAAATGAGATCCAAGGAGGAAAGGTGAAGGATGTGAAAAGGCTAGAGTAAAAATCCTTCACTGAAGGACACACTGTAATGGTTCAGTTTGAGGAAACACTCCCTAAATCAGTCCTAATAGGATACATGTATTAGTGTCAGAATGCATCCCAAAGCCATTCAGGTGCTACAAATGTCAAAGGATGGGTCACACTGCTCGGCAATATAAGGGGAAGTTAAGCTGTGCTAGATGTGGAGGGGAGCACAAATATGGTAAATGTGGCAAGGATGCCAAAGTAAAGTGTTGCAACTGTGGGGGTGAGCACAGTGATTCATATGGAGGATGTGCTGTGCAGAGGGAAGCTAGACAAGCCCAGGAAATCGGAATAAGAATCTCGTATGCAGTGACATACGTGGTGGTAATGCACCTGTAAGCTGGTTGCCAACTGCCAATCAAATCTAAAAGAATCTTGTATGCAGAAGCTCTAAAGACAGAGCAGCAGGGATAGTCAGAAACACAACAGGCCTTCCTCAAAGAAGTCCAGTTCAAATGGAAGCCCAGCCATCAAACCCCACACAAGCATAAGATCATGCCACTACAAAGAATATTTGTTCACAAATGCAAAATGGATGATGACACATTGATATGAGGACAAACTTTATAGCTTTCATCTGCCACACCATTAATGTTGCTACACAGCTAAAGAAGTGACAGAATCAAAACCATTGTGGAAGCAGCAGAAAGCTTCCTAGATGTGAAAGATATCAAAGCCAACCAGATTAATGTTTTATTGAAAGCTGAAACGGATGTTAAAACTTAATATCTGAATTATGGTACTACATATACTACAGTGGCATGTGAGGAGTCTTTTAGCAAACTGACAAGAACTCAAGTATCTTTACAAACGACTAGTTGTTCCAGAGGTAGTGTGTGTGTACAGGAGACATGGCGTCAACCTCACTTGGATTTTGTTATTCCAGGATATAGTTCAGACAGGATAGAAATAACAGTGTAAATGGAAGAGGATGTGCCACTTTCATTAAAGATGGCCTGGCATATAGGGTGATTCCCTCCCCTGAGGATATAGTGCAATAGTATTGAAATATATAGGCCAAATGGACAAGGAAATATTAAGCTGATTAATTATTACAGCCCATGTAGGAAGTTGACAGCAGATGCTTTCAGTGTTATGGCAGGGGAAGGCCATATGAAAGGGGTATGGTGTGGACTTTAATGCTCATAACAGCTTGTGGAAAGCACACATACAGATACCAGTGGAAGAGGATGTTGGATGAACGTTAATTTGTCTTAACAGTGGTGAAGGTACCAGGGTGGATGTGCATAGGGGCACATGTATTGACCTGACTCTGGTATCTGATTCTTTAGTGAGTGCCTGTGAATGGACTGTTATGAACAGTACAACTGTGGGAAGTGATCACTTCCCAATACTTAATCATTAAAACTGAAGTATGTATACAAGAGGGAAGATGTGTTACAAGATGGTGTTTTGACAAAGCAGATTTTTTTTTTTTTTTTTTTTAGGGGGGATTTTAGGCAATAGTATATAATTTCATTTGGTAACATTAGAAGGTGGCAAGTGTTCAAGTTGGGTAACTAATCACATTCTGAATGCTGCAATAGCAAGCATGCCTAACAAAACAGTAGGAAGAAGGTTGTACCCTGGTGGAATGAGGAATGTAGTATTGCAGTAAAAAAGCGAAAAGGCATTCAGAGTTGAGGAAGAATATGAATAGTGAAAATTTAATTATAAAAAGGGTAGTAGCTCAAAGGGTTATTAAAACCAGGAAAGTCAACATGGAGAGAATTTTGTTCCACCCTTGGTAGGAAAACAGAACTAGGTGGTGTCTGGGGTATCAGTTAGTCCTTGGTAAAGCAATGACTAACCTGATGCAGTTTAAAAAAACAATGAAAAATAGTCTAACAGAACAAAAAGGGGCAATGGTGTGAAACTGGGGCTAAGCACAGAAACGAAAGCCTTTACTGCAACAATGCCATGTAAAATATGCCTCTGCAGATAACCAACATTTTTGGTTAATGGTGGCCTGTACAGAGTTCGCCATGTGGGTTTCACCTGTGATTTTAGTTTAAAATACTCCCAGGGCAGATATGCCTTTTCTTTAACTTTTCCTTGGTTAAAATCCTCACATGCTTGATAAAATGTTTTCCCAGTCACCATGTCTAGTGGTGGTATGGGGGGGGGGGAATAAATATGAATTGATCATTTGCTTAATCAATGCTGAGATATATTTGTATACGGAGTTGAAATTTGTAACATGCATGTTTTCTGAGAAGCCCTGTGAGGGGAATTCCAGGGGGCTGGGGGGGGGGGGGGACACATTCTTCTGTGATAGCCAGTACCAGCCTCTGGTTGATAAGAGGGAGAAATGCATGCCAAGAGGCTGGGGGGGGTGTTGGCCGGGGGGGCTGAGAATGGACACTGGAAGGAATCTTAACCACAGGAGCATATCTCTGGCTTCACCTGGCTGGAGAAGAGCAGAACTCCAGCCTTTTGGGGTCCATCCCAGAAGGAGGGGCACCATCAGAATAAAACTTTGTCACATTATTGTTTTGTCTGTTGATAGGCCATACACTGTAGGAACCAACTTCTGACAAACCCAATCAATTGGAAAATAATTATATTGAGATTTAAGTGCACAAATAATTACAAGTTTATTTTTGTCCGCTCATTGTGTGGCATCACATTTCAGGGTAATCTAGAACCTCCGACAGTAGCCAGACTTTCCCATTCATATCCAGCAGTGGGCCCAGTCTTTCTGTCAGTAAAATTTGGCCTAAAGCACAACCTTGGGAAGGGATCAGATTTGTCAGGTGTTTCCTGCCCTTAACCCACCGTACCAGAAGAGTTCTTTCCACAAGTGAAAAAGCCTTCCTAAACTTCTCCAGCACCACACCAACCACTCAAAACAAATTTTGAGTCTTCTTGCCAGGGTGGGTGCATTGTTCAAATCAGCAACAGGTAGTTCCACAAGGTGTTGAACTGTGGTTATCCTTAGTCGGCATGACATCCGATAGCATTGGCACCTCTTCCCAGGCAGTAGCTAACAGAGCACTTCAATATAGGCTCCTTCAAAAGCCAATATAAGTGTTTGAGTCTCTCTGGCCAACTTCCTTAGCTCCCATGTTTTTATCGTTTCCTGAACAAGAGCAATGTCCACACACTTTAAAAGATCATAAAACATAGCTCTTTGCATCTCTGGCTCCATTAACTTTAAGAGATGAAATTCTGAAGCTATTCATAATTATAAAAACAAGATTTTTTTTTTTTTTTTTGGGTGCATTAGCAATTAGAGGTACTGCATATCGCCTCAGGAAACTGGTGCTAAAGGTGAAGACTCGGTGTCCCTAAGACCGTCAGTACCTCTGTGGGCCATCAACCACTTAAAAGATTCAACAAACATGGATTGATTTTGGGGGGGGGGGAGAGAATTTGACGGGGCAGCATGGTGGCGGAGTGGTTAGCACTGCAGCAGCACAGCAACTCACCCTTGGCCAGGGGATCCTGGCTTTGATCCCAGCCTCCAACCAACAGTGATCTGTGTGGAGTTTGCATGTTTTCCCCATGTCTGCGTGGGTTTACTCCGGGATTTCTCTGGTTTCCTCCCACATGCCAAAAAACAGACAACCATTCATTCTCACATTCATACCCAAGGACAATTTAGAATCCCTAGTGTGATGCCAGTTAACCTCTGTGTTGACCCCAGGGATGGCAATTTTCTGCCAATCCGCAGATTTATGTTCAAATTGATTTCTGTGAATTGTCTAAAGCCATTGAGAAAATCTTGGGGGGGGTGTAAGGTGTGGCGGGTTGATTCAACCCCCCCACAACACACAGGACAGTCAGCTCTCTTCTCTTGGTTTTTCCTGCTGCACTACTGAGATGTAATGTGCCATGCATGTATAGTGTTCATGCGTCCTGTCCTTACTGTGACCTAGAGGCTGAGATCAATATGTAGATGTGCCTTGTAACCTTTGTCCTACACCTGGAGCAGAGGCTAGCAAATCTGCCTATTATGTAGGTCTTTCAAATGCAAATATCTCATGCCTGTTCTGCAGTCCCTTTGATCGTACCAACTGCTGGGGAATGCTCTTTGATGTATTGTTGTAGTTGGGTATATATGCTGCAACTCTGTAACACAAACTCCTTTTCTGATTCTGCAACTGCTGCTGCAGGACACAGACATCGTGTCCTCCTCCTCTGAGAGCCGCTTGGGCTCGCTCCCGGCACGCATGCACGGCGCCAGGAGCAGAGCTCGTGACGGCGGTATGATTAATAAAACTCTACTCAAAACCTTTAGCATCGCTGCTTATATTGGATCATTCGCCACACTGGTGACCCCAAAGACGCACACGCTTTGTGCGATGCAGCCTTCTGGTCTGGACATCCACGCTGAACCAGCCGAGGTACACAAGACGTCGCCGCCCCAACGCACCATAACCTGAAGGCAGAAAACACGCTGCCAGTGAACGCTTCACTGGTTACCCCAAACATGCACACGTTTTGTGCAAAGTAACCTTCTGATCTGGACGGCTGCACTGGTGACCCATTCTTCAGGATGAGATCTGCTCATCCACACTGGACCGGCCGCGCTCGCAGTTCCTCGACACGAGCGCAGGCACCTCGTCCCCTCTCCACGACGGCGTCCTCCATGGCCGGCGGAGAACACAACACGTGGACCTGAATGCACCACGGCCGAGCGGTGCCAAAGATAATCTATTCCCTCCCACCGCTCCAACGCATCTGCACAAGCCTGACGGACAAAAGATCGTCTATTTCCTCCCACCGTTCCAACACACCATGGCAAAGCTGCAGCCACAGCCCAAACCTGGATTTTATCTGTGCCGATCTTCACAAAGATTCTGCACCCTGACTCACCACTCCAGCGGCCCACCCACGCACGGAACCCCCGCGCGCACACCGGGGAGTTATGAGGATGGCACACCACGCACGGGACAATAACTGCTTCACTGACCACCTTCCTTCTGCTGCACACTGGCCCTTCAAGCTTGCTTGTACACCTGAGGCCCACAGCTTGCTCACTGGATTTTATGGTCTTAGCCACGGCACACAAGGGGAATTCAGCTGTCTACGGTTCCCGAGGCTTTAGAGTTGCACCTGCCCTAAAGTCAACACGCCAGTCCCTCTGCTTTTATTTTTTTTTCTTGTGATCTCTGCACACGCAACGGGACAGCCCCTCGACGTCGCAGAGCAGCAAGCAATTTTTGCGCAGCTCGGACGATTTCACCGCCCCTGCTGGCACTTACTACCCCTCCCTCCGCCTGCAGCGAGCTTCTCCCACAGCTCGCTCCATAGATGGATTATCGAGGTCTCAGCCCCCTGCCGTGCCCTCTGGGGGGGGAGCGTGTGGCGGGTTGATTCACCCCCCCCCCACAACACACAGGACAGTCAGCTCTCTTCTCTTGGTTTTTCCCACTGCACTATTGTGATGCAATGTGCCATGCATGTCCTCACTGTGACCTAAAGGCTAGCAAATCTGCCTATTATGTAGGTCTTTCAAATGCAAATATCTCATGCCTGTTCTGCAGTCCCTTTGATCGTACCAACTGCTGGGGAATGCTCTTTGATGTAGTGTTGTTGGGTATATATGCTGCAACTCTGTAACGCAAACTCCTCTCATTCTGATTCTGCAACTGCTGCTGCAGGACACAGACATTGTGTCCTCCTCCTCTGAGAGCCGCTTGGGCTCGCTCCCGGAGCGCATGCACAGCGCCGGGAGCGGAGCTCGTGACGGCGGTATGGTTAATAAACCTACTTTTGTGGCAGATGAAAAATATAATAAGCAGCGATGGAGTTTTGTCACCGATTTTTAGCGAAAATCAACACTATTACATAAGCGCTCGGCACTTCCCTGGGTCAAATCTCCCGCGATAACCCAGCTGTTTTGTACTCAACCTACTGCTGTATTGTAAACGGCCCTGTGATTGGATAGTTGCAATCAAATGGCTCATATGCTTTGTCAAAAATTCATGGTGGTGTGTTCGTGCTGGAATTCTGAGCTTTCGGTATCGTTTTCAGCGGAATTGAGACTTGTCTATTTCTAGCAATGACTCCTGATCCTTCGACTGTCAAAAGTTCCGATGGAATTGGCTTGAGAAAAGTGACGGTAAAGGTGAAAATTGGCTCAAAGTTCGACGAGGTAACAAACACTTGGACAACTGAAGAAACCAGACGTGGCCGGAAAAGCTTTGTGTATTGTAAAGACTTGATTAACTATGGATCGCGTGGATGTATGGCACTGTCAGACCATGCATCAAAAGTGAAGAAACATGCCAACTACCTTAGTGACTTGATGACCAGTGTAAATGGTGTAATAAATTCTTATAGAACGGTTAAATATGTTGGACTAAAGACAGTGAGACAACATTGAAGGAAAAAGTAAGTTAACTTCATTAAATTTAATGATCTAAGTATTTCATTTTTTTTTAAGTCTAAATTACTTTTACTGAAAACCCCTCGGCTTCGGGGGGGCTGTGCCCCCCCCCCCCCAAGTCAATCAACCAAATTAGATTTCAGCTGAAATCAGAATTTCCTTTTGTCATCCCTGGTTGGCCCTGTGATGGACTGGCGATCTGCCCAGGGTGTACCCTGCCTCTCGCCCAAAAGATGCTGGGATGGGCTCCAGCCCCCCGCGACCCAAAAAGGATTAAGCAGAAGATCGATGGACATCTCTTTTCCCTTTAGTTGACACAAGAAAACTGCATATTCAATTCAGCTTTATTTATAATATGCCACATCACAACAAAAGCCATCTCGTGGCGCCACAGTGCAGGAAAAAAACCAGTCACAGAAAGACCCAGCAATCAGACGATCCCCTATATAAATGCAGGTTAGTTAGGTAGTTGGCTATGAGCAAGCACTAAGTGACAGTGGAGAGGGAAAAACTCCCATTTGGAAGGAAGAAGCCCCTAGCAGAACCAGGCTCGGGGAGGGGCAGTCGTCTGCTGCGACTGGCTGGGGATGGGGAGGATGGAAAGGACAAACGTAAAGAACATAGTAAGATGCTAAGTACAATATTGGAGATCAACCAGCAGTATGGATCAGATAACAATAGAACAAAAGTAGGGTTAAGACACACAAAAACCCTCCTTAAACGAAAGCTATATTAAAAAGGAAGGATTTTTATCCTGTTCTTAAAAACGGCGACAGAGTCTAACTCCCGGACCCAGAGTAGTAACTGGTTCCAGAGAGGAGCTTGGTAGCAGAAGGCTCTGCCTCCCACCGTACTTTTGGAGATTCTGGGCACCACAAGTAAGCCAGCATTTTGGGAGCGTAATGCTCTTAGGATGGTAAGGTAATATCAGATCTTTTATATATTTGGGGGGGGGGGCAGATTAAGAGCTTTGAAAGTAAGAAGGATTTTAAAATTGATTCTGAAATCAATGGGAAGCCAATGGAGGGAGGATAGAACCGGGGAAATATGATCTTTTTCTAGAACCAGTTAAAACTCTAGCAGCAGCATTTTGAATCAACTGAAGGTTTTTTTTTTTGGGTTTTTTTTTTTTGATACTCTAGGACAACCAGATAATGGCGAATTACAATAATCTAATCGCGAACTGACAAAGGCGTGAATCAGTTTCTCAGCATCACCCAGAGACAAGATGCAGATGATATAAGGCAGTCTTAGAAACAGTTTTTTAATATGTGAATTAAAGGACAAATCCCAGTCAAATCACTCAAAGGTTCCTCACTCAACTGTTCAGAGTGAGAGTGGCCGCATCTAAATTAAGGGCATAATCTGAAAAGGAATTTCTAAGAGGTTTTGGGCCAACAACAATGACTTCAGTCTTATCAGAGTTCAATAGTAAAAAATTACAAGTCATCCAAGCTTTGCTGTCCTTAAGACAGGCATCTAACTTGGCCAACTGATCATAATCATCGGGCTTCATTGACAGGTATAGTTGTCATCTGCGTAACAGTGAAAATGTATACAGTGCTTTCTGATATTGCCCAACGGGAGCATATATAGACTAAAGAGTAGGGCCCAACACAGATCCCTGTGGAACTCCGTGACTGAGCTTAGAGCTGGAAGAAAATCCATCATTGACATGGACAAACTGAAATCTCAGACAAGTAAGATCTAACTCACTGGAAGAGTTCCACTGAGTCCAAAGTGTTCCAATCAAGTAGACTGGCATGATCGATAGTGTCAAAGGCTGCACTGAGATCTAAAAGAACATGGACAGAAGTCCATTATCAGGTGCAGTCAGGTCATTAGACCTTCACTAAGGCAGTTTCAGTGCTGTGATGAGCTCTGAACCCAGATTGAAATGCCTCAAACTCCCTGTAAATGGTCAGATAATTGCACAGCAACAACTCTTTCCAAGATTTTAGAAATGAGGCAAATTAGAGATTGGTCGATAATTGGCCAAAACTCCAGGATCGAGCGTCGGGTTTTTTAAGTAAAGGTTTAATTACAGCAGTTTTAAAAGCCAGTGGAACATAACCGAGTTAAAGAAGAATTAATAAGAATACGGCTACCAATAATTGGGAAAATAATTTTAAATAACCTGGAAGGAATAGGGTCTAGAAGGCAAGATGAAGGCTTAGAAGAGGAAATTATTTTATCCATCTCTGAGGTTGGAGTAAACTTAACTACTGCAACTCCCTCAACTGATATCTGCTTAGATAATGTACTAGAGTTTACGGTAGGAAGAATCTCACTGATTTCATCTGTTAGGACTTTCTGAACTATTTCAATCTTAAAATTTTGACTAGAAAGCTCAGGGGGGGATGCAAGGACTGAGTCATGGCTCTTTGTAAGCCTGGCTATAGTGTTGAAGAGAAACCTGGGGTTATTGTTTGCTTCTATTAATGCAGAATAATAGCTTGATCTAGCTTTTCTAAGATTTTTTTTTTTAATAGATTAAGAGATTTCTCCACGCCAAGTAGAATTCATCTGAATTAGCTGAACGCCATTTTCTTTCCAACTGACAAGTTTTCTGTTTTAAGCCATGAGTTTGAGTTAAACCAAGGGGTAAGAAATCTCTGGTTATGTGGCGGCATGAAATAATAAGCAGCGAACTGAGTTTTTGAGGGAGTTTAATCATACCGCCATCACAACACCCACTCCAGCGCCGTGCAGGCGCACCGGAGCGGGCCCGGAGAGGCTCTCGTCAGGAGACAGGGAAAGAGTGTGTTCCGTTGAGCAGTCAGAGTTACAGAGAGATGCAGCTTAAATACCTCACTACAGACAATGCATTCACAGCAGTAGGCATGGACATTTGCATTTGAGTCACCCATAACAATAGGAAGATTACTGGCAGGAAAAAGCTAGACAAAGGGAGGCTGCCTATTGATATCAATACACACCTCATTGTTCTGCCAATTGCTCCAGCTGAGCGCTCTGCTTGTCAGTCTGTTGTGGGGGTCACCCACAGTACTCCCCCCCCCCCCCCCCCCCCCCAGAGGGCTCAGCGGGGAGCTGAGGCCTCGATAGTCCAGCTTTGGAAGCGAGCTGCAGGGAAGGCTCTCCACCGAGGAGGTGGGGGTAGCAAGTGCCGGCCCAGGACGGCAAAATTGTTTGGGCCGCGCAAAATTGCCTATGGATCCGCGATGTTGAGGGGCTGTCCCGTTGAACATGGCGGAGGTCCACAGCGGCTGTGCGAAGAAAAATTTGTCTCAGACTCCTTGTGGCTATGAAGAAAAACAGGAGCTGCAAGGCTGCGTAGCGGCTGTGAGGGGAGGGGGGGGGGGGGAAAGGAGCTGCAGCTATGTGAGGGACTTGGCGTGTTGGCTTTAGGAGCGTGCGCGCAGCCTTAAAGCCCTTGGGGATAGCTGACGGCTGAATTCCATTTGTGCGCCGTGGCTGAGACCCGTACAAAATCCTGTGAGCGAGCTGCATGCGTGCTTCAGGTGTGTGAGCAGCCCTGCTGTATGCAGCGGCGAAGGACGATGGCGGTCTGTGGAGCTGTTATTGTCCCGTGCATGGTGCGCTGTCCTCATAAACCCCCCTGTGTGGGGTTCGGTGCATGGCAGGACTGCTGTAGAGGAGAGTCGGGGAGCTTGATGGAGATCAGCGTCGTCGGCGCCGATGGTCATCCCTGTTGAGCTGTTGCTGTAGTTCGGTCATGGTGCGTTCAGGTCCACGCGCTGCATTCTCAGTCGGCCCTGGAGGTCGCCGTCGTGGAGAGAGGACTAGGTGCGTGGAGGAGCTGTGAGAGCGGCCGGTCCCAGCATGGATGTGCAGATCTCACCATGAAGCTTTCTGCAGCTTTCCCGGTCGTGGGTGATCTCCGGAGAGTTTTGCCTGGTGGTGGCTCTGCGTCAAGGTCTCCCTGTAGCAGAAGGGAGGGCAGATCATCTGCGTCAGGCTGCTGCATTCACTTGTCGGAGAATCACCGCCGGGTGCTGCGTTCGTTGTCAGTGTTCTTTTCTTGGTCGGGTCACCAGTCTGGCTGTCCAGACCAGAAAGTTGCATTGCACAAAGCATGTGCTTTCTCGGGGTCACCAATGTGGCGGCGTGAGATAAAGGAGCGAATGAGTTTATCATTCATCCCGCCATCATAAAACTCACCCCAGCCCTGTGCAGGTGGGCTGGAGCGGGTCCTCAGGCTCTCGTGAGGAGACACAGAATGCATGTGTCAGAAGCAGCAGTCAGAGTTAGTGATGCAGTTTAAATACCCCACTACAATGCATTCACAGCAGTAGGCATGGACATTTGCATTTGAGTCACCCATAACAATAGGAAGATTACTGGCAGGAAAAAGCTAGACAAAGGGAGGCTGCCTATTGATATCAATACACACACACCTCATTGTTCTGCCAATTGCTCCAGCTGAGCACTCTGCTTGTCCCAGTCTGTTGTGGGGGTCACCCACAGTTAGACTTTTTTTTTTTTTTTTATAAAAGGGGCTACCAAATCTAGAGTCCAATGCAGAGAGGCAGTAACACCATCAACCATGCTATCAATCACGAATGGAGCAGACTCCATCACTTATTTCAGGTGTTTGTTGTGTTGACCCATGGCATAGAGGAGATAATTTGCAAAAATTTAGCAACGTCAGACATCTGCTGTAGTAGTATTTTTATTTAGGAAATAAGTGATCAGCGATGATGAAATCAACAATGGTCACAGTACAGAATTATGAGACACAACCCATCCATCTTCTACCGCTTAATCCTTTCGGGTCACGGGGGGGGCTGGAGCCTATCCCAGCATCTTTGGGCGAGAGGCAGGGTACACCCTGGACAGATCGCCAGTCCATCACAGGGCCAACACAGAGACAGACAACCATTCACTCTCACATCCATACCTAAGGACAATTTAGAATCCCCAGTTTTGATGCCAATTAACCTAACCTGCATGTGGGAGGAAACCGGAGTGCCCGGAGTAAACCCACGCAGACACGGGGAGAACATGCAAACTCCACACAGAAGGATCACCGATGGTCTGGGGGTGGGATCGAACCCATGATGGTCAAGGGTGGAATCGATCCCATGACCTTCTTGCTGTGCTAACCACTGCGCCACCGTGCTGCCCGTGCCGCCGCGGGTGCAGATCTTGGTGGAGACACAACCAGATTTTCAATATCTACACCATAAGTCAAAACAAGGTCCAATGTATGATGGAAATGATGGGTAGAATTTTTTTACCTTTTGGGAAAACCCATTGAGTCTAAAATTGAATTGAAAGGCTTAAGACAGTCACTCAACATGTATATTAAAGTCCCCTACAACAATTATATCGGTTTTCAGCACTAAATCAGCTAAAAATTTGGCAAATCCCCATTACAATCTGAATAGGCTGTGGGAGGATGATAAACTACAGCAAAGAGAACTGTGTTCATGCCAAGATTGCCAACAGGCCCCACACTGAGGACCAAACTGTCAAAGGAATTAAAACACAATTTCTGCTTAACATTAACTAGTAATTTAGAATGGAAAATTGCCGCCACTCCACCACCACAACCAGAACCTCTGGGGTTATGACAGTTTAAATACCCAGAGGGAGTTGATTCAAACAAACATAATCATCAGAATCAGGTTTATTGCCATTGTTCATGTAGTACACAAACTAGGAATTTGTCTCGGTACAATGCTGCAACATTAAACATGATAAGATAAGAGAAATAAACTATACATGTAATAAAGTGTAGGATAAGATTAAGTGATACTGGTCAACAGTTAAAATATATATTAGCCAGCAGCAGATACTGTGGAGAACTATATAGTGCAGTCGGTAATGCAGGAAGAAAACAGTGATGATTGACATGAGTCTGGTTGAGCTGCTGTACATGGTGCACGAGAGTCACTTAGTGTTCAGCAGTCTAATGGCAGAGGGGAAGAAGCTGTTTATGTGACGGGAGGTTTTAGTCTGGATGGACCGAAGTCTTCTACCAGAGGGGAGGGGGGCAAACAGTACATGACCAGGGTGTGAGGGATCGGCTATGATCCGGCCAGCACGCCTCCGGGTCCTGGAGATGTACAGATCCTGGAGAGATGGGAGCTTGCAGCCGATCACCTTCTCAGCAGTGCGCACGACGCGCTGCAGCCTTAGTCTGTCCCTGGCAGTGGCTCCTGCGTACCACACGGTTATGGAGGTGGTGAGGATGGACTCGATGATGGCTGTGTAGAACTGCACTAACATCTTGGTGGGTAGCTTGAGCTTCCTCAGCTGCCGCAGGAAGAACATCCTCTGCTGGGCTTTTTTGATGAGTGAGCTGATGGTCAGCTCCCATTTGAGGTCCCTGGTGATGGTAGTGCCTAGGAAGCGGAAGGAATCAGTGGTGATGGGAGAGCCTGAGAGGGTGAGGGGGGGCAGAGGAGTAGTGACTTTCCTGAAGTCTACAATCATCTCCACTGTCTTCAGAGCGTTCAGCTGCAGGTTGTTATTGCTGCACCAGGACGCCAGCTGGGCCACCTCTCTCCTGTAGGCGGACTCGTCGCCGTTGGAGATGAGCCCGATGAGGGTGGTGTCGTCCGCAAACTTGATCAACTTGACAGACTGGTGGCTGGAGGTGCAGGAGTTGGTGTAAAGGGAGAAGAGTAGGGGGGAAAGTACACAGCCCTGGGGTGATCCGGTGCTGATGCTAGTATAGTCTGAGACAGTCTTTCCCAGCCGCACATGCTGCCTCCGGTCCGTCAGGAAGTCGATGATCCACCTGCAGAGGGAGTCAGGCACGTTGAGCAGGGACAGCTTGTCCCGGAGCAGAGCGGGGCGGATGGTGTTGAATGCGGAGCTGAAGTCCACAAACAGGATCCTGGCGTAGGTTCCCGGGGAGTCCAGGTGCTGCAGGATGGAGTGGAGGGCCAGGTTGACTGCATCGTCTACAGACCTGTTGGCTCGGTAGGCAAACTGCAGCGGGTCCAGGAGAGGGGTGGTGATGGACTTGAGGTGGGACAGGACCAGGCGCTCAAAGGACTTCATGACTACAGAGGTGAGCGCTACAGGTCTGTAGTCATTAAGTCCAGTGATCCGTGGCTTCTTGGGGACAGGGATGATGGTGGAGGATTTGAGGCAGGACGGCACGTGGCATAACTTAAGGGAGGTGTTAAAAATGTCTGTGAATACAGGAGCCAGCTGTTTCGCACAGAGTCTCAGGGTGGAGGGAGACACGCCGTCTGGGCCGGGGGCCTTGCGCGGGTTCAGTCTGGAGAACTGTTTGAGCACATCCTGCTCACTGATGATAAGGGGAGGGGGGGAGGTGGGGGGGGTGCCTTAAATGAAGTAGGGAATGTGGAGGCTGTGGAGCTGGAGGGAGGGGGGGAGTTGGACACAGATGACGAGGTGTCAAAACGGGCATAGTGTTGGGACAGTCTCTGACAAAGGGCTTTGTCATCCTGACCTTTAGGAGCCTGAGGCCGATAGTTGGTGATCTGCCTCAGTCCTCTCCACACGGAAGCCGAATCATTAGCAGTGAACTGCTGCTGGAGTCTCTCTGAGTACACAGATTTAGCCCTCTTCAGCTCTCTGTTAAACCGGTATTTAACCTCCCTGTAGCAGTCCCTGTCTCCACTTTTCAGCGCTGCTTCCTTCTCCTTCCTGATCTGTCTGAGCTTAGCTGTGAACCAGGGTTTGTCATTAGAGTAACTCACCCTGGTGCGTGATGGAAGAATGTTCTCTTCACAAAAGTGGATATATGAGTTCAGTGTCCGTGTACTCATCCAGATCATGCGTGGCTCCTTTAAGCATGCCCCAGTCAGATATTTCCATGCACGTTTCCAGCTTCTCCTCAGCATCACTGGTCCGTATCTTCGTAGTGCTCACAACAGGTTTAGTGAGCTTCAATCTCTGTCTGTATGTGGGAATGAGGTGAACCATCACGTGATCAGATAATCCCAGCGCAGCTCGAGGGACAGCGCGATATGCGTCTCGATCAAGCCCGAGCCAGGTCTGTGAGGGATGGATCGATCTGGTGATCGATTAACAGATCATGGACCAGAAGAGACTTGGAGGACAGAGACCTAATGTTTAATAAGCCACATTTAATTTTTAAACTTGGGGGAACAGAGGCCAAATTATTAATTTAAGAGACTTGAGGCTGGATTAGAATTTTACCAACATTTTGTTTAATCAATCTGGGAAGTTTATGCATCCTATTAACTTTTTTTATTAACTTTAGAGAGGAGAAAAAGGTTCTCTAAGGGAGGAGACGGGGCAAAGTTGAAAGGTGGTGGATGAGGAGCTGCAGAAGTGCGTGTGTTTTTCAGGTTGTGTTGTATTTGTCTTGGGTTACAATATTTATGGCAACGGGAGACGGACTCAATCTCTGAAGGATTGTAAATCAATGGCTGATCCAAACGGTAAAGACCACCCAAGTTAATAGGATTGATATACATGGGAACAGGACCAAAAAACGGCAGTTTGAAATTTGGTGTGCCTACTCACTGAAGTTTCTGGGTTTGCCAGTCACTGTACCAGAAAACGCCGAATAAAATGGTGCACATGTGTTAACAGATTCTCTAAGTCTATTTGGGTGGATGCCATCAGGCCTCATAAGTGATGGGCGGTTCCAAAATAAGTTAAATTGTCAACAAAACCCATGTTAAAAATGGGACAAGTAAAACACAGCCAAGAATTAAGACTGAGTTCTGCTAAAACGATTACAACCTCGCCTGAGGTGCCAAAGGCCCAGAGATGAGCGCACGTCTGCCACAGTTCATAAGGGTAGACGGAAGGCTCCTGAAGTCACTTTTTAAAATCTCAGATGCTTCACTGGGATGTTATTGCATCCCACATGCACAACAACAGTATGAACATGAGGGAATTCATTCAGCAGGTCAGGGATAAGAGCCTCAATATCAGGGACTCTAGCCCTGGGAAAAAATTGAGTCACACAGTACCTGCTTCTGACATTCCTCACGATCGAGTCACCAATTACCAGCGTCGTGTGTGGGGGGAGGTTTGTCAGTGAATTCTGATGTGGAGAGGAATTGTGAAGAGGATGTTGTTGCGAAGGCGGGAGATGCACTCTTCTATCGGGAGCAGGTGTGTAATTTGACACACCCTGGATGGTCTTTATCTGGGGTTTGCGGACATGAGCCGCCGCTGAAGGAGAGGGAGGATGAGGGGCATTCATGGGCGGGCGGCCAGCTTCCAGGTGGGGAAAATCCTCCAGGGAAAGGATATCAAATCTGTTTTCCAAGGACACCAGAAGAGGCGCAGCCCATTCTGGTCGAACGATGGCCATTAGCTGGCTGAACCAAGGTCCAGGGTGCAAATGGAGGATGAGGGACCAAGCGAAGCTTTTGGTTTAGCCCCGAGACAAAACCAGTGTTTGTTGCTGAGGCCATGGATGTCTGCGGAGGCTGTGCAGGCTGGAGCAGGTGGAGACGCACTGAACTCACCCAAATAAGTAGCAGTTTCCACTGAACTCATCACTTCCTGATGATCAGAAGAATTAAGGGTGACTCAAAACTCCTGCTCACTGTCAGATTCAGAAAGATCTTCTGAATCACTTCCATGCACTTGCCTGCCTTTTAAGGGCTTTTTATTACGTTTTGCCCTGAGAGATTGTGACTGTTTTTCTTTTAATTACGGGCATCTTAAAAACACTTTAATCCCCTCCCATTGTTTTTACACGGTCATCTGAGTTCCTCAATATTCATTTCCTCCTGCTCCTCCCCTTCTACACGTGTTGTGTGTGTTTGGTTTTGTTTTTTTTGACCTGCAGCCGCAGTAGTGGAGCATTGTCTATTCTGCTACTCATTTCTGTCATACTCCTGGGCCTCCATTTTCTCCTCCTCACTGCTTAGTGTTGCCAGATCTCAAGAGAAACAAGCAACCAGCTCTATGGACACAAGCCCCCAAAAAGCCCAACAGGCAACCTACCACACAGTATAAGCGGCTGCTTGGTAACAGTATGCTGTATACAGTGGGGGAAATGCATATTAAACGCAACAGCATTTTTCTCATTAAACATATTTCTGAGTCATTGGCCTGAGATTTTCACCAGATATCAGTGTTTGTTGCGGTCTGTTGCCATGAGGTGTGTGTGTGTGTGTGTGTGTGTGTGTGTGTACGCATACAAAAAAAAAAATATTCAAATGTCACACGTTAAGTGCTGTGTAACACCTTAACTCTTGCACTTTGTACAGTTTCATTGCAGTTGTTCTGCTCGTGTATGATTGTTTTTGACCTGCCAGGATTAGACACAAATTAGCAGTACTGCTAAATCTTGCATACTTATTTGTATTAATGTTCATTAGTATGTAATGTCCCTTTCAAATAAACATTAAACTTAAACAGCCCAAGTAATCCATACATACAAAGAAACCAAGACAACTGTGTTCACAAGTTATATTTAATAAAGTGAATGACAGTGAATGAGAAGATGTAAGAAAATCAGAACCCTGCACCCCACAACTTAAATGCCATGCCTCAGACAACAAGTCAACTTGTGAATGGCATGAGACGTTATTGTCAAGCTGTAATTGATGCTCAAGGGCACATGACAAGTTATTGAGACGTTGACATTTTTTGTTGTGGTATACTTGCCACTATTGTTGGCTTTTGTTTCAATAAATTGTTTGAGGTGATTTCCTCATCTCAAACCATTGCATGCTTCCACTTAAATGCCTTACTTTCATCAGTCCTTCCAGGATTTTGCGACGTTGCGATCGCATCAATTCATGCAACTTTATCCAATCACCGCAACTTTGCCACAATTTTGGCCAATCCTCGTCAATTTCAGCTGAGTGGTGCTGAAACGCTCAGTCTAACCAAATGCTACATCGCGTTCACTTCCGTGTTTACAGTATTAACAGAACACTTCAGCAAAACTGATTTCAAAAAAAAAAAAAAAGCTCACCCGACGTTTCCAACACCGTCCCTTCCATGTCCCCCAGCCTGCCGGTGGACGTCTCCATCCTGACCGCATGTACAAAGTGCTGGGTTTGTGTTGAAAAATGTCCGCTTGCTCCAAAACCACCCCGTTGCAGGAGTACACATGACAAGAGACTCTATAAAATCACAAATGATAGTGTAATACTACAGCCAGTGTTTGATCATTTCATACATCTTTAGAGGTAAAATCATTACTGCATCTTGTCAGTGAGCTTTGAAGCTGTGGATCTCTGGTCTGAACACGGATAAACGACCCTCCCTCCACCCGCTCCCCCGTAAATGGTGTGTGTGTGTGTCAAGACGCGCAGCAGATAGACAGGTAAGAGTTGGGCATAGGAGTATTGTCTGCATTCCCCCCCCCCCCCCCCCCGGGAAAAACGGACTCCAATAGACAATACAGACTAACGGAATAAATTAATATTTTCCTTTCTGCTCGGTACCAAGTGTTTGGGGACTGTAGGGAGTTTTCAAATTAAGGCGCTGCAAATAATTTCCACATCTCTACTCTTTAACATGCATTCAATGCAGTGTAGCTGTTGTAATGGATATTGTCTCTATTTGCCGTTGCACAAAAGTTTTCTGTATAGCAGAAGTTTCTGCTTAATTTACAAATCACTAATAAGAAATGTTTAACAATCCTGCGCTTTTCTTGTATTGTACAGAATATCACTGTAGTAAGCTGGAAAAACAATCTGCTTTAAAATTTGTAATTCTTCCCACAACTTAGTGCAAAAAACACTCCAGACGTCGAAACTTTTAAAAAAGCTCCCATTGTAGAGGATGCCTTTCACAGACAAGACTGGGTTTATTTCTCAGGATTGGTTTATTGAAAGGTTACATCCTCTAGCAATCTCAGAGAACAATCGTCTTTCACAGTTCTTATACTCTCCCCAAGTCATACACCCCCAACCCCACAGTCCTTCAGCAAACATACAGCCCCCGAGACTCCTTGGCGTCCCCATTGTCTCTTATCCTTCTAGGCTCCGGGGCTCCTGCTGGGACACTCTCCAACTTCCCACCTCCTGCAGGACCAACTTCACACCTCCCGTAGGTCTCTGCAGGGTCAGGTCCTCTTTGTCCATTAAGATGTGAAGCCTCCAAAATATGCAGTCATGCTTACTAGGTATGTGGGAAATATGGATACAATATATGCGCCATATAACCCCCCCAAACGTCTAAATAAGGACAAAGTACACCCCCAAGATGCATAGCAAACAGAATCATCTCATATCACACAAAACAGAAAATGGCACAACATATCACAATTCCGACTGCTTGGGCTTCAACCTCCTGCCATATCTGCTGTAAGCAGGTTTCAATCTGACTGCAGCAGTTTCTTGCATCTGTGGATTAGTCGTTAGTACATCCTTGTGAAGGCTTAGAACAGTGTCTCCCTGGCGGCCTGCCGCGACGGGGCTCTGACTTCATGGGCCCCTGGGCCAGAAAACAAGAAGGGCCCCCCCCGTCTTCAGATGTTTATCTTTGTTGTTGGACATTTGGGGGGTTTCTCTCTAGGAATATGTGAAAATATCATTGTTAAAAGTGCAATGTTCATGCGTTATGAAAATAGAAATATAGAGACTTGGCCTTCAGGGCCCTCTTGACTCATGGGCCCCTGGGCCAGAAAACAAGGGCCCCCCCTCTTGAATTTCTGAATAATGTGCAACTGTAGTCACAGGAACATCAAGCTGCTTGGAGATGGTCTTATAGCCTTTACCTTTAACATGCTTGTCTGTAATTTTCTTTCTAATCTCCTGAGACAACTCTCTCCTTTGGTGACAGTGTGTACCACGCTAAACATGGACAGGAGAAGCAAACGGCACAGTGACTACTTGTCACCCTTTAAATAGGCCGACTGACTGATTACAAGTTTGTAGACACCTGTGGTGTTAATTGGAGGACACATCTTGGTTGAACATGTCCCTATGGTCACATTATTTTCAATCTTTTCTAGGGGCACCATCATTTTTGTCCAGGCCTGTTTCGTGAGTTTGGTTTTGAAAATAATTGAACCACAGTTCAAAAACATTGTCTGATTTTCATTTGTTAATGAAAGGAAAAACCCACAATGGTCACAGAAATAACTAATCTGACAAAAGTGGTAAATAAAAATTCTTTGAAAATTAACCAGAGTACCAACAATTTTGTCCACGTGTATTTCACACAACTTTAATGAAATATCAAACCATATCAAATAATAGTCAAATGAATCCAAAATGAGAATTATACACTGCTCAAAAAAAATAAAGGGAACACTAACACATCCTAGATCTGAATGAAATATTCTTAAATACTTTGTGCTGACAACAAAATCACACAAATTATCAATGGAAATCAAATTTATGAACCCATGGAGGTCTGGATTTGGAGTCACTCAAAATTAAAATGGAAAAACGCACTACAGGCTGATCCAACTTTGCAATGTCCTTACAAGTCAAAATGAGGCTCGGTAGTGTGTGGCCTCCACGTGCCTGACACCTGGGCATGTTCCTGATGAGGTGGTGGATGGTCTCCTGAGGATCTCCTCTCAGACCTGGACTAAAGCATCCGCCAACTCCTGGACAGTCTGTGGTGCAACGTGGTGTTGGTGGATGGAGCGAGACATGATGTCCCAGATGTGCTCAGTTGGATTCAGGTCTGGGGAACGGGCGGGCCAGTCCATGGCATCAATGCCTTCGTCTTGCAGGAACTGCTGACACACTCCAGCCACATGAGGTCTTGCATTGGGAGGAACCCTGGGCCCACCGCACCAGCATATGGTCTCACAAGGGGTCTGAGGATCTCATCTCACTACCTAATGGCAGTCAGGCTACCTCGGGCGAGCACATGGAGGGCTGTGCAGCCCCACCACCCCACACCATTACTGACCACTACCAAACCGGTCATGCTGGAGGATGTTGCAGGCAGCAGAACATTGTCCACGGCATCTCCAGACTCTATCATATGTGCTCAGTGTGAACCTGCTTTCATCTGTGAAGAGCACAGGGCGCCAGTGCACTGCAAAAACAGCCCTCTAAAAAATAAGCAAAATATGTAGCGTTTTAGGGGGAAAATGGCTTATTTCAAGCAAAATAATCTGCCAGTGCAGCAAGAAAATGGGACTTGTTAAGATTTCTTAAAACCAGAAAATGTTCTAGCAGTAAGAATCCAAAAATCTTATATCAAGCACAAAAAATCTAGTTTTTAACATTACTTTAAGATTTTCCCCCCTCATTCTAAGCCATTTGTTATTTAGTCATTATTGCTTAAAAACAAAATTAATCTGAGAAAATATTGGTCAAAATAAGCAGAGCGAGAGATGCATCTCAACTTTTATGCAAGGAAGGCCTGCCAGTCAGCCTTTGCACGTTTAAAAGAAACGGTTTGGTCTTTCTCATGAATGGCATCACCCAAGACCTCAGTCTGGAGAAAAGAGGACCGAGGAGATGCATTTCGGGTAAATCATATGAAAGCAGTAGTAATATGCCATGATGAACAGACACGATTGTGACAGGCGGCTCCTCTCGAACTTTGCAATCGGAATACTTCCAGCACAGACGAAGCAGTCGCTTGGTCCCACAAGCACAAAGGGTGTGGCAAGTGTCCGCTTCCGTAAATATGGCTCTGGGGCCTCTGTGGACTGAACAGCAACAGAGTACGAGTTAGTGGACAGACATGGTTTGGGGCTTCATGAATGCAGTCAACATTGGGAAGCCGAATTTCACTGAAATTGGTAGTTAATTTTTCATATGAAACCCTGTTTTTAGGTAGTCTGGGATGAAATAAGGTGGTTCAGTGGTGGGTAGCCATACATTGACCCAAAAATCACTGCTAAATTTAATTTCTTACAGTATTTGCCAGACATTCTTCTGTTTAGGTTTCTGCGGTGCTGAAGTGGGACAGAAGAATATGTTTGGCAAATACAGTTAGAAATCCCATTTTGCTATGATTTTTCTAGTACCACAGAAACCTAAATTGCTCGGTTCAGCAGCAAATGTTCACATTTTGATTAGAACCAGCTTATTTCATCCAAGACTACCTAAAGACAGTTGCTTCATGTGAAAAATGGTGAACTTGCACTTTAAAGAAACATGTACTGTGAATACTGAAGCAGATCATGATCCTCTCTGGAATTTTTACATAGGTGTACTCTTTCTGTGGCACATTTGGAGACATTAATGGCTGTATCTTGAATTATTTTGAGTGAACAAATTGAAGTGCTTACATTCATTGTGCCGAAGTGAAATTTCTTTAATGTTGTCCAATAAAAAGCTATACTTAAAAATATGCAAAAATGTGAGGAGTGCACTCCGTCCACCTCATGTGAAATCAGACACTTTGGGGCAAGATCGACACATAACTTTTTATGCCTTTTTATTGTCAAGGTGGAACACCAGAACTGCAGTTGCATGAATCTGGCACTAATATTAAGGGAGATGGTTTTGATACTAGATGTTAGAGGGAGATGGTTTTGATATGGTTTGACAGCTCTTTCCTGGCTTCAAAGTACACAAACATTGAACACAATTGTTTGCCAAGTATGAATTGAGATACTAAAATTGAATATCACACTGTTTTAAAATGGTCAATGTCTTTTCCACACCTAGCCTGCAAAGACATGAACAACTTGAGTCATTTCAGCAATAATGTGATTTAAAGGTGTAAAATGAACTGTAATAAGTCATAATAGAGTAGTTTTAAGAGCTAGCCCATCTGACATGTTACTGCACCTGACACTCTGTCCAAATTAAATTTAGCATTGGCACTGGGTGGAGTGTCAGGTGGGCCAACTCTAACAGTACATAACTACTTTATTACAACAAATACCTTTAAGTCACATTTGCTCTGAAATGACGCAAGTACCAACCACCAGAATGTCAGGGGTGGTTCATGACATTGCAGGCTAGGGGTGGAAAAGACATTGGCCATTTGAAAATAAAGGTTGTTTGATATTAAATGTAATATTTTGATGTCGTAGTTCATACTCTGTTAACTAATGTGTTCACTGTTTGTATACATTTCTCCCTGCATGAACAAGTAGTTCTGGGATTCTACATTGCCACTAAAGGCACAAAGTTTTATTGAAATCTGTATTGGTCTAGCCCTAAAGTGTCTGATTTCACGTGAGACAATCTACTCACATCTGTGACTCATAGGCTACATAAATACTCAACTTAACCTTCTTACATAACCATCCGTAAGATGAATAAATTATAATTTACCTGCAGAACATGAATAAGTGCCTCCGATGGCGAGGACATCTTCTTTGGTGCAGGGTGCCCAGAGGGGAACATAACTGGTAGTGACATCATCAGCTCAATGGCTTGCTCATCTACACGAGAGTGAAAGGGCGAGAGAGAGGAGTTACTAGAGTCAGAGCAAGTTACTCAATGACACCAAAAACAGGGCAATATGCAATTTCAGAGAGACTAAAATCTTACCAGCAGGAAGTCCCAGTGGGGGCTTCATGGTCTTCTTGTATACGCCGTAGAAAGAAAGTTTGGTTCTGCAGTTCTCCCATCGCTCCTTCAGCTCAATCACATATCGCCTGTTATCCTTGTCCACAATTCGGCGTAGTTCTTCCAGCACCTTGGCATTAGATTTAAAAAAAAAAAAAAAAAAAAAAAAAACACTTGATGTTTTTTTTCTTTACATACAAAGAGGGGGAAGGCTATCCTGTGTACATTCTTCCCTTGATTCTGAGCCACTCTGAGTACTTACATGATCAAGGTTCCTGAAGCAGGAGTAGGCATCTAGTATCTTGGCAGGCCTGTCTACTTCCTTGAGTGTGTCTGAATCAATAAACTGCCTCCTTCCCTGAAATTCAAGCTCCAGGAGCTGCCCCACATCGTCCTGATTTGGCCTGCTCTTCCTGCACATTTCTTGTAGATGTTTGTAGTGTCTGGATTGAGCCATTCTACTGTCCTGTCCTAAGTTTAAATAGGGATAGAAAACATCACATTAATACACTTATAATTTCAATCAGTAGCAGCACAGATGATAAATCCTGCCGGCTAGCTCCAGGAAAATACATTTAACATTTGTAGTGGGTGAAAATATTCTCGTTCACCCAGTTTGTATCTCGAGCGGGAATGGGTGGTGGTTAGTGTCTTTTTTTTTTTTTTTTTTTTTTTAGCTTTATGACGTTGGCATTTGACGAACAATGCATCAAGGAGATCAATCAGGAAGACAGGACTTTTTTCACAGCTTGTACCAGACACTTGCTTTTCTACAACTATTTACTGGACACTCTGAAGGCATACCAAAATGTTGATTTTTGTGCATCTACTCGAGTTGTCGACTCACGGCTGACCAACCCTGGATGGCCAATTGATTGGCATAGGAGACGGAATTTTTCCCATTAAAAACCCAGTGGTTTCCACAATTAATTGGCATAACTGTGGTTTTACACTGTGTAGTATGGTTTTCGCCTCTGCCCAGTAGTATGACAATATAGTGAGCAACACTGTCAATGTGTTTTTATTTACAGTTGTTCACAGAAGTGTTGTATTCAAGTCTTGGGATTGAGAAATGTTTAATTTGAAGATTGAACACACTTCTCAAATCCCTTTGACAGCTATTTGTACACTTCACTTTAGTCTTAGCTTAACATTTTCTGCACCTTACAAGGATGATTTTTGATATTTGTTCTTCGTTGAATAGTGTAATTTATGTCTTATGTATCAGCCTTATAGCACAGACCCAACGGTCAATACTCTTTGCTCTTAACTATGTTAATCTTAACTATGTTATGCTATGTGTGTCTTAGTGCCTTTGTGAACAGTATGTTTGTCAAAGCTACCTGAAACACCTTAATTTCCCTTTGGGATCAATAAAGTTACTCAACTCTGGAACGTACCAACATCCTTCACTGGAGTGCTTGATGCTCCTGGAGTGCCATCTTCAAGAAGAGTGACAAGTTGAGTGTGGGCCTCGAGTGGAGGGGGTGCTCATGTCACTTGCTGAAAGGATAATTGTTGAGTCATCCGAATCATCAGTATCCATGTGTAGCTTTCTCTTCCCCCTTGCAGGAGTGCAGCCCTGGCTTTTCTTGGGTGATCTTACGTTATGCAGTCTTTTTTGCAGACGTTTGAAGACTTCAATCTACGCGGAAAATACAAGGGCCAAGAACAAACAAGAAAATAAGCATATTTACTGTACAGTTAACATATACAGTAATTGGCGTCGAAGTAGGTACTGGGTTACGTTAAACAAAACTTACCCATGGACACTGTATGTCCAGTTTATCGGCGAGCATAGGGTAGTATTGTACCAAACGTTTCGCCATTGCCACAAGGTCTTCCTTTGATGGATAATGCTTCTCTTCGTCGTGGAGTGCCCTCACGGCAGACGGCATGTTTGTTACGGTGTTTCGTACAAGCCTACAGGTTAGCTCTTTTGAGACCTCGCAGTCGCCTGCTCTTCCGAGTCGTTGCAATTGAAAAAAGTGTGCCTTCATGTTCTCCAATTCACTATCTGTATAGATCAGGTACTGAGGGCTCAGTATGGAAAGTGTTCCGGTAATGTCCCCCGTCTCCTTCTCCCCCTCTTTGATGCAACTGCTCCCACTAGTTCCGGCCATACAAGCTGTCCCACTACTGAAGGCAGAGTGATTTGAAGCCTGCTCCTGTAAAGGTATATATAAATAAAAGGTAAACAAAAGAAAAAACAAAACAAATGTCATTGAGTCAGAAACAAATTTCATTCATTTAACAAATGACATCTCAAAGGGTAGCACACTAGATATCATGGTAATCAGTACCAATTACAGTACACTAATGGTTTTATACATCACACATTTATAGGGTTGGGTAATCTACCTTAAGATGCAATCCTGCTCTGTACTCTCAGGCCTTAGAGTAACCATATTATTTACATGAACTCAGCTTTGGGAACACCAGCTGGTGGACAGTCGTGGAAGTAGCAGTTAATATGGAACAATTGGCTTAGATGAATTAGACCTGTACAAAACGAACTGTTTAATAAATTTATATGCATACTAGAATTTTTCAAAAGACCTATATATATTTTTTTTTTAAATCAATTCCAGTGTCCTCTTAAGGATGCCACCGAAGGGCCATTTAGAGCTGTCTGTGATTATCTGTAATTAGCTAGTGAATGCAGGATTGTCACTGCAGCCAAATTACCCAACACCGTATAGCAAAGTCTCTTCAGTTCTGTACAGCCATGCTGACGGACCACCAGGTTACCACAAGAAAAGGAATGACGCTTATTAGCCTAATGATTTCATTACTGTCCAATTAAAGACCAATTTCGCTTCGCTGTCAGTGACTTGGACAGAGGCACCTCAAAAAGCAAATAGAAATAGACACGTAAAGAATAGTATTATGATAGCCTACACAAAACTAAACGAAAGTAAACATCCAGGAACAAAAAAAAAGATCATTCACTCTGCGCTGATAACATATACAGCCATCATGCAACTCAAACATTACGTTTTCACATGAAGGACAGTGGATGGCTGAAGTTTCATGGAGGTTACGAATGAATGAAACACACGTATAGCTTTGATTGTAGACTGTAACTTCCACTTCAGCATGAGTAGATTAGAGGCTCCAAAGAAATAGGCCTATAGAGCATTTTCGGTGGATGAAATTCAGTTATTGATAAGGCAATCGCTTGAGTGTCTATATTCATATAGACAACTCTGCCTTGAGCGCTTGAGTCACGCTCCAGTTATTAGAGTGTAGCAGCATAGCCGTTCTATTAATAGGTAAAAACTCTGTGGCAGCAGTTTGTAACTTACGGAGCACTGTCAGCACTGCATCATGACAGCATCAAGCAGCTACAATGTCAGGGTGAATGAGGCGCAAGGAAAACAGGAAGAATACAATATTGCTCCCTCTGCTGTTGATTGTTTACATTGTAGGCCAATGGGCTGCACTGAAGGCTTCTGGGGTATCATAGTAGTATATTACCAGGCGGGACACGCGCCATTTGCACCCCTGTATAGGCTATTGTATGCAGACGTGCACATGTGGGAACTGCACTCAAAAAGACTTTGCTTACCACAGGGTTATACATTTCCCAGATGTACTTCCTTCACAAAAAATGTTCTGGTCCGGGCAAAAGGTCACGCAGGTCTTCTCTTGACAGACTCTTCAATGTCCCCACATCAATGTTCGCAGCTGTGTCACAAACAAGAGACAGAGGTACAGACCATCAGCTAAATCCAACTATTCAACATATCCAGTTCAATCACATTTGAACAACAGTTTAAAATGAAAATGAAATTAACAGATTCACAAAACTACACCAATTTAACTTAATATGCATTTAAACAGAATCATTGCATCATGTGATCATGCCAACCTGTTAAAATATCTTTGGCCACATTGTCAATGTCCAACTCCTCCATACTGCTGTCAATGCTCATCTGGAAAACAAATTAATTAAAAAAAAAAAAAAAAAACAACAAACAAAATGCCATCAAAACATTGAAGCTATACAGTACACAGAGTAGTGCAAAGCCAGTCTTTAAAACCAAGCAGAATAATTAAGGTCCTTTAAGTTGCAGGGAAATCAAATTCAAATATTTCGATTCAGTATGGCTTTAACATGTTAAACAGTACCCTATATGAGGCAATGTTGTCCAAATAATTTGCAAAAAAAAAACCTCCATCCTCCTAAACGAAAATCTCCTTCGTGTGCACCCCCTCACCCTCTAATACGAGTATGAGGGAGGAGGAGATGCTCATCCAAAACATGTCAAATCTCGTAGAGTAACTAACATCTAGCACCGGCGCTAAATCGTTATTTTCTCTACCGGATTCAAAAGGACAGTTCCAACCCCAGAATCCAATTGATTTGGAAGGCTCTAGCGAATAAAGCGACAGCCAATCAATAACTCATTGTTCACAACTATCCTTTTGAGATCACTTGTACAATAACAATTGAATTGAATAAACAATACAAACGAGGCACTTTGGAATGGACGCCTGTATCGCTGAATTACCACGGCACCAAAACTAAAGGCCATGAGGGACAACTTTTTGAGCAATGTTGCCAGACAACATAACTGGCTAATCCTTTTCTAGTGTCGTTGCCCAACCAGACTGCTCAAAAAGTTGCCCTGTATATCATGGCCTTAAACACTCGCCATGCGGAGATTGTGCAAGGCGGCGAACTGATTTTGTCACATCATGCGTAGTGCTAGCTGACTTGGTATCGTAAGCTATAGCCAAACAAACTTATAGCCTACTTTTAGCATTCACGCTGCTTTTCTGTTAAACCGTTGCCAACGTGCCAATGTCCATTTATTTAAAACACAGTGTACAATAAATCATGCAAGGGTAACTACATCAGGCAAAAAGCACCAAAGGTAGTTAGCATTAGTCATCTGGAAATACTGCACGGTGGCGCAGTGGTTTAGCACTGTGGCAGCACAGTTTTACCCTCGGCCAGGGGACCGCGGGGATCATGAGATCGTGGGTTCCATCCCAGCCCCCAACCAACAGTGAGCTGTGTGGAGTTTGCATGTTCTCCCCGTGTTGCGCGGGTTTACTCCGGGATTTCTCCGGTTTCCTCCCGCACACCAAAAAACATGTAGGTTTAGGGAGCTCGCGCACGCAGCGACCAGCAGCCGGTGGCTTGTCACCAGACTGCAAACCAAGTCTACCTACGGGTACAAATGAGTAACAAAAAAAAAAAGTGTACCACGTTCGCGCCTTTTCCAGGTTTAGATTTCTTTAAAATTTCGGAACCTCGACTTCATCAAGATATTTACTAAAACCATCTTTGACTGAAATAACCTCTAACCCTTAGCGATAAACAAGTTTCATACACACCTGATAAGAGATGTTATTCCGTTCCTCCTAGTCTTGCTCTTTTTCTTCAGCCGAGCCCGAGGTAAACGTGAAAAGAACGTACATGGATTCTTGCGCAGGGATGGAGTCGTTGGGCGAATCCAAATCGGTCTGAATAGGGCGTGCATGGAATTGTGAAATAAATTTGAATAATTCATTATGTACAGTATATCTATTACAATTTAAGTAGTCAGTAGAAGTTGAGTCTCTGATTAAAAAAAAGACACTGAATATTTTGAGATGCTGGACATAATTACACAATTCACCGTAGGTCAGTCACCCCCATGGCCTTGTGTGGAATTATCCAACGCGGGAAGGTGAATTTGCAAACTATTTTCACCAATGCATGACGTATGCAAGGTGATGAAGCAAAGTGTGTTCGAATATTTGAAGATGGCTGGCTGGCGTTGTGATTTGTTTTGCATTTATTGCATTCACTTTGAAAGCATTTTTAAGCCATATTAACACAGCGCATGGACGTAGCAAGAACTTTCGTGTGATTTGTGGAATCGATGGGTGCAACGAAGAATATAGGGTATACAATTCATTCTATTACCATATCAAGCGTAGACATGCAGTTTATCTGGCACATGGTCGTCCGCCGAGGAATTGCACTCCAGTTAGCTCAAGGTGCCATGGAGGTGAGCGATTCGACCTTGGCCTACCCATTTTTCAGAATTGCACCACTTCAGCTACCCAAGTTCAAGACTCCGAGTCCACGTCAAGTGGGCCAACCACTGAGAGGCAGAGCGCAACGCAGGTTGCATTGGGACACGACAATAGTCGAGAGCACAGCAATTCAGAAGCTCAACAAGGAAAAGGTATGCATATGAGCATTTATTGCATGTGGATTCAGCTATGTGTGATGGATAGAATTCAAATGGCATTGATGGCTAATGTTGATGCGTTATACGGTACCAAATACTTTTTTGTTTGTTTTAGCGCTCAGCCCAAGTACCAATGACAACACAGTAGGATAGTGATCCAATCAAAGATATCAAGGCTCTCGTCCCCACCAATGACTCGCCGTCTTTGAGAGGCAAAACTAAGCAGGGGGAAATTAACCTTGTTTCCTGAATATCGCGCATTTTCCCATTCAAAATTGATTTTGATTTTCCAAATGCCAAATTGATTTTGATTGGACATTTATTTTTAACAGAGAAATATTGATATGGACACGCCCATAGGCCTACCTAATTCTCAGCACATGTCTCATCGTATTGTATCGTATATCGCATCAGTGAACATTAGCAGACAATGTATAGGCCTACTATTACATTGCATTAATATGCACCAAAAGACTAAAAGTGTCAGCTAAGTGAAATGTAATGTAAAGTGTCCTTGGTCATTTACGGTGCCATCTACTGGCCACTTTCAGCAACTGCAGGTTTTAGTGTAGCCAATGGACAACAACTTTGACAAGAGTCATTAACACACTGAATCTGTTACTGAATCTGTTACAGGAATTGTCCAGAAAGGCAGCTGCCTTTACTGTGGATATTCGCCAAACACGCTGTCTTTCTCGGGTAGGATGATTTTTTTTATGGGTTTTATCAAGATCACTTTTTTTTTTCAATGAAATGTTAATACTACTGTAAATTGTGATCAAATGTAACAACTTTAATTTTTTTTTCTCACACATCCTGTCATTCTAAGAACTTATATTTTATAGCATGCCTAATTAACTCATTCAGTGCCAACCATTTTCAAAGTTCGCCATGTCCCAGTAAGTGGTGTTTTTTTTTTTTTTAAGCATTTGTTTTTTCAAGACCAATTGAGCCATGTGGCCTATATCAACACCACCCATATCAAAAGACCAATGGCATCAAATGACTTAAATAAGTGTTCTTTGCTTCCTCTCTCTACAGGGCAATACCAACAGGATTATAGGGAAAACACAGCAGTTACAAATGGATGTTGTAGGAACCTTGCAGGACAGAGTGAGGGATGTCTTTGATCGACATGGGCCTTCAGACACCATTGACGAACTCCGAAATGAGGTTTTGGCAACGTTTGATTTTCCAGATCCATTCTCCAACTTGACCACAAGTTTCATGCAAGACCAAACAATTAAGGAACTTTTTAATCCAGTGGAACCAGAGGTCATCATATCACAACGACTGTGTAGAGTTAAGCGAGGCTCTTCAAGAACTCTTACCATGAGAGCCAATGTCTTTTTCTATGTTCCTCTCATCAAGAGTCTGGAACAACTGGTATCCAACCCTAGAATTTTCAACATGGTCAGTAATCCTCCAGAAAATTGTAACAAAATGGTTATCTCCGTGATATTGTGAATGGCAGCCTTTTCAAAACACATCCATTGTTTTCTGTTAAGCCATCTGCTTTACAATTTTATATTCTGATGAAATTGAGATTTGCAACCCACTTGGGCCCCATTCCTCTAAGCTACTCATGTTTTATTATACTATAGGAAACATAAATCCTAAATTTAGGTCTAAGCTTGCTGCCATTCAACTGCTTGCCATTGCAAAAGCGAAATATCTCTGAGGCTGGTGCTGATCTTATATTAACAAGAATTAAACAGGATTTGAAGGAACTGTACAATGGGGTCAACATTCAAGTTGGAAACAGTGTGACTACGTTATATGGTGCAGTAATATCAGTGTGTGGCGATACCCTTGCTCAGCATGACCTGGCCGGTTTTAAATCAGGGGCTGGGTTTGCTTTCAGTAAGTGTAGGCATTGTGAGTGTGACTTTGAGACAATGCAAAACCAATTTGATGAAAATAGTTTTACCCTAAGAACATTACAAAGTCACATCAGGCAGTGCAGAGAAATGGATAGGGCCAGCACAGACTCTCTTAAAAATGCCCTCATGACTACCTATGGTATAAATAGGAGTAAACTTATAGATTTCCCTGCCTATGACCCTATTCAACAAACCCCACAAGATATCATGCACATCATGCTTGAGGGTGTCGTGCAGCAGGAAATAAAATGTGCGTTAAAGAACATTATTTTGTCAGGGGATCTTGAGCTGGACTTTATAAATTCAGGTATACAAGGTTTTCCATATTCTGTCAATGACGTAAAAGACAAGCCAAGTCCAATTAGTGTCAGTACAATGACATCTAATGATGATAAATTGAAACAGTCCTCTGGACAAATTCTTATATTTAAGATATTCCCTTTTATATTTAACAGCATCAAAGACAACATTTATATTCAATTTATATTAGAATTAATTGAGAAAACTCGCATACTTTTTGCCCCAGTTGTGATGACAGAAACCTTGAAAAAATTAATGATGGAACAGCATTTGAAGAAATTTAGGGCACTTTTCCCTGAAAACAATATAACCCCCAAGCAGCATTACATGATTCATTTACTCTCACAAATTGAATCATTGGGTCCTCTGACAAGACATATGTGTGAGGTTTGAATCTAAACATCGTCTTTTCAAACAGTGGTCCTCTAAATTAAACTATAAAAATGTTTGTAAATCTCTTGTAAATCACAGCAAAATTGTCAGAAGTACATACCAAACAATATATTTGCAAGTGAAAAACAATTAGGCCCCACATCAGAGCTGCCAAAGACCTTAGAGGCATACCTTAGTTCAAAGATTAGAGATTTCTTAAATATTCAGAGTTTCCATCACGCAATCTCTACAAACTGGATATCTCTTAATGGCAACAAGTATCTTAGTGGAAAGACTTTAATAATAGACTCAAATGATGGGCTCCCACTCTTTGGATTAATTAATATTTATGTTGTCGATTCATCTTTATTTTGTTGTGAATATCAAGTGTATGACACATTGTAAATCTCTATCCCATTTCAATCATATGAAATTGCTGTGCCAAATGCTGCACAAGCAACAGAGTTCATAGATTTAGAGAAACTACCTGATTACACGGCATACCACCCTTTACTATTCAATAGCAAAATGTATGTATTGACAAAATATGACCTGACTGTTTTGCTTTATGAGAAGGTGTGATGTTAAAATTGTTTTAGGTCTGTTCAGCTGTAGAGGCGACTTTGCTCTGCAGTAATATAGCCCAGTATTATTTTTACATTCTGACACTGGGGTAATTGAGAATTCATGTGACACTTTGGGATTTTAATGAGTACCCCACCTGATGGTTAATTACATGAAGCCTAACTTTAGGGAAAATGGTTCATTTAAAATGTAGTTTTTTACATTGATCTTAAAATGTAACACTTCGGGGTAGCATTGTGGCGCAATGCGCTAAGCCCCCCACATGGGCTTGCATGCCCAGGGGAACCCAGGTTCGAGTCCGGCCTGGGTTATTCCACAGTCTCTCTCTCTCTCTCTCTCTCTCTCTCTCTCTCTCTCTCTCTCTCTCTCTCTCTCTCTCTCTCTCTCTCAGCCAGTTCTTGTCTGCTCTCTACTGCCCTGATAATAAAGGCATGACCCCCAACCCATAATAAGATTTCATAATTCATATACTGTTTATTGTTACATGCTGTTTGTGTACTGTAATTTCTAGACAGAAAAGAGGTTTCAAATAATGGCAAAACCATTTCTGTATGACAATGAATGCATGTACAGCCCACCTACTGTATTTAAGACTTCCTTTTGTTCCTCTTTCTTATTGGTGTTGGATTTGTGCAAATGCAGTTAAGGGGCTCTATCTTGTCACTAAAAGGCATACCAAGTTCCATTAAAATCTGTGCCAGTCGTGGGTCAAAGTGTCTGATTTCACATGGAATTACCCACTGTCATTGTGGTGAGGATGAGGATTTTACATGATACAACATAGGCGGCTAGTGCTGTCAAACAATCAAAATATTTTATCGTGATTAACCGCATGAATCCAATTACTTAAGGATCATTTCGGTTCCTGCTGCCTGTATCCAACTTCAAACTATGTATTTCTGGTTCAACTAGCCTTTGTATTGCTATAACTATTCGTAAACAATAAACATCCCCTTAAATGCATTTTGTGGATTTTTGTTTTAATTTGTATGCAATCACATTTGATAAGCTAGAATATCTTAATGAGATGGAGTCAGTTCCTAAAACGGGTTAATATGGATTGTCTTATTGTCTTGAAACAAGTAAAAATGTACTCAGTCTAAATGTTAACTCGACTCAGTCGACAAAGACGCAATTTTAAGAAAAAAGCTGCTCAGAATTAGTTTTATTTTCTAGGTCGGATAAAAAAGATGAATTGTCTGGAAGCAAGTACAATAATCTTAACAATATTCAGTCTTAATAAGAAAATGCCTTCAAAAACAAGTGTAATGAGATTAAAATGCTGAATTCAAGTATACAGTGGTACCTCTACTTACGAATTTAATTCGTTCCGGAAGAATTCTCGTAACGTGAAATTCGTAAGTAGAGGCACGTTTTACATGTAAATGCCGTAATCCGTTCCAAGTCCCCAAAATTCGGGCATAATTTTTTTATAAATCATAAAAACGCATCAAAACATGTAACAAATACATGTTACAATTAGATTACTGCACAATAAACATAAAATGAGAGAATAATAGAGAATAATAAAAATTATGTTCATTTACCCTTTAACTGCTATCGTCAACGTCGTCATCTTCTGCCTTCTTTGGTTCATGTTCTGATCCAAGGACGTTTGCTTTTGTCGGCTTGTAAGTGCTTCGTTTTGTTTTAATACCGTGCTGATCGTTGATGTATTACGGCCATATTCTTTGGCGAGATCAACCAAACGCATAAAGTTTTGGAAAAAAAAAAACTTCGTGGCCAATGGGATACCAGGAAGATGCTAGGCGATAGCCAATGGCAGAGCAGCTACAGGTATGTTTACGTTCGGTAAACTACGGAAGCTCAGGGATGGCAACAGGAAATTCTGATTTCAGCTGAAATCTAATTTGGTCGATTGACTTACGGGGGTGCCGGGGGGGCGCAGCCCCCCTGAAGCTGGGAGGTTTTCAGTAAAATACAAGTAATTTAGACTGAAAAATGATTAAAAAAAATGAAATACTAGACTTAGATAAATCATTAAATTTAATGATTTATCTAACTTACTTTTTCTTCAATGTTGTCTCACTGTCTTTAGTCCAACATACAGTATTTAACAGTTCTATTAGTTTTTTACACTGGTCACCAAGTCACTTCTAATGTGAAACTTTCTTCCTTTTGGCAGCAAGCTGTGTCAGTCTCTGAGCTTTGAACTTCATCTCCTTTTCTGGTTTCTTCAGAAACTGTCCGAGTGTTTGTTACCTCATTGAACCTTGAGCCAATTTTCACCTTTACTGTCACTTCGCTCCCCGAAGCTCCTGGGGTTTTATGATTTTTAAGTACCAGAACTGTGCTTACATGACATAAAACAAACAGCTGAATGCCACTTATTACTGTATAATATTGACTTATGTTCCAAGAAGATAGCATTCCTAAACTAAAAAAGCACTCAGAGCGCATCCCTCCGCCAAGGCTCCTTCCGTTTGTCATGGATCAACTCCAAAATGTAATGGTTTTGTGTGTAGGCCTATAGCCACTTGTGGTGAAAATTGCATCAACGTCTGTCCATCAGTTTTGGAGTATTGTTGCTAACACAATGTGAGAAGATAAGCGCCTTGGCTGAGGTATGCATTCTCAGATCATCACCAAAATATAATGGGTTCCTCTCTAGCCCAAGAACCACCTCTGGTGAAAATTTTATCCAAATCCATCCAGTAGTTTTTGTGTAATCCTGCTGCACAAATACAAAAGCCCTTGATGGAGGTATGCACTCTCAGATCATCACCAAAATCTAATCTGTTCCCCGTGCCATTGCACACCTTTCCTGAAAATTTCATGAAAATCCGTCCATAACTTTTCCTTGCTAACAGACAGACAGACCAACGCCGATGAAAACATAACCTCCTTGGCGGAGGTAAATATTCCAACAAGCATTATCCATCACATGCTTTAACACTTGATCAAATCAAAATCAGTTAATTTTATCTATTCCATAATAGAAATAAAATTCCAACATACCATTACTTTTTATAATTTCAGCATTCATTTCAAATCACCAGTTTCAATCTCCATTGAGTCTTGAGCAGCTCATTTTCCTCCCCCGCGCAGCTCAGCTCAAACAGCGGCTGTACTCAAACTGAAACCGAGTCGACTGGACTCCTGAACGGGAGCAGGCGTTCTGAGGTTAAAACGGCGCTCATTACCCACGTCTCGGACATGGGCATAGCGGCCGTCGTGGAGCAATGCGTTGCCGGTTCTTGGCAGCCGCTCACCTTTTTTTTTAAGCAGGTCTTTGCACGACAGTGAGCGTAAATACAGCATGTTCGACAAAGAGTTAATGGCTCTCTACCTGGCGTACGCCACTTCCGGTTCTGGCTGAAAGGGCACACTTTCACTGCGTCGTGGACCATAAGCCGCTAACATACTTAATGTACATATAATATACAAATAAAGCGGAATTCGGTGAATTACCGGAAAAATCACATCCCTGAGAACAAGCCGAAATGAATTTTTGACAAAGCATACGAGCCATTTGATTGGTCCAATCGTTTGCAACTATCCAATCACAGGGCTGTTTACAATACAGCAGTAGCTTGAGTACATCCGGATTATCGCGAGACTTCGGGGAAGCGCCGAGCGCGTATGGGGTTTTTTTTTTTTTTTTTTTTCCAAACTTTGAGAACAAGGTAAAGGTACAAAATTATGACAGATGATAAAATCGGCGGAAATCTGCCATCCCTGGGAAGTTGCGAGGAGCGCGTACTTTTTTGCCTTTCGTATCCTGAAATTTCGTTCGTAACTAGAGGCAATATTTTCCCATTGAGGCGTCTCGTAACCTGAAAATTCCGTATGTAGAGACGTTCGTAAGTAGAGGTACCACTGTATAACACTTTCCCAGATTTTCATTTTTTGCAGTGTGGCGAATTTGCCAATCTTGGTGTTTTCTGGCAAATGACAAACGTCCTGCACGGTGTTGGGCTGTAAGCACAACCCCCACCTGTGGACGTCAAGCCCTCATACCACCCTCATGGAGTCTGTTTTTCACATCTGTAGTAAACACGTGCACATTTGTGGCCTGCTGGAGGTCATTTTGCAGGGCTCTGGCAGTGCTCCTCCTGTTCCTCCTTGCACAAAGGCAGAGGTAACTGTCCAGCTGCTGGGTTGTTGCTTTCTTAAGGTCTCCATGTCTCCTGATGTAATGGCCTGTCTCCTGATAACGCCTCCATGTTCTGGACACTACGCTGACTGACACAGCAAACCTTGCCACAGCTCTCATTGATGTGCCATCCTGGATGAGCTGCACTACCTGGGCCACTTGTGTGGGTTGTAGACTGCATCTCATGCTACCACTAGAGTGAAAGCACCGCCAGCATTCAAGTGACAAAACTTGAGCTCCTTTATCGTGGGTGTCTTGCCAATTGCCTATAATTTCCACCTGTTGTCTATTCAATTTGCACAACAGCATGTGAAATTGTCAGTGTTGCTTCCTAAGTGGACAGTTTGATTTCACAGAAGTGTGATTGACTTGGTTACATTGTGTTTAGTGTTCCCTTTATTTTTGAGCAGTGTATTAAACAAAAACTTAAATGTCCCAGAAACAGTGTCCCAAAGTGAGTTTTTACTAAAAAATGCTTAAATAACTTGGTGTCCCAAAGTGAGCTTTTACTAAAAAATAAAAAGCTAAAACAATAACTTAAACTGTTCAAATGAGTGTATTTAAAGGGAAAAAATAAAAATGCAACAAAACAAAATGGTTACCAAACCTTAACGTTCCAGTGTCCCACTGAGACATTTTACATTACATTGGCTGGAATGGTAAGGGGTTTTTATCTTTCAAGCTGTCTTTTAACCTTGCACAACCGTGCCCATTTCTTTACTGCTGCAGATACCTACTAATTTGCCCTTTTTTTTTTTTTGCATCATATACTTAGTTCTTGGGCAGTTCCGTGGTGTGAACAGGCATGGTGACAGCATAACCTTGCAGGGTTGTCTTTCGCAATTTTGTTTTCACTGGGGTGTATTCTTTCTCCTCCTCCACCGCAACATCAGTCATGGAGTCCAGACTGCCTTGAAGGATAAGTTCAGTGTCTGTGGTGGTCATCGGACCCCTTCTGGTCCTGGGATGGCCTTTTCTGTGGCTGGAGCTGGGTTCCACCACCTGCTGATGATTCTCCAGTCACCTCGGCATTCATGTGTGCCTGAAATGATTCTTGAATGGCCCGTGCCTCTGATAAGACTGTTTGTTTTTTTTTTTTTTAAATAAGCATTGGCACAGCTAATGCTGTGGAACATACTTGGCCACCTTTGTTTAATGTTGTTCCTGGTATTTCTGTGCTTGCATATCTTCAGTTTCACTTACAGAGATCGCAGTCCTGATTAAGCCAAAACCGATGGGTTCTAGCAGCCCCATATCAGACCACACTTTCCACAGAAACATTGGAATTCGCTTGCAGTGCCCTGCCCCATTTGTCATCGGAGTATTCCGAGGATTTCCTTAGTTGTTAACATCAATCCACCACTCAAACCAACTAAATTCCATGGGGGTGAGGAAAAGGTGGGGCCTCCCGTTATGTCCATAACCGAGACTTCAGTAATGAGGCCAAAGGTGCAGTAGAACATAACTTTATTCTCACTCACTGAACACAAGCGCTCCCATCTAGGCAGAAGTCTGGTTGTAAAGAGACATTCCTCTTCCACATTCGCCTTTTATACCCTGGGTGGCGGTGGAACCGGAAAGGTGTAGCCGTCACCCACAAGATAATTAAGACATCACATCCCCCCCCACTCCCATAGAAAAGTCCAAAACACACACCATTTAGACCCACCCAAATTTGCAACCCGAATCACACTAACAATAACTAGAATAACTGGGCCTATCCATGCACACAAATAACTAAAACTAGAGGGGGACGGGTGGACTACTGTCCCACCCCCACATGGCCAGACTGGTTATTCTGCCGTTTCCATTGTATTGCAGTCCACAGGACAACAAAAGCTGCAGTGTTCCTAATATAATACATAAAACAATCCCAAAACATATGTACAAATACTTCACGTTACCAAACAAACCAGTCACTATGTAGATTCACACCCTGCTGTTACAGCCCTCCCCCAACACACTCACGCCATAACCCAGGTAGAGCACACAATCAATCATGTACAGTAATACAAACATCATTGGGCTTTTTTCTTTTTTTTCCTCAAAGACAAACTGGGCAATTCACACAGCAGCTGCATGTGAAACATCTAAAGGGCCTTTTCCACTAGCACGCTTTAGCGCGACACGGGACGGCTCAGCACGCTTTGTATGCTTTTCCACAAGCCCCAATACGGTTTAACAGCCGCGATTCTCAGCCCCGCTGAAAGGCAAGGTACAGCAGTGCTGAGCTGTGCCGTGTTGTGACGTTAACAGACTGGTCGCCGCTGATTGGTCAGGTTGTAACCGCCCCTCTCCTCCTCATCTACCAAATCTTCACGACCTTCTCAATAAAGTTTTTGAACAAAAAAATCTTCACGACCGCCTTTACTCAGCACGCAACCACTGTTTGCGGTTCCTTTTCAGTGTATTGCTGTGCTATTTTCATTTATTCTCTATCAAAAATGGCTTCGCGTAATAAGGGTGTTCCATGGACCAGTAAGGAGCTGCAGTGTCTGCTGACTGCATTGTCAGACGAACATATTCAGCGCGAGTTCGATGTCGAGACCTCCCGGTATATTTTTTCATTCCGGGCGGCTCCATCTGAGTCCTTTAACGGTGAGTTTTAATTTTTTTTTTTTTATGCGTTTTTTCGCAAATATTCGCTAAGACGCTCAGTTTATTTATGCAATAAAAAAAGTTCATTTGTGGATGGATCGCTGCTTTATTGCAGCACACTGCGGACTAAAGCTTTTATTGTAATTATTCATGTGAACAATACGCTGAAATAAGCTTACGTATTCTTGTTAAACTATTGTCTTTTCTGTATATATTTCTTGCTGTATTTTATTGTGTGCATTTTCCTTGTAGAATCATCCCACGCATCCGCCCGCACGGATTATTCAACCGAGCCATCCTGACTCACAGCAGGCAGAGACGGATTAATTCTACCGAGCCTCAGCACTCAGTGGTCGGCGTGTATAAAATGTCGATTAACCTTCATGTTGTGTTGCAAAGTTTTTTTTATTTTAATATTTTGTATATAATAAAATGGAATTGTTTTGGAAAGTGTGGTTTCTGTTATAACACTGAATTATAAAACAGTATAATTACATAGAAATTCCATTGCCTAGTCTGATCAAAATGATGCTGAGGGTCAACCATTGTAAAGGTAATGTAATTTTTAACTAGACCAAAAAATATTTTTGTAAACTTTGTTCTTTTTATTGAAATATAAAAAATTAGCACCAAGTCAAAGGTACAAGTATATGTAAATTGAATGTTCTATCGGCATTCCAAATTCAGAGATTTACAATACTTTAGAAGGAGTGTAGCATCATCTAAACGGAAAATAATACTGTTGTTCCAAACGTTGACCTGAAGGTGAAAAACATGAATTTTTTTAATTCAGTACATCCAAAATGCCCTAGGATGTGGTGTTGGACAGTGTGCCACTTAATACGAATAAAAACAAGTTTCAGCTCATTATTTCTAGGTCATTTGGCAGTTAATTCAAAAGAAAAGTGACTTGTGTTGTTGCAGCTTAATTATGAGATAAAATTAATTGTGAGATAAAACCACAGAGCGAGCAAGGCAATAATCCTTGGATCCTCCTTTTTTTTGTTTTTTTTTTTTTTTTTGTCGTGTAAATAAGGACTCAGTCCGGTGCATAACATCACGGGAGTGTGGCCTCACTGAGAATCTGCTGCTGCCCCGCAACACTGTGCTAATGGAGACAGAAGCATTCCGAGCCGTACTGAAGTGAACAGAGCCGTACCGAGGTGTGCTGGGCTAGTGGAAAACAGGCACTGTCCCAGTCACCATATGGCGACATAACCCCTAGCGGTCAAGGGCGGTAAAGATTGTGTTTGTCAGTAAAATTGTTCAGATTTCCAAGGCTATAACTTGAAAATTGCAAGAAATAATGGCTTACTGTCAATTAGAAAGATGTAGAATATGATCTAAAGTTTCAGGTACAAATAAACTTACACATCTAATTTGCATAATGTAGCGGCAGCTATATAAATTACATAACTCAGTCAAAAGTGGACTTTGGACATACAGTGATCCCTCACTTATTGCGGTTAATGGGTTCCAGAACCGACCGCGAAAAGTGAAACCGCGAAGTAGCGTCGCCCCTAATGACGTCACCCATAAATGATACGTACGTTCATTCTCTCTCTCATATGGTGTGTGTGTGTGTGTGTGTGTGTGTGCATATGTAGATGTAAAAGTGTACATAAATGTTTTTCGAACTTTTATTCTTATAACAAGATGCGTAACTCAAGATGGAGATGATTTACTGCACAGGTTAATGAGAGCTTTACAGGTGACGCCTCATCGTCAGATGCTAGAGGCGCAGCATCGAGGGCAGCTTCCGATAGAGCTGGAGAAGCTGCAGGAGGCGGCGTAGTGGCTCGACGGGAAGACTATTTCGCGCGAAAAGTTCCACGTGGCAAGACTAAGCAACACGAGCGATAAAGAACAATGAATGCGGTCTTCCTTCGCTGGGTATGGGCGCTTGGCAGGGAGAGAAGCTGGGTAAAACGTCTCGGCCAATCAGCTTGCGAGATTCCCGAGCCAAGCCAACACGAGAACAGCGAACAGAAGTGGATTTTGAGTTGTGCGGGCTCTCCGTGTTGATACCTGATGTTCTAATGTAGTCTCCCTGCCTTCTGCTAGCGCCCGCCCATTTTTTCTCAATTTTGAATTTTTGATGAATATTTTTGAAAAATCCGCAATGCACTGAGGGCGCGAAAGGTGAGGCGCGAAGTAGTGAGGGATCACTGTATTTACACAGAGGATCCTTTTTTTTTTTTTTTTTTTATCTACGGGGCATTTTGTTTATTTACATTGTACTGATATTGTGGTTCATATACTTTGAAGATAAACAAATTCGTCACTTACTTTTGGCAAAGGGGGGCTGGCTAGCCGGCATGGTCACTGCCTTTTCGTCCATCGTGGTTATTTTGTGTTCTCTTGGGCATTTACGCTCTCTACCAAATCTCAAGTCTTACGATTATCCCACGGCTATTTTCTGTGTACAAAGCTGTTTGTGACGGTGTACAACAGTGCATGGCGGCCATATTTGCTTTCTGGGCTCAAAGAAGCAAAACGGGAAAAGGAAATAGGATTTCTCTTTTCTTGGGTGTATTACGTGTCATCCATGTGAAGTCAAATGCGTGCCTGCCACCTTCTGAAATGACAGATCAGTACAAATCGCCAGTACAGCTGGAGAGTTAAAGGCGTCGGCCGGACGAAAATTCAATATCGCTAAATCATATCTTAAATTTTTATGTGAGACGAGCTAATTTGAACCGCACGTTTTGGTGTCAACAAATGTCGCATAAGGTGACAATGCGCTCTTGAAGTACGCTGTCCTTGAGAACTGTCTGGCTCAGCCGAGCAATCAGCGGCTAAGATGGCCACTGACTGTGACATCACAGGGAGAGACACGCACACGCTCGGCGGACATTGTTTGTTGTTTACGTTTTAAAATCGGCAAATACGGATATTTCTCGAAGTACTTGTGGATTACAAATTATTTAAGATTAGGATTTCAGGAATTGAATTAATTATGGTTTGGCGTCGTGTTGTCTACGGGTGCGACGTTATACCAGCGGAGCATGCGGTGAGTGTTTTTGAATTTCCCGTCCTTGGGAAAATCAGAACGGCATGGGTGAAATTCGTTCAGAAAACACGAAAAAATTGGAACGTCGGTAACTCACCCAACATGTGCAGTAGACATTTCGTTGACAGCGATTTCGAGAATAAGACGCAATTTGTGTCACGACTCGCCGCTCATCAGCGGCTTCAGCTGCGCGCACACCTGCGTAGTACAAATACAAAGATGCGAGCATTACATACGATCCCCCAGCTCCTGAGAGACTGCAACCTAACACAAAAAACAGTTTCACACAATGAAACAGTGCATGTATTATATATAAAAATTATTATCCCATTGATTTTCATCATTTTTGGTCACATATCTCACACCTGCGGCGGCATGAAATAAAGCGGCGTTGTTGGAGGTTTTAAGTAGAGTTTTATCATACCACCGTCACGGGATCCCCTCTCCAGCCCAAGTGTGTGCAGGCCGGAGCGGGATCCTCTGGCTCTCCGAGAAGGAGGGACACAAAGTCTGTGTCCTGCAGCTGAGGTTGAAGTGTGAGTGAGAGAGAGAGCATGGATTTCAGTCAGCTTAAATACCAGTTACAAACAATGCATGAAAGGCATTCACAGCAGGGAGTATGGCATTTGCATTTGAGAGGCATACATCACAATAGGCAGATTTGCTAGACTGTGCTGTAGGTGCAGAACAAAGGGGTTAACAGGCACATCTACATATTGATCTGAGTCTCTGGGTCACAGTAAGGACAGGACGCATGAACACAATACATGAAAGGTGACATTATCACAGTAGTGTAGCGGAAAAAACCAGGAGTAGCGAGTTGTCTGTCCTTAGTCTGTTTGTGGGGGGTTTTCCCAAACCGCCACACACCTACAATTTATTTCAGGGACAAAGGGCTGTGAAAAAGTTGTTGATATGATCAAAACACGGGTCCTCAGGGATGTGCGAAAGCTGAGTCCAGGGCAGCAAACTTCAAATGTGGAGGCTTTCCACAGTCTGATTATTCATTTTGCACCAAAGAGTGTACACTTCTCATTCCTTGGAATGTTGACAAGGTGAGGAGATGCAATATGTGACCAAAAATATGAAATGCAATTATAATAACAGTGCCAATTACATAGAGTTTCTGCTGATAGACAGATCACTTATATGTCCAAAAATAAATCATTGTGATAATATTCTAATTACAGACTTTGTTTAGCTGCAATGCACTTTAATGAAAATGCAGGCCGCAAGCAGGCACAGAATCGTGATGGTGAGCCGGTCTGAATGAATGAAATTTATTTCGGATAGTACAGTACAGGTTAAAAGAAACTGTATAATATAACAAAGTCAAATTAGACAAAGACTCCTCCTACTATACAATTCCACGTAAGTTATCCGAAATGGGTGATGGCTGAAGCTGCAGCTTATATTGCTTATATTGTCTTCATCAGGTACCCAAAATTCAAAAAATGCGGATATACACTGCAAGCAAAGAAAGTTGATCTAACTTTCGGGGAGTATAAGAAATAGTATCATTTTCTAGGCTTGTATATGATATTTACAGTGGGTGGAGGGTTGGTCTTCATTCAACTTTCACATTTCATAGCTTTTATCAAATTATGTTAATTTGGGTCAAATTTGTATTTCATACTGTAGTCAAATGGATGTCTAATTTTTATTGAATATTTTTTTTCAGAATGTGGATGATCTGATGAATACTCTGTTCAACAAAACCTTGGTTGATCCAACCCACTTATGGGAGCAGTGGCACTGTGTACAAGCCAGAGTTCCCACCACATTGAGTGCCGAATTGAACCCGAATTTTATACCATAAAATGGTAGAAAAATTATTCAAATGTATATGACATGCAACTTTGATGAATGCTGAAATATTAGAATTATAAAATTGACATGAACATTAATAAACTCTATGATTTTACAAAACTTTAAATATCATTTTTCACAAATCTAATCTTGGTAGGCAAAATCCCTTGTAGTGATCCGATGGGAATGTTTCTCTGAGGCTCACAGCACAGGCAAGCAATAGTGATCCCTCACTTATCGCGGTTAATGGGTTCCAGAACCGACCGCGAAAAGTGAAAAACCGCAAAGTAGCGTCACCCCAATGACGTCATCCATAAACAATACGTACGTTCATTCTCTCACTCTCATGATACGTGTGTGTGTGTGTGTGTGTGTGTGTGTGTGTGTGTACATACATACGTAGATGTAAACAAAGTGTACATAAATGTTTTTAGAACTCTTTTATTCTTATAACAAGATGCGTAACTCAAGATGAAAATGATTTACCGCACAGGTTAATGAGAGCTTTACTGCTCCTCAGGTGACGCCTCATCGTGAGGTGCTGGAGGCACAGGATCATCGAGGGCAGCTTCCGATAGAGCTGAAGCTGCAGGAGGCGGCGTAGTGCCTCGACGGGAAGACTATTTCGCACAAAATGGCACAAGAGAACAGCAAAAAGTTTCCATGCGGCGAGACTAAGTAACACGAGCGATAAAAAGCAATGAATGCGGTCTTCCCTTCATGGGTGCTCGGCAGGAAGAGGAGGTGGGTGAGACGTCTCGGCCAATCAGCTTGCGAGATTTCCGAGCCCAGCCAACACGACAACAGCGAACAGAGTTGTGCTGCTCTCCGTGTTGACACGTGATGGTCTAATGTAGTCTCCCTGCCTTCTGCTAGCGCCCTCCCATTATTTCTCAATTTTGAATTTTTGATGAATATTTTTGAAAAATCCGCGATGCACTGAGGGCGCGAAAGGTGAAGCGCGAAGTAGCGAGGGATCACTGTCACCCTCACTTCTTCCTGAGCTGACGTCACTGCTGCCTGCCCCTATCGACAGATGGCAGTACTGCAGCATCACTAAGTGAAAGATGGGCTATTGCCAAATAGTCATTTATGGAGGCTGGTGACGCATATTAAATCACGGGAATGGCCAGAATGGAATATTTTCATACAATCAGTTTATTGGTTCAATAAAAAAATGTCACCGTCTGAGGACTTTAAGGGATGTCAGTGAGTTGACAGGCACAGTTGCTGCGCTGTGCCACTGGGGGCACGTGATCTGTCCATGAAATGTGGCCAGTTAAAAGGTTAACTATGTGGCTCAGGCAATTCACATTAACATTTCAGCACAAACTCCCCTCGATAAAAGTTGGTCTTTTTTTTAAACTGGGCACTTAACACAGCCACTTTTATGCATCAACCACGTCAACAAAAGACAGCCTGGGTAGTGCACACATTAACATTACATCCCTTAACATGCTAATAATTCAACCTAAAACACATCACCACCCACCACCATACAGTCTCGATGGGGAAACCACCCCTCGGAGACCCGTCCGGTGGGTTCCGTCCAGAGCTTCTTTGCTTCGCCCCCGAGATGAAATACATTGAATACATTGGAGCCCTGACACCTCATTCTCCTTAATGGCACACCGTAGCTCATTGGGGTGTCTCCATGAGCTAACTGACACTTGAAGATAAGTCCTCCCAAGTAGCCACCACCTGTAGCCGTCCCTGGTCTTCTCGTCGTTTCCACTTGCAGTGAACCCCTCTTAGCCAAGCCTCCTCCCTGGGTCGAACCATGTCAGTGACCCCCCCCCCCCCCCGTGGTGCTCGGCTTAAAGTGTCCAACGTCTAGCCCGGGCTTCCTCTCTGGGTCGAGCCACTCCAGCAACCCCTCGAAGCCCAACTCTGCCTCCAGTGTTCGTGTGACCAGCCGGTCCTGCCCCACTCTTTCATTTGTGATGCCGGCAAAGCCGTTGTATTCCCCATGCTTCTCAGTACCTCCCGGCTGAACTTCGGAAGCAGAGGGAGCCATCTTCATGCTCCACCCGCTATCACGGGCACTCAACTGTGCCGCCCAGTTCCCACATCCAGGGTAACTTGGGCCCTGGCACCGGAACGCTCCCGTGATGGCCCTGGGTGGGATTGGTCCTGTCTCTCCCAGAATTGTAGGCCAGTCTTCATCCCAAACTGCACCATCCACCACACTCAGAACCAGTCGGCCCCACAAACCACAGCCTGACCACTCTTCTCCAATGCCACTGGTGTTCGTGAAGCTCAGTCCATAGAATAGGTCGCAGCCCATCACATTCGACCCACTCACGGTCACCACAAACTGGATATTGGACACCACAGCCGACTTGTATCTTGCAGTCAGTTCCAGCGAACCCACGATGGCAAACCTGTTACCTCCATAGCAACAATACGGTGTTGACAGTCCTCTCACATGGTAATGTAGGAACAAACTCCTCACAGTGGGCCAGTTCAACACTGATACTGCTGCGCCCATGCCAACAAACAATGGCACTTCCATGCCATCCAGGATCATCTCACAGTATATGCAGCCATCTGTGCTCGGGGAGGCGGTGTGAATGACCATAGAAGTCATGGCAGGGGAATCCACTCCGCGTCGTCATTCCCCTTGCTCAAACTTTTTGCAGGCCCTAGCAGAATGATGTAGGAGTCAACACTTGCCGCAGTGTTTCCCCCTCGCCGGACACTCTCTTGCCTTATATCGGTGCCTAGTGGACCCACAGCCCAAACATTTGGGCAATCCTGGGGCAGACCTAATCTTAACTGTAGCATAGTCTTCTTTCTTTTGTGCTGTCATTGCTACCAGGGTCCACAGCCTGCGCCACTGAGTCAGGCTGCCTCATCATTCTCTCACCGAGGTCCTTTGATAATTCAGCAGTATGAAGCAGCGGATAAACTATCTCCACAGCCACGTTCAACATCAGTTCACCAAAGTGCGTGAGGAGTCTTGACCGTGCTGCAGAACATAGTGTGTGCTCTGATTGCCAATTCGGGGTTTTGGAGGAAGAAATGGTCTATCTCCAGCCAGCTGGCGCAGGTCTGCAACATACTGCTGTAGTTTCTAATTCGCCGAGGTTCAATACCACCAAATAGTTTTGGAACGCTGCAAACCACCTTGCCCAGGGAACTGGTGGCTCGCCCGGGAGTTCCAAAAATGGCAGAATACTAGAAACTCCTTTATCCATAGCTTTATCCTCGTTGCCAAATGTTATGTCCATAACCGAAACTTCAATGAGGCCAAAGGTGCAGTAGAACGTAACTTTATTCTCAAACTCGCCGAACACAAAGGCGCTCTCGTCTAGGCAGAGGTCTGGTTGCAAAAAGACCGTTCCTCTTCTGCATTCGCCTTTTATACCCTGGGTGCCAGCAGAATCGGAAAGGTGTGGCGGTCACCCACAACGTATTATTTAATACATCACACCTACCCCAAAGGTTTTTGCAGTTTTGTGCTCCCTGACCTGTAATTACAGCAAAATGACACATCAATAATCGCACACAGTTTTGCCTCCCTTCTGTGTGTTTGTGAAAGACGGAGCCCAAGTGTACATTTACACACTGAAGTGTGCTTACATGTAAGGGGAAGCCCTCGTCTCCCTCTCTGATTGGCATGGGCCTCTACCAATATGCTTGACATGGATGTGACCAAGACTCCAGGTCTGTGGCCGAAAAGTGCACAAAAATATGCCGCCATAGAGGTCCCAGCGGGCTACCAATGTTGGGCTTGCCTTCAGCAGATCTGACAATGACAGACAAAAATGGTGATCATTTTCTATTTCGTAAAAATGTGACTGAATCAAGGGAGGAAAATTACCGAGAATCTGGGGAATCTTCTGAGCTGACAGGGTCTTGCAGGTGATTAGACTGGCCCTGGATGGCAGTTTGGTCATTTTTGATCTTTTGGTGGCCATCTCATGAGTGGCCACCTTACGGCTGATGTCGTGTGTTTTTTTTGTTTTTTTTTTTTTGCAATTTTTCATTACCCTGATTAGGTTGATTATTTGTTGCTTGCTGAGTCTTGAGGTGTCTGCTGGAGTTTGTGAAAAATATTCTAAAAAAAATCATTCTTTCAGGTAGGAGACGGTCACCTTCATTGGTGATATGAGGCCACTTTGGCACAATCTTTGGCATGAGTAAAAAGTACATGAAATGGGTGTCATAATTGAGCAGCAATTACGTAATCTTCAGTCATTATAGTTTGGAATGATCAAAGAAAAACTGGTCTAATTTGATTACCCTCGGACACGGCACAAGTTGTATACAAAGGTCCAGTCTGCCAGCTGGTTGTGTCCAAGGGCCATGTATAATAGGAATGCCTTGACAGAGTTGACAGCTGACGTTGCCTTTTCTGATGCCTTTTTTGTTTAAGACCCTGACAATAATCAGCATACTCCTCCATGTAGTGTTCTGTGAAGAAAAATAAAATGGACTTTTAAGTATCTGCAAGGAACGGACAGGCAATTGTTGGTATGAGATAAGTAAAGTTTATAAAGTGCATTTCAGACACATGGCTACAAAGTGCTGTACAATAAAATGGAGTAAAAACTTAATAGACACCATAAAAAGGGAAAAAATGGAGAACAAATTAAAACAAGATTAAAAGATTTTAAAAAAAAAGACATACCTTAAAAAGCAGTTGAATTGAAATTCAACGGAAAGCCTTGTTAAACAAGTTTTCAGCTACTTTAAGAGTCCAGTCAGCTAAACATAGTTGGAGTGGGAGATTATTTCAAAGTCTCGGAGCTACAGAATGAAAGGCTGTGTCCCCCCTGGTCTTGAGCCCTGTACAAGGAACAACTGAGTCCTGGGCTTCTAAGAGTGAGCAGGAGTATATTTGAGAAGATCAGATAAATAAGATGGGGCTTTTCCATGTAGTGTTCTACAGTGGGGCAAAAAGTATTTAGTCAGCCACCAATTGTGCAAGTTCTCCCACTTAAAAAGATGAGGTCTCAAATTTTCATCATAGGTATACCTCAACTATGAGACTAAACACCAGACAGTATAATTTTCTGGATTTTTTTCTCATTTTAAGAATTTATTTGCAAATTATGGTAGAAAATAAGTATTTGGTCACCTACAAACAAGCAAGATTTCTGGCTCTGACCTGTAACTTCAAGAGGCTCCTCGGTCCTCCACTCGTTACCTGTATTAATGGCACCTGTTTGAGGTTGTGGACAGGTGTCCTATACTGATAACTAGTTCAGTCAAACTCCAAACTCCACTATGGCCAAGACCAAAGAGCTGTCAAAGGACACCAGAAACAAAATTGTAGACCTGCACCAGGCTGGGAAGACTGAATCTGCAATAGGTAAGCAGTTTGGTGTGAAGAAATCAACTGTGGGAGCAATTAGAAAATGGAAGACCTACAAGACCACTGATGATCTCCCTCGATCTGGGGCTCCATGCAATGCATGTCAAAATGATCACGAGATCAGTGACCAAAAATCCCAGAACCACATGAGGGGACCTAGTGACATTGGGCAGCCCATTTCTCTCTAGAATACCTTGATAGTCTTGAGATTTCATTGTACCCTGCACAGACTCCAGACACCCTGTGCCAGATGCAGCAAAGCAGCCCCAGAACATAACAGAACCTCTTTCACAGTAGGGACAGTGTTCTGTTCTTGGTATACTTCATTTTTGCGTCTGGAACTTTTTGGCAAGGCACATTAGCTCATGTTCAGTTTTGTCTCGTCTGTCCATAGGACATTCTCCCAGAAGCTTTGTGGCTTGTCAACATGCAGTTTGGCAAATTCCAGTCTGGCTTTTGTATGATTTGCTCTTATTTATTTTTTTTTGAATGATTTGTTTTCAACAGTGGTGTCCTCCTTGGTTGTCTCCTATGAAGTCCACTTTGGCTCAAACAACGGATGGTGCGATCTGACACTGATGTACTTTGACCTTGGAGTTCACTATGAATGTGTTTCGAGGTTGTTCTGGGCTCTTTTGTTACCATTCGTACTATCCGTCTCTTCCATTTTTCATCAAGTTTCCTCCTGCGGCCATGTCCAGGGAGGTTGGCTACAGTCCCGTGGATCTTAAATTTCTGAATGTGCGCAACTGTAGTCACAGGAACATCAAGCTGCTTGGAGATTGTCTTATAGCATTTACCTTTGACATGCTTGTATATAATTTTCTAATCTCCTGAGAAAACTCTCTCCTTTGCTTCCTCTGGTCCATGTTTAGTGTGGTACACACCATGCCAAACGGCACAGTGACTACTTGTCACCCTTTAAATAGGCCAACTGACTGATTACAAGTTTGTAGACACCGGTGATGTTAATTAGAGGACACATCTTAGGCCTGGACAAAAATGATGGTACCCCTAGAAAAGACTGAAAATGTGACCATAGGGATATGTTCAACTGTTTCATGAGTTTGTTTAAAGTAATTCTGTTAAACCGCAATTCAAAAGCATTGTCTGATTTTCATTGACAAAAGTGGTAATAAAAATTCTATGAAAATAAACCAGATTCGTGTTTTCAATTGTAGTTAAAACGCTTGGCTCTGCCACAGAGCGCACAGGCATGTGAACTGCAGATTACAGCCGTGGACAAAATTGTTGGTACCCCTGTTAATGAAAGGAAAAACCCACAATGGTCAGAAATAACTTGAAAGACCTTGGTGGCGGAGGGTTTTTTAATTTTTAGTAGTCTGTGGATTGATTTTATTTGAACATCCAGACAAAGAAAATTTAAAACAAAAATCAAAACCAAAAAAAAATGTTCAAAAGGAGTGGGAAGAAGCCAATGCTTATATAGTCCCACCCCTTCTCCATACCCAATAAATTATCATTCTAGTCATTATTCATCCCACAATTACATTCATTATACAATACCATAATATATAATACACCTTATTAAATTATGCAATGGAAATGGTTTATATTGACGACAATGCCAACATCTAATAATTGTAATGATAAATCAATACTTGTATGTTTAATATAATTATAGACAATATTATCATTATAATCACCATATATACCACCATATACCCCCACATGGCTTACAATACCTAGGCGCAATGAGTAACCATAAGTAGTAGGCATATGGGAACAACCCTGACACTACAATTCTAGTAATATCAATAATAATGGTACTCAGAGTGTATATGTGTGTGTGTGTGTGTGTGTGTGTGTATATATATATATATATATATATATATACACACAATAACAACCTCGCTTCATTGAAGACGCACTGTAATGTTACTGTCCTGTATTTTTATATTGCTCAAAAATCACTTATGTTGATTTAAATAGATGGATATTTGGACACTGTTTCTCCCCAACCCATTCCACAATTTTACCCCACAGACGCACAAAAACCCTTCCTAGTAGATCTTACTAGGTGAGTTTTGAAATTTTGTATTCCCCCATAAATTATATTTCCCTTCTCTCTCTGAAAAGATTTTGTATACTGTGTGGCAAAAAGTCAACCAGATCCCATAAACAATAAATTAGTATGTTCAAGATACCCGACTTTGTGTATAACACGGACTGCCCTCTTTTGTAATACTAGCAATGAATTAATTGTACTTTTATAATTGTTACCTCAGACCTCCTATACAATAGGTCAAGTATGGAAGTATTAATGAGCAATACAAGATATGAAGCGACTTGTAATCTAGGACTTAATTTTATTTAATTGCAATATTTTTTGCGACTTTGTTTTCTGTATGACGTGTGGTTTCCAACTAATTTTATCATCTAGTATTACACCCAAAAATTTGATCTTAACATTTTCAATAATTACATTATCTATAGGAGTATGTATCTTTATTTTTACAATTACCAAATATCATTACCTTAATTTTATCTATATTTAGTGATGATTTATTACAATCCATTCATTTTTAAGCTTATTTCATTATTTCGAGTATGGATTAGTTGATTATAATTACTTCCAGAATAAAATTGGTATCATCAGCAAATATTTTTAATAACTTAAACTGTGTGTGTGTGTTAAATAATTTGGGGGCCCAATACTGAGCCCTGGAGGACCCCACAGGCAATTCCCATGTATCCAGATATTCTCCCATCTTCAAACTGTCTCAGGGGAATGGCACTGAATTGGGTTACAAGTTATTTATCTAATACCATGCATTTGCAGTTTATCAAGAAGTACTGAATAATTTATTGTATCAAATGCTTGTCTAAAATCTATAAATGCACCAATTGCATATTTTCCTTGATCTAATGCATTTATTTCCTCTGTTCCATTGTTGCCAACGATGTACTTTGCTCTAAATCCGTATTGATTCTGATTAGGACTTTTTAAATAAGAACATTGTGTTTATTTAAAAAGTCCTAATCTGTTAAGTTTTTCCAGAATCTTTGAAAATTATGGGAGGAGTGATACTGGTCTGTAGTTTGTGTAGTGGTTATTTCCTTGCTTGAATAGTATTACTTTTGCTATATTCATTTTCTGCGGGAATGAGCCAGTGTGAAATGAGATTACAAATATATGTAAATGGTTTTAATATGCCATCATGTTTTGTTTTTTTTTTTACTAGTTCCATATCAATACAATCATAATCAGCAGAGAATTTATTTTTACACTTCAACAGATTTTTACCTCTAGTTCATCCACCGCTGAGAAAGATTGACCGATTAAATGTGTGTATCCAGCCCCAAACTACACCTGTAGCAGAGGTGTAGTTTAGAGAAACACAAAGCAAAGAAACGGGTAGGAATATAATTTTACTGTTTTGGTGTTCTTGGTGGAAAAATTGACAAACAAGCCACTTCACAGTAGAATAATGCACAACGTTTATTTCAAGGTTACGTAAAGAACATGTTTTAATAGTGAAACACATGCACATCGGTTTACCCTTACCAATTAATCAGTACTTCCCCATCCGGGATGGCAGGAGTTTCCCAGCACATGTGCAGTTCACTGCGACCACTGTTATGTGCGGTCACTTTTTGGAGCCTGCATGCGCCCAGTCAGCGCTCACCCTCTGCATAGGCTTTGCACACAAATGCATCCACTGTACTCGCTTGCGTACCAGTGTGTTTTTGCCACTGGGCTTCAGACGTCATAACATTTTCTTCCAAGATTTCCCAGAGCGTCACTGAGCAACTGCCATGGTTCACTGTCGACAGGATGTTTTCAGTGTATGTTTAATTTTTACTTCTCCAGAGATATATATATATATATGATATACTGGTGATCCATAGGCCAGAAAAGTTCCAGTTTTGTTTCATCGCTCCACAGAACAGAATCCCCAAACCACTTTTGGCTTATTTATAGTTTTGAGCAAATTGGAGCAGACTTTTCTTGTGCTTTTGGGTCAGTAATGGGTAGTGGTGTACGTCTTGGACTTTGGACATGGAGTCCTTCAGCGTTTAGTACTGTATGTGCCTTACTGTGGAAACTGAAGCCTCAGTACCTGCTGCCACCAAGTCTTGCTGCAGATCTTTTGCAGTCAGTTGAGCATTTTTGACCACCTGCCTCCTCAAGACTCTGGTGGCAGCCCTTGATAGCTTCCACTTTCACGATATAAGGTTATATGCTGTAGCAACTCCAAGTGTCATGAACTCTGCACTACGGGGCTGACTGACACCACAAGAAGGAACTGTGAGTTGAGTATTTAACTCAAGACACACACCGTGTACAAGAAGCAAAAGTACTGTTGTGTATTAACCAACTCCGGGCACCAAGTGCACAAAATAAGTGCAAAAACCAATAAACAGTCCACAATCCACAAAAACATAATGGGAATGGCCGGAAAGGAAAGGAGTCACGTTGCCCAGAAAAGCTTAAAGGCTAAGGTGTGGGGAAAAACGCCGAAAGATGAGGGAAGCTTGTCAGAACAACTTAGCAACACACTAACCGTAGATTGACAGGGGATACCTGTCAGAGCGAGAAGGTACTTACAAAAATATGATGCAGACTAGGTGGGCACATCTGAACACCAAGAAGACCGCAGCGCCGAATGATCAGCACTGCGGGGTTAAATGGTGCAGGAGGAGAAAGTGATTACATGATAAAACTCACAGCTGATCTGAGAGGAGATGGGACTGACAGACAGGGGCACCACCGACTACCATTGCAAAATCTGGAAGTGCCACTGAGTTTCCTGTCATTTTATCCTTAGCTCACGCTCTAAGAACTGAAAAATACAATATCCAAATATGGAAAGACAGACTGAGCACGGCGGACCACCCCCACCCCCGTGCTCAGATGACAGGGAGGAGCTGAAAGAACTTTTTTTTTTTTACTGTTTTGGTAATTGTTAGCAAAACATTATTACTCATTTTAGAACACAAATACAGTAGCCACATATACAGTGACATGCTGGAGATGAAACAGGATTAGCCAATTTACTAGATTAGTTTCAGAACAGCACACCAATTTGATATTTGAAAACTGTATTACAGTTACGATCAAATCATTAACCCCCCCCCCCCCATTGGATTTTAGGTTTACTGGCAAAATTGTTCTTGTGACATGTTTATTGCAAACACCTTGAATTTTTTCTCTTCAGTTTAAATAGTTAAAACTAATATTACAAGGATTTTATTCAAATTAAACACAAAATCTTACTTTCAATGACTAGTGCAGTCTCTAAAATATTCAAACCCATGAATAGAATTCTTCATTGCAGCACACAATTGCAAATCAGGTGTTCCATCTCAAGCTTACCTGATGCAACCAACCAAGAACCTCATTAGTTTCATCAGGTGTGCTTGAGATGGAACACCTTAAAGTCCTGGACTGCTGACAGTGATGTTTGAAATGTTAGATGCATGTTAGAATATGGCTAAGTCAAGAGAATTATCTAAAGTTATGAGAGATCGTCTTGCACAAACTAGGAATAGGATACAAAGGGAGAGAAGGCACAAATGATCCTAGAGATGCAGTGGATTTAAAGTCAACACACCCCTGTTCAAATGCCAGGTTTTTGTGATGTAAAAACATGAGACCAAGATGAATCATTTCAAAACTTGTTCCACCACTATTGTGACCTATAACCTGTACAACCCATTTGAAAAACAAACTAAAATCTTTCATGGGAAAAAAAATAAAGATTAAAATAACGTTTAAACAAATACTTTGTTGCAGCACCTTTGGCTTTAATGGCAGCACTGAGTCTTTGGGTAGGAATCTATCAACGTGGCACATCTTGATGTGGCAATATTTGCCCACTCTTTGCAAAAATGCTCCAAATCTGTCAGATTGTGAGGGCATCTCTTGTGCACAGTCCTCTTCAGATCACCCCACAGATGCTCGATTGGATTCAGGTCTGGACTCTGGCTGGCCCATTCCAAAACCTTTATCTTCTGGTGAAGCCATTCTTTTGTTGATTTGGATGTGTGCTTTGGGTCATTGTCATGCTGAAAGATGAAGTTCCTTTTCATCTTCCACTTTCATGCAGAAGCCTGAAGGTTTTATGCCAACACTGACTGTTATTTGGAACTGTTCATAATTCCCTCCACCTTGACGAAGGCTCCAGTTCCAGCTGAAGAAACGGCCCCAAAGCATGCTGCTGCCACCACCATGCTTCACTGTAGGTATGGTGTTCTTTTGGTGATGAGCAGTGTTGTGTGAAATACCTTTTGAAATTATGGCCAAAAAGTTCAACCTTGGTTTTATCGGCCCATAACACATTTTCCCACATCTTTTTGGGAGATTTCAAATGTGTTTTTGCAAAATGTAGATAAGCTTGGATGTTTTTCTTGGTAAGATGAGGCTTCTGTCTTGCCACCCTACCCCATAGCCCAGACATATGAAGAAGATGGGAAACTGTTATCACATGTACTAAACAGCCAGTACTTGCTAGAAATTCCTGCAGCTCCTTCAATGTTGCTGCCGACCTCTTGGCAGCCTCCCTGACTAGTTTTATTCTCATCTTTTCATCAATTTTGGAGGGATGTCCAGTTCTTGGTAGTGTCACTGTGCCATATTTTCTTCACTTGATGATGACAGTCAGGAGAAGGGTACAAAAGAATTTAAGGCATTAAATATACCATGAACACAATGAAGACGGTCACCTTTGAACAGTGAGGTCCCTCTGATGCTTTGGAAGCTCTCTGCGGACCATGGCTTGTGCTATAAGATGTCACTACAAAAATATCAGGAAAAGCCTACTAGAACAGCAAAACTTTTAGGGTTAATCAGAGGCCCTTTAAATGGTGGCAGGTGTGTGCAGACACCAATTTAACATGAGGTTGTATGTTATTGGTTAATTCTGAACACAGCCACATCCCCAGTTATAACAGGGTGTGCATATTTATGCACCAGATTATTGTAAGTTTATTTTTAATTTTTCCCCTAAAAATTTGGTTTGTTTTTCAGTTGGGTTGTACAGGTTATAGGTCACATTAATGGGAAGTTTTGAAATGATTTCTTGGTCTCCTTTTATTTACATCACAAAAACCTGGCATTTGAACAGGGGTGTGTAGACTTTTTATATCCACTGTATATCCATAATGGAGTTAGATTTCAACATACACTACTCCCAAAAAGTTAGGGATATTTGGCTTTCGGTTGGAATTGATGGAAAGTGTAAAAAAAGTTCACGCTACAGAGACATTATATTATGAAAGTAGAGAATAAGCAACTTTCGCATTACGTGTGCACATGTGCGGACTAGGAGTTCAAAGTTCACGACTACCAAATATTCCGGTAGCCACCTTGCTTTTGTATAGAGACAGTACTGTCACACCTGAACAATTACCGTTTAAAGTCTGCTTCAAGCTTTAAATCTCCATTATGCCAGGTGCACATTGTGCCGTAGTGAAGTGTGGAACGGCATGTATAATCTAGAGCGGTGGAAAAGGCAAACTTGCAGCATACATGCGTGTAACTTCGGGACCAGCGTGTGCACATGTCCGCCGCCATTCGCGTTATAATATAGACTTACTGCTTTAATCCAACAGTTGCATCTGATCCTTCAGCTCCGTGGGGAATGTATATAACTTAATTAGTGTTGTGTATTCAAGTTCTAGCCTAATTGACACGAGTCTAAACCCTGGAGTAGTAGGCACGGACAGGCAGGCCTGGAGCTAGGATATAGTTCTTTGTATATTGGTAATGAAGCTTTATCTACACACACATGTAATTAAGGCCACTGATAAGTAGGCTGGTATAAAATAAAACTGCAAATCCCTGAAAACATGTGGTACTTAAACTATCGACCTATAGATCTAAGTAAGCAGGCTATGCCTTAAAGTGAAATTTACTCAAAATGATAAAACCAAAGTTGAGCTGTCAAACCACTCGCTTACCTTCTTTGTAGTCGTTTCGGAGTCTCACAAGTAAGGGTGCTTTGTCCTTTGCAGAAATTGGCCAAAATGGCCCCCCTGTATGTACACTGATATTTGTTGTCAATGTGGCCGCGAATGCAAGCACAACTAGTTTATCCTTGCGTTTGCGGGTACAACTGGGAAGACCCCTATGCATACAATACACTCGTAGATCAGGAACTTTCCATAAATTAAATGTATCGCTAGAGCATGTTTGGTAGCCATGTTCCATGATGCTTTGCGAAAGTTGCTTATTTAAGTAGAAGCATGCAATGGTGATTTCTTCATCTCAAACAACTTATTGAAACAAAAGCCAACAACAGTGGTGAATATACAACAAAAATGTCAGTGTCTCAATAACTTGTCATGCACCCTTAAAGGGCTGATGACACGATTGACATTTTTTAGGTTGTTGTGTAAATCCAAAAGTCATTGTCGATGATAAATAGAAAGTTTATGCAGGCGTGGTTGTAAATATATCATAAAACCGGAGCCGCTGACTGGACTGGGGGCCGCCCACCGAATTAAGGGCGGGAGAAAGGACACCGGTATTGTTGACTGGAATAACAGCAGCTTTGTAGCTCAGTTTCCCTGGTTTCTTGTTTTAATTTTACGGCTGTGCCTTCACATTGTGTCGCAGGCTTAGATAAACAGCAGGCCGTGAAAGACCACATCACACACTTCAGCTCCAACTGTCATAAGCCTCCTCGTGCGCTCCTCCTGTGCTTTTACGCAGGAGGAGCGCACAAGGAGGGGAAGGATTAATGGATTTACGCACACCTTTGACCTACTTTCTGTGATCTCGTGCTAACTCTCGCCAGTCTAGCCCCATCCCCTCATCACCAGCTGATTCCCCTCCCGCTGATAATGTTTCCTGGTCCTCGCCCAGGTGCTTCTCAACACACCATCACCAGCAGTGCGTGTACTTCGCAGCTGTTTGCCAGTCACACATTGCTAGTCCATAGTATTGTCATCTGTGCTGTTTATCTGCCAGTATTTTCAGCACTCATGGCGTGTTAGTCACTCCATGTTCGCCGTGGTTCTCGTGTGTCTTTGAAGCGATGTCGGCTCTGGGGCGCACCTGTGGCTAATACGTCTCCGTTCTTCTCCGGCCCCTGAACACATCAGTAAGTATGTTTGTTTTTTGTACGTCTTCACCTTTTAGGGAATTGTCTGTCTTTCTGTATTAAATATGCTGTGGTGAACCCTGCACGTAAATCCTCATTATTTCATGCTCCCTCTCTCTGCCCTGCGTAAGAGTGCATGGAGGGTCATGATGAATGGATTTACATGCAGAATTCACCACAGCACACGTATTAAACATAAGAATGATGACAACAGTTCCTAAAAAGGTGAAGACTTACAAAAAAACACTTACAGTTGGCGTTCGGGGCTGACATCGCCCAGCGAACATGGAGAGGAGACGTGTTAACCACGGTTGCGCCCCAGGGCCGACATCGCTTCAAGGGGCGCAACAGAACCACAGCTGTGTGGAGTGGCTAACACATCATGATAGTGGTGGCAATATTGGCTGGCTGACAACACAGCAGATGATGCGCACAAATCATGAACAGTTGACTGTCAAAGACAGAGTGTGTGTGTGTGTGTGTGTGTGTTCGGACCGGCGAATCTTGGACGGTGCCCACCTGAAACTGGCTCAAAACACACAACACATGTGCAAAGCAAAAACAAGAACTCAAAACACAATCCATAATAAACCCGATGCTTGAGCCACAGAATACACTGCTGACTTTATTAAATTGGGTTTAAATAAGTTATATTTATGAACAAAATTTGTTGTAATATCTGTAACAAAATAACACTCAGAGTGACGAGGGAGAGACGCATGCCTGCCGCAGCAGCAGCGACAAACACACGGCAGGGGAACACAGAGTGTGACTCGCTAGGCACGATGCCCACTTGGCACAGCTCAAACCTATACGGTCTGATGGCCGCGGGGTTTTCCAGCCACTGACGCAATTGGTGACGCGCTCATGAAAACGTCAGATTTGCGTGAAAAAGCCTGTTTGACTTAGAACTGCACAGACCAACCTATTTCATCATATTGTATTGTGTTGAAAAAATTAGAGGAAGTCAAACGTGTCATCAGCACTTTAAGCATCAATTACAGTTTGACAACGTCTGATGCTGTTCACAAGTCAGAATCAGATTTATTGCCATTGTTCATGTAGTACACAAACTAGGAATTTGTCTCGGTGCAATGCTGCAACATTAAACATGATAAAATAAAAGAAATAAACTATATTTTAACTGCTGACCAGTATTACTCTTATTCTACACTTTATTACATGTATATTAGCGAACAGCAGATAATGTGGAGAACCATATAGTGCAGTCAGTAATGCAGGAAGAAAACAGTGATGATTGACATGAGTCTGGTTGAGCTGCTGTACATGGTGCACGAGAGTCAATAAGTCACTTAGTGTTCAGCAGTCTGATGGCAGAGGGGAAGAAGCTGTTCATGTGACGGGAGGTTTTGGTCTGGATGGACCGAAGTCTTCTACCTGAGGGGAGGGGGGCAAACAGTACGTGACCAGGGTGTGAGGGATCGGCTATGATCCGGCCAGCACGCCTCCGGGTCCTGGAGATGTACAGATCCTGGAGAGATGGGAACTTGCAGCCGATCACCTTCTCAGCAGTGCGCACGACGCGCTGCAGCCTTAGTCTGTCCCTGGCAGTGGCTCCTGCGTACCACACGGTTATGGAGGTGGTGAGGATGGACTCGATGATGGCTTTGTAGAACTGCACTAACATCTTGGTGGGTAGCTTGAGCTTCCTCAGCTGCCGCAGGAAGAACATCCTCTGCTGGGCCTTTTTGATGAGGGAGCTGATGGTCGGCTCCCACTTGAGGTCCCTGGTGATGGTGGTGCCTAGGAAGCGGAAGTACTCAGCAGTGGTGATGGGAGAGCCGGTGAGGGGGGGGGGGCAGAGGGGTTGTGACTTTCCTCAAGTCCACAATCATCTCCACTGTCTTCAGAGCATTCAGCTGCAGGTTGTTGTTGTTGCACCAGGACGCCAGCTGGGCCACCTCTCTCCTGTAGGCGGACTCGTCGCCGTTGGAGATGAGCCCGATGAGGGTGGTGTCGTCCGCAAACTTGATCAACTTGACTGACTGGTGGCTGGAGGTGCAGGAGTTGGTATAAAGGGAGAAGAGTAGGGGGGAAAGTACACAGCCCTGGGGTGATCCGGTGCTGATGCTAGCAGAGTCTGAGACAGTCTTTCCCAGCCGCACATGCTGCCTCCGGTCCGTCAGGAAGTCGGTGATCCACCTGCAGAGGGAGTCAGGCACGTTGAGCAGGGACAGCTTGTCCCGGAGCAGAGCGGGGCGGATGGTGTTGAATGCGGAGCTGAAGTCCACAAACAGGATCCTGGCGTAGGTTCCCGGGGAGTCCAGGTGCTGCAGGATGGAGTGGAGGGCCAGGTTGACTGCGTCGTCTACAGACCTGTTGGCTCGGTAGGCAAACTGCAGCGGGTCCAGGAGAGGGGTGGTGATGGACTTGAGGTGGGGCAGGACCAGGCGCTCAAAGGACTTCATGACTGCAGAGGTGAGCGCTACAGGTCTGTAGTCATTAAGTCCAGTCCTGTAGTCGTCTTCTTGTATGCTGAGGCATAGCATTCCACTCTTCTTGAAGGGCGGCCCTCAGGTCATTGAGGTTGTGGGGTGCAGGGTTACGAGCCTCTACATGGTGACTCGGCTAATCCCATAATCTCTATGGGATTCAGGTCTGGAGAAAGTGCAGTCCACTCCATTTGAGGTACCCCAGCCCCCAACAGTCATTCCCTAATGATGCAACCTCGGTGAGCTGGACCATTGTCGCCCATGAAGATGAAATTAGGCCTGTGCTGTTCATGCAGGGGTACAATGACTGGATTAATGTTAGTCAGGTGACAGATCTGTCCAGGGTGTACCCTGCCTCTCACCCAAAAGATGCTGGAATAGGCTCCAGCCCCCCCGCAGCCCGAAAAGGATTAAGCGGAAGAAGATGAATCAATGAATGAGTCGCTTAGTATCAGCTTGTCATTGTACCATTCACAAGGTGTAGGGCAGTTCTGTATTGACTAGATCAGGGGTGTCAAACTCATTATAGCTCAGGGCCACATGGAGGAAATTCTTTTCTCAAGTGGGCCGGACCGGTGAAATCATGGTATAATAACTTAAAAACAACAACTTCAGATTGTTTTCTTTGTTTTAATTTGGTCCAAAATAGTACAAGCACATTTGAAAATGTACACACATACCTGCCAACTACTCCGGTTTTGCTGTAATGGTTACGGTTTTCAAGACCCCATTCCGGGATACGGCTTTAGTAATCAAAATTACGGTTTTAAAATTTTAAATCGTAAAAAACACGAAAGCAATTCCAAACACGAGATCGCTAGGAATCGTATCTAAATTTACCTGAAGCGTTTGCTAAGCTATCGCTATAGCTAACGCCATAGCTAGTCGTAGCACCTAACACCGATACGAAGAAGCGACTCGTCCCCGGTGATTGGGGCTCGCCGGAGGAACCAACAGAGGCAACAGTTGGATGGGAGCCGGATCGGGAGTTCAAGTACAGTGGTGGTAGGAGACGGGGACCAGTGGAGGAGCAGCCGGGGCCCCAGCTGTATAAGTCGACTGTAGCTGGAGCCCAGCTACAGCGGCAGGGCTCGGCGGAGGAACTACTGAGGAAGACAGCGGTAGGTGGCGGGGCTCAGCGGAGGATCTACAGAGATCCCAGCTGGACAGAAGCGGGATCGGAGCTCAACTATAGCAGCGGTAGGCAGCGGGACTTGGTGGAGGAGCTGCCGGTACCCCGGCTGGACAGGAGCTCAATTGCAATGGCGGTAAGCAGCGGGACTAGCAGTGGAGGGGGCTAGCTGAGGCCCAGCTGGATTTGAGGTCAGTCGGCTCGGATATCGGCGTCACCAGCAGATTGTTTTACTATCAACAGGTCAGTAAAAATACCACCAAAGGAGGAAATGGAAGAGATCAAAAAAATCTCTGAACTTAGTTCAGAGATTTTAATCTTCTTGGAACATAAGTCAACATTATACAGTAATAAGTGGCATTCAGCTGTTTGTTTTATCATTTAAGCACAGTTCTGGTATTTAAAAATCATATAAACCCAGGAGCTTCGGGGGGCTTTGCCCCCCTTGCCCCACCAACGGGGCTCTGTCCTGGACCCCGCTGGGGCACTGTGTCCCCCAGACCCCCTGCTAAATTTTCAGATAATTTCCCCAACCCCAAATCACATCCCTGGGTAAAGAATGACATACTGAGGCAGGCCAGAAAGTTACGGGGAACAGAAGTTTACCTAAATGAACATTAACAAAAACTAATGCTGAAATGGCACGGCAAGCACGGATGCTGAAAAGACAAAATAAGATACAGGCAACATGGACAAGAAATTGTAGAGTTTGGATCAAACCAAATGGAAAACCTGAGGAAACAAGAGTATAATAATCAGATCTTACCGACTTAAATATAGATGAACACTGATTAAGAAAATTAAGAGACTATGATAATCCATATCCACACACATGGCAAGTCTTTTCATGAGGAATACTCCAAAGCATTTCCAGGAATTATTACTGCGGACTGTGAGCGCATATTCAGCCATGTGAACAAGAACAAAACTGAGTTCAGGTCCAGTCTGTTAACTAAAGTTCTGGGCAACCTCACGACCGGGAAAATGATGACAGCTTCAGGTAACAAGTGCCACAGTGTTCCATTCAAAAGACCAACTGAAGAAAGCTAAGAGGTGCACCATGGAAAACAACAATGCTTGAGAGTTACCATAGTTTGTCCTTGATCTTTTCCATCAGCATATCTGCATTGACAATTTAAGGAAAATAGAAACATGATTGTTGAAGAAATGAGGTTGTTGGCCACATTTTAACTTGATTTAATGCTAATATTTGTCTGTCGTCGGGGGGGCTTCGCACCCCTGAACCCCCCACCAGAACTTTGTCCTGGACCTACCGGGGCCTGCGGCCCCTGGACCCTGGCTAGCTACTAGGCTATTCAGGTTTTAAAAGTTGGCAGGTATGTACACATCACAATTAATCCTCTTGACAAAACACTTCAAGTTAGTTGAAAATTCTGAGGAAAAATGCAATTTCAAGAGCACAATGCCTGTGATTGGAACTTAGACTTCGTCTCAGTGTACTGTATCTACAAAGCCATTAAACTTTTAAGTTGGGTTACCCATTGTTTATTTTACCCCTGAAACCTGGCATCTTTTAGCTTTCACCAGCGCATACAAACGTAGTGACTCCCACAAACCTAATAACCCGCAAACCTAATAAAAATTTGCAGCTTTAAATGTAGTAATCCCACAAAAGTAATAACTTTCCCACAAACGTAATAGCAGTTGCCTCCCACAAACGTAATAATTACTACGTTTGTGGGAATTTATTACATTTGTGGGATGGTAAAAATCTTCACCTTCTAAAATTGTAATAACTTCCCACAAATGTAAGAAATTAGTAAATCACATACATTTAAGTCATGCATGCATGAATATTCATTCATCTTTTTTCTTCCCGTTTATCATCCTTTGGTTACTTGCCTCTTTAGATTGATCAAATGTTCCAGTTACACATGGTACTAGTTCCAGATTAAATGTTTGATTACAAATACAAGTGGAGGAAAAAACACAATTTACTATATACTCTATAATTAACTATATCAACTCTATAAAAAAGCTTCAGTATGAACTGGATATTTATTCTAATTAAGTAATGTAAATAAAATATCTGGATATGATTATAATTGTGATTGAAGTATTTATTTTGAATATGAATATCAGTTGAGTAAGAACACACACTAGCAGAGGTGCTGATAACACTGAAGTATAAGTGCACAGAAACAAATTCACTCGTAGACATCGCATGAATGTATTTTTATTAATAACATAATCAATATTCAGACGCTGTCTTCCTGAGGGCACATGTATTTAGAACATATGTCTTTAAATTGAGAAGGTTCAGAAATGTTCTTTTTGTGTCAAATGTTGGATAGTTCACCTTGTAGTGCCCAAAGGTGAGGTGTCAGTCATCCAAGCTCTCATCCACTGTTTGTTTGAAAAGTTCCTTAATTCTTAGCGCTAGACCGCTGTTCCGACATGCTGTTTTATACAGCTTCATGACACTGATATCTTGGTCACAATTTGTCTATACCAAGACTGTTACACAATGGATTCCTGATATATATCTTGGGAAGGTGTCTTCCAGTAAGTTCTCTGAACAGGGGAGACACTCTGTTGAAAGCACAAATCATGGACATGTCCAAGTTTAGGGTGTGTTCAATAATCATGGACAAGATCTCTGCTGGAAGTGTGGGAGTTCCCTCTTGAGATACAGTGGGGCAAAAAAGTATTGTCAGCCACCAATTGTGCAAGTTCTCCCACTTAAAAGATGAGAGGTCTCCAATTTTCATCATAGGTATACCTCAACTATGAGAGACAAAATGAGAGAAAAAAATCCAGAAAATCACAAGATTTTTAATGAATTAATTGGTAAATTCCTTGGTAAAATAAGTATTTGGTCACCTACAAACAAGCAAGATTTCTGGCTCTCACAGACCTATAACTTCTTCAAGAGGCTCCTCTGTCCTCCACCCGTTAACTGTATTAATGGCACCTGTTTGAACTCGTTATCAGTATAAAAGACACCTGTCCACAACCTCAGTCAGACTCCAAACTCCACTATGGCCAAGACCAAAGAGCTGTCAAAGGACACCAGAAACAAAATTGTAGACCTGCACCAGGCTGGGAAGACTGAATCTGCAATAGGTAAGCAGCTTGGTGTGAAGAAATCAACTGAGCGCAATTATTAGAAAATGGAAGACATACAAGACCACTGATAATCTCCCTCGATCTGGGACTCCACGCAAGATCTCACCCCGTGGGGCAAAATGATCACGAGAACGGTGAGCAAAAATCCCAGAACCTCACAGGGGGACCTAGTGAATGACCTGCAGAGAGCTGGGACCAAAGTGACAAAGGCTACCATCAGTAACGCACTACGCCGCCAGGGACTCAAATCCTGCAGTGCCAGACGTGTCCCCCTGCTTAAGCCAGTACATGTCCAGGCCCATCTGAAGTTTGCTAGAGAGCATTTGGATGATCCAGAAGAGGATTGGGAGAATGTCATATGGTCAGATGAGTTTTTACCAAAAAGTTCTATTTTGGTTTCAACTTGTCGTGTTTGGAGGAGAACGAACACCATACCTACTTGGTGAGCATGGGGGTGAAAACATTATACTTTGGGGCTGTTTTTCTGCAAAGGGACCAGGACGACTGATCCGTGTAAAGGAAAGAATGAACGGGGCCATGTATCATGAGATTTTGAGTGAAAACCTCCTTCCATCAGCAAGGGCATTGAAGATGAAACGTGGCTGGGTCTTTCAGCATGACAATGATCCCAAACACACTGCCCGTGTAACGAAGGAGTGGCTTTGTAAGAAGCATTTCAAGGTCCTGGAGTGGCCTAGCCAGTCTCCAGATCTCAACCCCATAGAAAATCTTTGGAGGGAGTTGAAAGTCCATGTTGCCCAGTGACAGCCCCAAAACATCACCGCTCTAGAGATCTGCATGGAGGAATGGGCCAAAATACCAGCAACAGTGTGTGAAAACCTTGTGAAGACTTACAGAAAACGTTTGTTATATACCCTTTGTTGGCAATGACAGAGGTCAAAGTATTGAGATGAACTTTTGTTATTGACCAAATACTTATTTTACCGAGGAATTTACCAATTAATTCATTAAAAATCCTTCAATGTGATTTTCTGGATTTTTTTTCTCTCATAGTTGAGGTATACCTATGATGAAAATTGGAGACCTCATCTTTTAAGTGGGAGAACTTGCACAATTGGTGGCTGACTAAATACTTTTTTGCCCCACTGTATGTCAAAATGGCATGCATCAACATCATCATTGTGGTCTACATTACCTTGATTAGAAAATGCCGCCACTGTACTATCAGTGAGCCTGAACTCTCTAAATCTAGTGAGGCTGAAAGGTCTGAGATTAGAGAGTATGACCTCTTGGCATTACTTGGACTGGCAGGGTTGGAAAGGTCAATCTCCAACATCAACAGAGTTCTCCTGTGGGAGGGCAATCTTTCATTTTCATCCTCCTGAAATGAGTTAATGATATGGCTTACTGATCCGCTTAAACTAACATAATGCTCATGTCCTTCCGCAATATGACCTAGACTTAGCAAGGACAAATCTTCCTCTTAAATGTTTGAAGGTGATATGAGAGTTGTTGCATCTGGACCAAGAGTTGAAACTATCAGCAATTGAACATTTCAGAGGCTCTTTGCAATGTGATATGGTCTCCATATGTTCCTTGCTGACTCATGCTGTGTAGGTAAGCATCCCAGGTGCCTTCCACATAATTAGCAAGTGGAGTTCCATGCATTGTTTGGGGATTTGACTGCAAGTCCATGACAATTTGATCCCTAAGGGATGTTGTTGTCCGAAATATCCCAACGCTCCTCAACTGGTCTGCCAGTGCTGCAAACTGGCAATAACCATCAGGCTATGGATCCAGTTGTATGTGGAAATTGGATGAGCTAAAAGACTAACAAGTCCTCATGTGTGTAAGGAATCCAGAAGTTTCATTTTTTTGACTGTCGCCTGCGTTCTTCATCTCTGGTGACACTACTAATGTCTGACTGAAAACCACCATACCCTAAAACCTGATTTTTCAAGTGGTGTGAACCTAACCTTGTACTTTGACAGTCTTAAGTTCTTCTTGACAATGATTCCATTCAAAACAGCATGTTTGTCATTTTGAGTCTTGCAGCAAATTCGTACCCAAACCTCATTTACATTGTAGATGGATGGAGATTTGCAGCACATGCTCGACGAATCATTTGTTCATTACAACACTTAGTTGCCTTTTTTGCTCTTTTTCTCACTCTGGTTCTCTGCTTTTCAAATAAATCTTTGTTTTCTTGAAGGAAAATGTAGGTTTGCACCATCAGTAGTGTTGATCAAGTCATGTGATGGAGGGGTGCTTTGAGCCAGCAGAACATTTAGATGGCCATAATATACATGGAATGGTGACATCCAGCCCAATTTGTTTTTTGGGATCTTCATTAAGGACTTGGGCATATTTAGGTAAATGACTCGCCCAGTTCACCCCGCCTCTCTACATTTGAGATCATAATGTATCTTCTTTTGCAAAGACCTGTGCATTCTTTCTACCTTTCCCTGGCTTTGTGGGTGATATGGTGAGCTTTGGATCACTCTTACCTTCATGCTTTTCATAAGTCTTTTCACAGCTCCTTTAAACTCACATCCCTGGTCATGTTGCAAAATTTTAGGTGGCCCATGCTCCATGTAAATATTTGCCAAATGCTGAGCTATTTCATGACTGGTTTTCCCCCTTAGTGCTCTTAGCCACATATATCTACTGAATACATCCTGTACCGTGAGGACATATTTGTAGGTCTTCTGTGTGAAATTTTCCATCCTCATGTCAAGGTCTATTTGGTGTCTTGAACCTGTTTAGCTGTAATTGGCTTCAAAGGTGGCCTGTTTGAAAGTTTTGCTCTCAGCAACTGGAACTGTCTAGATTGATCAAATTCCCTCTGAACTGATTTTTCACTCATTCCACAATACATCTCTCTGAGCCTGATGTTTACTTTTCGAGCATTAGATCCTTTGGTTGCATCAAATCCTCTCTTGGCAATTTCTGGTATAGCAGACATCTTCAGCACCAATTTCCCATTCCACAAAATAGACTCTCGGTCATCACTTAAATACTGGTTCCTATTTCTCCATAGTTTGACCAAAGCAGACCGTTGACATTCCGTTCTGTCTGCAACAGGAACATCAAATTCTCCCTGGAGTACCTTCAGTATAACATCGTAGGTTTCATCATCGATTGGCCGGAGACCTTGTCCAGCACAGACCACACAGATATGCGCAGAAACATCTGTGAAACAATGTCAAATGCATATTTCTGCTGACTACACACTAACTGTACTAAATGTGTAGAATAATTTTAGGTCTAATTGTAATTGGCAATCAAAATAGCCAGGGCTGGACAGCAGAAGAAATTTATTGACTCTTCAACGAATAATTAATTGACTCTGGTCACTAGTGAGGTTAATGAGGCTTCATGAAGCATTTTTTTTTTTTTTTTTTAGCCCTCTAGATGGAGCTCTCTGTTCAAAGGGTTGAAATTGTTGAATCTTGCAACCCTTTGTTGAACAGAGCTCCATTTAAGGGGCTAAAAAAAACAATACTTCATGAAGCCTCATTTTAACATCACTACTGGTCACCCTTTTTGGCAACTACCTGTAGACTCAACAGATGGTTGCATGTTTCCTTTGCCTAGATTTTAATCAAGTTCACAAAATGAATAGCATTACACATCTATGTGGGATTAGAAAATGGTAGCATTAGTAGAGAAGCATGCGTATGGAGCAAGATGTGTTTATATTGTAATTGCACACAAGGAAAACCTCTGATTTAAAACATGTTTAGGCAACCAAAAACAATATCTAGTTGCCATACAACCACTTTAAAGTTAGTGTTGAGGCCTAGTCCATGGTTTTTGATTTCTCATTTATGACTGCTGACTGTTAGCTATTAGATGCCGACTAGTCAAAATGACTGTGTAAAGGATAAAGGGGAAAGAAACTGAATAAAATACCTGCCAAAGAGCTTTTTATGCAAAATTATAAAGTGTCACACCTGTCAGTGTTGCATGTGCTGCAGCTACACCACGGCAAGAAGCTTCTCCCAGCTAGCATCAACTCCATGTGGGATAATACCTGTATAACTTTCCCACAAACGTAATAGCAAAGGATGACGATAAATATAATAAAGATGAATGAATATTCATGCATACCTGACTTAAATGTATGATGTACTAATTTATTACATTTGTGGGAAGTTATTACAATTTTGGAAAGTAATGATTTTTGCCATCCCACGAATGTAGTAAATTCCCACAAACGTAATAATTATTACGTTTGTGGGAAATTGGGTATTACGTTTGTGGTAGGCAACTGCTATTACGTTTGTGGGAAAGTTATTACATTTGTGGGATTATTACGTTAAAAGCTGCAAATTTTTATTACGTTTGCGGGTTATTACATTTGTGGGGTTAACAGGCGTCACATCCTGAGTGGCAGCCAATTTCAGGATGTGATTCAAAGTGCTTGTGTGTGAGCCTTGAACGCAGCTTTGTTTTATTGATGCTCATTACAGAGAAAACTTACTCACAGATATGGGGTTCCAAACATGCACAACACTTTTGCGGGGGCTGTCAAGTTTGGGTAATCTGGCAAGAGATTCAGATAAAATGTGTCCAAACCAGCTGCGGCAAATTTGCCGTTCAAATCCGAGTCACACTACAAGTCTCTTTTTTTTCAAGTTGGACGTTAATGGGCAGATCAGAGGCATTCACGGTGAATGGCGAGCAAAAAACTGAAGTCTTTCTCCAGTTCACCAAAAATCTGAACACGTTGCTGAAACTCCTGTAACAGTCCCGTTATTTTCTTTGAACCACTTCATGTCTGCGGCATGTTGGGTCGCGCACACATCTTTCAGACAAGGGAAGTGAGCTGCATCACCACCGGCGAGTTGTCTCCCACAATGACAGCTTCAACTTGAACGAACATATGCTGTCATAATACTGCGTGATAACTTTGTTGCACCCTTGCAGCTGTTTGTTCACGTTATTCAGGTGCTCCGTAACATCCACCTTAAATGCAAGGTCCTGCATCCATTCTTCGGACTGAAATTCTAATACTGGTTTGCCCCTTTCTCTTCCATGAACTGTTCAATTTTCTCTTGTAAATCAAAGAAACTCCTCAGCACAGCACCTCGGCTTAACCATCTTACCTCAGTGTGGTATGGCAGGCCATAGTTGTGGTCTTTCTCTCTGAGAAGGCTGTCAAACTGACTGTTAATTTCATCCGATCCAGAGGCCTGAATCACAGTTTGGATGACCACCTTCATGAAATTATCCATCTTTAATGACTTGCAACACAAAGCCTCCTGGTGCAAAATACAGTGAAGTCCAAAAATCACACCCTCCATTTGCAGATTGCACTTTCTCTCTGAGCTTTATCACACCTGCTTTTTTCCCGATCGTTAAAGGTGCACCATCTGTAGCCAGGCTGACAGCGTGGGACCAGTCCACGCCGACCCTGTCCAGCGTGCCGACAAATGTGGTGAAAATATCTGACCGTCAGAGGAGTTCATGGCGTTGATGCCAATGACTGATACGACAGCAGCTAAGTGTCATCAACTCCGCGGATGAATATGGCCAGTTGCGCAACATCTGTAATGTTCGTGCTTTCATCAATTGTAACTGAAAACGCAATAAATGACTTTACTTTGCACTTCAACTGGCTGTCCAAATCCGCCGAAAGATCGGAAATCCTGTCTGCAACTGTTTCTTGTCAGGCTGATATTTGCAAAAGCCTGGCGCTTTTCAGGGCACACAATCTCCGCTGCCTTCATGCATATTTTCACAAATTCACCCTCACTACATGTTAAAGCCACTGCAGTTTCATTAGCAATAAGGTAGCTAGCTTTCACTGCAGCATCACTGATGTCTCGGCTATGAGTAAAGACTGCTGTTTCTTCAGACCTGCCAACAATTCATTCACCTTCTCTCTTCTCTGCTGTCCTTGAAAGTTGTCGTATTTGTCGGCATGAAGACTCATAGTGGTTATATTCTTTCAGCACTGAAACATGCTGTGAACACACCAAACATACAGCTTTCCCATTCACTTCCGTGAATAAATAGGAGGATGACCATTTTTCTTGAAACGCTGCACTCTGCGTCAACTTTTCTCTTTTTTGACAGAGGCCATACCTGTCAAGGCATACCTCATGCCTCCCTTATTGGGGGGGCTTTCACACCTGTACTGAGTGCTTAAAAACTGTATTTATCAGCAGATGAAAGAAAACTGAAGCAAAAAAAACCCAAACAAAAAACAATTGCAACATGAACTATTTCAAACATATTTATTCAAATGTACACTTATATGGACATAATCTTGAGCCATAACTTTTTGGTAATGTGAAAATAAGCCAAGTATCACAAAAAATTAAAAAATAAATAAAAAATGATGATAAAATAAATAAAATATTTTTCAAATTTACATTAGCACAAGGTAGATTGCTTAATTTGAAAGTACACAATAAGAATAATTCTGAATATAGTTAATTGTCAGCTTTGTTACACTAATGCACTTGGATGAACTTGGTTAGGTGCGCTCAATTTCGCCAGGCATAGAGTTACTGTTCAGTTGATTTTAGGTTCTCTAATGGAGGAACAATAAGTGCAGGCGGACACGGCGAACTGAAGTTTAAAAGGGAGCTTTATTCATCCTCAATCACAAGGCTCGCTCAGCGCTGTGGCAGCGTGCTGGAGCGAGCCCTGTGTCTCAAAGTCGGCAACAAGCAATGCGAGTGATCAAAAAGAGAGCAAGAGATATGCAGTCAGCTTATATACCCAGCTCAGACAATGCATGCATGGCACATTAGCATCACAGTATACAGCAGGAAAGCATGGAGATTTGCATTAGTCACACATATCAGCCGCAGGATTACTGGCACCGGGATTCCTCTGTTCCAGAGCTGCAGGACAAAAGAGGGTGCGAGGCGCATCTGCATAATGATCAGTCCATACCTCTCACTGTTCTGATAATTACTCATGCTGAGCGCTCTGCCGGCCCCGTAGGCTGTGGGGGTCATCACACAAGGTGTTCCTCCACACTCTCAATATTTTTTTTTTTCCGTATATTCTTTTTGGCGTACAGAAATGGCGATACGCCCGTATTTGCTAAAATTGCATTTTCCCCGTATTAAAATACGGCAAAACTGTATCACTTGACAGGTATGAGAGACATATTGGGGCAATGAGGGTGCCAAAGCATGTAATGTTAAAAGTAGAAGCCATAATAAATAGAGCGGGCAAAACACAAAGTAGCTCATCCAGACTAGCTGCACTTGCTTGGCCTACTTGCTCAGCCCCGGTATAAACGGTTTGCTTGCTTAACACAATTGCTATTGCGCCATCCAGTGGACGCAGTTAGAACAGCAGTTTTTTATTGAAAAATTGCAGCTGATGTTTATACTTTACAAAATCATCCCACGGGCCGGATTAAACCCGGGCCGTACGTTTGGTAGTGGTGGTGTTAGTCTGGGCAGGTGTGTCTAGTCCGGGGGTGTCAAAGGCTTGTCTGGTGACAACAGTGGCTGATGCATAGCACTCTCCTTGACATCTTCAACACTGCTGACGGCCATCATTTCTGCTCAATGTGAATTGACTTATCAGAACAGCACTGAGGTCCACTGGTCCCTTGTCCAGCGTAAATGCTCCCTGGCCCATGCAAGATGATGATGGGTCTAGCACGCAGACCAAGCTGATGTAAATGTTTCGAATGGTCTGACATGACACTTGGGTGCCTCTCACCTCCCTTAAATGTGCCTGGAGTTGAGTGGCAATCATCTTGTTCAGCAGGGCACTGTTCACAATGAAGCAGCCATCAGCATGGGATGTGGCCAAAGGACGTCAGCTTCTATCCCTTTCTGTGACCCTTCCAGTTTCTGTGAATCTCAGTTGCAACCTGCTAATGACACTGACACTAAGCTCAGTGGCCACTTCCCTCTGAGAACATCGTGTGTGAAGCCCCGCAATGGTGAGGTACTGTTGATCAGTTGTGAGGTGTCGTCTTGGTCTCATGATATCAAAACGTGAACAGCATGATGAAGAGGACTGTTTTGGGGGGGATTACCACAAATGTGGGGAAAGGGAATCTGTTTTTTAGTTTGTAGGATGAATGTTCCATCATCAATGTTTTTGCTTCTGAGATTACCTTGCAATATGAGCATACTCTTACAAACTCCTTATTGATCATAGATCAAAGTGTTAATCTTAATTTAACTTCATGGAATTGCAGAGGTCTATAAAATCTTAAACAAGTCATGAATAAAATAAAACGCATTCAAAAATTGTACTTTTGAGATTATTATGAAAAACTGATACAAAAAATGAAACTGACTTAACAAAACTAAATGGGTTTTTGGACGGATTATCTATGCCATGTATTCCAAATGAAAATAGGGAGATACTGGAGTCAAAAATTAGTCAAGAAGTTGGGCTAGCCATTGATGATATGAAATCAGGAAAAAGTGCAGGACCAGATGGTCTTCCAGTTGACCTCTATAAAAAAAATTTAAGAATAAATTAATAAAACCATTTTTGGAAATTATTTTGAAACGCTTCTAAAACCGTAATTTACCACCATACATGAATAATGCCTTAATTATACTGTTGCCAAAACCAGGTAAACCCTCTAAATGTGAGAACATGAGACCAATAAGCCTATTAAATGCTGACCTTAAGATAATCTGTAAAATTTTAGCAAGACAAGAAATATTACCAAATATTAACCGAGATCAGAATGGCTTTATAATGGGAAGACAAGGCTTCCATAATGTAAGAAGACTATTTATTATTTATTCTAATAAAGAAGCACCGGATACAGCTCTTCTATCACTGGACGCTGAAAAGGTCTTTGATAGGGTTGAATGGCCCTTTCTTTTTGAAGTCCTACAAAGGTTTGGACTTGGAAATAATTTCATAAAATGGGTTCAGATAATATACAATAATGCTACAGTAGAAATCCTAACAAATGGCAATATCTCAATCAATAAAAATCAATGGAGGATGTTGACAAGGCTGTCCACTTTCACCTTTACTGTTTACTATGGCAATTGAACCTTTAGCGATGGCAGTACGTTTACATCCACAAATATATGGAATTAAAGTAGGACCAACAGAACATAAAATCTCCCTGTATGCGGATGACATAACTTTGTTTATGTCGAATCTTAAAAAATCAATTCCGACCTTGTTAAATTTAATAAAGAACTTTGGGGAAATATCAGGATATAAAATAAATAAAACTAAATCTTCAATATTAATGCTAAATGAGACCCAGAGAAATCACCCAGCTCCTGAGGTAAATTAATTCAATGTTGTAAATCAGTTTAAATATTTAAGAATTCAAATTGTGCCTAAGTTAGAATCCGTCGCCAGTGCCAACTATGAAGCCTTAATGACAGATTGGTAGTGACATCCATCTCTGAAGCAACTCAATGTCGATGATCGGGAGAATTAATATACTTAAAAGTAATATCTTACCCAAAATACTTTATTTCAATACATTCCTTTACCACCACCTTCAGATCTATTCTCAAGAATTAAAAAAAAGTTAGTTGGAATTTATATGGAACAATAGGAAGGCTAGATTACGTCTGTCCTTACTATATTTACCATTTGATCGTGGAGGTCTGAAATGTCCAAACTTTGTTGTATTACTGGTCAGCACAACTGAGGTCTGTGACAATTATTTTTCATCAAATGATCTCCCTCACTGGACTGAAATGGAATCATACAATTTACCTTTACCTCTTCCCTTATTCATATACTCAGACTCGGCTAAAAAAATTATAGAAACAAGTTAAAAATCCTATTGTAAAGCATATGATCAAAATATGGTGTGAAATCAAAAAATATTTAAAAGAACCACATTGTCACAATTTAGCCTAATATGGGGTAATCAATATCTTAAATTCCATACTTTAAATACAGCATCCGCTCTCCCTGGTGGAAAAGGGATTCAAAAGATTCAAGACTTATATTTTTCACGTTCAGATAACATGTCTTTTGAAGAACTGAGGATCAAATTTAATCTTAAGAGAACACATTTTTTAAATATCTTCAGCTTAGGAATTTTATTCGATCAAATCAAAATAATATATCCTTTTTTTTTTCCTTTGAAAGACAAAAGTAAAATAGATGTCTTTACCTTCTTTACATGTTTCAACTGCACTGCAGCCTTCATCAGAAGTCAGCTGATTGCTGCCAGGTGACATTTATCAGCTGATATTCGTAGGCGGGGCCAGCTCAGCAGATCTGTCAGATCCACCGAGCCGGCCCCGCCTCCCGCCGTCAGATGGTCTCTGGAGAATGTGGTCCCAGGTGTGAGAAAGCATAAAGGCCCCCTCATCTCGGTTCATGGTGTCTTTTCCCCGCTTTCTGATCTCTATTGCCTCCTTGATCCAACGTTTGTGTCTGTTGCTCTCCGATCCAATAATTTTTGTGTTGTCCCAGTCCATGATGTGACTATTTCTTTTGCAGTGGTCCGATATAGCTGATTTTAATGTTTCTTGTTCTGCTTTTTCTTTTTGTGATCTTGAGTCGTCCTTGCGTTTCCTTCTCACGTTCTTTTTTTCTTGTGGTGAATAATCTTCCGGTTTCTCCAATGTAGGTTTTGTTGCATGATCTGCATGATATTTCATATAATACATTGCATTTATTGTCCTATTCTGTCCTTGGTGTACTAATAACTGTCTTAATTTTTTGTGTGGTTTGACTGCTGTTTATTTTGTATTTTTTCATGATCCTTTGAATTGGTTCCGTGATCCCTCGTATGTATGGTATAGTTATGGTGTCCTTGTTTTTGATTTCAGCTTTTGTTCCATGTCTTGTGTCCTGTTTATTTTCTTTGTTTTTGACTTGCTGTTTCCCTTTGTTTATGGCCCATACTGGATATTGGCAGCGTATAAGTGCATGTTTTTTGTGGTTTTCCTCTTCCTGTCTGTCTTCTTGTTCCGTGATGATGGTGGCTCGTTCATATAATGTCCTGACGACTGATAGCTTGTGTGCTGTGGGGTGTTCCGATGTCCAAAGTAGGTATTGATCTGTGTGGGTTGGTTTCCTGTAGACTGTGATTTTTATGCTGCCATCCTTGTGGTGGATTTTCATGTCCAGAAAGGCTATGGTGCCATTTTCCTCCTCTTCGTGTGTGAATTTTATGTTCCCCGTACTGTCTGTACTGTTCAGATGGTCAGTGAGTTCTTGTGTATGTCCTTTCCTTATTTTTTCCAGAATGTCATCTACGTATCTCTTCCAAAGGGTGGGTTTGCATATTGTGGGTGCTGTGTTGATGGCTTTATTTTCCAGATCCTCCATAAAAAAACTGCTCATGATGGCTGATAGTGGGTCTCCCATTGCAAATCCTTCTTTTTGTTTGTAGATTTTTCCTCTAAATTGAAAATAAGTGGATTTTGCAACAAACTGTAGTAATTTGGATATGTCATGGACTGTGAGGTTGGTGCGTCTTTTTAGGGTACTGTCCTTGTTGAGGCGTTCTTGCACTATATGTAGTGTGACGTCAATAGGAGTCTTTGTGAATAAAGAGATGACCTCATGTGAGATGAGGATCTTGTCTGATTCTATTTTTGTCTTTGAGTTCTTGTGCCAGCTCTTTTGAATTTTTACAGTGAAAGTCTGATAGTCCAAGGAGGGGTTTGATGATTTCAGCTAGGGCTTTTGATAAGTTGTATGTGACTGATCCAATGCTGTCTATTATTGGCCGCAGTGGGATATCCTTATGTATTTTCGGTGTTCCATAAATCCGAGGGGTGATGCTGGCTGTGGGGATCAGGTGATCATATGCGTCCTTTGTGATTTTATTGCTTTCTAATAGAGGTTTTAGAAGGGCTTTGAGCATTTTTTTCTTTTCTTCTGTCGGGTTTGTTTTAATGATTTCGTATGTGTTACTGTCTGCCAACATGGTTTCCATCTGTTTTTCGTATGTTTCCGTGTCCAAAATTACTGTTGTTCTGCCTTTATCTGCTGGGAGTATTGTGATCGTTTTCTGTCTTGAGTGAGTTTAATGCTTTTTCTTCTTTTCTTGTAACGTTGCTTTGTGGTAATTTGGCCGTTTTGAGGATTCCTGCGACTGCGTTCCGGAGTGCTGCTTTTTCTCCTTGGTCCTGGATTTTTTCGCATGCCAGTTCTGTTGCGAGGATGTATTCTTCATGGGGGATTCTGGCTGGTGTGATGGCGAAGTTCAGTCCTCTGTTCAGCACTGTTTTCTCCGTGCCCGTGAGTGTGCGTTGTGATAGGTTTTTGACCCACTTATCGTTCTTTTCCGTGTGTTTGTCTTCGTCCGTTCTTTCTTTCTGTGAGTTTTTTTAATTTTTTCAATTGGCGGTTTTTCGTTGTAATGAATTCTTGTTCGTGTGCGTGTTTCAGTTGTGCTTTTATCTGCTCCTGCATTTTCTGGTCCGTCGGGTAGAGTTGCTGAAACATGTCCGTTTCCTCTTTGATTTGGTTGTTTATTTTGTCTACTTTATTTGCCGTTATTCTTATACGTTCTTTTATAAGGTCTTTCCGTGCTTTGTTGATTTTTTTTGCGTTCTTGGTCAGGATTGGATTTCTTATATTGAGGCTTTGGGGTGTGACCTCCTCATCTCTGCAACGGAGGTTGAATCGTAGGTGGCTTCTGAAGCGTGCCCGTGTTTTCTCCAATTTCTCCAGCCGGCGGAAGTCTTTAATGCAAACTTGTCCATAACTTCCACGTAATACGTCAAACAGGTTCATTTTGTCTTCTTTTAATTATTTATCCTTTTTTTTTTTCCTTTGAAAGACAAAAGTAAAATAGAAAGATGTCTTTACCTTCTTTACATGTTTCAACTGCACTGCAGCCTTCATCAGAAGTCAGCTGATTGCTGCCAGGTGACATTTATCAGCTGATTTTCGTAGGCGGGGCCAGCTCAGCAGATCTGTCAGATCCACCGAGCCGGCCCCGCCTCCCGCCGTCAGATGGTCTCTGGAGAATGTGGTCCCAGGTGTGAGAAAGCATAAAGGCCCCCTCATCTCGGTTCATGGTGTCTTTTCCCCGCTTTCTGATCTCTATTGCCTCCTTGATCCAACGTTTGTCTGTTGCTCTCCGATCCAATAATTTTTGTTGTCCCAGTCCATGATGTGATTATTTCTTTTGCAGTGGTCCGATATAGCTGATTTTAATGTTTCTTGTTCTGCTTTTTCTTTTTGTGATCTTGTGAGTCGTCCTTGCGTTTCCTTCTCACATTCCTTTTGGTGTTCTTTTTTTCTTGTGGTGAATAATCTTCCGGTTTCTCCAATGTAGGTTTTGTTGCATGATCTGCATGATATTTCATATAATACATTGCATTTATTGTCTTGTTCTATTCTGTCCTTGGTGTACTAATAGAGATCAGAAAGCAGGGAAAAGACACCATGAACCGAGATGAGGGGGCCTTTATGCTTTCTCACACCTGGGACCACATTCTCCAGAGACCATCTGACGACGGGAGGCGGGGCCGGCTCGGTGGATCTGACAGATCTGCTGAGCTGGCCCCGCCTACGAAAATCAGCTGATAAATGTCACCTGGCAGCAATCAGCTGACTCTTCTGATGAAGGCTGCAGTGCAGTTGAAACATGTAAAGAAGGTAAAGACATCTTTCTATTTTACTTTTGTCTTTCAAAGGAAAAAAAAAAGGATAAATAATTAAAAGAAGACAAAATGAACCTGTTTGACGTGTAACAGGCATTGAGGTTTCAGTTTCCACAGTAAGGTGCATACTAAATGCTGAAGGGCTCCATGCCAGAACTCCAAGACTTACACCACTACTGACCCAAAAGCACAAGAAGTCTTTGTCTTATTTATATATTTTTGAGCAAACTGGAAAAGAGGTTTTGGGATTCTGTTCTGTGGAGCAATGAAACAAAACTGTTCTTCCTCCTCCAGCCATACCGCTTATCCATAGGCCAGAAAGCTCCAAAGCATATGCTGAAAAGAACACCCTGCCTACAGTGAAGCATGGCAGTGGCCCAGTGATGCTCTGGGGCTGCTTTGCTTCCTCTGATACTGAAAACCTGCAGTATGTAGAAGGCAAGATGGATTCAATCATCAGGAAATCCTGGGAGAAAATGTTATGCTGTCTTTGAGGAAGCTGAAGCTATGGTGTCATTGGACCTTCCAACAGGACAGTAATCCGAAGCATATCTCGAAGTCCACCAAGGCTTGGTTTCAGAAGAAGTTATGGAAGGTACTAGAGTGGCCATCAGTCACTTGAGTTGAACCCTATTGGGAATCTCTGATGGAATTTGAAAAACGTGGTTGCAGCACAAAAACCCAAGAATATTAGTGAACTGGAGGTCTTAGCCCATGAGGAATGAACTAAGATTCCTCATGAACGCTGTCAGAAGCTGGTTTTTGACTATGCATCACATTGGCATCAGGTCATAACAGCAAAAGGGTGCTCTATTAAGTACTAAAGATGCTTGTTGTGAAGGAGTTGAATAATTTTGAGACTGCAGTAGTCAAAAGTGGCATTTTGTGTAGAATATGGAGAAACCACTTTTATTATTAGTTGTTTTTAAAATTGTTCTTGTTTGATTTGTTTATTGCAAACAGCTGCTAGTTTGTACATATTACCAAATGTAAAATGCAGTGGGGGTTGAATAATTTTGATTGCCACTGTATGTAACAACTTTCAGCAATATCAAGTTAGTTGTATTTTAAAGAAATTTGTCTTCAATTTAAGGTATTATTTGGGTTGGATGAAAGTAATTTAAAATATTGAAGGAACCACCATAGTGAGCTATTTGCACCTAAAATCAGTGCCAAAAGGCATAATGGTATACTGTATATGGACAGAAAGAATGAGTTTATATGAGGTTACCTGCCAATTTCCCATAGTGAACATAACAAGGCTTCAGAAAAAAATAATTGCTGTTGCTTCACTGTGTGTGTGTGTGTGTGGGGGGGGGGGGGGGTGGGGGTTGCATGTGGACCATATCTGGACCCTGGAATGTAGACATTTAATTGGTGAATTTTAGTTCCACAACACTACTTTGATGGGTGAAAAGTATTCCTGTATTATTGAAAATTTTCAGCAATATCAAGTTACACTTTCATTCTAGAGAAGTTTATCTTTAAATTAAAGTATCACGTGTATGGGTTGGATGAAAATAATTTGAGAAACTGAAGCAACCGACATAGTGAAATATTTATACCTGAAATAAGTAAAAAAAATCCATATCTGAAGGTGATGTTAAAAATGAGCTTAAAGTATAGTGCAAATTGAGTTTATGCAATGTTAGCTGCTCATTTTACATGGACATCCTAACACTTCAGAAAATATAGGGGTTGCTTTACTCTGTGCGTGTGGGACTGCAGGGGGACCCTATTTGGCTCCTGGACAAGAAAAGGTCTAATGCAACCTTTTACACACACAAGGGTTTTCCGTGCTTAGACTTTTTCCCAAAACCCGCCCGGCGGTAGTTTACAGGGACTACCCTTTCCTGAGGTGCTAGAGCTATGGGACTTGGATAAAAATGCTTCAAAAAGAGGGGAGAAAAAAAAAAAAAAGACAAAAAAAGCTATATAAGCATGATACACATAAAGCTGACTTTTTCATTGTATATGTGGACATTTTGCAGTTTGTGGTATACAGGGACCAAATGAACACTACAGGGACTTTAAAGGGACATTAATATTCAAAGTTTAAAGGAAACTCATTAGCATGATTACACAAACCTAACGGTATAAAGTATTAAGAGAATATGTATTTAATTTCTAAAAAGGTACACTTCTCATTAAATTGCATGTTTTCAAGTGTTAATTAAAAAAAAAAAACAACTTTGCTACATTACCATCATTGGTTTCAGTTTATTCCAAAATACTTTAATCTGCTTGTTTCAAGGTGACTTTCAAAGAATCCACAGAACAGCGTTCCTGTTGCTTTTCTTTTACCGCAGTAATTCCACCAACCTAAGCTGGTACTGAACAGAATACAATGCAGATCCAGGATAAACTGGCTTTTACAGAGAAACTGAAAATGACAATGCTTCTTAAAATCTTACATTATATTTTCAGTTACTGTATCCACTCTTTCACTCTACTCAGACAGCGCAGGCTCCGCTGGCTAGGCCACGTTCACCGTATGGAGGATAGCAGAATCCCCAAAGACGTCCTCTATGGAGAACTGGCAACTGGCAAGACAGACGTTGGCCGCCCACAGCTGCGTTTTAGAGACGTCTGCAAGAGAGACATGAAGGCCCTGGAAATCAACAGAGCGCTGGGAGGACCTTGCAACGGACCGCTCCAAATGGAGAGGCACCCTGACCAGACAGCTCAAGGCGGGTGAAGAGAGGCTGACTGCTGCTGCAGATGAAAAAAGGACCCGTAGGAAGAACCGCCACAGACCCAGCAGCACGGAGACCACCCACAATTGCGACCTGTGTGACAGGGACTGCCATTCACGCATCGGCCTGTTCAGCCACAGGCGGTGCTGTTCCAGCAGAGTAGACGTTTAGGATTCTCTTCCATGGTCATCATAGACCGACGGAGGCCGACGATCCACTCTTATATGAAGGGGGATGAAAGGTGTGCAATCCCCTTATCAAAATGACCCAAAAATGTCTTTACCACCAATTCTAAGCAGAATTTTTTTTTTTTACCCTTTGAGTGTGAGAATTTGTGTGCCTAGTGGCAGAGGGCGACACTGCGCCTGTCTTCTCACTCTGACATGATTGCCTGCATTGGAGATTTCTACTGATTTGTACTGATTTGCCAGTTTCAAAAGGTGGCAGACGTCTGTTGGAGGACTCAGTGGATGACATATAATACACCAAAGAAGAACTCCTCAATTCCTTTACTTGTTTTTAGCATTTAGCCCAGAAAGCTAATATGGCCACGGTCACCGTCACTTTTTTTGGTTTTGTACGCAGAAAATAGCCGCACGATACAAGCGAAATTTATGTGGGATAATCATAAGACTGTGATGAGAAGATGAAGATGTGGTACAGACTTTTTTTTCCGGTTCCGGTCCCGCCGGATCGGCGGCGCCACACGAGTTGGCTGCCGTTTGCAACTGCCCTTTTCTTATCTTCCTCCTTCTTTCTACATCTTTCACTCTATATATATATATATATATATATATATATATATATATATCACGGACACACAGATCGCCCCAAGGGTCTCCCGAGTCGGCGGACAGAGCCACTGTTTGCAGCGGGGGACGAATACAGCAGGGAAGAGCTAGCTGGCTAGCTAGCTCCAACCGCCACCCGGTGTAATGGAGAAGCTCGACATGCTGAGGAACTGTGGCGAAAATAACGCGGGTGCCGGGCTGGAGTTTAGGCGGCGTGCAAGAAATATAAGACAGAATAATAAAGAGCAATGGCAAGAACCAAGCAGACCGCCCATATATCTACTAGAGGAAAATGCCCCCCAGGAAGCAGCTAGCCACCAAGGCTGCTCGAAAAAAAGTGCTCCGGCCACCGGCGGAGTGAAGAAGCCTCACCGTTACAGGCCCGGTACCGTGGCTCTGAGAGAGATCCATCGCTACCTGAAATCCACGGAGCTGCTCATCTGTAGGCTGCCCTTCCAGCCCCTGGTGAGGGAGATCGCTCAGGACATAAAGACCGACCTGCACTTCCAGAGCTCCGCCGTCATGGCTCTGCAGGAGGCCAGCGAGGCCTACCTGATGGGTCTCTTCGAGGACACCAACCTGTGTTCCATCCACGCCAAGAGGGTCACCATCATGCCCAAAGACATCCAGCTGGCCTGCCGCACCCGCGGAGGGAGAGAGAGCTTAGACTTTCTACTGCACATCCACCAACCATAATGCTCTGCACTGTGTGTCTATATATATATATATATATATTAATATGTACATATGTATACTAGCTGTTCTTGTTTTTTTTCTTGCCTTCTGATTGTTGTTCTGAGTGTTGCTATCCCTGTGCTGTTGCAATCCTGGAATTTCCCCATTGTGGGACTAATAAAGGCTTATCTTATCTTAAATGACCAACAGAATGCAAAATATGAACCATGATGGGTGAAAACACAGCAACCACGCCAGCCAGCCAGCCAGCCCCCCTTTGTCAACAGTAAGTGACTTATTTCTGTTTTTTTTTTTTTTTTTTTTAATGTATGGTTTTAGAGCAGATAAATCTACATCTTTGGCACTGATCAAACTTATAGAAGAAATTACTAGTTGTATAGATAAAAAAAATACGTCAAACAGGTTCATTTTGTCTTCTTTCAATTGTCCTTTTTTTTTTTTTCCTTTTGAAAGACAAAAGTAAAATAGAAAGATGTCTTTACCTTCACATGTTTCAACTGCACTGCAGCCTTCATCAGAAGAGTCCACCATAACTTCCACGTAATACGTCAAACAGGTTCATTTTGTCTTCTTTCAATTATTTGTCCTTTTTTTTTTTTCTTTTGAAAGACAAAAGTAAAATAGAAAGATGTCTTTACCTTCTTTACATGTTTCAACTGCACTGCAGCCTTCATCAGAAGAGTCCTCTGATGAAGGCTGCAGTGCAGTTGAAACATGTAAAGAAGGTAAAGACATCTTTCTTTTACTTTTGTCTTTCAAAAGAGAAAAAAAAAAGACAAAAAAAAATGTTGCTGTAGGAGTATTTATTGATTTAAAGAGAGCTTTTGACACCATTGACCACAGAATACTACTAAGGAAACTGGAAAGGTATGGGATAAGAGGGGTTGGACTGAGTTGGGTGGAAAGTTATTTAAGTAACAGACAACAATTTGTACAAATTGGAGAGCACAAATCACTCTTCATGGACATCACTTGTGGTGTGCCCCAGGGGTCAGTTTTGGGACCCAAACTCTGTATATATAAATGACATATGCCAAGTATCAAAAATTCTGAAATTTATTTTGTTTGCGGATGACACAAATATCCTCTGCACTGGTGAGAATTTGCAGCAGGTTTTAGAGGTGGTCACAACTGAAATGAAAAAATTAACGCAGTGGTTCAACAAAAATAAATTCTCTAAATCTAAAAAAAACAAAGATTATGTTGTTTGGAAATTATAAAATAAATCATGAAATAATGGTAACGATAGATGATACCAGAATCGAAACAGTACAGGAAAATAAGTTCCTGGGGGTGACGCTTGACAATAAAATCTGCTGGAAACCTCATCAGTCACATTCGGGCCAAATTAGCAAAATGTATAGGCATACTGGGGAAGACAAGACACTTCTTGGACTATAACTCATTGGTCTTATTGTACAATTCACTGTTTTTACCTTATCTTAACTACTGTGTAGAAGTCTGGGGAAACGCCTACAAAACCAACCTACAGTCAATATGCACATTACAAAAAAGAGCTATAAGGATAATAAACAATGCAGGATATAGAGACCATACCAATTCGTTGTTCTTAAAGTCACATGTCATAAAGTTCATCGATTTAGTTAAATTTAAGACAGCACAAGTAATGTACAGGGCAATTAATAATCAACTACCAACTAATATACAAAAAATATTTTAAAAAAGAGACAATGATCATAATTTGAGGGGAGACTTAAACTTTACAAAACCCAAGATACGTACTACCAAGAAAAGTATGTGCATATCTGTCTGTGGGGTGGATTTGTGGAACAGTCTAGAGCCGGAACTGAAACTATGTACAAACAGAAATCAATTCAAAAAGAGGTATAAGCTTCATTTGCTGAAAGGGTATATGTTAGAAGGGTAGTAGTTATATGTACGATTCATTATGTTCACTCTGGGATATTATGGGACACTATGGAATGGTGGGTAGGACAGCACTGTGTATATCTGTGTTGTTTGAGGCTGGTTTTGTTGTATGGACATCATTGTATGTTAGAATGGATGGGTGTTAATGTTGATTTGTAAAAAAATACAGTAAATTGTTTACTTGGGGTCTTAAAGGTGGTAATTTGTATAAAATTCACATGGGTGTATCTATGGAAAAGAGGAGATGGAATTAATAAGTGTTCACTTCTTCCTTCTCCCTTTCGAACAGTGTATGTTACTTTATTGCATTTGCCATTTGCTTGTATTTGTTATATTTTTGTGTTCGAAATAAACTATGTATTGATTTCTTGTTCATATACTGTGAAGAGAAGATGATGAGGTACCTCTGTACAAAATACGGTGTCAAAAGACAGAACCATTCTTTGTGTAAGTATGTTCAAAGTCCAGTTTTGACTGAGTTATGGAATTTAAAGAGGTGCCGTGACATTATACAAATTAGATGCATAAATTTATTCCTATCTGAAACTTTGGATCGTATTTTACATCTTTCTAATTGACAGTAAGCCATTATCTCTTACCACTTTCAACTTATAGACCTGGAAATCTGAACTATTTTATTGACAAAAAATATTTACCACTCTTGACCACTAGGGGGTATGTTGCAGTTCTGCACCAAACACACTCAAAGTGTTAAGATGGGTCTCAAACTTGCTTCAAAGTTTCTCGATGAAACTCCCCATTCCCAACATTTTTATTCTTTTTAGACATCCCAATCTGTGGCTTACTGAAGATGCACCCGATCAATCTTATTTTTTCCAACCAGCTTCTCGTACATATCATTGATGGGCTTGTGGATGACTGGTTGATTGTCTGCACTGTAGTTTTGATTCGTTGATCGTCAGCCTGAATGTTGTGGAGTTGTAAGAGGTGTCGGATGGCTGGAATAAACCCCCATATGTAGAGTCTCCCCATCAACCAGTGAAAGTTTTCCTGGTAGAAACCCTCAGTGATCACATCCAAGCATTGATGCTGCCTATGACTGGGGTGATTAATACGACATCCTAGACATTTCTCATGCTGGTACTCCAGAGTTTTGCTAAGCAAATGAAGCACGGCTGATTTTACAAGTCTGAAGAATGTCGCTCATCCCCCCCCCCCCTCAGGTTGATCTTCTGGCAGTGTTACTGGCATTGATGGTGAACTGTGGCCCGATAATGTATGTGAAGGGTGTGGGATCAGACACCCCGCACAGTCACACTCGATGTCCGTGGGACTCTGGGTTTTAGGACGGTCTATATCGTCGGTGTCTGGAAGATCTACGCGTCGTAGAGGGTATCGGCTCTCTGGGATCTCCACAGACAGCGGAGGCTCCGGGGTCTCTGCACGTTGCACAGGTCCCGGGGCCTCTAGATCTTGCTCAGGCTGTAGGACAGGGGTGTCGAACTCATTTTTACCAAGGGCCACATCAGCGTAATGACTGTCCTCAAAGGGCCAGATGTAACTTATAAATGTAACTAAATGTAATCGAATGTAATGTAAAATAAATGTAACTACTCCTTAATGTTAAATAACTCTGAATTTATTACTTATTCAAGTCACAAACATTGCGGTTGCATAGAAAAAATGTTTGCTTGTTGCTCTGTTATAACATAAACCTTTTTAATTTGTCAGCTTATGAAACCCACATAACTCCATCAATCATGGATCAAACTATCCAAGTGAATGAAAAAAAAATAACATAATAAATAACTCTGAAAAAAACTCGGAAAAATAACACAAATACTCATTAAAATGGGCTTAATTACTGTAAAATCAACAATTGTGAGCTGCTAAGAACATGTATGACAGATGTAGCATTTAAAAAAAGGCTGCACACAGCCTTGCATCCAACTGATGGTTTGATTACAATAATTTGTCTGTCCTTGAACACACCAAGTGGATCCCCTCTCTACCATCCATTGATCATGTTCTGAAAATAACAAACACATAACAAAATGCAAGCACAATCATTAAATTGCACACAGAATTTAACTATTCTTCTTCTTGGTTGAATTACATTTTATTATATTCTAATTAAGTTTTTTAAAAATGCTTACCTATGTGCTTTCTGACCAGATGTCTGACACCGTTTTCCCATTACCAGTGTGTCAATGTCTGGTTTTAGGTCCTGTGCTGAAGCAATCCGTAGAACAGAATGGAGGTTGTCATCAGTGAGGCGTGATCTGTGCTTGTTTTTGTTCAGATTCATTAAGGAAAATATCTGTTCGCACAGATAGGTGCTCCCAAACATGGACAGAACACGGGCAGCATGAAGTCGAAGCTGTGGCATCAAACCAGCGGGCAGCAGACGGTAAAAGTCCTGGATTGCAGCATGCTGGAACTTTACTCTCAGGCCACTGTCACTTTGAAGCTCAATTAACTCCATCTGAAGGTGTTGGGGTGCAGTGCAGACATCGGTGGTGAAAGGATTGGCAAAGATGTCAAAGCCAGACTGCTGTGCTCTGAAGTCAGAGAAGCGCCGATCAAACTCAGTCTGTAACCGGCTCAGTTTGGTAGCCAACTGAGCACATGAAAGTCTCGGGAAATAAGGCTGACATGCTCTGACAAACAGGAAAGTGAGCAAGATTGTCCTGTTTCACTTGGCACATCCATAGGTCCAGTTTGCGCTGGAAAGCCGTGATCGTGTCGGACATCTGCGTGATGACTTGTTTGCGTCCCTGCAGCTTCTGATTCAGTTGGGCAAGATGCTCTGTTATGTCACACAACACAGCAAAGTCACACAGCCACTTTGGATCTGACAGTTCAGACAAGGGTTTTCCTTTATTCTGCATAAAAACAGCAATGTCCTCCCTGAGCTCAAAAAATTGCGTGAAGACTTTGCTCCTACTCAGCCATCGCACTTCTGTATGGTACAGCACATCCCCGTGCTCCGAGCCCATCTCCTGCAAAAACAGCTGGAACTGACGGTGATTTAGGCCTCGCGCCCGAATAAAGTTCTCTGCTTTCATGACTGTGGTCACTATGTCATCCATCCCCAGCACCTTCCCACACAAAGCTTCTTGATGGATAATGCAATGATACGTTATCAAAGGCGTGTGACAGTTCATTTTTTGCATTTTCCCCTTCATTAGTCCAACCAAGCCCACTTTTCCTCCACACATTGCCGGTGCACCGTCTGTAGTTAATCCCACCAAGTTTTCCCAGGGCAATGCATTTTTACTTAGACTTCTCCACCGCATCAAAAATGTCCTGTCCTGTCATGGTCCCATGCATTGCAGCTACATCCAACAGCTCCTCAGTGACAGAGAGATCCGACTTCACGCCTCTAATAAAAATTGATAACTGCGCTGTATCCGTGTTATCTGTGCTTTCATCAACAGCTAATGAAAAAGCTGTGTAGCTGCGTGCCTCCTCGGCCAGCTGTGTTGCAAGACTTTCTGCTAGTTCCTTAACTCGGTCCGTGATGGTGTTTCTTGATAAACTGACATTTTTAAAAGTCTAACTAGTCGGGACACACCTGCTCACAGACCTTCAGCATGCACTGCTTCAAAAACGCTCCTTCTGAAAAAGACTTGGAAGCATGGGCGATTTCTTCAGCTACAGTAAAGCTAGCTTTCACTGCTGCATTGTTTTTGGCTGTGGATTTCGTGAACACACTCTGCTGCAACCGCAGTTTGCCTTTTAATTCTTTGGCAATTTGTTGCTTTTCTTGAAGGCTAGCTTTGGCGTACATGGCTCCGTGTTTGGTGTCAAAATGCCGACGCAGATTGTACTCTTTGACAACTGACACCGCCTCGTAACACAGAAGACATACCGGTCTTTCTCCTTGAAGCACAAACAAGTATTCGCCTTACCATCTTTCTTGAAACAGTCTTCCGTCTGCATCAACTTTTCTCTTCCTGGACATTTTGGGATCATTATTTATTTCTGAATTCCACTCAGTAGCATTGATGTGGAAACATTGCCGTGTAGTGGCGGTGAGCCGTCACTTCACGGGTATCATAGTCGACAGGCATTGTGGGAAATGTAGTTTTTGGTCAAAGCACTCTTGACCTATTTATTTTTAGACACTCAGGCCTTTTAAGCTCTTGCAGGCCACATAAAATGACGTTGTGGGCCACATGTGGCCCGCGGGCCTTGAGTTTGACATATGTGCTGTAGGATCTCCGGGGTCTGCAAGGGCTGTTGAGATTCCGGGGTTGGAGCAAGCCGTTCCCCCACCAGTTCGATGGCAAAGGTTTTAATTTTGGATCGAGGACCCCTAAACTTTGAAGGATCCGGACCGACTTTGCAGAGTTAAGCGCAATACGTCTGACGACATAGTTTCTCTTTGGGTTGCTCATGGTGATGCAGGGCTTTTTGCTGATAGCGGTCTGATGTCCGCCGCTGTGTCTGTGCTTTTTAAAGCGTTTTAGTGTGTGTGTGTGTGTGTGTGTGTGTGTGTGTGTGTGTGTGTAAAACATTAACATTCCATTCTCACGCTAAACCACAAATGGTCAACGGATTAAAATCACAATCTGTCACTTCAGACGAGAAGTTCCAGTCAAAGGTCATGTTTTCAAAATACTTGATTGACAGCCTAATTGCACGTAACCCCATCCTAACCCTAAACCACATATGGACAACAGATTAAAAACACAGCTGTCACTTCTGATGACAAGTTAAAAACACTTTAGATTGACAACCTAATTATGTGAGGTCACGGGTCATGTTTTCAAAACACCTTTGACAGCCTAATTACGCAGGGTCACGGGGGGCGGGGTCAGGTCAGGTCAAGGGGGCGTGGTGCTTGTCAAACTGAGAGAGGGTGTGTACAAGTACTACCCCACCTCTCTGTGGATCTAGAGAAAGCATATGCTAGGGTGCCAAGAGAGGAAGTGTGGTACTGGATGAGAAGTATGAGCGTGATGCAGGACATGAGAGAACAGCAAGACTGTGGTGAAGTGTGCTGTAGGAGTGACAGATGGATTCAATGTGGGGTTACATCAGGGATCAGCTCTGAACCCCTTCTTGTTTGCCATGGAGATGGACAGGCTGGCAGACACGGTCAGGCAGGAGCCTCCATGGACCATGATGTTTCCAGACGACATTGTGATGTGTAGTGAGAGTAGGCGGCAGGTAGAAGAGAACTTGGAGAGGTGAGGGTATGCTCTGGAGAGAAGAGGAATCAGTCAGTAGAAGCAAGACAGAATACATGTGTGAATGAGAGGGAAGTAGGTGTAACGGTGAAGATTAAAGGAGTAGAGGTAGTGAAGGTAGAGGAGTTTAAATACCTGAGGTCACTCATCCAAAGCAATGGAAATGTACAAATGAAGTGAAGAAGAGTGCAGGCAGGGTGGAGTGAGTGGTGACAAGTGTCAGTGGTGATTTATGACAGAAGGATAACAGCAAGAATGAAAGGGAAGATTTACAAAATGATAGAGACCTGCTATGATGTATGTTTTGGAGACTGTCACACTGACAATGAGACAGGTGGAGCTGGAAGTGGCAGAGTTAAAGATGCTAAGATTCTCATTTTGAGTGACTAGAAATGACAAAATTAGAAACAAGCATATCAGAGGGACAGCTCAGGTTGAGTGGTTTGGACACAAAGTAAGAGAGGGAAGACTGAGATGATTTAGACATGTGCAGAGGAGCGTTAGTTGAGATATTGGACAAAGGATGTTGAAGATGGAGCTGCCAGGCAGGAGGAAAAGAAGACCAAAGAGAAGATTCATGGTTTAGCGAATGAGGAAATGGAGAAGGTTAGTGTTACAGCAGAAGAAGATGAAGGGACAGGGTGAGATGGAGGCAGATGATCTGCCGTGGTGACCCTTGAAGGGAGCAGCCGAAAGAGGAAGACTTGCAATATTAGTTATGTTGCGCCATTTAAACTGTTCTCATTTGATTTATTGCAAGCATTTTGCCAATAAACCTAATTTGCAGTGGGGGTTGAATTATTTTGATTGCGACATAGTTATATAAAGTAGGGGAATAGACTTACCAACACCTTCAGTATCACTGTCAGATTCAAATGCAGCATTCACAGAATCCCATGTTTCACACTACCACAGCAGCTACAGGCTCATCGTCATTAGAATCATCCCCTTCACCATCCTCAGCTTCTGGGTTACTTAGTACAATCCCGTCTGGAAAAAAAGATGTGTTAGAGCTTTGTTAATTTGCATCCTTACTCATTGTGCTGTTATGGTGATATGCGACAGAGTATAACGTCATCATGTATTATGCTGTCCCGGTCTTTCTCCCCATACTTAGCATGCATGAGTGTAGAGCGCTTTCCACCAGTGCAGCCATGAGCCACTCTATGGTTGAATAAATTTTCATCAAGACTAGAGAGCATGAGCTTTGCTTATTGTCTATATACCAGAAGGAAAACCGGTGTCAATTAACTCTCCTTTATCATCTCACTTAAAGGGATCACTGACTGAAAAATTGTGCATTTGTAGGTTTTAACAGTGAAAAGTGTATTGTGTAGGGAACCCACGCTGGGATAATCATCTCAGACTGGAAGCAGAGGGGAGGTAAATGGGGGGACTTAAACAGATGAGTACAATAAGGTATTGTGATGGGGAAGTTATGGTAATGCAGCAGGAAGGAGTAGCTGCGGGGACAGTGGGGGTGATGTGTTGAATGTATTGTGATGCAGGATCTCAGGCAGCATGGGGAAGGAGTGGAGTGATATAAAAGGAGAGACCCTGGTGTATAAAGAGAATGCTTTTTCTGTGTATGAATGAAGTGAGAAAGTGAATAAAATTCGTCTGCCGTGCAAGTCTGGTTTCTTATTGCACTCTCCACACTGGTGACCCTTGACGAATTATGGAACACGAGGCAAAGCCCCGGAGTCGGCCTGGACAGGAAACCCCAGCAACGCTGCAAGCATCCCAGAGACGGCCCGGACGGAAAGCCCCAGCAACGCGTGCGCCGTTTCGGTCAAACTACCGGACTTTTGGCTGCACGACCCGCAGTCTTGGTTTCTCCAGACCGAGGCTCAGTTCGCCCTCCGGGGAATAATGGCAGATGACACCAGATATTACTATGTGGTTGCAGTGCTGGACGCTCGCACGACTCAGCAAGTAGCAAGCCTGCTCCAACAGCTTCCAGCCCACGATAAATACGAGACTCTCAAAGCCGCACTGACCCGGCGCTACACACTCTAGGACTGGGAGAGAGTGAAGAGGCTCCTGAGGCACTCCGAGTTAGGAGATGGGTCAGCGGTCGAACTGATGAGAAGATGTTGGCATTGATGGGCACGGACAACGGGCATTTTCTGTTTGCCCACCTTTTCCTCCGGAACCTCCCAACAGAGGCAAGAGCAGTCCTTGCCAACTCGCCGCTGTTGGCCGCACGTGACTACTGTGCGCTAGCCCAGGAGGCGGATCAGATCATCCTCACCACCAGAGCCCTCACAGTGAACGCGGCGGTGTCGGAACCCAGCGAGACGACCAGCGGAAGCGAGGAGCCAGCGATGGTAATGGCAGCAGGGGCCAGGAAGTGCCAGAGACACGCTTTGCTCCCACCACCGCCGCTTTGGAGAGAACGCACGCCGATGTGTGCCACCATGCCAATTCAAGCATTCGGGAAACGCCAAGGCCGGCAGTCAGTAGCAGCTGCGACCGCTGGTGAAGAAAACAAGCTGCTCTATGTGACGGACTCGCACTCGGGGAGACAGTTCCTCATAGCCACCGGCTCCCAAAAGAGCCTCATCCTGCTGTCCTACACCGACCGGCTAGCGGGAGCAAGCGGCCCCGAGCTGATGGCCGCAAATGGCTCGGACATTAGGACTTTTGGTGAGAAGACACTGACTGTAACCCTACACGGCTGTATGTACGAGTGGACATTAGTCATAGCGGCATGCAGTTTCCCAATCTTGGGCGTTGATTTTCTGTGTGCACATGGGCTGCTAGTCGATGTTGCTAACAGACGCCTGATCAATGCAATGTCTTTTGATTCTCTCCCCTGTACAGCTCGGGGCCGGGCCAACAACGCTAGCCAACATCACAGCTCCAGGCAGTAAGTTCCACACACTGCTCACTCAGTTCCCAGCACTCACGGTCCCGACGTTTTCAGCGGCTATCACTAAACACTGGGTGGAACACTTTATCACCACCACTGGGCCGCCCGTTTTCGCATGACCTCGGTGCCTGGACACAGCTAAACTGGCCATAGTGCGTGAGGAGTTTGCCAACTTGGAAAGGTTGGGCATCATCAGGCGCTCAAACAGCCCATGGGTATCCCCACTTCACATGGTCCCTAAGGCTGAGGGATTGTGGCGACCGTGCGGAGATTTCCGCAGATTGAACAACGCCACAGCGCATGACTGCTACCCGATTCCCCATATTCAGGATTTTTCCATTCACTTCGCTGGGGCACATATTTTTTTCTAAAATAGACCTGGTCTGTGGTTACCATCAGGTCCCGGTGCATGTGGAGGACATACTCAAACAGGCCAAACGGAGTTATTACCGCCAGTTTGAGTTTTTACGCATGCCCTTCGGATTAAAAGGCACGACACAGACAGCGCAACACCGTATCCATCATGCGTTGGAATATCTGCCATTTGTGTTTGTCTACCTGGATGACATCCCGGTGGCCAGTGCGTCCGAGGATGAACACGTAACCCACCTCAGGACGGTTTTCCAGAGGTTGGAGGAGCATGGGTTAATCAACCCGGCGAAATGCCAGTTCGGCGTGACGGGGATTGATTTTTTTGAGGCACCGCATCTCACCGGAGGGAGCGATACCCTTGCCGGACAAGGTGCGCGCTGTGGCGAATTTTCCCCGGCCTCAGACGGTCAGGGTGCTGCAAGAGATTTTGGGGATGGTTAACTTTTATAACCGGTTCCTTCCCCGTGCAGCTCAGCTCATGCAGTCACTGTACTCTGCGCTCAAGAAACGGAAACCAGCGGACAGAGTCGACTGGACTCCGGAGAAGGAGCAGGCATTCTCTGAGGTTAAAACAGCCCTGGCAAACGCCACACTGTTGGCACACCCGGACCTGGTGGCTCGGATAGCGTTCACTGCCGATGCCTCAGACGTGGCCATAGGGGCCGTCGTGGAGCGATGCGTCGCCGGTTCTTGGCAGCCGATCGCTTTTTTTAGCAGGTCTTTGCGCGACAGTGAGCGTAAATACAGCGTGTTCGACAGAGTTGCTGGCTCTCCACCTGGCCATACACCACTTCCAGTTCTGGCTGGAAGGGTGCAGCTTCACTGCGTTCATGGACCACAAGCCGTTAACGTACGCGATGACCAAGGTTTCAGAACCATGGTTGGGCCGGCAGCAGAGACAGCTAGCCGCGATCTCTGAGTTTACGACCGATATTCAGCATGTGGCCGGTAAAATGAATGTGGTGGCAGACTGCCTCTTGCACACAGTAGTGGCCCCAGTCCGCATAGGGATAGATTATACAGCCACGTCCGCAGAGCAGATTGGCGATGCGGACGTGTGCGCACTCCAGTCTGGACTAACAGGGTTAAGGCTGGAGAGCAGAGTACTGCAAGACTGGAGCCACCCCCCCCCCCCCCAATCTGTGATGTCTCCATGGGACGCCTGCGCCCGGTGGTCCCAGTTGCTTGGTGCTGCCGCGTGTTGAAGTCAGTTCACATTCTGGCACACCCAGGAGTGCACGCGTCAGTCAAAATGGTGGGAGAGAAGTTCGTATGGCCAGGCCTGCACAAACAGGTGAAAGAGTGGGCTGCAGCCTGTGTAGCGTGCCAACGAGCCAAAGTACACAGACACACAAAGGCCCCTTTGGAGCTGTTTCGTATACCGGCTAAGAGGTTCAACCACATTCACGTGGACCTAGTGGGCCCCCTCCCGCCATTGCAAGGGTTCATGCACCTTCTGACAGTGGTGGACCGCACCACACGCTGGCCAGAAGCAGTCCCGCTAGCAGCAACCATGTTCGCAGACGTGGCGCCCGCCTTTTTGACAACATGGGTGGCATGTTTTGGCATCCCTTCGGACATCACGTCTGATAGGGGCCCTCAGTTTGTTTCCGACGTCTGGTCCACGATGGCCCGTAGTCTGAGGGTCGCAATTCATCGCACAACCGCGTACAACCCACAGGCCAATGGGTTATGTGAGCGTTTCCGTAGGTCACTGAAAGCAGCGCTCAGGGCTTCGGTTAATGATGCAAATTGGGTAGATCGGTTGCCGTGGGTTCTGTTAGGGTTGTGTTCCGCACCAAAAGAGGATTTGGAGGCTTCCCCGGCGGAGCTTGTTTTTTCTCAGCCACTGTGGCTCCCCGGGGAATTTTTACCAGATAATCCCGCGCCAAACAACCATCTGTCTCAGCGTTCACAGCATAGCGCGGACACAGGCACGCTACCGGGCCTGGCCCACCACTGTTTTCCATGCGCTTTTGTGCCAAAAACTTTGAAGAACGTGGCGTTCGTGTTTGTCCCCTGGTTCCAGCACTCTGAACGGGCCATTGTAGGGTGGGCGCTATGGAGGGCGGTGGGCATCGTGCTTGACAAACACGTTTTTTTAGACTTGGGGGGTCGTCGGGAGAAAATATGTATAGACAGACTTAAGCCCACTTTTGTGGTGGCGGACGAGCAAGTGTTGTTGGCTCGAGCTCCTTGGCGTGGAAGACCCCCACTGAGAACTCCCCAGGTAAATGATTCATCAGAGCAGCCACACAGGCAAGTCGAATGTTCACCCCCCCCCTCGCTATTGCCCACCCGCAGACAGACACACCCCCAGGAGCCCCCCACCGGCACAGCAGCGCCGCGGAGTCGAAGAACCCTCATTACAGCAGATATGGGAGGAGACTGAAGCCAAAAGGACGTGAGAGTTGACACTCGGTGTGAGACTCTGGGGGGCGCTATAGGGAACCCACGCTGGGATAATCATCTCAGACTGGAAGCAGAGGGGAGGCAAATGGTCCCTCTGCCGGTAGAGCGGGAGGGGGGCTTAAACAGATGAGGACAATAAAGTATTGTGATGGAAGAAGTTATGGTAATGCAGCAGGAAGGAGTAGCTGCGGGGACAGTGGGGGTGATGATGTGTTGAATGTATTGTGATGCAAGATCTCAGGCAGCATGGGGAAGGAGTGGAGTGATATAAAAGGAGAGACCCTGGTGTATAGAGAGAATGCTTTTTCTGTGTGTGAATGAAGTGAGAGAGTGAATAAAGTTCGTCTGCCGTGCAAGTCTGGTTTCTATTGCACTCTCCGCACTTGATCACATAATTATCAAAAGAATATCAAAACAGTCAATTCTCTTAAAAAAAAAAAAAAAAAAAAAAAGCCTGTCATTTTTCTCTCCAATAAACATTTCACTCTTCCAGGGTTTTTCTTCGGTCGAGGAATGGGAACCCAGGTAGCCAAAATGTTTCAATCTGGCCCAAATCTGGCAGGCCAGAAAGCCGAAATCACACTTTCGTCATTCACTCCCACCAGATGCAGGACCTAATAATGTGCCAGAACCTGTCCAACACACTGGGCCAGTATCAATATGCATACTGATCAAGTTCATTAATGTGTATAATTGTACATGAATATAGTATGGGGAAATATCCTCCCTTTCCAGCATCACTAGATCTGTGTCTTGGGTAAATAAGGTGACCACAGTCTGTTCTAAATGTGCCATATCTCAACCATTAGTGGGCTTGATAGGACACCCCAAAACTCAGCTGGCAACCATTTAATGGCCCAGATCTGGCTGGGCTTTGGCGAGCTGTTAGAAAAATTCCTCTTAACCTTCAGTCGAAAACCAGGCTGGATCAGAGTTTCAGCAAATTTAATTACACTCGCCAGTGGAGAACAAAACAAAAATAGTCTCAGAGCCTATTCGTGCACCATTGTGACTCATACGCACATCACTCAGTTCTTTAAACCCTTTATCTGAGAGGTGGTGAAAAAATCATCCATCATGATTGGTCCAGTACGTCTAGTCAAAACTTGTACAGATTATCTCTTTCTCAAGAATCATGAGGCTCACTCAGTACCAGTCACATGGGAGCCACACAAAGTGAACTAAAAACAAGGTGATAACTAATGCAGCTGCATCCTTGACACTTTTACACAGACTCTGAGGCAGACTGAGACAAAGCAAATCACATGTGTAGCATCATCTCACTTTAAGCTGAAGAATAATTTTTATTGATGAGCCAAAGACATTGTTTCACTCAGGAAAAGGACAGCCAGGAACTGCTGTCATCCCAGGACCACAGCTGAACTCACATTCCCTTGTTAAACCAGTCTCAGGAATTCCTCCTGAACATTTTATTGGCCCATAAAACTTGGAGACAAAGAACAGACTCTTGTGGAAGGGCCTATAGTCACTACAAAATATCCACAGCTCAACATTGCCCTCTACTGGCAACTGTGGGACATGCTGGATTTAACCAGCGAACCTTTTAATCACATCTTTGAGACTCGCTTCTCAACATCTTCCTTTTCTTCAGGACACCATGGAAAGAAGGTGGACTCTGATGTTTTGATGTGGACAATCCATAATGGGTTTAAAATATATTAATCCTTGATTTTAAATATGTGCATGCTAAAATGTTTAAATGAATGTTTATTCTTACATATTAATTTAAAAGCAGTAGTTACAAAGTTGCATGAACCACTGAAATAGGTTAGATTTTATACATACAGTAAGGGTATAGTTGAATATTCTAGTATTAAAACGTGTGTATTAGATTTGTAAAACGTCTCTCAAATCATGTGACCAATCGCGGCCAATCCCTGCTTGACAATGGCTCTCACAAGGTTATTGGTTATTAAAGACAAAAGCCTGTTTGTTCATTGGACTAAAGTTCATAAAACCCGCCCATGAAGGAAAACTATTGGCTGAGCTCTTGTCAATCCCAGAGGCCCGCGAAAACTTGACTGAAGTTATAAAAGGGGAGAGACCCCTTCTTCCTCTTTTGCCTCTTCTTCGACTTCATAGCAGAGCATTTTCGGGAGAACAAAGGCTTGTGATCTCTTCACCACTGGAGAACAAAGGACATTTCTTCCACGTGTTTTCTTGTCTTTCTTTAAATGTCTAGGAATTAATCCTTTCCTTTCTTGAGCTCAAATACTAAACTTGGAGTCAAACTCCATTTCTAGACGTTTATTTTTATAACTTTTTCCTGTTAAACTTTCTTTAAACTGGCCTTTATTAATCTTGACTTTATTTTTAATTTTTTTATTGACCAATTTACACACTAGAAACTAAGTTCATCTCCACAAAGTCATAGAAGTCTTTTAATTTTGCTATTGGATTAGATGTGTAATTATTCTCGAATTCCCTCGTGAGAAGTCGTTGATCCACAACGTGCAGCTCGCCACGACGCGCAGCTGAAGAAATCAACACTCCACGAAAAAGGAGACACTTCGGCTGGACTTCAGCCATTGGGATCAAACGCCAACAAAATCTCATCTTGTGACAACCGACTGAAAAGTGGCCGTATCACGGAATATTTGCTGGTCAAATATTCCGGCTTTTGGCACTTTTCCACATCGAAAACTTCCAGACGGCGACGCAGAAGGATTTTCAACCTGATCACGTAAGCGGCATTCTTTATCCATCTGCTGAATGGAACGTCTGAGATTTGAGAATAATTCAGTATCTGATCAGAGGCAAAACTAAACAGCACTTAAAATTTTAATGAAAAGAAGTTATGTTGTTTTCATTTTCTAAAGAGTAGTCCATAATTTTCCATATACAGTAATTAGTTTAATTTTCCCCATAAATTTGCGTTCTGTTTTCCATAATCTGTTAACTTCAAACTGATCTAAATTCAGCTTACATTTTCACCCTGGTTCTTCAAATGTTCACATTGCTACTCCATCATTTACAAATTTAATGTTTAATGAAACTCATTTCAGTGTCCTTTAATTATCATTTCATTTAATAAATATGTGAAAATGAGAGAAGTTGTTGGGAATTCATTTCATTCCGAGTCTGGTTTCAAAGCCCCAGTATCAAATTCACTGAAATTTTGAGACTGATTATTAATTAATTTATTGAGTGATTAAACAGGTATAAAGGAAAATTAAAGATTAAATTGCTCCCTAAAGAGGAGCTGGTGCCCCACGAGTGTTTAACTTTTTTATGTGTGTATGGACCCAGAGTTCATCTCAGGTCCCAATACATTAATACAAATTAAATAATTTTTATACCTGATCATAATTATTAATCACACATATTGCTACACATGTATAAAACAAATATGAAACATTTCTATCATGAGCCATTGCCCAAGCACAACCAAAGGTGCCAGAACTCAACCAGAATCAGCCCGACTCTGTTGGCTGCCTTGGAAACGTTACTAGCCTAGTTAGCTGCAAACTGCTGTATTATCATTAGATCTTAGCAATAGCCATCCCTGTTACCACCTAGTTCACTAGTCCACAGTTGATATTTCAGGTCATTCTGGCTTATTTATTAATAATTTTGCTGTGATTATACAGTAAACTGCTGGCACTGGTGTGCTGGGTAGTGCACGTTGGTCAACGTGACCAACTCGGGCCATGATCTGAGGCAGCTGGCTGGAGGCTGAGCTGAAGCTGCAGAGCCCCGCGATCTCCAAAGGTAGTGTCCTACTCCACACGACTCTACTCCCGTAACTCGCCTCCTCCTAACTCAGATCAGAAGCACAGATCCAAGCTAGGAGGCTAAAAGCTAAAGGCTCGAAGCTAATCAGCTAATGGCTAAGTGACGCAAGATGGAGGGAAAAGCTGAATAGGTGAAGGATGTTTCTTTCAAGTGACTGGCTTAAAATCAGTGTCATATTTTGTTCACATTTTCTTCAATAATTACTGAAGTAAATTTGTTTCCCCCAGCTTTCTTGAAACAAACATTTCATCAAGACATGTGAGCTGTTAAAATTTGAAAAGGTGCAATGAATAACCCCATCCATCTTCTACCACTTTCTGAAGGTCCGGGTTGCAGAGGCAGCGGCTCAAACAGAGAAGCCCAGACTTCCCTCTCCCCAGTCGCCTGCTCCAGCTCTTCAGAGAAGATACCAAGACAGTCCCAGGCCAGCTGGGAGACGTAATCTCTCCAGCATGTCCCGAGCCTGCCTCAGGGTCTCCTCCCAGTGGGATGTGCCTGAAACACCTGAAGTGGGAGGTGTCCCAGAGGCATCCTGATCAGATGCCCAAACCACCTCAAGTGGCTCCTTTCGATATGAAGGAGCAGCGGTTCTACTCTGAGCCTCTCCCAGATGATTGAGCTCCTCATCCTATCTCTAAGGGTGAGTCCAATGAATGACCCCTTTAAATGAAAAACAAAAACTCTGCAACTTAAAATAACAAGTGAAGATATCAGTCTGCTTCTTCGTGTTTATAAATTAAGTGAACAAATCTTTAACAGGCTAAGAAAGTAGTTGTGATCCAGTTACTTTCTATTCATTTTCTTCATCTGTTGCATTTCATTTTGGCATGTGTGGATTCACTCCCTTAGAAATTAATATACAATAAATCAAAGTGATTAACTGGCTGTTATTACAAAGAAAATTCTAGCACCATATTGATTACATGTTTTAAATTGGCATTGTCAAATGAAACCACCATCATATTCTTTAGAATCATTATGTATTGTGTTTTTTAAAAAGCCCGATTCTGAGAATAACTGCACTAACCTTTGATTTTGATGTCATCGAGTGATTTCCCTTGCATGCTGGAGATATGTCCTTTTTCAATTGATAGAAACAGTTTTGAAATTTTAGCCAGCTGTGTTGTGGGAACTGGTAATCTGTAGAAATCACGATGAACACGGATGTTATGGCCCATAAAGTCTGCAACTTGGTCCAATTCATTGTTTTTTTAAGTTGAGAACTTGAGACAGTGTAGCCACATGTTTCCGGAGTAGCATCAACCTCAGGTGTTCAAGATGTTTGGCACCACACTGGCTGGCATAAGTGCGCAAACAATCTTGCCCTCGGTAATAGCTCAGTACTTGGGGTATTGCAAACAGAGAGACATTTGAATCACAGACTTGGCATTCAGTTCTTTTACTGACCAGAAGTGTCAAAGCATCCAACATGTGGGATGTGAGCAAAACAGAAACCTTTCTGCCTCGTTTCCCCATCATTTCAATGCGGGTAAAGTAGTTGCAGAGCTTCTGTTCAGTCTTTGACAATCCCATGGCAACAACTTCATGAAGACTTGTCTTGTCTCTGTCCTGAAAACATTTAAGGCACATTTTTGAAACTTCTACAGATTGTCTTTGGTTGAATACAATGATTTGAGCAAGTGTAACTTTTGAAAGGTCAGCATAGTTTTGAAGGGTTGCGTTCTCCTTTAAATTCGAAATTGCACTTTCCCTGCACTTTTCAAGGTACCGATGAAGGATCTGAACATCTTCAGTGAAGGGCAGTATTAATGGTTTATTATACTTTGCATCACTCACTGTGTTCAGGGCTGTGTGAGAGACCAGTTCAGACCACTTAGACCTGTACAACTTCTTGAATGTTTCAGTAGACTTGATGAGTTCATCATCTTTGGCCATGAGGGGTCTATAGTGAGTAATGTCAGAGATCTTATTCAATGAATGTCCCAATTTCAAAGCGAGACTTGGAATCTCGTAGTGGTGTGTCTCTTCATCATAACCTGCAACTTCTCTTACTCACTCTCTGAAAGTTAGCTGGTTTAATAGCCTCCTCGATGTTATGTACTGATGACTTGGTTCGCAGAATCGGCAACAAACGCCCCACCTCATGGAGTTTCTGTCTAATATACTCATACTTTGTCGGGTCATGTCCATGTTTATTGTAGAGTGACTGAGCAAACTGAATGATCGAGAGATTGTTCTGTACAACAGAAGCAACATCATCATCCTTCATGGCACCAAGTAGCTTCCACACTCCACTTGATATCTGCTGAGACAATATGGCATTTGCAAGTGCAGCCTTTCCAAGTGCATTGGTTCTCTCAAGCTCGTTTGCGTCATTTTCAGGCTTAAATAAGCATTTGTGCACATGTCTCCAAAGTTCATTTCGGACAAACATCCCTTGGCAGTAGATGCAATGAAAAAACTTTCCTGACGATGATTCAGTTTTTGTTTTTCTCTTCACTTTAAGTGATCCCGTTGAGGTCTTTAAAACATTGTTATTATGGTTGAAATTCCCCTTGTTTCTCAGTTTTTGTAGTAATCTCTTTCGTTCTTTGGAGTCCTCCGGCAGTGAAAATATATGTGCAATTTCACTTTTGGTCTTGTGCGTTTTCAAATGACGGGCAATTTTGGATTGTGGCTTACCACAAATGTAACAGTAATTCTTGTCACTCATAATCACAGATGCTGATGGATTACCATGCTCCTCAACTCCACTTGATGGCACTTCCTTTGATGAATTTTTTTGTAGATTTCAATGAACTATTTGAACAGTCAAAATCAGCAGCAAAGGGGATTACTGGTTCTGCAAGACGAGGGATTTTTTGATGTATGGAGGGCTTCCGAGATGCTTGTGTTGAGACCATCAGATGTTGCAGCTACTCTGGGTACTTTTACATGAGGTTCTTTGGGTTGGGAACTACCAAGATTAACTGGGACACTTGCATCTTTATTGCTTTGAAAGTCAGAACTTGATAGAGAAATCATATCTTCTGATTCATCATCCTATGAGTCTGCGACATAATCCTCATCAGAAGTATTCTGATGCTCAGTTGACAGGTTTGTTTCTTCCAGATCTTGCATGTTCTCCCAACAATTAGTATGCAACTGCTTCTAAAAAGTCAGAAATCTTCATAGAGTAATGGTGGAAAAATATTTTAATTAAATAATAAAAACATTTTAAATAACTTACTTGTGATGACTCAGGGGTAACACTGGATATTTTGCTGAAGCAAGATTTATGCCAAACACCTGAACAAACTATATAAAAAAGATATTATTTCCTTAGCTCTGCAAGACTATCATACTTTTGTTGAACCAACTATTTCACAACACCTTGAAACTCAAACTTTAAACTCCTGCAAAATTCTCAGGTTTTATTAGTAACTGTACGAGGCAACACAAATATTCAGTGATGACTTAAGATGCCACTTTAACTTGAAACTTCGTACAACTGAAGTCATTTGTAATGTCATACTGTATGCTCTTTTTGTGGCTTCTCTAGTTATGTAGGCTATAGTTTTCATGACTTGTCTCTACAACTAAAAATCATACTTGTGCACTTACAACCAAGCCACCTGAGGGAAACCATGGGTCCCACACACTGTAAGCACTGGTCCAAGGAGGAAACTGTAGCGGATGTGAGGCAATGTCTTTTGCACTGTTGACAAAATTATATTGGAATAGAATATACTACAAACTACAGTAGATTACAAATACACATGTATCAATGTGAGTCAGTATTCATATACTGTATCAACAAAAACACCATCTATTATACAGCATATCCACTATATAGAAGCAAGCTTAAACCGAGTAGCACCAGTACCAGAATATGCACTAGGGGTGGGAATCTTTTGCACCTCACAATTCAAATGGATTCAAAGGGCTCCAAATCTATTCAATTTTCAATCCATCTTTTTTTTTCTAACAAATATTACAAAAATTAGTTTCTGCATTTCCTCCCAAAGAAACTGTAGCTATAGCTAGTGCTTCTCAGTTCAAGGACATCAAAATCAGAGGAAAGAGTCTGGAGCACACTGTCAAATTTATAGCCTTTATTGGTGCCAAGACTACCATTTCAACGCTTCTGTGTCTTCAGTCACTGTTGTCTTATCACAAATAAAGGGAATGATTTTCACAGTGTGCTGCAGACTCTTCATCTGTGGTACAAATATTTGACTGCCAATGAAAAATAAAACCATTCCATGCCGCTTGTTTCGGTCTTTGCATGTATTGGCCTAACCACAGCTGTGTGGCAGACTGCTTCAGTGCCTGACAGTGAAGTGAGCAGGTCTCCCGATCTGCAGAGCCGTGTTTCATTGCATAAGCACTGAATGTAATCTACTGTTCACATGTCCATATAGGATGACAGTAACACACTAGCAAATTGATTTGAACACCAAGACTTAAATAAAATGAGGAGTTTGTGCCAGCGTAGTGTTGAGTGGGGGAGACACCAACTTCCTTATTTAAAAGTCCGCCCTCCCCATGTAAAAATTAATATTAATCTGTCAGTAGGCCCAGACAGCATGGCAGCAATTCCCTAGCAACTTGACCTGAACACCAAGACCCCCCCCCCCCCCCAAAAAAAAAGAGGACCGTGTCCCAGTGTTGTGTGCCACGACAAAGAGCGGTCAGGCGGGTTACAGTTACCACCTTTAATTTTCACAGACTAAACAAAGCAGACTGTAATTACATTTTAATATTTAAGAATCTGAATCTTGACATTTGTACATCGACTCAGACTCATTCATTGAAACAATTCCCTGGTCCACACAAACAATCTCGAATCATGATGTACCAAACTCATCGCCTCTTAAACCAAGTAACAGCATTAGCAGGACACACACACACACAAACCTGAGATGCCCATCCCCATCCCACAGTAAAAGTTAGCATCTTGAATCAATGTGCCAACTCTGGCATATCTGGGTATGATCTTAGGATTACGCCCACACCTTTTGTTCATCCATTTTTCTCTCTGTGATTATTTGTATTATTTGCCTTCTGTGTCTCCCTAGCTCCTCTGTCATTGTCTGCGTGCCCCGGTCTGTGGTCATGCTGTGTCTTCCCCATTGGTCCTGAATGGCTTTCTTGGTGTCTGCGTTTTCATTTGTCATGATTATTTGCATTACGTATTCCCGTATCAACCTCTGTTTATATTCACGTCTTTCCTGGTTCATTGTCATGTCTCTTGTGCATCCCTGTCTATGAGTGTTTGAAGCCCCGCCTGTCCTGTTCTCCTCACCTGTTGCCCCAATTTTTTGCCTAGCTGTCTCATGTTTGTAATTTATCAGTTACTCCATTTATGTCAGTTTTTGCACATGCTCTGTCTGGCATCATTGTCGTTCTCTTGTGGTTTCTCCATGATGTTTCCCTGTGTTCTCCCTGTGAACTTGCTATCTTCCAAAGTAAGTTTAGCCACCTCTAGATCTTCTGCATTGTTTTCTGACCCTGTTACAGCAATTTATTTATTCTTTTGTTTTTGTAATAAAATATGTTACTCTGGAGTTCAGGCAGCACCCTGGGTCCTGATTTCAACTGCACTCTGCCTGGAAGGCAGATCCATGACAAACTCATGTCCTCTTAAACCAAGTAGCACTGTCAGAACAGACACACACACACACACACACACACACACACACACACACACACACACACACATTCAATGAAAGGACCTGTCCCACAATCAAAACCAACATTTCCCCATTCAGAAATCTAAACTACTGTATTCACAAACCCAATCAGAACAGTGTGCAGAACACTGGGTTACAAACAATATGTGGGAGGGCCCCAAAAATTACTCTAGCACAGGGGCCCACGACCTCCTTAATCTGTCCTTGCCTGGAACCACTTTTCCCTCGTCTCAGAACAATGTGATGAGGGCTGTTTTTCTGTCAAACTTATTACCACAATAAGAAATGTCACTGAACAGTACACACAGACTACTACTTGCCTTTTCAGAGCTGCCATCCAGAGCTGTTACACTTGCCTCCTTCTGGAGGCTTTCAGGTGCCTCCTGCAACAGATAAAACGGGAATAAATGCATGTCCACTCAAGTTCCCTACCCCCTCAGCACTCTGTACCAGGGTTTAGCATCTTCAGTATCCCACACTTGAACTAAGGTTCCCTTAAACCAAGTGAACCACTGTCAGGACACATACACATACACAAATCTGAGATACTCATCCCCCACTGAAAGTTAGCATCTTGAATCAATGTGACAATTCATGTCCTTTTAAACCAAGTAGTACTGTCAGGACAGACAGACACACAATTAAATTGCCTGTCACATAATCCAACATTTTCCCCCAATTCATAAATCTAACCTACTATATTCACAAACCCAGTCTGCTCAGTCTGCAGCATACAAGGTTACAAACAAATATACTATTTTGTAATTTTCTTAGAAATCTGACCTTGTGTACTTTTTACAGCAAAAAGGGATATGAAATGAGTTTATTTAAATCAAAATTTCAAGAATTTACTATGTTAATATTAACCATATTAAGAGTTACTCAGAATTGACAAATCTTAATTTAATCAACCCACATCACCTCAGGTGATGTGTCATTTCCATGTATATTCTAAACATGATATGACTGGACCCTGCCCTGGATTATGGCAAAGTTTTACCGGGGCATGAGCCCAGGGCCCCTGGCTTGTGTGGAGCCCCAAAAGAAATTTTGTCTTGCCAGTTCTGCCATGCCTAACATTTATTGGATGGTTTGTTTTGGCATATCAACTTTTTATATGTTGAGGTGTACGTCTGTCCCACCTGCATAATTTGTTAAGAGTTGACATTTGACCTGATTAAGGTTGGACATGGGCCTGTAGTGACTCCACAGACAAATGAATGAATTGCAGTGGCAGAAGTTTGGAAGTACAATAGCGGCACCCAAAATAGATAAACAATGATGAACGTTAGAATGAGTTTTTACAAAAAGGCTCCTACATTGACAGAATTTTTTAAGTAGCGATACAGCTGGACAGTTGTCAACTTTACAGTCACAACAAGAGGTTTGTCAAACTGTTAGCATTACAAATGCTAATAAGGGATGCACCGGAAGAGCTGCTGTCTGGAAATCCGTCAGTCACAGAGGGCATAACTTTTCTGGCCACAGAAGCTCCCAGTGATCGAAGTTGTAAAACACCTGTTGTAAGTAGCTAGGATTCATACATACTGAGAATACTGGGTGAGAAAAGGACCAGAGAGCTGCTAGAACTGGGACGCTGATGTCAGAGCATTTGAATGTTCCTACAAATGGTAGAAACATTTTTCTCCAAGTGCTATTTCAATCACAAACTTGCAAATGGCGAGTACGCTTCAAGACAATGGCTTCTATAGTGTACTTCCACTGGCTGTACCGTTTTGCCTGCTGCATATAGGGTGATTTTTTTTCACTAAGGGCCCCTGCATTTTGTCACAATTTTCAGTCTTTCTAGTACGGATGATCCTTTTTGCTTTTATAAAGCTTAGACAGTACAGGTGTTACAATTTTTACAGTCTAACATTTTGAGTAATTGATACTGCTTTGTGATATCATGTTGCTTCATTGATGCTAGTGTTGCCTTTCCCCCCCCCATTTGTCTGATTGAGGAAATTAGATGACAGTCACTATTGCAGTACAGTGCAGGCTGATTGTTCTTTTTGTAATGTTTCATGGTTCATTTGTACTTGTGGTCAGTGCAGGAGCACCTAATTAAAGCTGTGGGCTGATACAAGATATTTTTCAGTTGTTAGTGACATGGTTCAGGTGACCCACAGAACAGACACGACTCAGGATGAATACAATTAACGTACTTTTATTGTTAACGTGAGTGAATGGGTGCGTGAGTGCAGGGTATATGGTGTAATGTCGTGTAGTGCAATTCGTTATCTCCAGCTGGGACTGGCAGAGCACCGTACAACCTGGCAACCCTGTAATGAGACACGGGTCGTTAGCTTACAGTACAACCTATGCAGCACAATTGATGTTGCAGCGCTTACTGTCAGGAGATGTTGGAGTAGCTCAGGTCGCGCCGAGGCTGCAGCCAGGAAGACAGTGACTGCTGGGCTGGCCAGCTGGAGGTGGAAGGAAGCGTCCGCCACCTGGAGGAAGAAGGACCGCCGCTGCGGATCTCCGCCTGTGCACAGGTGAATCGGACAGGATTAGAAGCGAGTAGGCTTACTTGGTAATAGGTCTGGGTGGAACCGGCCCAGACGTGGTTCAGCAGGGCTGGGAAGCTGATGGCTGGAGTAGAGTGCAGGGAAGCACGGAGGCAGGCGTAACTAGATTCAGGGAAGAGAATCAGATGACGCCCAGCTCTGGTCCTGGTGGAATAAATAGCCCACAGGAGATGACAGGCAGGTGCATGCACAGGTGCTGTGATTGGAGGCCATGACAGTACTTCCCCCCCACGGCACGCCTCTCGGTGGGCGTTCCAACCTACCTGGGTGCGTCCGATGGAAGTCCCTGATGAGCTGCTTGTCGAGCACGAAGGAGGGATGCACCCAGGACCTCCACTCTAGCCCGTTGCCCTCCCAATCCACCAGGTACTGCAGACCACGCCCTTGGTGGTGGACGTCCAAGATGGAAGAGACGGACCATGCCGGGTTGCCGTCAATCACCCTCTGTGGAGGTGGAGACCTGGGAGGGGGACACAACGGGCTGGAGGAGACTGGCTTCACCTGAGAGACATGAAAGGTTGGACAGATGCGGAGGGAGGGAGGGAGAGTTAGATGCACAGACACCGGGTTAATGATCTGGCATACGGGAAATGGACCAATAATCCGTTGGGCGGTCTTCTTCCGCTCAGCCTTCAGGTTGATGAGCTTGGTAGAAAGCCATACCTGCTGACCCACCTGGTAAACCGGACCCGAAGCCCTGCATCGGTTGGCCACCATGGTGTTGCGTTCCACCATCTGTTGTAACGCCGCTCTGGCCATCCTCCAGATCTGTCAACAACGCCTTAGGTGAGCCTGAACCGATGGAATGGCGATGTCCCCCTCCTCTTCAGGAAACAGCGGAGGGTTGTAACCCAACGAGGCCTCGAAGGGGGACATGCCGGTGGAAGTGGACACCGCCGTGTTATGGGCGTATTCGATCCAAGGGAGGTGTGTGCTCCATGATGATGGGTTGGCGGCTGCGACACACTGCAACACTGCTTCCACCTCCTGGTTGGCTCGTTCGCATTGCCCATTGGATTGAGGGTGGTAACCAGAGGACAAACTAGCTGTAGCCCCCAAAGCGACACAGAATGCCTTCCAGACCCTGGACATGAACTGGGGCCCTCGATCTGACACGATGTCCTGCGGGATGCCGTGCGGTCGAATGACATGTTGGACCAGCAGATCGTCCGTCTCCTTGGCTGAAGGTAACCCTCGCAGTGGGATGAAGTGGGCGGCTTTAGAAAATCTGTCCACCAGCATGAGGATGGTGTTGAAATTGTTGGACGTGGGAAGACCTGTGACGAAATCTAGCGCCACGTGGGACCATGGCCTACCCGGGATGGGGAGGGGATGAAGCAGCCCGGCCGGCGGTGAGGAGGACGTCTTTCCCCTTGCACACTCAGGACAGGCACGAATGTACTCCCCCATGTCCTTCTGGAGGGATGGCCACCAAAACAACCTCTGTAGGAGTGCCATGGTGCGTGCCCTGCCCGAGTGGCAGGCGAACTTGGAGGTATGCCCCCACTGGATGACCTCTCGGACTGCTGCAGGGACGAATAACTTGCCCGCTGGACCCCCCCCCCCCCCCGGGATCGGCCTTGTCAGACTGCACCCTTATGACCTTATCCCTGATGCCCCACAAGAGGGCGCCCACAATGCATGCTGGGGGAAGGATGGGATGTTCAGCCTTCTCTGCCGTCTCCGGGGGAAACTGACGAGACAGGGCATTGGGCTTGGTGTCTTTGACCCAGGGCGGTAGGTGATGGTGAAGTCGAACCATCCAAAGAAGAGCGACCAGCGGGCCTGTTGGGCATTCATCCGCTTAGCGGTCCGAAGGTACTCCATGTTTTTATGGTCGGTCTGGACGATGAACGGCTGCGATGCTCCCTCCAACCAGTGCCGCCACTCCTCCAGGGCCAGTTTAACCGCCAACAACTCCCTGCCACCGATGTCGTAATTACGCTCCGCTGGGGACAGGCAACGAGAAAAGAAGGCGCAGGGGCGGATCTTACCGTCAGCTGGAGAGCGCTGGGACAAAACAGCCCCCACCCCAGAATCCGAGGCGTCCACCTCCACCAGGCACTGAAGAGCGGGATCAACTTGTGTCAGAATTGGCGACGATGAGAACTTGACCTTCACCTCGGAGAACGCAGCGTCCGCCTCTTCCGTCCAGCAAAAAGGCACCTTGGTGGAGGTCAAGTTGGTGAGGGGGAGGGCGATGCGGCTGTAGTCCTTGACAAAGCGGTGATAGAAGTTCGCGAAGCCCAGGAACCGCAGGAGCTGTTTCCTTGATGAGGGAGTAGGCCAGTCCACCACCGCCTTCACCTTGGCCGGGTCCGGGATAATCTCCTTTGGAGCGATGATAAAGCTGAGGAAAGAAGTCCGGGAGACGTGGAACTCACACTTTTCTGCCTTGACGAAGAGTTTATTCTCCAACAGCCGCTGCAAGACCCGCCTGACATGAATGTGATGCTCTTCCATAGACTGAGAAAAAATGAGGATATCGTCAAGGTAGACAGACAAAAGTACCCAAAAAATCCCTCAAAACATCATTAATAAGGCGCTGGAAAACGGCCAGGGCATTGGTCAGTCCGAACGGCATGACCAGGTATTCGAAATGCCCACTAGGGGTCCTAAAGGCCGTCTTCCACTCACCCCCCTCCCGTATATGCACCAGGTGATAGGCATTGCGCAGGTCTAATTTAGTAAAGCAGCAAGCCCCCCGGAGGGAATCGAATGCCGAGTTGAGAAGAGGGAGGGTGTACTTATCCTTACTGGTGATGTTATTCAGCTCTCGGAAATCAATGCAGGGCCTGAAAGAGCCGTCTTTCTTTCCCACGAAAAAAACCCCGCCCCCACTGCCGAAGATGATGGTCTAATTATGCCTGAGGTGAGTGACTCTTTAATATACGAGTCCATGGCTGGGCACTCCGGAGCAGACAGGTTGTACAGTCTGCTAGATGGCAGAGGAGCGCCAGCCCACAGAATGACTCCACAGTCATACGGTCGGTGAGGGGGAAGGAAAAGGGCCTGTGATTTGCTGAAGACGGCCCCAAGGTCATGATATTCCGGTGGCACTTTCGACAGGTCGGGAGGGGGAGAGGCAGGGACACCCAGAGGCGTGGCAGGCGAGCATGCAGCAGACTGCAGACAGGCACTTACTGTAGGCAGAAAGGGCTCCATGATACCACACTCCCGGAATGCCAGTCAATAGACAGGTTGTGCAGGCGCACCCAAGGATAGCCCAAGATGACCGGGGAGGATAACACCGGCAGAACGTACATGTCCAACTCCTCCCGATGGTTGCAGGAGATAACTGGCACTGAGGTGACCCGATGAGTGACAGTGGCTAGAGAGGCTTTCGACAGGGCAATGAGTTGGAGAGGAGTTTTTAGCGGCTGCATAGGGAGACCCAGACGGGTTGCCAGGCCACTAGAAATAAAGCTCTGCTCGGCCCCTGAGTCAATGAGTGCATGTGTGTTGTGTTCCCTATGGCCAAAACAAAACCGGATAGGAATAAGAAAACGAGTGAGGGGATTATTACAGGTTACGTCCGTGAGACCCCCTACTGCGATGCATGGACCTCCCCTTTTGGCCGCTTGGGACAGGAATCCATGTTATGCTCCTCACTCCCACAATAGACGCACAACCCCAACTCTCGGCGGCGCTGTCTCTCCGCAACAGGAAGTTTCGACCCACCCATGACCATAGGCTCTTGATCCTCCGAGATGTCAGCTGACGGGAGGGCCAGCAGGGGGGGCTGGAGGAAGCGGCGTGACATGTTACCCGAGCGGCTGGAAGTTCTGCGCTCAGCCGCCCGCTCCCTCAGACGGTTGTCAATGCTAATGGCCAGGGAGATACATTCATACAGCGTAGAGGGTTTCTCCAGGCCAGCTCGTCCCGCAGGCTAGGGCTCAGACTTCTAAGGAATATACTACTCAGAGAGGCATCCTCCCACCCGACCTCCGTAGCCACGACCCGGAAGTCCATGGCATAATCGGCGACCGCCCTCGACCCCTGCCAAAGATTTAATAGGCGAGAGGTGAGTACGTCCTCCCGATCCGAGTAACTGAAAACCTCTTGAAATTCCTGTGTGAATTGTGAATACTGTAAGTCATAGAAGCATATTCCGCCCTAGCCATTACCGCATATGCCAAAGCTAAGGCCCGTCCTTCTAATAAATTGATCATATAGCCAACACAGCTCTGGTCAGTGGGAAAATCCCTGGGTACCCGTTGGAATACTATTTTGGCTCTTTTCCATAGTCAGTTCTTTTTTACTTGTTTCGATTCTCCACTACTTCTCTCTCCCTGGGTTGTTGACCCATTACAACCCTGTAAAGCCGCGTAAACTCTGTAGTGGGCGGGACTGAGGCGGCCCCATACTCTGCTGACGTCATCTCCGGCGACCGACGTCTTCACAACAAAGAAAATGGCGGATTACGAGCGGAGGATTTCCACGTTGGTTCTTCTCTGGCTTTTGAACACAATGAATGTTTTTAAGCAGAGAAGAGATTTTTACAGGAGAAGACGACGTGCATTGAGAGAACACACGTTGGAGCAGTACCAGAGACTCGTTGTTGCCATTGGGGAATATGAAGCAGAGAGCTTAATTACCCAGCAAATCAGGCACATCAAGCACACGAGGAAAAAGTTTTTGGTAATTTAATGCTTTCTATTGTCATTTTATCAACATGTCATTGTTGTGTACAGCATTTTGATGTCGCCAGGTTATCAGTATTAATATGTATGCTGTGTGTGTGTTCTAGTTGGCTGCGTTGTTGCAAAATCAACGCTGCAGACCATGGACCTGGGCAGTAAACCGTAGCTCGCAGTGGTGGGAGAATGTTGTCCCCAGCTTCACAAGCACACAGTGGTTGCAGAACTTCCTTAACTTATATGAAGAACTTATATGTGGATACTTGTTATATTTCCAATTAATCATAGCCCTATTTTACGTACAAAATAATTTAAATTACTTTAAAAAAAAGCCAATTCAACTGTAGTAAAATTCTTGTTTTTGTGTATCATTTTCCCATTGATAGTTCTTTTTAAGGGATATGTGTTCAGGGATGGGAAATTACACGCTAAAACACCGTAGAAAATGATTGCAGAAAAATGCAGCAGCTGAACAACTCCTTTTTGGTTTGATTGAATTGCCAATTGACCTTGGAATTATATGTGGAAACTTGTTATATTTCCAGTTAATCCTAGCCCACTTTTACTTACAAAATAACTTTAAAAATTTTAAAGAAAGGCAATCCAACTGTAGCACCATTTTGCATGTTGAGTGTCATTTGAGTATCATTTTCCCATCTCTTGATATTTATAAGGCATATGTGTTCAGGGATGGGTAATTACACATCAAAACACCTTAGAAAAATGACTACAACCAACTCACTTTTGGTTTCCACTAGAAAGAATAACATACATACTGAAATCAAAGGAAATGTTTGAGAATATATGGAGACCTTTCATTGATTATGTAAATTAAGTAAACGTAACTTCTGAAGAAGGTGAATGATATGTGTGGACCTTGCAAATTCCAAGCTGGTGAATGTATATTATGTATTCTAATGTAATAGATTACCTAAACAGAGAAACATTGTTGACTTGTTTTTGTTAATGGTTTCTGTTTTTTAACCTTTTTTTTGTCATTTTATTGTTTAGTTTTTAAATTACTTTTGTGTTGGTGTCTGACTGTGTGCTGTTTGTAAAAAAAAAAAAAAAAAAAAAAAAGGTTCAATAAAAATATTGTGGGAAAAAAAATTGCTCTGATCTGCGTGAAAATCCTGGACTGTTGAGACATCATGGACGTACCTGCTTCAGCTGCACTGAGTCTGAGATGTTGTCATAGCAAAAAATGATCAGCTGACACAACTCGATCGCCAGGTTAATAACTATATTAGCCACAAAATGTATATTCAAAAGTAAACATTACTGAGTTCGGTATAATAAGATGTATTTGACAGTTATGATGCATTTTAGGCCAAAACAAACTTGATCTAGCATTAAAAGCAATTAAAATAATGCAGTCACAAGGTTACATGGAAAATGCTTGATTTACTCGATACATATACTGTAGAAATATATATTCTCTGCATCAACAATGTACTATACATGCATTCATGTAGTATTGCACTGACAAACCTCTGAAGTTTTTGCAGATGTCTCTTTTTTATATGTGAAGGTTACCACCATGTGACATAAATGTCTTAAAAATGAGTCATTATTTTCAAGGTCACCCATTAATGGTTTGTACTATTGACTCTTTTCCCACAAGTGTATTAAAAGACAAAAATAGAAATCATGATGCAAACACATAAGTCACTAAATTGTTTATTACAATCAGCAGCAAATTCCAGATTATTCAGAATGTGCAAAACTCAAACTGTCAGACTGGGTCACTCAGCAGCTGGGATGTGCAGCTCACACTGGTCTCAGATCAGCAGATCTTAGGCCTGCATCTCTGTAAATAGTGACGCAAGGTCCAGTTTGGGGTGGATCGATCGTTTCCCTCTTGCCTAGACAAAAGACAGAAATGTGTGGAGGTTAAATAAATGAAGTTTAAAACATATTTGGGAAATACACTTGTTACTAAAAGCCAGTGGTGGAATGTGAATGAATGAATCTTTATTTCGGATAGATTTAAAGAAAATACAATAATATAACAAAGGGGGAAAAAATTTAATAAGGTCGAATTAAACAATAACTCCTCTGATTACACAGTTCAACATAGGTTATCTGAAATGGGTGATGGCTGAAGATGCAGCTTATATTGCCCACCCATATTCCATCCAATAATTCAAAAGAAAAACCAAACAGCAGCGATTCCGATTCCAATGTGACAATAAAGTACTTCGTTGTTGTATTTAACCACAATTTTCATATAGCTGCACTGATGTAAAGTAGATTTTACAAGGGCTGGGTTGCATTTAAAGTCATCTGCTTTTACTGTGGCCTCAGCAATCAGAATGAATTAATACATTCAGTGGAATGGAATCTAGTACTTTAACTGAAGGTGTGCATCACAGATTATGGAGTCGCTCAGTCAAAATATGGAGTTTTTATCAATAAAAGTTTGTCTGGAATGTAAAAGTGTCTCTTCTTGCACTGGCTTCAAGTGTGGGTGGTGTTTTGTACTTGCATTGCTAAAATATAAAAGGAAGCACTACAATGGGTCTCAAATATTTGTAATGTGTCCTGTTACTGCATGACTTTATTGATGATAGAGTATAAACTACACATATAAACTAAACTATATTGATGACTGAACAACTGCCATTCCCCAAAAGATACAGTTATGAACATAACTCACAAAGGATCACACAAGTGATCTGACAAATACATTAACAAGTGGTTTATTTTACAGTTGATGCGCCAGTCTTTTTCAGTTATTCTGTAATTAATACTCACACAATCAAATAAATCTCAGTTCAGTCCCTTTTACATTAAGTGGAAATTGTGCTAATTTGGTTTTGACACTTACCTATAAAAGCAAAGGATTTCAGTACTTTCCACAGTGGCGACGTCCGTTGTTGAGCGGCTGATTCCCTCCTGCCTAGACGAACGACAGAAATGGATGGTGTTTAGTTTTTTCAAGCAAGTTCAACACTTATACAGGCACATCTCAAAAATTAGAATATCATGAAAAAGTTCAATATTTTTGTCACTCATTTCAGAAAGTGAAACCCATATATAGATTCATTACAGGGACAGTGATATATTGAAAGTGTTTATTTTAATATTGATGATTATGGCTACAGCCCATATTAACCAACACCTCATCGGCCCACATTTCTATTTAAAAACTATTTTTTAAAGTTTATGTAATATTCTAATTTTTTTCCAAATGGAATTTGGGGTTTTCAGGGGCTATAAGCCATAATCACCCAAATTAAAATAAATAAATGCTTGAAATATATCATGGTCTGTGTAATGAATGATATAATATATGGATTTCTCTTTCTGATGCTTTAGAAAATTATATGAATGACTTTATAAATCACTGGTTTGAAAAAGCCCTTTTATATTGTTGAGATTTCGGCTCCTGTGATCTCACCAGTATCCACTATAAACAGGGAAGCTAACCCCTGGCATGTGGAAACACATTCTAGCATTAAATTGCACACAATTTAATGCAAAACAAAAACCAGGACTATAACCAGGATTGATATATTTCATCGTATTGTTCTTACAAGCAAATGTTTAGGAGAAAACAAGCGTGAATCAACAGTGGGTATTATCTAGCTACTAGCCAAAACTCGTTAGCTAAAACAAGTTAGCCAGCAAAAAACGGCATTAAATTGCACACAATTTAATGCGCAGCACCAAGTGCAATACAAAACAAAAACCAGGACTATAACCAGGATTGATATATTTCATCTTTTGTTCTCACAAGCGAATATTTAGGAGAAAACAAGCGCGAATCAACAGTTGGTATTATCTAGCTACTAGCCAAAATTCGTTAGCTACAACGAGTTAGCCAGCACAGAACGCGGCTGTATGGCTCAAAAATGAGCTTACCACCAACAGGATAAATAAGCAAACAGATGCACAATATTACAAATCACTCACCATGGATGGTTCTCTCAACTTCGTATTCAGCTTGTCAGTAGTACGGTTCTATTCTGCGCAGTCATCTGTAGGGTCCGGATCACTCTTCTGACTGTGGATCTGCCAGCAAGCAGAGAAAACCCCGCACCTCTTCGTTGGACCACGGTGTAGATTTCCGCAAAACCTAACCTACAACGCTGTCTCTATTAATATCATATTCACTCCGTGACCGATTACAAATGGCGGTCGTGCAGCTTCAACAGAAAACTGAAAACGGACGCGCTCTCTGTGACGTTACGCGCTGACCAATCAGCGGCTAGCAGTCGATTGACGAAAAATCACACCTCGCTTTTTCTCGCTTGTCCCCTGCCCCTAAACTGGCACGAAAATCGTATCGGTTAAAGCGTGTAGGGTACTGTGGAAAGAGCGAGAAACTGAGTAAAGTAAAAGTAAGTAAAGCTAAGGTGATACTTGTGGAAAAGTGCCATTTCACACTGCATGAGGAACCCTCTGGCCTCCCACAAAACACCTTTAAAGCGAGCGGGAGTAGGGACGGGAGTGAGCCGACAAGCGGGGCCCGGAGAGGAAGGGCTGAAAGTGGAACTAGCGGTAGAGCTCGCAGGAGCGGTGGAGCTAGTAGGAGCTGTGGGGAACCCCTGTGGGCTAACCAATAGATCTGACCTATCAGTGATGCGGGTTAGCTGAGTTAGCATCACCTGTTGCTGATACACTAATTGATCTACCTGAGCCTCTAGATGGTGAATTCGGCACGCGAGCGCGCTGTCTGCTGGGTCACTTTGGCGGAGTCGTACTGACGTGGTTCAGGTGACCCACAGAACAGACACGACTCAGGATGAATACAATTAACATACTTTTATTGTTAGTGCCGTGATTGGCGGCCATGACAGTTAGTCCTGATGGCACTATATTTTTCTGCTATTCAAGCTAAACAGAACTTTGTGGTCATTCACTTTATTTTGTAACTGGCTATGGATACGGAAGCTGTATCCCTATACGAAATGTCTGTTGGTACAATCTGACTAAACTTTTTCAGATTAGCTCTAAGTCAGCTGCCACTGTAGCTTAGGTAGTGCGTTGGGCCTGTGATCAGAAGGTTTCCGGTTTGCGTTCTGCTCACAGCACCTTGTCCAAACCAGTTTACTTGATTTGAGATGAAATTTAGACTGAAAATTAAGAGGTTGGCCTTAGCATTTGGGAGTGGGTAAGGTTAAAAAGTTAGTAAATAGATATTAATTAAAATTCTGAAACAGATGCCTCAGATTTCTATACCTGTAGCCTGCTGCTTTTAAAATATGCATTAATAGAACATACTGGCCAATCAGATTGGAGCCGTGTCTGTGACAAGAATTCTATGGGTACGGTTCTTTGTCTACAGCCACTGCCTTAGTAATGTAGGACCTTGAAGGTCAAGCTGATCCATCAATGATCTTGGCTACATGGCCACAATAAGCCAATAACTAGGAATAATCAGATCATGTAATTATCTGATTAGACATGTTTACATGCACTGAATAAATGAATTATTGGACAATAAACTATGTGGTTAATGTAATTTCTTATAACACAATAATTGCCTTTTATCTGATTATTGTTTTTACATGACTACTTTAATCAGATAACTCCAGAAATCCGGTTATAAACGGTTTAATATGTGGGAGGGCCCCAAAAATTACTCTAGCCCAGGCGCCCACAACCTCCTTAATCTGTCCTTGACTGGAGCCATTTTTCCCTCGTCTCAGAACAATGTGATGAGGGCCATTTTTTGTCAAACTTATTACCATAATAAGAAATGTCACTAAACAGTACATACAGACTACACTTTACCTTTTCAGAGCTGCTGTCCAGAGCCATTAAACTTGCCTCCTTCTGGAGGCTTTCAGATGTCTCCTGCAACGGATAAAACAGGCAAAAAACAAAACAAAAAAAGACCACCTACCCTGATAAATATTTTCTACAAGTCACAAGACTACCCTTTCCTCTGAAATGGTTATCAGGATAAATTCAGCGAAAACTCACATATAGTAGGTTTACCTGTGAACAATGTCTGGTGGATGGAAAAATTGCATGTCTTTCTTTTCCGAAAGGAGGATAATGGACAAAGTCCACCACTGCTGATTGTCAGACACAGTATGGAGCCACACATACTGCATTACACATCCATTGGTGTCAAACTGTATGACTATTCATGATCCTTTAGTCAAGGTCACTACCCATCTTTGAACCAATATAAAACATTTCAGCTGCCTCAATCTGAAAATGTCCAATCTAAAATTTGATGGGATATGCAGTATGTGTGCAGCTTTAAAATCCAGCAATGGGGGAGTTTTCCATCACATCTGGTTCTCTTTCTAGTTCATCCAGTCATGTGTTTAAGATTTGAAAAACTTACCTTTTTAAATGTCTTGTACTGACAATGAGAAATTGATGACTTTAGGGACATCACTCATCTTCACATCACAAGGATATAAAAATAAAGGAACACCAATTATGCAGTTTGTGATGATAGTTTTGTTTAGTCACTGACAGTTCTCAGAAGCAAATTGTGTTCTTCATAATAGAAAGTACGATTATGTCACAGAACTCATGGCAGTTATACCCTCTTTACACAGCCCTGAGATCACTGGGAGTCCATTGACAGCTCAAAAATTGACCTGATCTTTCAACAATCTCCATCTGTGTAAATGTTTGGGAGATCATTGTAAGATTTTTATGGGGGATCTATAAAGATCTTTGAAAGATCACAGAGAACAGTACAGATCGTTGAGAGTTTGTTTGGTAGCCAGGTTTCTAGTGCTCCTCTACTCCATTTATACAGAGGTGGAGATCATTGATAGATGAGGGGAAAAAAAAGTTAACAGTTCTCTCAATGATCTTTCAATGGTCTCAGCAGACTTCAATCATCTCCACAGTCATGAGATTGTTTTGATCCCATTCAAAATAATCTCAACTGTGGCGACTCGAGATCACTGCTGAGCAATTGCCCTATAACTATCAAGAAGTCCATTCTTGTGCATACCCTTTGTTCTTCACACTAGCTTTGATTTTTTTTTTTTCATTTAACCACACTTTCAATTCACATACGAGTATGTGCAAGAAATTTGCAATGATAGACATTTACATTTTTCAAAATTCTCTTTACATGTAACATACTGTCATTGTAAATTTAAAGCGTACCTGTGGTGGTCGTGAAGACGCATTTGACTTGAAAACATTATGAAAAAGTATTTCTTATTTTGGTAAATAATTTTTGCCAGCCATATACCACCAGACATATATTCAAATAGGACCTTGGCCATGGGCAGCCAATGAAAACTGTGGGCGCAGCCATGACACATGCGGATGTGACATCACTTCGTTGATACTCAACAGTCAATGCTCCGCCTGTATGAGAGACTAGGGTGCTGTTGTGAGTGTTTTTATTCTATTATGGCTGAATTGTCGGACTCTGAGGAAGAATTTGTCCAACATGGCTACAGGTGTGAGCCAGAAAGGTCTTCTGAGGGTTAAAGTGACGAAGTGGTCCTCACACACAACGCAATTTCGTCTGAAATTATTCGTCTGTGCCCTGTTTCCGCTCCGATCTTCTGACAAGGTGAGCTGGGTTTGGTTACACAAAAAAAGTCTTTGTTTTTTTCGCTTATTATTCAGACATCCAAAGGCTTTACATTCTGCCATGTTGCGATATCCATATCGCATTGTATGTTTTTGTTTTTACAAGAGCGCCGAGTGTCTGCTGCTCTGTATAATATCCCCAAAGCCGCTGCACATCCGGGTACTCAGATCGCAGTTTTATAAACATCGTCCTTGTACGAGCTGAGATCAGAAAAGACGGCTCGCTGAATTTAAACATTTATTTATTTATTTTCTACTCCTTTTAGTTCTGCATTTAATATGAACCCTGAGTTTGAAATAAACGTTTGAATTTGAAGATCCCGGAAGCCGCTGCACATCCGGGTACTCAGATCGCAGTTTTATAAACATCGTCCTTGTACGAGCTGAGATCAGAAAAGACGGCTCGCTGAATTTAAACATTTATTTATTTATTTTCTACTCGTTTTAGTTCTGCATTTAATATGAACCCTGAGTTTGAAATAAACGTTTGAATTTGAATATCTCCGAAGCCGCTCCACATCCGGGTACTCGAGGCTCAGCCAATACTGATCCAGATCGCGGTGTCAACGAAATTACATCACAGGAAGCGTCCTGGAAGTCCCTGTAGCCGCTAGTATGGCTGTACCCATGTTTTGCTGACATAGCTGAACCAGCAGCTCAGCAATGGATTTATATCAAATTGCCTTAAACTTGAATTTTACCTTGAAATTGAACTAGAAAGTGAGCCAGGGGCTCAATATAATATCTTTTTTTGCACAACCACCACAGGTACACTTTAAAGTACACACAAATGCACATATCCTTTTTCTGTATACCAGAGTATTGTATAGCATTGACTTTACCCCATCAAATTTTACTGACAAAAGTCAAAATACATTCCTCACCTGAGGTTCAATGAGGTACCTACATAGCTGAAAAAGGAAAATTTAATATTTTTCAGAACCACCAGGGTCTAAACTGAGCGACTGGGGGAGAAGGGCCTTAGTCAGGGAGGTGACCAAGAACCCGATAGTCACTCTGTCAGAGCTCCAGTGTTCCTCTGTGAAGAGAGAAGGATCTTCCAGAAGGACAACCATCTCTGCAGCAATCCGCCAATCAGGCCTGTATGGTACAATGGCCAGATGGAAGCAACTCTTTAGTAAAAGGCACATGGCAGCCCAACTGGAGTTTGTCAAAAGCCACCTGAAAGGCTCTCAGACCATGAGAAACAAAATTCTCTGGTCTGATGAGACAAAGATTGAACTCTTTGGCATGAATGCCAGGTGCCATGTTTGGAGGAAACCAGGCACTGCTCATAACCACGCCAATGGTGGTGGAAGCATCATGCTGTGGGGATGTTTTTCAGCAGCAGGAACTGTGAAACTAGTCAGGATAGAGGGGAAGATGAATGCAGCAATGTACAGAGACATCCTGGATGAAAACCTGCTCCAGCAGGTCACTGAACCGTCATGAACCGTCAGTCCACCTCAGACTGGAGTGACAGTTCATCTTTCAGCAGGACAACAATCCTAAGCACACAGCCAAGATATCAAAGGAGTGGCGTCAGGACAACTCTGTGAATGTTCTTGAGTGACCCAGCCAGAGCCCAGACTTGAATCCAACTGAACATTTCTGGAGAAATCTGAAAATGGCTGTGCACTGATGCTTCCCATCCAACCTGATGGCACTTGAGAGGCGCTGCAAAGAGGAATGGGTGAAACTGCCCAAAGATGGCTGTGCCAAGCTTGTGGCATCACATTCAAAAAAACATGAGGCTGTAATTTCTGCCAAAGGTGCATCAATAAGGTATTGAGCAAAGGCTGTGAATACTTATGTACACGTGATCTTAGTTTTTTTATTTTTAATAAATTTGCAACAATCTAAAAAAAAAAACCTGTAGAATTTTGAGGAAAAAATGAATTTAATCCATTTGGAATAAAGCTGTAACATTTTTTAGATTTTTTTTAGATTTAGTATACTTTATTGATCCCCAGAGGGGAAATTGAGGGCATCCACCACCTGGATGGATGAAGCAGCCACGATACGGCGTTATCCCTTAACCATTCACACACACATTCACACCTAGGGCCACTTTAGAGTCTCCAATTAATCTAACCTGCATGTTTTTGGCATGTGGGAGGAAACCGGAGAAATCCCGGAGTAAACCCACGCAAACACGGGGAGAACATGCAAACTCCACACAGATCACTGTTGGTCGGGGGCTGGGATCGAACCCACGATCCCCCGGCCAAGGGTAAATTGTGCTGCTGCAGTGCTAACCACTGCGCCACCGTGCAGCCCAGAATAACAAAATGCGGAAAAATTGAAGCGCTGTGAAAACTTTCTGGATGCGCTGTACACTCAGTATTTGGTCTGGCTCTTTTTCAAAATCAAAGTCAAAGTGCCTTTATTGTCATTCCATTGCTAATAAACAATGCAACAAAATTGAGATACTGCTCCCTAAAAACAAACTATCACACTCACAGTTCACTCATCCATTTAACATTCTTATAATTACAACAATAAATAATGCTTGAAACAATATTACCTAAAAGTTGAATACAATATGTACATAGCAATAATGAAAACATACTGAGCGATAAATATATAAGACTGCGGCGGCATGAAAAATAAGGCAGCGAACTGAGGAGTTTTAAGTAGGTTTATTATCATACCGCCGTCACAGGAACTCCGCTCCAGCCCTTGTGTGAGCAGACTGGAGCGGGTCCTCAGGCTCTCCGCAAAGAGACACAGGATGTGTGTGTCAGCAGCAGTAGTCAAAGAGTGAGAGAGAGATTTACAGAATATTGCAGCTTATATACCCAACTACAGACAATACATGAAAGGCATTCACAGCAGTAGGTATGGGCATTTGCATTTGAGAGACATACATAACAATAAGGAGATTGCAAGCCAGGATTCGCCTCTGCTCCAGAACTGCAGGACAAAAGAGGTTACAAGGCACATCTACATATTGTCATCAGTGTATAGACACAGTAAGGACAGGAAGCATGAACACAATGCATGAATGGCACATTAACATCACAGTAGTGAGCCGGAAAAAGCCAGAAGAAGCGGGCTGCCTGTAGACATTAATACACACATTGCTGTGCCTGTCCAGTCTGTTGTGGGGGTTCCCACACGCTCCCCTACAGAGGGCTCGGCAGGCGGCCGAGGCCTCGATAGTCCGGTTTTGGCAGCGAGCAGGGAAAGCTCTGTGCAGGCGGAGGTGGAGGGGGGTGGGGGGTAGTAAATGCCGGCCGGGGACGGTGAAATCGTCTGGGCCGCGCAAAAATTGCTTGTTGGTCCGCGATGTCGAGGGGCTGTCCCGTTGAACGTGCGGAGATCCACAAGAAGAAAAATTAGTCACTGGCTCCTCCTGCGATTAAGTCAGAATCAGAATCAGCTTTATTGGCCAAGTATGCACAACACATACAAGGAATTTGACTTTGGCTAAAAACTTGCTCTCGTTCAGGTGAAGGATTTAAATAAGGATTCAATGACAACCAGAGTATGTACAGTAAATTACAGTCTGTCCACATTTCTATAAAAGGATGCAAATATATACAGGAATATATGCAGTTATTTACTCGGACTAACCACACTTTGCAGAAATATATGAAAAAATATACAATCACACAGTATTTCAATGTGGACTCAGATTCAGTGATATAATGTGAATGAAGTAAAAAGCAGTGTGAGAGTTATGTGCAATGTAATAATGGATGAAAAGTCATGAGTACAGCAACAGGTAGGACTAGGTGAATGTTAGGAGTTCATCAGAGTGATGGCTTGAGGAAAGAAACTGTTCCTGTGACGGGTGGTTTTGACCTTCAGTGATCTGTAACGACGACCAGAAGATAGAAGTTCAAACAGTTTGTGGCCGGGGTGTGATGGGTCAGCACAGATGTTTCCCGCCCGTTTCCTGGTTATGGACCGATATAAGTTCTCAATGGAGGGTAGGTCGGTACCAATGATCCTCTCCGCAGACTTAATGATCCGCTGCAGTCTGGTCTTGTCCTGTTTAGTGGCAGATCCAAACCAGACAGTGATGGAAAAGCAGAGGACAGATTGGATGATGGCGGTGTAGAAGACAACCAGCAGCTCCTGAGGCAAATCAAACTTCTTGAGCTGACGCAGAAAAAACAACCTCTGCTGGGCCTTTTTCCGGACAGTGTCTATATGGGAGGACCACTTCAGGTTCCGGGAGATTGTGGTACCCAGAAACTTGAAGGAGTCCACAGTGGACACTGTGCTGTTGAGGATGGTGAGTGGGGGGAATGAAGGGGGGTGTCGCCTGAAATCCACAGTCATCTCCACCGTTTTGGCTGGGTTAAGTTCAAGATGGTTCTGGCTGCACCAGAGGATCAGCTGCTCCACCTCCCGCCTGTATGCAGACTCATCATCATCCCGGATCAAACCGATGACTGTGGTGTCGTCCGCAAACTTCAGGAGCTTCACCGAAGGGTCCTCTGAGGTGCAGTCGTTGGAGTAGAGGGAGAAGAGCAGTGGGGAAAGGACACATCCTTGGGGGGCGCCAGTACTAATTTTTCGGGAGCTGGATGTAAATCTCCCTAGCTTCACCTGTTGCCACCTGTCAGTCAGAAAGCTGGAGATCCACTGGCAGGTGGAGGGGGGCACCTTGAGCTGGAGGAGTTTCTGATGAAGAATGCCTGGGATGATGGTGTTGAACGCTGAGCTGAAGTCGACAAACAGGATCCTGGTGTACGTCCCTGGGGAGTCGAGGTGTTGCAGGATGTAATGTGGTCCCATATTCACTGCATCATCCACTGACCTGTTTGACCGGTAGGCAAACTGCAGTGGGTCCATCAGGGGGCCTGTGATGACCTTCAGGTGGTTCAGCACCAATCTCTCCAAGGATTTCATGACCACAGAGGTCAGGGCAACAGGTCTGTAGTCGTTTAATCCTGTAATAGAGGGTTTCTTGGGAACTGGAATGATGATGGAGCGTTTGAAGCAGGAAGGCACTTCACGCAGCTCCAGTGATCTGTTAAAGATCCGGGTGAAGATGGGGGCCAACTCGTTGGAGCAGACTCTCAGGCAGGACGGAGACACACCATCAGGTCCTGCAGCCTTCTTGATCTTTTGTCTCTGAAAGACCCGGCGCACCTCCTCTTCACAGATCATTAGTGCTGGTGGGAGGTCAGAGTGGAGGAGGGATGGAGTTCCTGGGGCTGCAGATAATCCTTTTGTGTGGGTGGGAGGTGAGAACTGTAGGTTCTTTTCAAACCTGCAGTAAAAGCTGTTTAGGTCATTAGCCAGCTGGAGGTTTTCCGCAGGGTGGGGGGATGGTCTCCTGTAGTTGGTGATATTCCGTAGGCCTCTCCAGACAGAAGCAGAGTTGTTAGCTGAGAAGTTTTTTTGTAACTTCACACTGTAGCTCCTCTTAGCAAGCCTGGTCTCCTTCGTCAGCATGTTTCTGGCCCGCTTGTACAGAGTCCAGTCACCAGTCCTGTAGGCCTCCTCCTTGGTCTGACGTAGCTGCTTCAGTTTAGGAATGAACCAGGGTTTATTGTTGTTGTATATGCAGAAGGTCTTGGTCTGCACACACATGTCCTCGCAGAAACAGGTGTATGATGTCACAGTGTCAGTGAGTTCATTTAAGTTAATGGCTGCAGCTTCAAAAACACTCCAATCTGTGCAGTCAAAGCAGGCTTGTAACTTCAGCTTTGATTCCTCAGTCCATTTCTTCACAGTCCTTACAACAGGCTTGGAAGTTTTTAGTTTCTGTCTGTATGTTGGAATAAGATGGAGCAGGCAGTGGTCAGAAAAACCCAGAGCTGCACGGGGGACGGCATGATAGGCATTTCTTAAAACTGTGTAACAGTGGTCAAGTGTATTTGTGTCCCTGGTGGGACATTTAATATGCTGTCTGTATTTAGGAAGCTCATTTGTGAGATTAGCTCTATTGAAATCACCCAGAATGATAAGCAGAGAGTCTGGATGTTTTTCCTCCACCTCTGCTATCTGGTCAGCGAGGAGCTGCAGTGCCTCCGTTGTACAAGCAGCAGGCGAGATATAAATTCCGACCAGAATAAATGAGGAGAACTCTCGCGGTGAATAAAAGGGTTTACAGTTTATGAACAGTGACTCTAGGTTAGGGCTACAAAACTTCTTCAACACTGTGACATCAGTACACCAACCTTCGTTTATGTAGAAGCAGATTCCACCACCCTTAGTCTTTCCAGAAAATTCTCGGCTGCGATCAGCGCGAAACAGTTGAAATCCGTCCAGACGGACCGCGCTGTCCGGGATGTGTTCACTCAGCCAGGACTCCGTGAAACAAAGGGCGCCAGATCTGCTAAAATCCCGGTTTTTGTGAGTCAGGAGCAGCAGTTCATCCATTTTGTTCGCCAAACTGCGGATATTTGCCAGATGGATCGATGGGAGCGGCGTGCGAAATCCTCGTTTCTTCAGCCTGACTAACGCACCGGCACGTTTACCACGCCGCCTTCGTTTCCGGCCAGCGCCAATAGCCGCTGCTCCCACAGCTAAGATGGACTGAAAAAACTTCAGATCAGCAGCAGTAACTGGCGGAGAAGTTGGATTGGGAGGTAGTCTGAGTGAAAGTAGTTCCTCCCTTGAATAGGTGATTCGGACAGAAGAGCAGAAGTCCAAAAAAACACACAAAATTATCAAAAACATCAGAGAGCAGAAGCCAGTGGCTGCCATCCGCGGCGCCATCTTGGATTTTTTTTTTTTTTTTCTGCAAGTCCTGCAAGGATTAATAGTGGCCGTGAAGAAAAAAGGAAGCGGCGAGGATTAACAGCGGCCATGAAGAAAACAGGGGCGGCTGTAATAAAAAAACAAAAGCAAAGGGACTTGGAGTGTTGACTTTAGGTGCGGGCGCAACCCTAAAGCCTTCGGGGACCACAGACTGCTGAATTCCCGTTGTGCGCCATGGCTAAGACCATAAGACGATCCAGTGAGCAAGCTGCGTGCGTGCCTCAGGTGTACGAGCAACCCTGAAGGGCCTGTGTGCAGCGGCGAAGGAGGATGGGGGTCTGTAGAGCCGTATGCGTCCCGTGCGTGGTGCGCCGTCCTCGTAACTCCCCGGTACATGTGCCGGGGCTCCGTGCGTGGGTGGGCCAGCTGGGGAGGAGTACCAGGGTCAGGGAGCTTAATCATCCCTGTTCATTGTGTTGGAGCGGTGAAAGGAAGTAGACGATCTTTGTCCCTCGAGCTCGTGCAGATGCGTTGGAGCGGTGAGAGGGAGGAGACGATCTTTGTCACTCGCTCGGCCATGGTGCGTTCAGTGTTGATCTCAGAAGTGCAGATCTCACCATGAAGAACGGGTCACCAGTGTAGCTGTCCAGAGCAGAAGGTTGCATTCTCGGGATCACCAGCGTAACTGCCCAGACCAGAAGGTTGCGTCGCACAAAACGTGTGCTTGCTCGGGGTCACCAGTGCGGCTGTCCAGACCAGAAGGTTGCATCGCACAAAATGTGCACTTTCTCGGGGTCACCAGTGTAACTGTCCAGACCAGAAGGTTGCGTCGTACAAAATGTGTGCGTCCTCGGGGTCACCAGTGAGGCGGATGATAAAATAAGGCTGCGAACTGAGGAGTTTTAAGTAGGTTTATTATCATACCGCCGTCACAGGAACTCCGCTCCAGCCCTTGTGTGAGCAGACTGGAGCGGGTCCTCAGGCTCTCCGCAAAGAGACACAGGATGTGTGTGTCAGCAGCAGTAGTCAAAGAGTGAGAGAGAGATTTACAGAATATTGCAGCTTATATACCCAACTACAGACAATACATGAAAGGCATTCACAGCAGTAGGTATGGGCATTTGCATTTGAGAGACATACATAACAGTAAGGAGATTGCAAGCCAGGATTCGCCTCTGCTCCAGAACTGCAGGACAAAAGAGGTTACAAGGCACATCTACATATTGTCATCAGTGTATAGACACAGTAAGGACAGGAAGCATGAACACAATTCATGAATGGCACATTAACATCACAGTAGTGAGCCGGAAAAAGCCAGAAGAAGCGGGCTGCCTGTAGACATTAATACACACATTGCTGTGCCTGTCCAGTCTGTTGTGGGGGTTCCCACAAAGACCAGCTTATACACACAGGGTTATTGCCACAAAATAATCTAAAATAACATAAAATAATATCAGCAGTCTGTACGTGTTACATAAATCCGTTCAAAATACGTACTGCTGCTGGGAAAAAACTATGATTAAACCTGGTAGTCTGGGTTTTATGGGATCTGTACCGCTTTCCCGAGGGGAGCAAGTGAAAGAAATCATGGCCTGGATGAGTGCAGTCTTTAATGATGGCAGTAGCTCTGTTGAGGTACCGAGACCTGGAAATCTCCTCCAGAGAAGGGAGAGAACAGCCAGTGATTTTTTGCGCAGTCTCAATCACTCTCTGGAAGGCTTTGCGGTCTGCGGCTGAACAGCCCTCATACCAAACCGTGATGCCATATGACAAAATGCTCTCAATAGCAGAGCGATAAAATATAACCAGCAACTGTGCATTCAGGCCATTCTTCTTGAGGAGCCTCAGAAAATGTAGACGTTGTTGAGCCTTTTTTATCATAGTTATGGTGTTAACTGCCCAGGTGAGGTTGTGAGAAATATGAACACCTAGAAACTTAAAAGCCTCCACCCTCTCCACACACTCCTTGGCTATATATAGAGGAGGCGGCTCTCTGCTATGCTTCCTAAAATCAATAATGAGCTCTTTTGTTTTTTTTTTTTGTATTCAATAGCAGGTTATTATCTGAGCACCATCTCACCAGTTTCTGGACCTCATCTCTGTATGCGGACTCATCTCCTCCTGATATGAGCCCCGCTACTGTTGTGTCATCTGCAAACTTCACTATAATGTTTGTGGGATGAACAGGTATGCAGTCATATGTGTACAATGAATACAAAGTGGGGCTCAACACACAGCCCTGTGGCAAGCCTGTGTTAAGCATGACTGTAGAGGAGGAATGGGGTCTGAGTCTAACAGTCTGTGTTCTGTTTGTTAGGAAGTCCTTAATCCAGCTGCAAGTGTGAGTAGGCAGACCAAGCTGAAACAATTTGGTGATGAGAATTTTGGGAATAACTGTATTAAATGCCGAGCTATAGTCCACAAACATCATTCTTACATAGCTCCCCTTGTCTTCTAAATGTCTGAATGCTGAGTGGAGAGATATAGCAATAGCATCTTCAGTGGATCTGCTCCACCTGTAGGCAAACTGGTACCGATCAAAGTCTGGGGGGAGACTAGGCAAAAGATGTTTCAGTACCATTTTCTCAAAGCACTTCATAACAATGGGTGTTAATGCTACTGGTCCGTAGTCATTCAGACTGCTAATAATATGTTTTTTAGGCACAGGAATAATGACTGCAGATTTTAAACACTGTGGAACAACGGCTGCCTTGAGAGACAAGTTAAAAATGTCAGTCAAAACAGAGCATAGCTGATCTGCACATGCTCTGAGCACCTTTCCTGGCACTCCATCGGGACCAGTAGCCTTTCTCGGGTGAACTGCTCTCAGTGTCTGTCTCACCTCATGATCCTGCAGGGTAAGCACATCAGAGCTGGCATTCAATAATGTCAGTGGGTCCAGGCGAGGTGTATTTGTCTCAAACCGTGTGAAAAAGCAGTTCAATTCTTCTGCCAGTGAGGCGCTGATGTCACTGGAAATGATGCTGCTGCCCTTATAGTTTGTGATATGGTGAAAGCCTTGCCATACTCGTCTCGAATCATTATCAGAAAAAATGGTCCCCAACTTTCTTCTTATAGGTCTGTTTAGCCTCCTTAATGTCTTTCTTCAGGTTAGCCCGGGCGGTGCTATACAAATCTGTATCCCCTGACCTAAAGGCTGTATCACGGGCTCTGAGGAGTGCCTGGACTTCTTTTGTCATCCAAGGCTTCGGGTTAGGAAAAACCCTGATGCGTTTTTCCACAGTCACCTGGTTGATACAGTAGGTGATGTAGCATAATACAGTCTGTGTGTACATTTCCAGATCCTCATTCTTGAATAAATCCCATAGAGTGTTTGAAAAAGTTTGGCAGCTGAGAAAGAGCTCCCTCAGGCCATGTTGTGATGTTCTTTATAGTAGGTCTAGCAGTTCTCCTGAGAGGGGTGTATGCTGGGATGAGGAGCAATGATAGATGGTCTGACAGGCCAAGATGTGGACACGGCACAGCTCTGTAAGCATGCTTCAGGTTCGAATACACCCGATCAAGACAATTCTTTCCCCTAGTGGCACATTTCACATACTGTGTTAAATTAGGCAGCACAGTTTTCAAGCATGCTTGATTAAAATCACCAGCTATGATATGAACACCCTTGGGATAGGCCTGCTGCTGTTTATTTATTACACTGTACAAATGACTAAGGGCCGCTTTAGAATTTGCATCAGGAGAAATATAGACCGCTGTTATAATAACCACAGTCAGCTCTTTTGGAAGATAAAAAGGCCGACATAAAACTGACATTGTCTCTAGGTCAGGAGAACAGTAAGTATTAATAATACGACTATGGTTAGTCCAAGTGTTGTGAAGAAAAATGCAGAGACCGCCCCCTCTCTTTTTACCGGATTCTGCTGTTCGGTCCATACGGTGAAGTGTGCACCCTGGTAGTTGGCACTGCAGCATCGTGATCAGCGGGTGGAGCCAGCTTTCTGTTAACAACAGCACACAGCAGTCTCTCACAGTTTTACTAGTTGCCAGCTGTAGCTCTAGATCATCCATCTTGTGGATGATGCTTCTGGCATTGGAGAAATGCTGGGTAGCGGAGGTCTATGCGGCTATCTCTTTAGCCTCTTGTAGGGTAAAATATGGAATATTAATAAATAACAAATATGATCAGGTATGAATTATTTAATTTCTATTGATGTATTGGAATCTGAGATCAAATCTCGTTCATATACATCAGAAAAGTTAATAACACTCGTGGGGCACCAGCTTCTATCTCTAAGAAGCAATTTAATCTTTAATTTCACTTTATACCTGTTTAATCACTCAATAAATTAATCAATAATCAGTCTCAAAAATTTTCCGTGAATTCGATACCTGTGCTTGAACAGACGCAGAATGAAATAAATTCTCAACAACTTCTGTCATTTTCACATATTTATTAAACAAAATGATTAACAGACATTGCAGTAATTTCATTAATCATAGAATCAATCTTGTAAATAATAGATTAACAATGTCAATATTTTTGGAACCAGGGTTAAACTGAGAAATGAATCTCTCAGTTTGAGTTAACAGATTATGGAAACAACGCAAATTTATGGAGAAAGTTTACTAATTCTATGAAAAGTCCTGGATTAATCTTAAGAAAATAAGAACGGAATTTTAATGAAAAGAAGAGTTATGTTAATGGCTTCTTAATTTGCATCTGATTAGATACACAAATTATTACCGAACCTCAGACGTTTAATTCAGCAGATGAATTAAAGTTTGCAGCTCACGTGATTCCTCGGTGATGATGGTTCTGTCGTCGTCCTCATGAAGTTTTGATGTTGTTCAGGGGCAAAACCCAGAATATTTGTCCCGCAGATATTCTGGACGATGAATGAGATCAGATGTTGGATCTCAACGGTTGAAATGCTGCAGAAGCGCGCTGATTCCTCAGCTGCGCGTGATGTGGAGAGCTGCGTCTTTTCTTCCTGGTAGACAAGCGGCTGCAGAGTTCTTCGGGAATAATTAATTAAAGATATCTAATCCGATCTCAAATTAGAAAAAAAACTTTCAGACTTTAGATAAGATAATAACTTCTGTTGTGTGATTGGTCAAGAAAAATATTATAAAATAAAGTCAAGATTAAAGTTTACATTAAAATTAAACAAACGATGATTTTACAGAAAGTTTAACAAAGAAAAAGAGATAAGTAAAAATTGGAGTTTAACTCCGATTAAGAATTGAGCTCAAAGAAATAGGAATTCCTAGGCATTTAAGAGAAAAAGGAAAAACATTAAAATACAAAGTTACATAAACAAATTACGAGTTATCTGCTCTGTGTTCAGAAAAGCGACACGTGGTAGAGTCTTTGTTCAGACGGTCCTTTGTTCTTCCTTGCTGTGTGTAGACAATAGAGAGAGGCGAACGTTCAAAGAGATGAATCAGAGGGGAGAAGAGGCGAAGAGAAGGCAAAAGGGACGATCCGGAAAAAGAGCGCAAAAAGAGAGCGAAGCAGGGGTCTCTCTGCTATTTATGAGTCCTGTTGAGCTTCCGTGGGCTTCCGGAATCTTAGCCAATGAGCGTCCTTCGTGGGCGGCCCGATGAAGAAGCTGGGTGACATGTGATATCGGCCCACACGAATACACACAATTTTAAATACATTGGAATATCATATATCTTTACACACTTATGTATAACTAAACTAACCTTAGTGTATCTTATAAGCAGTGCTTCTAAATCAACATGCAGGAATGAACATTCATATAAACATTTTTAACATGCATATAAAATCACAGATTGATGCATTTCACCCATATTATTGATTTTCCACATTAAAAACATCAGAGTCCATTTGCTTTTCATAGTTCTGAAAAGGGGAGGTTTAGAATTGAGTTTGTAATAATGTACTTTAAAGTTCACTGGTTAAATCCAGCATGTCCCACAGTTTAAGGAAATTTTATTGAGCTGTGGATCCATGTTTAGCCAGGTCTGTTGCATGTTTATGGGGGCAATAAAAGCAAAGCCGGACATTGGGGAAATTCCTTAGGCTGGTTTCAATTCAATTCAACTTTATTTATAAAGCGCCATTTCACAACAACAGTCATCTCATAGCACTATCAACTGTAGGGGGGACCCCCACAGTTGCAGAAAGACCCCAGCAATCAGGCGATCCCCTGTGAGCAAGCACTTGGCGACGGTGGAGAGGAAAAACTCCCTTTTAACAGGAAGAAACCTCCAGCAGAACCAGGCTCAGGGAGGGGCAGTCATCTGCTGCGACTGGTTGGGGGGTGAGGGGATAGAGAAGAAGAAAAGAACAGACATGTAGAGAGCAAACAGCACGATGGGGACTCAATCTATGGGAGAGAACAAACAAATGTTAATGACCAGCAAAAAAAAAATATTTCATAGAGAGTGAGGAAAGGAGTGAGGCCCAGTGCATTACTGGAGGTCCCCCGGTTGACTAAACCTATTAGCAGCATAACTAAGGGAGGGTTCAGAAACACATGATCCCTCCCTAATTGTAGGCTATATCAAAAAGGTAGGTTTTAGCCCTATTCTTAAAAACAGAGATCGAGTCTGACTCCCGAATCCAGATTGGCAGCTGATTCCACAGGAGAGGAGCTTGATAACTGAAGGCTCTGCCTCCCATTGTACTTTTGGAGATTCTAGGTATTACAAGTAATCCTGCATTTTGGGAGCATAGTGCTCTGTTAGGATAATACGGTAGTATCAGATCTTTTAAATAAAAAGGAGCCTGATTGTTTAGAGCTTTGTAAGTAAGAGGAAGGATTTTAAACTTAATTCTAAACTCTATGGGAAGCCAATGAAGGGAGGCCAGAACCGGAGAGATATGATCTCTCTTTCTAGTACCTGTTAAAACTCTTGCTGCAGCATTTTGGATCAGCTGAAGACTTTTTAAAGATGTTTTAGGACAGCCTGATAATAAAGAATTACAATAATCTAATCTCGAGCTAACAAAAGCGTGGATCAGCTTCTCAGCATCACTCTGAGACAAGATGCTCCTAATCTTGGCAATATTACGCAAATGATAGAAGGCAGTCTTAGAAACAAATTTAATATGTGAATTGAAGGACAAATCCTGATCAAAAATAACTCCAAGGTTCCTCACAGAGCTATTAAGAGAGAGTAACTGCATCCAAACTGAAAGTTTGATTTGGAAAGGAATTTCTAAGGTTTTTTGGACCAACAAGAATGACTTCAGTCTTATCTGAATTTAATAGCAGGAAATTACAAGTCATCCAAGCTTTGATTTCCTTAAGACAGGCTTCTAACTTGGCTAATTGATTACTATCATCTGGCTTCATTGACAGGTATAATTGTGTGTCATCTGCATAACAATGAAAATGTATACAGTGCTTTCTAATAATGTTGCCTAACGGAAGCATATATAAACTAAAAAGAGTAGGGCCTAGCACAGATCCCTGTGGAACTCCATGACTAAGCTTTGAGTTGAAAGAAAACTCATTATTTACATGAACAAACTGGAACCTATCAGATAAATAAGATCTAAACCACTGCAACGAAGTTCCATTAAGTCCAACATAGTGTTCTAATCTATCAAGTAGAATATTATGATCGATAGTATCAAAAGCTGCACTAAGGTCTAAAAGGACAAGTACAGAAACTAGTCCATTATCAGATGCAATGAGGAGGTCATTAGTGACCTTCGCTAAGGCTGTTTCAGTACTATGATGGATTCTAAACCCGGATTGAAACTCTTCAAGTAAACCATTTCCCTGCAGGTGGTCAAATAATTGCGTAGCAACAACGCTTTCTAAGATTTTTGAAATGAAAGGGAGATTAGAGATTGGTCTACAGTTAGCTAAAGCTCCTGGATGTAGCGTTGGCTTTTTGAGTAAGGGTTTAATTACAGCTGTTTTAAAAGCCTGCGGTACATGGCCTAAAGTTAATGAAGAATAGATTATATGAAGAATAAAGCTACCAATAAGTGGGAAGACTTCTTTAAATAACCTGGTAGGAATAGGGTCTAAAAGACAAGTTGAAGGTTTGGATGAGGAAACTATTTTGTCTAACTCACAAAGGTCGATTGGAGTAAACTCATCAAGACAGACATCAAAAGAAGGAGTTGTAGTAGTTACAGTATTTAAGTTAACTGTGGGAAGAATCTGATTGATTTTATCTCTGATGGATGAAATTTTATTATTGAAAAAGTTCATAAAGTCCTGACTAGTAAGCTCTAAGGGAATGCTAGGATTGACAGAGTCCTGACTCTTTGTCAACCTGGCTACAGTACTGAAAAGAAACCTGGGATTATTCTTGTTCTCTTCTATTAATGCAGAGTAATAACTTGTTCTAGCTTTTCTAAAAGATTTTTTATAAATTAAAAGATGATTTCTCCAAGCTAAATAGATTTCATCTAAATTAGTAGATGACATAACGCACGGCTCAGGAGACGCACACACACAGGCTCAGAGTAGTTCAAATAGTTTATTAACAACGGGCGTGAATGAGTGCGTGTCTGCGGGGTGTAAATGTGTTGGTGGCGGTGTCCGCTTCAGACACAGAGGCAGGTGACCGTACAGCCGGGCAACCCTATGGAGAAGACACAGGGAGAGGGTGACAGGCATACACCAACACAGGAGGGATTATGGCAAGAGAAGGACTTACTTGGATGACAGGTCAGCTGGCACAGCAAGGGACGAAACCCGGGAGACAGCCACCTGGAGAGCTCGGTGCAACAGCGAGGAATGGGCGTTGGAGAGAAGACGTCCGCCGCCGCCGGGAAATCCACCTGTGCACAGGGGAGCAGACTGGAGAGAGAAGGTAAGGCTTCTTACCCAAATAATTGCGCTGAAGATAGTAGATGACTCACAACGGTGAGGAACGAAGTCTGACGGCTTCAGGCCGAGCCTCCGGGCGAGGCGGCTTTTCTCCTTCGCCGCTGATGAGGATCAGGTGTGTGAGCAGGTGGCGCCGCTGATGAACGGCGCGGCGTGACAGTACTCCCCCCTCTAGCAGCGCCTCCTGGCGATGGCTTATCCGGGTGCGCTCGGTGGAAGTCCGCGATGAGCGATGGGTCCAACACAAACGACGAGGGTACCCACTGTCGATGCTCGGGCCCATAGCCCTCCCAGTCCACCAAGTACTGCAACCCACGACCCCGGCGTCGAGAGTCCAGGATGGAAGCGACAGATCAGGCCGGATGGCCATCAATCATCCGGGGCGCGGGTTGCGCAGCAGGAGGGGGGCAAAGGGGGTCGGTGACCGCCAGCTTCACCTTCGACACGTGGAAGGTGGGATGGATGCGGAGGGAGGGGGGAATAGCCACGCGCACAGCCACCGGGTTGATGATCCGGGTGATGGGATAGGGACCCATGAAGCGCTGTGCCAGCTTTCTCCTCTCACCTTTTAGGGTGACGTCCTGGGTGGAAACGTAGACACGTTGCCCAACTCTGTACGCCGGGGCAGGTCTTCTATGCCGGTCCGCCACAGTCCTGTTGCGCTCCGCTGTGCGTAAAAGCGCCTTGCGCGCAGCAGCCCAGATGGAGCGGAACTGCCTGAGATGAGCTCTAACCGAGGGGACGGTCACCTCACTCTCCTGCTCTGGAAACAGCGGGGGGTCGTAACCCAGGGACGCCTTGAATGGAGACATCCCCGTAGCAGAAGAGCGAGCGGTATTATGAGCATACTCGACCCAGGCGAGATGGTTGCTCCAGGACGTTGGTTTAGATGAGGTCACACAGCGGAGCGCAGCCTCCAGCTCCTGGTTGGTCCGCTCACACTGCCCGTTGGACTGGGGGTGATGGCCGGAGGAGAGGCTCACCTTGGCTCCGATGGCGTTACAGAACGACCTCCAAACCTCGGATGAAAATTGGGGACCCCGGTCCGAGACCACGTCCACCGGAATCCCGTGCAGCCTGACCACGTGTTGGACAAGGAGACCCGCCGTCTCCAGGGCAGTAGGGAGACCTCGCAGGGGGACGAAGTGCGCCGCCTTGGAGAAACGGTCCACGATGGTCAGGATGGAGTCAAAGGAGTTGGAAACGGGGAGACCGGTGACGAAATCCAACGCGATGTGCGACCAGGGCCTGCCAGGAACGGGCAGGGGCTGGAGCAGACCCGCTGGAGGGGCGTTTCCCGACTTGCAGGTGGCACAGATAGGGCAAGCCCGGGCGTAGCGGGCCGCGTCCCTCCGCAGGCCTGGCCACCAAAAGGACCGTTGGAGGAGGTTGATCATCCGGGAGGTGCCGGGATGACAGGTGAGCCGGGAGGTGTGGAGCCAGTGGATGACCTCTCCTCGGACCGCAGATGGCACGAACAGTCTTCCCTCCGGTCCGCCGCCAGGATCAGGTTCCACCTCCTGCGCCTTCCGGATCTTGCTCTTGATGTCCCAAGAGATGGCACCCACGACGCACGACCTGGGCAGGATGGTGTGGGGCGTCTCCTCAGCCCCCACGGGGGTAAACTGCCTAGAGAGGGCATCAGGCAGGCCGTTCTTGGAGCCTGGCCTGAAGGTGATGGTAAAATGGAACCTGGCGAAGAACAAAGACCAGCGCGCCTGGCGGGCGTTCAGGCGCTTGGCAGATCGTAAATATTCCAAGTTCTTGTGGTCCGTCAGGACCACGAACGGCAGGTCCGCCCCCTCTAGCCAGTGGCGCCACTCCTGTAAGGCGAGTTTGATGGCCAGGAGCTCCCTGTCCCCCACATCGTAGTTCCTCTCCGCCGGGGACAAGCGCTGGGAGAAGAAGGCACAGGGTCGTTTGGCGCCATCGTCCGGTGACCGCTGGGATAGAACTGCTCCCACTCCCGTGTCCGAGGCATCCACCTCCACTATGCACTGCAGCGCGGGGTCGACCTGGCGAAGAACCCGGGAGGAGGAGAATTCCGCCTTCAGCGCCTTAAAGGCAGCAGCGACCTCCTCTGTCCACCGGAAAGGGACCTTCGGGGACGTGAGGCGGGTCAGCGGTCCGACGATCGAGCTGAAGTTGGGCACAAAGCGGCGGTAGAAATTGGCGAAGCCAACAAATTGTTGCACCTGCTTCCGGGATGCGGGAGTAGGCCACTCCACCACCGCCTTCACCTTCTCTGGGTCTGGAAGCACCTGGTCTTGAGAGATGATAAATCCCAGGAAGGATGTGGTCCTAGCGTAGAATTCGCACTTCTCAGCCTTCACGTAGAGCCGATTCTCCAGCAGTCTTTGGAGGACCCGCCTCACATGGACCTGGTGCTCGTCCCTGGACCTGGAGAAGATAAGGATGTCGTCCAGGTAGACGAACACGAAGAGGCCGATGAAATCCCGGAGGACATCGTTGATGAGGCGCTGAAAGACGGCAGGAGCGTTGGTTAACCCGAACGGCATGACTAGGTATTCAAAGTGGCCGTTCGGGGTACGGAAGGCTGTCTTCCACTCATCTCCCTCCCGGATCCTGACGAGGTGGTAAGCGCTGCGTAGATCCAGCTTGGTAAACCAGGTCGCCCCCTGGAGGGAGTGGAAGGCAGTGTCCATGAGGGGCAGGGTGTAACGGTCCCTCTCAGTGATGTCGTTGAGCGCACGGTAGTCTATGCAGGGGCGGAGGGACCCGTCCTTTTTCCCGACGAAGAAGAACCCTGCCCCCACGGGTGACGACGATGGGCGAATTATCCCAGCGCTCAGTGATTCCTTCAGGTAGGTGTTCATTGTCTCCTTCTCTGGCGCAGACAGGCTGTAGAGCCGACCAGAAGGTAAGGGGGCCCCCTGGCGGAGGTTGATGGCACAGTCATAGGGCCGATGAGGGGGAAGAGACATAGCTTTCGCCTTGCTGAACACCATACCCAGGTCGTGAAATTCCGGAGGCACCAGAGACAGGTCCGGGGGTGCTGCGTCCGCCACAGGGGGGGAAGCGGACGGGGAGCAGGCAGCGGACTGAAGGCAGGTGCCCATACAAAACGTGCTCCATGCCGCTACCCCAGCTGACTTCCAGTCCAGGACAGGGTTGTGGAGGCGTAGCCAGGGATACCCCAGGATGACGGGCGACACAGAGTTGGGCAGGACGTAGAAAACCATCTCCTCCCGGTGGTTCCCTGAGATGATGACCGGGACGGGGACGGTCTGATGTGAGACTCTCCCAAGGGAGGCACGAGAGAGATTGACCAGGGAGATGGGGTTTCTCAGTGCCTGACAGCGGATGCCCAATCGGGTTGCCAGGCTTTGTGAAATGAAGCTGCCTTCTGCGCCCGAATCCACCAGTGCGTGGGTGAGATGCCCAGTGGGGTTGTGGCAGAAACGGATGGGCAGCTTCAATTGGGTGAGGGGATTTGGCCGATTGACGTCCGTGAGGCCCCCTACAGTGACTCGCGGACCCCGCCGTTTGGCTTCAGCGGACAAAGCTCCACCGTGTGCTGATTGTCTCCGCAATACATGCAGAGACCCAACTCACGGCGGCGTTGTCTCTCTGCCGGGGAGAGCTTTGTCCAGCCCGTCACCATCGGCTCCGACTCCTCGGGGCGCGATGGTGGCGTCGTCGCCAGGGGGCGAACTTGGGGCAGGCGCAGCGAGGCTCCCCGAGGGCGAGAAGTAGACGACTTCCGTCCTGAGGAGCGCTCGCGCAGCCTGTTGTCCAAGCTAATGGCTAGTGAGGTTAGCTCCGCTAGCGTTCCGGGGACATCCCGTCCAGCCAGTTCATCCCTCAGATCGTCATTGAGGCTGCGGAGGAACAGGCCACAGAGGGAACGTTCGTCCCAGCCCAATTCCTCCGCTGCTACCCGGTAGTCGATAGCATAGTCCGCGGCTGACCGGCTTCCCTGCTGGAGAGCGAGAAGCCGATCGACCTGGACCGTCTCGGTGCGAGAATGGTCGAACACCTCCAGGAAGCGCCTCACGAACTCGGCATAGGTGAGGGTGGCATAACTGGGTCTCGCCATTATAGCGTAGGCCCAGGTTAAAGCGCGCCCCTCCAGAAGGTTACCTATGTAGCCGATTCGGCTGTGATCTGAGGGAAAGTCCCCGGGCACACGGTCGAACACGGACTCACACTGCATCACAAACCCCCGCGCTCCGCCGAGCTTTCCGCTAAAGCGAGCGGGGGTCGGAATTGGTGTGAGACGGGCCGGTGCCACTGGAGCTGGCTGAACGGCCGCAGGAACAGCAGGAGCTGCGCCACCCTGGGGAGCCGGGGGGAACGGCTGCTGGGGGTCCAGACGGTCCAATCGGTTTGTTATTGCAACTAATTGGTTCAGGATCACCTGTTGTTGATAAGCGATCTGATCTACTCGAACCTCGAGAGTGGTAAGACGGTGTGCGAGCCCGCCGTCTGCCGAGCCGCTCTGCTGAAGCCGTACTGACATAACGCACGGCTCAGGAGACGCACACACACAGGCTCAGAGTAGTTCAAATAGTTTATTAACAACGGGCGTGAATGAGTGCGTGTCTGCGGGGTGTAAATGTGTTGGTGGCGGTGTCCGCTTCAGACACAGAGGCAGGTGACCGTACAGCCGGGCAACCCTATGGAGAAGACACAGGGAGAGGGTGACAGGCATACACCAACACAGGAGGGATTATGGCAAGAGAAGGACTTACTTGGATGACAGGTCAGCTGGCACAGCAAGGGACGAAACCCGGGAGACAGCCACCTGGAGAGCTCGGTGCAACAGCGAGGAATGGGCGTTGGAGAGAAGACGTCCGCCGCCGCCGGGAAATCCACCTGTGCACAGGGGAGCAGACTGGAGAGAGAAGGTAAGGCTTCTTACCCAAATAATTGCGCTGAAGATAGTAGATGACTCACAACGGTGAGGAACGAAGTCTGACGGCTTCAGGCCGAGCCTCCGGGCGAGGCGGCTTTTCTCCTTCGCCGCTGATGAGGATCAGGTGTGTGAGCAGGTGGCGCCGCTGATGAACGGCGCGGCGTGACAGTAGAGCGCCATTTTCTTTCTAATTGACGAGTCTTCTGTTTTAAGCTACGAGTTTCTGTGTTGAACCAAGGAGTTAGAAATCTCTGATTAGACTTTTTCTTTTTTAAGGGGGCCACCAAGTCTAGAGCCTGATGCAGAGAAGCTGAAACACTATCCACCATGTTATCAATTACAGAAGGAGCAAGCTGTCTATAGCTTATTTCCTTTGTGTTGACACATGGCATAGAAGAAACAACCTGCATAAATTTGGAAACAGCATCATCTGAGAGGCATCTACTGTAATAATATTTTTCTTTAGGAGCCAAATAGTCAGAAATAGTAAAATCAAAGGTTAACAGACAATGGTCTGACAGTACAGGGTTATGAGGAGACACTACAAGATTTTCTATTTCTATGCCATATGTCAGAACAAGGTCCAATGTATGGTGGAGGTAATGAGTAGAATTTCCTACTTTCTGAGAAAACCCAATCGAGTCTAATACTGAATTAAACGCCACATTAAGGCAGTCACTATCTACATCCACATGTACATTAAAGTCCCCTACTATAATTATTCTATCAGATTTCAGTACGAAATCAGCTAAGAAATCAGCAAATTCGGATAAAAATTCTGAGTAGGTTGATGGGGGACGATAAACTATGGCAAATAAAATTGGGTTTAACCTAAAATTGCTAAAGTGCCCAATACTGAGGACCAGGCCCTCAAAGGAATTATAACATGTTTTTTGCTTTACATTAACTAGTAATTTGGAATGGTAAATTGCTGCTACTCCTCCTCCACGACCAGAACTTCTGGGATTTTGACAGTTTAAATAACCAGAGGGAGTTGATTCATTTAAACCAACATAATCCTCTTGCCCTAACCAAGTCTCTGTAAGGGAAATTAAATCAATCTGATGATCAATTAACAGATCATGGACTAACAGAGACTTGGGAGTTAGAGACCTAATATTTAATAAACCACATTTAATTTTTAAATTATGAGGAGGAACAGAGGCCAAATCATTCAATTTAGTGGCTTTATGTTTAATTTGAGTTTTACCAATATTTTGCTTTATCACTTTGGGATGCTTATACATTATATTTTTATTCACTTTGGAGGGAGCAGACAACGATTCTCTGATGGGGAAGACAGGGGCTAAGCTGAGGGGTGGCGGATGAAGAGGAGCTGCAGAGAGGCGTGTAAGACTGCGACTCTGCTTCCTGGTCCCAACTCTGAGTAGTCAGGGTTTTAGAAATTTGGATAAAAAAGATGCCAGATTGTTAGATAAATGAGAAGCACCATCCAAAGTGGGATGAATGCTGTCTCGTCTCATAAGACCAGGTTTTCCCCAAAAAGAGCTCCAATTGTCAATGTAGCCCACGTCATTTTTAGGACACCACACAGACAGCCAGCGGTTCAAGGATGACGAGCGGCTAAACATGTCATCACTGGTCAGATTGGGGAGGGGCCCAGAGAATACTACAGTGGCAGACATCGTTTTTGCAAAGTCACACACCGATTCTATATCAAGTTTCGTGACTTCCGACTGCCGGAGACGGATGTCATTAATGCCGGCGTGAATAACAATTGTGGAATATTTACAGTTTCTTTTAGCCAGCAATTTCAAATTTGACTCGATGTCGCCTGCTCTGGCCCCAGGAATGCATTTGACTATGGCCGCTGGAGTCTCTAGGTTCACGTTTCTGACTACAGAGTCGCCAATGATCAGAGTTTTTTCCTCAGCGGGTGTGTCGCTGAGCGGGGAAAAACGATTAGAAATGTGAACTGGTTGGTGGTGAACCGGGGCTTTGCGACTAGGCTTCCTTCTCACCGTCACCCACCCAGTCTCCTCGCTGCTGAGGAGAGCCGAGGGACCGCTGACAGGGGGGCCTAAGCTAGCTAGCTCCGCTGCAGCTAATGGGCGTCTGTCAAGATTAACTGGCGCAGACGGTGTTTCAATGCAGCGGAGCCGGGATTCCAAATCAGATAACCTCGCCTCGAGTGCCTCAAAAAGACAACATTTATTACATTTACCGTTATCACTAAAGGAGGCAGAGGTGTAGCTAAACATCTGACAGAGAGAGCACACCAGAGGAGGAGAGGAAAGAGAGCTAGTAACCATAGCTAGTGTCTGGAGAGCAACCACACAGGCAAACCACACAGGGAGACAGCAAAACAGGAAGTGACGATACGTTACCACAAGGAAGTGACGATCCAACCAAGGAATGGGATTTCAGCTGTGGCCTGGGGAGAAAATCCATTTTTTTTTGACTGTCTTACTCCTGGGTGAAACAAAATGTCTTTAAGCAGAAGAATAATTATTGCTGAGCCAAAGTGAGATGATGCTACACTCGCTAGCAGGCCCGACCGGCATCCCCGCTTTTTCTTTCTCTCCCTCCTCCATCTGCGTCGCTTCCCAGGACCGACAACAATTCATGGTGATCCTGCCGGTCTACAGATAGCCTCCGGTATGTTTTGTGTGTTCTCAAAAACTGCTGTAACAGCAGACTTGTTGAAGTCCAATATTTATCAGCTCAGTACGACTGTACACAAATCCAGCTTCACACGGTCCAATATCCAAAAACAGCATATATACAAACAAAAGTAGGGAGCAAAGAGCCGCTGCGCAGACACGCACCGCCATCTTGGAAAGCCAGAAAGGCTTTTTTTTTTTTTTTTTTGCATGAATTGCTTCATTAATGTGGCACAACACAAAGGTGATCAGCCTGTGGTTCTGCTGAGGTGTTATGGGGGCCCAGGTTACTTTGATAGTGTGTCATGGCTCCCTCAGGGCCATCATCAACTACAGCTGCACGCACACCTGCTGCCAATCTCTAGCGGGCTTTATAACCGGGCCTGCCTGAGACTCGGCACGGAGCCATCTGTCATTCTCCTTTGACACGCCTCACGTCAACAGCCAAATCCCTGGCCTCATCATCGGAGTTCCTGATCTCCTCGTTGCTTCAGGTAAGCCTAATCTTAAGCTCACTTTTGTCAGTCATCTTCCCCTGTGCACAGGTGGATCTCCCCAGCGGCGGTCTAGCCTTCATCACCATTACAGGGCTACTAGCTCAATTCCCGGCATGGAGTCGGATGCTGTCTCCCTGGCTGCAGCCCTCAAGGCCAACCTGAGCATCTCCACGACCATCTGCAAAGTAAGCAACTATTACTATCAAGCTCTTTGCACAGTGGACAGAATTAACACCTCTGCTCTGTCATTATAGGGTTGCCAGGCTGAACGGCGTTCTGCTCTCCCCCGGGCACGATTCCTGAATTGCACTTCAACATCACACGCACAGCTCACACACTGTACATACACACACCCACACGAGCACTGTTAGCAATAAAAGGATAAACTGTATTCACTCGAGTCTGTGCTTTGTTCCCTGGGTCTATAATTATGTCAGTACGGCTCGGTCAGAGCGACCCAGCGAACAGCATGCTAGCACGCCAAGTTAACAACCTAGAGGCTCGGGTGGATCAATTAGCTTACCAACAACAAGTATTCCTTAGCCAGCTAACATAGATCAACAGCTGGGTGGATCATCTGGATGGGCAGCGGACGTTTCCTCCGGCCTCCAGGAGTATGCCAGCTCCCGCTAGCTCTCCTCCTAGCCAGGCTAGTCAGGTCCCCATGGCCCGGCTCACACCGGTCCCCACACCTGCTCGCTTCGGCGGCAAGCTCGGGGAGGCCCGTGGGTTTATCCTCCAGTGTGAGATGGTCTTCCAGCGGGTTCCGGGGGATTTTCCCACAGATCATAGTCGGATAGGCTACGTGGCTAACCTGTTAGAGGGTAGAGCGCTAGCTTGGGCATATGCCGTTATGGCTAAACCTAGCTATGCCAGCTTAACTTACCAGCAGTTTATTGCCGATTTTCACGAGGTATTTGACCATTCCGACCGTGATAGCATGCTAACCACACGGCTGTTAAATCTTCGACAGGGGGGCAGGTCCGTGGCTGACTATGCTGTCGATTTTCGGGTGGTAGCCGCGGAGGTTGGGTGGGAGGATGCCTCGCTCTGTAGTATATTCATTCGGAGCCTAAGCCCTAGCCTACGGGATGAGCTAGCCCGTTTAGATAAGCCAGAGAGACTCACAGAGCTAATCTCCCTAGCTATCAATTTGGATAACAGGCTGAGTTTTTCCGCTCCTCCCAGTCATCTCAATTGGCCCTGCCTTCACCTGAAGCTCTAGACGGGCAGGAAGCTATGGTAGTAGGGTGCTCTAAGATTTCTTTAGCTGAGAAGCAGCGCCGCAGGGAGCTAGGGCTTTGCATGTACTGCGGTAGTGATGAGCATGAGGTAGAGAGTCGCCCCGTTCGGCCAAAGAGAGGGGTCCGTGCATCGCAGTAGGGGGACTCATGGACTCGTCTTGGCCTAATCCCCTCACCAAATGCCTCGTGCCTATTAGGTTCATTTACAAACAAACAGAATATGCCACACACGCACTGATTGACTCGGGGGCTGAGTAGAGCTTCATATCGGGGGACCTGGCAACCCGATTAGGGCTTCCCCGCCATCCACTCCAGTCACCCCTTAAGCTCATTGCCCTATCTAAGACCCCCTTGGCAACGATTTCCCAACAGACTGCCCCGGTGTCAGTTATTGTGTCCGGCAACCATCGGGAGGACCTACGCTTGTTGGTGCTGCCCTCTTCAACATTTCCAGTTATCTTGGGTTACCCCTGGCTCCGGCTCCACAATCCCTTGTTTGATTGGCGGCCAGGGAGTGTTACGTCATGGAGCTCGTTCTGCCTCAGTGCCTGTCTGCAGTCTGCTGCATGCGCCCCGTCAGTGTCTCTGGCCCCTCACGCCCCTCCTCCCCCTGATTTGTCCAAAGTGCCGTCTGAGTACCACGACCTGGGGGCGGTATTTAGTAAGTCACAGGTGCTGTCCCTCCCCCCCCACCGCCCTTATGACTGTGCAATCTCCGGGCTGGTGCCCCGCTGCCGTTGAGCCGCCTCTACAGCCTGTCTGCTCCGGAGCGGGAGGCGATGGATACCTATATCAAGGAGTCACTCAGCTCGGGCATTATCCGTCCGTCTTCTTCGGCGGTGGGGGCAGAATTCTTCTTCGTGGGCAAGAAGGATGGCTCCCTGCAGCCATGTATCGACTTCAGGGGTCTCAACGATATCACGGTAAAGGACAAATACACCCTTCCCCTCATGGACACAGCATTCGACTCCCTCCAGGGGGCCTCGTGTTTCATCAAGCTCGACCTCCGCAATGCTTACCACCTCATACGGATCAAGGAGGGAGACGAGTGGAAGATGGGATTCCGGACCCCAAGCGGCCACTTCAAGTACCTCGTGATGCCGTTTGGGTTGACCAACGCGCCGGCTGTCTTCCAGCGCCTCATAAATGATGTTCTCCGGGACTTCCTTAGCTCCGTCTTCGTCTACCTGGATGACATTCTCATCTTCTCGCAGTCTCTGGATGAGCATCGGGTCCACGTGAGATGGGTCCTCCAACGGCTCCTGGAGAAAAAACTGTTTGTTAAAGCTGAGAAATGTGAGTTCCACGCCAACACAACTTCGTTTCTCGGTTTCATAATCTCCCATAACCAGGTTCTCCCCGACCCTGAGAAGGTCGGGGAGACCTTCGTCTCCTCCTTCCTTGACCCCCTCGTCAAGGAAGCAACTCCAGCAGTTCCTGGGGTTCGCCAATTTTTATTGCCGCTTTGTGCCAAACTACAGCGTGATCGCTCTCCCCTTAACCCGTCTCACGTCCCCCAAGGTGGCTTTCTGGTGGACAGAGGAGGCTGCAGCGGCATTGGTTGAGGTGGACGCTTCTGATTCCAGGGTGGGGGCAGCTCTCTCCCAGCGCTCTCCCGTGGACGGGGTGGTCCGCCCCTACGCTTTCTTCTCACACCGTCTGTCCCCGGCTGAGAGGAACTACGACATCGGCGACAGGGAGCTCCTGGCAGTGAAGCTCGCTCTGGAGGAATGGCGTCACTGGTTGGAGGGGGCCTCTCAACCTTTCATAGAATGGACTGATCATAAAAACTTAGAATACCTGAGGACCGCCAGGCGGCTGAACTCCCGGCAGGCCCGTTGGTTACCATTTTTTAGGCGCTTTAACTTCACGATCATCTGTCGCTCTGGGGTTAAGAACGTCAAACCAGACGCCCTCTCCAGGCAGTTTGCTGCAGATGTGACTGAGGGCCACGAACACACCACCCTTCCAGCGTCTTGTGTCGTTGGTGCCCTCTCGTGGGGCATCAGGGAGAAGGTCTTGAAGGCGCAGGAGGCTGAGCCTGATCCTGGAGGTGGACCCGCAGAGCGGCTGTTTGTCCCCATGTCAACTTGAGTCAACTTGGCAGTCCAGTTGCAACTTGCAACAGTCAACTTGGCAGACTGCCACCCGCAGAGCTCTCCTTCACACAGCCGAACGCAACACCAGGACGGCTAATCGCCGCAGGAGACTGGCTCCCCAGTACCAGGTGGGTCAACAGGTATGGCTGTCTACACAGAACATTAATTTGAAGGCTGAAAAACGGAAGTTGGCCCAGCGTTTCATTGGCCCCTTCCCTATCACACATATTGTTAACCCTGTGGCTGTACGCCTAGCCCCCCCCTCCGCATCTGTCTGACATTTCATGTCTCCCAGGTGAAGCCCGTCTGCTGCAGCCCTCTCTGTCCCCCTCCCAAGACTCCACCTCCATCAGTATTGATTGACGGCGACCCGGCTTGGAGAGTCAACGCCGTCCTGGACGTCCACCGTTGGGGTCGTGGACTGGGAGGGCTATGGCCCTGAGTGGAGGTTCTGGGTATGTCCGTCATTCGTGCTTGATAAGCAGCTCATCAGGGACTTCCAACAGACGCACCCGTGTAGGCTGGGTCAGGTGCTCGACCCCCCATTTTTTCCCAGTCTCTTTCTTATGGTGGAGTCATGAACACTGACCTTAACTGAGGCAAGTGAGGCCTGAAGTTCTTTGGATGTTGTTGTGGATCTTTTGTGACCTCTTGGATGAGTCGTTGCTGCACTCTTGGGGTAGTTTTGGTCGGCTGGCCACTCCTAGGAAGATTCGCCATTGTTCCATGTTTTCTCCATTTGTGGATAATGGCTCTCATCATGGTTCAATGGAATGTCAAGGCTTTAGAAATGGCTAAACAACTGAACTCAGCTTTCCAAAGATGCGATAAACCACAGTTAATTTATGTTTTAACAGGGGGGCAATCACTTTTTCACAAAGGGCCATGTAGGTTTGGATTTTTTTTTTTTTTACCCTTAATAAATACCTTCAATTAAAAACTGTATTTTGTGTTTACTTGTGTTATCTTTGTCTAATGTTTATATTCGTTTGACGATCTGAAACATTTAAGTGTGACAAACATACAAAAAAATGAGAAATCAGGAAGGGGGCAAACACTTTTTCACACTACTGCATATCTGACTTCCAGTCCCACTTTATCCTTCCCAGAAGTTACATGAAATACTGCATCTTCCTTTGGTGGCACACGCCTTCATCTCTTCATGTTCACTGTCGATTATAAAAAAAAAAAAATCTAGTTTGCCTGAAGTATGACCATAAAACAATCTTACAGTTAAGAAATTCAATTTCACTTAATTACATACTATATTAATGCACATAGCTACCAGAGGACTGACCTCCGACTGTAGCTTTCACTACTTACAGTAGCTGTGTGGCCTAGGGTCAGAGAAACAGAAATAGGAACCACCCCTATATACCACATGGTGTCCCACATGCATGGAAGGGAATTAACTTACTCAACCAACGTACTATACACAGGTGGACAAAATTGTTGGTACCCCTCTGTTAATGAAAGAAAAACTCAGAATGGTCACAGAAATGCGGCGGCATGAAATAAAGCGGCGTTGTTGGAGGTTTTAAGTAGAGTTTTATTATCATACCACCGTCACGAGCTCCTCTCCCGGCGCCGTGCGTGCGCGCCGGGAGCGAGCCCACGGCTCTCAGTGAAGAAGAAGAGAGGTGGACACGTGTGTGTCTACCAGTTGCAGGATCAGAGTGAGAGAGGGAGCTGAGGAGAAAGATCAGAGAAGGCAAGGACAGCTTCAGGAAGAAGATGGAGGACAAGTTGCAACAGAGCGACATCAGCGGGGTCTGGAGAAACCTCAAAACCATCTCTGGGCTCCAGAATACCTCCTCCCAGGCCACGGGGGGCAGGGAGTGGGCGAACAACCTGAATCTGTTTTTCAATAGGTTTGACCAACCGCCCTCCCCCCTGACTGCACAACAACCACTGCTGCCTCTAAAGAAATCAAGTCCTGCTGCCCACTCCCCACTCCACCAACACCCCCCCACCCCCAACACACAGCCCCCCATTCTGACCCTGACCAGGACCCAGGTGAGGACGGAGCTGAGGAAGATCAAGGCGAGGAAGGCGTCGGGACCGGACGGCATCAGCGCAAACCTCCTCAAGTCCTGTGCAGACCAGCTGTGTGGGATTGTGACGTACATCTTCAACCTGAGCCTGAAGCTGGGGAGGGTACCACAGCTGTGGAAAACATCTTGTGTGGTACCTGTACCAAAAACTTCCCACCCCAAAGACCTGAACAGCTACAGACCGGTGGCCTTGACGTCCCACTTGATGAAGACCCTGGAGAGACTGCTCCTTGCTCACCTCCGCCCCCTGGTGGAACCAGCGATGGATCCACTCCAGTTCGCCTACCAGCATGGCATTGGGGTGGAGGATGCGGTGATCTTCCTCCTTCACCGTTCTCTGTCCCACCTGGAGAAGCCCGGGAATATGGTGAGGATCATGTTCTTTGACTTCTCCAGTGCATTCAACACCATCCAACCGATGATCCTGAAGGACAAGCTGCTGCGCGCAGGGGTGGACCAGCACCTGTCATCATGGATCCTGGACTACCTCACGAACCGGCCTCAGTTTGTGAGAACCCGGGACTGTGTGTCCGACACGATCATCAGTAGCACGGGGGCCCCCCAGGGAACGGTGCTGGCTCCCTTCCTGTTCACTCTTTATACTGCGGACTTCTCACACAACACAACACACTGCCATCTACAGAAGTTCTCTGATGACTCTGCAATCGTTGGCCTCATCTCCAATGGAGATGAAGCTGAGTACAGAGGGCTTATCCAGGACTTTGTAGACTGGTGCCATCGGAACTGCCTCCAGATCAACGCAAGGAAAACTAAGGAGCTGGTGGTGGACTGCCGCAGGCATGGGCAGCCCCTCACAGCACCAGTAAATATACAGGGAACAGACATCGAGATGGTGACATCCTATAAGTACCTGGGTGTTCATCTGAACAATAAACTAGACTGGTCACACAATACTGATGCACTCTACAAGAAGGGACAGCGCAGGCTGTTCCTGCTGAGGAGACTCAGGTCTTTTGGTGTACAAGGGGCGCTGCTGAAGACATTCTATGACACAGTGGTGGCATCAGCCATCACTTTTGGAGTGGTCTGCTGGGGCAGTGGCATTACAGCAGCTGATAGGAAGAGACTGAACAAACTGATTAACTAACTAACTAACTAACCTGCACTTATATAGCGCTTTTCTAGTCACAAAGACCACTCAAAGCGCTTTCATTAATACTAACCCTCTATTCTAAGGGCCTATAGGAAACAGATATCTAGGGACAATTTAGAACAGCCAATTAACCTAACATGCATGTCTTTGGCATGTGGGAGGAAACCGGAGAAATCCCGGAGTAAACCCACGCAACACGGGGAGAACATGCAAACTCCACACAGATCACTGTTGGTCGGGGGCTGGGATCGAACCCACAATCCCCACAATCCCCCGGCCAAGGGTAAACTGTGCTGCCGCAGTGCTAACCACTGCGCCACCGTGCAGCCATTAAGAAAGCTAGCTCTGTCCTGGGGCAGCGCCTTGATCCGGTGGAGGAGATAGGAGAGAGAAGGACGGTGGCTAAACTGTCATCTCTGCTGGAGTCCGAGTTCCACCCTATGCAGGACGTACTGAATGCACTGAGGAGCTCATTTAGCAGCAGACTACAGCATCCCAGGTGCACAACCGAGAGGTTTCGTAGGTCCTTCCTACCAACGGCTGTCAGACTGTACAACCTAAGCAGGGCTGCTCGCAGAGATAGCAAAAAGACGTAACAAACTAATAGTTTTTAAATGCAAAAGATGCAATAGACTTACACAATGGTCCCCTCCGGCATACAACTAGGAAAATACCGGTCGCTATGGAGGGTGAGAATATGTATGGGCACATAATCATACCATGTAGAATAACTAAGTAGAGGGTTATGCTGTTTCATCCCATCTAGCTACAATGCTCAGCACTGGGTGTGTTCATATTTATATATCTATATATTTATTCCATCTAGCTACAATGCTCCGCACTGTGTTTTTATATATCTATATATTTATTCCATCTAGCTACAATGCTCCGCACTGTGTGTGTTTATATACTTACATATTTATTCCACCTAGCTGCAATGCTCCGTACTGTGGGTGTTTATATATTTACATATTTATTCCATCTAGCTACAATGCTCTGCACTGTGTGTTTATATATTCATATATTTATTCCATCCAGCTACAATGCTCTGCACTGTGTCTGTGTGTGTGTGTATATATATATATATTTTATAGTAATATGTACATAAAAACATATTACTTTTATAGTAATATGTACATCCCCCCTCATGGATCGTCACCTTATCGTGGTGGGGGGGGTTTGCGTGCCCCAGTGATCCCAGGAGCTATGTTGTCCGGGGCAATTTGCCTCTGATAGGGTCTCCCAAGACAAACTGGTCCTGGGTGAAGGGCCAGACGAAGAACGATCCAACAGACTCTCATGATAAATTGTATATCAAGGATTCAGTGTACCCCGCCCGGTATGGGGTTACCGGGGCCCCACCCTGGAGCCAGGCCTGGGGGAGGGGCTCGAAGGCTAGCGTCTGGTGGCCGGGTTTCCACCCATGGGACCCGGCCGGGCTCAGCCCGAAGGAGTTACATGGGTCCGCCCTCCAGTAGGTTCACCACCTGCAGGAGGGATCATGGAAGTCCGGTGCTATGTGGATTAGGTGGCAGTCAAAGGCGGAGACCTTGGCGGACTGATCCCAAGCTTTCTAAACTGGCTTTTGGTACGTGGAATGTCACCTCTCTGGTGGGGAAGGAGCCTGAGCTGGTGTACGAGATTGAGCGATACCGGCTAGATATAGTTGGCCTCACCTCAACACACAGCTCCGGTTCCGGAACCAGTCTCCTGGAGAGGGGCTGGAGCTTGGCCTTTTCTGGAGTTGCCCCGGGCGAGAGGCGACGAGCAGGGGTAGGTATTCTTGTATCGCCCCACCTTGCTGCCTCTATATTGGAGTTTTCCCCGGTGGACGAAAGGGTTGCTTCCCTGCGCCTTCGGGTTGGGAAACGGGTCCTGACCATCATTTGTGCCTATGCACCAAATGATGTTTCAGAGTACCCACCCTTTTTGGAGTCTGTGACTGGGGTGCTGGAGGGTGCTCCTCCTGGAGACTCCATTGTCCTACTGGGGGACTTCAATGCGCACGTGGGCAACGACAGTGAAACCTGGAGGGGGGTGATTGGGAGGAACGGCCTGCCCGATCTGAACCCGAGTGGTGTTCAGTTATTGGACTTCTGTGCTAACCACAGTCTGTCTATAACGAACACCATGTTCAAGCATAAGGGTGTCCATATGTGCACCTGGCACCAGGACACCCTAGGCCGCAGGTCGATGATCGATTTTGTTATCGTATCATCAGACCTGCGACCGTATGTCTTGGACACCCGAGTAAAGAGAGGTGCAGAGCTGTCAACTGATCACCACCTGGTGGTGAGTTGGATCCGATGGCAGGGGAGGAAGCCATTCAGACCTGGTAGACCCAAACGTATAGTGAGGGTGTGCTGGGAGCGTCTGGCTGAGGCCCCTGTCCGGGAGGTCTTCAACTCCCACCTCCGGAAGAACTTCAACCACATTCCGAGGGAGTCTGGAGACATGGAGTCTGAATGGGCCATGTTCTCCACCTCTGTTGTTGAAGCGGCAGCCCAGAGCTGCGGCCGCAAGGTGGTCGGTGCATCTCGTGGTGGCAACCCCCGAACCAAGTGGTGGACACCAGTGGTGAGGGGGGCCATTAAGCTGAAGAAGGAGTCCTATCAAGCTTGGTTGGCTTGTGGGACTCCCGAAGCAGCTGAGGTGTACCGGCAGGCCAAGCGGAGTGCAGCTCGGGTGGTTGCTGAAGCAAAAACCCGGGTATGGGAGGAGTTCGGTGAGGCCATGGAACAAGACTTTCGGTCGGCTTCAAAGAGATTCTGGCAAACTGTTCGGCGGCTCAGGAGGGGAAAGCAGCTCCCCGTCCACACTGTGTATGGTGCGGATGGGACACTGTTGACTTCAACTGGGGATATCGTCGGGCGGTGGAAGGAATACTTCGAGGATCTCCTCAATCCCACTGATACGCCTTCCACAGAGGAAGCAGGGTTTGGGGACGAGGGGGATGACTCGCCTATCACAGGGGCTGAGGTCGCCAAGGTGGTTAAAAATCTCCTTGGTGGCCGGGCCCCGGGGGTGGACGAGATTCGCCCCGAGTACCTCAAGGCCCTGGATGTTGTTGGGTTGTCATGGTTGACACGCCTCTGCAACATTGCGTGGAGGTCGGGGGCAGTGCCTTTGGCATGGCAAACCGGGGTGGTGGTTCCTCTCTTCAAAAAAGGGGACCGGAGGGTGTGCTCCAACTTTAGAGGGATCACACTCCTCAGCCTCCCTGGGAAGGTCTATGCCAAGGTATTGGAGAGGAGAGTCCGGCCGTTGGTCGAACCTCGGATTCAGGAGGAGCAATGTGGTTTTCGTCCTGGCCGTGGCACATCGGACCAGCTCTTTACCCTCTCGAGAATTCTTGAGGGTTCGTGGGAGTTTGCCCAACCAGTTTACATGTGTTTTGTGGACTTGGAGAAGGCATTTGACCGCGTCCCTCGTGGATTTTTGTGGGGGGTGCTTCGGGAGTATGGGGTATCGGGCTTGTTGTTACGAGCTATTCGGTCTCTGTACGACCGTTGTGAGAGTTTAGTTCGCATTGCCAACACTCGGTCGGAGTCATTCCCAGTGAGAGTTGGACTCCGCCAGGGCTGCCCTTTGTCACCGGTCCTGTTCATAATTTTTATGGACAGGATTTCTAGGCGCAGCCAGGGAATGGAGGGTGTCATGCTTGGTGACCACAGGATCTCATCTCTGTTGTTTGCAGATGATGTTGTCCTGTTGGCTTCATCCAGCAATGACCTACAGCTCTTGCTGGGACGGTTTGCCGCTGAGTGTGAAGCGGCTGGGATGAGAATCAGCACCTCCAAGTCCGAGTCCATGGTCCTCAGCCGGAAAAAGGTGGATTGTCCTCTCCGGGTTGGGGACAGGCTCCTGCCCCAAGTGGAGGAGTTTAAGTATCTTGGGGTCTTGTTCACGAGTGAGGGGAAAATGGAGCGAGAGATCGACAGACGGATTGGAGCAGCATCTGCAGTGATGCGGACGTTGTACCGGTCTGTTGTGGTGAAGAGGGAGCTTAGTTCTAAGGCAAAGCTGTCGATTTACCAGTCAATCTACGTTCCTACTCTCACCTATGGTCACGAGCTTTGGGTAATGACCGAAAGAACGAGATCGCGGATACAAGCGGCTGAAATGAGCTTTCTCCGTAGGATTGCTGGACTCACCCTCAGAGATAGGGTGAGGAGCTCAGTCATCCGGGAGAGGCTCAGAGTAGAACCGCTGCTCCTCCACATTGAAAGGAGTCAGTTGAGGTGGTATGGGCATCTGATTAGGATGCCTCCTGGACGCCTCCCACTTGAGGTGTTTCAGGCACGTCCCACTGGGAGGAGACCCCGGGGCAGACCCAGGACTCGGTGGAGAGACTATGTCTCCCAGCTAGTCTGGGAACGCCTTGGTATCCCCTCTGAAGAGCTGGAGCAGGTGGCTGGGGAGAGGGAAGTCTGGGCTTCTCTGCTTGAACTGCTGCCTCCGCGACCCGGACCTCCGGAAAAGCGGTAGAAGATGGATGGATGGATGGATGGATGGATGGATGGATGGATAATATGTACATATGTATATTAGCTGCTCTTGCTTGCTTGTTTTTTTTTTTCTTGCCTTCTGATTGTTGCTTTGAGTGTTGCTATCCCTGTGCTGTTGCAATCCTGGAATTTCCCCGTTGTGGGACTAATAAAGGCTTATCTTATCTTATCTTATCTGAAATAACTTGAATCTGACAAAAGTGGTCATAAATAAAAAATTCTGTGAAAATGACTTCCGGTTATGGCGGCTACGTAGAAGGACACGTCTCACTCTGCTCTGCTCCTAGAGATAAAAAAATCGGCAAATAACTCTCTTATTTGGAACAGAACCTATCCCAGCGTTTGGGCAAGGATATGCCAGTGAAGACTAAGGCTGGGAAATCAGGTGGAGGAAAAACTGAACCGCCGAAGCAGTCCAAATTAACGGACTTTCACGTCTGTGGCGCAGCAGAAAAAGCTCCAGATATGGCGGAGGAAGCTAGCGGTAGTGCGGTGACTGCCGGCGACGGCACAGGTGCGGTGCTCGCTGCCATTAGCTCAATGAGAGCAGACTTTTCTGCTAAATTTGACGGGATTATAGCAGCGATAGAGGGAATGAGAAAGGAATTGGGTGACTGTGTGGAACGAGTGGCGCAGGTGGAGCTTCGAATCTCCAGTGCTGAGGATGACATCACCAGCCTTCAATTAAAGGTGTGCACTTTGGGAAAAAAAAAATGTCTGGAAGATAATGTCCTGGACTTGGAGTCCCGGTCGAGATGAACAACCTGAGGCTGGTGGGTCTACCAGAGGGAACCGAGGGTCGGGACCCATGTTCCTTTTTGGAAAAGTGGATTCCAGAAGCACTGAACAATGCGGAGCTGCAATCATCAGTCGTTCTAGAAAGCGCCCACCGAATTGGCCCACTGAGAGATAATAAGGCACCACCGAGGACGTTAATTATGAAGTTCCTCAGCTACAGAGACAGGATGACGATCTCCAATGCTGCGCGAGCCAAAGGAGAAATTAAATACCAGGATCAACAGGTGCGGTTCTACCCAGATTTAGCCACAGGAATCCAACAATTAAGGAAACAGTTTGACCCCGTCCGTAAAGAGCTGCGCAACCTTGGGATTCGTTATGGAGTGATTCACCCTGCAAGACTGTTGGCCACGTATAAGGGCAGAACACACATCTTCAAGACCCCTGAGGAGGCACAGGAGTTCATCAAGAAGATCCAAGTAGAGACTGGTGGGAGCTAAGCATGAACAAAATATAAGGTAGAATATTTAAGCATTTGCACAGGCATCTAACTGATCTGAAGCATATAACAAGTTTACAAAATATAGATTGTATTACATATTTAAAAAAAACAAACAAAAACCTATGATGTACGAAGTTGCTATAAAATTTTGGAGTTAAGTTGGAAAACTACAGAAGAGAGTTAATGTTACGTCATTTAAAGCAGTAGAGTTAGGGTGATTGGGAGGATGAAGAAGGAGTGGCTTTGGCTGTTCCTCGTGGGTGTGGAGCGGTCGATGGCTATATCGGGAGACAGAATTTTTCTTTTGATTTTGTGGGGATTACCACGAATGTGGGAAGGGGGAATTTGTTTGTGTGTAGTTTGTAGGATGAATGTTCAACCACTCATGTTTTTGCTTCTCTGTGTGAGCATGTTTACACTGCGAGGTAATCCCAAACTCCCTATTGATCATAGACCAAAGCGTTAATCTTAATTTAACTTCATGGAATTGCAGAGGTCTACAAAATTTAAAAAAAACTTAAACAAGTTATGAATAAAATAAAAGACATAGGTTCAAAAATTGTGTTTTTACAAGAAACTCATCTAATAGAGGAGGATGTAAAAAGAATTAGGAGTAGATGGCAAGGAAGTGTATTCACCTCATCATTTTCATCCCGAGCCAGGGGAGTTATGACTCTCATACATAAATCAGTCCCATTTCAAGTGAAAAATGTAATTGGAGACAAATTTGGAAGATATCTAATCATTCAAGGATCTTTGCTATTAGAAAATATAAATCTGGTGAACTTATACGGTCCCAATATAGATGATCAAAAGTTCTTTGCTAATTTATTTCTTATCATCACTTACAGGACAACAAATAATAGCATGGGATTTTAATTGTATATTGAATCCCGGTATAGATAGATCAACAGGACTGGACTGTACGCACAATGGATGCAGGATGATCATTAATCATTTTATGAAAGAATTGAGATTGCTAGATATATGGAGAGAAATGAAACCACAAGTTAAAGCCTACTCTTGTTATTCTAATACCTACAAGACATTCTCACGTATTGACTATTTTTTGATCTCCACAGAATTAAGGTCCAAGATTCAAAACTGCTTTTATGATAATATTGTGATCTCTGATCATGCACCCTGTTGTCTCATATATGTAAATAAGAAATTGACAAAGGAACCAGGTAGGTGGCAAATTTCAGCATAAATGGCTTCAGGATGAGGAATTTGTTATGTACATAGAAAAACAGATGAGTTCTTTGATATCAATACTACACAAACATCAGCATGTATAAAGTGGGAGGCTTTCAAAGCTTTTATTAGGGGACATATTATTAGTTATACAGGTTCAAAATCTAAGAAGACTCGAGAGGAGAGAGTCCAATTGGAACATAAACTAAAAATTCTTCAAGAAAAAGTGTATGCAGGAAGTGACCCAAAGTTAGAGAACGAATTACTGATTCTGAGAGCTGAATATGACCAAAAAATCAGCGAATAGAGCTGCCTCGAGTCTTCTAAGATTGAAGCAATCTTTTTATGAACAAGGTGAAAAATCAGGAAAATTATTGGCATGGCAGATTAAACAATTAGAATTTAAAACACCAATTACCAGTATTATAAGTAACAGACAGGTAGTTGTAGATCATTTAGAAATTAATAGAGCCTTTAGAGATTACTATGAAAAATTATATGATACAAAAAATGAAACTGACTTAACAAAACTAAATGGGTTTTTGGATGGACTATCTATACCGTGTATTCCAAATGAAAACAGGGAGATACTGGAGTCTAAAATTAGTCAAGAAGAAGTTGGGCTAGCCATTGATAATATGAAATCAGGAAAAAGTGCAGGACCAGATGGTCTTCCAGTTGACCTTTATAAAAAATTTAAGAATAAATTAATAAAACCTTTTTTGGAAATGGTTTCAGAAGCATTTCAAAATAGTAATTTACCACCATACATGAATAATGCCTTAATTATACTGTTGTCAAAACCAGGTAAACCCTCTAATAAATGTGAAAATATGAGACCAATAAGCCTATTAAATGCTGACCTTAAGATAATCTGTAAAATTTTAGCAAGACGAATACAAGAAATTTTACCAAATATTATTAACCGAGATCAGAATGGCTTTATAAAGGGAAGACGAGGCTTCCATAATGTAAGAAGACTATTTAATATTATGTATTCTAATAAAGAAGCACCGGATACAGCTCTCCTATCATTGGACACCGAAAAGGCCTTTGATAGGGTCGAATGGCCCTTTCTTTTTGAAGTCTTACAAAGGTTTGGACTTGGAAATAATTTTATAAAATGGGTTCAGATAATATATAATAATGCTACAGCAGAAATCCTAACAAATAGCAATATCTCAAAATCAATAAAAATCAATAGAGGATGTCGACAAGGCTGTCCACTTTCACCTTTACTGTTTACTATGGCAATTGAACCTTTAGCGATGGCAGTACGTTTACATTCACAAATATATGGAATTAAAGTTGGACCAACAGAACATAAAATCTCCCTGTATGCCGAATCTTAAGAAATCAATTCCGACCTTGTTGAATTTAATAAAGAATTTTGGGGAAATATCAGGATATAAAATAAATAAAACTAAATCTTCAATATTAATGCTAAATGAGACCCAGAGAAATCACCCAGCTCCTGAGGCAAATCAATTCAATGTTGTAAATCAGTTTAAATATTTAGGAATTCAAATTGTGCCTAAGCTAGAATTAGTCACCAGTGCCAACTATGAAGCCTTATGACAGACATTAATGAGTTAATTCAGAGATGGATGTCATTATCAATGTCGATGATAGGGAGAATCAATATACTTAAAAGTAATATCTTACCTAAAATACTTTATTTATTTCAATACATTCCTTTACCACCACCTTCAGATCTATTCTCAAGAATTAAAAAAAAGTTAGTGGAATTTATATGGAACAACAGGAAGGCTAGATTACGTCTGTCCTTACTATATTTACCATTTGATCGTGGAGGTCTGAAATGTCCAAACTTTATGTTGTATTACTGGTCAGCACAACTGAGGTCTATGACATATTATTTTTCATCAAATGATCTGCCTCACTGGACTGAAATGGAATCATACAATTTACCTTTACCTCTTCCCATATTCATATACTCAGATTCGGCAAAAAAATTACAGAAACAAGTTAAAAATCCATTTGTAAAGCATATGATCAAAATATGGTGTGAAACTAAAAAATATTTAAAAGAACCACACTTATTGTCACAATTTAGCCCAATATGGGGTAATCAATATTTTAAACCAGGGAGAGCGGATGCTGTATTTAAAGTATGGAATTTAAAAGGGATTCAAAAGATTCAAGATTTATATATGTCATGTTCAGATAATATGTCTTTTGAAGAGCTGAGGATCAAATTTAATCTTAATAGAACACATTTTTTAAATATCTTCAGCTTAGGAACTTTATTCGATCAAATCAAAATAATGCTGTCACTCGACCTATTTATTCATCCTTGGAAAAAATTTTGACGAAAGATAGTAAGAGAAAGGGTATTATTTCAGAATTTTATAACTCATTGACATTATCCTCAAGTGAAAACTCACAGAAAAGATTGAATTATTGGAAAGGAGACTTGCAAACTGAAATTTCAGAGGAACAATGGGAATTGGCTTGTACAGAAGCTCAAACCAAATCAATAAATGTACGTCTTAAATTGATACATTTTAAATGGTTAATGCAGATGTATGTTACACCGGTTGAATTAAATAGATATAACAAAAACATACCAGATACGTGCACAAAATGCATGGAAAGTAAAGGAACCCTATTTCATTGTGTATGGGAATGTAGAAAAAATAGAATGTTTTGGGAAGAGGTGAGGGTAACAATTGAAAAAATAATTTCAAAACAAATCATATTGAATCCTAAATTGTTTTTGTTGGGTCTGTACCCAGAAAAGCATAACTTTAATAAAAGTGAAAGAGCATTCATAGACCTCAGTTTGGTTAATGCCAAAAAATGTATTGCACTATTGTGGAAAAAGACTCATAGACCAGATGTGACTCAGTGGTTAAGACAGATGTTAACAAACCTTCCACTAGAAAGAATAACATACATATTGAAATCAAAGGAAATTGTGTTTGAGAATATATGGAGACCTTTCATTGATTATGTAAAGAATTTAAACATAACTTTTGAAGAAGAAGGTGAATGATGTGTGTGGACCTTGTAAATTCCAAACTGGTGAATGTATAATATGTATACTTATGTAATGGATTGCCTAGACTAAACAGAGGAGCATTGTTGAAGACCTGCCTTAGTTAGTGGTTGTTGGTGTTTTTAGTATAATTTTTTTTTTATTATTATTACTTTAGTGTTAGTGTTTGATTGTTTGTGTTATGTTTGTAAAAAAAAAGGTTCAATAAAAATATTGTGGAAAAAAAAAATTCTGTGAAAATTAACCAATGAAAATCAGACAATGCTTTTGAATTGTGTTTCAACAGAATTATTAAAAAAAAAAAAAAAAAAAAAACAAACTCATGAAACAGGCCTGGGCAAAAATGATGGTACCCTTAACTTAATATTTTGTTGCACAACCTTTTGAGGCAATCACTGCAATCAAACAATTTCTGTAACTGCTCATGAGGAGTGGGCCAAAATACCTGCTGAGAGGTGCAGAAGTCTCATTGACAAACTGCTCCAGTTGTCTCAGGTTTGAAGGGTGCCTTCTCCAGACGGCATGTTTCAGCTCCTTCCACAGATGTTCAATAGGATTTAGATCAGGGCTCATAGAAGACCACTTTAGAATAGTCCAGTGTTTCACTCTTAGCCATTCTTGGGTGTTTTTAGCTGTGTGTTTTGGGTCATTATCCTGTTGCAAGACCCATGACCTGCAACTGAGACCAAGCTGTCTGTCACTGGGCAGCACATTTCTCTCTAGAATACCTTGATAGTCTCGGGATTTCATTGTACCCTGCACAGATTCAAGACACTCTGTGCCAGATGCAGCAAAGCAGTCCCACAACATAACAGAACCTCCTCCATGTTTCACAGTAGGGACAGTGTTCTTTTCTTGGTATGCTTCATTTTTGCGTCTGAACATAGAGCTGATTGGCCTTGCCAAAAAGTTCCAGTTTTGTCTCGTCTGTCCATAGGACATTCTCCCAGAAGCTCTGTGGCTTGTCAACATGCAGTTTGGCAAATTCCAGTCTGGCTTTTTTATGATTTGTTTTCAACAGTGGTGTCCTCCTTGGTCATCTCCCATGAAGTCCACTTTGGCTCAAACAACGACTGATGGTGCGATCTGACACTGATGTACCTTGACCTTGGAGTTCATCAAGAATGTGTTTAGAGGCTGTTCTGGGCTCTTTTGTTACCATTCGTATTGCCCATCTCCTCCTGTGGCCACATCCAGGGAGGTTGGCTACAGTCCCATGGATCTTAAATTTCTGAATAATATGTGCAACTGTAGTCACAGGAACATCAAACTGCTTGGAGATGGTCTTATAGCCTTTAACTTTAACATGATTGTCTATAATTTTCTTTCTAATCTCCTGAGACAACTCTCTCCTTTGCTTCCTCTGGTCCATGTTTAGTGTGGTAAACACCATGTCACCAAACAGCACAGCGACTACTTGTCACCCTTTAAATAGGCCAACTGACTGATTACAAGTTTGTAGACACCTGTGATGTTAATTAGAGGACACATCTTGGTTGAACATGTCCCTATGGTCACATTATTTTCAATCTTTTCTAGGGGTACCATCATTTTTGTCCAGGCCTGTTTCATGAGTTTATTTTTTAAAGTAATTCTGTTGAACCACAATTCAAAAGCATTGTCTGATTTTCATTGGTTAATTTTCATAGAATTTTTATTTATTACCACTTTTGTCAGATTCAAGTTATTTCTGTGACCATTGTGGGTTTTTCTTTCATTAACAGAGGGGTACCAACAATTTTGTCCACAGCTGTATACCAGGGGTGTCAAACTAATTCCATGGAGGGCAAAGACCCTGCATGTTTTACCTTCATCCAGTGTCTTCAACAGGCAAATTCACTGAATTTCTTCCAATTGATCGCTGATCAGTGAAAACACCTGTAGAAGACACCGGGTGGAGGTAAAACATGTAGGGTCTTGGCCCTCCATGGAATGACTTTGACATCCCTCTCTGCTATATAGAAATAGTGTAATATTAGCCACCCTCAAACAATTGTGTACCAGCATTTAACACACATTTTTCCTTTATTCATTTTATCTTTAAAGCTGCTGATAAATCTGACATCAAGTCCCATCCATCCATCCATCTTCTTCCACTTAATCCTTTTTGAGTCGCGGGGGGCTGGAGTCTATCCCAGCGTCTTTGGGCGACAGCAAGTCCCATTTTACATAAATTTACATAAAATATTGCATCTTCCTTTGCTGATATGTCTTTGTGTCAGGATTTACCATCACTTGCAAAATCATATTACCTGATTTAACTAATCTGTAAAACAGAAGGATACAATAATAAATTTAAAAAAAAACATGGGAAACTACTTTGTCAAAATTAGTGTTTCGCTCTGTCATAGGGGACTAATCCAGGGGTGTCCAATCATGTACTATGGAGTGACAAGACCCTGCAGGTTCTCTCTTCTACCCAATCTCTTCAGCAGGTGTTTTCACTGATCAGCAATCAGTGGGAAGAAATTCAGTGGAATCTGCTGTTGGAGACACTGGTTGGAGGCAAAGCCTGCAGGGTCTTGGGCCCTCCATGGCACATGATAGAACACCCCTGGACTAATCTTTTTATCTCTTAGCCAACAGATATGATAGAGAGTGGATATTTTTTAGTCTTCACCATAAGTAATACTTCTTGCACCCCCACCCCCAATTAATTTTCAAATTCTCCCACTTTCTACTGGAAAGTATCAGCACATTGTGACAACTGATGCTGAACTGAATTACAGTAATAAAATAAAGCACACAAACCTACATCAGAATCAGAATCAGCTTTATTGGCCAAGTATGCACAACACATACAAGGAATTTGACTTTGGCTAAAATCTTGCTCTCGTTGTTCAGGTGGAGGATTTAAATAAGGATTCAATGACAACAGAGTATGTACAGTAAATTACAGTCTGTCCACGTTTCTATAAAGGATGCAAATATATACAGGAATATATGCAGTTATTTACTCAGACTAACCACACTTTGCAGAAATATATGAAAAAATATACAGTCACACAGTATTTCAATGTGAACTCAGATTCAGTGATATAATGTGAATGAAGTAAAAAGCAGTGTGAGAGTTATGTGCAATGTAATAATGGATGAAAAGTCATGAGTACAGCAACAGGTAGGACTAGGTGAATGTTAGGAGTTCATCAGAGTGATGGCTTGAGGAAAGAAACTGTTCCTGTGACGGGTGGTTTTGACCTTCAGTGATCTGTAACGACGACCAAAAGATAGAAGTTCAAACAGTTTGTGGCCGGGGTGTGATGGGTCAGCACAGATGTTTCCCGCCCGTTTCCTGGTTATGGACCGATATAAGTTCTCAATGGAGGGTAGGTCGGTACCAATGATCCTCTCCACAGACTTAATGATCTGCTGCAGTCTGGTCTTGTCCTGTTTAGTGGCAGGTCCAAACCAGACAGTAATGGAAAAGCAGAGGACAGATTGGATGATGGCGGTGTAGAAGACAACCAGCAGCTCCTGAGGCAAATCAAACTTCTTGAGCTGACGCAGAAAAAACAACCTCTGCTGGGCCTTTTTCCGGACAGTGTCTATATGGGAGGACCACTTCAGGTTCCGGGAGATTGTGGTACCCAGAAACTTGAAGGAGTCCACAGTGGACACTGTGCTGTTGAGGATGGTGAGTGGGGGGAATGAAGGGGGGTGTCGCCTGAAATCCACAGTCATCTCCACCGTTTTGGCTGGGTTAAGTTCAAGATGGTTCTGGCTGCACCAGAGGATCAGCTGCTCCACCTCCCGCCTGTATGCAGACTCATCATCATCCTGGATCAAACCGATGACTGTGGCGTCGTCCACAAACTTCAGGAGCTTCACCGAAGGGTCGTTGGAGTAGAGGGAGAAGAGCAGTGGGGAAAGGACACATCCTTGGGGGGCGCCAGTACTAATTTTTCGGGAGCTGGATGTAAATCTCCCTAGCTTCACCTGTTGCCACCTGTCAGTCAGAAAGCTGGAGATCCACTGGCAGGTGGAGGGGGGCACCTTGAGCTGGAGGAGTTTCTGATGAATAATGCCTGGGATGATGGTGTTGAACACTGAGCTGAAGTCGACAAACAGGATCCTGGTGTACGTCCCTGGGGAGTCGAGGTGTTGCAGGATGTAGTGTAGTCCCATATTCACTGCATCATCCACTGACCTGTTTGACCGGTAGGCAAACTGCAGTGGGTCCATCAGGGGGCCTGTGATGACCTTCAGGTGGTTCAGCACCAATCTCTCCAAGGATTTCATGACCACAGAGGTCAGGGCAACAGGTCTGTAGTCATTTAATCCTGTAACAGAGGGTTTCTTGGGAACTGGAATGATGATGGAGCGTTTGAAGCAGGAAGGCACTTCACGCAGCTCCAGTGATCTGTTAAAGAACCGGGTGAAGATGGGGGCCAACTCGTTGGAGCAGACTCTCAGGCAGGACGGAGACACACCATCAGGTCCTGCAGCCTTCTTGATCTTTTGTCTCTGAAAGACCCGGTGCACCTCCTCTTCACAGATCGTTAGTGCTGGTGGGAGGTCAGAGTGGAGGAGGGATGGAGTTCCTGGGGCTGCAGATAATCCTTTTGTGTGGGTGGGAGGTGAGAACTGTAGGTTCTTTTCAAACCTGCAGTAAAAGCTGTTTAGGTCGTTAGCCAGCTGGAGGTTTTCCACAGGGTGGGGGGATGGTCTCCTGTAGTTGGTGATATTCTGCAGGCCTCTCCAGACAGAAGCAGAGTTGTTGGCTGAGAAGTTTTTTTGTAACTTCACATTGTAGCTCCTCTTAGCAAGCCTGATTTCCTTTGTCAGCATGTTTCTGGCCCGCTTGTACAGAGTCCAGTCACCAGTCCTGTAGGCCTCCTCCTTGGTCTGACGTAGCTGCTTCAGTTTAGGAATGAACCAGGGTTTATTGTTGTTGTATGTGCAGAAGGTCTTGGTCTGCACACACATGTCCTCGCAGAAACAGATGTATGACGTCACAGTGTCAGTGAGTTCATTTAGGTTAATGGCTGCATCTTCAAAAACACTCCAATCTGTACACTCAAAGCAGGCTTGTAACTCCAGCTTTGATTCCTCAGTCCATTTCTTCACAGTCCTTACAACAGACTTGGAAGTTTTTAGTTTCTGTCTGTATGTTGGAATAAGATGGAGCAGACAGTGGTCAGAAAAACCCAGAGCCGCACGGGGGACGGCATGATAGGCGTTTCTTAAAACTATGTAACAGTGGTCAAGTGTATTTGTGTCCCTGATGGGACATTTAATATGCTGTCTGTATTTAGGAAGCTCATTTGTGAGATTAGCTCTATTGAAATCACCCAGAATGATAAGCAGAGAGTCTGGATGTTTTTCCTCCACGTCTGCTATCTGGTCAGCGAGGTGCTGCAGTGCCTCCGTTGTACAAGCAGCAGGCGGGATATAAATTCCGACCAGAATAAACGAGGAGAACTCTCGCAGTGAATAAAAGGGTTTACAGGGTTTACATCACCTTGTTATCCATATTCTCAGTGATGATCATAGCTAATAACTGGTACTCTCATTCTCCCATGATAAACTAGAACCGGTGCACACAGCCCTGCTGAAAAAATATGCATGGACTTGCACACATGTCCGAGTAACAGATGTGTGCTTTTTTTTAAATAAATGTCAGCTGACATACAGTTTGCTTATCAAAGAAAACATCTTGCCCATAACCCGTCTCTTCAAAAGAAATGTTGCCAATGCTTCCTTGTGTCGTTATCAACAACTCACGAGTGACACCGACTAGCGTTTAAACTGCCGACACAATGTTAAAAGGTAACTGGACCCAGCCCGTTTTAGCTCAAGCTAATGATTTAAAGCTCACATTCACTTGTATTTACCGTCATCCTCACAACAACTTCTAATGAGTGACAACGGCGAGCATTTAATCTCCTGACAATGCTAAAAGCTAATGGGAGCCAGCCCCTGTTTTAGCTCAAGACTGATAGCAAAAAAGCACCACCTAGCACGGTTAAAAGCTAATGATTTAAGGCTCACATTCACTCGTATTTACTGTCATCCTCACAACAACGGCTAGCGTTTAATCTCCCAACAATGCTAAAAGCTAACGGGAGCCAGCCCCCATTTTAAGCTAGCGAGAAAGCAGCTAGCGAACGAACTAAACTTCACATTCACTTTTATTTATTTAGCAAACTGTATGGGACTTTTACACAGAATGTACACAAGAGAGCTAAACACATCTCCGGGTGACAAATGTTTAATTGCTAAAACGCCTTAACTGTAACCTGTCTCTGTACAATCCAACGTAACTTCTAATAAGCAACACCTGTTAGTCTCCCAACACAATACTAGCAGGTAATGGCAGCCTCGTGATTGTTTAGCAAATTGTATGGGACTTTAACCCTTTGTCAGTCTTTGTTTCATGAACAGATAGCGCCCCCACTGTCTGTGTCACAGTTCTGCGACTGTCATGTGACGTGGCCATAAACCATAATAAATCCCCAGTTGTACTAAGTATTCCACCTCACAAGGTGGCAGACACATATAATTTACCGCTCTTGCCTTGGAGGACTAATGGCCCCATATAATCTCCCCAAGAAGAGTTTGTAAACAAATCTTGATGTTCTCGATCACAAGATGGAGGAGGCATTTGCTCCCAAATTTGCCAACTATGATTCTAAAAAGAGATTATTTAGCTTATGAAGGTAAATATCTACATTTTGTTATAACAGAGGGTGGCCGAAACTGGCTGATGTTCACCTGCCATCAACCCCAGCGCCATGTGACTGGACAGAACAATCGTGCTGGTTCAGTGTCGTCATATAGGATAAATTGCGGCGGAATAAAAGTGAAATTGAGGTGGAATCATCATAAGATTTTCTGGATGTGGGAGAGAAAGCAAAAATGACCGGGAGAAGACAAAATAACGACCAGGATGGATGGTGAAAATGGACGAAGTAAGCCGCCTGGCCAGCAGTAAGTGACAGATTTCTTTGTTTACATTGTACTGATTTTCTGGTTCATATACTTTGAAGATAACAAAAAAACCCAAAACAAAAAACAGTGACAAAAAACAAACCCATCCTTTGTGTAAATATGTCCAAAGTCCACTTTTGACTGAAAGTTATGTAATTTAATATGGCTGCCGTGGCATTATGCAAATTAGATGTGTAAATTTACTCCTATCTCAAATTTTGGATCATATTCTACATCTTTCTAATTGACAGTAAGCCATTATCTCTTACCACTTTCAAGTTATAGCTTTGGAAATCTCTGACATCTGAACTGAATATTTTCTTGAAAAAAACCTTGACCACTAGGGGCTGATAGCGCAATGGAGTGCCTCAGACAGTCAAGCAGTTAACATAAAAAGGAAACAACAGTGCTAAATTCTAAAAACCAAACTAATGAGAAAATACTGCCAAAAGCTACAGTTAACAATATCCTTACCTTAAATTGCTCTTCCCTCACAGAGATGAAGACAAAGCAGGCTACCATTAGGTGAACCATGCAGAGTTCTTCTTCCTTGGAAAGCTGTGACACTAAGTTTTATAGCCCTGCCTTGATGTTGAAATCAGCCAATCAGGAGCAAGTATACCATTGCTGGCGTGGTACTGCAATAGCCCCGCCTTTATGTTGAAATCAGCCAATCAGAAGAAATCCACATTTCTGGCATGGCACTGTGAAGGTAATTTGCATAGTCCCGCCTTTATGTTAACATCAGCCAATCAGGAGAAAGTCCGCCATTTCTGGTGGATTTTGGCGCCTTGTGTATCAAAAATGTGTAAAAAAAAAAAAAAAAAAGTGCAACTCAGACACCTGCTGATAGAGACTCTGTTCCATACACAAAAATCAGGTGAAGTGGTACAAAAGGACTTTCTGAGAAAACGAGGATTTAAGTACTTTAGACATCCCTGAATGCAACCATGTTGTCGGAATTATGGGGACTTTGGTGTGGTCTTCATAAACCCAACAGGTCCCCGTAGTGATGGTACATATTCAGTTCAAAAGTCCCGATAAACATGGTTTACCTACACACACACACGGAGCAGAAATAGCAGTACAGTTCCATTCCAATCCTACAGTCTTCAAAGTTTTTGTAAGGGATCCTACCTGCTCTGTATGCCTATCTCTGTCTCTCTCCCCCTCTGATTAGTGCTCTCCCTACACACCCTAACCTGTTGCCAATTTGGATCACCCTTTATAAGGGAGCCTCTCCCTTTGCTCTGCCTGGTTGCATAGACTCTCAACCATAACCATATCCTTGCTTTGCCTGCTCTGTATGAACTTTTATCTTGCTTGCCGTGTTTGGCTAATGAACATGTGCCAGGGGACGAGAACGGCGAGAGAACATGCCATTGATTTCTGCATGATTCCGGTGGAGGCGAGGTGGAACGACGTCACGCTATGCTTAGCATTCACACACAGTTTAAATGCCACCCTCCGTGACGAGCTTGCTTGCCTCCGAGTTCTTAGATGAATTCACCTCTGATTATTAAGCTCGACAACTGACTGCAACAATGTTCTAGAGAGTGCCAGCCCAGTCTTCGCCCCACCCCCCATTCTTCATTCACTTACTCACTACTCCTGGCGCTTCCACCTACCAGCATCTCCTCTGACACACCTGAGCCAATAGCAGTGGGTTGTTCCAAATTCACCCATGCCGAATGGCAGCAGCACTACGAGGAGGGGCTGTGTCTGTACTGTGGCCAAGCTGGTCACACCACCGCCCAGTGTCCGGCTAACTTAAAAGTCAGAGCCCGTCAGACACCCTACAGCTAATCCCTCACTCAGTCGCCTATTATTACCCATCCGTTTGCTGCTTGAGTCCACTGAGTATGTCGGTTCCACTCCCGTTGACTCCTGAGCCGAGCAAAGTTTAATCTCTGAGCATCTGGCAACCCAATTTAATATTTTTTGTTTTGATCTGCCCTAACCTATACAAGTGGTGGGTCTCCCTGGCCAGCCCCTTTGCCAAATTGTTAAACAGATAGCCCCTCTCACCCTGCTCACTTCTGGTAACCATCATGAACACATGACCTTTCTAGTTCTCTCCTTGTCCACTTCCTCTGTCGTCCTTGGGTTCTCCTGGTTGAAACTTCATAACCTAGTCATTGACTGGGGAACAAGAGACATAAGCTTATGGAGCTTATTCTTTATGTCCACCTTCCTCAGATCTACTGCCTGTTCCCCATCTACTGACATCCAGCCCACCACCACGAAATGCCTGATCTATCCTCTGTTGCCCCTGATTACCATGATTTGGCTCCTGTTTTCAGTAAAGCTAAGGCCCTGTCTCTGCCCCCTCACCGTCCTTACAACTGTGCCATTGAGCTTCAACCGGGGGCACGATTACCCTCCAGCTGCCTCTATAGCCTGTCTGCTCCCAAAAGAGAGGTTATAGACAAATACATCAAGGAGTCAGTTAACGGCAGCATAATTTGTCCCTCATCTTTTGCTGTTGGTGCGGGGTTCTTCTTCCTGGGGAAGAAGGACAGCTCGCTGCACCCCTGTATAGATTACCATGAACTGAACAATATCACCATCAAGGATAAGTACGTGCTGCCCCGAATGAACTCCACCTTTGATCAGCTCCAGGCAGGGGTTAAAGCAAAAAAAAAAAAAAAAAAAAAAAAAAAAAAAAAAATCCTGAGCCTGAACTTTTTTCCAGGGGGCAGGGTTACAGGGGTGGACACACATGCGCGCGCGCACACATTTTTTATATATATACAAGTATATATATACAGTATGTGTGTGTGTTTATGTATATGTGTGTGTGTGTGTGTGTGTGTGTGTGTGTGTGTATATAATTTTCCTTGAAATTAGCTAGTAACATAGCTGCCATACCCATTGATAAATTCAGACATTTAGGATACTGTTGCTATCAAGTTATATAAATCATGTACAGAATGACCTACAATCTATAACATGAAGTTTATAAATAAGGATATGTGAAACTCAGTTAAGTGAACTAATTCACTGGTGGAATAAGATTTGAATAGCAACCATTCATTAAGACTGTATGGAAAAGGCCATTGATTTACTATTTTAATGGAATGTGCAACATTTGCACCATGTATTTTTAATGATAAATTGTAAACAGCAACAGTGAACTGTATATAATACTCTAAATTGCATTATTTCCATAACTGTTTTGTTCAAAAGAAATAATAGTAAATTAAATACTATAATACTTATATTATATATATATATTATATATATATTATATAATATTTATAAATACTATGTTTACTAGATGTTGTTTTTTCTTGCCTTCTGATTGTTGCTGAGTGTTGCTATCCCTGTGCTGTTGCAATCCTGGAATTTCCCCATTGTGGGACTAATAAAGGCTTATCTTATCTTATCTTATCTTATAAAACATAAAAAGGGAAATGCACAAAGCCAGATTACTACAGAAAACTACAGTTTAATTCAATTAACAAAAACAGACAGATGCTCTGTGGCCGGGAACTAGTTTGTGACGTAACACTTTTTTACCGCTAGTTGCTTACATGAGCTTTTTCGAGAACAATGTGCAGAAACCAGCTCCTAGTTCTCTAAATTTTTTGCACCAGCTACTAAAAGGCTTACCGTCTCTGCCCATTTCTTCAGTCCACACCCAGCACCATTTGTTTTCAAGTCCTTTGTCAGTTAGGACCCAGACTTCAAAAACTTCCTCTCCATCATACAGAAGGATGAAACACTCACATTTCCAGTCACTCACTCTTGCTGTCACTGTCCGATTAGGAGCACGCCACACTGATCTCTATGGAGAAACTGGATGGATCACTGGCTGCCAGAAATGAAGCCACCTGGCTGGTATATTATTACTGAGTGTTTTGGGTGTACTAATATGTTGGCCAGGTGGCTTCACCCAGCTCTGTACTTGCTAATGGGGTGTGAGCTATCCAGGTTTTCTATAGACATCAGTGGAGCTAGATACGGCAACTCTGCTTGGACAAAAAGTGTTTCTGCATACAGAAATAGGAAGTAAATTTCTCAGCAGCCAAAAAACAACAACAAAAACAAACCAGCACATGCCGGAAATCCAACAAGGTACGAGAAAACTTTAAGCCCTGGCTTCAGGGCTCCACTATTTACACCAAGTTAGATCTCCGCAACACCTACCACTTCATCCAAATACGTGAGGGTGACGAACTGAAGACGGGGTTTGCGTCCCTAGTGGTCATTTTGAGTACTGCGTTATGCCATTTGGCCTCACCAACGCACCTGCAGTGTTTCAACGCATGATAAATGATGTGTTACGGGACTTTGACTCCTTTGTGTCCGTCCACCTGGATGACATCTTAATATTCTCCCGATCCCTAGTCGAAAACAAGACTCATGTGCGATCGGTTCTCCAACACCTCCTTGAGAAGCAGCTTTACATAAATTCCACACCACCACTACCACCTTCCTGGGGTTCATTATGTCCATTAACCTCTTAACTGTGTTTGTCGTCAAACTGTGACATAACCCCTAGTGGTCAACAATGGTAAAGATTTTTTTCAAGAAAATATTCGGATCAGATGTCACAACTTTCCAAGGCTATAACTTGAAAGTGGTAAGCGATAATGGCTTACTGTCAATTAGAAAGATGTAGACTATGATCCAAAGTTTCAGATAGGAGTAAATTTACGCATCTAATTTGCATACAAACAAACAAAGACATTTGTCACTTACCACTGGCAAGGCGGCGTCCTTTTGCGGCATTCTGGTCGTAATTTTGTCCTCTCCCGGTCATTTTAGCTTTCCTACATCCTGAAACTGTTATTGATTATTCCACCTTAATTTCACTTTTATTCCACAGCAATTTATCTTATATGATGACATGCAACTGGCGATTGCCCTACAGTCACATGGTGTTCCAGGCACCGGCAGGTGAAATCAATGAGCTTCACGCTCCCTGTGTTATAAGAACATGTAAACATCTACCTTCATAAGCTAAATAATCTCTTTTTAGAACCATAGTTGGCAAATTCGGGACCAAATCCTTCAAATTTGCTCCTCCGCCTGCGATCGTGTATGTCCACAATGATGGGTGCCGTCCATTTTGCTTTGTAATCTCAAAGACAAAGAGGAAGAAGAAGGATTTCTTCCTCTTTGGTGTATTACGTGTCATCCATCAGTCCTCCAGTGCATGTCTGCCACCTTGTGAACTGGCATGATCAGTACAAATCCTCAATACAGCTGGGCAGTGTTCCTGCACATTATATCAGTTGACAGGCACAGCGCTGCGCTGTGCCACTAGGGGCAAAAGAAATCACGCAGCTTAAAGGTTAAGACTGTGACTGACTGGCCCGCTCCCTCAACCCATAAACAGCTCCAACACTTTCTGGGGTTTGCCAATTTTTATTGGCGCTTCATCAGAAATTTCAGCTCCGTCGCTCACCGCCCTCACCTCCACCAAGACCCCTTTTCACTGGACACCAGAGGCTAATCAGGCTATTCTCCCTGCTAGAGAGCCCTTTCACTGAGTCACCCATTCTCATCCTGCCCGACCCTGCTCTCCAGTTTGTAGTGGAAGTGGATGACTCCGATACTGGGGTGGGAGCAGTCCTCTCACAGTGCTGTCACCAATGATAAATTACATCCTTGTGCATATTTCTCTCGGCGGGTGTCCCCAGCTGAGAGAAATTACAACATCGGTGACCGGGAGCTGCTAGCAGTGAAATTGGCCCTGGAGGAGTGGTGTCACTGGCTGGAGGGGGCTGTCCAGCCCTTCATGGCTTGGACTGATCAAAAAAAGCTTAGGGTACATTAGATCAACCAAACAACTCACCCCCTGCCAAGCCAGATGGGACCTTTTTATCGCAAGGTTCCTTTTCACTATCACTAATGGGCCTGGTTCTAAGAACCTCAAGCCTGATGCCCTCTCACGCCAGTTTGCACCTGACCCGTCAATCTCTGAGGAGGAGACCATCCTACCCAAGAGGATCGTCGTGGGAGTGGTCTCTTGGGAAATTGAGTGGCGTGTCAGGAGGTACAGGTCATTGGCCCGGACCCAGAAGGGGGGCCTCTAGGCTTCCTTTTTATTGCAGCGGCAGTGAGGGGTGATGTTTTCCACTGGGGTCATACAGGCAAGTTTTCTTGCCACCCTGGAGTTGCTAGAATCATTTCCCTCCTCTGCCGTACCTTTTGGTGGCCCCCCCATGGACCGAGACATCAGGGACTACATTCAAGTCTGCCCTCAGTGTTCCACAGGGCAAACCCCCCACCTCCCCTCCTGCCGGTCTACTTCAGCCCATTCCTGTTCCCAGTCGGTTTTGATCCAACATTGCCTGGATTTTGTTACGGGTCTGCCCCCATCTGATGGCCACACTGCAGTCCTCACCTTCATTGACAGATTCTCCAAGGCCGCACACTACGTGCATTTGAGAAAACTCCCATCGGCCTTGAAGACGGCTCAGCTACATCGTCTCGGCCCCCAGTTTGTCTCCAAGGTGTGGCAAGCATTTTGTAAGTCCATGGGGGCTGCAGCCAGCCTCTCATCTGGCTATCACACACAAAGTAATGGGCAGTGTGAACGGGCCAATCAAGAGATGGAGGCTATGCTGCACTGCGTCACTTCAGCTGACCCATCCGCCTGGAGCACCTTCCTCCCATTCAGATTCAAGATTCAAAGGCTTTATTATCATGTGCACAGTTACGAAATGCAACATTTCCTGAGCAATGAAATTCTTACTCTGCTCTCCAAACAAATGCCAAGGTAAAAGATACACATCAATACTAATAAGGTAATAAACACACACTAATAACACACATTAGGCAATTAGGACACCTTAAACACACCTTAATACTAAGTACTAATACTAATGAATACTAATAACACACATTAGCAGTTAAACTAGAGAAAACAAGAAGAATGAAAATTCACTGGATGACTATAATGGACAATGGTATATTAATATCAGAGACGTGATGAACCTGAGATGGCATAAGCCTATGTACAGTGTGCAAATGAGCAATGTATAAATTAGCACCCAGTATGAAAATTTCTCTGTAATGATAATACCCAGTAGACTGTACAATGATAATTTAGCAGCAGAAATGATATGGACATGAGACGGAGTGAGACTTTGTACACTGTGCAAGTGAGCAACGTGCAAATTTAGCAACCAGTGTGTGATTTCCAATTTGCAAAGCTGTTTCCGGATTTGCTATTTATTCAGGAGTCTTATGGCAGTGGGAAAGAAGGAGTTTTTTAGTCTCGATGTCCTGCATTTCACACTTCTGTACCTTCGGCCTGAGGGTAGAAATATGAACATTCTGTGCTGGGGGTGGGTGGGGTCCTGGAGGATGGTGGCAGCTCTCCTTTGGACTCTGCGATGGTAGATGCTCTGCAGAGAGGGGAGTGGAGTCTTGATGATCTTCTCCGCTGTCTTCACCATTCTCTGCAGGCGTTTGCAGTCCAGGGAAGTAGTGCTGCCGTACCACGCAGTGATGCAGTTGGTCAAGATGCTCTCAATTATGCAGCTGTAGAAATTGTTGAGGATCTTGGTGGACATGCCAAACTTCTTCAGCCTCCTCAGAAAGTACAGCCACTGTTGAGCTCTCTTAACCAGCTCTGTGGTGTTGAGTGCCCACGTAAGGTCCTCGCTGATGTGGATGCCAAGGTATTTAAAGCTGTTCACCCTCTCCACCTCAACCTTCTGGATGAACAGCGGCCAATGGGGTCTCCTCCTCCCCTACCTCATGTTCACTATCATCTCCTTCGTCTTGTCCGTGTTGAGGGTGAGGCTGTTGTCCTCGCACCATGACACCAGGCTGGCCACCTCCCTCCTGTAGGATGCTTCATCACCACCAGTGATGCGTCCTATCACTGCTGTGTCATCCATGAACTTTAAGATGATGTTGTCCTTGTGGGAGGCAACACAGCCATAGAAGAAGAGGCTGTAGAGGATGGGCCTGAGAACACAACCCTGTGGGGACAGCTGTGTTCGTGATGATGCTGGCTGTGGTCCTGTTACCCATCCTGACAGACTGGGGCCTGCCAGTCAGAAAGTCCAGTGGCCAGTCACAGAGGGTGGGGTGCAGGCCAAGTGAAGACAGTTTGTCGGTGAGTTTGTGGGGGATGACCGTGTTGAAGGCGGAGCTGTAGTCAACAAAGAGCATCCTGATGTAGGAGTCTTTATCTTCTAGGTGTGAGAGAGAATAATGGAGTGCTGCAGCAATGGCATCTGAGGTGGACCTGTTGGGCCAGTAGGCATACGGCAGGGGGTCCAGGGTATTCGGTATGCTGTCCTGAATGAGGGGCAGCACCACTCTCTTGAAGCACTTCATGATGATTGGAGTGAGTGTTTCTGGCCTGTAATCATTCAGGCAGGTCGGCAGGTTCTTTTTGGGGCGGGGGACGATGGTTGTGGTTTTGAATCAGGAGGGGACCACGTTCTGGTTGAGGGAGAGGTTGAAGATGGATATGAGAACGTCAGTCAGCTTGGCAGCACATGCTTTGAGAGCCCGTCCAGGGATGTTGTCTGGTCCTGCTGCCTTGCGGGGGTTGATATTCCTCAGTGATCTGTTTACCTGGCCTGATGAGACGTTTTGGGGGGGGGGGGGGGTATGTGTGTGTGTACAGTATCTCCTCTCTGCACTGTAGCTGGAAGTCTCAAAGCGGGTGTAAAAGATGTTGAGATCATCCGGCAGGCTGTCTGTGGAGCTAGTGTTGCTGTTGGCCCTCTTGTGGTCTGTGATGTGTTGCAGGCCTTGCCACATGCGCCCCGGGTCAGGAGTGGAGTAGAGGCTGTCCAGCTTTAACCTGAACTGCCTCTTGGCTGTTGTTATAGCCTTCCTCAATCCATACTTTGCAGCTTTGTAACTGACCTCACTGCCTGATTTAAATGCAAGAGAGTGAGCACGCAGCATCTGACGTACCTGACTGTTGATTCAGGGCTTCTGGTTGGGGAACTTCCTAACTTGTATGGTGGATACGATGGTATGAACACACGTGCTGATGTACCCAGTCACATACTCTGTGTAGTCCTGTATGTTTTCAGAAGAGTCCTCCCGGGTGGCTGCAGCTTTAAACGCATCCCAGTCTGTACAGGCAAAACAGTCTTGCAGGGTGCTCTCAGCCTCTGGAGTCCAGCGTTTAATTTGTTTAATAACAGGGTTTGTTTGTTTCAGCTTTTGTCTGTAGGCTGAGTACATAAACAGGGAGATGTGATCTGACTGACTGAAGTGGGGGCGGGGTGCCGCTCTGTATATACCACATATGTTTGTGTAAACATGATCCAGTGTGTTCTTATCGTGGGTGGGAATGTCCACATGCTGGTAATATTTGGGAAGTACAGTCCGTAAATTGCACTGGTTAAAGTCGCCAGCAACAATAAAAACAGCGTCAGGATGGGTCATCTCTACTCCACTGATGCTGTCATGGAGTGTGCGTAGCACTGCTATGTAGTTGCTTTGCAGGCAGATGTAAACAGTGGCCAAAAACACAGCAGTGAATTCCCTCGGTAGATAATAGGGACGGCATTTCAGCAGTAAAAACTCCACATCAGGCGAACAGTGCTTGTAAACAGTCTGTACATCTCTGCACCACGAGTCGTTTATAAACACACCCCCCCCCCCCCCCAAACCCCTCGTCTTGCCCGAGGCTTCAGTCTGGTCTGCCAAATGTGCTGAGTGTGTCTGTAGTTGAATGGTGCACTCAGGGACTCTGTCTGAGAGCCAGGTCTCACAGAAAATTAGGGCGCAGCACTCTCTTATCTCCCGCTGGTCTTCAGTCCTTACTCTTAGTTCATCTAGCTTGTTTACCAGAGACCGTATGTTAGCTAGCAGGAGGCTAGGTAGTGGTGGGCAACTAGTGCGAGCTTTTAGCATAGCATCTAGCCCCCCTCTTTTACCTCGCTTGCGCCGCTTCCGATGTCCTCTCTCTTGCTTCAGGGCCTTTCTGGGGGTGGTGCTGATTACTACGTGGTTGCACAATGCATTGTAAATCGGGTGGTATGAAGCCAGTAAATTATGTATGACTGCTTGTCTTGGCGATGTCCAGTAGTGTCCGGCCAGTCATATGTTAGCAGTGCATGACCTTTATGCACTGTAGAAAGAGCAGCAAACATGCCAAAAAGAGAAAAAGTTTGCATTTGAGAATGGAATGAGCAAACACGTCTACCTCGGGGGCGCCATGTTGGCGTACTCCACCCATGGAGTATGCCCACAATTCCTCCACCTCTGCTGCCACCGGATTCCCCCCCTTTGAGGCATCCCTGGGGTATAATCCCGTGCTTCTCTCCATCTCCAAGGAGGAGATTTCGACCTTGTCCATTGCAGTCCACATAGCGTGTTGTAAGCACTTCTGGAGAGACACCAAGGCGGCGCTGCTGCACTCTGTGGAGGAGAACTCGAGGTGGGCCAATAAACGCAGGCATCCTCCCCCTAATTACAGAGTCGGGCAAAAGGTGTAGCTGTCAACTAAGAACTTTCCCCTCAAGATGGACTCTAGGAAATCAGCCCCCCGCTTTGTGGGTCCATTCGCTATTACAGCCATCATCATCCCCTTCTCTGTTAGACTTAACCTACCTGCCACTCTCTGGTCCATCCATTCTTCCACATCTTCCAGATCAAGCCGGTATTCAACAGTTCACACTGCCCACTGTCCAAACCACCACCGCCACCCAAGATGGTAGATGGGGGATTGGTCTACACGCTAACCCTCATCCTGGACACCTGCTGCAAGGGGCGCGGCATCCAGTTCTTGGTAGATTGGCAGGGGTACAGGCCAGAGGATCCTTTGGTCCTTTATTATGAATGACTCCCTCATTACTGATTTCTATTAACGTCATCCTAACAAGACCCGTGTTACACCAGAAGGCGTTCATGGGGGGGGGGGGGGGGGCACTGTAAGGGATCCTACCTGCTCTGTATGCTTGTCTCTCTCTCCCCCTCTGATAAGTGCTCTCCCTTCAGCTCTGATGACACCTGTTGCCAATTTGGATCACCCTTTATAAGGGAGCCTCTCCCATTGCTTTGCCTGGTTGCTTCGACTCTCAAACATAACCATATCCTTGCCTTGCCTGCTCTGTATGAACTTTTATCTTGCCTGCCATGTTTGAACTTTGTTTGCTTTAGACCCTGTTGCCTGCCTGACACCTTGGACCTCTGTCTGCCCTATTCTGCCTGCCGTGCTCTGACCCCTGCCTAACTGGATTTGGATTAGCCTTATGGATTGTTATTGGATTACTTGGACTGTGCACTCCCCCCCCCCCTCACATTCCAAAGGTGTTGACTTACCATCATGTGCATGCATTGTTTCCTTCACCCCTTTCCCTCCATCCAGGCCTGGCCAGCCTGCCTGTAGCATCCCCTTGGAACTCCTGCACTGCTTCCCTGTTCGGGTGTGCCCCTCCACTGTCTCCAACTCCCCAGCCGAAGAGGATCAGCCTCCCTGGTTCAGCAGCATTTCCCCAGTGAACCTGTAAGCATAAAATAAACAGAATAATTATTCCCTATGTATTCAACATACTAATCCCTGTTCTGCTCTCTCCCACAGGGTTGCCAGATCCTTGTGGCAAATTATTACTGCTCCATTTACTGTACACCTTTGTAAATAAAGATAACTATCACTTTATCTTGTGTCGTATCTGTGTTGCTTTTGGGTCTATGCTCATAATTCTTAACAGTTTTCAAGGTATTTCTGTATGAGATCAGTGGAAATAGTTCTGTTCAGTAATCCAATGCAAATCTATTAAAATTTCCTTTCAAGTCTAATGCATCATCAGCGGGTCATTACACAGAAAATGAACCAGCATGACTTAGGTCATTTCACAGGCTGAGGCAGTGAAAATTAGAAATACATGCAGTAATAATGTCCATTAAGTGAATTGTTATAGATTACTAAGAATGTACTTAATATATGGAAAGTCAAAGAAACCTACAACTCCACTACCCCACAAGCATTGTTACTCACCATTTCTTGCTCTTTTCTTGTTATGGCTGTGGTAAATTAATATAGCTTTGACATTTGGCTCTTTCTTGGAAAAGATCATGTGTAATAGAGTCAATAAAAGCATTCAAGCTTGGCTTGCCATGTGGGTCGGCCCTCTTGATGACTCAAGTAGAGCGCCAGACTCTGTTGCGGAGGTTGTGTGTTGAAACCCACAGTTAGATGCCACCGATGGGGCTTCACTCTCCATCCCTTTGGTCACACATATGCCACATTTGGTTAGGGACTAGAAAACCGACTTTATCATCATTCAATCCATGCAGCTAAAATTGGAGAGGCCACTACCATGCGCTGCCAAGATCAACAGTCCTTTCCCATTCTAATATGCTGAGCACCAAGCTAGAAGGCAGGAAGAACCATTTCTATAAGGTCTTTGGTTTGACCCAGCTGGGTCTTGAACCCACAACTTCCTGGTTGTGAGGTGGATGCTCTACCTCTAGGCCACCACTCCGGTTGATATGAGTCTTCATTTAATGGAGAAAATGTGCTCATACATCCATAAAGTGCACTCTTGTAGACTGTATCTTACTCAATAGCACGCTCTTTAACTCTAAGGCTTAATTTGGTATTGTGGCGGACACAAGACACAGTGCACGTGGACACTGGAAACAGCTGGGGGATTTCTAACTCACACCCAGAAAGCTGAACAATGGACTGTTAAGTTATGCACCCCCTGAGGGAAGAGAGAATAACCTGGAGCCACTGAGACTAGAGAACAGTGGCCGGAGTGTGAACACGTGGATGGTTATGTTAATGTGTCGCCCAGGTCTTATGTTACACACCAGTGCATAATCACAACACCTGTCTGTAAATAAGGTATGAAAGGGTATGTAGCAAGTGTCATGATAATTGCGCCACACAATTCCTGTGTACACACACCATGCATAATGCCAGCAGCTCCAGTCCCAATGCATGAGCAATGAAGGTATAAAAGAGAGTGCAGAGAGACTGGGGCAAGCTTCTAAGGGACTCGGCCCCAGCAGCCCACACTGGGGCCATAGGCTGTACATATGTGTTAGAGGGTTGATAAAGATTCTATGTCATCCTACACTCGTGCCTCACCTCCACATCATTTCCCTTTGCCCTCTACTTTGGTGACCTGACGTGAGATGGACTGTCTACTCCCTTTCACCGTGCTATGGACTCCGGAGTACCAGGGATTGTCTGCATCCTTTTCATCCACATTGCAGCGCACGTGCCTGTTCCTTTCTCCACATTGGCGACCTCAAGGGCCGGAGAGAGCGTGCGGCATGAGGACCGAGATACAACAGGATCAGCGAGACGAGCACACCACAGAAACAGGCTTTAGGCTTTGTGCATTGCACCAAAAGCAGCTGGGCAGCCTCGCCCACAGGACTTGTATTTGTTTCTCAGCTGCTGCGCATCAACAGGGAATTAAGCAGATTGCTTTCCCCAGAACCTTTAGGACTGCCCCCGCACCTAAAGCAGAATTGCCAGTTTCCCTGACACAGCTTAAGTTTTTTTCACAGTCGCAACGCACCCTCAGCAAATTGGGCCGTTCGCCTTCCCCAGATCCTTGCAAGACGCATGAGCAATAAAGAAGAAAGGTATAAAAGAGAGTGCAGAGAGACTGGGGCAGGCTTCTACGGGACTCAGCCCCAGCGGCCCGCACTGGGTCCATCGGCTGTACATATGTGTTAGAGGGTTAATAAAGATTCTGTGTCATCCTCCACTCGTTCCTCACCTCCACATCCTTTCCTTTTACCCTCTACTGTATAATATAAAATTAAATGAACCACTGAAATTCACCAGCCATTGGCCGGTGTTAATGTCAAGCCCTGCATTCTCTCTCTCTCTGTCTCTCTCTGAATGGGTATGGCAAGCAAGAGTTGGCGTCGGAGTGAGTGGAACTCTGAGTGAGTGGCATATTTCTGACTTTTCTTTCCTTTTACGTATATGTTTTCTCAGGGCGTTTTTGCAAAGTTATTGTGTTGTGTGTATAGATCGGTGCAGGCTTTTTTGTTTGGCTTTTTTGGTTTCTCTGGCTCGGTGTGTGCAGCATGCATGGGTTGAGAAGTAATGTTTGTTTACTATGGATTTCACAAAGTTAACCAGAATACATGGCATTAACATTGCCGGTGTAGCACGGTACTCTGTGAATGAGTGCACTCTGGCTGTTGCTGAAGTGGTTGGACCGCAGAGTATCAAATCCGTGGCCCGGATGAATGGGGTAGTAGTATTGTTTCTAGACTCCGTGGAAAAAGTGAACTCGGTTGTTGAAAATGGCATTGTCATTAGCGACACTTTTGTTAGTGTGCCTCCCCTCTCTCCTCCATCTAAAAAGATCACATTATCAAATCTCCCACCATTTATTAATGATGAGGTTTTGCAGAAGGAATTGCTGAAATATGGCAAGATGGTATCTCCTATTAAAAAGTTGCCTTCTGGTTGCAACTCTCCTGAACTCAGTCATATCGTGTCTCACAGAAGACAGCTTTTTATGATCCTGAATAACAGAAATGACGAGCTTAATTTAGTTTTTAAACTAAGGATGGAGGACTTTGACTATATTATTTTTGTTACATCAGAGAACATGAAATGTTTTGCATGTGGGGAAGAAGGACACCTCATCAGGGCCTGTCCACACAGTGCCTCAACTTCAGCTGCAGGGAGACAGGCACAAAGTGGGGGGCTGGTGAACAGTCTGACAAGCAGGGTGAGGGTGACAGATGAGAAGGTGAGCAGGCAGGTGCAGATCCACAGGGGGGTGGAATTAATGGGCAGACAGGCATGCAGGGGGAGGAAGTGAGAGGACAGTTGGGCACAAAGGAGAAAAATGTAGGTGAAAGTAACAGTGGTAGTCCTGATGATTCGACAAATATTAAGAAAAACAGGGCAAATGGACAGGGAGGTGTACAGGAGGGTGGGGCTGATGGCCAGACAAATGCAGGACATAGTGGAGCTGGTGGTCAAACAGGTGATCGGGGGAAGTGGAGACGATGGTGTGTGGTGATGTGGACTTCTGACTCAGTTGTAACCATGCTGGAGCTGCAGAGGAGAATATGGAGGAAGGAGGGACACCTCTTAATGCTTCTCAGCTTAAGAGAAAAACTAAAAATGGTAGGCAGGTTTTACAGGAGAAGGCAAGATCATCTAAAAGGGTAAAATGCAAAGTGGAAAATGAACATGAAGAAACAGCCTTAGCTTCAGAGGTTAGTGAAGGTGAAGACTCACCCCCTCTTATGACTGACAGTGAGCTGTCAGACTGTAGGTCCTCCCAAATTCACCAAGTCCAGAAGGAGTACAGTGCAGAAAAAATAAAAATGTTCTTACAAAAAAACCAAGAACATGAGGAGTAAAAATTGGAACTTACTTCCCAGATAAAAAAGGCTTCCTTCATTCAGTGAGGGTCTTAATGAGAAAGGGGATGTAGCTTTGACCTGTGGCTCCAATTTATAAAATCATTCTTTGCTGAAGAAGATTGTTTCAACTCAAAAGTCTGGTTATGAACTCCTTTTCTCACTAAAGCACCAGAGTTGTAACAGGACCCATTGGCCATAAAGTGGAAGTTAATCCCTCCTCCGGGACTTAGTCATTCTCCCTTTTCTTTCATTTGTCAAAGGAATGTCCCAAATGACAGATTTATGGTTGATACAGTCCAGGCCGGAAAGGCACAATTCTTCATTAAACCAGACAGCTTTGCAGTGCCATCTGGTGGGCGAATCAGGAATATTTAATTTTTCCTCTCTCTGTAGTTATGGAAAATAAATTAATTCATATTCTTTCTCTCAAGACAGTATCCACTACTGAAGACCTGGCTGAACTCTGGAATGGACAATTGTGGTTTGAAATGTTTTTGATATGATTTTATGTGTGTTGCTTTATTTTAAGGAGGAAATTAATTTTTGCATGCTTACCATTAAGAAATTGATCTCATGTACAATGTAGAGACCTTGTGTGTGTTCCTTTTATCAAGTAGGATATGTTAGTCACTAAAGTTTAAAGAATTTATGCTTTAATCAGCAGCATATGTGTTTTGGGAAACTTCACTTCTCATATCAAGTTTCTTCCCCCTTCTCTTTCTGCTTAGATCTCCACAACTCAAGAATTTGAAATGACCAATGGGCTTCCAAGCTCTCCTTGCATTTTCTTTTTTTAGTCTAGTTTATGACTTCTGCTAAAAATAACAATTTAAAAAAAATCTTCCCTTTGTTCAGTTTTTGGGCAGTGGTCAAGTTGTAACGAGACTTCTCTGCTCTCCTATTTTTTCGATCTTTTTAAATAGGCCCAGAGTATTCCATGCTCTGTGAAAATTCTTTTTCTTTTCTTAAAAGTTCATTTTTCTTTATTTTAATCCTTCTCTTTAAATCACTGTGCAAGAAGATTTTGGGTTTTTTTTCTAAGCCTAAAGCAACTCATTCAATCCACAGTATATTGGAAGAAACAGATACAGTGGGGTAAAAAAATATTTAGTCAGCCACCAATTGTGCAAGTTCTCCCACTTAAAAGATGAGAGAGGTCTCCAATTTTCATCATAGGTATACCTCAACTATGAGAGACAAAATAAGAAAAAAAAATCCAGAAAATCACATTGAAGGATTTTTAATGAATTAATTGGTAAATTCCTCGGTAAAATAAGTATTTGGTCAATAACAAAAGTTCATCTCAATACTTTGTTATATACCCTTTGTTGGCAATGACAGAGGTCAAACATTTTCTGTAAGTTTTCACAATGTTTTCACACACTGTTGCTGGTATTTTGGCCCATTCCTCCATGCAGATCTCTTCTAGAGCAGTGATGTTTTGGGGCTGTCGCTGGGCAACACAGACTTTCAACTCCCTCCAAAGATTTTCTATGGGGTTGAGATCTGGAGACTTGCTAGGCCACTCCAGGACTTTGAAATGCTTCTTACGAAGCCACTCCTTCGTTGCCCAGGCGGTGTGTTTGGGATCATTGTCATGCTGAAAGACCCAGCCACGTTTCATCTTCAATGCCCTTGCTGGTGGAAGGAGGTTTTCACTCAAAATCTTACAATACATGGCCCCAATCATTCTTTCCTTTACACGGATCAGTCGTCCTGGTCCCTTTGCAGAAAAACAGCCCCAAAGTATGATGTTTCCACCCCCATGCTTCACAGTAGGTATGGTGCTCATTCTCCTCCAAACACGACAAGTTGAGTTATTACCAAAAAGTTCTATTTTGGTTTCATCTGACCAAATGACATTCTCCCAGTCCTCTTCTGGATCATCCAAATGCTCTCTAGCACACGTCAGATGGGCCTGGACATGTACTGGCTTAAGCAGGGGGACACATCTGGCACTGCAGGATTTGAGTCCCTGGCGGCGTAGTGTGTTTCTGATGTAGCCTTTGTTACTTTGGTCCCAGCTCTCTGCAGGTCATTCACTAGGTCCCCCCATGTGGTTCTGGGATTTTTCCTCACCGTTCTCGTGATCATTTTGACCCCACGGGGTGAGATCTTGCGTGGATCCCCAGATAGAGGGAGATTATCAGTGGTCTTGTATGTCTTCCATTTTCTAATAATTGCTCACACAGTTGATTTCTTCACACCAAGCTGCTTACCTATTGCAGATTCAATCTTCCCAGCCTGGTGCAGGCCTACAATTTTGTTTCTGGTGTCCTTTGACAGCTCTTTGGTCTTGGCCATAGTGGAGTTTGGAGTCTGACTGTTTGAGGTTGTGGACTGGTGTCTTTTATACTGATAACAAGTTCAAACAGGTGCCATTAATACAGGTAACGAGTGGAGGACAGAGGAGCCTCTTAAAGAAGAAGTTACAGGTCTGTGAGAGCCAGAAATCTTGTTTGTTTGTAGGTGACCAAATACTTATTTTACTGAGGAATTTACCAATTAATTCATTAAAAATCCTTCAATGTGATTTTCTGGATTTTTTTTTCTCATTTTGTCTCTCATAGTTGAGGTATACCTATGATGAAAATTGGAGACCTCTCTCATCTTTTAAGTGGGAGAACTTGCCCAATTGGTGGCTGACTAAATACTTTTTTGCCCCACTGTATGTGGCTTGTGTTTGTCTCAGTTTGACTCTCTGATGGGACGTTGTACAATAAACAAATTCCTTTTTCAATGCATAAGAGGAGACCTCGCCCAGCTTGCTGGAGAACAGCCCAATTGCAATCTCAGAAGCACAGCCTTGTGGGAGAATCTGTCTATCAGCATCTCCAGCAACATAATCCACGGACATCCAGCTGAATCAAGGTTGGCACATGGGGGCCCTGCTGCCACCAGGGACATGATCTGACTCTGTGGCTGACGGTCTGTTGTTCAATTTAAACTTAATTCTGCAGAATATTCCTGGTGCAAGTTCTTTAAACTTAATTTCATGCAAACTCCTATCAGAATTTCAAAATGCGTTATGTCCTTCCGTTAATTTCTGTTCCCTTTTCAGAGTAACACCAATTTTCCTTTTGTATAAAATAGTTTAATGATCTTTTTTTTTTCATAAAATTGCATCAATTTTCCTTAACCAACGCTATTTTATGGTTTTCCAATTTCCAGTATATTGCCAAGTTAACTATGGTTTCTTTGGTTCCACAAATGTTTGATTCACATGTGATGCTCAGTAATTCAATAACCGTCTATGATGCCCATGATACATGTTGAATTCTTTGTTTTAAAATCATCCAAATGTGTTAACCTATTCTGACATTTCTTATTAAACAATTGGATTGAATTGAATTGAATTGAATTTAACTTTATCTATATAGCGCCATTTCACAACAACAGTCATCTCATAGCAGTTTCAACTGCAGGGGGAACCCCCACAGTTGAAAGACATATGGGAGTTATATTAATTATAAGCAGACAAGGACTCAAAAGTTTTTTGTTTTTTTTTTACACTGATTCATCACTGGTACAAATAAAAAATTGTTAATAAAATTGTCCATCATCTGGACTGGTATCTCAATGAGCTATGAGTGTGTAATGAAAGGAAATCTTCATTCCTACTCACATTCACATTTACATTAATACTTGTATCAACAATAAAACACATAAACCCATTAATCTAACTCCACTACAAGGAGCTTTACTCACCAAGAATATTATCTGAAAAAAAAAAGTTTTTAGATTTATGCAAGAACTGTTTAACAATGATGCTGAGAATGATTATGATGATGATGGCAGGGCTTTGTAAATTCTCTGCCTTAGTGTTCCTTTTAACTGTTCTGGTAACTTTTTTTGCCTCTCCCTTCATGAGCAATTTTAACGTAGGAACTTTGAATCTGAATGGAGTGAGAGAAGCAAGAAAAAGAGCTATGTTGTTTGATTTCATATCCTGAATAATGTTGATATTATGCTTGTACAAGAAACACATCGTGATAAATCTAATGAGATAGACTGGCAGAGGGAGTGGGAAGGGCAGGTTGTATTGAGCCATAGTAGCAGTAGTAGTGGGTGAGTGGCTGTCCTTTTCTCCCCAAGATGCTCCCCTGTTTCATATTCTGTCAGTGGAGGTGTACAAGGGAGACTACTGGTGATTCAGGCTATCTTTGGTCGATGTACACTTACTCTCATCACTGTATATGCCCCAACATTAGGGTCAGACAGGTTGGGTTTTCTTAGCGAGATAAACACCTTTTAAACAACTGCAACCCAGATGACTTTGTGTTCTTTGATGGTGATTTTAACTGCACTGCAGATGATTCAATAGACAGGAACCATATAGAACCTCATCCAGGCTCTAAACACCTTTTAATGGAAGTTATTAAGACTCATGACCTGGTAGATGTTTGGAGGTCTTTCTGTGATATAAATAGGCAGTACACATGGTCCCACATTAGAGATGGTCTTACTTCTCTTGCAAGATTGGATCATTTTTATTGTTTTACACATCAAAGGAATATTTTTTTTACAAACTGTTCTATTGTACCTGCTGGTTTTACTGATCATTCTTTGGTATTACACCAAGTTTTTATTAGTAATTTTAAGTATTGAAGTGCCTTTTAGCATTTTAACAGTTCCTTGCTTCTGAACAATTAAAAAAAAAAGTTTTAGGTTCTTATGGAGGAATTTTAGAGAGCGGCGTTATGAGTTTGGCTCTTTACAGCAATGGTGGGACTGTGGGAAGGTGGAAATAAGAAATTTTTGTCAACAGTACACTCTAAATGTCACTCAGGACATAACCAGATTAATAAAAGACCTAGAGAGTGATATTGTAGAGCTTCAGTCTTTGTTAGACTCTATAGGAAATTGAGGATATTTTGAAGTCCTCAAAGCAAAAAAGAAAGTTCTTACAGACTTGCTGGGGCACCAGGACTCAGGAAGCCCTCGTCAGATCCAGGTTCCAGAGTGTAACCCAGATGGATGCCCCCTCAACCTTTTTTTTTTTTTTTTTTTGAAAAAAAAATGGGCAGAGCAGGTGTGTTCACCCTCTACGGTCAGCATCCGATGATGGTCAGGAATCAGCATCTGGTGACATCAGGAAACGTGCTGTGGAGTTTTATTCAGACCTGTATAAGTCTGAGTATGTTGAAAATGAACAGTTGTTAGCTTCCTTTTGTGATAGACTTCCCCAGGTTTCTGAAGACTTCAATCTTCTACTGGGGGAGCCCCTACACCTTGAAGAGTTTTCCACCGCTTTGCAGAGTATGGAGAATGGGAAAGCTCCTGGGATTGACTGACTTCCTGGTGATTTCTTCAAGGCCTTCTGGCATGATATGGGTGGACACCTGCTGGAAGTTTTGAATCAAAGTCTGACTAGAGGATTCCTACTTATCAGTTGCAGAAGGGCTGTAATCACTTTACTCCCCCCCAAAACATGATCTAATGGAGATAAAGAACTGGTGTCCTGTTTCCCTGCTCTGTACAGACTATAAAATTTTCTCCCAAACACTGGCCAACAGGCTGAGAGACATTATGGACCAGATCATTCACCATGACCAGACCTACTGTATGCCCGGTAGGTCCTTTCTTGACAACATGTCTCTAATTCAGGATATGTTGGCCATCTCTAGCTCACTGGACATGGACCTTAGCTTGATTTCACTGGACCAAGAAAAAGTATTTGACTGGGTTGAGCACCCTTACCTCGGGAAAATTTTGGAGCGGTTTGGCCTCAACACTGGTCTTGTTGCTATGATCAAGGTTTTGTACCAGGACATTGAGAGTGTGTTGAAAATTAATGGAGGACTGAGTGCCCCTTTTAAAGTAACAAGGGGAATAAGGCAAGGCTGTGCTCTGTCAGGCATGTCGTATGCCATTTCCATTGAACCCATGTTGTGTAAGATGCGGTCCACCATGGAGGGGCTAATTTTATCCAACTCTGTTAAAAAAACTGGTACTTTCAGCATATGCTGATGATATCATTGTGATGGTAAAGAACCAGACAGAAGTAAACTGTTTCCAAAAAGTAGTCGATAATTTTGGTACAGCATCTTCAACAAAAGTGAATTGGTCTAAGAGTGAAGCCCTTGCAGTCCATTTTAAATCAAAGCAGTTGCCTATACTGCCAGCAGGCCTATACTGGAAAAAAGATGGTCTTAAATATCTTGGGGTGTTTTTAGGGAACGAGGCTACTGTAAATAAAAACTGGGAGGGATTGATAGAAAAAGTGAAAAGGATGTTGAAAAAATGGAAATGGTTGTTCCCACAGATGTCTTATAGGGGAAGGGTGTTAATAATTACCAACTTGGTTTCCAGTGGACTGTGGCATAAATTTGCCTGTGTGGACCCCCCCCCCCTCCCCCGACAACCTACTGAAGCAGATACAGAACTGCATAACTGACTTTTTGTGGGACAGGCTGCACTGGGTTCCAGTGTGTTTTGTTTCTGCCAAAAGAGGAGGGGGCCAAGGACTGGCTCACCTGGTCAGCCGAGTGAAATCCTACATACTTCAATTTATCCAGAAGTTTCTCACTGGCTCTCAAGATGTGGTTTGGAGACCTGTTGCCAGCAGTATTTTAAAACAGGTCAATGGACTAGGTCTTGATTTGTCACTCTTTTTAATGGATCCTGGCTGTTTTAACCTGTCCACTCTGCCTACCTTCTATCAGAACCTTTTTAAAATATGGAGTTTGTTTTCATGGAAGAGACTAGAACCTACACTCTCACTGCACTGGCTAGTGGAGGAACCAATGATCTTCAGAGCTAGATTGGAACTCCAGGTCAGGTCCTTACCTGCCCTGACACACATTTTGGTTTCCTCTGGTAGTATTACACTGCATAGGATAATAGATGTAGCAGGACCAGAGCTGGACAATGTTCTGGCAGCTTCTGAAGTTTTTGGCATTAAGTCTGCATGCCTTGTGAGCAAGGTTTTGGAGTTGTGGCGGCTCAAATTGACAGCTGAGGAGAGGAAAATGGTGAGGGACCATTGCTACAAGAGAGGAGAGCCCGATGAAGGTGACCTGTTTCCTGAGTTGGGCTTTGCTGTGAGATTGGAGGGTGCAGAGGGACCCGTGTTGCATAATAAATGCAGTCTTTACTATGCAGTCTTTACAAGTCTTTACTCAGCAAAGACTAAACTATTTTATTACTATTGTGTGAAGGCTTTTAATAGAAGGCAGTTAAATGACAGAGTGGACACGGTGTGAAGGAAGAGACTGAAGGTCACAGACAATGTCAGGCCCATGTGGAGGATCCTTTACAAATCCTCTCTACATAAAAGAGCTGGTGATCTCGAGTGGACGATTCTGCATGGAGCTGTGGCCCTCAACTCTTTTATTTCCCGCATCAATCCTAGAACATGTAAAGACTGCTCTTTCTTTGGGTCAACTGAAACCATTTGTCATTGTTTTGTTGAGTGCCCTAGACTGAAACCACTGTTCATGCTTTTGAGCAACATTTTTATGAGTTTTGATGTAATGTGGTCCAACATGATTTTTATATTTGGTGCTGGATACAAATGGGTCAATGCAATGAAATGGCTGCTCTAAAATTTTTTTATCTGGTCAAGCAAAGTTTGCCATTTACATGAGCAGGAATAGGGAGCAGGGTCAAGAGATTACAGTGTTGTTCACTTCTATGGTTAGAGCCCAAATTCAGATGGAATTTAAATTTAACAAAGCTATGGACCAGTTAGAGGATTTCAACTCCAAGTGGCGTTATAGGAATATAATCTGTTCTGTGTCAGAAAATAAGATCATCTTTAGTCCTTTTTTGGGGGTAAGCCTCTGATTTAACACTTTTTTTGTTTTTGGTTACTTGTTCACACTGGCCTGTCTGTGATTATGAATGATTGTAAATATTTTTTTTTTAAATCTCTCTCTCTCTCTCTCTCGTGCGCATGCGTGAGCGTTTGTGGGAGCAGGGGTGTGGAGTGGCATTGAGTGAGAACTCTAAACTTTGTTTTTTTTCTAACTTTTCTCTATCGTGTGTGTTGAGGTGTGTGTGTTTAGTATTTAGTGGGTTTTTTTTTTTTTTTGTTACTTATTTGTACCCGTAGGTAGACTTGGTTTGCAGTCTGGTGACAAGCCACCGGCTGCTGGTCGCTGCGTGCGCGAGCGCCCTAAACCTACATGTTTTTGGTGTGCGGGAGGAAACCGGAGAAATCCCGGAGTAAACCCGCGCAACACGGGGAGAACATGCAAACTCCACACAGCTCACTGTTGGTCGGGGGCTGGGATCGAACCCACGATCTCATGATCCCCGCGGTCCCCCGGCCGAGGGTAAAGCTGTGCTGCCACAGTGCTAAACCACTGCGCCACCGTGCAGCCCAGGTTTGAGTGTGTGTGTGCTGGGGTGTGAGTGTTGGAGTGAGTGTGTCGGGGAATGGTAGCTTCTGCTGCCCGTTTTTCCCGGCCGGCATCATGCCGGTGTTTGACGGTGGTGTGGAGTTCGAGCGTTTGACCCGGCGGCATGGCGTGAGAATCCTGCCGACAGTTCCCTGTTCTGTGGAAGAGGCTGGCCTCGCTGTAGGACAGGTGGTTGGGCATGACGGTATAAAGTCAGTGTCAAGGATGAACAGCGCAATTGTCATCTTTCTGGATTCCACTGAAAAAGCTGATCAGGTGGTGGAACAGGGAGTTGTCATAAATGACACTTTTACTCCTGTTCTACCGCTGGTGAACCCTTCTAGGAGGATCACCATCTCTAATGCTCCTCCTTTCATTAAAAACGATCAGCTGATAAGAGAATTGTCCCATTTTGGCCAAGTTGTTTCCCCCATCAGAATGGTCTCTCTGGGTAGTAAATCCCCCCTGCTGAAGCATGTCATGTGTCACAGGAGGCAGTGTTTCATGGTGTTAAAAGACAGCTCTGCAGAACTGAACGTGTCTTTTAACTTCAGGATTGAGGGCTTCAGCTACTTAGTCTTTGCAACATCCGAAACCATGAAGTGTTTTGCGTGTGGTGCAGAGGGCCATCTCATTAGATCATGTCCTGAAAAGGTGAACACAAAGAACACTGGCAGTAAGAAAGGCGACGCCGCTGTTTCTGGTGGTCCGGAGGGTAGCGCTACATGTAGTGCGGCGGATGCGGCCGCGTCCGCTTCTGCTTCTGCTTCTGCGGGGGCGTCTGCGTCCGTGTCCGCGTCCACTTGTGCTGGAGCGGCCGCGGCGGGCGTGGTAGTTTCCCCCCCAAACAGTGATGGTGGGGAATTTCTGTCTGGCGGCAGCTCCGATCATTATGACGAGCCTGTCACCTGGAGTAAAGAGGTGGAGGGCGAAATGAGTACAGTTAAACGAAAGAACATGAATGAACAGACTTTGCAGGCGGGGGAGGAGCGGTTTGAGGCTGTGGCGGACACTCAGAGTAAACACTGCATTACAAACGTTGCATTTGACGAAGAAATGCAGGGATGTAATTTTGTTGAGGAGGATCCTTTTAAAGCTGCACAAAAAAGAAAAAGTGCTGAAAACTTGCAGAGCTCTGCTAAATCTAGTAGGGTTGGGAATTTAGAAATGCTGGATGAGAGCGCTTCTGAGGAAAGTGGAGCTGAGTCTGAACTGATGCAAACGCAGGAGGAGCAAAGCTCCTATTGCTTTACAAAAATTAGGAAATTTCTCCAGGTGACTAAGGGGAGCAGAGCTGTGAAAGTGGAAAATTACTTTCCAGATCTGGAGTTATTTGTGGCATCAGCTCGCAAGTTTATGAAACTGAATGATGGGAATGAGACTTTCACTGATCAGGAAATATATCATTTAAAGAAACTGGTTGTTAAACTGAAATCACAAATTACTAACAGTCATGTTGACTCTTAGTTTGTTTCTTCCCTTTTATGCTATGTGTGTGTTTTTTTACTGTACCTTATTTTTATCCTTTTTAATGCCCCACCTTAGAATTGGCACTCTTAATATAAACGGGGCCAGGGATGATGTAAAAAAGGGCCTCTTTATACAAGCTTTTTAATTTAAAGAAACTTGACGTGCTGATGGTCCAGGAGACTCACAGCACTGTAGACATTGAGAGCCAGTGGAGAAAAGAGTGGGATGGCTGCATTTTTTTTAGCCACAAATCCAATAATAGTGGAAGGGTGGCTGTACTTTTCTCTAGGGGTTGTGTGCCTGTCTCTTATGAGGTAGAAGAGGTGGTGAAAGGACATGTACTCTTGCTAAAGGTACAGTTTGAAAACGTGAACTTGGTTTTTATAAATGTGTGTGCCAACACAGAGAGCAGAGAAGATCAGGGTCTTTAATGTGCTATCAGATACGGTTAGATCCTGTAATCCAAATAGTTTTTTATTTCTGGGGGGTGATTTTAACTGTACATTAAACCACAGACTAGACAGGAACCATCAGGAGCCTCACCCTGCTTCTGCCAATAGGCTGAGGGAACTGGTGAAGACACATGAAATGGCCGATGTGTGGAGATCACATCATGGGGACCAGAGGCAGTACACCTGGAGCCATGCTAAAGATAACCTTTTATCTATGGCTAGGTTAGATCGTTTCTATGGTTTTAAACATCAAATGAGTGTTTTTAAAAATAGTTGTATCTGTCCTGTTGGTTTCACTGATCACTGCCTGCTGTTTTGTTCTGTTTTTATTGAAAATGTAAAGTGTAAGAGTGCTTTTTGGCATTTTAATAATACACTTTTAAATGATGTGTTTTTTAAGGGAGTTTTTCATGATGTATGGAAGTCACACAGGGAGCAAAAATCTTCTTTTAGTTCTCTCCAAATGTGGTGGGATTTTGGTAAGGCACAGATAAAACAACTCTGCCAACAGTACACTCAAAATGTCACTCGTAGCTTGACCCAATCCTTGAAAGTTCTGGAGACTGAGGTGGTAGAGCTAGAGGAGTTGCTCAGTTCTACAGGAAAACAAGAGCACTGAGAGGCTCTTAAGTCAAAAAGGTCAGCCTTGGCTAGCCTGCTAGGGGTCACCGCACAGGGTGCTCTGGTCCGCTCACGCTACATGGATGTAGCTCTGATGGACTCGCCCTCCCAGTACTTTTTTGGACTGGAGGGGAAAAATGGACAGAGAAAACTCATTCACTCCTTGTTGGACGATGACGGGAGAACAATCTCCACAGCAGCAGAGATCAGGAAATACGCTGCTAGCTTTTACAGTGAATTGTTTAGAGCAGAGTGGAGGGAAGACACGTCACTGGGCCAGGTTTTCTTTGATGGTCTTCCAGTGCTCTCAGAGGACCTTGTTGCCGGTTTGGATGCTCCACTGTCTCTGTCTGAGCTGCATACGGCGCTAATGAGCCTCCAGAATGGAAAATCACCAGGCATAGATGGTCTCTCTGTGGACTTTTTTAAGGAATTCTGGCCCCTGCTTGGTCCAGACATGCTGGAGGTTCTCCAAGATAGCTTGAAAAGGGGGACCCTACCCATGACCTGCAGGAGGGCCATCATCACATTGTTGCCAAAAAAAGGGGACCTACAGAGCCTAAAGAACTGGAGGCCAGTCTCTCTGCTCTGCACAGACTATAAGATTCTTTCAAAAGCTCTGGCCCGAAGACTGAGAAAGGTGATGAGCGAGCTCATTCATGTAGACCAGACTTACTGTGTGCCTGGCAGGCTGATTAGTGACAACGTCACTTTAATTCGGGATGTTTTGGAGGTCTCTGGTTCATTGGCGGTAGAAACTGGTTTGATTTCAATTGACCAGGAAAAGGCGTTTGACCGGGTTGAACACCAATATTTATGGACAGTTTTAGCTGCTTTTGGGTTCAGCCCAGGCTTCATAGCCAGGATACGGGTCTTGTACAGTGACATTGAGAGTGTGCTGAAGATAAATGGGGGCCTGTCTGCCCCTTTAAAAGTCCAGTGGGGGGTTTGGCAGGGCTGCCCTCTCTCAGGGATGCTGTACTCCCTCGCCATAGAGCCTTTGCTTCACTGCTTGAGAAGGAACCTATCAGGAGCTACTTTTCCTGGCTGTGACACCACGTTCAAGCTGTCGGCCTATGCAGATGATGTAGTCATTCTGCTAAACAAGCAGAGTGACATTGACGTTTTGGTTAGGAGTGTCAATCTTTTTGGCCAACTTTCCTCTGCAAAAATAAACTGGGGAAAAAGCGAGGCTCTGATGGTGGGGGAGAACCTAGAAAATCAGCTTATGCTGCCTGGTGGGCTGGTTTGGAAAAAAGGAGGGTTTAAGTATCTTGGTGTCTTTATTGGAAATCAACAATTTGAGCAAAAAAATTGGGATGGGGTCATAGAGAAAATCAACGGGAGACTAAACAAGTGGAAGTGGCTAATGCCAAGAATATCTTTTAGAGGAAGAGTGCTCATTTTAAATAATCTTGTTTCCTCATCCCTGTGGCACCGCCTCATGTGCATGGACCCCCCTGCTGGTTTGTTGTCAAAAATCCAGTCTGTTATGGTGGACTTTTTTTGGGGGGGGTGGACTCCACTGGGTCCCTCAAGCCCTGTTATTTCTTCCCAAAGAGGAAGGGGGGCAAGGAGTGGTTCATTTAGCTAGTAGAGGTGCTGCTTTTAGACTGACTTTTATACAGAGGCTGCTGACGGGCCCCCAGGACCTGGTATGGAGGCCTTTGGCCTGTGTTATTTTACAGAGAGTCCTTGGGCTTGGGCTAGACCTCCCTGTGTTTTTAATGGATTTTAAGAACTCTAGTGCACTGTCTTTGCCCAGTTTTTACCGCAGTCTTTTTTCAGTATGGACTCTTTTTAAAAAACAAAGAGGGCCATGCGATTCCCTCCACTGGTTGTTGAGGGAGCCGCTGGTTTTTGGTGGTCGCCTTGGTGTCCTGCCGGGAGTTTGAAGGACCTTCCTTGATAGGCTGTGTTCCAGGAATGTTCTCACTCTGAAGCAAGTGGTGGAACTGGCTGGTCCTGGCCTCAACAATGCCTCAGCTTTAGCAGCTCATCTTGGTGTCAGATCAAATCGTTTCATCAATGGCCTTCTTGCACACTGGAAACAGAAGCTTCATGGACTTGAGCGCTCCCTACTCATGAACTTTGGCAATGGCACGCTGCAGCCAGAAAGCACGGACCCTTTTCCCTCTCTCACGCTTTGTATGGACTTTGACGTCTCTCCTTTCTCCTTACTGGCATTCTGTGCTCCCACTGGTGTGGACTTTGGAGGAGCCAGTGGTAAGGCACTCTACAGACTGGTGGTGATGGCACTCAACAAAGACAGATTGAACACCTGTGTGGACACTCCATGGAGAGCCTATTTTAGACTAGGAAAAGGGCATCGGCCTGCCTGGAGGGCTCTTTATAAAGCCCCTCTCCCTAAGAGGCATGGAGACTTACAGTGGAGGGTCCTGCATGGCATTATAGCTGTCAATGCTTTTGTTTCTGTGATTAACAGCAGTGTCAGTGATCAGTGTGTTTTTTGTTCCTCTAGGGAGACAGTTTTTCATTGTTTTACTGAATGTCAGCGTCTGAGTGGTCTCTTTGAACTTCTCACAGAACTTTTTCACATTTTTAAGGAAGTTTTCTCTAAGCAGGTTTTCATTTGTGGTTTTATGTACAATCGTCGTTTTAAGCAGAAGTGTCAACTACTGAACTTTGTTTTAGGGCAGGCAAAGTTGGCTATTTATGTAAGCCGGAGAAGAAAGCTTGAGAATGTTGAGAATGATGTTGATGTCAAAATTTTATTTGTGAGGCTACTTAAAGCCAGAATCAGGCTGGACTTTCAGTTTTTTATGGGGAATGGGGATGTGGAAGGTTTTAGGACCCTCTGGTCCCTGGAGGATGTCCTCTGTTTAGTTTGTGATGGGCAGCTTTTGTTTGGGCGTTTTTTGGGGGAATAATTTTCTGTGTAATATAGCATGGCATAGAAATTGTATTGAATGATGGACAAGTGTGTTTATTAAAGATCTTTTAAAAATCAAATCAATCTCTCTCTCTCTCTCTCTCTCTCTTTCTCTCATGTATATATACAGTATATATATATATATATATATATATATATATATATATATATATATATATATATGTATAAATAAATCTCAGAGGTTTTGTTCAGTGAAAATTGTCCTTCCACAGAATTTTTCCAGCAATGACTACAAATTCTGAAAGCTGTCTATCATTTGACAGATTATATGAAGGGTGAGCTAATTAAAGTCAGTTAAAATGATAGATAACTGACTGTCATGTTCGGGGTTGTTCTACCCCGTCCATGACCTGTGGTTGTAGGGTTTTGATTATTGCTTATTAATTCCAGCTGACAGATTGAGTTTTGCTCTCTGCCAGTCCTACAGCCATGTCTCCTCCTCACCAGACATTCACCGGTGTGTATTGTACCACCACACGCGCACATTTCCAATTAATCATGCACCTGCTTGCCACACGGCTGTGTTCACTTGCCTTCATCAGCATATTGAGTACTTATTAGGAGGCAGTGTGCTCAGCCAGTGTGGCAACTTTAGTCAGCAATGGACATCCTGACTCATTGAGGTTTGGCTTTCTTCCTTTGGACTGATCATATTGTTTCTTTGAGCGTTTATGCTCCAACATAAGCGTAAGTCTTTCCTTTTGTGCCTTTTCCCTCCGCTCCTGCCTGCTTGGAGTGCGTTTGGCACTTTATCTAGCCAGCGAGGTTTGTAGCAGGTTGTCTTACCCATTCGCAATAGTGACTGTTTTTTGGACATTCTTGTACATTTTTCCATTGTAAATAAACACGTTACTTACACTGCATTTTGGGCTCGCTGCCAATTTATATGTTCGCTGCGAAATTACACAGCGGACACAACACTGACAGAATTTTTACAAGCCTGTCTGAGAAAATTACATAAAGTGGAGTGCAACCTGTGATATAGAGCATTGCCTTTTTTCAGGTTTTCAACTCAAATGCAGTTCTGACAGTCAGTCACCAGATGGCAGTCTTTTAGATGTTTCATAACACTGTGTTGCTTATGAAGCAGTTGTTTCAAAGTTGCTCACTGTTTAATGAGGCCTCGGTTTTAACAGCCCTACTCTGCTATGACAAACATAACAATATTATGCAGCAAACACAACAGCATAGATTTTGCCAGAAGTAACTTACAGGCTTATGTGGGCCAAACACCACCAACTGTCAAAACTTTACTGAACACTGAACCAGTTGAATCGGTGAATTCAAAAAGGGCCCAAGTCCACACTTTTTCAATGGGGACTTGGGCCCTTTTTGAATTCACCGATTCAATTGTCTGCATGTGGAAATTGACATTTCAGTACCAACTGTCATCACTAGATGGAGCTAATCAAACTTCACACAAACTAAATCTGCACATCCACACATTGATGTTACATGGATGGCAACACGTTATCTTTACAATAAATGCAAAAAAAAATGTTAAAAGAAATATACATTTAAAATATGAATAGTTGAATCAAAACCTTATTTATCTGTGTATTTAGAATCAGAAGCTTTTTTGTCATAACAGCTGTTATGGCGTGTCATGAAATTCCTATTACTACATAACTCCCTTCACAAAACAGTAAAAAGTAACTAAAATAAGCAAAAACCACTGCAGTCTTCCTCTGCAATGGACAGTTGAAACATGTAAAGGTAAAAACATCCCCTTTTATTCTTGTCTTTAATAAGAAAAACAAAAAACTAACAATCAAAAAGAAGACAAAATGAACCTACTCAAGCTAGGTAGGAATATAATTTAGTGTGTTGGTGTTCAGGGTGAAAAATTGACAGACAAGCCACTTCACAGTAGAAGAATGCACTTATTTATTTCAAGGTTACATGAAAAACGTGTTTTAGCGAAACACATGTACATTGGTTTACCCTCACCAGTTAATCAATACTTCCCTATCCAGGATGGCAGAAGTTTCCTGGCACACATGCAGATCACTGTGACCACTGCGTTCTTGTACACGCGGTCACTTTTTGGGGCCTGCATGCGCTTGGTCAGCACTCACCCTCTGCGTAGGGTTTGCGCACAAATGCATCTACTGCGTTTGCTCGTGTACCAGCGCATTGTTGCCACTATGAATTGGGCTTTACTGATGGTGGTGTACAGTAGATGTCACTGAGTGATGTGAAAGCTGCTCCAGAGATGCACTGTGCAGTTTCTATCATAGCCTGGAAAGCCTTCCTGTCCTGAGCAATGCAGTCACCATGCCACAGTCTGATATTTCATAATGTGGTATTTTCCCATATCTAAATGTCATTGAAAACATTTGTGGACGGATACAGGGGCGGTCATGGATTGTCTGATGACCTGGGCGGACTGCCTCCCTGGCAAGCCCCGTCCACACACACATTTTTCTTTTACTTTTTATTTCTCTCTTAAATGTCCAAATGTTCAATTTTCTCAACAATTACTGAGGTTTTTCTTGCAACTTTTTTCTGGCAAGTTTACTACTTTTTAAACTTATGCCATGTTTCACCTTGTTTTTCCTCATATTTTCATGATTTTCTTGTACATTTGCACCTATCCTCTCAGTGATAGTTGCATCTCAATAAATTAGAATGTCATCAAAAAGTTGATTTATTTCAGCAATTCGGTTAAAAACAAATGAAACTCATATTATATACAGTGGATGTAAAAAGTTTACACACCCCTGTTCAAATGCCAGGTTTTCGTGATGCAAAAAATGATACCAAGAAAAATCATTTCAAAACTTTTCCACCATTAATGTGACCTATAACCTGTACAACCCAATTGAAAAACAAATGGGAATCTTTTAAGGGGAAAAATAAAAAACTTACAATAACCTACTTGAATAAATATACACACACTCTTATAACTGTGAATGTGGCTGTGTTCAGAATTAACCAATCACATTCAAACTCTGTCAAATGGGAGTCAGCACACACCTGCCACCATTTAAAGTGCCTCTGAATGGGGGGGGGGGGGGGGGTCCTTGCTGCTGCCTTCTTTGGGTGGGTGTGGGGGGTCCCGCTGTGTGTGTGTGTGTGTGTGTGTGTGTGGGAGGGGGGGGCTCATGCCTGGTGTCTTCATCCCCTGGGCCACAGACGGTCCAGGAGCATGGGTTCACTCTGCGGGCCACTTGGCGGCCCAGCCTCCCTCAGCTGTCCCTCCTGGGGTGGATGCCTGGCTGTCTTGGGGCTTGTTGGCCTTGAGACATTTGTGCTCTGTGGGGGTTTGTGACGTTGTCCTGCTTGCTCGTTGTTTTCAGGGATTGGGCGGGGGGGGGGGGGGAGCTGCTGTATTCGTATGTTTCCTGGCAAACCACTCCCATGCACACATTTATTTTGCGTGCACTCTCATACACACGCACACGCTTACCCACACACATATCTCTCCTTTAACAGGTGCAGATACCAGACTTGTGTTGAGACCTCTCCAGTGGAAGAAACAGTCTGTCTTCTGTTTAAGTTGTGTTAGTCTGTTTGTCTATTAAAAGTTATAGTATTAAGTATTAAAAGTTATTCCAAGTAGAGTTTATAAACAATATACAGTACATATACTGTATATTGTCATGGTTTAATCAGCTGACAGCTCACATGCACGATGCAACAGCACAGGATAATAACCACACAAAGGGGCACGTTTGAAACTTTATTAATTTTCAAAAATAAGCACACAGCTAAAGAAAGTCACTCGCCAGAGGAATCCACCTGTGGAGAGAAGACGAGAGCTGTGAGAGGAGGAACGGAGTAAAGGGAAATGGGCAAGCCAAATTGCCACTTACTCGGGTTCCGGGGAAGGACTGGCAGGACTCCAGCGGGAAATAGATGAACCAGTAGGGTGGGGGGAATGAGCTGATGGTGCCTGACTGAGTGGAGGTTGAAGCCGAGGAATAGTGGAGATGAGGCAGGAGAGGGCGCGCAGTCCTGGAGACACACCTGCATGATGGCAGCAACCTGAGAAGGAGTGGAAAATCAAGATGAGACAACATGTCAACACTTGTCAAATAATACTTGCTTGTCCTGAGATGGGTAGTATACCCAGACGAGCCAGCGTTGAATGTGCGGAGAGAGCCTCCTTAAGTATGCTGGCTGATGAGCGGGAGCAGGTGCATCTTCTGCCTCAGGTGCAGTGATGAATTGATGAAGGTGAGACGGGAGGGGCGCGCTCTCGCTGCCCATGACACGGCCCCCCCTTCTAGGAGCGCCTCCTGGCGGTCCAGAGAGCTTCTACTGGTGAGCTTGTTGGAAGGCTCGGAGTATTTCTTTGTCCAGGACCCAAGCAGAAGGGACCCAGGAGCGTTCTTTTGGACCATAACCCTCCCAATCCACCAGGTACTGCCGACCCCGGCCACGACGGCGAACATCCAGGATCCGACAGACCGTGTAGGCGGGGTGACCGTCGATGATCCGGAGAGGAGGAGGTGGCTTCGGGAGAGGGGGAGCAGAGAGGGCTCACCGAGAGGGGCTTGATATGTGAAACATGGAAAGTCGGGTTCACACGCAGGGTCGGCAGCAATTTGAGCTGAACCAATGCATCGTTGATCACCCGAGAGATGACATAGGGCCCCAAGAAGCGGGGGTACAGCTTTTTAGAATTCTCCTTAAGAGGGATCTGGCTCACCGCTAGCCATACCTGCTGACCCACGATGTACCTGGGGGCGGGCACCCGCTTCCTGTCAGCTGTAGCCCGAGTGCGTTTAGTGGAGCGGGCGACGGTGGCCCGGGTGGCTCTCCAGACACGCCAGCAGCGACGGGCATGAACCTCCACGAATGGAACTGCAGCCTCCCTCTCGGCCATGGGAAGGAGTGGCGGAGTATACCCCAGGGATGCCTCAAATGGGGTGAGTCTGGTAGCGGTGGAGACGGCTGAGTTCATTGAGTACTCCACCCAGGTCAGGTATGAGCTCCAAGAGGACGGGTTGTCAGCTGCTACGTACCGCAGGGTGGCCTCCACAGACTGGTTGGTGTGCTCCGCCTGCCCGTTGCTCTAAGGATGGTTCCCCGATGAGAGACTCACTGTCATACCCAGAGTCCGGCAAAAGGCCTTCCAGACCTTTGATGCAAACTGTGGACCCTGGTCAGACACAATGTCCATAGGGATCCCATGGATCCTAATAACATGGTCGCTGAAGAGGACCGCCATCTCCAAGGCCGAGGGGAGCTTTGGGAGAGCGACCAGATGAACAGCCTTAGAGAAGCGATCCACTATGGTGAGGATTACCATCTTCCCCCCTCCCATGGTAAGTCCGGTAATGAAGTCTACGGCAATGTGGGGTACGGACGACCAGGGGTGGGGAGGGGATGGAGGAGACCAGATGGGGGAGAGGAGTTCGATTTCCCCTGGATGTAGGTCTGACAGGCTTTCACGTACTCCCGTACGTCCCGCCGCAGCATGGGCCACCAGAACGCTCGCCGGTCAAGGTCCACAGTCTGAGTGATCCCTGGATGGCATGCGAAGCGACTGGTGTGACCCCACTGGATGACATCACTGCGGAGGGTGGCCGGGACATACAGACGGTTCCGGGAGCACCCTACTGGCACAGGTTCCTGGGACTGGGCCTGGCGGACCCTCCGCTCGATATCCCAAGTAAGGTCTCTGAGGATGCGAGAAGGCAGTATGATGGTTTTGGGGGGGATACCTCCTTGGAAACAAACTGGCACGATAGCGCGTCTGGTTTGGTGTTCCGAGCACCAGGCCAGTATGTGATGAAAAAGTTGAACCTCTGAAAAAACCACCCAACAAGCCTGTCTGGTGTTAAGTCGACGTTCCGATCACAAAAACTCATGCATGGTATGATGAACCAAGGAGGGCCAGGGCCTTATCCGATGGGAGCAAACATGGCCAACAACACCCCCTGGAATGGCTCCCAGTTCAGCGTTTGGCATGGACAAAATGAACCCTGCCCAGAAGATGAACAACAAAGTGGACGGGACTCCCAAGCCCGACCCAAAAAAGAAGTCGAGCTCTTCCACCATCACCAATGAGAAGATCACCCGACTGTATGAATCGGATTCCAATTGACAGAATTCCAATTGACAGTCGGATTATTAGTTAATAATCGGATTATGCCTCCAGAGCCATGGATAGCCAAGAACCACTGGGGATGATGAAGTTGGGAGAACCAGGAACGAGAGTTCCTCCCGATGGTTACCAGAAAGGAGGATGGAGATTGGCACCATGCTCTCGGTGACTACCGCGACCTCCCAGCCAGAAATGGTGATTCTCTGGTTGTGGGGCAATTTAGTAGTGGGGATACCCACCTGCCGAACTAACTGGGCAGAAACGAAATTACCCTCAGACCCCGAGTCAACCAACGCTATAGTCCTCCTCTCGACCCCCCGGCAATTGCACAAGGGGTGAAGTAGAAAAATTACTGGGGGGAGTAGATTTGCTCCTGCCCACCAGACCCCCCATGGTTAGTGACGGGCCACGTCTTTTGGCCACTGGCGGCATTCGTCCCAATTGTGGTTCAATAAACCACAGCACGCGCACGCACCAGCCTTTCGCCTTTGCTGGCGCTCATCATCGGTCTAGTGCTGAGAGAGCTCCATTGGCTCAGGCGGGGAGCTGGCGCCGCCAGTGTCAGTAACCACGGCGGGTGCACACTCGGCACGCGGGTGACAGGAGGACTCGCACTCCTTCGCACACTCACGGTACCAGTTATCGAACCCTACAGCCTGGTCTATCAGACCATCGAGAGTCTCAGGGACAGGGTGAACGGCCAGATTGTCATGGATGTGAGTGTTTAACCCGTGGAGGAATGCACTGCGCAAAGCAACCTCATTCCACTCCGAGTCAGCCGCTTCAACCCGGAACTCCACGGAGTACTCGGCTGCTGACTGAGTGCCCTGGCGAAGCGTCATCAGGCAGCTCATAACGTTGCCTTGACTCTCAGTTTGGCCAAATGCACAGAAGAAAGCATCCACAAATTGTTCAAACATCCACTGATGCCCCTTGGGGTTATCAATTGTGGCTCCTGCCCAATCAAGGGCTCGGTCTTTGAGCAACAGGGTGAAAAACTGAATTTTACCTACATCACACGGGTACTCCTCCCTGACCTGCTCCAAATACATACGGACTTGAATAAGGAATCCCTTACATTTCCCCACCTCCCCAGCACATGGGGTAGGCGTGGGAACGGAGGTGGTACGACGCACTGTTGTGCGGGGAGCAGGCTGAGGAGGAGGAGCCTGAGGAGGTGCATTGGGCCAAAGCCGCATCATATTCTGAATTTGTTGAGTCAGCACGGCAACCTGGTGCTCGGTCGCAGCTAAGTGACCCAAAGCAGATAGCTCTTGTGTCGCAGCACCAGCTGAGCTGAGGTCCTGGCTGGCTCGTTCTATCATGGTTTAATCAACTGGCAGCTCACGTGCACGATTCAACAGCACAGGATAATAACCATACAAAGGGGCACGTTTGAAACTTTGTTTCTTTAGCTGTGTTTATTTCTGAAAATTAATAGTCACTTGCCAGAGGAATCCACCTGTGGAGAGAAGACGAGAGCTGTGAGAGGAGGAACGGTGTAAGGAGAAATAAGCCAAATTGCCTCTTACTTGGGTTCTGGGGAAGGACCGGCAGGACTCCAGCAGGAAATAGATGAATCAATAGGGTGGGGGAATGAGCTGATGGTGCCTGACCAGGTGGAGGTTGAAGCCGAGGAATGGTGGAGATGAGACAGGAGAGGGCGCGCAGTCCTGGAGACACACCTGCACGGTGGCAGCAACCTGAGAAGGAGAGGAAAAACAAGATGAGACGTGTCAACACTTGTCAAATAATACTTGCTTGTCCTGAGATGGGCAGTATACCCAGACGAGCCAGCGTTGAATGCGCGGAGACAACCTCCTTAAGTACACTGGCTGATGAGCGGGAGCAGTTGGGTCTTCTGCCTCAGGTGCAATGGTGAATTGATGAAAGTGAGACCGAATGCAAGGGGTGCACTCTTGATGCCCATGACAATATATATGCACTTTATAAAGCTCCTTTGGCAAAGTAAATCTGGCACAATAAGGGAAGCAGATTTCTGTTCTGCTCACCTAGCTGCTTGACAGGACAAGGAGAAAAAAAATAAAGTGCCTCTGATTAGCCCCAAATAAAGTTCAGCTGTTCTAGTAGGCTTTTCCTGACATCTTACAGCACAAGCCATGGTCCGCAGAGAGCTTCCAAAGCATCAGAGGGATCTCATTGTTCAAAGGTATCAGTCAGGAGAAGGGTACAAAAGAATTTCCAAGGCATTAAATATACCATGGAACACAGTGAAGACCATCATCAAGTGGAGAAAATATAGCACAACAGTGACATTACCAAGAACGGGCGTCCCTCCAAAATTGATGAAAAGATGAGAAGAAAACTGGTCAGGGAGGCTGTCAAGAGGTTGCCAACAGCATTGAAGGAGCTGCAGGAATTTCTGGCAAGTACTGGCTCCCTAGTACATGTGACAACAATCTCCCGTTTTCTTCATATGTCTGGGCTATGGGGTAGGGTGGCAAAACGGAAGCCTTATCTTACGAAGAAAAACATCCAAGCCATTTGAAATTGCCCAAACACATGTGGGAAAATATGTTATGGCCCGATGAAACCAAGGTTGAACTTTTTTTTTTTTTTTTTAACCACAATTCCAAAGGTATATTTGGCGCAAACACAACACTGCTCATCACCAGAACAACACCATACCTACAGTGAAGCATGGTGGTGGCAGCATTATGCTTTGGGGCCATTTTATTCTGCTGGAACTGGGGCCTTATTCAAGGAGGAGGGAATTATGAACAGCTCCAAATACCAGTCGGTATTGGCACAAAACCTTCAGGCTTCTGCTGGAAAGCTGAAGATGAAGAATAACTTCATCTTTCAGCACAACAATGATCCAAAGCACACATCCAACGCAACAAAAAAATGGCTTCACCAGAAGAAGATTAAGGTTTTAGAATGGCCCAAGCAGAGTCCAGACGTGAATCCGATCAAACATCTGTGGCGTGATCTGAAGAGGACTGTGCGGAGGAGATGCCCTTGCAATCTGACAGATTTGGAGCATTTTTGCAAAGAATGAGCAAATACACTGATAGACTTCTACCCAAAAAGACTGAGTGCTGTAATAAAAGCCAAAGGTGTTGCAACAAAGTATTAGTTTAAGGGTGTGCATATTTATGCAACCAGGTTATTGTAAGTTTTTTTAATTTTCCCTTTAAAAGATTTGGTTTTCGATTGGGTTGTACAGGTCACATTAATGGCGGAAAAAGTTTTGAAATGATTATCTTGGTCTCATTTTTTTTACATCACAAAAACTTGGCATTTGAACAGGGGCGTGTAGACTTTTTATATCCACTGTAGATTAATTATACACAGAGTGATATCTTCTGAGTGTTCATTTCTTTTAATTTTGATGGTTATGGCTTACAGCTAATGAAAACCCCAAATTCAATTTCTCAAAAAATAGAATATTATACAAAATTAATTAAAAAAATATATTTTTTTTAATTCAAAGTCAGAGTAGCCATCTATCGTGAAATTTTAGAGCACTTCATGCTTCCCTCTACTGACAAGCTTTACGGAGATGCTGACTTCATTTTCCAGCAGGACTTGGCACCTTCCCACACTGCCAAAAGTACCAAAACCTGGTTTCATGACCATGGTATCACTGTGCTTGATTGGCCAGCAAAATCTCCTGACCTAAACTCCACAGAGAATGTATGGTGTGTTGTCAAGAGGAAGATGAGCGACACCAGAGTTCCTGGCACAGTTCTGCGCTGGTTACGTGATGTGTCCAAAAAGCACAGAAAACCCAGTTGAACCAAGCATTTCACATCACAAGATGTCAGACACATATAGCTTACTGCTCTTTACTGGAGGACTTCACCCAAACGAACCGCCTCAAACATCATTTCCAAGAACGAGAAGAAGAGAATGTAAACATTTATTTTATTGAATGAAACTGATTTTTATTCATTTACTTACTACTTTTACCTTTTATTGATTCTAATGACTGGCTTGTGCTTGTGCCTAGTTTTATATTGTTTTGCTGGTTTTATATTGTTTTTCTATTAATGTCCTGCTCCTTCCTTTTATGTTTTTGTGCTTTCTTGTTGTACAGCACTTTGTGTAGTGAGTGCTGCTTTTTAAAGTGCTTTATAAATAAAGTTGATTGATAACTCCGCCATCTGTGCTGCCATGGGGGTGTCACCATTTGAGGCCTCATTGGGTTATAATTTCCCTCTGTTCCCCACCTCGCAGGAGGAGATTGCACTCCCCTCTATCTACCATCACAACCAAGACGGTGTTGCTCTGGACGGTGAAGCAGAATTCCTGGTGGGCGAACCGGCGGAGGAGTATGGCCCCTGCCTACACCATCAGTCAGAAGGTATGGCTGTCCAGCAAGACCATTCAATTAAAAACTGATGCAAAGAAACTGCCTCCCCAGTTCATCAGTCACATCATTAACCCTTCATCTGTCCACCTCAGTCTCCCAAGTTCTATCGGTATATGAAGAGTTTGTTTGCACAAACTGATAAATGCCACTTGCAAGAAAATTTCACTCTTTACATCAAACTGTTAACATTACCTACTGATAGAAGTTCAAATTGTTTTTTTTTCTCAAAATCCGATATGTCCTATGTTATAAACACTACAAATTCATGTTTTGTTTTGTTTTTTTTTTTTACAAAAGCAGAACTCCAGAGCAAATCAGCGCTTGGTATTTGGGTCACGTGACTCATCTTGGCTGCCTTCCCTACTGGGCTTGTTTTCGCGGCACAGTTAATGACGTCATCACGTGAGGCAGTAAAACGTAACAGACAACAGTGGAAAAAAAAATCAATACCTGCATATAATTTGTAGTAAATCTCTATTAAATCAAATTGTTTTTGCTGAATTAAATATAAATACCTTAAAATAGTTTATGTTGTGATGTGAAGCTCTTCTCTCACTGCTCCGTTGGCTGCGCATTCACTATATAGTACACTATATGGGGAAGGACTGAGCATTTCAAACACAGCACCTGCTTACTGTGAGTGATTTCCCTGCCAGTTTTTTTTTTTTTTTTTTTTTTTTACAATTTTGTTGCATTTTGTGTCAAATATGGATCATTTTGATGAAGCAGATGAACCAGTGATGCGTTCACCAGTAGGGCGCAAACAAGGTTGGAACAGCAAACAATATCCAGAATTCTTGCTACTACTATCTTCTATTATCAGAATTCTTGCACTTTGCTGCTGTATGTCTCTGCATATTGTCACACACGGCTCTAGGGAGCCGCGCAATAAGAGCCAAGGGCGAGCCAGTGAGTCGTGATGTTTTATTTAGGGTGAGGGATGAGGGATGAGGAGAGCACAGATACTCATACAGAAGTACATTCACAGGTTGCACAGCGCAGGGGTAGGAAGCTCGTACCGGACGTAGGGGTAACAAGGCGTACATACTCACAGCGGGTTACAATCACAGGAATGCTGCAAGGGTAGTAGAGCCTGACACCAGACGAAGGGGCTTCAGCCTAGCAGTGCTTATGTCGCAGCCCCGAGTCATCGAGGCTGCTCCTATTTATTCTCATTGGCAGCGCCCCAGCTGATGAGGACTAATTGGCCCCAGCCGTCCGTAATGCTGCCAGCTGGGAGCCTGCTGAGACGCTGCTCAATGGGAAGCAGGGATGAGGGAAAACATGGGCTGAGCGCTGAGACGGCATCTCAACCCATGGTGACAGAGCCTCCCCCTCAAGGTCGGGCTCCTGAACGACCAGAAACATCCCAGCCCCCCCCCCCCCCCCCCCACACACACACACCTAGGGTGGGAGGAAGGGAGGCAGGACCAGAGGGGACGAAGCAAAGGGAAACACCAAAGGGCCAATGTAGGGTAACAGGGCAAAAAAAACCCCAAACACAGTACTCTACATCGCACCAAAAAAAAAGAAAGGAAAAAAAAAAAAACACAGGGCACAGATGGGGGGAATACAGAACATGGGAACAGATAACCCACCAAAAGAATGATAAAAAACAAATAAAGCAATTACAGAGTGTGGATAACAGAACACTACTCCATAATGCAAACAAAACTAAGAACAGGACAAGAGTGACAAAAAAAACAAAACGCTGAGTACGGGTAATGAAGAGGGAGAAAAAAAAAACCCACAATACACAGCACCATATATATATATATATCCACCCACAGTCACCAAGAGAAGTGAAGGTGACTGGGACAAACGGACAATTACAGAGCATGGTTTGAAGGAAAACAAAGCACATGACTCTATAATGAACAGACAAAATTATAAACAGGGCACAAAAAGGAAATGCTGAATACGGGCAAAGGAAAACCCACGGCACTACAAATATATAAATACACCCAGTCACCTAAAGAAACGAAAGTGACTGGAACGAACGGACAACTGCAGAGTATGGTCTGATAAGAAACAAAACACATAACTCTACAATGCAAGGACAAGGCTAAAAACAAGGTACAAAAAGTAAAATGCTGAGTATGAGGAATGGAAAACACACAGCACTATAAATACACGTCCACCAACAGGACAAAATATTACACCCGAGTGACCTCAATAATGATAAAAGAAAAAGCGACACCCGAGGAGTATGGCAGGCAGAGTCCAACATGGCCAAGGTGGCTCCGGAGGTCTCCCCGCCCATTGTCCAGTCGGCGAACCAGGGAAAGGGAAATGTTCGGACGGCGAACTCCGGACCCAGATCCCAGGAATCCAGTCCACCGGCAGCCGAACCAGGCCCCCCAAAGGCAAACACAGACCAGCGGGGGGAACCAGATCACCGAACCGAAAGTCTTGCGGGTCGGGTCGTCGACCCGCATCACTCAACCACCAGGACCGTTGAGACGGACGAAGGGTCAGAGCGGGTCCCGGTGGAAGAGGCACAGGGGAGAGCCGATGACGAGCGTCAGGCCGCAGGAAAGCGGCCACCTCCTCACCGGACCTGAACAACACTGGGGCAGCACCCACGTCGGACCCCGATCGGGCCTTAGGCGAACCCACGTCGGACACCGCTGGAGCAGCACCCATGTCGGACCCCGATTGGGTCTCGGGCGAACCCACGTTGGACGCCGCTGGAGCAGCACCCACGTTGGACCCCGATTGGGTCTCGGGCGAACCCACGTTGGACACCGCACCAGAACCGACCTCCAATGTCGAATCTGGACCCTCCAGCACCACGAGGAACAGCAACTCCTCGCCGGTGACCCTGGAAGAAGGCTCAGAAGAGAAAACAGAACCGGGATCAGGATCACCGGCAGCGCCAGAACCCGGCGAGACGAGCTCGGACGCAGCGGGCGGCTGCACCCGTCTCGTCTCCCCTAGAGACAGGCTGAAGTGCTCGAAGATAAAAAGGGAGAAAAGAAAGGAGAGCACTTGCCTGATCTCGGGTTCTGACGCCGTCCAGGACTGCGAAGATCCAGGATCCATCGTCAGGAGGTCGTTGTCAGGCTCCCATCCAGCCGCGTCGGGCCCCGCAGCCAGCATGATGGTCAGCGCAGCTTGAGGTTCCTCCAGCTCCGGTAACCCCACCGACGATCCACTCGGCATGAGGCCAGAAGAACCTCGTCCCGCTGGACCGAACCGCTCCTCCGTGGAGACCCGGGGACGCTCAGTCGTCGGCGCAGACTCCACGCAGCAGTCAGTCCCCCTCCTCCGTCCGCAACGTAGCTGCGGAACCACAGGCCCTCTCCTTATCCCACCACGTTGACCCGGAGCCAGGGATCGCTCGGCGGAGAGAGACACAGAGGATGCGGGATTAGGAACACAGGTTACAGCAGGTGGGGGGAGTTCAGGGAGCTGCGAACCCTGAACTCCTCCTCCAGGAATGTGACAGAGCAAATCATTAAGCAGGTGTGAAAAAACTATGACTTGCCTGCCTCCTGGAGGTTGAGTATCGCCTGCTGTGGTGGATACTGCTTCTTCCTCTCCCCACACGGCGATAACGGAGGACCCCCCGGGAAATCGTCTGAGGATCGCTCGCGTTGTCTCCAGCAGAGAGCTCACCAGGCCAGAATTCCAGGCACACACAGCAGTCAGGGAGCGCGTCGAGGAGGAGGGGAAAATAGCCGGGGTGAGCCAGCCCGAATGTCCAGGAATGACAGCGGGGAAATGAGGCTCAGGGAATGAGGCTGTGAAAACTCCACACTGACGAGGCGAAGAGGTGACAGCTGCGTGGGGGGAACGGTCCTGGCGGCAGCCCAGTACTGGATCCGGACGAGGTTCGTGCAGAGGTGACTCGGCGATGTGATGACGGCTATTCCCAGGGGACGAAGCGAGGGGGGAACCCAGGAATCGCCGCTCCTGGTCGGAGATCGAGGCGAGGAAAGCGTCGAGCACGGGAAAGCTTCGTAGCCCTGGAGTCCTCTCCACCAATCTCACTGCCGCCGCCACATGCCTGAAGATGGTGACAGGGAACACAGTGGAGCTCGCGACAGCCACTCGGCCCCAGACATAACTGCTGTCAGCTGCGGCTCCTTGAAGGGAATCCCGAGTGACGTGGCGCAGGTCGGGGAAAGCCCTCTGGTTGGCGCGATCTCCCGGACTGGAATGGCAGCAGGAACGGGATCCCGAAGCGGGGGGCAACGTCATCCGCTTCGGCCTCCTGCCGGGATTTCCATCCAACCCGCGGAGCTTCTCTCGCTGTGTCCCTGTGGCGTCTAACCTGGCACTGTCCTCGAGATGGTACACAGAATGAGGGTAACAGTCCAGGAGTTCCTCAGCATGGCCCGGATGCCAGCGTCTCGCGTTGGAGGCGTCGTACAGGGTGAAGAGCGTCCCGTCGACAGGCCCAGAGATGGATCTCAGCTCGTCGCCCTGGGGCCGGAAGTGACTCCTGGGAAATGGCTTGCTAGCAGCGCTGACACCCGGACAGAAAGGTACAATTCCACGGCGACTCACGGCCGCCGGTAACTCATCTGGCTGCGACATACTGTCACACACGGCTCTAGGGAGCCGCGCAATAAGAGCCAAGGGCGAGCCAGTGAGTCGTGATGTTTTATTTAGGGTGAGGGATGAGGAGAGCACAGATACTCATACAGAAGTACATTCACAGGTTGCACAGCGCAGGGGTAGGAATCTCGTACCGGACGTAGGGGTAACAAGGCGTACATACTCACAGCGGGTTACAATCACAGGAATGCTGCAAGGGGAGGAGAGGCTGACACCAGACGAAGGGGCTTCAGCCTAGCAGTGCTTATGTCGCAGCCCCGAGTCATCGAGGCTGCTCCTATTTATTCTCATTGGCAGCGCCCCAGCTGATGAGGACTAATTGGCCCCAGCCGTCCGTAATGCTGCCAGCTGGGAGCCTGCTGAGACGCTGCTCAATGGGAAGCAGGGATGAGGGGAAACATGGGCTGAGCACTGAGACGGCATCTCAACCCATGGTGACACATATTAACATTAACCACAACCATTTGCACAAATGCCATATCTGCTGCTGTCTGTCACTGCAATACTGATCACGTGCAGTCCTATCTGTTGCTATCTGCACCTACACTACCGCATTGAACTGCAACTACAGGTATTACTTCTCTGGTTGTCTGTATATAGGATTGCTGGGTTTTATCATTGTTTATCTCAATTTTGCAGTATGGGAGGTCTGGGTTTTTGTCACCATTTGCACCATGGGTTGCATTATTGTTCATATATTGGGTTTGTTTTTTTGTTTTTTTTATTACTTATTTTGTACCCATAGGTAGATTTGTTTTGCAGTCTGGTGACAAACCACCAGCTGCCGGTCGCTGCGTGCACAAGCGCCCCGTGTCCCTAACCTGCATGTTTTTGGTATGTGGGAGGAAACCGGAGAAATCCCGGAGTAAACCCACGCAACACGGGGAGAACATGCAAACTCCACACAGATCACCATCGGTCAGGGGCAGGGATCGAACCCACGATCTCACGATCCCCGCGATCCCCTGGCCGAGGGTAAACTGTGCTGCCACAGTGCTAACCACTGCGCCACCGTGCAGCCCATTGTATATTAGATTGCTGTTGTTGTTTTCTTTTTTCCAGCCCTATTCCTTTTCTTTTTATACTGTGCACACCAATGAAGAGAGAGAGAAACGCCATTTCAATTCTCCTATATGTCCTATATGTATAATAGTATTGACAATAAAATCTTTGGATCTTGAATTATAGCTTTATTATAGCTATATTATACCATTTTACTAAGTGGATATGCCTAAATCAGTGTGTCAGTCATACTACACTGATGGTTGTAGACATTCAAGTATGTTCCAGACAAACTAGCACGGTTTTTGGGACTTGTCTGTTTTTGCAAAAGAATGGCTTGTGGACTTCTGTTTTTGCAAAAAAAAAAAAAAAAAAGTACTTATAAATTGCCAAAAAGTAACTATGAGTTGATGTTCGATTTTTTTGCTTTATTACATCTGAGATACTCATATTTCAAGTGACCATGTCTTAGAAGCTGAATTGGAAATACTAAAATCTATTAACCAACAGATGAAAATATTGTTTTTCCTCAATATTAAACAGGTTCCCCTGAACAGTTTCAGGTACCCCCATTATTGATAAACAGCTGATCAAGGATTTTTACAAAAAAGACCTCAACAAAACTCGGGTGCCAGGAGGTGCCCCTTGAGCGAGGGGGGGATACTGTAGTGGTCCAGGCTGCACACTGTTTTCCCTCTATTCTAACTACTCATTCTCCACAGCTGAGCTCCTCACCTGCCTGTAATCGGCACCACTCCTTAAATAGGAGCAACACTCCTGCCGTCTCAAGACCTAGAACCCAGTGTGCAACCACCAGCCTGAACGCCTTCCTCTCATCACACTTTTGTAAGCTACAATCCCTCAACCTACCCCTCTCACAATACATTCCTCATGACTTCCTTGGCGGAGTGGATTTCCTCCTCCACGGGACCGTGTATCTGGCTCCCCACCTTCACTCTCTACCCCCAAGTAAGTTGACTTACCAAGGTGCACTTAACCCTCTCCCACACTTCTCCCCAAGGCACCATACCTCACTCAGTGGCCCCCACTCACCATTGCTGGACTCCTTCACCATGCCGGCGAGTCACCAGAGAAGCCTGCCACCGCTAGGCTATCTGGTCAAACCTATAAGAGAAAGAAGCATCATTTACAATTGCCAAAATCCATTATAGCATCAACTCACCCTTTTTCTCCTCACTCCTCTTGCAGGGTTGCCAGACTCTCCATGCACACTATCCAGCAAAACTTTCAATGAACATTAGAATTGCACTGCTACCTTGGTCTCCCTAGTTGCCTGCTTTTGGGTCTGTTATTACCTACCCTGTTAAATTCTGCTTTGCTCTTTATTTTTTTTTGCCCCACATAAATGTATCTTTCATTTTGTCCACATGAAAACAGTCTCTTAACATTTTGGTCTCCCTTCTGGGAATTCTAGCTAAAGGTCACTGGACTACATTTAGAGCTAACTTATCCTCACTTTCAGCCTCATTACTCCATCTCCCTGTTGCTGATCTTTATGTTTTAAGTTTCCACTGACTCAGCACGCTCTCACCATTTCACTTTTTGCAGCCTGTCACAAAGTTTGTGATTTAGATGCAGACGAAACAGCTTAGTAGTGATCAGAGCCAAACAAAGACTTATTCATTATTCAGTGAAATAATCTGGAAGTCCTTTACTATGTTTAGGACACTGCCTCTCAACTATCTAAATAACTGTTGACATATAAGTGCAGCCTGTGACCTAGAAAAAAATCCTGACGTTATAGGATACACCAAGTACAATGTGGTTGATTTCATAAGATGACTGCTACTTTCATCACTGTTAGTAATTCTGAATGTTTGAGCAAGACGTGACATACGGTTGAAACCAGAAGTTTACAGTGTATAAAGATACACAACCTTTTTTTCCCCTCACTGACATTAAATCAGACTAAACTTTTCCTGTTTTAGGTCATTTAGGATTAACAAAATATTTTCTATTTGCAAAATAATTTTCTTATAATTACTTCCTTCAATAATAATTACAGTGGATATAAAAAGTCTATACACCTTTGTTCAAATGCCTGGTTTCTGTGATGTAAAAAAATGAGACCAAGAAAAATCATTTCAAAACTTTTTTCCACCATGAATGTGACCTATAACCTGTACAACCCAATTGAAAGACAAATTGAAATCTTTCAAGAGGAAAAAAAAAAAAAACTTACAATAACCTGTTTGCATAAATATGCACACCTTTAACCCTCCTGTTGTCCTCATATTCTATATACACCCCGTGTCCTCCGGGTCAAAATGACCAGTCTTCACTAAACCCCCAATATAAGCAACTTAATTGAATTTTAAACACCAAATTTTATTTTGCTTGAAGAAACAACTTGTCATTCACCACAAAATGTGTGAATACCTGAGTTTTCCCTCTTCACCTGTATAAGAAAGAATAGAAATGTGCAAAAATGAGTTTTGAATGCATTTTTATTCATCCCAATGATTCAGTTTCTTTTGATTTTTTTTTTTTTTTTTTTTTGCTAGTGAACAATGTAAGAAAATATACAATACAAAAATGTGAAAAACAACATAACTCATTCAACTAATTGGCACATGTAGGGCAGTATGCAAGTGCACAGCCTTTGCAGATATTTTTTCTTATACCTGCAGCACACTGCATGTGTTTTACAGTCCTTCTTTGGCGGGCAGAACTGACATCTCTTCCTCTTAAGCCTGTTTTCCACTAGCCCAGCACACCTCGGTACGGCTCGATTCACTTCAGTATGGCTCGGAATGCTTCTGTCTCCATTAGCACAGTGTTGCGGGGCAGCAGCAGATTCTCAGCGAGGCGGGGCCACACTCCCGTGATGTTATGCACCGGACTGAGTCCTTATTTACACGAGACAAAAAATGGAGGATCCAAGGATTATTGCCTTGCTCGCTCTGTGGTTTTATCTCACAATTAATTTTATCTCATAATTAAGCTGCAACAACACAAGTCACTTTTGTTTTGAATTAACTGCCAAATGACCTAGAAATAATGAGCTGAAACTTGTTTTTATTCGTATTAAATAATGAGACGGTGGCACACTGGACTACACCACATCCTAGGGCATTTTGGATGTACTGAATTAAAAAAATTCATGTTTTTCACCTTCAGGTCAACGTTTGGAACAACAGTATTATTATTTTCCGTTTAGATGATGCTACACTCCTTCTAAAGTATTGTAAATCTCTGAATTTGGAATGCCGATAGAACATTCAATTTACATATACTTGTACCTTTGACTTGGTGCTAATTTTTTATGATATTTCAATAAAAAGAACAGAAAGCTTACAAAAAGATTTCTTTTTTGGTCTAGTTAAAAATTACATTACCTTTACAATGGTTGACCCTCAGCATCATTTTGATCAGACTAGGCAATAGAATTTCTATGTAATTATACTGTTTTATAATTCAGTGTTATAACTGACAAACCACACTTTCCAAAACAATTCCATTTTATTATATACAAAATATTAAAATAAAAAAAAAACTTTGCAACACAACATGAAGGTTAATCGACATTTTATACACGCCGACCACTGAGTGCTGAGGCTCGGTAGAATGAAGGCGTCTCTGCCAGCTGTGGGTCATGAAGGCTCGGTTGAATAATCCGTGCGGGCTGTCGCGGCGGACGCGTGGGATGATTCTACAAGGAAAATGCACACAATAAAATACAGCACGAAATATATACAGAAAAGACAGTAGTTTTTAACAAGAATACATAAGCTTATTTCAGCGTATTGTTCACATGAATAATTACAATAAAAGCTTTAGTCCGCAGTGTGCTGCAATAAAGCAGCGATCCATCCACAAATGAACAGCTTTTTTATTGCATAAATAAACTGAGCGTCTTACCGAATATATTTGCGAAAAAACGCACAATAAAAAAAAATTAAAACTCACCGTTAAAGGACTCCAATGTTGAGACCTCCCGGTATATTTTTTCATTTCGGGCGTCTCCGTCTAACTCGCGCTGAATACGTTCGTCTGACAATGCAGTCAGCAGACACTGCAGCTCCTTACTGGTCCATGGAACACCCTTATTACGCGAAGCCATTTTTGATAGAGAATACAGTGATCCCTCACTTATCGCGGTTAATGGGTTCCAGAACCGACCGCGAAAAGTGAAAAACCGCGAAGTAGCGTCACCCCTAATGACGTCATCCATAAATAATACGTACGTTCATTCTCTCACTCTCTCTCTCTCATATGATACGTGTGTGTGTGTGTACGTGTACATACATACGTAGATGTAAACAAAGTGTACATAAATATGTTTTTAGAACTCTTTTATTCTTATAACAAGATACGTAACTCAAGATGAAAATGATTTACTGCACAGGTTAATGAGAGCTTTACTGCTCCTCAGGTGACGCCTCATCGTGAGGTGCTGGAGGCGCAGGATCATCGAGGGCAGCTTCCGATAGAGCTAGAGAAGCTGCAGGAGGCGGCGTAGTGGCTCGATGGGAAGACTATTTCGCACAAAATGGCACAAGAGAACAGCAAAAAGTTCCACGCGGCGAGACTAAGTAACACGAGCAATAAAAAGCAATGAATGCGGTCTTCCTTCCCTTCATGGGTGCTTGGCAGGGAGAGGAGGTGGGTGAAACATCTCGGCCAATCAGCTTGCGGGGTGAAACGTCTCGGTCAATCAGCTTGCGAGATTTCCGAGCCGAGCCAACACGAGAACAGCGAACAGAGAGGTGTGCGGCTCTCCGTGTTGACACCTGATGGTCTAATGTAGTCTCCCTGCCTTCTGCTAGCGCCCGCCCATTATTTCTCAATTTTGAATTTTTGATGAATATTTTTGAAAAATCTGCGATGCACTGAGGGCGCGAAAGGTGAAGCGCGAAGTAGCGAGGGATCACTGTAAATGAAAATAGCACAGCAATACACTGAAAAGGAACTGCCAACAGTGGTTGCGTGCTGAGTAAAGGCGGTCGTGAAGATTCTTTTTTTTTCAAAAACTTTATTGAGAAGGTCGTGAAGATTTGGTAGATGAGGAGGAGGAGGAGAGGGGCGGTTACAACCTGACCAATCAGCGCCGGTTACGACCTGACCAATCAGCGGCGACCAGTCTGTTAACGTCACAACACGGCACAGCTCAGCACTGCTGTACCCTGCCCTTCAGCGGGGCTGAGAATCGCGGCTGTTAAACCGTGTTGGGGCTTGTGGAAAAGCGTACAAAGCGTGCTGAGCCGTCCCGTGTCGCGCTAAAGCGTGCTAGTGGAAAAGGCCCTTTACTTGCCCCAGCTGGGGCAGCGGCTGTGACAGCTGGATCCTCAGGTTGATCAGGAGTTCCTGCACTCTGAATAGCTTTCACAACTGCTGCAGAGGCTTCTGTGCGGGGGACATGCTTCCTTATTTCAATGAGTGGGGTTACAAGTGCCTTTCCTAGCTGCTCCAGAAATACCCTCCTCTTGTTCTGCTTACGAGGCATCCAGGTCGGGTTGAGCTCTCTCCAAATCACAAAAGCATTGTAGGAGGAAACATCAATGATGTTGTGGAAGATGACCAGGGGCCAGCGGGCAGTCATCCTTCTGCAGCTGTATGTCCCAATCACCTTATCTAGGTTGTCCACACCTCCTTTGTTGCAGTTGTAGTCTAGGGTTGATGGCCGGCTTCCTGTCCTCACGATCGCTAATGGCAGCGTCTTTGTGCTGTGTGCTCAGAAGTACTACATTCTTGTTTCTTGTTTGTTAAAAGGAAAGTCTCTCTTTCAGCTTCAGGGTTTTCTTCTTCTTCTTCTGAAGATGATTCATCATGCTCTGGGTTGTATTCCTCCCTATCTTCTTCTTCTGATACATCCTCCACTTCCTCTTCTGAATCAGAGTTGTCTTGCTGGACATCTGAAAAAAATCAGCTCTATAGCCTGTTCGACGGTATAACGCACACTCATGGCTTCAGCACAGAGAGAATTCAGGGTACTGTCATCTGCAGCACCTTTATAACCTCTGGAAATCCACCTGTCTTGTCTTGTTTACGTCTGCTACTGATTGATCTTAGACCGATCAAAGGCACTGCAGTCCGCGAGAAGGCCACCTGTCTTGTCTTGTTTACGTCTGCTATTGTGTTGTTTACATCTGCTACTGATTGATCTGAGACAGAACTAAAACATTCTCACATTCTGTGGTGTGTAAATAACTCAGTGACTGTGATTTCAACTCAATTTGACTGTCAGGTCATTTTGACCCGAAGACGACCTTTGTACCTTTTTTTGTACAGCTTACATGGAAATGTGAATAAAGGCAACAATTCACTTATCCTAATGTTGGGGTCAATCTAGGAAAAGTCATAAAATTTTAAGTTGAAAAAATATTGTTTAGGGGGACTTTTTTTGGTTTTTAACACAGTGGCGGGTCATTTTGACCCGAGGACAACAGGAGGGTTAAACTAATACTTCAGCGTGGCACATCTTGATGTGGCAATATTTGCCCATTCTACTTTGCAAAAATGCTCCAAATCTGTCAGTTTGCGAGGGCATTTCCTGCACACAGTCCTCTTCAGGTCACCCCGCAGATGTTCGATCGGATTCAGGTCTGGACTCTGGCTGGGCCATTCCAAAACCTTAATCTTCTTCTGGTGAAGCCATTCTTTTGTTGATTTGGATGTGTGCTTTGGGTCATTGTCGTGCTGTAAGATGTAGTTCCTCTTCAGCTTTCTAGCAGAAGCCTGAAGGTTTTGTGCAAACACTGAGTGGTATTTGGAACTGTTCATAATTCCCTCCACCTTGACTAAGGCCCCAGTTCCAGCTGAAGAAAAACAGCCCCAAAGCATGACACTGCTGACACTGTGCTTCACTGTAGGTATGGTGTTCTTTTGGTAATGAGCAGTGTTGTGTTTGCGCCAAATATACATTTTGGAATTATGGCCAAAAAGTTCAAGCGTTTGGGAGATTTCAAATGTGTTTTTGCAAAATGTACCCGGGCTTGGATGTTTTTCTTCGTAAGATAAGGCTTCTGTCTTGCCACCCTACCCCATAGCCCAGACATATGAAGAAGATGGGAGATTGTTGTCACATGTACTAAACAGCCAGTACTTCCCAGAAATTCCTGCAGCACCTTCAATGTTGCTGTCGGCCTCTTGGCAGCCTCCCTGACCAGTTTTCTTCTTATCTTTTCATCAATTATGGAGGGACGTCCAGTTCTTGATAATGTCACTGTTGTGCCATATTTTCTCCGCTTAATGATGACTGTCTTCACTGTGTTCCATGGTATATTTAACCTTTAAGCTGTGTGATTTCTTTTGCCCCTAGTGGCACAGTGTGGCGCTGCGCCTGTCACCTGATATGACGTGCAGAAACACTGCCCAGCTGTACTGAGGATTTGTACAGATCATGCCAGTTCACAAGGTGGCAGACATGCGTTGGAGGACTCATGGATGGAATGTAATACACAAAAGAGGAAGAAATCCTCCTTTTTCTTCTTCTTCGTCTTTGAGATTACAAAGCAAAATGGACGGCACCCATCGTTGTGGACATACGCGATTGCAAATTCAGAGGATTTTGTCCAAAATTTGCCAACTATGATTCTAAAAAGAGATTTAGCTTATGAAGGTAGATGTTTACATGTTCTTATATATATTTTTTGATTTTGTATACTTTATTGATCCCCAGAAGGGAAATTGAGGGCATCCACCTGGATGGATGAAGCAGCCACAGGGACCGTTAAGCTCGTTGATTTAAACTGCTGGCGTCCAGAGCGCCATGTAACTGTAGAGCAATCGCCGGTTGCATGTCATCATATAGAATAAATTGCCGTGGAATAAAAGCGAAATTAAGGTGGAATAATCAATAACAGTTTCTGGATGTAGGAGAGAAAGCTAAAATGACTGGGAGAGGACAAAATTTTGAGCAGAATGCCGCAAAAGGACACCGCCTTGTCAGCGGTAAGTGATGAGTGTCTTTGTTTGTATGCAAATTAGATGCATAAATTTACTCCTATCTGAAACTTTGGATCATATTCTACATCTTTCTAATTGACAGTAAGCCATTATCACTTACCACTTTCAAGTTACAGCCTTAGTAAGTTCTGACATCTGATCTGAATATTTTCTTGAAAAAAATCTTTACCACTGTTGACCACTAGGGGTTATGTCGCAGTTTAGCGACATACACAGTTAAGAGGTTAATGCCTTGAAAATTCCTTTGTACTCTTCTCCTGACTGATACCTTTGAACAATGAGATCCCTCTGATGCTTTGGAAGCTCTCTGCAGACCATGGCTTGTAGTGTAAGATGTGACAACAAAAATGTCAGGAAAAGCCTAGTAGAACAGTTGAACTTTATTTGGGGTTAATCAGAGGAATTTTAAATGGTGGCAGGTGTATCCCAACTCCCATTTAACATGAGTTTGAATGTGATTGGTTAATTCTGAACACAGCCACTTCCCCAGTTATAAGAGGGTGTGCATATTTATACAACCGGGTTATTGTATTTTTTTTTTAATTTTTCCCTTTAAAAGATTTCAGTTTGTTTTTCAATTGGGTTGTACAGGTTGTAGGTTACATTAATGGTGGGAAAAGTTTTGAAATGATTTATCTTGGTCTAATTTTTTTACATCACAAAAACCTGGCACTTGAACGGGGTGTGCAGACTTTTTATATCCACTGTACTTCCTTCAAAATCAGAAGTTTATATACACTAAGATTACTATGCCTTTAAGCAATTTGGGAAAGCCCAGATGATTATGTCTTGGCTTTGGAAGCTTCTGATACATAACTGAAAACATTCAAGTTAAATGGAGGCACACCTGTGGATGTACAATATCTCACAAAAGTGAGTACACCCCTCACATTTTTGTAAATATTTCATTATATCTTTTCAGGGGACAACATGGAAGATATGTCACTTTGATATAATGTAAAGTAGTCAGTGTACAGCTTGTATAACAGTGTAAATTTTCTGTCCCCTCAAAATAACTCAACACACAGCCATTAACATTTAAACCACTGGCAACAAAAGTGAGTACACCACTAAGTGAAAATGTCCAAATTGTGCCCAAAGTGTCAATATTTTGTGTGGACACCATTATTTCCCAGCACTGCCTTAACTCTCTTGGGCATGGAGTTCACTAGAGCTTCACAGGTTGCCACTGGAATCCTCTTCGACTCCTCCATGACGACATCACAGAGCTGGTGGATGTTAGAGACCTTGTGCTCCTCCACCTTCTGTTTGAGGATGCCCCACAGATGCTCAATAGGGTTTAGGTCTGGAGACATGCTTGGCCAGTCCATCACCTTTACCCCCAGTTTCTTTAGCAAGGCAGTGGTCGTCTTGGAGGTGTGTTTGGGGTGGTTATCATGTTGGAATACTGCCCTGCAGCCCAGTTTCCGAAGGGAGGGGATCATGCTCTGCTTCACTATTTCACAGTACATGTTGGCATTCATGGTTCCCTCAATGAACTGTAGCTCCTCAGTGCTGGCAGCACTCATGCAGCCCCAAACCATGACACGCCCACCACCATGCTTGACTGTAGGCAAGATGCACTTGTCTTTGTACTCCTCACCTGGTTGCTGCCACACACGCTTGTCACCATCTGAACCAAATAAGTTTGTCTTGGTCTCATCAGACCACAGGACGTGGTTCCAGTAATCCATGTGCTTAGTCTGCTTGTCTTCAGCAAACTGTTTGCGGGCTTTTGTTTGTGTGCATCATCTTTAAAAGGGGCTTCCTTCTGGGACGACAACCATGCAGAGCAACTTGATGCAGTGTGCGGCGTATGGTCTGAGCACTGACAGGCTGACCCCCCACCCCCACCCCTTCAACCTCTGCAGCAATGCTGACAGCACTCATACGTCTATTTTCAAAAGACAACCTCTGGATATGACGCTTGGCACGTGCACTCAGCTTTGGTTGACCATGGCGAGGCCAGTTCTGAGTGGAACCTGTCCTGTTAAACTTCTGTATGGTCTTGGCCACCGTGCTGCAGCTCAGTTTCAGGGTGTTGGCAATCTTCTTATAGCCTAGGCCATCTTTATGTAGAGCAACAATTCTTTTTTTCAGATCCTCAGAGTTCTTTGCCATGAGGTGCCATGTTGAACTTCCAGTGACCAGAGAGTGTGAGAGCGATAGCACCAAATTTAACACACCTGAGACCTTGTAACGCTAAGGAGTACATGACACTGGGGAGGGAAAATGGTTAATTGGGCACAATTTGGACATTTTCACTTAGTGGTGTACTCACTTTTGTTGCCAGCGGTTTAGTCATTAGTGGCTGTGTATTGAGTTATTTTGAGGGGACAGGAAATTTAATTTAAATTAAATCACCCTTATTGTCATTCAACTGTACAACCAATCATGTACAGTAGAACGAGATTGTGTTTTACCTATCTACTGTGTTAATCACACACACCCCAAGTGCAGAATCAGAGGGCCGCTGCCATGCAAGGCGCTGCCACAAATTTCCCTCCTCCATTCTATTATTGCTGAGCACCAAGCTGGACGGCAGGAAGTTCCACTTTTATATGGTCTTCGGCGTGACCAGGCCGGGATTTGAACCCCTGCCTCCCGGGTCTGGGGCGGATGCTCTACCAACTGAGCCACCACTCTGGTAAACACTGTTACACTGTTATACAAGCTGTACACTGACTACTTTACATTGTATCAAAGTGTCATATCTTCCGTGTTGTCCCATGAAAAGATATTAAAAAATTTACAGAAATGTGAGGGGTGTACTCACTTTTGTGAGATACTGTATTTTAAGGTCCACCTCAAACACACTGCTTCCTTGTGTGACATCATGTCAGAGAGTGAGGGGGAAAAAGGTTGTGTGTCTTTTAGTGATGGCCAGATGAGGCTTTCTTGAAAGATTCAAGCTTTTCATCAAATTGGTTCATATAGGCGAAGCCTCATGTGAAACTTCATTTGCTCTACCAGACCATCTTCTGGACATAAAGTATAAAACATGCAGATTTTTACAAGAGCATTATTGGTTTAATGTGTATTTTTTCCATTTCAATAAATGTATTGTCTTAAGAAATATCAATGATCATAAGGGCAAAAAGAAATATTACAACTGGGGTGACTACAGTGAATGTGGTTGTGTGACTTGGTGTGCTTGTGGTACTTATCCATTTTTATTAAGAAATAACTTTTCAACAGTCTTTGGACTAAGGCAATTTCTTTTTTTTTTTTTTTTGAGACTATTTAACCAGCTTTGGAGAACACTCTCCCAGCCCACAGAGGATACAGGTGTGCAAAGGAAGGCTACTGCAAGTTTGTACAGTGTAGGATAGACACGTTTCTGTCTTTCCCAGTACAGGCCATCACTCCAGTTACAAGAAACATCCACTATTTGTGAAAAATGCACCAACTTAATAACTGTAAATACCTTATTAGGAGAAATGAGACTAAAATGTTCCCAAATGGGAGAAATCTGTCTTTCTAGTGCTGGCTCCATCTGAAAATGAAGATTGGCTTTGACAAATCCCATACACAGTCAAAGATCTGACAACACAAAATGTGAGGGATGGGGATTTCCATTGTGTATCACCGCTCGCTTTATTTCATGTTGTGTGCAAAATCATTAACTGCTTCCTGACTCAGTTATGCAGTACAACCGGCCGGTGAGGCTTCTGACATCACATACGTCAGCAATAGATGCCTCGAAATGTACTTCAGATATTTCTTGGATTACTTGTTGCACACTCTGGAGCTCTGCCACTGGAAGTCCCATCACTAGTGTGTTTTTATACAGTGTATGTAAACTTCTGGCTTCAACTGTATGTGTAAAAGCCAGTTCAGTTTAACTGATTAGGGCATCATGACGCAAAAGAAAAAAATAGTGATGCAGCATTATTTATTTATTTATTTACTTTTTTTAAATTTTGTGTACTTTATTGATTCTCAGAAGGGAGATTCATGGCATCTATCTAGATGGATGAAGCAGCCATGGTACTGCGCCATCCCTTCACCATTTACACACACAGTCCCTTTAGAGTCTCCAATTCACCAAACCTGCATGTTTTTGTCCTGTGGGAGGAAACTGGAATTCCCAGGGTAAACCTACACAGACACGGGGAGAACATGCAAACTCCACACAGAAGGGTCACTGATTGTCAGGGGGTGGGATTGAACCCACGATGGTCAAGGGTGGACTTGATTCCGTCACCTTCTTACTGTGCTGCCACTGTGCCACCATGCTGCCCAAAGAAGAACCAAAAGCAAAAAAAAAAATATCCTTTAAAACAATAAAGTTTGCATGTTCACCTTGCCCACCCATCCACAAAACAGGAGCATCCATTAACCCTTTAACTGCCCAGAATAAATGGATGAGTCGCGCGCCCCCAGAGGCACAGCGCAGCAACTGCATGTGTCAACTTATTGACGTCCCCCGGCTATACTGAGAATTTGTACTAATCTCTATTGATCTGACAGTTTAGAAGGTGGCAGACACGTGCCGAAGGAATCATGGCTGACATGGAATATAGCAAGAAGAAGAAGAAATCCTCATTATTCTTCTTCCATTTTTCACTTTGAGCTCACACACCAATTTGGATGCCACCGTGTTTGGTCATTGCGTCAGCGTTGATGACAGAAACTGCATGAAACGGGAAAAATAGCCACGTAATACAAATGAAATTCACATGGGATAATCATAAGAGTTTGTAGATGTGATACACGGGTGTAAATTACTAAGTAAACATGTTACATCGACCTCGATGTAACAAAAAAACGGAGGTCCCAGGACCAAGATGGCAGTGCCCGCAGGTGGCATGGACTCCCACAGGAATATTGCCCCAAACAGAAAAAATAGCCACGTAATACAAACGAAATTCACGTGAGATAATCATAAGAGTTTGTAGATGTGGTAGAGAGTGTAAATAACTGAGCAAATGTAAAACATCGACCATGACGGACGAAAATGGACCGGCCACGTGGGCGAGCGAGCCCCTTCCCCCGGCAACAGGTAAGAGAAATATGATTTTTTTTTTACATTTTATTGATTTTCTGGTTCATATACTTTGAAGATTAGATAAAAACATACCCCTGTAGACAAATCGGCGTCAAAAACAAAAAAAAAATGGACCATTCTTTATGTAAATGTGTCCAAAGTCCACTTTTGACTGAGTTATGTAATTTATATAGCTGCTGTGACATTATGCAAATTAGATGCGTAAATTTATTCCTATCTGAAACTTTGGATCATATTCTACAGCTTTCTAATTGACAGTAAGCCATTATCTCTTGTAATTTTCAAGTTATAGCCTTGGAAATCTGAACTATTTTATTGACAAATTTTTTACCACTCTTGACCACTAGGGGGTTAAGTCACCATAGGGCGAATTTGGCAGCTAAAGGGTTAAATTTAGTTCTCCATAATACAGTGGCTCTTAACAGAGTGGTGGCCTAGTTGGTAGAGCAGCATTGTGGGTTCAAGTCCCGACTGGGTCAAACTAAAGACCATATAAAAAGGGTTCTTCCTGCCTTCTAGCTTGGTGCTCAGCATATTAGAATGGGAAAGGACAGTTGATCTTGGTGGCTCCTTGCATGGCAGTGGCCCCTCCAATTTTTCTTCACATTTTCAGATGAAACAAAGAGTCCAACAACACATAGGTATTGTGGTGTGTTAACCGAGACAATACATCAAACTCTAGCACTGCCTATTTTTTTTTTTAAACAGACGTGAAATAGCTTAACGAGCTTAAAATGACAGCAGGGCCGGGGTAGATGGAAACAGATTTTTTTTTTCCAAAAGTGTGGGACTTCCAGGTCACGGATGTATAATTTCTTTTCAAACATTGCCTCACCGTGAAAATTAAGGTATCCTAAAAAGTACTGCAATTGTCAGAGAGATGATAATAAATTACTGTTAGTAATTAATGGTTACATGAACACCTTTGAAGCAGAGTGATGCATATCCAGTGAAACTGGAGTGCAATTATTGTGGAATGTAGTAACTCCTTGAATCCCTATTGTCCAATCAAATTGCTCAGTCGAAACTAACTACTGTATATAATGTGTTTTCTTGTGACTATAGGGCCATTTTGTTTGTTGCTTTTGTGGAATCTATATTGCTTTATGCACATAAGTGTGAACTCATTCTAATGTGCAACTGAACAGCTCCAGTAGTGCAGAGAGCGAGTTGTGTCAAGAAGTTAATTGTGAAGCAAGAGAAAAACTGGGTACTTCAATTTACTCAACTTAGATGTGAGGACAGACTTGTGAAGAGGCTGACACTTTAGCTACAAGGACACTTGTCAAACTAATGTCTCTTTCTTCTTTGCCTTTTGGTGAGAAAAAGCCACTCAGGCTTAAACAGCATCCATGTCACATGGAAGAGCAGAAGATCAAGATGTCCTGAAATCTTTGAGCTGTCACTCAGGAAATCCTGGCTTCTAAAATCTGACAATGTGTTGAAAAAAGGCACTTTGAGTTACGATCAAAAGGTTCTGTGGCTGAGCCTACATGAAGAACAAACCTACTGGATTGAAATTCAGCAGTAACTCCTCACTCTGCTGTCTGAACTTCAATTGATGTCTGGATTGTTGTTAGTGGTGTCAGTTATGGTACCTGCACGGTGAGTGTGATTAATGTTTCCAGGAAATGAGTGCTGCTTAATTTTAGGTAGGTATGGGGAGACGGTTTCCACTTCCAGATGAGGACCTAGGAGTAATCTGTGGAGAGCTGACATGATTGCAGAGGCTGGGGTGGGGAGAGTAGATGCCCCAGGCCTGGGGGCTTTTCACTATGATAGGGGTTATTGAATAATTTCCAGTAATTGTGCAAGGTTGCTTATGTGCATCAGATTTTGACAGAGAATCCAGGTGAACACAGAGACTGATCTGGGGGAGAAGACCAGAGGAATCCAGGGGAAAAGGCTAATTGAACTGTTTATAGACAGCGGAAAATGTGAGAATGTGGGTAAACTTGAGCACAAGGGCAGGTACAGTAGGTGAGCAAGCACTGGAGGAACACACGGTGAGACTTGAAGGACAGTAAGTGCCTCACGACAACAATCAATAAATTCAAATACAATGCTGAAACAACAATATCATCCACTAGTTAAAAGCAGGACTATACAAATAACTCTTGAGCTGTTCTTTAAAAGTTCCAACAGAGTCCCAAGATCTCAGGTGTGAAGGCAGAGCATTCTATAGTTTAGGAGCTGCAACCCCAAATGCACAATCAACTCTAGTTTTCAACCTCAAATGTTGAACTAACAACAGGTTTTGGTCAGAAGACCTCAAAGACCTGGATGTTACGGATGCAAGAGTTCAGTGATGTAAACAGGCATTTGACCATGCAATGCTATATACGCAATAACCAAGATTTTAAACTGAAGCCTGAATTTTATAGTTAGCCCGTGCAAAGAAGAAAAAGTAGGTGTCACATGTGAGAATTTAGTAGCCTTGCAGCTGCATTTTGAACCAACTGTAAATAGCATGAATAAGCATTTGTAAGTTCTGATTTGGACCCAGAGGCCAGCAAGATTTCTTAGATGAAAAAAGGAGGACAGCAACAGATTAATATGTCAAAATTCAGAGCCTGGTCAAATGTAACACCTAAACTTCTAACTTTAAATTGAACCAGTGATGACAGATAATGAAGATTGTTAATTTCAGTAGGAACAAAGCTGTCATGAGAATGAACAAGAACTTCTGTTGGAGAGCACAGGAAACAAAAGCAAACTATGGCATCATAACAATCCCACAACAGGAGTAACAACATGAGGAGCAGCTGCAGGTAAACACAGATAATTAGAGGTAATTGGTATATGTGTGTGTATGTGTCCGCATGCACACTTACTGACCCTAGATCCATGACATTGCTTCAATCTGTCTGCAACTCCACAAGCAAATATGAGGCATGTCTGAATGACACCGTGCATGCTTACACTGTTCCGTTAAAACATTAATGGTGCATAATATGTCCCTACAAGTGGCTGCCAAGACAATATGAGCAAAAGATGAAAAAGCAAAGGGAACTGTGTGTTCCTACATTAAGAGTAATGTAATTCACAAGGTCCAGAACATCTGCTTTGTAATCCTAACAAGGGCGATGATGTGCAAATTTAACACAAGTTTTATTTCACATTATTAAACTAAAAAAAGCACTCAGAGAGTGCATACTTCTGCCAAGGCTCCTTTCATCCCTCATGGATCACCTCCAAAATGTAATGGGTGTGTGTGTTGGCTTAGAGCTACTTCTGGTGAACATTGCATCAAAGTCTGTCCTTTAGTTTTGGAGTATTGTTGCTAACACACTGTGAGAAGATAAGAGCCTTGGCTGAGGTATACATTCTAAGATCATCACCAAAATGTAATGGCTTCCTCTGTAGCCCAAGGACCACCTCTGGTAAAAATTTCATCCAAATCCATCCAGTAGTTTTGGAGTGTTGTTGCAAACACTCTGTGAAAAGACACAGTGCATCTGGAAAGTATTCACAGTGCTTCACTTTTCCCACATATTGTTCTGTTACAGCCAGTGGTGGACCCTCAGGGCCAGCAAAGCCTTATCTGCTGGCTTTAACGCTATCAGAATTACATTTATAATCTAAATTCTTATATTTGTTCCATGAGGGTGTATTAAATTATTCCCAATGGTCTATTCTCTTCATTTTGTAGCTTTTTCTCTTGGATGCACTCCTTCCAGTAGTGTAATGCATGTTAGAGTATTTTTGTCCAGTCATATTCCAGCCATCTGTGTTGACAGGGTCAAGCAAATCTGCCTTGGGCCTTCAGGAACTAACAGTGCAGCTCTGTGGGTTAAATTAACTATGTGTGGCGGGTTTGGGAAAACCCCCACAACAGGCTAAGGACAGTCAGCTCGCTACTCCTGTTTTTTTCTGCTGCACTGCTGTGATGTAATGTGCCATTCATGCATTGTGTTCATGCGTCCTGTCCTTACTGTGACCTAGAGACGTGCCCATACCAACTGCTGTGAATGCTCTTTCATGTATTGTTGTAACTGGGTATATATGCTGCACGACTCTGTAACTCATTCTCTCCTTCAACTGCTGCTGCTGCTGGACACACACACTCCGTGTCCCCTCACGAGAGCCTGAGGACCCCGCTCCAGTCTGCTCACACTTGGGCTGGAGTGGAGTTCTGTGACGGCGGTGTGATTTAAAAAACCTGCTTAAAACCTACAACACGCTGCTTTATTTCATGCCGCCGCACTGGTGACCCCGAACATGCACACGTTTTGTGCAAAGCAACCTTCTGGTCTGGACAGCTACACTGGTGACCCGTTCTTCATGATGAGATCTGCACGTCTGAGATCTGCTCATCCACACTGGACCGGCCGCGCACGAGAGCGCATGCACCTCGTCCCCTCTCCACGACGGCGACCTCCAGGGCCGGCGGAGAACGCAGCGCGTGGACCTGAACGCACCATGGCCGAGCGGTGACAAAGATCGTCTCCTCCCTCTCACCGCTCCAACGCATCTGCACGAGCCCGAGGGACAAAGATCGTCTCCTCCCTCTCACCGATCCAACACATCTGCACGAGCCCGAGGGACAAAGATCGTCTATTCACTCTCACCGCTCCAACGCACCATGGCCAATCTGCAGCCACAGCTCAACTTGGATATTATCAGCGCCGATTGCGCTGATCTCCACCAAGATTCTGGACCCTGACTCGCCCCTCCAGCGGCCCACCCACGCACGGAACCCCGGCACACGCACTGGGGAGTTACGAGGATGGCGCACCACGCATGGGACAAATACGGCTCCACAGACCGCCAGCATCCTTCGCCACTGCACACAGAACCTTCAGGGCTGCTCGCACACCTGAAGCACGCACGCAGCTCGCCCACATGATTTTCTAATGGTCTCAGCCACGGCACATAAGGGAATTCAGCCATCAGCTTTTCCCGAGGGCTTTAGGGCTGCGCCCGCACCTAAAGTCAACACGCCAAGTCCCTCTGCTTCTATTTTTTTCTTACAGCCGCTACGCAGCCTCGCCGCTCCTGTTTTTCTTCATGGCCACGAGAGGAGTCAGAGACAAATTTTTCTTCTTGTGATCTCCGCACATGCAACGGGACAGCCCCTCGACGTCGCGGAACAACAAGCAATTTTTGCGCGGCCCGGACGATTTCGCCATCCCCGGCCGGCATTTACTACCCCCCACCCCCCTCCACCTTCGCCGGCACAGAGCTTTCCCTGCTCGCTGCCAAGCTGCACTATCGAGGTCTCGCCCCCCTGCCGAGCCCTCTGGGGGGGAGCGTGTGGCGGGTTTGGGAAAACCCCCACAACAGGCTAAGGACAGTCAGCTCGCTACTCCTGTTTTTTTTCTGCTGCACTGCTGTGATGTAATGTGCCATTCATACATTGTGATGTTAATGTGCCATTCATGCATTGTGTTCATGCGTCTTGTCCTTACTGTGACCTAGAGACATGCCCATACCAACTGCTGTGAATGCTCTTTCATGTATTGTTGTAACTGGGTAAATATGCTGCACGACTCTAACTCATTCTCTCCTTCAACTGCTGCTGCTGCTGGACACACACACTCTGTGTCCCCTCACAAGAGCCTGAGGACCCCGCTCCAGTCTGCTCACACTTGGGCTGGAGTGGAGTTCTGTGACGGCGGTGTGATTTAATAAACCTGCTTAAAACCTACAACACGCTGCTTTATTTCATGCCGCCGCATGTGAAACTTATCCTGTTGCTTCAACCAATCAGATGTCTTCTTTACGTCCAGGGGTACGCATAGAAGGCATCCGCAAACGTCGGCATTTTCACATCTTTTGATTGGATGGTTAGACTCCTCCATCAACAGTACAGAGGATTCTAGCTAGCTGATATTTTAACAAATCAATTTTCCAGATGGACTTTTCAAGAAAAGCTGGTCATTGTGAAGAGAGGTCGGCCAACCCTGAAGCTAGCAGGCCCGTCTCAGCCGGGGAAAGGGTTTATCTGTCCCTTCCATATTAACAACGAGCGGTATCCTTGGATTACAGCCTCCGTGGAGTGGTGCAAATTATCTTGCTGGGAATGCCTGTTGTTTGCAACTGATCAAGTAGATACTTGGAGCCAGACAGGGTTTGTAAATTGAGCTGTCTACTGTAGCACCATGATGATTAAGGCTGCATTCGCCATATGTATAAAAATTGGTCTAAAACACTGGGATATGCCGAAATTTTCACTTTTGGCCGTATGCATCGCGTATCCATAACAGAAAGTAATAGTAACTTAACCCAGTGACTGCCACAGGTGCTCTGTTGAGCCATAAGCCCCTAGTGGTCAAGGTTTTTTTCAAGAAAATATTCAGTTCAGATGTCAGAGATTTCCAAGGCTATAGCTTGAAAATGGTAAGAGATAAAGGCTTGCTGCCAACTAGAAAGATGTAGAATATGAGCCAAAGTTTGAGATGGGAGTAAATTTACACACCTAATTTGCATAAACTACATATAAGCTGCATGGCAGCCATATTGAATTACATAACTTTCAGTCAAAAGTGGACTTTGGACATATTTACACAAAGAATGGTTTTGCTTTTTGTCACCGTTTCTTGTTTTGGGCATTTTGTTATCTTATCTTCAAAGTATATGAACCAGAAAATCAGTACAATGTAAACAAACAAACAAATTTGTCACTTACTGCTGGCTGGGCAGCTCACTCGCTTTGTCCTTTTGTGGCATCCTGGTCGTTATTTTCTCTTCTGTCTGTCATTTTATTTTTCCCCCTCACATCCAGAAACTGTTATGATTATTCCACCTCAATTTCACTTTCATCCCGCCAGTATTTATCTTATATGACGACACAGAACTGGTGAGATTGTTCTCTCCAGTCACATGGCGCAGGGGGCAATGGCAGGTGAACATCAACCAGCTTCGCCCACCCTCTCTTATAACAAAATGTGTATATTTACTGTCATAAACTAAATAATCTCTTTTTAGAATCAGAGTTGGCAAATTTGGGAGCAAATGCCTCCTCTGTATTGCTATGGCGATGGCTAACATCAACATTCGTTTACGAACTCTTCTTCTGTGGTGTTCAGAAGTGATGTTTTAGGATGGTTCTTTGTCCGCCATAAGTTCTCCAAGGCAAGAGCAGTAAGTTATACGTCTCTGCCACCTTGTGAGGTGGACTCCTTTGTACAACTTAACCCTCTAACTGTCCACATTAAATGGACGGGTTGCGCACCCCCAGTGGCACAGCGCAGCAACTGCACCTGTCAACTTATTGACGTACCCCAGCTATACTGAGAATTTCTACTGATCTGACAGTTCAGAAGGTGGCAGACACGCGCTGGAGGAATCATGGCTGACATGGAATACAGCAAAGAAGAAGAAATCCTCATCATTATTCTTCCTTTTTCTGCTTTGAGCTCCCAGCAGCAATGTGGTCACCACCATGTTTGGTCAAGGCGGCGGTGATTCTGACCGAAACTGCATCAAACAGGAAAAATAGCTGTGTAATACTAACAAAATTCACGTGGGATAATCATAAGAGTTTGTAGATGTGGTACACAGGTATAAATGACCGACCAAATGCAAAACTACGACCACGATGGGTGAAAAACTGAGCTACCAGCACCAAGATGGCGGTGCCCATGCCGTCATGGATTCTCACAGGAAAAATGCATCAAACAGGAAAAATAGCTGTGTAATACAAACAAAGTTCACGTGGGATAATCATAAGAGTTTGTAGATGTAGTAGAGAGTGTAAATAACTGAGCAAATGCAAAACATCGACCATGATGTACGAAAACGGACCGGCCACGTGGGCGAGCGAGCCCCTTCCCCCGGCAACAGGTAAGAGAAAAATGTTGACTTTGAAGATTAGATAAAAACATATCCCTGTAGACAAAACGGCGTCAAAAAGATCAAACCATTCTTTGTGTAAATGTGTCTAAAGTCCACTTTTGACTGAGTTATGTAATTTATATAGCTGCCGTGACATTATGCAAATTAGATGCATAAATTTATTCCTATCTGAAACTTTGGATCATATTCTACATCTTTCTAATTGACAGTAAGCCATTATCTCTTGCAACTTTCAAGTTATAGCCTTGGAAATCTAAACTATTTTACTGACAAAAAATATTTACCACTCTTGACCACTAGGAGTTATGTTTACCCCTTCACTGTTCCTGTCGCCATGTGGTGCCTGGGGCAGCTAAAGGGTTAAATCAACTGGAGAGTTTTTGGCCACGTCATATAACATCACATGACAGGCGCAGCGCTGCGCCTGTGGCATTGGGGGCGCTATCTGTCCATGAAATCTTGCCACAAGAAGGGTTAAACCAACTAATGCTTAGCGTGTTGCTGACATTCACAACTTATGTGCAACAATAGTCTAACTTCTGCATAGCGCAGTCATGCCAAACTGCCGTTGCCTCCCGATCCATGAATCCTAGTTTTAGGAGAGATCATCTCTGTTCAAGCCAGATGATTCTTCCCTCCAGAGACCACGGGGGGCGTGATTGGCCTGGCATAGCTGCCAAATCTGTCAGGTCAGTCGCAGCTAAAACAGCTGATGTGACACGTCAGGAAGATCAGATAACAGTTGTCATAACCTGGCTCAAAGGCATGCAAACTGATGGCGAAAAAAAAAAGGTTATTTTCAATAAAGTGAAAAAAATAAAACCAAGATAATGCATGGAGTGTGCTTTTGCTGGGTGGTGCAGCCAACAGCAAACAGCTGCACTCTGCACTTCAGGCAATCAGCTGTTTGGATCCCCCCTCTCCGGTGTTCTGATATTTTGGGATATCTATCAGAACAACACAGGAGAGATGATCATATAGGCTTCAGTTAAATGTAATAACACCTCGACAGGCCCTGTTATAAAGTACGTGCTTGTCTGTCAGGTCAGGCATTGGTTTGCTTGCTACTGGATAACCATGAAAACCGATACTACCCGTCTCATGGGTTGGGCGGTCAGCGACTCAACCGGCAACCCCACCTTTCCGAGGGCGTGGAGGGTGAAACTCGGCATCCTGGCAGAACTAAAAACAATATCTGTCACAGGTCTATGGTGGACCACTCCCAGTTACATGGGGTTAGACTGGACATCCTGGTAGATAATCACATCTGTCACAAGGTCTGTGGTGGACTTTTGCCAGTCGGTGCATTGTGACATGCACTACACAAAGAGCAGAGATAAACAAATCTATCATCTGGTCAGTCACTGCAACAGATACTGGAGTCAGTTTGCCTTGGCCTGTCCTTGCTACTGATAATACCTCTATCTGCCAAGAATGTGCTGCTAGTCCAGCAAAAGCTAGCGGTACTCAAATACTTTGCAAGCAGTTTCATGACATGGTCAGTCAGAGAGCAACTCATACTGGCTCAGACATCGCTCGGGTTGGAAGGGTCGGGAGTTCCTGGCAGCAGAGGGCAGGGGACGGAGCTGCGTAGAGGAATCTGATCAGACCTAAATGAAACAGTCATTGTCGCCTGCGACAGACTGCTATGATGATGATGTTTATCTCTCTCTCTCTCTCTCTGTGTGCACGCTGCAGGCAGAAAGCTCGTTATGGGTTTTTCCTGTGAACTGATGCTGCAAATATGCCATTTGCTCTGTGAATGCGGGATGTTATCAGCCATACGCAGGATATGTCGGAAAATTTTCAGCATGCTGAGAATTAATTTTCAGAGGAGCTCAGCGAACAATGCCGTATAGCAACGTGCTTCAGCATGCTCTTAACTTAGACAAAACTGAGCCATAACTGATTCACGTACCCCAGCGTATTCTCCAAATTTTTCATATATTTTACAAACACTGCCTAAATCATCTAGGTGTGACAGGGCCTGAACCAAAGCAGCAGCGAGACACCAAAGCATAGCCAGCAGCTGGACAAGCAACAGTACTGTTAAACCTTTGGGGAAACAAAAGTGGATCTGCAGCTAAATGAACGAGGGTGCTGGGAAATGGATCTCTACAATGAAAAGCTAAAGACTTTTAAAACTATAATTTTATAGTTAGTTTTCTTTAACATGTTTTGTGTGGATGGCCCTTTAGGCTAGTTTTATAGTGCTTAGTATGAATGGCACTTAAATCGGGTGGATCACCACTGAAGGCCTAGTAGTAAAATACACGGTCTGCCACTGGTTACAGCCTTATTACCTCCGCCAAGGAGGTAATGTTTTTACCGCCGTTTGTCTGTCTGTCTGTCTGTTACCAACATAACTCAAAAAGTTATGAACGGATTTTGATGAAATTTTCAGGAAAGGTGTGTAATGGCACGGGGAACAGATGATTAGATTTTGGTGATGATCTGAGAGTGCATACCTCTACCAAGGGCTTTGTTTGTATTTGTGCTGCAGGATTACACAAAAACTACTGGATGGATTTGGATGAAATTTTCACCAGAGGTGGTTCTTGGGCTAGAGAGGAACCCATTATATTTTGGTGATGATCTGAGAATGCATACCTCAGCCAAGGCTCTTATCGTCTCACAGTGTGTTAGCAACAATACTCCAAAACTGATGGACAGACTTTGATGCAATTTTCACCACAAGTGGCTATAGGCCTACACACAAACCCACTATATTTTGGAGGTGATCCATGAGAAATGGAAGGAGCCTTGGTGGAGGTTTGCGCTCTGAGTGCTTTTCTAGTTCCAAAATGGATTAAATTCATTTTTTTCCCTCAAAATTCTACACATAACACCCCATAACGACAATGTGAAAAAAGTTTTTGGAGATATTTGCAAATTTATTAAAAATAAAAAACTAAGAAATCACATGTACGTAAGCATTCACAGCCTTTGCCATGAAGCTCAAAATTGAGCTCAGGTGTATCCTGTTTACACTGATCATCCTTGAGATGTTTCTACAGCTTAATTGGAGTCCACCTATGGTAAATTCAGTTGATTGGACATGATTTGGAAAGGCACACACCTGTCTATGCTATAATCTGTACAGAACTTCTTTACCCTGTGTTTAATGTTTTTTTCTGTACATGGTCCCTGACAAATAAGCCAATAAACTAAACTCTGTATAAGGTCCCACAGTTGACAGTGAATGTCAGAGCACAAATCAAGCATGAAGTCAAATGAATTGTCTGTAGACCTCTGAGACAGGATTGTCTTGAGGCACAAATCTGGGGAAGGGTACAGAAAAATTTCTGCTGCTTTGAAGGTCCAAAGGAGCACAATGGCCTCCATCATCCATAAATGGAAGAAGTTCTGAACCACCAGGACTCTTCCTAGAGCTGGCCGGTCATCTAAATTGAGTGACTGGGGGAGAAGGGCCTTAGTCAGGGAGGTGATCAAGAACCCTGTCACTCTGTCAGAGCTCCAGCATTCCTCTGTGGAGGAGAACCTTCCAGAAGGACAACCAATCAGGCCTGTCTGGTAGAGTGGCCAGACAGAAGCCACTCCTTAGTAAAAGGCACATGGCAGCTTACCTGGAATTTGCCAAAAGGCACTTGAAGGACTCTCAGACCATGAGAAATGAAATTCTCTGGTCTGATGAGACAAAGATTGAACTCTTTGGCATGAATGCCAGGCATCATATTTAGAGGAGACCAGTCACCGCTCATCACTAGGCCAATACCATCCCTACAGTGATACATGGTGGTGGCAGCATCATGCTGTGGGGATGTTTTTCTGCAGCAGAAACTGGGGGGACTAATCAGGATCGAGGGAAAGATGAATGCAGCAATGTACAGAGACATCCTGGGTAAAAACCTGCTCCAGAGTGCTCTTGACCTCAGACTGGGGCGATGGTTCATCTTTCAGCAGGACAACAACCCTAAGTGCACAGCCAAGATATCAAAGGAGTGGCTTCAGGACAACTCTGTGAATGTCCTTGAGTGGCCCAGCCAGAGCCCACACTTGAATCCAATTGAACATCTCTGGAGAGATCTGAAAATGGCTGTGCACCAACGCTTCCCATCCAACCTGATGGAGCTTGAGAGGTGATGCAAAGAGGAATGGGCGAAACTGCCCAAAGATAGGTGTGCCAAGCTTGTGGCATCATATTCAAAAAGACTTTAGGCTGTAATTGGTGCCAAAGATGCATCAACAAAGTATTGAGCAAAGGCTGTGAAGACTTATGTACATGTGATTTCTTAGTTTTTTATTTTTAATAAATTTGCAAAAATCTCAAAAAACTTTTTCACATTGCCATTATGGGGTATTTTGTGCAGAATTTTGAGGACAAAATGAATTTAATGCCTTTTGGAATAAGGCTGTAACATAAAATGTGGAAAAAGTGAAGCACTGTGAATACTTTCCAGATGCACTGTAAGACCCTTGGCAGAGGTATGCATTTTCAGATCATCACCAAAATATAAACGGGTTCATCTGTAGTTCAAGAACCACCTCTGGTGAAATTTTCATCCAAATCCATCCAGTAGTTTTTGTGTAATCCTGCTACACAAATACAAAGAAAGCCCATGGTGGAGGTATGCACTCTCATCATCACCAAGATCTAATCATCTGTTCGCCGTGCCATTACACACCTTTCCTAAAAATTTCATCAAAATCCGTTCATAATTGTGACCCGTGCTGGCAAAATCAGTCATAATGTGCACCGCGTCATTACAAGCTGCAGGCAAGAGAAGTCATAAATCATGACTTTGTTTGCTAGCAGCAAGTCCCGGGAAAAAACCTGTGAGTGCCTGGTATCATTGAAAAGCTTAGAAAAACATACTTTCTAAAAATACATATGTTTTTGTGGACGATGTAACTCCCGACCGATCGAACGTGAGTTTTAAACCTAGCCAAAATATAAACAAATTGTCTTTTTCCGGGTTAGTTTTTGCACACTTCCTACAAATTAAATATCATTTTGAAGGTCTTTCAATATAGAATATGGAAAAAATGTTACCTCAGTTTGATAATTTCCTCAAACTGATTCATTTTGCCAGCACGGGTCACAATTGTTTGAGTTATGTTGCTAACAGACAAACTGACAGACCAACACCACTAAAAACATTACCTCCTCCCTTGGCGGAGGTAAAAATACTGGCAGCTGCCAGTGATGCTCCTAAGCCTCTTTTTGTGGTTGAGATGTAGTTTATATGGCATTTTGACCTTGACCTTTGACCTTGCAATCCCAAAACCACAGGGAGAGGTCAGGGTCTCAGGGTGAACATCTGTACCCAGTTTGGTGACCCTAGCTTGACTTGTTCTATAGTAATAGTCCAAAGGGAATGTTAACATTGGCCTTTGACATTTTGACTCCAAACCCACAGTCAGAGGTCAGGGTACAGCCATCCAAGACTTGTCTTAGACATGATAATATCATTTTGAAAGGGCTACATCATTCCTTTTTGTAATTATCACATTCACAAGATTTTGGGAAAACTGACCTCTAAAACTCATCTGAGATTTTTCATCGATACACCCATGGCATCAGTTTGAAAAGGACACATAATTTCTTTCTCTTGTTATCATGATCACAAGGCAGGTGTTGATGCCGCTGCTGCCCATCCACCTGGTGGGGTAACGACAATACCCCTTCAGCCTTTAGAGGCTGAGGGGTAAAAAGTTATGATGTATTAACATTGATGTTATTTTCCATTGACTTTTTTTTACAGTCACAACAGTTGACCTCTGCACTCAGACAGAGTTCACGTTTTTCTTCTCTGACTCATAACCTGTCTTATCTCTATGTAGCATCATCTCACTTTGGCTCATCAGTAAAATTATTCTTCAGCTTAAAGACATTGTTTCACCCAGGAAAAGGACAGTCAAGAACTACTCTTTCATACCAGGACCACAGCTGAACTAACATTCCTTTGTTAATCCAGTCTCCAGAATCCCTAACCTTTTATTGGCCTATAAAACTTGGAGACAAAGAACAGACCTCTGTGGAGTACCTCATATGGCCTACAAAATATCCACAGCTCAACACTGCCCTCTACTGGCAACTCTGGGACATGCTGGACTTAACCAGTGAACCTCTTAACCACATTATTGTTAAAAGACTCAATTTTCAACATTCTCTTTTTTCAGGACACCATGGAAAAGCAGGTGGACTCTTGATGTTTGATGTGGACAGTCAATAATGGGTTTGAAATATATTAATCCTTGATTTTAAATATGTGCATGCTAAACTGTTTAAATGAATGTTTATTCTTGCATATTAATTTAAAAGCACTAGCTATAAGCTGCATGAATCACTAAGGCTAGCTTAGATGTTATACATAAGTGTATAGAGGAATATTCCAGTATTAAAATGTGTGTATTAGATTTGTAAAACGTTTCTCAAATCATGTGACCGACAGCAGCCAATCCCTGCTTGACAACAGCTCTTCCAGTGTGTTGTGGTTGTTCCAGACAAAAGACTGTTTGTTCAATGGACTAAAGTTCATAAAACCCGCCCACGAAGGAAGGCTATTGGTTTGAGTTCCTGTCAATCACGGAAGCCCACGAAAATACTCCACAGATAAAATGGGAGTGACGTCATCGCTTCCTCCTCTTTCACTTTTTCTTCTTCGTCCACTTCACTTCTCGTCTACACAGCAGAGCAATTTCGGGAGAACCAAGACTTGTGATCTCTTCACCACTGGAGAACAAAGGACAATTCTCCCACGTGTTTTTTTGTTTCTCTTTAAACGTCTAGGAACTAATCTTTCTTTCTTGAGCTCAAATTCTAAACTTGGAGTAAAACTCAATTTCTAGACATTTATTTTTTTAACTTTTTCCTGTTAAACTTTCTTTAAACTTGCCATTTTTAATCTTGACTTTATTTTTATTTTTTTTATTGACCAACTTACACACTAGAAACTAATTGCATCTCCAGAAAGTCCGAAGATCTGTTAATTTTGCTATTAGATCAGATTTTTAATTATTCTTGAATTCCTCATGGGAAGCCGCAGATTCTCGATGTTGCCAACCATCACGCGCAGCTGAAGAAATCAGCACGCCACGAAGAATAGACGCTTCGGCTGGACTTCAACCATTGGGATCAAACATACCAATCTCATCCCTCATCAAAGAATATTTGCTGGTCAATTATTCCGACTTTTGGAGCCATCTAAGAACTACAGGACGACGCAGAAGGATCTTCACTAATCCGGAGTCACGTGAGCGACATTTTTTATCCATCTGCTGAATGAAACGTCTGAGATTTGAGAATAATTTTAATATTCAATTCAATTCAATTCAACTTTATTTATAGAGCGCCATTTCACAACAACAGTCATCTCATAGCACTATCAACTGTAGGGGGAACCCCCACAGTTGCAGAAAGACCCCAGCAATCAGGCGATCCCCTGTGAGCAAGCACTTGGCGACGGTGGAGAGGAAAAACTCCCTTTTAACAGGAAGAAACCTCCAGCAGAACCAGGCTCAGGGAGGGGCAGTCATCTGCTGCAACTGGCTGGGGGGTGAGGGGATAGAGAAGAAGAAAAGAACAGACATGTAGAGAGCAAACAGCACGATGGGGACTCAATCTATGGGAGAGAACAAACAAATGTTAATGACCAGCAAAAAAAATATTTCATTGAGAGTGAGAAAAGGAGTGAGGCCCAGTGCATTACTGGAGGTCCCCCGGCTGACTAAACCTATTAGCAGCATAACTAAGGGAGGGTTCAGAAGCACATGATCCCTCCCTAATTGTAGGCTATATCAAAAAGGTAGGTTTTAGCCCTATTCTTAAAAACAGAGATCGAGTCTGACTCCCGAATCCAGATTGGCAGCTGATTCCACAGGAGAGGAGCTTGATAACTGAAGGCTCTGCCTCCCATTGTAATATCTGATCAGATACAAATTTAAAGAACACTTAACATAACCCTTCTTTTATTAAAATTCCGTTTTCATTTTCTTAAGAGTAATCTGGAATTTTCTATATACTGTAATTAGTTTAATTTTCCCCATAAATTTGCTTTATGTTTTCCATAATCTGTTAACTTCAAACTGATCTAAATTCAGCTTACATTTTAACCCTGGTTCTGCAAATGTTCACATTGTTAATCTATCACTTACAAGTTTAATTTCATGGTTAATAAAATCACTGCAATGTCTTTTAATCATCATTTCATTTAATAAATATGTGAAAATGAGAGAAGTTGTTGGGAATTTTTCATTCTGAGTCTGGTTTAAAGTCCCCAGTATCAAATTCACTAAAATTTTGAGACTGATTGTTAATTAATTTATTGAGTGATTAAACAGGTATAAAGTAAAGTTAAAGATTAAAATTGCTCCTTAGAGAGGAACTGGTGCCTCACGAGTGTTTATTAACTTTTTCTGTGTGTATGGACCCAGAGTTCATCTCAGGTTCCAATACATTAATACAAATTAAATAATTTTTATACCTGATCATAATTATTAATCATCATATTGTTACATCTGCTTTACATATATAGCTTTTGGGCAAGCCTTTAATGTGGTGAGTCACTGGAAAAAACAAACAAAAAAAAAACCTTGGTGACTAAAATGAATACATTCCACACTGTTTCATTCATTTTTTTTTTTATTCATTGCAGTAAACAGTGCAGGTTTCTATAAGGCATTTTACAATATTGAACACGTTAAAAAATAGCATACAGTATATCAAAGCTGGACTTTCATATAGGGTTTTCTTTTTTCTTTTTTGTAGTTAAGTGGTTTTCAACATTTTATAAGCCACGGCACGCTTTTTTACATTGAAACTCATTTGATGCTTGGTTGCGATAGCCAGTCAGCATTGAGATTCACACATTACCGGGTGTGAGTATCAACAATGGAGAATAAATTTGTTTGAAAATGAGCCCGCCACTCACCAGAGATAGATGGACTGGAGGTCCGCGGCTGAGACAGTTTTTGTTTCCAACCGATATCCTGCTAGGCTTCTACCAATATGCTAACAGGGGCTAGCAGCTTCTGAACCTGGACACAGGTCCTCTTGTTTAGTGCTGAAACCAGGTGACATCAAGATGCAGTTTCTGGAGGAGGCGGTGACATTTTCCCAACTGTGTTCCCCTCCGGATAGTGCTGTGCACTCAAACTTGACTGTGTTTTTTTGGGATTTCCACGACAGGTACAAAGCAGCTGCAGAAGTTATGAAGGTAACCCCACCTCTCCACAGAGTGAATTTTTGCATGCTGATCGCAAGTCTGGCAGTTGTACTTTTGTGAGTAGAGTGACGTGAGTTTTTGTGTTGTGTTTGGTCTGAACGCACCTTGAATCTTTCCTCTTCAAATGATTTATCCATTGCTGTTTTCCATCTTATCACAACCACCTCTTGCAGGTATCACTTAAGTTCATAACCTAACACCAGGGCCTTAGCTGCATTTTGGGGACCCTATGAAAGATTGTGTTTGATGGCCCATATTTTTGTAAAGCAGAGGAACACAATTCGTGGCAGTGCCTCAATCTGGTACACTTAAACAAAAACGTCAATCTAAATTCAGAATAAAGATCTCAACTTGACTCAAGCAAATTCAACCGATTGGAAAATATTACTAGTGCACCTGTTAAAGCTGCAGAAGAATCCCGTTCTGTCACTAGAGCTGCAATCATCTTCAGCATTTTACCTAAAGACAAAGATCATTTGATTTCCAAGCAAAATAAAATGCAAATGTTCATATACCATTTAATATCAAATATATCATAGAAATTTTTTTTCTTACATAAATGTAACTAAGTATTGTAAAACAGCATTCCTGAATTCAAGCATTCTATACTAAAGTTGTCACTTTTATGATTGTTTTCTGCTGATACACTACTCACAAAAAGTTAGGGTTATTTGGCTTTCGGGTGAAATTTTAGGATGTACCTAAAATGCACTGTAACTTTTACAGGTGAACTTAATCTGACCTTCTCTATTCTTTTGAATGCGCATGTCCAACTTTTTGCATAACTTGCTGTTCTCTAACAAGGTGCTTAATGGCAAAATTCACAGCAGGTGTTTAAGCCATGAATTGACCAATAAATTTTCTGGTTCAATTTGAATTGGTATTTAAACAGTCCTCGTCATCACGCTGTTCACATTTTGACATCATGAGACCAAGTCGACACCTAACAATTGATCAACAGTACCTTGCCATTGCGAGGCTTCAAACAGGATGTTCTCAGAGGGAAGTGACCACTGAGCTTAGAGTGTCAGAGTTTCATCAGCAGGTTGCAAGAGAGATACAGAGTGACTGGAAGAGTCACAGAAAGGCATAGAAGTGTGTCCATTTCTATGCCTTTCACTTCTTTCTTTCCTTTGGCCACATCCCACGCTAATGACTGCTTCATTGTGAACAGTGCCCTGCAGAACCGGCTGATGAGTGGCACGCAACTCCAGACACATTTAAGGGAGGTGGGAGGCACCCAAATGTCATGTCAGACCATTCAAAGTTGTTTACATCAGCGTGGTCTATGTGCTAGATGACCTGCAAGGGTACTTGGCCACACTACCAGACACAGGCGTCATTGTCTTGCATGGGCCAGGAAGCATTTACGCTGGACAAGGGGCCAGTGGGCCTCAGTGCTGTTCTCTGATGAAAGTCAATTCACGTTGAGCAGAAATGATTGCTGCCAGTGACGTTGGAGATGTCAAGGAGAGTGCTATGCATCGGCCACTGTTGTCACCAGACAAGTCTTTGGTGGTGGTGGTGTTACAGTCTGGGCAGGTGTGTCTAGTCAATACAGAACTAACCTACACATTGTGACTGGTACAGTGACAAGCCGATATTACCCAAATAACATCATTAATCCAGTCATTGTGCTCCTGCATGAACAACACAGGCCCAATTTCATTTTCACGGACGACAATGCTCGAGCTCATTGAGGTTGCATCATTAGGGAACAGCTGCTGGAGGCTGGAGTACCTCAAATGGAGTGGTCTGCACTTTCAGCAGACCTGATATCCCATAGAGAACCTATGGGATCAGCTGAGTCGCCATGTAGAGGTTCATAGCCCTACACCCCACAAGCTCAATGACCTGAGGGCTGCCCTTCAAGAACAGTGGAATGCCATGCCTCAGCAGACAATAAGTCAACTTGTGAGCAGCATGAGACGTCGTTGTCGAGCTGTAATTGATGCTCAAGGGCACACACATGCAACACTGAGAGATCATTGAGAGAGCTGGCCAATTTTTGATCTATCAATGATCTTCAATGATCTCCACAATCACCATGGTCTCCTCAAAGTTTTGACTCAGTACAAAACACACTAGGATCTCCCAAACGATCCCAAAGATCAAAAATTGGCTCAGTTTCTCAATGATCTCTGTGCTCTGTTAAGGGCTCTTAGGAACATTATACTGGTCCACATGTGAATGTGGGTTAAGCTCATGGTTTTTGAAATATATGCATGCATATTTGTAACATAATTCAGATTGGGGATCCATAGCAGACATGCACTAAAATAATTATAACTGTGGCACCCTCTTGGCACCACTGAAATACCACTCAGGAATGTATACATTTGTATAAATAGAAGCACTACTAAATATACAGGAAGATGAAACATAAATGTGTGTTTAATAAACCTGGATTACCTGTATAAATGTTGTTCTTTTTGTTAAATTATTAGCTTTGATTGGTTAATTGCCGGCATTACTAGTAGAAATGCATCACAATCTGGCCCTTCTGATCGCCAAAGTTGTCCATCCCAGTGTTATATATTTACTGAGTACTTAGATGATGATAAGAATAATGATCCTACTACTACTACTACTACTAATAGTACTACTACTACTACTAATAATAATAATAGTTTAGATTTATGTGGCGATTTACATGTCAAGTGAAATCTCAAAGTGCTTTATTCATTCACTCCAGACAGACACTGATAGTGGTAAGCTACTATTGTAGCCACAGCTGCCCTGGGGCAGACTGACAGATTCAGTTCTTAAAAATCCAGTCAAATGACCAGCTGTAAAAAATATATTTAGGGCAGCCTTTTGACTACTGAGAGTGTGTATTTCTGCTGGAACCATTCCTGATTGACTGCTTTTAAAGTTGATCCAAAAAGGTGTCATTCATGAACAAAGTGAGATCCAATACAATCATCTATTGTGCCGGGTGATAATTAACTGGGTTTTCTCTTCAAGGATGTAGAAAATTCAGATTGTCTCCAAGGAGGTCTGAGCTTTTTACAGTGATGATAATTTACATCATACAGTAGGTCATAATAATTATATTGTTTAATCTCATCTTGTTCCTAGAGCTTTTACAAAACTTTTATCATATACAGTACGAGAGGGGGCTGTAAAGTTCATAGTGGTCAAATTTGACGACTCCCTCATGCTGTAATCTCCCAATCTCTCTTTCTACTTCTGCAGTAAAGTCACAGCAGTACAGTTGTATTTGAATTGTACTGCATGTCTAGATACAGTATCTCACAAAAGTGAGTACACCCCTCACATTTTTCTAAATATTTTATATCTTTTCATGTGACAACACTGAAGATATGACACTTTGATACAATAGAACGTAGTCAGTGTACAGCTTGTATAACAGTGTAAATTTGCTGTCCCCTCAAAATAACTCAACACATAGCCATTAATGTCTAAACCACTGGCAACAAAAGTGAGTACACCCCTAGTGAAAATGTCAAAACTGTGCCCAAAGTGTCAATATTTTGTGTGGCCACCATTATTTTCCAGCACTGCCTTAACTCTATTGGGCATGGAGTTCATTAGAGCTTCACAGGTTGCCACTGTAATCCTCTTCCACTCCTCCATGACGACATCATGGTGTTAGAGACCTTGTGCTTCTCCACCTTCCGTTTGAGGATACCCCACAGATGCTCAATAGGGTTTAGGACTGGAGACATGCTTGGCCAGTCCATCACCTTAACCCTCAGTTTCTTTAGCAAGGTAGTGGTCGTCTTGGAGGTGTGTTTGGAGTAGTTATTATGTTGGAATACTGCCCTGCGGCCCAGTTTCTGATCATGCTCTGTTTCAGTATGTCACAGTACATATTGGCATTCATGGTTCCCTCAATGAAATGTAGCTTCCCAGTGCTGGCAGCAGTCATGCAGCCGTAAACTAAGACACTCCCACCACCATGCTTGACTGTAGGCAAGACACACTTTTCCTTGTACTCCTCACCTGGTTGCCACCACACACACTTGACACCATCTGAATCAAATAAGTTTATGTTGGTCTCATCAGACCACAGGACATGGTTCCAGTAATTCATGTCCTTAGTCTGCTTGTCTTCAGTAAACTGTTTGCGGGTTTTCTTGTGCATCATCTTTAAAAAGAGCTTCCTTCTGGGACAACAGCCATGCAGATGATGATGCAGTGTGCGGCGTATGGTCTGAGCATTGACAGGCTGGCCCCCACCCCCCACCCTTTCAACCTCTGTAGCAATGCTGGCAGCACTCATACGTCTGTTTTCAAAAGACAACCTCTGGATATGATGCTGAGCACGTGCACTCAACTTCTGTGGTCAACCATGGCGAGGCCTGTTCTGAGTGGAACTTGTCCTATTAAACCACTGTATAGTCTTGGCCACCGTGCTGCAGCTCAGTTTCAGGGTGTTGGCAATCTTCTTATTACCTAGGCCATCTTTATATAGAGCAACAATTCTTTTTTTTCAGATCCTCAGAGAGTTTTTTTGCCATGAGGTGTCATGTTGAACTTCCACTGACCAGTATGAGAGGGTGTGAGAGTGATAACACCAACTTTAACACACCTGCTCCCCATTCACACCTGAGACCTTGTAACATGAGTCACATGACACAAGGGAGGAAAAATTGCTACTTGGGCACAATTTGGACGTTTTCACTAGGGGTGTACTCACTTTTGTTGCCAGCAGTTTACACATTAATGGCTGTGTGAGTTATTTTGAGGGGACAGCAAATTTACACTGTTATACAAGCTGTACACTGACTATTTTACATTGCATCAAAGTGCCATATCTTCAGTGTTGTCCCATGAAAAGATATAATAAAATATTTAGAAAAATGTGAGGGGTGTACTCACTTTTGTGAGATACTGTATATATTCTATAACTTATTCTTTTTCTGTGTTCCAATACCCAGTAAAGTAGGTTGGATTGGATTGGTTGGATTTTAAATACAAACAAAGCCCCAGACCTTTTCAGGTTCTTCTGTTACCTAACTTACCATGAGATCATTCTGACACTTCAAGATGTTAAAACAGGCAGCACTTGGCACCTAAATTTTTTTCATCTTCCTGGAAAGTAGCAATGTTTCAGAATGTTCCTCAGGTGGAAAACCAGTCCAAAGAAAAGATGACTGTTTTCCCAACATAACTAAAGTACAATGATTATAAATACAGTCTGAATCTTGTGTAATAATTCAGTGCTGTGAAAAAGAATTTGCCTCATTCCCAATTTCTTATATTTTTGCATATTGTTATAATAAATAAATAGTGAATTAGATAAATGGTTAATTAGATATTACACAAAGTGCTTGCATACACATATATCTTTTAGATCCACACAGACACACAGACACACAAGTCAAACCCATACATACACCATTCACACATTACACATCAGTTGCTTACACACACACACACACACACACATGGACACACACAAGCTCCACAGGAAAGTCTCTGTTCCTGTTTCTATATATGGGCATGGGGAAAGAGGAGACATCTGGAGAGACAGGAACCAACAGGATAGAAGTCATAAAGAGCTGAGATGACATCTGAAGCCATTTGGACACTGAAAGGACCGGTTCTAACTAGTTTGGACAATGGCCAGCATATTGTTGAAAAGTTACTGGGAAATGCCCACAAACTGAAAGCCCTTTTGTAGCTGTGCTGTTCTTTGTTCTGGGTTTTTCCATGAGAGGAGGCTGGAAAAGACCCATGGCTGTGTTCACTGACTCCCTGCATGGTTCAATAAAAGTTAAGCTGAGGAATCATATTTCTTCTGCGATTATTAGTTGGTTAACTGAAAAGATTCTGCTAACTGTCCAAAATTAATTTTAACAATATTTGTCACATTTACACTACCGTTCAAAAGTTTGGGGTCACCCAGACAATTATTTTGTGTTTTCCATGAAAAGTCACACTTATTTACCACCATGAGTTGTAAAATGAATAGAAAATATAGTCAAGACATTGACAAGGTTAGAAATAATGATTTGTATTTGAAATAATAATTTTTTCCTTCAAACTTTGCTTTCGTCAAAGAATCCTCCATTTGCAGCAATTACAGCATTGCAGACCTAACATGATTGCACAAAGGTTTTCTAATCATCCATTAGCCTTCTGACGCAATGAGCAAACACATTGTATCATTAGAACACTGGAGTGATAGTTGCTGGAAATGGGCCTCTATACACCTATCTAAATATTGCACCAAAAACCAGACATTTGCAGCTAGAATAGTCATTTACCACATTAGCAATGTATAGAGTGTATTTCTGATTAGTTTAAAGTTATCTTCATTGAAAAAAAGTGCTTTTCTTTCAAAAATAAGGAAATTTCTAAGTGACCCCAAACTTTTGAACGGTTGTGTAAATGTTTCAGATCATCAACATATTTTAATATTAGACAAAGCTAACCTGAGTAAATACAAAATGAAGTTTTTAAATGATGATTTCATTTACTAAAAGGAAAAGCTATCCAAACCTACCTGGCCCTATGTGAAAAAGTCACTGCCTCTAAACCTAATCACTGGTTGTCCGACCCTTGGTAGCAACAACTGCAGTCAAGCTTTTGTAACAACTGGCAGTGAGTCTTTCCATCCCTGTTGAGAAATTTTGGCCCACTCTTCTTTGCAGAATTGTTTTAATTCAGCCACAATAGAGGGTTTGAGCTTGAGGTCACGAACTGATGGCTAGACACCCTCCTTCAGGATCTTCTGGTAGAGAGCAGAATTCATGGTTCCATCAATTATGGCAAGTCATTATTCACAGTCAACACACGATGTGACAAGGGGGAATTACTTTTTTCACATAGGGCCAAGTGGATAGCTTTTTTTCCTTTAATAAATGAAATCATCATATAAAAACTGCATTTTGTATGTACCCGGGTGATCTGTGTCTAATATTAAAATTTGTTTGATGATCTGAAACATTAAAGTGTGAAAAATATTACAACATATAAGTGACATGAGTTCTGGCCCAGGGAACACGCACACAGGCTCAAGTCAGTTTCAACAATGATTTATTAAGTGCAAAGCATGTGTGGATGCATGAGAGTGATTGTGGATGTAATGCTGGAGGACAGGATGCGCCGAGGGCGGAGCAGCGCGCCGTGCAGCCAGGCAACCCTAGGGCAGAGCAGATAAGAGGTTAGCAGCTGAGATTCACCCAGTGGAATAATATTAGGGCTGTGGCTTACTTGCAGGTGGTCTTGGTGGCTGGCGTCGGCAAGCCGCAGGTCTCCTGTCTGGTAGACAGCGCTCCAATGCACGCTTGGCGCTGCGGGTGAGGAGAAAATGACGACCAGGGGAGAATCCGCCGCCAGGGAATCCACCTGTGTACAGGGGAGAAAGACTGGAGAGAAGGTGAGACGAATGATGGCTTACGTGAATAGAGAAGGTTGGTTGGTCCAGAGACGTAGAGGTAGAGAAGACAAGTGCGGGTAGTACGATCGTTGGAGAACAGACGGCTCCAGACCGAGGCTCCAGGCAGAGTGGGCTAAATTGCCCAGGCTTGATGAGGCGCAGGTGTGCGCGCAGCTGGAGCGGAAGACAGGCAAGAGCGGGTTGTGACAGTACTCCCCCACCGAGCAGCGCCTCCCGGCGCTGGCTTACCTGGGTGCACCAGGTGGAACTCCGTGACCAGGTGCTCGTCCAGCACGAACGATGGGCGCACCCAGGACCTCCACTCGGGGCCATACCCCTCCCAATCCACCAGGTATTGCAGTCCGCGACCTTGGCGGCGGGAGTCCAGGATGGAGAAGAACCTCCATGCCGGGTCGCCGTCGATCATCATGGGAGGGGGAGGAGCCCTAGGAGAAGGACAGAGAGGATTAGACACCACAGGCTTAATGCGGGAGACATGGAACGTCGGACAGACGCGGAGGGAGGGGGGAGAGCCAGACGCACAGCCACCGGATTGACGACCTTCATGATGGGGAACGGGCCAATGAAACATTGGGCCAGCTTCCTCCTCTCGGCCTTCAGGTTGATGTCCCGCGTAGACAGCCAGACCTGCTGACCCACCTGATAGCGCGGTGCGGCCCTCCTGCGGTGGTTAGCTGTCCTGGCGTTGCGCTCAGCTGTGCGTAAAAGCGCACGGCGCACAGTGGTCCAAATGCGCCGACAGCGCCTAAGATGGGCCTGGATGGATGGCACCGCCACTTCCCCCTCTTCTTCAGGGAACAACGGGGGGGTCATATCCTAGCGATGCCCGGATGGGGGACATCCCGATGGCTGATGACAAAGTGGAGTTATGTGCATACTATACCCAGGGTAGATGGGCGCTCCAGGAGGAAGGGTTAGAAGAGGTGACGCAGCGCAGTGCAGCTTCCAGCTCCTGGTTCGTCCGCTCATACTGCCCGTTGGACTGGGGGTGGTGACCGGACGACAAACTCACCGTGGCCCCCAAGGCGTTGCAGAAGTACGTTCAGACCCTGGACACGAACTGGGGCCCCCGGTCAGAGACGATATCCACCGGAATCCCATGCAGCCTCACAACATGTTGGATCAATAAGTCCACCGTCTCCCGCGCCGTAGGAAGACCGTGGAGTGGCACGAAGTGGGCGGCCTTCGAGAACCGGTCCACGATGGTCAGGATGGTGGTAAAGGAGTTGGACGTCGGGAGACCGGTGACGAAATCTAAGGCTACATGGGACCAGGGTCTACTGGGGACCGGCAGAGGGTGGAGGAGACCAGCTGGAGGAGAGGATGGTGTCTTGCCAGTCGCACACTGGGGGCAGGCACGGACGTAATTAGCGACGTCGCCCCGGAGGCCCGGCCACCAAAAGGACCTCTGGAGGAGCTCAATTAGTCGGGAGATCCCAGGGTGACAGGCGAGCTTGGTGGTGTGAGCCCAATGGATGACGTCACCCCGGACCGATGATGGAACGAACAGCCTCCCCGCCGGACCGGCGCCAGGATTGGGTTCGGTTTCCTGTGCCCTCTGGACCTTGTCCCTGATGGACCAAGAGACAGCGCCCACGACACACGAGGCCGGTAGGATTGTGTGGTCCCAATCCTCGGGGGCTTCTGGGGCAAACTGCCTGGACAGAGCATCCGGTTTACTGTTCTTGGAGCCGGGACGGTAGGTGATGGTGAACCTGAAGCGGCCAAAGAACAGAGACCAGCGCGCCTGGCGGGCATTCAGGCGCTTGGCCGTCCTCAGGCACTCCAGGTTCTTGTGGTCTGTCCAAACCACGAAAGGCTGAGCCGCCCCCTCGAGCCAGTGACGCCACTCCTGCAGCGCAAGCTTAACTGCCAGGAGCTCTCTGTCGCCGACGTCATAATTCCTCTGAGACAACACCTCTGAGACAACACCGCCCCCACCCCTGTATCAGAGGCGTCCACTTCTGCGAGACACTGCAGTGAGGGGTCCACCCGGGTCAGGACCCGGGAAGAGGAAAACTCCTTCTTCAGCGCAGCAAAGGCAGCCGCGGTGTCTTCGGTCCACTGGAACGGCACCTTGGGGGAGGTGAAGCGGGTCAAGGGAGAAGCGATGGCGCTATACTTAGGGACGAAATGCCGGTAAAAATTGGCAAAGCCGAGGAACTGCTGGACCTGCTTCCTAGATGAGAGTGTAGGCCACTCGACTACCACCTTGACCTTGGCAGGGTCGGGGATGATCTGGTTGTGTGAAATAATAAAGCCCAGGAAGGAGGTCTTGTCAGCATAAAATTCACACTTCTCCGCTTTTACGTAGAGTCTGTTCTCCAGGAGGCGTTGGAGGACCCGCCTCATGTGAACCTGGTGCTCCTCCCGCGACCAGGAGAAGATCAAGATGTCGTCCAGGTACACAAAAACGAACACCCCCAGGAAGTCGCAAAGGACGTCATTGATTAGGCGCTGGAAGATGGCTGGCGCGTTGGTGAGCCCAAACAGCATGACAAGATATTCAAAATGACCGCTGGGCGTCCGGAATCCCGTCTTCCACTCGTCGCCCTCCCGGATCCGAACGAGATGATATGGGCTGCGGAGGTCCAGCTTCGTAAACCAGGTGGCCCCCTGCAGAGAATTGAAAGCCGAGTCCATTAACGGCAGCGTATACCTGTCCTTGACTGTTATGTCATTCAGCGCCCGGAAGTCGACACACGGCCGAAGGGACCCATCCTTCTTAGCAACAAAGAAGAAACCTGCTCCGACTGGAGACAAAGAGGGACGGATAATGCCGGAGGTGAGCGACTCCTTGATGTAAGTATCCATGGCTTTGCGCTCCGGCGCTGACAGGTTGTACAGTCGACTGGAGGGTAAGGGCGCCCCCGGGCGGAGGTTGATGGCGCAGTCATAGGGGCGGTGGGGGGGGGGAGGGACAGCGCCTTGGACTTGCTGAAGACTATTCCTAGGTCGTGGAACTCCGGCGGCACTAAGGAGAGGTCCGGAGGAGGCACATTGGAAGGGGAAAGAGGAAGTGACGGGGCACAGGCGGCGGACTGGAGGCAGGCGCCCAAGCAGAAAGTGCTCCAGGAGAGGACAATCAGAAGTTGGGCTGTGCAGGCGCAGCCAGGGGTAGCCCAGGATGACGGAGGCGGCCGAGGTGGGCAGCACGAAGAAGCTGAGGTCCTCTCGGTGATTTCCGGAAATAATGACCGGGATCGGGACTGTCTGGTGTGTAACCTTCTCCAGGGGGGTGGCAGAGAGGGAGACAAGATTCAGAGGAGCCAGCAGCGGTTGGCAAGGGATGCCCAGGCGGGTTGCCAGGCCCTTAGAAATAAAGCTCTGCTCTGCCCCCGAGTCCACCAGTGCGTGAGTGAGGTGTTCTATGGCGTTATGACAGAACCTAGTTGGTAGCATGCACTTCGATAGGGTGTTAGGTTGGGATGCGTCCGTGAGGCCCCCTATAGTGACTCGCGGACTCCCCCTTTTGGCCTTACCGGGCAAGATTCCACGGCATGCTGGTCGTCTCTGCAGTACATGCAGAGACCCAGCTCCCTGCGGCGCTGTTTCTCCGCCTGTGGAAGCTTAGCCCGGCCAGTCAGCATTGCCTCCGGCTCGTCGGCAGACTCTGGCGTGGGCAACGCCAGGGGGCGAGGTTGAGAGGTGCGGGGAAGAGTACTGCTCGAGCAGCTGGAGGACTTCCGCTCGGCGGCCCGTTCTCTCAACCTGTTATCAAGGCTTATGGTGTGGGAAATCAGCTCGGACAGCCGCTCTGGCGGATCCCTACAGGCCAGTTCGTCCCGAAGGCTAGAGCTCAGGCTACGGATGAAAATGCAACAGAGAGCAGCATCTCCCCATCCAACTTCCGCCGCCACAACCCGGAAGTTGACAGCGTAGTCAGCGGCCGACCAGCTACCCTGGCGAAGGTTTAGCAACCGGGTTGTTAGCACGTTATCACGGTCCGAATGGTCAAAAACCTCATTGAAATCTCGGACGAATTGGGCATAGGCCAGGTTAGCGTAGCTGGGTCTCGCCATGACGGCGTAGGCCCAGGCTAACGCTCGCCCTTCCAAGAGGTTGGCGATATAACCAATTTGGCTGTGATCCATCGGGAAGTCCCCGGGGACACGCTGGAACACCGACTCACACTGGAGAAGGAACCTGCGCGCTTCACCGAGCTTACCGCTGAAGCACGTGGGAATGGGAGTGAGCCGGGTTGGTGGCCCCAGGCTAGCCTGGCTAGCCGGAGGAGCGGTGGGAGCAAGCCCGCCGTGGGGAGCTGGAGGGAACACCTGCGGGGGGTCCAGCCGGCGGGTGATCAAGGTGAGCTGATTTAATATCACCTGTTGCTGATGCATGATCTGATTGACTCGAGCCTCCAAGTTGTTCAACCGGTGTGTGAGCCCGCTGTCCGCCAGGCCACTCTGCTGGAGCCGTACTGACATGAGTTCTGGCCCAGGGAACACGCACACAGGCTCGAGTCAATTTCAACAATGATTTATTAAGTGCAAAGCGCGTGTGGATGCGTGAGAGTGAGTGGGGATGTGATGCTGGAGGACAGGATGCGCCGAGGGTGGAGCAGCGCGCCGTGCAGCCAGGCAGCCCTAGGGCAGAGCAGATAAGAGGTTAGCAGCTGAGATTCACCCAGTGGAATAATATTAGGGCTGTGGCTTACTTGCAGGTGGTCTTGGTGGCTGGTGTCGGTGAGCCGCAGGTCTCCTGCCTGGTAGACAGTGCTCCAATGCGCGCTCGGTGCTGCGGGTGAGGAGAAGATGACGACGAGGGGAGAATCCACCGCCAGGGAATCCACCTATGCACAGGGGAGAAAGACTGGAGAGAAGGTGAGACAAATGATCGCTTACGTGAATAGAGAAGGTTGGTTGGTGTTGAATGTTTAGTAGTTCATAATGGTTTATACACATAAGTTAATAGTTATTACATATTAAAATACATATAAAACAAATAGATATTATAAACATTTAAAGTTAATTAGTAAAAGCTAATTAACACCAACACGGTGGCGCAGTGGTTAGCACAGTGGCAGCACAGCAAGAAGGTCATGGGATCGATTCCACCCTTGACCATCGTGGGTTCGATCCCACCCCCAGATCATCAGTGACCCTTCTGTGTGGAGTTTGCATGTTCTCCCCGTGTCTGCGTGGGTTTACTCCGGGTACTCCGGTTTCCTCCCACATGCCAAAAACATGCAAGTTAGGTTAATTGGCATCAAAACTGGGGATTCTAAATTGTTCTTAGGTATGGATGTGAGAGTGAATGGTTGTCTGTCTCTCTGTGTTGGCCCTGTGATGGACTGGCGATCTGTCGAGGGTGTACCCTGCCTCTCGCCCAAAGATGCTGGGATAGGCTCCAGCCCCCCCGCGACCCGAAAGGATTAAGCGGTAGAAGATGGATGGATAGTAAAAGCTATTCATAACAATAATTTAATTAAAATCCCAAAGGTGTTTTCCTTCAATGCAGTCGCTAGACATTGTCCACTAGACGGCGCTGGTGCTGTACCTTTGACCAGGAAATGTTATTGTTCAAGCTGCAGACTGAAGAAGAAGCCAATGCTAAGCAATGCAGTGCTATCTGAGAGACGGATGCATGTTAGCCAGCGAGAACAACAAATGTGTTGTAAACTGAGATGCAGCATTTTTCCAGTAAAGCCAAATGAAGTTAAAGTTGGGTGTTTGGACATTTTTCTTTATGACAACTGATGTTACAGCTAAATCCACAACATTCATTTTGGTGCCGAAAACCCGGGAGCGGGAAAAGTGAAGAGAGAACTTTGTTGGGATTAAGCCGATAGCTGCAACAACACGGAGACGAAAGGAAAAAATGTCAGAGCGACTTCAAAGGCTAAAACAGAAACGGACCGTGCTGCTGACGTCTATTACAAAGCTGCTGCAAACTATACAAGATGAAACAAGTAAGACTGATATAAACAGTGACCGTTTGCAGGAGCTGTTAGCCATGTTGTCACAGAAAGAGAAAAGCCTGCACGACATTGAACCCGATATAGATCAGGAGATCCCTTTGGACGAGTTAGATGCGGACATGGTGCGGACACTTGAGTATCAGGACAACACAAATTTATGGAGGACGCGGGCAGAGAGAGCGATTGAACGGGCTGCCTTACAGCAACAAGAACAAGAAAGAGACGCCACCGTATCAGCGAATCCACATCGGCTGAGTGACGCGAGTACACGGTCAACTACAAGCAGACCCTCGGTAAAGCTACCCAAGCTCTCAATAAACAAATACAACGGAGAAGTGTGCATGTGGCAAGAGTTTTGGGACCAAATCGAAAATGCAATTCACCAAAACCCAGATTTGAGCAAAACTGAAAAGTTTACTTACTTGAAGTCATATCTCATTGGGCCAGCTGCACGCGCCGTCGCAGGGCTGAAGGTAACTGACACGAACTATGATGCTGCAGTAGATATGCTTAAGCAAAGATTTGGAAGGAAAGATCTCATTGTAAGTGCACACATGTCTAAGTTACTAAATCTAAGTCCAGTTAAAAGGTCCTCAGACATTGTTGCCTTGAGACAACTTTTTGATGACGTTGAAGTACAAATCAGAAGCCTAGAAGCTTTAGGAGTCGTGTCAGACAGTTATGGAGGTTTACTGTGCCCCATACTGCTCAAAATGATTCCTGATGATCTTGCCCTTGAGTACACCCGCAAAACAGATATAGGGCAAAAGTGGGATGTTGATGGCCTTGTGAAGTTTTTGCAACAAGAAGCTGAAAGCAGGGAGCGTGCTGCACATTTGACACAAATAAGAGAGAATCATAAAGATACACATGCAAATCAGAAACAGCACTGCAAACCAGATTCAAGCAGAGAAAAGTGGAAAAGACCTAATGTGCCCTCAGCTGCAGCCCTCCACACAGGCAGTTCGAATACACCCCTTGTGCACAGTTGCATATTCTGTAACAGTATCAGCCACAAGTCAGAACAGTGCACTGAAGACACAGTCACAAGCAGGAAAGAAAAGCTAAAGAAAATGGGAAGGTGCTTCATATGCCTAAAGCCCAGACATCTTGCTCGAGACTGTAGATCCAAAAATGTGACATGCACTGATTGTGGAAGGAGACATCATGCTGTTGTGTGTGACAAAAGTGAGCAACCAATAGAAAAGACAGATGCTGCTGAAAACACGAGTGATACAGTAGTCTCCTCAGTCATTCCACATGCAGCCAAACCAACCCCAGAAAAATGTGAAACAGTGCTGTTGCAAACTGTGAGAGCAAGGATTGAAGGACCTGGAGGAAAGAACATTGTGCGTTGCTTAATTGGTGGAGGAAGCCAACGGAGTTTTGTCCATGAGAAACAAGTGAAAGATTTAAAACTGCCAATACTAAAACAAGAGACATTAAACCTTCACACGTTTGGCTCAAAAAACCCAGTGACCACAAAATGCAATGTCATAAAACTAGTCCTGGAGAATGTGAGAAACAAAGATCAGAAAATCGAGATTGAAGCTGTTCAAACCCCACAGCTTTGTACTGCAGTCATGAAAGTCCCCAGTGAACACATCCAACGGCAGCTGGAGAAAAAAAGGGCTACCAGTAGCAGATGTGTCAGCGGGAGACAAAGATGGTTTGGAGCTATCAGTACTGATCGGAGCAGATTACTACTGGAGAGTAGTCACAGGTAAAACTGAGAGACTGTCAGACGCTTTGGTTGCCATAGAAACCAGATTCGGCTGGGCAGTGCAAGGACCAGTTGTCATGTCCAGTATGAATGAAGCAACATGTATGCACATTGGACTCAGTGAAGACTCAGTGGAGATCTCAAACCAGCTAAGAGCATTTTGGGAGATCGAGTCGCTGGGCATCACTACTAAAGGTGAGGAAACACCTGATGACAAGAAGGCCAAGGACAGCTTTGACAGGTCAGTCAGATTCATTAATGAGAGATATGAAGTGGCGTTGCCATGGCGCCAAGACACACCCGAACTCTCAGACAACAAGAAGGTTGCACAAAAGAGGTTTGAAACCCTGAAAAAAAAGCGGAAATCTGACGTGACACTGTTCAAAGGATACAACGATGTAATAGAGGATTACACAGAACAAGGAATATGTGAAGATGTGCCAGAGAGCAGTCATTCAGCAGAGACAGAGAATGTAACCTACTACTTACCTCATCATGCTGTAATCAGAGAGGACAAAGTAACTACCAAGTTAAGGGTAGTGTTTGATGCTTCGTCACATGAAGAAGGTTGTTCCTCTTTAAATGACTGTTTATTACCTGGCCCAAACCTGAATGCTGATCTCATGAGCATTTTGATCAGATTCAGACAAAATCCTGTAGCTTTCACAGCGGACATTACTAAAGCTTTCCTTCAGATATCTATAACTGAAAGTGACAGAGATGCTGTGAGATTTTTGTGGCTTACAGGACCCCCAGACATTGAAGGCACCAACACGCGTATAATGAGAATGGCACGTGTTGTGTTTGGAGTAACTTCAAGTCCATTTTTACTTGCAGCCACTATCAGACATCATCTGGAGAAATATGAAGCTAACCAACCAGACACAGTAAAACTAATGAGAGACTCACTTTATGTGGATGATCTGATCGCTAGCTCAAGTAACTCAGACGAGGCATACAGACTTACTACAGGAGCAAGAGAAATACTGGCTGCTGCCAACATGAACCTCTGTAAGTGGACAACAAACTCCCTTGAACTGAAAACCAAGTGGTCAAACAGCAAGCTTGATTTTACACAAGAAACAGAAACACATGGAAGTGTGTTGAAAGTACTTAGTTTGGTGTGGAGACCGGACACAGATGACTTTGCCTTTGACCTCAAACATTTGATGAACATTCTAAAAGGAAAAGAAAACACAAAGAGGAGTGTTTTGAGATCATCCGCCAGAATCTTTGATCCTATAGGGTTCCTAACGCCATTTACCATTCGAGTTAAATGTCTGTTTCAGGAAATGTGGCGACGGGGCCTGAGCTGGGACGACGAGCTGCCTCCAGACCTTTCACAGGCATGGCAGCAGTGGTGCATGGAGCTTCCTCAGATCCACCAAATAGTCATTCCGCGGTGGTATGGAACAGAAAACCTGTCAGATAAATCACAAGTTCTCCATGTCTTCACAGATGCAAGCGAAAAGGCGTATGGCGCAATTACGTATCTACAAGGACAAACAACAGAAGAAGAGACTGTTACTGCGCTCGTTGCATCCAAGTCAAGAGTGGCACCAATCAAAACAATCACACTGCCACGCTTGGAACTAATGGGAGCTGTGATTGGAGCAAGGTTGGCAAATAACCTTTTGAAGGCACTGAATATGCAGATCACTCAACTCAGAATGTGGTCAGACTCCATGATAGTGATTCAATGGATTCGCAGTTCATCAAAAAAATGGAAACAGTTTGTTGCCAACAGAGTGATGGAGATACGAACTTTGACACCACCAGAACTATGGACACATTGTAATGGAAAGGTGAACCCAGCTGATCTCACCACAAGAGGTCAGTCCGCATCAAGGTTAAAAGAGGAAAATCTCTGGTGGTCAGGCCCATCAATTTTGAAAGAAAAGGAGCTTCAAACTACACCACCAGAAACAGCACAAGAAATGCTATCAGAAGAAGAGGTTAAAGCTGAGCTAAAGGCAAGTCAAGTCGCAGTACATCTCAGTAACAGTGAAAGAGTGCAATCTGAACCATTGCTACAGCTGGACAAATACAGCAAACTACAGACCGTACTAAGAGTAACTGCATGGATTCAAAGATTTCTCCACAACTGTCATTCAAAGCAAAGACAAAGGGGAGAACTAACAGCAGAGGAAATGGCAAAAGCTGAAAGGGTATGGATACGTGAAGCACAACTTAACAGTTTTGAAAGAGAAATAACAGAGTTGATAACTGGAGAAAATGTGCACAAAGACTCAAAAATCAGAGACTTTAAACCCTTTCTAGACGAGCAAGGCTTAATCTGTGTAGGAGGAAGGCTGCATCAGTCAAACATGAGTTTCAATGAGCAGCACCCATGGCTGTTACCCTCAAATCACAGATTTGCACAACTTCTGATAAAATACAGTCACGAAAATGTCATGCATTCAGGCGTGAGAGACACTCTAGTTCATCTACGAGAGAAGTATTAGATTCCACGCGCAAGACAGTTAGTCAAAAAATGCATTTCAGACTGTACTATCTGTAAAAGATTCAAAGTAAAGGCAGCACAGCAAACAGCTGCACGTCTACCCAAAGACAGAGTTACTGAAACACCGCCGTTTGAAGTCACAGGTGTTGACTTTGCAGGCCCACTGTAAAGTCCAAGAATTCTGCAGAGAAAGCGTACATAGCACTTTTCACCTGTGCAGTTACACGTGCAGTGCACCTTGAACTAATATCGAGTCTATCAACAGAAAGTTTCCCTTTTGGCACTCAAGAGATTTATTTCACGGAGAGGACTTTGTAGAGTAATCTACTCGAACAATGCAAAAACGTTCAAGAGAGCAGATCAAGATCTAAAGGAACTGTGGAAGGCTATAAAAGAGCCAGAGCTGCTGGAATATTTTTCCGAAAAGGGAATCAAGTGGAAATTTATTGCAGAAAGAGCGGCTTGGTGGGGTGGTTTTTGGGAGTGCGCTCTGTAAAGGGATGCCTCAAAAGAGTAATGGGCAAAGCATCTCTGAGCTTTGAAGAGTTAACTTCTCTGTTGGCAGAAATAGAAGCCACTATTAACTCAAGACCACTCACATTTGTGTACAATGATTTACAAGAACCAGAACCTCTGACGCCAGCTCATTTCCTCATAGTGAAAAGACTTACCTCTTTACCACCAAAGCCATTTTCCACAACAGGTCAGATAGCAAATGCAAATAAAGAAAGGCTGACCCGAAGATGGAAATATCGCCATAGACTTGTCAATGAATTTTGGAACAGATGGAGGAGGGAGTATTTGCTGGACCTCAGATCGGCTCACACTCGTCATACCCCAAATCCAACACAACTCAAACCAGGAGATTTGGTTCTCATTGGAGATGACAAGATACCACGTCAAACAGGACTAATCATAAAGGTGTTCCCAGGAAGAGATGGACTAGTCAGATCCTGCGCTGTGCGCACTCCAACTGGGACGACGTTAAGAAGACCAGTTCAGCTACTATATCCTTTTGAAGTTAACATTTGAACTGTTTTCTTAGGGGGGGGGGATGTTGAATATTTAGTAGTTCATAATGGTTTATACACATAAGTTAATAGTTATTACATATTAAAATACATATAAAACAAATAGATATTATAAACATTTCAAGTTAATTAGTAAAAGCTATTCATAACAGTAATTTAATTTAAAATCCCAAAGGTGTTTTCCTTCAATGCAGTCGCTAGACATTGTCCACTAGACGGCGCTGGTGCTGTACCTTTGACCAGGAAATGTTATTGTTCAAGCTGCAGACCGAAGAAGAAGCCAATGCTAAGCAATGCAGTGCTATCTGAGAGACGGATGCATGTTAGCCAGCGAGAACAACAAATGTGTTGTAAACTGAGATGCAGCATTTTTCCAATAAAGCCAAATGAAGTTAAAGTTGAGTGTTTGGACATTTTTCTTTATGACAGCTGATGTTACAGCTAAATCCACAACAGTTGGTCCAGAGACGTAGAGGTAGAGAAGACGAATGCGGGTAGCATGATTGTTGGAGAGCAGACGGCTCCAGACCGAGGCTCCAGGCGGAGCAGGCTAAATAGCCCGGGCTTGATGAGGCGCAGGTGTGCGCGCAGCTGGAGCGGGAGACAGGCGAGAGCAGGTTGTGACAATAAGAAAGTGTAGTATTGTGGGTTTGTGCTGTTTTTTCCTCTCTCTCTGCTAATTACTGATTCTGTGCAGCTGCTGACCACTCTCACCTGCAGCAATTAACACTAGCCTTAAAAAGGCGCAAGCAGTCAACGACACAACATGGACCAAGGCAGCTGAGGAGGACATTGCTTCCAAGCAGACTTTGACAGGTGGACGGTTGAGACGGCACAGACGTCTGTGTTCGGTTGGCAGTAGGAGTAACTTGTTTGTGGCGGATACATAAGCTGTACTTTGACTGTAACACTATGTCATCTAGCTCTGATGGACTCAATAAAATGAGATGGAGTGGATGGTATCCAGGTCTGTGAGGCAGAAAAGTGCAATTAGGGAGGCAGAAAGAATAGCAAGAGCTAGAAACTGGTCAGATGAGGGTGACGTGGGAAGGAATAACAATGTTAAGAAAACACAAATCAGTCAACATGGACAGCAGGTAGATGATGCAGGAAATGAGTGGAAGGTTATCACTGAGTTCAATCAGTGTGGGAGGCACTATCACCCTGTTAAACTAACAAAAGCTATTGAGTAAGAGATTGGAAGAGTTAAGTTTGCGAAGTTCTTGAAAAATAACTGGTTGTTAATACATGAATCAAGTAAACAACAGCAAGAGAAAATATTGAGAATGATGTCAAAAAGGAGAAAAAAAACAAGGCTCATGTTCCTGGTGCAACAGCAGAATTAAGGGGTATTTCAGGTGTCCCTTTGAGCATGTCTATGGAAGAAGTGGAAAAACAAGATACAAGGAGCAAAAGTGAATGATGCGAAAAGGCTAAAGTGTAAAAGAGTAGATTCATTGAAGATACACTGTCTGTAATAACTGACATAATGTCCGTCTCAGGAAACACGCACGCAGGCTCAGGATAGATTTAACAGCTTTATTCAACAAGCAGGTGTGTCTGAATGAATGTGTGAGATATGTGCATGTGCTGAGGGTGAACGCCGATGCACAGGAAGCAGAGCAGTGCGCCGTACAGCCGGACAACCCTATGGAGAGAGCACAAGACAGGGGTAAAGGGCACCACACCTGAACAGGAATAATGGACTGTGTGCTGCTTACTTGTGGGTGGCAGGTGGCTGGCGTTGGACAAGGGAGAAGCCCGGAAGACAGCGTCCTGCAGAGCCTGTGACGATGGTGAGGATTGGGTGGCGATGACGGGGGATCCGCCGCCAGGGAATCCACCTGTGCACAGGGGAGAAGACTTGGAGAAAGGTAAGGTATACTTACGTTGAAGCGTAGTCTCGCTGATAATCAGGGGTTGATTCACAAGCGAAGAAGTGCCGATGCGAACAGACGGCTCCAGACCGCTGCACAGGGCTGAGTGGGCTAAATAGCCAGTGGCTGACGAGGCGCAGGTGTGCGCGCAGCTGAGGCAGCTGATGAGCGGCGAGTCGTGACAGTACTCCCCCCCCCCCCAGCAGCGCCTCCTGGCGCTGGTTTGTCCGGGTGCGCCCGGTGGAACTCCGTGATGAGGCTCCTGTCCAACACCAAAGAAGAGCGCACCCAGGACCTCCACTCAGGGCCGAATCCCTCCCAGTCCACCAAGTACTGCAGCCTGCGACCTCAGCGCCGGGAGTCCATGATGGAGGCAACTCTCCAGGCCGGGTGGCCATCGATCATCAAAGGTGTGGGCGGCGCCGCGGGTGGGGGACAGAGGGGATCGGAGACAAAGGGCTTAAGTTTGGACACGTGGAAGGTGGGACAAATGCGGAGGGGGGGGGCAGACGCACAGCCACCGGGTTAATAATCTTTGAAATGGTGAAGGGGCCAATGAAGCGTGGGGCCAGCTTCCTCTTCTCAGCCTTGAGGTGAATGTCTTGAGAGGCCAACCAAACTTGTTGGCCCACCTGGTAGGCAGGGACCGGTCTCCTGTGGCGATTCGCCGTGGTGCTATTGTGCGTCGCCGTGCATAAAAGCGCATTGTGCGCCTTGGTCCACAGACCCCGACAGCGTCTCAGGTGCGCTCAGGTGCGCTCCTCCTCCTCCTCCTGCTCCGGGAACAAGGGCGGATCATATCCTAAGGACGCCTTGAAGGGGGACATCCCTGTGGCAGAAGACCGTGCCGTGTTGTGGGCGTACTCTACCCAGGCCAGGTGCGTGCTCCAGGAAGACGGGTTGGAGGAAGTGATAGGGCAGCTTCCAGCTCCTGGTTGGCCCATTCGCACTGCCCATTGGATTGTGGGTGGTGACCGGAGGAGAGGCTTACTGTGGCCCCCAAGGCGTTGCAGAAACACTTACATACCTCTGAGAAAAACTGGGGCCCCTGATCCGAGACGACGCCCACCGGTATCCTGTGCAGCCTGACCACGTGTTGAACCAGAAGGTCCGCTGTCTCCCGTGCCGTTGGGAGGCCCCGAAGAGGCACGAAGTGGGCAGCCTTGGAGAATCGATCCACGATGGTCAACACAGCGTCATAGGTGTTAGAGGTCGGGAGACTGGTGACAAAGTCGAGGGCTATGTGAGACCAGGGCCTGCCAGGGATCGGCAGGGGCTGGAGCAGACCCGCGGGGGGAGAGTTTCCTCACTTGCCGGTGGCACACACAGGGCACACCCGGATGTAGTTAGTGGCGTCTCTCTGCAGACCTGGCCACCAGAAGGAACGCTGGAGGAGATCCACTAGCCGGGATACACCAGGGTGACAGGCGAGTTTGGAGGTGTGGACCCAGTGGATGACCTCCCCCCGGACAGAAGATGGAACAAACAGCCTTCCCTCCAGTCCGCCGCCAGGATCCGGTTCGGTCTCCTGCGCCCTCCGGACCTTGTCCCTGATGGATCAGGAAATCGCCCCAACCACACACGAGCTGGGCAGGATGGTATGACCCGACTCCTCTGACGTCTCAGGGGCAAACTGCCTGGAAATGGCATCGGGCAGGCCGTTCTTAGAACCAGGGCGATAGGTGATGGTGAAGCGGAACCGGGCGGAGAACAAGGACCAGCGCGCCTGGCGGGCATTCAGACGTCTGGCAGATCGAAGGTACTCCAGGTTCTTGTGGTCCGTCAGCACCACGAATGGCAACGCAGCCCCCTCCAGCCAGTGGCGCCACTCCTGCAGGGCGAGCTTGATGGCGAGAAGCTCCCTGTCCCCGATGTCGTAGTTCCGCTCGGCCGCAGACAGACACCGTGAGAAGAAGGCGCAAGGTCGCTTGACCCCGTCGGTGGGTGATCGCTGAGATAGCACCGCCCCCACTCCCGTGTCAGACGTGTCATTGCAGTGCGGGGTCAACCTGGGTCAGGACTCGGGAGGAGGAGAACTCCGTCTTCAACGCCTGGAATGCCACAGCGACCTCTTCGGTCCAGGGGAAGGGGTTCTTAGGGGAAGTGAGACGGGTCAACGATGGCACCGAAATTAGGCACAAAACGGCGGTAGAAGTTGGCGAACCCAATAAACTGTTGGACCTGCTTCCTGGAGGTCGGCGTGGGCCATTCAACCACCGCTTTGACCTTCGCGGGGTCAGGCAGGACCTGATTGTGTGAGATTACGAATCCTAAAAAGGAGGTGGTCTTGGCGTAAAACTCACATTTTTCGGCCTTGACGTACAGCCTATTTTCCAGCAGCCGCTGTAAGACCCGCCTCACATGAACCTGGTGTTCATCCCGTGACCTGGAGAAGATGAGGATGTCATCCAGGTACACGAACACGAAGAGGCCAAGGAAATCACGCAGGACGTCATTGATTAGGCGTTGAAATACAGCGGGAGTGTTGGTCAGTCCAAACGGCATCACCAGATACTCCAAGTGACCACTAGGCGTGCGAAAGGCAGTCTTCCACTCATCCCCCTCCCTGATCCGGATGAGGTGGTATGCACTGCGGGGATCCAACTTGGTGAACCAGGTCGCCCCCTGGAGGGAGTGGAAGGCAGTGTCCATTAACGGCAGGGTGTAATGGTCCTTCTCCGTGATGACATTCAGGGCCCGAAAATCGATACAGGGGCGGAGTGACCCATCCTTCTTTGACACGAAGAAGAACCCTGCGCCGAGCAGAGATGAGGAGGGGCGGATAATTCCCGCGTTGAGTGACTCCTTGATGTAACTGTCCATTGCTTCTCGCTCCGGCGCTGACAGGCTGTAAATGCATCCGGAAGGCAGGGGCGCCCCCAGGCGGAGGTTGATGGCACAGTCGTAGGGCCGGTGAGGAGGAAGGGACATCGCCCTGGACTTACTGAATACGAGACCCAGGTCATGGAACTCCGAGGGCACCAGTGATAGATCCGGAGGCGCGGCGTCTTTAGCCGGAGGAGGAGAAGACAGGGCGCAGGCTGCGGACTGTAAACAGGTACCCATGCAGAAGGAACTCCAGGCGGCGACTCTTCCTGTCTGCCAATCCAGCACCGGGTTGTGCAGACGCAACCAGGGGTACCCTAGGATGACAGGCGATACAGAGGAGGACAGAACGTACAGGGTGAGATCCTCTCGGTGGTTACCTGAGAATATGACAGGGACCGGCTGGGTGCGATGAGTCACTTGTCCAAGGGGCGCACGGGAAAGGGTGATCAGGCTGAGATGAGCGGCCAGAAGGTGGCAGGGGATGCCCAATTGGGTTGCCAGGCTCTTTGAAATGAAGCCCTGCTCTGCTCCTGAGTCCACCAGTGCGTGTGTGAGGTGCCCCGTGGCATTGTGACAAAAACGGATGGGCAATGAAAGACTTGTGAGGGGATTTGACCGGTTAGAGTCCGCGAGGCCCCCTACAGTGACTCGCGGACCTCCCTGTTTGGCTTCTCTGGGCAATGCTCCACGGTATGTTGGTCTCCTCCGCAATACATGCAGAGGCCCAACTCCCGGCGGCGCTGTTTCTCCGCTAGGGGGAGCTTTGACCGACCAACCACCATCGCCTCCGATTCCTCGGAAGACTCCGGTGGAGGTAACGCCAGGGGGTGGCCTTGAGGCGTGCGGACGGAGCCTCCACGTGAGCGGCTGATAAACTTCCGCTCGGTGGACCGTTCACGCAGCCTGTTATCCAAACTAATGGTTGTGGAGATTAGCTCCGAAAGTGTCTCCGGGAGATCTCGACCGGCCAGCTCATCCCTCAGACCCGAGCTGAGGCTGCGGAGGAAGATGCCGCAGAGTGCCGCCTCACCCCAGCCAACCTCCTCCGCTGCGTCCCAGAAGTTGATGGCGTAGTCCGCCGCTGATCGGCTTCCCTGTTGGAGGCCAAGGAGATGGTCAGTGAGGACGCTATCACGCCGGGAATGGTCAAACACCTCGAGAAAGCTCTGCACAAACTGGCTATAGGAAAGGTTTGCGTAACTGGGTTTCGCCATAACGGCGTAAGCCCAAGACAACGCTCGCCCCTCCAGAAGGTTACCAATGTAGCCAATTCGGCTGTGGTCCGAGGGAAAATCCCCGGGAACGCGCAGAAACACCGACTCACACTGCATGATGAACCCCCGCGCTCCGCCGAGCTTCCCACTGAAGAGGGCAGGGGTTGGGATCGGTGTGAGTCAAGTTGGCATCCCCGTAGCAGACTGACCAGGCACCGGAGCGGCAGGAGCTACCCCTCCCTGACGAGCTGAGGGGAACGCCTGCTGGGGGTCCAAGCGGTCTAACCGGTGAGTGATGGTGACCAACTGGTTCAAAATCACCTGCTGTTGGTGGGCTATTAAATCTACCCGAGCCTCGAGGGTGGAAAGACGGCGTGCGTGCTCGCTGTCTGCTGAGCCGCTCTGCTGGAGCGGTACTGACATAATGTCCGGCTCAGGAAACATGCACGCAGGCTCAGGATAGATTTAACAGCTTTATTCAACAAGCAGGTGTATCTGAATGGATGTGTGAGATATGTGCATATGCTGACGGTGAACGCCAATGCACAGGAAGCAGAGCAGTGTGCCGTACAGCCGTACAACCCTATGGAGAGAGCACAAGACAGGTGTAAAGGGCACCACACCTGAACAGGAATAATGGACTGTGTGCTGCTTACTTGTGGGTGGCAGGTGGCTGGCGTTGGACAAGGGAGAAGCCCGGAAGACAGCGTCCTGCAGAGCCTGTGATGATGGTGAGGATTGGGTGGCGATGACGGGGGATCCGCCACCAGGGAATCCACCTGTGCACAGGGGAGAAGACTTGGAGAAAGGTAAGGTATGCTTACGTTGAAGTGTAGTCTCGCTGATAATCAGGGGTTGATTCACAAGCGAAGAAGTGCCGATGCGAACAGACGGCTCCAGACCGCTGCACAGGGCTGAGTGGGCTAAATAGCCCGCGGCTGACTAGGCGCAGGTGTGCGCGCAGCTGAGGCAGCTGATGAGCGGCGAGTCGTGACAATAATTCAGTTTGAGGAAACACTCCCTAAATCAGTTCAAATATGATACTTGTATTACAGTGTCAGAATACATCCCAAAGCCACTCAGGTGTTACAAATGTCAAAGGATGGGTCACACTGCTCAGCAACGTAAGGGAAAATTAAGATGTGCTAGATGTGGAGGGGAGCACGAATATGGTAAATGTGAAAAGGATGCCAAAGTAAAGTGTTGCAACTGCGGGGGTGAGCACAATACTGCATATGGAGGATGTGCTGTGCTGAGGGAAGCTAGAGAAGCCCAGGAAATTAAAATAAGTAAAAAAATTTCATATACTGAAGCTCTAAAGAAATTTAGAGAGGCAGGAACTGTCAGAAACACAATGGACCTTCCTCAAAGAAGTTCAGTTCAAAGGGAAGCACATCATCAACAAATCCCACACAAACACAAGATCATGGTGCTGCAAGGAATTTTTGTGTTCACAAATGCAAAACAGATGATGACACATTGATAGTTAAAAGGACAAACTTTGTAGCTTTTATCTGCCACACCATTAATGTTACAGCACAGCTTAAAAGGTATTCACTTATATAGTGATTTTATTCTCATCTCTAGATGACCAAAGTGCTTTACAGATCCTGCCATCCACCCATGGCAGCATAGCTGCCCAACATGGCGCTGTCCAGACTCACCAGGAGCAACTGGGGGTAAAGTCTCTTGCCCAGGGACACAACGGCAGGATATCTGAGGAGAGTGGTTTTTGAGCCACCAAACATCTGGTTATTGGACAACCTGCTCTACCTTCTGAGCCACTGCAGCCCCTTAAGCTTAAGAAGAAAGTGACAGAATGAAAACCATTGTGAAGCAGCAGAAAGATTTCTAGACATGAAAGATGCCAAAGCTGACCAAATTCATGTTTTATTGACAGCTGAAACTGGGGAATATGCACATGTTGGAACTTAAGATTTTAATGATGGTACTACACATACTACAGTGGAATGCAAGGAGTCTAATAGCAAATGGACAAGAACTCAGGAAGTATATTTATGAACTATAAGTTGTTCCAGAGGTAGTGTGTGTACAGGAGACATGGCTTCGTCCTCACTTAGATTTTGTTATTCCAGGATATAGTTCAATCACACAGGATAGAGTTAATAGTGTAAATGGAAGACGATTTCCGTTCCTACCAACGGCTGTCAGACTGTACAACCTAAGCAGGGCTGCTCGCAGAGATAGCAAAAAGACGTAACAAACTAATAGTTTTTTGAATGCAAAAGATGCAATAGACTTACACAATGGTCCCCTCCGGCATACAACTAGGAAAATACCGGTCGCTATGGAGAGTGAGAATATGTATGGGCACATAATCATACCATGTAGGATAACTAAGTAGACGGTTGTGCTGTTTCATCCCATCTAGCAACAATGCTCTGCACTATGTGTGTTTATATATTTACATATTTATTCCATCTAGCTACAATGCTCCGCACTGGGTGTGTTTATGTTTATATATCTATATATTTATTCCATCTAGCTACAATGCTCCGCACTGTGTGTTTATATATCTACATATTATTCCATCTAGCTACATTGCTCCGCACTGTGTGTTTACATATTCATATATTTATTCCATCCAGCTACAATGCTCTGCACTGTGTGTGTGTATATATATATTTTATAGTAATATGTACATATGTATATTAGCTGCTCTTGCTTGCTTGTTTTTTTTCTTGCCTTCTGATTGTTGCTCTGAGTGTTGCTATCCCTGTGCTGTTGCAATCCTGGAATTTCCCCGTTGTGGGACTAATAAAGGCTTATCTTTTCTTATCTTATCTTATCTTATCTTATGTGCCACTTTCATTAAAGATGGCCTGGCATATAGGGTGATTCCCTCCCCTGAGGATATAGAGTGTAATATTGTTGAAATATGTAGGCAAAGTGGAAAAGGAAATATTAAGCTGATTAATTTTTACAACCCATGCAGGAAGTTAACAGCAGATATATTCAATGTTATGGCAGGGGAAGTGCATATAATAGAGGTGTGGTGTGGGGACTTTAATGTCCATAATAGTTTGTGGGGAAGCAAACATACAGATAATAATGGAAATGTTGTGGAAGAGATGTTACATGAAAGATCCTTAATTTGTCTCAGCAGTGGTGAATGTACCAGGGTGGATGTGCACAGGGGCACGTCATCATGTATTGATCTGACCCTGGTGTCTGATTCATTAGTGAGTGCCTGTGGACGGTTATGAACAGTACAACTATTGGAAGTGATCACTTCCCAATACTTAGTCATTAAAACTGAGGTATGTATACAAGAGGGAAGCTGTTTTACTAGATGGTGTTTTGACAAGGCGGACTGGGGAAAATTTAGGCAACACTGTCTGCAGTCATGCCATTTGGTAACATTAGAAGGCAGCATAGAAGAATGTTCAAGTCAGGTAACTAATCATATTCTGAATGCTGCTATAGCAAGCATACCTAAGAAAACAACACAGGGTAGGAAGAAGGTCATACCTTGGTGGAATGAGGAATGTAGTGCTACAGTAAAAGAACGGAACAAGGCATTCAGAGAGCTGACAAAAAATATGAATAGTGAAAATTTAATAGATATAAAAAGAAAAGGGCAGTAGCTCGAAGGATAATTAAAAGCAGGAAAGGTCAGCATGGAGAGAATTTTGCTCCACCCTTGGTAGGAAGATTGAATTAGGTAACGTCTGGGGTATGTTTAAAAAAAAAAAATGAGTGGGAAAAGGGTGTCAGTTAAAATTCCAGCTTTAGTGGATGGGGACAAGATGTCTGTATCGGACAAAGAAAAGGCAGAAGTCCTTGGTAGAGCATTTGCAGCAGTTCATAAAGGAGAACAGCTTGGTGAGAGATATAGACAGCAACGAGAGCGTAAGCTTAGAGAAATTGGAAACTTAAAAAAAGGAAATGAAAGGATATGACTGCTTTAGATCTTGATCTCACAACTTCGGAATTTAAGACAGCTTTGCAAGATAGAGGATATACAGCCCAAGGATATGATCAGTTAAGCTACGCTATGTTCCGGCAATTACCAGTGCAATCAATGAATCTAGTATTGAAATTGTTTAACAGACTATGGAAGGAGGGGGTTATCCCAAGTGGGTGGAAAAAGGCTGTAATTTTACCTTTTAATAAGCCAGGGAAAGATCCAACTCATCCAGGTAACTACAAGCCAATAGCATTAACATCACACTTAGGGAAATGGATGGAGAAGGTGTTAGTTTGCAGACTGTCATATGTACTAGACCAAAAATGATTTATCAACAACTATCAGAATGGTTTTAGAAGAGGAAGATCCACAGTTGATGCTCTAGTTAGTAGTAGTAGTAGATTAGTTTATTTGACAGGGACAGTGCAATAAACATAGACAATTAATCAAAGACAATCAATCTGATGTGTTGCACAGAGTGTATAGCTATTAGCTAATTTGCAACTCTTGTCCCTGGATGGGCTTTAGAAAAAAGAATCAAGATAAAAATATACACAATAACCACATACATCAATGCAGAAAAATTATAAATACACAATTATAAATATTATAAATATTATAAATACACAAATATAACAGCCTGACTCACCTTTAACATAAATATTATAAATACACAAATATAACAGCCTGACTCACATTTAACACATATAACATAACTCACATTTGCCTATTTCAGGCCTTCCTCCCTCCGTCACTCACTATAAACAAACACATTTATTCCTTCCCTTCATTCACTCTCACTTTGCAGACAAATAATTCATACATGAGTACATTCTTGTTTATTTTTCAGCCAGTTTTTAACATTTTTAGTGAATGTTTTAAAGTCCGTTATTATTTTAATTTCATTTGGCATTGTGTTCCAGATGTGACTGCCCTTTATAGAGAAAGCTGTTTGTCCAAATGTGGTTCTGCGGTGGAATATTTTACAGTTATTGTTAACAGAACTCCTGGTGGCTCTGCTGCTGTCCTGTCTTTGGACGAAACCAGCAAGTGGCTCGGGTGCTGATTTATGGAAACATTTGAACGTTAATTTCAGAAGACAGAGGTCAATGAAGCTCTCAAAACTCAATAGGTTGTATTTTTTTAAAACATTACAGTGATGCCACCTAATGGGCTTTTTGTCCAAGATTTTTAGGGTTTGATTATATAATGAACCTATATGTCTTATTGTGGAAGGGGCTGCTTGAGCCCAGACTGTCAAACAGTATGATATATGAGAAAAAACCATAGAATGCATATACAGTGCAGCTGCTTCGTAAGGTATGTAATATCTAATTAATTTAAAGCAGTTCAGATTTTTTTTTACTGTTTTTGAAATTTTCTTTATATGAAGATTAAATTTGAGTTGAGGATCTAGTACAATGCCAAGGTATTTGAATTCTGTAGCTAAACTGATGTCATGATCATGTATATTAACTTTAAAATGTTGCAGGTTACATTTTTTGATTGAAAAGCACATTGAGACTGTTTTCTGAAGGTTCAGCAATAGATGGTTCTTGAGGAGCCACTCTTGGACATCAACCATACTTGTAGACAGTACATCTGCAGCCTGTGCTGGAGTCTTGGCAGCTGTGTAAATAACTGCATCATCTGCATAAAGTTGGCATGTTGCAGCTGAGCAGTGTAACGGCAAGTCATTAATAAAAATGCTGAAAAGTAAAGGACCAAGAATGGACCCTTGTGGGATACCCATGCGGTTGTTTAAAAATGAGGATTTATCCTGGTGAACTTTTACACACTGTTCTCTATTCTGGAGATAAGATGCAAACCATTCTAATGTATTTGGGGAGAAGTTAAAAGATACCATTTTGGATAAAAGCAAACTGTGGTTTACAGTATCGAAAGCCTTTTTGAGATCTAGAAAAACAGCTCCTACCACATTACCCCTGTCCAAGGACTGTTTGACGTTTTCAATAAGGCAACAATTTGCTGTTTCTGTTGAGTATCCTGGTCTAAAACCAAATTGATGTGGATGAAGAAGTTGACTGTCTTGTAAGTAGTCTATCAGCTGTGTAGCTACAACTTTTTCAAGAACCTTAGATAGGACTGGTAAGATAGAGATTGGGCGGTAATTGCATATATCGTCTTTACTGCCTGATTTATGAACTGGTATGACGACAGCTTTTTTCCAGCCAGATGGAAATGTACTAGACCTAATGGAGAGATTAATGAGATGAGTCAGTGGTTTGATTAATATTTTGCTGTGCATTTTGAGAAAGGAGGTGCTCATATTGTAGATATCACTAGTTTTTGAGTTTGACAGTGTTTTAACAATACCAGCAATTAACTTCTCATTTACCTCATCGATGTGATAAGTATCTGTTGGGAGTATGGAATTTGTGTTGTTGAGCACATTTGGCAGCACAAAAATTTTTGTTAAGTCTTCCACAGAGCCCACAAAGTGTGAATTAAATTCATTTGCCAAAGTAGCCTTGTCACTGACGGTCTTGCCATTGATTCTAAGTTCCTTTACCCCCTTCTGATCGTTTTTTTTATTAGTTAAGTTATTTAAATGCCTCCATAGGGAACTGTTGTTACCCTTTGCATGATCTATCAGTTTATTGTAATAAGATATTTTTGATTTTCGCAGCTCATGTACCACTTTATTTCTTAAACTTTTGTACACAAGGTGATCATTTTGTAGTTTGGAGGTTAGTGATGTTTTCAGTGCATAGTCTCGCCTCTTCATAAGTTTTCTTATTTCATTATTTAACCATGGTAGGCTAATCTTCTGTTGTCTACTTTTAATTTGCTTTGAAAATTTTTCTATAGACTTTGTGATTGTTGCAGTTATAAAATTACAACAATCATCTACTTCACATGTTGCCATGAGCTGCTCCCAATTTTGATTCTCTAAGTAATGTTCAAACTCCTCATTTTTTGATTTGGGGATAATAAAATTTGATTTGTCAATATCGACTCCCCCAAAATACTGTAGTCGCTTTTTAGTAAGTTTCCTGACAGCAAGAACCATGTTATGATCTGAGAGACCAGTTACAAGATTATAGGTTCTGGTTATTCGTTCTGGTTTATTAGTAAATACCATGTCAATAAGTGTTCTGGATTGTTTGGTTATCCTGGTGGGTCCTTTGATGATTTGCTGGTAATTAAATTTAGTCATGAGGCTTTTCAGTTTTTGTTTGTCTTTTTTATCAGACCAGTTGATATTAAAGTCACCATGAATTATTGTTTCTCTGTTCTTCTCAAGTTGTTTAACCAGATCACTTAATTCATTATAAAAGGAAGAGTTGTGTGACGGTGGGTTGTACACTACTGCAATGTTGAAATTCATTACCGGAGAGAGACATACATTAACAGCTAAACAGCTAAACAGCTTAGGGTAAGTAATAATATTGAAAAGACACTCAAAATGAAGGAAGTAATGGTCATAGTTTATCTGGATATTGAAAAGGCTTATGACTCACTGTGGAGGGATGGACTTCTCATCAAATTGAATAAAATGGGCATTGGAGGTAAGATGTATAATTGGATAATGATTTTTTTTTTTTTAACAAACAGGAAAATTAGGGTTAAGAGAGGATCAGAAGTTTCTAATGATTTTGAAATAGAAAATGGTGTTCCTCAGGGGAGTGTGATAAGCCCAGTTTTGTTCAACATAATGATTAAAGACATGTTTGGGGACCAAGAGGGATACATCAAAACAACGCTATATGCAGATGATGGAGCCATATGGATGAGGAGAAGAAGTGAGAAGTTTGTGTTCAAAAACATCAGGAAAGCAATGGAGAAAGTGGAAAAGTGGTCATATGAGTGGAGATTTAAACTTTCAAATGGTAAAACCCGCTACTGTATATGACTTTCACAAAAAAACACAGAACTGGTACAGAAATTTTAACATTGTACAATCAACCAATAGAAAAAATAAGTGAGTTAAAATATCTGGGACTGTGGTTTGACAGTGCATACACATGGAGAGTTCATGTTAAAAATCTGCAGACAAAGTGCAAAAAAATCATTAATCTTATAAAAGCTATAGCTGGACACGATTGGGGTGCAGATAAACAGGCATTAATTGACATTTAGAGAGCACTCATACCGGTCAGTCAGAAAACAACTCATACTGGCTTGGAGGTTGCCCGGGTTAACAAGGTCAGGAGTTCCTGGCAGCAGAAGGCAAAGGACAGAGCTGCATGGAAGGTTGCATGGAATCTGATCAGACCTAAATGAAACAGTCATTGTCACCCCCGACAGACTATAAGAGGAGAGAGTGAATTGACATTTACAGAGCACTAATGAGGTCAACAATAGATTATGGATGCATGATTTATGGAGCAGCAGCAAAGACAACTCTGGAAAGAATAGAATACAGCATAGAGCACTTCGCCTGTGCATTGGCGCCATCAAAACAACACCAAACAATGCAGTTTTAATAGAAGCAGGAGAAATGCCAAAGGATTTGGAAAAGAGATAAACTCACACTATCATACTGGGTCAAGCTGAAAGGGAGTGAGGAAGGGAAATATTTCAGAAACAACACTACAAGACTGGTGGGAATATACTAACTTTCAGGGTCACAGGTTTGGGTGGACAATTGAAAGAAAAGCCAGAATGTATGGACTAGACACTATTGATATAGCTAACACAAGTCCAGTGAGTAATGTTCCCCCTTGGCTTTTCCCTGGGAAAGAAGTAGACATCAGTTTGCTAATGAGGAAAAAGGATTGACATGTGAATGAGGCTGGCTTTAAAACAAGCATTTTCCTCAGGAATAATTACTATAACTACTTACAGTTCTATACTGATGATTCACAAAACAAAGAGGGCTCTGTTGGAATTGGAGTATACATTCCAGAGTTTAAAGTGACTATCTCAAAAAGACTCTCCAACCATACATCCGTGTTTACAGCAGAAATGGTGGCAATAATTATTGGTTTGCAGTGGGTCAAGGAGGTCAGACTGGACCGGGTGGTGGTGTGCACAGGTTCACTTGCAGCTTTAAAAACCATACAGACACTAAAATCTACAAGGGAAGACTTGGTGTTTGAGCTATATCACAGTTTATTTAGGATACACAGGGGTGGTGGAGATGTTCAGTTTTGTTGGATTCCTGTACATGAAGGGTTGAAAGGGAATGACTGTGCAGACAAATCATCAAAAAGTGCACTTGGGAAAGAAATGACATTGTCACTTGGAAAAGGAGAAGGGAAAATGGCAATCAAGAAAAAAGGAATTGAGCTATGGCAAAAAAGATGGGATGACGCTCACAAAGATAGATTGTATTACAAAATACAAAAATCTGTTGCAATAAAGAATTATAAAAGAACAAACAGGAGGGAAGACATCATTATGACAAGACTCAGCCTGGATCACACAGGTTTAAACGATGCTTTATTCATCATGGGGAAAAGTGATGGTGACAAATGCAGAAAATGTGGAGTAAAAGAAACTGTACAGCACATCTTATTGCACTTTCACAAGTATGGAAATGAAAGAGAGAGAATGGAAAAAAGTTCGAGAGGCCAGTAGGGAATGGGATTTAACTGGGATTCAGGGAAAGAGATGGAAAGGCTATAAGGATCACGAGAAAGGTCTCTTTTTTTCTTTTTTAAATAACAGGAGTAAATCATAGAATTTAGGAGTCGGGCTCAAATGATATGTTACACACTCTTGTACAGTAGGTGGCAGCATGCACCTTTCAGTTGCTTGCTATCCGCCAGTAACCGAGAGAAGAAGAACACAACCTGGATGAATGGGAGGGTGGCATGTGGGGCTTTCATTCCTGAGCTCAGATTTGAAAAGGGGTGCAAATATTTCAGTTCAACTTTATTTATATAGTGCTATTTCGCAACAACAGTCATCTCATAGCACGTTCAATTATAGGGGAAAACCCCACAATTGCAGAAAGGCAGTCGACCACATGTCTATCCTAGCCCAGGCTTCACACCAGTTAGTTATGGTAATAAACCCAAATACTATATGCCAACTGCCATTAAATGTCAGAAGAAGACCACATGTCTGTATTCTCAGTAGAAATGGTGGAAGTTTTTTGGGCACTTTAGTGGGTTGAAGAACAGAATAGAAGGTATATGCAGTGAATCTTCAGCAGATTTATTAGCGAGCAAAGAATTCAAATCCAAAGTAAGACCAGATCTACTTACAGAAATACAGTATATCTTGCATTGTTCAGACTTCACAGAGCAGGGTGTGAGGTGGGTTCCAGCACATGTGGGAGTAGAGGGGAATAAGCTGACAGACGCACAAAAGGAAGAAATAGAATTTACTCTGCAGTATGGTCCTCCTGAAATTGTGGAGCGCATCAATAAAAAACAACAACAACAAAAAACGGTGGGGAAAAGCATGGGAAAATGAAGGGAGAGGAAGATATTATAACATACAGAGACAAGTTGAGAAACATAAGTAGCCTACCCTTTATTTTATTTTACTTTGTATTTCGTATACTTTATTAATCCCAGAGGGAAATTCAGGGCATCCATGTATGAATGAGGCAGCCAAGGTACGGTGCCAATCCCTTCACCATTCACACACACATTCACACCGAGGGCAACTTTAGAGTGTCCAATTAACCTAACTTGCATGTTTTTGGCCTGTGGGAGGAAACCAGAGTACCTGGGTTAAATCCACACAGACATGGGGAAAGCATGCAAACTCCACACAGAAGGGTCACTGATGGTCAGGGGTGGAATCGATCCCCGTGTAGTGATGTTACGCTCGACACCGCCCACTCAACACTAATTCGAGCAATATAAAGTGGAAGTGTCATGAACAGTGTATCGAGCGCTGTTTCAGCATGCCCACAGTCACGTGACCATAGCAAGGGAGGCCTTGCTATGTCGGTCACATCACGTGACTTGAGGGCTCGCGGGAAATCTGAGAGGGTTCCATTGGAATTAGTTGGGTTTTTTTGTTTGCTTTGTATTGTTTGTTCTTGCCATCCAATTTTGAATAGACCTCGGATGGCCAAATGCTTAAAAAAAAAAGGTATTGAGTTTTTTTCAGGTTTTTCATTCAGATGCAGTTCTGACAGTCAGCAGATGCCACTCTTCAATGTTTCATAAAACTGTGTCAATCATGAAGCAATTGTCTCAAAGTTGTTCATTGTTTTATAAGGCCTCAGTTTCACCATCACTATCCTTGTGATCTTCTTACTGTGCTGCCACAGTGCTAACCACTGCACCACTGAGCTTTTATTGTAAAATGAAGGATTCAGTTGTTTTAACCAGGTTGAGACTTGGGCACTGTGGGCTTTGAAGTGGACTGGCTCTGACTGGAAAGCACCCTGATGGCAAATGTGACTGTGGAAGCATGGAAACAGTGTCTTGTGTTATAATCCACTGCAAGAAGTATGCTAGACAACAGAGGAAACTGTTATACTGTTTATGCTTTAGTTAATCATCATTTCATTTAGCCCTGTGTTACTTACCTCTTCATGTCTTCCAGGGTCAAAAAGAGGAAGTGCGGGTTCACTTCCTGTATTTAGTTTTATGACCTCATTAGTGACGTCCCCGGAAGAGACCATCTAAGAGGGATTTATTTAGTTTAATTAAAATAGATTATTTGATTTTCTTTAATGATATAGAAGAAGAAGAAGAAGGCCACTGTGGGATGTGCTAAGCTAATGCTACAGCTAGTCGTGGATAACACCGATAACAATAACAATATTCTTTAATGATATAGAAGAAGAAGAAGAAGAAGAAGAAGCCACTGTGGGATGTGCTAAGCGAACGCTACAGCTAGTCGTAGCTAACGCCGATGCAAAGGAACGACTCTGTCCCTAGTTCGTCTCACTGACCCGGCATCGGCCCAGTAGATGACGGCTGAGCCTCCCGCACAGATTCTTAGAATCTTGTGATTGGGGCTCGGCGGAGAAGCTAACCGAGGCCACAGCTGGACAGGAGCCGAATCGGAGCACAACTACAGCGACAGTTGGCGGTGAGGCTCTGCGGAGGAGCTACCGAGGCCCCAGATGGATAGGAGCTGGATCAGAGCTCAACTACAGCAGTGGTGTGCGGCAGAGCTCGGCGGAGGAGCTACTGAGACCCCAGCTGGACAGGAGCCGGATCGGAGCTCAACTACAGCGGCGGTGGGCGGCAGAGCTCGGCGGAGGAGCTACCGAGGCCCCAGCTGGACAGGAGCCGGATCAGAGCTCAACTACAGTGGGGCTAGCAGCGGAGGGGGCTAACTGAGGCCCCAGCTGGATTTGAGGTCAGCTGGATCAGATACCGGCGACACCAGCTGAGATTGTCCAACTATCAACAGGTCAGTAAAAAATGCCACCAAAGGAAGAAATGGAAGAGATTAAAAAAATCTCTGAATTTCATGTCAGAAGAACTGACCAAATTGCCCAATCAACAGTCTAAATTATTAGGGCTAATGGAGGAAGTCCGAGAATTGAAATGAACAATTATGTAAAGAGACAAAAAAAATTGCAGACTTGGAGCGACACATCGAAGATCTTGAACAATATTCTCGTATGGATGATTTAATCATTAGTGGACTAGACATTAAATATCAATCATATGCTCATGCTACAGCAAGAATGAGAGGTGATGAGGCTACCCCAAGTGAATCAGTCTCCTTGGAAAACCAGGTGATTCAGTTCCTTGAAAGCAGAAACATAAAGGTTGAAGTAAATGCAATTTCAGCCTGCCATACTTTACCCAGAAAGGAAAATAAAACAAAGAAATCAACTGTGATGTGCTTTGTGAACAGAAGGGTAAAGAATGACATACTGAGGCAGGCCAGAAAGCTACGGGGAACAGAAGTTTACCTAAATGAACATTTAACAAAGACTAATGCTGAAATAGCATGGCAAGCATGGATGCTGAAAAGACAAAACAAGATACGGGCAACATGGACAAGAAACTGGAGAGTTTGGATCAAACTAAATGGAACACCTGAGGAAGCAAAGTCCATAATAATAAGAGATCTCACTGACTTAAATAAATATAGATGAACACTGATTGGGAAAGTTGAGAGACTACGATTTTCCATGTCCATACACACAACAAGAACGGTCCTTTTGTGACATACCATGATGGTGTACTTTAAAAAACAAAACAAAATGAAAAACTTATGACTGACTTAGTAGACATCAACCATCCCCAGTTGGAGGAAGTCATTTGACACAGAGCGAGGAAATTCAGACTCTGAAAATATGTCATTATGCTTAACATAAACCACAAGAGATGGAGAATGAAACTGATCCTGATAACCACTTCTTCAATAATATACATAATCACTGTGAATATTACACTGAAAAGCAATTCAAAAGTCAAGTGCAATTAGATGGTAAACTATCAATAATATACTTTAACAGCAGAAGTAAAACTGAAACAGAGGAAATCCTTGGATCAGGTTGTTAGATGGTCCAGTCGTTTGCTTGGTGAGTCACAGCTGAGCCTGACATCCCTGTACACCAGACAGGTACAGATGATCGCTACCTCCATTTTAAATGATGACTCGCACCCTTTGCACTGCCACTTTCAGCTTCTTCCCTCCAGACAGAGGTTTGCTGTCCCAAAAAGTAAAACCCAGCGCTACAAAAACAGCTTTGTTCCTGCTGCTGTCAAAGAGTTGAACAAGTTGTAACAGTATATTGCACATAATTTAGTTACCTATTTATTAATTTCATTTTATATTTACTTATTTTTGTAGGTTTTTTATTTGGGTTCTAAATCTTTTATTGGGTTTTAGACTTTTGAGTTTCTAACCTCTTTGACTAGTCTTTAACTTTTTAATATGACCCTTCTCTCTTATCTCTTTGTCTTATGTCCTGATTAATGGAGCCTTGAGTACTTTTTTCATGTTTATAGTCAGCCTCATGTGTGCCTGTGTTTGTGTTCATGTTGACTGTAATTGTGGTTTGTAAATATGGATGTCACCCGACTGCAAAACAAATCTACTTACGGGTACAAATAAAGTAACCTGAACCTGAAGTCTTAACAAAAACTTTCCACAGATTCAGGACTATTTAAAACAGCTAGATAGAAAATTTACAGCTATCGCAGTCTCTGAAACTTGGCTCAATGAAGAGCAGGCTTCTTTGATGGCAATAGAGGGATATCAGATGTTTTATATTAATACATCTCAAAAAAAGGGTGGTGGTGTTGCACTGTATGTATATTGATGAACTGTATAGGTGTAAACTTGTAAATGGAATGTCCTTTGCACTACCAGGGATTCTGGAATGTGTTACTATTGAGGTTGACCAAGATAAAACAAAAAATCTAATTATAAGTGGTATATATAGAATGCGGGAACTTGCGTTGAGACATTCAGAGATAAGTTAGTTGAACTGTACAATAATATAATAAGAAAATGGTTGAAATTTGTGGAGGCTTCAATATTGCGCCATCCACGCTAAGAGGGTCACCATCATGCCCAAAGATATCCAGCTGGCCCGCCGCATCCGCGGAAAGAGAGCTTAGACTTTCTGCTGCACATTCACCAACCACAATGCTCCGCACTGTGTGTCTATATATATATATATATATATATATATATATATATATATATATATATATATATATATATATATATATATATATATGTAGTAATATGTACATATGTATACTAGGTGTTTTTGTTTTTTCTTGCCTTCTGATTGTTGCTCTGAGTGTTGCTATCCCTGTGCTGTTGCAATCCTGGAATTTCCCCATTGTGGGACTAATAAAGGCTTATCTTATCTTATTGATTTACTAAATCCATCTCAACAAAATGTAATTTCAGAGTTCATGAATTCTATGTATAGTATGAGTCTATATCCCACAATAACACATCCCAGTAGAATCAAAGTTCACACTACTACACTTATTGATAACCTGTTTGTTAATATTATTGATAAGAAAATAGAAAGTGGATTATCGATAAATGGCTATGTTTACATGGACACAAGTAACCGGATTAAAAGCCTGTTCGGAATAAAAATGCTTCATGTAAACATGGCAATCTGAATATTCTAACCCGATCACGCTCATTCGGATCAAAATTTCATTCCAATTGAGAGGGTTGGGTTATGCCAATTGTTAATCTGAATGGTGCGCATGAAAACACTTATTCCGAACGTGGGGCAGAAAATATATTTACTGTGCATGTCTGTACACCAGCCGCATGTTGACGTGACGTATTGCCACCTTAGCAGCAGCTAGCGGAAAACATAGCGGGAGTAAAACAAAACTGGTCTGTATCGTCCTGCTGTCTCCCTCTGTTCGTCATATGCACTTGTAGCTTCATTACGGACACCAACAGAAGCAAAAGTACAGTCTGAATAACACAATACAGGTCAATTTTGACACGAAGCAGGGCTTACTAACACTGGAAGTTGCTTCTTCTTCTACTATTTTTGGAATGTCGAAATGTCGACATTCGCATGTCAAAATGATTTATTCCATTCAAATGTGTGACACATGGAAATGCACGTCCTAACCAGATCAGCTTTTTCAGGAACCATTTAAACAGTAAAATTCTGATCTGAATTGTAATCAGATCAGATCAGAAATTTTGCTCATGTAACTGTGGCCAATGACATAAGTGACCATCTGCCAGTCTTTGCACTTATCCATGGCCACACGGGGGCCAATACAGAAAAAAACTTTAAAATCTTTCAGATACAAATCACAAAATGCAATCAGTTATTTTAAAGAAGACCTGCTGAAGCAAGACTGGACAAAAGTCTATCTATCAGATGTAAATGAAGCCTACGACACGTTCATGAACATTGTAACCACTCTTTATGAAAAAAAAATGTCCATTAGTAAAGAAAAAGCTTAAACAGAAATTTGTCGACAAGCCATGGTTAACCAAAGGACTACAAAAAGCGTGTAAAAAGAAAAATTCATTATATAAAGCTTTTCTAAAGAAAAGGACAAAAGAAGCAGAGCAGCGGTATAAAACATACAAAAATAAGTTAATATATATATAATGAGATGTAGTAAAAGAGACTACTACAGTAAAGAACTGGAGAAAAACAGAGATAACACTAAAAATACATTGACAATACTTAACAATATTCTTGGAAATAAAAACAGAAATACAAGCTACCCAACCAATCTTTCAAACAAACAAACAAAAAAAAACCACTTGGAATGTGAATGGAGTCTCACCTGCAGATGAATTTAATAAATTTTTTGTTAACTTTGGTCCTAATTTGGCTCAAGAAATACCCATTACGGCATCTACAGGTGATACAATAAGCAAAAACATTGCTATAAAAGACTCCATTTTCATAAAGAACACAGACGAGAGAGAGGTCCTTGAAATTGTTAAATCGTTTAAAAGTAAAACATCTACGGATTGTGATGGTATTGACATGCTTTTAGTCAAAACTATCATTGAATGCTTAGTGAAGCCACTGACATATATTTGTAACCTTTCTCTCCAAACAGGTATATTTCCCAGTGCAATGAAAATAGCCAAAGTAATTCCGATATACAAGACGGGTGACAGAGGGGAATGTTCAAACTACAGACCTATTTCACTATTGCTGCAATTTTCTAAGATACTCGAAAAAATATTCTGTGAGAGAGCTGACAACTTTATAATGAAGAATAATTTATTGTGGGAGCAGCAATATGGGTTCAGCCACAAGTGGACAACTGCATTTGCTCTAATGGAATTTATAGAAAAAATATCAACTGCTGTTGAAAATAAAGAGTATTCAGTTGGGGTATTTCTGGATCTTAAAAAAGCATTTGATACAGTGGATCATAAATTATTGTTAAAGAAACTACAAAATTATGGTATTGGGGGTAGTACTGTCCTGGTTATGTAGTTACTTGAACAGATATCAGTATGTATGTGTTGGTAGCAAAAACTCGCAGTTACTGAAGGCTACTTGCGGAGTCCCACAGGGTTCAGTTTTGGGGCCATTGTTATTCAATATGTATATAAATGATATATGTAAAGTTTCAGAAAAAATGGATTTAATATTGTTTGCAGATGACACTAATTTATTATGCAGTGGAAGCAATTTGGAACAACTTTTGGATACACTTGGAAAGGAATTAGGAAAGCTTAAACTGTGGTTTGATTCAAACAAATTAATGCTCAATTTAAGTAAGACCAAATTTATGATTTTTAACAACCATCACAACAACTTAGTATCTAAACTCAGTGTAAATGGTGTAGAGATTGAAAGGGTATCCGAAATTAAATTTCTTGGAGTAATAATTGATAATAAACTGTGTTGGAAGTCACATATTAATTATATTAAAGGTAAAATATCCAAATCAATCGCAATACTACACAGAGTGAAATATTTGCTGAATCAACCCACACTATGTACTTCGTATCATTCATTAATACTCCCATACATGACATATTGTACTGAAGTATGGGGAAATACATATAAAACAAACATATATCCAGTCTTTATGCTTCAGAAGAGAGCTATTAGAATAATAAACAAAGCTGCTTACAGGGAACCAACAAAACCAACTTTTTCTTAAATTAAAAGCTCTCAAGTTGAACGATCTGGTTGACTTTAAAACTGCAGTAATAATGTTTAAAGTGAAGAATCTATCACTGCCCCCAAATATCCAAAAGTTGTTCCAAATAAGGGAGAAACAATATAATTTCAGAGGAACATGTATATTTCAAAAACCTTCAGTGAGAACTACCACCAAGCAACACTGTGTCTCAGTGCAAGGAGTCAGATTGAGGAACGTTTTTGGACCTGAATTAAAATCATGTACAACGCTTGGGCAATTTAAACAAAAAGGAAGAAATACTCCAAACATATATACAAGATGACATGTAAAATCACATAAGAATTGTCATATTCAGTCTGTGTTGTGCTGTTGTTTAGTTTTTTGTCACGTTTTGTCTTAGCTTTTGTTCTGAATTGTAATCACTCTTATTTCATTTTCCTTTTGAATTCTTAGATGGAATATGGGTGGGCAATATAAGCTGCGGTTTCAGCCATCACTCATTTCGGATAACTTATATTGAACTGTATAATCCGAGGAGTTATTGTTTAATGTGACTTTGTTAGATTTTTTTCCCCTTTGTTATATTATTCTATTCCTTTCTTTTAATCTTTACATTTAATCTATCCGAAATAAAGATTCATTCATTCATTGATATACAGTTTTCTAGGTTTGTGTTATTGTGATAATACTTAGTGTTAGCAATGGTTGATGGTGAAATGGAATAACTATTATACATATTTGGGTTCCTGTTAAAAGTACCTTACTTACCTGCACAAATGAGAAGGTCCAAAGCAGCCATTTTGTGGAGAGGACAGAAGGTATTTAAGGAGTTATTTTTAGTCTCTTAAGAATGATTGGTCAGTATAGAAGGGTGCATGTGGCCTTACTTTTGCGCTTTTGATTTGAGGTATGTTGAGTAGTGTGGTGAAACTGAGGCCTTATGAAACAATGAACAACTTTGAGACAATTGCTTCATGATCGACACAGTGTTACGAAACAAAGAGTGCCATCTGCTGACTGAGTGTCAGAACTGCATCTGATTGGAAGACCGGAAAAAATCTCAATACATTTTTTTTGAGCATTTGGCCATCCGAGGTCGATTCAAAATTGGATGTCAGGAACAAACAATACAAAGCAAACAAAAAAAACCCTAATTCAAATAGAACCCTCTCAAACTTCCCGCGAGCCCTCAAGTCACGTGATGTGACTGACATAACAAGGCCTTGCTTGCTACAGTCATGTGACTGTGGGTGTGCTGAAACAGCGCTCAATGCACTGCTCATGACACTTCCACTTTATATTGCTCGAATCCGTGTTGAGTGGGCAGTGTTGAGCATAACATCACTAATGTTGAGTTTTGTCAAACTGACCTTTCAGTTATGCTTTTTTTTTGATTTTTGTATATGTTTTTGCACCTCCACTGATGTCAAAGACTTTACTTTGGGAAAAGTCTGTCTTCTGCCAATTCTTCAGCCACTCTGGTCAGACTACCTATCACAGGCAGCAATATGCCATTGATGCATCTAGTCTGCTTTACCCAAGAAGAAGAACAACACAGCATGGAGATGTCAAATCAAATCAAATCAACCTTTATTGTCATATTGCTGTACATACAACAGTAGTGCAGGCAAGATGAAATTGCGTTTCTCTCGGCATCCATATAAGTAGAAGAACATGATTTAAGACACACTCATACATATCTTCACCCCCCAACACACCACATCCATTTACGCATCCCAGAGACATACTTGAAAAAAACTAACTATAATATACAAATAATGTACATAATGTCAGTAGGTGCAGTAGTGTATACGAGAGATTCTGGATCAACTGTTCAGCATCCTAACAGCTTGTGGAAGGAAGCTGTTAATCAGTCTGGTGGTTCTGCCTCTGATGCTTCGGAATCGTTTGCCAGATGGCAGAAGTTCAAAGTATTTATGCAGAGGGTGAGAACGGTCCTTGACAATGTTCAGTGCCCTGCCCAAGATGTACTACTAAACCAGGGCTGTTCCTCCAGGCTGGTGCAACACAGACCTTTGTCCTCCTCAAACCTTCCCCATCTACATGGGATTCTGTAAGCTACAAATTCTCTAAACTTGTTTGCAAACCTTGTGTGTTTGGATTGTCCTCTGTGCACAGGGGCACTGCATTCCTTCTCGGTGGATAAGGAAATCTACCTAACTTTTACTTGCTTTAAAAGGAACTCCGATTATACTGGCATGTTAGCTCTATATGCTTTATTCTGATGTGAGTAACATAACTATAATATAATTTTTTCGAAAATAATTCCCAGTTTTATATATTTTTAAAAAACTTTATTATGATGAAAATCGCCATTTTTGTTTACGTTGCAATGCATTCTGGGTAGTGACGTAGATTGCTTGTGCTGCATGTAGCAGCAGCAGTCTGTAAACAGCCTTTTCAGTTCGAACCAGTGCGAAGCCAAAGCAATAAAGACAATGACGAAGACACACAAAGTGAAAATGGACTTGAGAATGAAGACAGCAGCTGCGAGGAAGCTAGAGCTGGTCATGTTGGATGGTGTTTTTGTGGCAAATGTTCGCCAATGCTGACGGAGAGGAGAGCATCTGTTGCAAAGAGCAAAAAAAAAAAAAAAATCTGTTGGAAAGAGCTCCACTTCATTTCTGCCGCTGTCCGTGGTACCTGATGCTATAAATGTATCTTGTTCAGTCACTTGTTAAAGTGGTGGAACAGGATGCATGTCTGCTTTACAGATCTGTCCTGTATCACAGCACATCAAAGCTTTGATGCTGTTTGCATTAAGCCGTCGTTTGTAGCCAGACACACCTGTGAGCTCTTTCATGAGCTGGGGGCGACGAAAATCCTCAGAATCCTCAGGGCTAAAGTGATGAGAGCACAGCCGCGGGTCTTTGGGAAGTTGGACTCTTCCAACCGCATCCTCCCACTTTTAATAATAATAATAATAATAATGCATCGGACTTAAATAGCGCTTTATCATAGACACTCAAAGCGCACGCGCTCAAGCTTGACATGTCGAAGATCTGGCTGGCAGTCATTTGGAATGACTTTGGAGCACTGCTTATGGACGTTCAACCCGCAGTCTGAGAAAGCAACAGAGAAAATGCTTTATGTTGCTGAGAGTCCATGTTTATCAGTTCAGTGCCCATCATGCTTGTAGACATTTTTTTGTGTTTGAGCATTCTATTGTAAGTAAATCAACAATATATAAGTTTCACCTTAAAATAATGCTTCCTCAAGCGTGCGCTTTGAGCGATATAGCGCTTTATCATTTATTTTAGACACTCAAAGCGTGTCTCAAGCGCACGCTCTGAGCGATGCGCTTTATCATAGACACTCAAAGCGCACGCTCAAGCGTGCGCTTTGAGCGATATAGCGCTTTATCATAGTGTGATAAATATATATATCAGCTTTATCAAGCGTGCGCTATAACACTCATAGAGTGACGGAAATGTGGATGCCAATCGCCTCTCCGGCCATCACCGAACATTTAAACATTCATACCCAGTGTTATGGGCGCTGGAGGCAATGCGGGTGAAATGTCTTGCCCAGGGACACAACAGCAGGATATCTGGGGAGAGCGGGATTCGAACCGCCAACCATCGGGTTATTAGACGACCTGCTCTACCTCCTAAGCCACTGCAGCCCCACTTTTTCCTCAACTTTCCTTCTTTAAGAAAGCTATGGAGGCTTACTTCGCTCTCTTTATTTCCCTTTGATTGGAAATTACATCCAAAAGCTGCGCAATGTGGCATTTTCACTGACAAATGGCAGTAGTTTGTAGCTTCGCTTCTTGGCTTGTATAGGACAGAAAAAACGGCTGCAACCATTCTACGTCATCGCCTCCAGAATGCATTGCGCACCTGAAAACATGGCGGTTGCCATGTATCGATTTACATTGTAAACAAAAACGATTTTCATAACTACAATAAATGTTTATATAGTTCTAACAATGTATTTTAATAGTAGAGGTCAGTGTTTGTATTTTTAAATCTATAAGTCGTTATAATCGGAGTTCCTTTTAAGTCTCCACACCATAACTGTACCAGAACTGTTACCACACCACATGCTCTCCTGCAAACTTTCCACCTGCAGACTGTGTGTTCGGAGCACCAGCTCAAGCTACTCTACTCTCAAGGCGAGACCAGCAACAACTGCTGGAAGAGAGATGAACTCCACTCCTGCTGTACCTGTAAGAGAAGAAAGCATAATTAATAATCCCCATCAAATCTGCCACCAGATACTGACCATCTCCTTCTTCTCTCCCCACAGGGTTGCCAGGTTCTTACCACTGACATAACGTTTGGCTCAGGAGACGCACACACACAGGCTCAGAGTAGTTCGAACTGTTTATTAACAGCAGGGATGTTTGGGTGCGTGTCTGCGGAATGTTAATGTGTTGGTGGTGGTGTCTGCTTCGGACCCAGAGGCAGGAGACCGTTCAGCCGGCAACCCTATGGGAGAAATCAGACACAGGGTGATGAGCGCACACCAACACAGGAGGAGAATAGGCGAGGGAGAGAAGCTTACTTGTTTGGACAGATGACTGGCGCTTCAAGGATGGAAGCCCGGGAGACAGCCACCTGCAGGGCTCGGTGCAGCAGCGAGGAGAGACGAGGGACGGGGTTGTCCGCCGCCGAGGAATCCACCTGTGCACAGGGGAGCAAACTGGAGAGATGAGGTAAGTGATCTTCTTACCGGTGACGAGGATGCTGAAGAGAATGTGGTAGAAGCCCATGAAAGGGAAATGAAGTCTACGGCTTCAGACCGAAGCTCAGGGCGAGGCAGCCTATATTCCTCGCCGCTGATGACTGACAGGTGTGTGAGCAGGTGGCGCCGTTGATGAGCGGCGCGGCGTGACAGTACTCCCCCCTCTAGCAGCGCCTCCTGGCGATGGCTTATCCGGGTGCGCTCGGTGGAAGTCCGCGATGAGCGATGGGTCCAACACAAACGACGGGGGCACCCACTGTCGATGCTCGGGCCCATAGCCCTCCCAGTCCACCAAGTATTGCAACCCACGACCCCGGCGCCGGGAGTCCAGGATGGAGGAGACGGACCAGGCCGGGTGGCCACCAACCATCCGGGGTGCGGGTTGCGCTGCAGGAGGAGGGCAAAGGGGGTCGGTAACTGCCAGCTTCACCTTCGACACGTGGAAAGTGGAATGGATGCGGAGGGAGGGGGGGAATAGCCACGCGCACAGCCACCGGGTTGATGATCCGGGTGATGGGAAAGGGACCCATGAAGCGCTGTGCCAGCTTTCTCCTCTCGCCTTTTAGGGTGACGTCCTGGGTGGAAACGTAGACAAGTTGCCCAACTCTGTACGCCGGGGCAGGTCTTCTACGCCGGTCCGCCACGGTCCTGTTGCGCTCCGCTGTGCGTAAAAGCGCATGACGCGCGGTGGCCCAGGTGGAGCGGAACTGCCTCACGTGCGCCCTAACTGACGGGACAGTTACCTCGCTCTCCTGCGCTGGAAGCAGCGGGGGGTCGTAACCCAGGGACGCCTTGAAGGGGGACATCCCCGTTGCAGAAGAGCGGGCGGTATTGTGGGCGTACTCCACCCAGGCGAGATGGTTGCTCCATGACGTCGGCTTGGATCTTGCAACACAGCGGAGCGCAGCCTCCAGCTCCTGATTGGTCCTCTCACACTGCCCGTTAGACTGGGGGTGATGGCCGGAGGAGAGGCTCACCTTGGCTCCGATGGCGTTGCAAAAGGACCTCCAAACCTCGGATGAAAATTGGGGACCCCGGTCCGAGACCACGTCCACCGGAATCCCGTGCAGCCTGACCACGTGTTGGATGAGGAGGCCCGCCATCTCCAGGGCGGTAGGGAGACCTCGCAGGGGGACGAAGTGTGCCGCCTTGGAGAAACGGTCCACGATGGTCAGGATGGTGTTAAAGGAGCTGGAAACGGGGAGTCCGGTGACGAAATCCAGTGCGATATGCGACCAGGGCCTGCCGGGGACGGGCAGAGGCTGGAGCAGACCCGCTGGAGGGGCATTTCCTGACTTGCTGGTGGCACAGACTGGGCAAGCCCGGGCGTAGCGGGCTGCATCCCTCCGCAGGCCCGGCCACCAAAAAGACCGCTGGAGGAGGCTGATCATCCGGGAGGTGCCGGGATGACAGGTGAGCCGGGAGGTGTGGAGCCAGTGGATGACCTCTCCTCGGACCGCAGATGGAACGAACAGTCTTCCCTCCGGTCCGCCGCCAGGATCAGGTTCCACCTCCTGTGCCTTCCGGATCTTTGCCTCGATATCCCACGAGATGGCTCCCACGACGCACGACCTGGGCAGGATGGAGTGAGGCGTCTCCTCCGATTCCACGGGAGTGAACTGCCTAGAGAGGGCGTCAGGCAGGCCGTTCTTAGAGCCAGGCCTGAAGGTGATAGAAAATTGGAACCTGGCGAAGAACAGAGACCAGCGCGCCTGGCGGGCATTCAGGCGCTTGGCAGACCGTAAATACTCCAAGTTCTTGTGGTCCGTAAGGACCACAAACGGCAGGTTCGCCCCCTCTAGCCAGTGGCGCCACTCCTGCAGGGCGAGCTTGATGGCCAAGAGCTCTTTGTCCCCCACATCGTAGTTCCTCTCCGCCGGGGACAAGCGCCGGGAGAAGAAGGCGCACGGTCGTTTGGCGCCATCGTCCGGTGACCGCTGGGACAGCACTGCCCCCACTCCCGTGTCCGAAGCGTCTACCTCGACGATGCACTGCAGCGCGGGGTCGACCTGGCGAAGGACCCGGGAGGAGGAGAATTCCGCCTTCAGCGCCTCAAAGGCGGCAGCGACCTCTTCGGTCCACCGGAACGGGACCTTCGGGGACGTGAGGCGGGTCAGTGGTCCAACGATGGTACTGAAGTTGGGGACAAAGCGGCGGTAGAAATTGGCGAAGCCAACAAATTGCTGCACCTGCTTCCGGGATGCAGGTGTAGGCCATTCCACCACCGCCTTTACCTTCTCTGGGTCAGGGAGCACCTTATCGTGGGCGATGATGAACCCCAGGAAGGACGTACTCCTGGCGTAAAATTCACACTTTTCTGCCTTTACGTACAGACGATTCTCCAGCAGCCTTTGGAGGACCCGCCTCACGTGGACCTGGTGCTCATCCCTGGACTTGGAGAAGATGAGGATATCGTCCAGGTAGACGAACACGAAAAGGCCAATGAAATCCCGGAGGACGTCATTAATGAGGCGCTGGAAGACTGCAGGAGCGTTGGTCAACCCGAACGGCATCACCAGGTATTCAAAGTGGCCGTTCGGGGTACGGAAGGCCGTTTTCCACTCATCTCCCTCCCGGATCCGGACGAGGTGGTAAGCGCTGCGTAGGTCCAGCTTGGTGAACCAGGTCGCCCCCTGGAGGGAGTGGAAAGCAGTGTCCATGAGAGGCAGGGTGTAACGGTCCTTCTCCGTGATATTATTGAGGGCCCGGTAGTCGATACAAGGGCGGAGGGACCCATCCTTTTTTCCCACGAAGAAGAACCCCGCCCCCACGGGTGACGATGATGGGCGGATTATCCCGGCGTTTAATGACTCCTTCAGATATGTGTTCATCGTCTCCTTCTCCGGCGCAGACAGGCTGTAGAGCCGACCAGAAGGTAACGGCGCCCCCTGGCGGAGGTTGATGGCACAGTCGTAGGGCCGATGAGGGGGAAGAGACATAGCTTTCGCTTTACTGAACACCATACCCAGGTCGTGAAACTCCGGAGGCACCAGGGACAGGTCCGGGGGTGCAGCGTCCGTTGCTGGAGGAGGAGCGGACGGCGAGCAGGCAGCGGACTGGAGGCAAGTGCCCAGGCAAAATGTACTCCAAGCCGATACCCCAGCTGATCTCCAATCCAGGACCGGATTGTGAAGGCGGAGCCAGGGATACCCCAGGATGACGGGCGACACAGAGTTGGGAAGGACATAAAAGGTCATCTCCTCCCGGTGGTTTCCCGAGATGATGACCGGTAGGGGGACAGTTTGATGTGTCACTCTCCCAAGGGTGGCACGGGAGAGATGGACTAGGGAGATGGGAGTGTTGAGTGCCTGGCAGCGGATGCCCAATCGGGTTGCCAGGCTTTGTGAAATGAAGCTGCCTTCTGCGCCCGAATCCACCAGTGCGTGGGTGAGGTGCCCAGTGGGGTTATGGCAGAAACGGATGGGCAGCTTCAATTGAGTAAGTGATCCTAACCGATTGATGTCCGCGAGACTTCCAACAGTGACTCGCGGACCCCACCGACTGGCCTTCCGTGGACAACGCTCCACGGTGTGTTGGTCGCCTCTGCAATACATGCAGAGGCCCAACTCACGACGGCGTTGTTTCTCCACAGGGGAAAGTTTAGTCCAGCCCGTCACCATCGGCTCCGACTCCTCGGGGCGCGATGCTGGCGGCGCCGCCAGGGGGCGAGCTTGGAACAGGTACGGCGAGGCTCCACGAGGGCGAGAAGAAGAAGACCTCCGCCCCGAGGAGCGCTCGCGCAGCCTGTTATCCAAACTTACCGCTAAGGACGTCAGCTCCGCTAGCGTCCCAGGGATATCCCGACCAGCCAGTTCATCCCTCAGATCACTATTGAGGCTGCGGAGGAACAGGCCACAGAGGGAGCGTTCCTCCCAGCCCAGTTCCTCCGCCGCTACCCGGAAGTCGACCGAGTGGTCCGCTGCCGACCGGCTTCCCTGCTGGAGAGCGAGAAGCCGATCGACCTGGACCGTCTTGGTTTGAGAATGGTCAAAGACCTCCAGAAAGCGCCTCACGAATTGGTCATAGGTGAGGGTGGCATAACTGGGCCTCGCCATTACGGCGTAGGTCCAAGTTAACGCACGCCCCTCCAGAAGATTCCCTATGTAACCAATTCGACTGTGATCCGAGGGAAAATCTCCGGGCACACGGTGGAACACGGACTCACACTGCATAATGAACCCCCGCGCTCCGCCGAGCTTACCGCTAAAGCGGGCGGGGGTCGGAATCGGTGTGAGCCGAACCGGTGCCACTGGAGCCGGCTGGACGGCCGCTGGAACAGCAGGAGCCGCGCCACCCTGGCGAGTCGGGAGGAACGGCTGTTGGGGGTCCAAGCGGTTCAATCGGTTAGTTAATTCTAATAATTGATTGAAAACCACCTGTTGCTGATAAACAATCTGATCCACCCGAGCCTCGAGGATGGTAAACCGGTGTGCGAGCCCGCCGTCTGCCGAGCCGCTCTGCTGAAGCCGTACTGACATAACGTTCGGCTCAGGAGACGCACACACACAGGCTCAGAGTAGTTCGAACTGTTTATTAACAGCAGGGATGTTTGGGTGCGTGTCTGCGGAATGTTAATGTGTTGGTGGTGGTGTCTGCTTCGGACCCAGAGGCAGGAGACCGTTCAGCCGGCAACCCTATGGGAGAAATCAGACACAGGGTGATGAGCGCACACCAACACAGGAGGAGAATAGGCGAGGGAGAGAAGCTTACTTGTTTGGACAGATGACTGGCGCTTCAAGGATGGAAGCCCGGGAGACAGCCACCTGCAGGGCTCGGTGCAGCAGCGAGGAGAGACGAGGGACGGGGTTGTCCGCCGCCGAGGAATCCACCTGTGCACAGGGGAGCAAACTGGAGAGATGAGGTAAGTGATCTTCTTACCGGTGACGAGGATGCTGAAGAGAATGTGGTAGAAGCCCATGAAAGGGAAATGAAGTCTACGGCTTCAGACCGAAGCTCAGGGCGAGGCAGCCTATATTCCTCGCCGCTGATGACTGACAGGTGTGTGAGCAGGTGGCGCCGTTGATGAGCGGCGCGGCGTGACAACCACAAGCAGTTCTCAGTTCTATTTGCACTGCAAATAAAGACACTAAAATATTCCCACTTGTCCTGTTTGTTTCTACTTCTAGGTCTATACTGTGAAATGTGTCAGAGCCCTCTGGTAGCAAAAAAATTCAGAGGTGGTGATTGAACTCATAAGTTTTAGTTTTAAAAAAAATTATGAGTGACCAACTTATTTGCTCATATGTATAGGCCTCAAGTTTTATAACAGTTACTCCCTCTGGATACTGGTCATGGAGTGGAAAATGACTACCATACACCAAAACCATGCTGTCATGTTCAAAATGGTTCTGGAACTTGTCCTTTTAAGCAAAGGATGGCAGTATAGTGATGTACATAGTATTTAGCACTAGTGCCTCACAAAACAATAAGGTTTTGAGTTCAAATCCCCAGCCAGCAGGGCCTATCTGTGTGCAGTTTGCATGTTCTCCTCATGCTTGCGTGGGCTTAGTTGGGTTTCCTCCCACATTCCAAAAACATGCAAGTTAGGTCAACTGGAGACTCTAAATTGACCCTATGTGTGTGAAGGAATTGGCACTGTCCTGTGGATGCCCTTGAATTTCCCTCTAAGATTAATAAAGTGTAACAAAGGAGTATAGTCTGAATCATTTTTGATCAAGCCTTAAGGTGCTTCTAGAGAAACTGCAGCTTTGAAGCATTTTTTTGTTTCAATTTTTAGGCCTCTAAATTTGTCACTGAGATAATGCACTGAGAATTAATCATGACGCCTACCTCATTTAGCAGCTTTACTTCTTGTCCAAGAAGCTAGCTAATGTAAAAGTCAAGGTAAATTAAGTAACTTTATCATTTGAAGAGTTTGCACAAAGAACATCATCCATCTTCTACCACTTATCCAGGGGGTCCAACTCATGGTAGCAGCGGTCTAAGAAGTCCAGACTGCTCCCTGGTTCACATAGTGTAGCACCATGATCCTTCCTGCAGGTGGTGAGACCACTGGAGGTTGAACCAATATGGATTGCTCAGGCTGACCCTGGCTGGGTCCTATGGACAGAAATCCTGGGGCCAGGCACTAGCCCTTGAGCCCCGGTAACCCCAAAATGGGTGGGGTACACTGTGTCCTTGTAACTTCTTCATGCAGATCAACTGGACTGCTCTTAGTCTGGCCCATCACCCAGGACCAATTAGCCTTGGGAGACCCTTCCAGGGGTATATTTCCCCTGACAACATAGCTCTTGGATCATTAGGGCATGCAAACCCACGGCGAGGCAAAGACGATTCTAACATATTTAATAACAAATATTTTGATTTTGTTCATCAACATTTTATATTAAAATGCTATGGAGCACTTTTAATTTGTAGATTTTACATTTGGTATCTTTTTCAACTTATAACATTCTTCAGCAGTCAAATTCCAAAAGTAAGGCAGTGAATCAGCACATGCAGGCCAGCTCGCAAATCCAGGTGCTGAAGTAAGCAAGATAAATTACTGTGGTTATTACTGCTGGAGTTCATTTAGTTTGTTGTGAAGCAGCAGCCCAGGTTAATGCATAATGAGGCTTTTTTTAACGTTTATCCATACAGGGTAGTTCCATTGAGAAGCAACCTCTCTTTTTCAAGGACACCCTGTTCACACTCACACAGTTCCACATTCACACCAGGAAGCAGCCCAGTACAACCACAGACTGACCTGTGGCCACTGAGCAGCTCCACTGGAGCAGTTGGGGTTAAGGCCTTGCTCAGGGGCACCACAGTGGGGTTAAGGAGGGTGGGGCAAACGCTGCTATGTTATCTGCCCCACCCAGATCTGATCCTGCCGGTCCATGGATCAAACCCGTGACCCTCCGCTCACCAGACCACATTCCTAACCATTAGGCCACCACTACCCACCTGCTTTTCTGGCATCTTTTCTTGTAAATTAATAAATAAATAAATGTAATCCAATTCTGATTCATTGCCAAGTGTCAAACTGAACTGTACACTTCAGAGGGCTGTGAGCATGAGCCAGTGTTGGGGAGGGACAGATGGGCGCACAATTCTCTGGAGTGAGGAAGAAAGGCAGCATTGTAGTCATATGTTAGTGAGGAAAAGTGATGAGTTCAATAGGCTTCCAGGAAGCAGAACACACAAGTTTAATTTTAGATGGATGTACGTCACATTGGAGGGACTTTGGCACAAGTCAAAGTGCTCTGCTTATAATGGTTATGCTCATATGATTTTGCATAAGGTATCTACAAGAAAGAGACAATATAAAATAATAATATTAATCATCATTATAATATTGCCATAGTAATAATGACACAAAAATATCATTATTGTCAATCTAGGATAATTGGGCAGATTTTATTTCACCTATTAATAAATTTAAGCTGATGTCAAAGTCGAACTTGAATATAAAAAAGAAAAATCTCAAAATATGATGCAGAATAAGTTTTCCCCAAGTGTTGTACAAGGGAAAACAGAGAGGATAAATTAGGAAAGCTAAAATTTCAATGTTTAATCATTCTGAAAGGGGCAATGTGACACCTGGTCTCATTTACTGAAAACTGACAAAAGATCATTTTAAACCAAGTATTTGGTACAAGATAAAGCTAATTTGTCAGCCAAGGCTCACAAATTTAGCAGGATGCATCCAAAAACCACATAGGTTGACAGGTACTGGTTAGTTAGTGCCAAGAAAGAGAAAAATAAAATACTAGAATTTCACTAAACAAAACCAGCACCATGCAGGAGGTCATACTACTGTATGTGTCAGGTATTTGCATTGAACATGCTTCAAAAAGCACTTAGAGGCTGCAAATGTGAGATTTAGTTCTGTGATTTACTTTTTTGAAAAGTGGAGGTAAAGCCTATCCAAAACCTAGACACGTCATAAGCTTTATAGATAATTTGACAGGAATTGCAATTTAGGAGGGGGAGGAATAATTTCAAGTCAACAAGTTTTGTATGCAGTGACACCAGAGCGAAGTGGCTAGAATGGCTAAAATTTTAAAGGTTAAAATGTCATGAAACATTTAGGGCTAGGAGTGATCTTCAACCACTAACGACTAGCCCACACAGACTGCCGATTCCTTCCCTCATTCTGGCCAGCGTACTCTCACTAGACAACAAAATAGACCACATGCAGCTCCTGAGAACAACGCAACGTGATGCTGTGTTTTTATCTTTATGGAAACGTGGTTAACCTCTTGCACTCTGGTGTACCGCGGGCGGTCACGTCTCTGCGTCCTAGGGCGCACGAGGGCGCCCTAGAGCGCACTGAAAAAAAAAAAAGCTGCATTTCCGTTCTTCCACTACAGACACAGCCGCGAACAGAAAGCCAAAGGAGTGCTTTGATTGGTTTAGATGTGATTGACCTCTCATTCGACTAATGAGAGCCTTGAATTGGGTTTCTGAAACCTTGAAGAACGAATGACTGAAAACCTAGCAAGGAGGACCCGCCTACCAACGGCTGCGAATACAGCGAGCCAATTGAAGCACAGAAGTTCGAAAGCGTGCGTCCCTTGCGTAAAATTTGTTTTGTGTAAGCCACTGGGTGACACACACGCGTTCGCCTGTCTTTTTATCTTACTACTATTCTTAGATAAATCTTAGATAATTCTTAGATAAATTCTTAGATTTATCTAAGACTTAGATAAATACAAATGAACACTGACTATGAAACACAGAGTGAGGAAACTCAAACTCTAAAAATATGCCACTATGCTGAACATAAACCACAAGAGATGGAGAATGATATTGATCCTGATAACCACTTTTTCAATAATATTCATAACCACTGTGAATATTACACTGAAAAGCAATTCAAAAGTCAAGTGCAATTAGATGGTAAACTGTCAATAATACACTTCAATAGCAGAAGTCTTAACAAAAACTTCTCACAGATTCAGGACTATTTAAAACAGCTAAACAGAAAATTCACAGCTATAGCAGTCTCTGAAACCTGGCTTAATGCAGACCAGGCTCCCCTGATGGCAATAGAGGGATATCAGATGTTTAACATTAACAGATCTCAAAAAAAGGGTGGTGGTGTTGCACTGTATATTGATGACCTATATAGATGTAAGCTTGTAAATGAAATGTCCTTAGCACTACCAGGGATTCTGGAATGTGTTACTGTTGAGATTGACCTAGACAAAACAAAAAATCTAATCATAAGCTGCATATACAGAACGCCGGGAACTTGCATTGAGACATTCAGAGATAAATTAGTCGAGCTGTACAATAATATTACTAGTAAGAAAATGGTAGCAATTTGTGGAGATTTCAATATTGACCTACTTAATCCACATCAACAAAATGTAGTTACAGAGTTCATGAACTCTATGTACAGCATGAGTCTATATCCCACAATAACACATCCCAGTAGAATCACAGCTCACTCTGCTACACTTATTGACAACCTGTTTGTCAATGTTCTCGACAAGAAAATAGAAAGTGGATTATTGATAAATGATATAAGCGACCACTTGCCAATCTTTGCACTTATCCATGGCCACACGGGGCCCAACCCAGAAAAAATCTCAAAATCGTTCAGACACAAATCACCAAACGCAATCAGTTCTTTTAAAGAGGACTTGCTGAAGCAAGACTGGACAGAAGTCTATGTATCAGATGTAAATGAAGCCTATGACACATTTACAAACATTGTAACCACTCTTTATGAAAAAAACTGCCCATTAGTTAAAAAAAAGCTTAAACACAAATTTACTGACAAACCATGGCTAACCAAAGGACTACAAAAGGCGTGTAAAAAGAAAAATTTATTATATAAAGCTTTCATAAAGAAAAGGACAAAAGAAGCAGAGCAGCGGTATAAAACATACAAAAATAAGTTAACATATATAATAAGATGTAGTAAAAGAGACTATTACAGTAAAGAACTGGAAAAAAAACAAAGACAATATTAAAAATACATGGACAATAATCAACAGTATCCTTGGAAATAAAAGCAGAAATACCAGCTACCCAACTAACACTCCAAAAAATAATAAATCGACTCCGAATGTGAATATAGCTTCACCTGCAGATGAATTTAATAATTTTTTTGTTAACATTGGACCTAAACTGGCCCGAGAAATACCCACTACGGTGCCAACAGGTGATTCAATATGCAATAACACTGCTGTAAAAGACACCATCTTCATAAAGAACACAGACGAAAGAGAGGTCATTGAAATTGTTAAATCGTTCAAAAGTAAAACATCTACTGACTGCGATGGTATTGATATGCTACTAGTCAAAACTGTTATCGAATGCATAGTGAAACCACTGACGTATATCTGTAACCTGTCTCTCCAATCAGGTATATTTCCCAATGCAATGAAAATAGCTAAAGTAATTCCGATTTACAAGACAGGCGACAGAGGGGAACTCTCCAACTACAGACCAATTTCACTATTACCGCAATTTTCCAAGATACTTGAAAAAATATTCTATGAGAGAATTGACAACTTCATACTGAAGAATGATTTATTGTGTGAGCAGCAATATGGGTTCAGACACAAAAGGACAACAGCATATGCCTTAATGGAATTTACAGAAAAAATATCAACAGCCATTGAAAATAAAGAGTATTCAGTTGGAGTATTCCTGGATCCTAAAAAAGCATTTGATACAGTAGATCACAATCTATTATTAAAGAAACTACAAAATTGTGGTATCAGAGGGGTAGCACTGCCCTGGTTAAGAAGTTACTTAAAGAATAGATATCAGTTTGTATGTGTTAACAACAAAAACTCAGAGCTACTGAAGGTCACCTGTGGAGTCCCACAGGGTTCAGTTTTGGGACCATTATTATTCAATATGTATATAAATGATATATGTAAAGTTTCAGAAAAAATGGACTTAATATTGTTTGCTGATGACACTAACCTGCTATGCAGTGGAAACAACTTGGAACAACTTCTGGATACACTCGGAAAGGAATTAGGAAAGCTGAAACTGTGGTTTGATTCAAACAAATTAACGCTCAATTTAAGCAAGACAAAATTTATAGTCTTTAACAACCATCACAACTACCCAGTACCCAAACTCAGTGTAAATGGTGTAGAGATTGAAAGGGTATCCGAAACTAAATTCCTTGGAGTAATAATTGATAACAAACTGTGTTGGAAGCCACATATTAATTATATAAAAGGTAAAGTATCCAAATCAATTGCAATATTACACAGAGTGAAAAATTTGCTGAATCAACCCACACTATACACCTTGTATCATTCATTAATACTCCCATACATGACATATTGTAATGAAGTATGGGGAAATACATATAAAACAAACATATATCCACTCTTTATGCTTCAAAAGAGAGCTATTAGAATAATCAACAAAGCAGCTTACAGGGAACCAACAAACCCACTTTTTCTTAAACAAAAAACTCTCAAGTTGAAAGATCTGATCGACTTTAAAACCGCAATAATAATGTTCAAAGTGAAGAATCTATCACTGCCCGCAAATATCCAAAAGTTGTTCCAAACAAGGGAGAAACGATATCACTTCAGAGGAACATGTATATTTCAAAAGCCTACAGTGAGAACAACTACCAAGCAACACTGTATTTCAGTGCAAGGTGTCAGATTATGGAACGATTTTGGACCTGAATTAAAATCATGTACAAAGCTTGGACAATTTAAACAAAAACTAAAGGAAGAAATACTCCAAACATATTTACAAGACGACATGTAAACTCACATAAGGATTGACATTTCCAGCCTGTGTTGTGTTATAGCTTAGTTTTTCTTTTTTCTCTGTGACACTATGTCTTAGATTTGTTTTTGAATAGTAACCGCTTAACTTAGACTAGCTCAGTTTTCTTTTTCTCTCAGTCATATTTTGTCTTAGCCTTGTTTTAAATTGTAATCGCTCTTGTCTTGTTTTCTCTTTTTCCTCCTTTGAATTCTTGGATGGAATATGGGTGGGCAATATAAGCTGCGGCTTCAGCCATCACCCATTTCGGATAACTCACGTGGAATTGTATAGTAGAAGGAGTCTTTGTCTAATTTGACCTTGTTGTTATATTATACAGTTTCTTTTAACCTGTAATGTACTATCCGAAATAAATAAATAAATTCAAATTCAATTCAAATTCATTCATTCATTCATTCTTATTTGTTTTGAAAAATCGTTCGCCAAAACCGCAATCATGGAAGCGCAAAACCGCAATAATGGAATTATGGTTTGACCGGGTCAGGTGACCAGAACCACGAGTCCATAACAAGCGGACCAGCGTCATGTTCATCTGACAATGAGGAAGAGAAGTTTGCCAGCGACACTGCTGTTGTGGACAGGTAAGTGTTATAAGCTAAATTATTCTTTATCCCTGAAAATTGTAATCAAAATGACTTTTGACCGATCGGTAAATTACAACTGTGCGTCATCGCAACATGAAGACCGTGGCGCACGGGTCCAGTCCGTGTGCCGCATCCGGACCGTGAACGCTCCCCCCCCCCCCGCTACTCTTCTGTAGCGGATTGCAGATATTATTGCAGATATTTTAGTACAACTGTGCGTAGTAGACCGCGGCGCACTGTCACCACGGTCCGTCATGTAGCGATGGGCGATGTCCGTCCTCTGTAGCGGGGGTGGGGGGGAGTTGTTATCTTCTACATTACAGATATTTTAGTATAATTTTTAGTGCACTGTAGGTTATATTTTCTTGTAAAAAAAAGCCAAACATTTTTTACATGGCATGCTTCTTTGTGTGTGGGGGCTTGTTTGTTCATTCATTCATTCATGAATGAATAAACAACCCCCCCACGCACACACACACACAGCCCTTCACCTTTCATTAGAGTCCAAGATGAAGCTTCTATATTGAATCATTCAAAAGTTACAGACGTTTTTCCAAACTGTGCTATTTGGCACAATTTGGCACAGTTCAAAAACGCCTGGGAACAACCTAAGAAAAAAGCTGTGTAATATATTCATTTTTTGTGGTATTGTTACAAAATTTTGACCTCAGCTGGATAACACTTGGTTCTACATTTCTGTTGCATTTTCCAGCCCGGATCTGACAGCTGTGTGTTAGTTGCAAGCATTTGTATCAAAAAAAACACCCAGGCGAAATTTATTTTCTTCAAGTTCAGTATGTTTAGATGACTGTTACTCAGTGACAGGAGCACTTAGAGAGATTATGACTATTTTGCCAAAAAATTCAAAGTGTTTTCTTTTAAATGAGACCAACCCCATGAAGATGCTGCAAAGGGTTGAAGAACAGCTTTTGATTTACTTTGGGTACGTTATTTTTTGGCGTTTTTAGGGAAATTGACCAGAGCGCAAGGGGTTAAATGACATTATACCAGACTCTACCATTCAGTTAAAATTAAATTAAATCACCCTTTATTGTCATTCAACTGTACAACCAATCATGTACAGTAGAACGAGATTGTGTTTTTCCTATCTACTGTGTTAATCACACACACCCCAAGTGCAGAATCAGAGGGCCGCTGCCATGCAAGGTGCCGCCACAAATTTCCCTCCTCCATCCATTATTGCTGAGCACCAAGCTGGATGGCAGGAAGTTCCACTGTTATATGGTCTTTCGGCATGACCCGGCCGGGATTTGAACTCCTGCCTCCCGGGTGTGGGGCCGATGCTCTACCAACTGAGCCACCACTCCGGTACAAGGTTTAGCAGGGCTAAAATGCTACTGCAGTGACAGTGTTTTCACGGCAGGAGGGAAAACCCGCAGGGGAGGCGTCTGTGTGTACATCAGTGACACTTGGTGCCGTAATGCAACTGTTGTACACAAACACTATTCTCCATTGATGGAGTTTATGATCATCAAGTGCCAACCCTTTTACATTCCGAGAGAATTTTCATCTGTCTTACTAGTTGCCGTGTATGCCCTTCCCCTGGCATCGGCGAGAGAAGTAAAGCACTAAAAGAACTCTTATCAGTCATCAGTGAAACACAGACATCGCATCCAGACGGATTCCTCATCTCAGCAGGATACTTCAGCCATGCAGATTTAAAAGTCCTCCTACCAAATCTACACCAACATGTAGACTTTCCAACAAAAGGAGACAATTTGCTGGACTTGAGGCCTCATGTACAAAGGGTATTTACGCACTAAAACATGGCGTACGTGCTTTTCCACGGAAAATTTCAGATGTATCAAGAATGAAATGACCGTGGAAATATGCGCAGCCCCACACCAACTTCATGGCAGGCGTATGTACGTTTCTACTGTTATTGGTCCGTTGTCAACACTTAGAGGTGATGCTGAGAGACAGATAATGACATGAAAAGGATTATACACACCAGACACACATGATGAACAAACATCCATGTATGCGCAATTTGATGAGTAGAAGAAAGAAGTGCAGAAAATGCCCCTAACAACAATGGCATTAGTATTATTGGAGGATACTGCAAATTGGGCAGTGAGAAGAGAGAGTATTGAGAGACAGAAGATTTCCTGGCTCAGAATGACAGCTGGCTTGTCAGCCGGTTTAGATTTCCACGGGCAGTCCTTGTGGAACTGTGCTTAGAGCTATGGCCACTCTTGGAGTGTGACATGGCGAGAAGCCGTGCGCTGCCCGTCCCAGTGCAGGTGCTGACAACTCTGGGGTTCCTGGCTACAGAAGGATTCCAGAGGGAGCTGGCAGACTGATTAGGAATTTCCCAGCTGACCCTGAGCCAATCTATGCCAGCCGTGTGGGATGACATTATCCGGCTATCACCCAGGTACATCATATCCATTCAATGCAGTTGAACAGGCCAACATCAAAGCACAATTTGCAGTGAGAGCCGGTTTTCCTGATGTAATCGGAGCTCTCGACTGCACACACACTGCTATAAAATCATCTTCACAAGATGAATATGTGTATGTTAACAGGAAACATTTCCATTTTATCGATGTACAAATTATATGTGATGCGCAAATGCGACTAACCAACATTGTTGCAAGGTGGCCTGGTTCAACGCATGATTCATTCATTGTAATGAACAGCATTGTTGGGAACAAACTACAAGCTGGCACTGTGCGGGATGGATGGCTTCTTGGTGAGTAAATTCATGTAATTGTCCTAATAATAACCCACATCATGAGTAACGTGCCTGTGCGCCCCACATATATCACCCTGTCTTCAAGGCTTCATTACAAGTCAGTGATTTGAGTGTGTATTTCTTTTTTTTGCTGATCAAACTACAATTTCACAGCATTCTACCAAGCCCCCAATTGGCTCTGTGTGTTCAGTAGTTATGCCAATAAACATATGCGTAAAGTCTGAAATGCAACACTCTCACCCTTTGCCCAGCGCACTTCATACATTTACAATAGTAGTGTATGCAATCCATTTAAGTTGTATATACAGACGTGGACAGACGTGGACAAAATTGTTGGTACCCCTCTGTTAATGAAAGAAAAACCCACAATAGTCACAGAGATAACTTGAATTTGACAAAAGTGGTAATAAATAAAAATTCTATGAAAATTAACCATTGAAAATCAGATAGTGCTTTTGAATTATGGTTCAACAGAATTATTTTAAAAAACAAACTCATGAAACAGGCCTGGACAAAAATGATGGTAGCCTTAACTTAATATTTTGTTGCACAACCTTTCGAGGCAATCACTGCAATCAAACGATTTCTGTAACTGTCAATGAGACTTCTGCACCTCTCAGCAGGTATTTTGGCCCACTCCTCATGAGCAAACTGCTCCAGTTGTCTCAGGTTTGAAGGGTGCCTTCTCCAGACGGCATGTTTCATCTTCTTCCACATATGTTCAATATGATTTAGATCAGGGATCATAGAAGGCCACTTTAGAATAGTCCAATGTTTCGCTCTTAGCCATTCTTGGGTGTTTTTAGCTGTGTTTTGGGTCATTATCCTGTTGCAAGACCCATGACCTGCGACTGAGACCAAGCTGTCTGACACTGGGCAGCACATTTCTCTCTAGAATACCTTGATAGTTTTGAGATTTCATTGTACCCTGCACAGATTCAAGACACCTTGTGCCAGATGCAGCAAAGCAGCCCCAGAACATAACATAACCTCCTCCATTTTTCACAGTAGGGACAGTGTTCTTTTCTTGCTATGCTTCATTTTTGTGTCTGTGAACATAGAGCTGATGCGCCTTGCCAAAAAGTTCCAGTTTTGTCTCGTCTGTCCATAGGACATTCTCCCAGAAGCTTTGTGGCTTGTCAACATGCAGTTTGGCAAATTCCAGTCTGGCTTTTTTTATGATTTGTTTTCAACAGTGGTGTCCTCCTTGGTCGTCTCCCATTAAGTCCACTTTGGCTCAAACAACGATGAATGGTGCGATCTGACACTGATGTACCTTGATCTTGGAGTTCACCGTGAATGTGTTTAGAGGTTGTTCTGGGCTCTTTTGTTACCATTCGTATTATCTGTCTCCTCCTGCGGCCACGTCCAGGGAGGTTGGCTACAGTCCTGTGGGTCTTAAATTTCTGAATCATATGTGCAACTGTAGTCACAGGAACATCAAGCTGCTTGGAGATGGTCTTATACAGACGTGGACAAAATTGTTGGTACCCCTCTGTTAATGAAAGAAAAACCCACAATGGTCACAGAAATAACTTGAATCTGACAAAAGTGGTAATAAATAAAAATTCTATGTAAATTAACCAATAAAAATCAGACAGTGCTTTTGAATTGTGGTTCAACAGAATTGTTTTAAAAAACAAACTCATGAAACAGGCCTGGACAAAAATGATGGTACCCCTAGAAAAGATATATAGATAAATAATGTGACCATAGGGACATGTTCAACCAAGATGTGTCCTCTAATTAACATCACAGGTGTCTACAAACTTGTAATCAGTCAGTCGGCCTATTTAAAGGGTGACAAGTAGTCACTGTGCTGTTTGTTGACATGGTGTTTATCACACTAAACATGGACCAGAGGAAGCAAAGGAGAGTGTTGTCTCAATAGATTAGAAAGAAAATTATAGACAAGCATGTTAAAGGTAAAGGCTATAAGACCATCTCCAAGCAGCTTGATGTTCCTGTGACTACAGTTGCACATATTATTCAGAAATTTAAGATCCACGGGACTGTAGCCAACCTCTGTGGCTGTGGATCACCGCCAGGTTTAACGGGAAAGTCCCTCACCATTGCGGATCCACACGCAATTTTTGCGCGGCCCCTTTGACGACACCTTTGACGTCCCGGTCCGGCACTCACTTACTCCCACCCCCCTCCCCCTCCTCCTCCACAGCGGTCTTCCCGCACCTCCTGTTCCATAACGCATGAAGCGCACCGGCCCGTTCGCTCATGATCCATGGCCGTTCAACGTGCTGGAACCCGGAGCGGAGCACACTGTTTTTTTTCCACCCCTCCCCTGTCCCCCACGGACTGACATGCCCTCCGGCACTCCTTTACAGCAGGACAGTTCTACCGGAGCTGGAGTCCAAACGACGGGGGGGGGGGGGGGTGTCACAGCCCCTTCTGAGCGTTCTGGGGGGAGCCGTGTGGTGACCCAGCACAATGCAGACTGATACTATTTCACGCACAGCAGGGTTGGAGGAAACGGAACACAATTTGCATACATAGGACAATGCACAGACGGACAAAGAGCCAACCAATGTCATGCTAATCATGTGTGTTGACTGTTATGCTAATGTGCCATGCATTCACTCTTCCTGTATCACTGATAAAAGAGCTTGTGTGACATGCCTCGAAAACACAACACAGCACAGCACAGTAGACCACTGTAGCGCACAGCGCTACAAGTGCGTCTCATTTTGATGGAGGAAATAAAACTCTGCAACCTTCCAGCTCGTAATATCTCGCCTGATCTTACTCCTCCACAAGATGACCTTAAACTCATTTCCCTTTAATAAAGTCTGCCAAAAAAAAAAAAAATATTTAGGCATATGGGTGACATCAAACCATAAAGATCTTTACACAGCTATCAGCCTTTATTAGCTAATTTGAAGCAGGATTTGGAATGCTGAGACCCGCTAACCGTGTCTCTAGGTGGAAGAATAAATGTGATCAAAATGAATGTTCTGCTTAATTTTTTATACATTTTTTTTGTTTTGTTTTTTAACAACATCCTTTTTCTCCAAATTAAATAATCAGATATCAAGTTTTATCTGGACCAAAAATACACCCCAAATTAAAAGAAGTATACTACAGAGACCCTGCTCACTGGGTGGGATGGCACTCCCAAACTCCCTATACTACTATTGGGCGGTCAATATTAGGGCATTATTATACTGGATGAGTAGTGACATTGTAGGCTTCAAGTGGACAGGCTTAGAGGCAGCATCAGTTAGATGCACCTCCTTGCAAGCTTTATTACGCTCAGAGTTACCATATGCACAGCCTGTTTCTAATTTCTCCTCCAATCCAGTTGTATTACACTCAGTTAAGATCTGGAATCAATTTAGGAGATCCTTCTCTCTTAGAGGCCTGTCCCTGGCCGCTCCAATTTCAAAAAAATCACATGTTCACCCCGTCATTGATAGATGAGGCCTTTGACAAATGGTCTACAACAGGGATGCTTTCATTATCAGATCTCTTTATTGATGGCAGCTTTGCATCTTTCGAACAGTTAGTACAGAAATACAATATCCCCAAATATCACTTTTATAGGTATTTGCAGCTTCACAGCTTTGTCACCTCAAATCTAGATTTTTTTCCATCACATCCTCCCTCTTCTTTACTAGACTCTATTTTTAATTGTAAACCATCAAAAAAAAGTCTGTCAGCACAATTTAAAATTTAATTTTACACCTATAACTTGGCATCATTGGAGTCTCTCAAAAACAAAAGGGAGATCGATCTAAATGAACAAATATCAGAGGAAAATTGGTATAAAATACTGCAGGGAATTTCATCCTCATCAGTCTGTCTTCGACATGCTGTCATTCAGTTCAAAATAGTACACCGATTACACTGGTCTAAGGCTAGGCTCTCTAAGATAAAACCAAGTGTGGATCCCATTTGTGATTGTTGCAGGCGGGATCCAGCCACTGTGATACATATGTTTTGGACGTGTCTAAAATTACATACTTATTGGAGTACTATCTTTGAAACTTTCTCTAAGATCTGCAAATGGACAATAACTCCGTCACCACTTTTGGCCCTGTTTGGGGTGAACCAGACAGACACTCCCCTTCAAAAGTGAGAAATCAGTATGCTGGCTTTCTGCACTCTCCTGGCTAGGAGACTGATATTACTCAAATGAAAAGATCCGAAGCCACCAACATATGCTCACTGGATCAGAGAAGTTCTGTACCTTCTTAAATTAGAAAAAATAAGATATACTGTCAAGGGAACCATTGAGAAATTTTATGTCATTTGGGAACCCTTTCTAACCTTTGCTGAAGATGCTGAAGTCAACAGCATAACAATGTAAATTTTATTATTACGCTTTAATTTATTTGATTATTCTTTTTTCACATCTGTTATACATGTATTTGTCCACTTTATATTTATATATTTAGATAAGTGGGTAAATGCATTGTTTTAATGTCTGGCAGTCTGGGGAGGGGGTAATGTTTTTGTTTTCTTTTTGTTCATATTTTGTTTTTCTGTTGGAAAAAACAAATAAAATGACCATGATTAAAAAAAAATAAACATCTCATACCTGTCTGAATAAAGGCAACAGTAAACTAATCTTATAGGGCTGTGAGCAGGCTATTAAATTACCTGTAAAATGAGTATATTTGAGTTATACAAATAAGTGTTTATTTACCTTGCGGGAAAGCTGAATTCCCCCACATGCTGTGCCATCACCCCTGTGAGTGCAGTGTCACCCACAAGACTGGCAACTCTCTGCTCAAATAGACCAAGTTCAGCCTCTCCTCCTCCCCCTCCAGCTTTAGTCACGCTTTGGCGATGGGCAGCTGTCTTCCGCTTCACTTCCCCCTTGATGTCTGACCATTTCTTTTTGATTTCTACGGGTGTGCGTGGCTCAGAACCCACAGCATTGACAGCTGCACACAAATTGTCCCATTCACTCCTCTTGTGTTTGGCACTAATGCCAGAAGACAGCGTGGCAAACAAAATGTTTTTACATGCCTCGACCTCATTTAGAAGCATCTCCAACTCAGAGTTGTTGAAATTTCTCTTTTTTTTCCATGTGTAGCCATGATTTTTGATCATGGATACAGGAGAATCAAAGGTGCAGCGCTTGTTTATATCTATTTGCATACCTATTTCCATCTAATTGCATATTCAAATGGAGGCGTGTCAAGGAGGAGTCCGGTATTTCCTCACGTGCGTTCAATTTCAAGTCGATTGCAATGTACGAAGGAAATGTGCTTGAATTCCTGCGTACCGATGGTTTCATACATCTGGATTTTTTTCATTTTTTTTTTGCTTACAGCGTTTTCTTGATTTAAATGTACGTCATCTTTCAGTAGGAAATCCATGCATGTTTTTGTACATGAGGCCCCTGGTGAACACAACTCACAAGAAAGCATACAGAGCCTACCCCCTTCCCCACCTGGCTCTTTCTGATCACATCACCATCTTGTTAGTGAAGGCTGTCATACAACCCCAGAGTCACTTACTGCAAAACCATCACTGTTCGTGCCAATCAGAACCCTTGGATGACAGCAGAGGTCCACAGGCTCCTGAGGGCTCGGGACACAGCCTTCGGGGCCGACGACACTGCAGGACTAACAGCTAGGGTCAACCTGTCCCATGACATCAAGGAGGCAAAACATTACAGCAAGAAAATATCTGCCCACTTCAGCAACACCAGAGATGTGCATTCTCTCTGGCGTTGCATACAGACCCTCACCAACTACAAACCTCCACCTCAGACTTGTATGAGTGACACCACACTGCTCCACAACCTAAGTGACTTCTTTGGCCGCTATGAGGCACAAAACAGCACATCAGCACAGAAGACCACTCCTCCTCCAGACCATAAGCCTGGATTTGGCTAGCATGAAGAGGACCCTCTGCAGGATCAACCTATGCAAAGCAACTGGACCAGACAATATACCGGGTCGCGTTCTGAAGGATTGTTCAGAGGAGCTCAAGAATGTCCTGGCCGACATCTTAATCATCTCCCTGACTCAAACTGTTGTTCCCACATGGTTCAAAACTGCCACCATAATACCAGTCCCAAAGAAGCCTGTCCCACCCAGCTACAGTGATTACTGGCTCGTATCACTGACCCCCATCATAATGAAGTGGTTTGAGCGGCTGGTCATGCAAAACGTCAAGTCCATTCACCTTCCCTCCCATGACCCATCTCAGTTTGCATACAGGTCAAACAGATCCACAGAGGATGCCATTGCTACTGCTGCTTACCATCCAGCCCTCACCCACCTGGACTCAAAGAACTCCTACGTGCGAATGCTGTTGTTGGACTTCAGTTTAGCATTCAACACAATCATCCCCCAGCACCTAATACAAAAACTCAGACACTTGGGACTCAAAACCTCTCTCTGTAACTGGGTGCTGAACTTTCTCACAGAGGCCATAGAATATGCGGGTTGGCAGCAACACTTCCAGACAGTCACACTGAGCACAGAGGCCCCACAAGGGTGCATGCTCATCCCGCTGCTCTTCACCCTGCTGACCCACAACTGTTGTTACCAACCCGCTATTCTGCCGGCCGCCGAACCGTAGTTGAGCAGCCCCGGGTAGCGCTAGCCAAGTTTATGCTAGCGCGGCTCGTTAGTGGTAACAGCCAATACACAATCCAACAGACTTTTCAAGTGGGAAGAACGAGGCACTTTATTTAGAACTGCAGCAACTGTCCACACTTACTGCTCGTCCGGAGCACACTGGCTTTCTTACACTCTTCATATCATTACGTACAGCTCGTTATACCTCCATTGCTACTCCCGTCTCAGCCACAACAACGCCGCCATGGGCCCCCTTACGTCACTTCTCCTCCACACATACACACACACACACACACACACACACATACACACCGCAACCTGTCCAGGTTAAAGGAGAGCAGGCTTGGCCTGCAACACTACCCCCACTCTGGATGATGATCAATCTTTGACATCACTCCAGCACATGTCATTACATATCATGGCGAGAGAAATACAGACATCATACAACTGAACATCTCCAACAGTCCACAAATGAGTCCTCCACCTGTAAAAGGTGACTGAAGGCAAAAGGGAAAGAAATGTCCAAAGAATGTCTGTTAATGCCTACTGCATGTCCTCACACTAATGTAACACAAAAATCATTCATTCACATTGCGGTGACACCAAAATATGTGTGATAAAACCTTCGTTCTGTGCACAAGAGTTCGTAGGAGGAGAAGCAAACTTAGACATCTATAAACATCTTAAACCAAAGACTTCAGCTTACCCCTAGTGTTCTACATGCAAAAGTGCTAATATCATAAGATGCGGCCACAACGACTGAGATATCAAATACCAACTGTCACATACACATAGTGGTTAAAGCATCTTTAGTGTGCTCCAAAGTCTGTACAGCCCCTCAAACAGCCTGCTGCTGAGTGCAACTACAAAAATAGAACTCTTATTTCTTACAAAGTGAACACTTAGAAACGTAATCCCTCCCCCTTTTTTTTAAAACTGAAACTAGGGAGTTCCGGGTAGACTACCGTTACTCCCGATGAGATCAGGGCGCATTCTTGCCCTCACCTGGAACAATGATCTCACCACTAAATAACTAAGGCAAGTCTATTCAATTCTTAATGTTCAGTGTGCAACCCAGTCACCAAACCTGTCAGGAGCTCTGCGGGTCCTCTGTGGCCTCTGAAGTGGTGCGGCAACAGGAAGACGACATCGGTCGCGTCCCTCACTCGAATCCTTAGCTCCGGTCTCATCCAGCCGAGGGCAAGAAGAACTCTCAGAAAGATGGTCGCAGTCTGGTCGAATTGTCTGTGAAGAGTGGGGGTCCGGAAGGGCCCCTGCCGCAGCAGCCTCCATCTCTGGCGAGTTGTCCCACAGGTCCAGAGGGCCGATGTCTGCGTTGTCTGCACCGTCGTCCCACACTGGCGGAGGAACCTCCACCGCTGACCATTCTTTGGCGCCCTAGAACGCCCAGCTGTTGTCCAGAGGGGTTCTGGAGTAGTAAGGTTTGAGTTTGTCATGGTGCACCACCTTGACTTTAGCCCTTTGCCTTTTCTGGATACGGTAAACCATGTCGTCCAGCTGGCCCACGACGATATAGGGACCCTCGTAGGAGGGCAAAAACTTCCGTATTTTGTTTTTCACCCTCTTGGTGCCCTTGACCAAGTGCAATACTGCATCTCCAACCTTATAGTGGATTTGGTGAATGTTTTTATCATACTGCCATTTTGCACGCTCAGCAGCTCTCCCTAAGGTTTCTCGTGCCAGCTGGTGGGAAAGCTCCAGTCGTTCTCTGAGCTGCATCACATATAAGGGAAGTGAGCTGCTATGGGTGTAGTCGGGGGGCATACCAGCCACCAAGTCAACTGGTTCCGTGACCTCTCGACCATAAAGCATCATGTTGGGTGACAACCCTGTGGAACTGTGCTGTGGAACTGTGCATAAGGAATCATCACATCCCAATCCCAGTGACATCTCTCAGCAGTTGTAGCCAGGATCTTTTGCAGGGTGGCATTAAACCGCTCCACCTGGCCGTCAGACTGGTGGTGAAATGGGGTGGTACGGGTCTTTTCAATTCCCAGTAGGGCACACATTCCCTGAAACACAGCTGACTCAAAGTTTGTGCCCTGATCACTGTGGAGGGAGTGGGGCACTCCGTGCCTACACACCCACTCCGAGGAAATCTTTTCAGCTACTGTTGTCGCTTGCTCATCAGGAACTGGATAAGCTTCAACCCACTTGCCAAAATAGTCCTGAACAACCACTATATAGCGATTGTGCCGCTCAGTCTCGTTTAACGGACCCATGAGATCAACAGCAATCCGCTCCATGGGGCTGCCTACTTTTACAGAGCCCATGGCCGCCTGTGGAGTTTTCTTGGGGCGAGCCTTGGCTGCGCAGCTGGTGCAGGTGCGGCACCAAAGGGTGACATCAGTTTTCATATCGTACCAAAAGTACCGGGTCTTAAGACGAGAAAGGGTCTTCTCTGCACCAAAATTGCCTCCCACCGGCCCCTCATGCATCTGTGCCATTACAGATGTGCGATACGAGCTCGGCAGGAGAATCTGGGGGTAAAACACCTTTCCCTCTGTGCAGTAAAACTTTCTGAGTACAACCCCATCCCTCTGATAGTCGCTTCCACTGTGCCCAGTAGGCTTTGGTGGAGGGACTGCATGATGCCACATCAGCCCACGCAGGCCGTCCCTCCCTCTTCTCAAACCACATGCACAAAGGTGCTATGTCCATGTCAGTCATTTGTGCTCCTTTTAACTGCTCTTGGGTCCAACCCCTGAACAGCTCAGTCTGAGATGGCTCGCTCACCCTGGTGATATCTGGATGAGAGAGAGGATGGTCACCGCTATTGTTGGTAACATTGACTGCCCCCACTAGAGCTTGCTCAGGGGATGCTGCTAGCGGAGCATCTTCCAGGAAACTGTTGGCGAGGCTGCACTGCACCCCCTTGCTTTGACGCAGGCTGCCGCTAGAGTCCGGCTCGGGTACGGTGCAGGGACAGGAGCTTCTACACGGCCTCCTGGACAAAGCGTCGGCGTTTTGGTGGAACTTTCCCCCCCGGTGGATCACCTGGAAGTCATATTCGGCTAGTTTCTCCAACCAGTGAGCGAGTTGTCCCTCTGGCTGTCTCAGCTTGGTTAGCCAGCGCAGGCTGCTGTGATCGGTTCAGACAACAAAGGGCCTCCCGAGCAGGTATTGTCTAAAATGGGAGGTGAACTCCACCACTGCTAGGAGTTCTCGCCTAGTGGTACAGTAGTTTTGCTCCGTGGAGGAAAGTCTCCTGCTCCCGATGGCAGCACTCTCTCCTCACCTCCTTGCATTTGGGAAAGGACCGCTCCAATTCCCTAGTCACTAGCATCCGTGTCCAGGAAGAGGTCACCATCATCAAGAGGGTAGGCGAGCACAGGTGCTGACGTCAACCGGACTTTCAGTTCCTCAAATGCCTCCTGGCAGTCAGCTGTCCAATTAAAACGTGCATAGGCACGGGCTCTGGTCCTTCTTTCTCACCATCACAATTGGTGCAGCCCAACTGCTGTTACTGGGCTGAGCTACGCCCATCTCCAGGCTCTGCCGCACCTGCTGGTCAGCTGCAATCTGCTTATCCTTAGCCATTCTGCGGGGTGGCTGTTTAACAGGCGGCCCAGGTGTAGTTAGAATGTCGTGTTGCACAAGGCTGGTGTGGCCAAGGTCGGTGGGCCCCATGGAGAACACATCACTGTAGGACTGCAATAGGCCAGCCAGCCTACTATGGTCGTGCTCCGGTAGGTTGGTGCAGCTCTCTGTATACAAGGCCTGCAGGTGGGGGAGGCACAGGAGTAGTGGCCTGGTCAACACGCTCAGGGTCAGTCGAGACATCATGAGGCTGAAGCTCCGCCTCTCCCAGCACCACTGCTGACTGGAGCACTCCCGCCACCGCTCCCTTCTTCAAGGTGACAGGAGCTGCACCAGGGTTAAAAACTCTGATGGGGATATCGGTGGACTGTGGCGTTCGCACAACAACCCGCGCCACTAGGACTCGGTGTCTCTCGACAAAGCATTTGGTGGGGCTTAACAGCAGGTCTCCATCAACAGCAGGTTGGCGGCGTACAGTGCCAGGCACTATGTACTTGCAACCTGGCCTCAGCACGGTGCGACGAGCCACCCTGACAAGGTGCACCTCCGGCCCTGGGTCTGTATTGCAGCGGAGCACCTTTTCGCCAAAGAGGGTTATCTCTCCCCGGCCGTAGTCCAAACAAGCTCGTGCTTGTAGCAGAAAAGGGTGTCCCAAGATGACCTCAGTGTTCTCAGTGATGTCTGCCACAACAAAGTTCACACTGCAGACACAGCTCCCAATGTGCAGTGGGACGTCAACCTCCCCTAGAACTGGTAAACTATCTGGTCCGACGCCCTGCAGTGTTCTGGCAATGGATGGCTGTATGGGGGGATCTGGCTTGGGCAGGAATAGCATTATAGTGGTGGAGGGATAGTACACTCCGGCAGGCACCGGAGTCCAACAGAGCACGAATCTCCAGGCCGTGCATCGTCACCTGTACACATGACTCATCCTCCTGACCCTTAGTGCAGATGACCACTGTGCCAGGGCCCGTTGTTGCTGTCTGGACCGCACTTGTGGCACGTGGCTTCAGAGAACGGGGGGAGGGGCAGTTCTGCTGAATATGTCCAACGCTCGAGCAATTGTGGCAGACCAGCTCCCTGAAGCTCCTCTTCCCCGGTCCATTATCTCCCTTGGGCTGCCAACGCTGATGGAGCTTCGGCTCTCCCTCTGGTGCACTGACAGGCCTCACAGCTAATCCTGTTGGCTCCAACCCGGTGCTGTCCCGCACTGCGGCTGCTCTAGCTCTCCTCTCCCCTGTACTGAGCAAACCTGCCTGCATCAGTCGCGTAACAGTCTTTGCAGCCCTTTTTGTTGTCTCATACCTGTGAGCGATGTTGTAGGCGCTGGCCAGTGTGCGTGGCTTCTCCTCTAAGAGTCTTTGCACCACCTCTGCATCAGCTAGGGCGTTAGTAAAAGTCTCTACTCTGATAGCATCTTGCTCTCGCTCTGTACGGTCGGCATACACGATAGAAACCTTCTCATAGATGTCGTCCCTCAGAGAATGCAAGGTTTCACCGGGCTGCCTGACTCTTTGTCTCAGTTCAATCCCCACAGCTGCTGCGTGCTCGGAGCATGGCCCATAGGCAGCCTCTATCTCGTCCACGATCTGCTGATAGCTCCACCTGCCAGATCTTGGATTTTTATGGACGATTGCCCCCGCTGCTCCAGTCAAACTGAACCTGAGCTGCACCGCCATTGTTCTCTCTGACCAGCAGTTAGCTTGTGCACAGTTTTCAAAATGATAAAGGAAATCCTTCCATGCACCAGATCCGTCAAACAGACCTGGCTGCAGTGTAAGAATCCTCTCCTGTCGTCCACGAGGTTCAACGTCACTGTCATCTGCAGCACCGTCGTAGTGTACTAGATGTGATGAGCAGCTACGTGGTGTACAGCCAGCCTTCCTCTGGTTATACAGGTGGCAGCCACACGGTTGAGTTTTTGTATTCCATGGTGGTGACATAGGGCTCGGGGTGATGCAGTCGCAGCCCAGGGCCTGCATTTCCGGACTCCGTCCCACATGCTGGGGTCTGTGTGGGGTAAATGGTGACACTGTGCATGGTTGGAGTGGTGTCTGGATCAGGGCAGCTGGGGTGCTAGTCTCGCAGCTGTTATAGTTCATGTTCATGGAAGTGGCTGAGTTAACCAGCCCATCACCAACGGTGAAAACAGTGGCTGGGCCTATATCATTTCTGTTATTATGTGGTTGTAATGAGCCACTATAGACAGCTGTGCTTCTGGTGGTATAGTTCAGGTTAGATGAGGTCACAAACTCATCACATACTGCTGCATGCTGAGCTGGAGATGAAATAAAATGGTTGGTGGACAGCGAGGGTGGTGGAGCAGGCGGCTGTGCCACGTTTGGTTGAGGCAGCGTATTACTAGCCGCTATTTTGTGTGCAGCTAATGTTAGCTCCATGCTAGTGACAAAGGGATTTGTGCTACATCCGTCGTACACGCACATGCCGTCCTGTTGTTCAAAACAGTCTGTGGTAACTCCAAAATCCTCTGTTACATCATTCACAAAGGGGTTTTTACTCACATTTGAGGTTGTCACATCAGCATACCTCTGGCCCGCACTGGCGCCGCGGCAGCCGCACGCCGCCATTATCTCCGGCTCCGCCACTGCAGATTTACAATTTCGTTGCGGCATTAAACGTGCCTGTTGTGTCTCCCACTTAAAAAGTCTTTTGATCCCGGACGAGCCCCCAGTGTTACCAACCCGCTATTCTGCCGGCCGCCGAACCATAGTTGAGCAGCCCCGGGTAGCGCTAGCCAAGTTTATGCTAGCGCGGCTCGTTAGTGGTAACAGCCAATACACAATCCAACAGACTTTTCAAGTGGGAAGAACGAGGCACTTTATTTAGAACTGCAGCAACTGTCCACACTTACTGCTCGTCCAGAGCACACTGGCTTTCTTACACTCTTCATATCATTACGTACAGCTCGTTATACCTCCATTGCTACTCCCGTCTCAGCCACAACAACGCCGCCATGGGCCCCCTTACGTCACTTCTCCTCCACACATATACACACACACACACACACACACACACATACACACCGCAACCTGTCCAGGTTAAAGGAGAGCAGGCTTGGCCTGCAACACTGTGTACCAGCCTACAACCCCAACCACATCATCAAGTTTGCGGCTGACACAACAGTGGTGGGCCTCATTACCAACGAGGAGGCCAAGTACAGAAACGAGGTGAGCCAACTAGTCCAGTGGTGTAAAGACAATAATCTCTTCCTGAACGTGGGAAAAACCAAGAAGATTGTGGTCTACTTCAGGAGGGGACACACACAGCACCTCCCTCTGATCATCGATGGTGCAGCTGTGGAGAGGGTGCGCAACACCAATTCCTGAGGGTGCACACCTCTGAGGACCTCTCCTGGTCCACACCACATCACTGACCAAGAAGGCTCAAACTTGCCTCCATTTCCTCCGCAAACTGATAAGCGCATGAGTCCCACCCCCCATCATGTGCTCATTCTACCAGGGCACCATTGAGCACATCCTCACCAGCTGCAATTTGCACTACCTCCTGCCGGAAGGCACTACAATGCATAAAGCAGCCAGCAAGATCATCGGTGCCCCTCTTACACCCCCCCAGACATCTACCTCACCCGCCTCACTCGCAGAGCCATCAACATTGCAGGCGACACCTCATACCCCTCACACTCCCTCTTCAGCTCCCTGCCCTCAGGGAAAAGGTACCGGAGCCTCTGGGCCCATTCCACAAGACTACTAAACAGTTTTGTTCATCAGGCCATCAGGACCCTGTACTCTGTCCACTTCCCTCCCCCGAACTGTAGCGCACTCACCCGCACAATAGCTACCTCAACTGTAAGACTGGCACACCAACAGTAATACATCTGCTGCTGTATGTTTCTGCACTTTTCTGCAACCATTTGCACAAATGCCATATCTGCTGCTGTTATTGCAATACTGATCATGTGCAGTCCTAGGTATCTGTCACTGTCTGCACCTACACTACTGCATTGAACTTGCAACTACTTGTATTACAGCTCGACTTTTCTCTATATAGGATTGCTGGGTTTCATCATCATTTATCGTTTATCTTTATTTGCACGATGGGAGGTCTGGGTCTGTCTTTTGTTGCCATTTGCACTACAGGCAGCATTACTGTACATACAGTGGTGTGAAAAAGTGATTGCCCCCTTCCCGATTTCTCATTTTTTTGTTCATTTGTCACACTTAAATATTTCAGATCATCAAACAAATTTAAATGTTAGACTGCAATAACTGGCAATGAGTCTTTTACAGCACTGTAGAGGAACTTTGGCCCACTCATCTTTGCAGAATTGTTGTAATTCAGCCACATTGGAGGGCTTTAAAGCATGAACTGCCTTTTTAAGGTCATGCCACAGAATCCTAATTAGATTCAGGTCAGGACTTTGACTAGGCCACTCCAAAGTCTTCATTTTGTTTTTCTTAAGCCATTCAGAGGTGGACTTGCTGGTGTGTTTTGGATTATTGTCCTGTTGCAGAACCCAAGTGCGCTTCAGCTTGAGGTCACGAACAGATGGCTGGACATTCTCCTTCAGGATTTTTGGTAGACGGCAGAATCCATGGTCCCATTTACCACAGCAAGTCTTCCAGGTCCTGAAACAGCAAAACAGCCCCAGACCATCACACTACCACCACCATCTTTTACTGTTGGTATGATGTTCCTTTTCTGAAATGATGCTACTTTTACGCCAGATGTAATGGGACACACACCTTCCAACAGGTTCAGCTTTTGCCTCATCAGTCCACAGAGTATCTTCCCAAAAGTCTTGGGGATCATCAATTTTCTGGCAAAACTGAGACAAGCCTTTATGTTCTTTTTGCTCAGCAAAGCATCATGGTAATTTTGGTTGGCCAGCCACTCCTGGGAATGTTCACCACTGTTCCATGTTTTCACCATTTGTGGATAATGGCTCTCACTTTGGTTAGGTGGAGTCCCAAAGCTTTAGAAATGGCTTTATAACCTTTTCCAGACTGATAGATCTCACCTACTTTGTTTCTCATTTGTTCCTGAATTTCTTTGGATCACAGCATGATGTCTAGCTTTTGAGGATCTTTTGGTCTACTTCACTTTGTCAGGCAAGTCCTATTTAAGTGATTTCTTGATTGAGAGCAAGTGTGGCAGTAATCAGGCCTGGGTGTGGCTAGAGAAATTGAACTCAGCTTTCCAAAGATGTGATAAACCACAGTTAATTTATGTTTTAATGGGGATGGGGGGGGCAATCACTTTTTCACACAGGGCCATGTAGGTTTGGATTTTTTTTTTACCTTTAATAATAAACACCTTCATTTAAAGCCTGCATTGTGAGTTTACTTGTGTTATCTTTGTCTCATATTTAAATTTGTTTGATCTGAAACATTTAAGTGTGACAAATACACACACAAAAAAACGAGAAATCAGGAAGTGGGCAAACACTTTTTCAGACCACTGTATGTTTGGTAAATGACTGAAATTATTTTACTTCTACTTTAATCATTTAGCCATACTCCTCCTCTTGGCCCCTCAGGTCCTCTGCCCAGCTTTTATTAGAGGTACCTCGGACTTCTTTCAAAACACGTGATCGAGTTTTTCATGCTGTCGCACCAAAGTTGTGCAACTCTGTACCCCCGTCAGTCCGTTTGACTGACTCTGAGGTTATTTTTAGGAAGCAAATTAAGAAACTGTTGTTTAGACAGGCCTTTAGGTAGGAGAAGGGGGGTTATTTATTGGTTTTATTTTATATATTTGTTGTAATCTATTGTTAACTTGTGTTTTATTTTATCACTGTAAATTTTCTGTGTTCAATTTTATGTAAAGCACTTTGCGACTTTTGTCTGTGAAAAGTGCTGTACAAATAAAATTATTATAGAATAGCAAAATAAAGAGATAAATTAACCTTGTCCTTTTATCAATGACTGCACTCTTCCTCCACACTAGGACACATGCTGACTTTTTTTGCCTAAAAAATCCTGATATGGGCAGAGATCTTAACCCCCCCCAATGTTTAACCCAAAGTTACACCCTTGTCGCCACCTCTATCTCAATTATCGCTGGCTATTGCATAGACTGGTATCGTGCACAAGATTTGGCTGAGGCGGATTGATCTTTTTGCTTGTTGATTTGCTCACAATGTAAACGTGCATACGGTAACAGTACACAATGCATAATGCACCGTACTACTTTGCTGCTACTCTGGCTGCGCTTAGCACATACACATGCAGCACATGCATACATGGCCTCTGCAAGTACTAGTACATGTGCATGTACAGTGTAGTACTGTTCATGTTCTAGTCCATGTACATAGTGGATTAATCTTTTCGCTTGTTGATTCACTATACATGTACAGACTAGTGAGTTTTGGCAGTACATGCACTAGTACATGTATCTATGCAAACATGCTTGTGGTACAGTACACGGTGCATAATGCGAAAACACCATGCACTACTTTGCTGCTGTGCAGGGACGCCTCCAGAAATTTTTCACAGGGGGGCCACTGAAAATCTTGGGGTGGTACATCAAAATCAATTTAAAATGTACTCACGCTGTGTGCCCATTCATACCACAGTGGCCACCCCTGGTCCCTGCCACTGGACAGTCTAATATTTTACCCAAGTGGTAAAAGGGGGGGCGTCCTTGCCACTACTCCGTCTGCACTTAGCGCATGCATACATGACCTCTGCAAGTAGTACCGTGTTGTGCAGTACACGTCTGATTTTGACCTCTCTTGCACGGCTTGTTGCAACACAGCTCATCGAGAATAAAAGCCATATGTTGACGAGTCAATTATGTCTTCCAAATCATGAATCGTTCAGTTTGGATTCACCGATCGTGAGGAATATGGGGAAAAAGGAAGAAGGAAACTCAGGGTGAAATGCAAATTTTGCAAAGCACTTTGAAGTTGGCCTCTGAAATAATGTGGTGACTCGGACTTGGAATGGGATGACTCGGACTCAGTCTTGGCCTTGGAATGTGGTGACTCAACTACAACACTGCTAACTACAACCTAAAATAAAGTGAAAGGTTAACTCAAAACAAAATAAATGTCAATCCCATGGCACAAAGTTTAATAAAAAGATAAGAAAATCAAATAAAGTTAAACCTTCTAGAGAAAATAAAGCAACTGACAAGAAGTGTAACTCACCGTAATAGTCATTTGATGCCACACGGTGACAGACTATCAACATGGTGATAAGACCAAAACAAAGTTTGTAACTGCAAATACAGTACCTGATCCTTCAACAAAAAGAAATTCCAAAGAAAAGAGAACCATGAAAACACATGACAGTATTTATCAGTCCCTCCAGGATTTCGTGGGATTTTTTTATGATTGTTGCAGGCCAAAAAGTCTGAATTCGCGGGAGCTTTTTTAAAAAGTTGCGATAAAAGCTGTGATGTTTTTAGAGTGTTTTCTGCATTAAAAGTTGTGGGAAGGATTCCAGATGTTAAAGCAGATGCTTTTTTCCAGTTTACTGCAGTGATATTGTATATAACAATACAAGAAAATCACAGGATTGTCAAAAATTTCCTATTATAGTGATTTGTAAATTAAGCAGAAACTTCTGTTATACAGAAAAACTCTTCTGTGCAACAGCAAATACAAATATTAACACAATATCCATTACAACAGCTAAATTGCATTGAACGTATGTTAAAGAGTATAGATTTGTAAATTATTGGCAGCACCTTCATTTGAAAACTCCCTACGATCCCCAACCACTCGGTACCGAGCGGAGAGGGAAAAATAATTTATTCTGTTGCTCTGTATTGGCAATTGGAGTCTGTTTTTCTGAAAAAAAAAAATAATACAGAGAATATTCTCTCTCTTTCCACACCTACCTGTCTGTCTGCTGCATGTTAATCTTGACACACACACATCTTTCATTTCCAGCGGAACGGCAAGGGAGGGATGGGTGGATGTGTTTGTCCGTCCAGAGTCCACACCAGAGATTGAGTTTTAAAGCTCACTGAGCAGATGTAGTAATGATTTTACCTCTAAAGATTTATAAATGATCTGGTTGTAGTGCAGTGTACTCTCCTCACGCATGCTCCCACGATGGGGTGCTTTTAGGGCAGGCACATGTTTTTCAACACAAACCCAGCGCTTCGCACACGCAGTCAGGACGGAGACATGGCAAGGTGTCCATGGGCAGGCTGGAAGAGATGGAGGAAGGGACGGTGCTGAAAACCTCGTGGGTGTTTTTTGAAATCACACACTCTGTTTGAGGATGTGTTACGTTACTCACTGTAAACTATAAACTCACTACTCACTGTAAACATGGAAGTGAATGTGGTGCAGCGATGCATTTGATTGGTTAGACTGAGCGTTTCAGTGTCAGTTAGGGACAAATTTGATTGGTGAAATTGGTGGAAGTTGACGAGGATTGTCATGTACTGAGCTGGGGATCCTCCCAAGTTCGGTTTCATGGCTGTTTTCTGTTCCTCAGTTTTCTGTGCTTTATGTTACCTTTTGAGTTCCATATTGTGTTTCATTGTCTAGTCATGTTGTGTTGTATTTTTGGTGCTTATTATTTGCTCTTTGCCCTTTGATGTGCAGTAGCGCAGTGGTTAGCACTGCGGCAGCACAGCAACTCACCCTTGGCCATGGGATCCCTGGTTCGATCCCAGCCCCTGACCAACAGTGATCTGTGTGGAGTTTGCATGTTCTCCCTGCGTCTGCGTGGGTTTACTCCGGGAGTTCTCCGGTTTCCTCCCACAGGCCAAAAATATGCAGGTTAGGTCAATTGGAGACTCTAAAGTGGCCCTAGGTGTGAATGTGTGTGTGAATGGTAAAGGGATAGCGCCGTAACATGGCTGCTTCATCCATCCAGGTGGATGCCCTCAATTTCCCCTCTGGGGATCAATAAAGTATACAAAATCAAAAAAAAAAAATTGTGAGTTATTTGTAATTATTCCTTAGTCTGTGTTTGGTTTTGTTTTTATTTATTTTGGTATCTTGCGGCCACGCCTCCCTCTCCTTTTCTACTACTGACAGGTGATTCCAATCTGTCATTGTCCGCTTCTTTCCCTGCTCAGGTCCACACACCCACTCTCACGCACACACACACACATGCACTCACACCTGCACTCACTCAGCTCACACACACCGGCAATCACTCTACTTATCATGTCTTGGTTTATTTAAGCTCTGTCTGCCCAGTCATGTTTGCCAGATTATTGTTTTGTTACCTGCTCTGTCCTCTAGTGTTGTTTTTCTGGAATTATCACCACAGACCGCTCTGTTCCCAGCTCGGTGAGTACGGTTTTGTTTCCCCCACTTCCAATCATGTATGGAGCGCTTGGGTTATCTCTTTTGCCTTTCCCTCCTGGCAGTCACATCTGCAGTGCCCTGGACATTCTCTCTATGTACTCACCTGGAGCTGAGGGGCGTTTGGCACGTAATCCCAGTAATTCCTCATAATTCATGATCGCCTGTTTTTTTGTTTGGACTGTTATATCACATTTTGTTCAATAAATGCACACAACATCCTCCTGCATTTGGGTTTCAGTCTCTCCTGCCTCAAACAGGCAGGAAATCATGACAGAATAATCCAGCCACAAATAGAAACCAAGCGGAGGTGTTGTGTGTGTGTTTTTCACCTTTTGTGTTTCCACCAGTTTTTCTGAGCAGCACAACATGGATTTTTCTGTTTTTGGACTAATCCTGGAGGTGTGCGCAGTGGCCGAGCGTTCGGTGGACTTCGCTTCCAGGGCTCGTGCCACCCACCCTCCGGAAATTAATTTTTGTTTATTGGACATCACTGTCGGGGAGATCCAGACGTGCCCCAGCCTATGGAAATACCCAGGGCTGACGCCGCTGCTCACCCAAATCTGCGAGTTACGACAGCGTTTCGAGAAAGTGACAAGAGGGTCCTTCGCAGCACAACCACGGCGATCTAAAAGGTGCTTCCAGAGGTTGAGAACCCACAATCCACTTCCCGAGCCGGTGTCCTCTTCTCCCTGCCAGATGTCCCGTCCTACTCCTGGGGAGACGAAGTGTGACACTGAGACAGCAGCTGACGTCATCACCTGTCAGGAATTCAGGCAAGTCCTTCTCTGCTCTCTTGCTCTCTCTCATGAGGTGGTTAGCCTGATTCCTGCGGAGGAGCTCAAGATTTTATAATCCCCTGGGGCTCCCCAATCAGCTGCTGTCCCCACTCCTCAACTTTCTTTCTCTGTCTCCCCTGAATCTCCGCTGGTCCAGGGAGGCAGTAGCCGGACACTGAAGGAGCCAGAGGTTGTTGATGAGCCTACACCACAGTGAGTGAGTCATCCTGCGTCGGAGTGGTTAAAGAAGCCCTTCACCTCATCGCCGGCCGTTTCCATGGCATCATGTCCAACGACTTATGTGGCAAAGCCTTCCCCTGAGTCAGCTGTCACGCCAGTCTGCACCCTCTCCGCTTGTACCACAGCCCCCATCACTGAGACGTTCCCTTCCGTCGCCGAGAGGATCTCCAGGGTATCCCGGACATGCCTACTCCCGCGTCGCCCATGCCGGTTCCTCCACCATCTATTGAGGGGCCCTGAGTAGCCGTAGACGCGGAGGAAGATGACAACTTCCCACCTGCAGCAGCCAACATCCAGGCCTGGGAGGTCAGGCAAGTATTTTTTTATTCTATTTCCTCTAGTAATGATCAACCTTGTCTGTCTCCCGGGAGAGAGTCTCAGGCTAGGCAGTCTCCTGAGCGCTCTCCCCCTGCTGCTACTGTAATAAAGTCACGTACTCTCTCTGTGTCTCCATTGCCTGCTCTTAAGTTCCCGCTGGTCCTGAACTCAGCCACCGGATGATGGGGGAACCCACCGAGCTGGAGGACTCTATGCAAGCCCCGTTGAGTCTCGATGGACAGGGGTAGGGTGCTGAGATCAACCCGAAGCCTGCGCCAACGGAGGAGCATCCCCTGGCTTCGGTCTTCGGGGGTCCGGCACAACTAGGGACTACGCCTCCAGAATCCATGCCGGGAGAATCACCTGCGTGGGAGCCCTCACTGGAGGCGACCAGGACTCCCCAGACCATCATGTCTGCTGCGGAGGCCACTGCAGCAGAGTCAGCTTCAGAGCTGGATCTCCACCAGGCCGGGCTCGAGATGTCACCACCTACTGGATCGTCGGAGTCCTGGACTGTGGTAGAGCTCGAGCTCAGGCGAGTGCTCTCTGTTGTTTTTCTCTTATCTGTGTTGGAGCAAACTTGCCTGGCTCTTGGTGAGGAGAGTAAGGTGCAACCGCCCGCTGCGCCTGAGCTTGCCTTGCCGGGCTCCACTGCTGCCAGCGACCATGACCCCTCTCTTTTCTGTGTTTCCTCTGAGCTTTCTCCCAGGGTTGCTGGAGAGGAGTCAGCACCGCCGGAAGTCTTCGAGGATCCGGGTCTACTGCCTGAGGTTCCAGGTGCCTCCACCGTCGGCTGCTCTATTGAGGGTGCTGGAGATCTCCAGCCTTGGACCGCCATGGGGGTGGCCTTGGCCCGGTCGGGGCCCATCGTGGGTGCAGCCTTGGCCCAGTTGGGGCCCGCCATGGGTGCAGCTGAGCTCCAACCTTAAGCAACCGCAGGTGCAGCGTTGTCCCAGGCCGGGACCACCGCAGGTGTGGCCGAATCCCAGGCTGGGACCACCACAGGTGTGGCCAAGCTCCAGTCCAGGGTCCGTGCTGGTGCTAAGTCTCAAACTGGGAACATCATGGGTGCAGCCATGTCCCAAGCCGGGACCACCATGGGTGCAGCTGACTCCCAGGCCGGGACCACCGCGGGTGCGGCTGAGCTCCAGTCCGGGGTCCATGCTGTTGCTGCTAAGTCTCAAGCTAGGACCACCGTGGGTGCTGCCATGTCCTGGACCGGGACCATCGTTGGTGCAGCTAGCCCCAGTTCCTTACCACTGTGGGTGTAGTGGTTTCCTCCCTGTCACTTTCTAATGTCGGGGCTCCCTCTCCTCGGCTCCCCTCTTCAGTTTTGGGTCTCCCTGTGGGGGAGCCACTGCCCAGCCCACCTCGTCCGAGCTGGTGGTTGAAGAATCCATGCCGGCTGCCTGATGTATTGTGCCGTTGGGTTGGGTGGTCAAATTTCCCTGGCAGGCCAGGCGACTTGTTCCTCTGGACTGTTCGGCTGGCCTGGGATGCTGGCAGGCCACCTGATCGGCCTCTTTCTTCGGCCCATGGGGCCTGGGACTGTGGGTGGCCTCCCGAGCCTCTTGGCTCTAGGACTGGGGGGGGGGGGGGGGTAATTTTGTGTTTTCCTGGTTTGGGTCCTGAGCAGGGGTTGTTTTGTTTTTTTTGTTGTTGTTCCCTCCGAGCCTGATTCCACCCCTTGAGAGGGAGACTCTGTCATGTACCAAGCTGGGGATCCTCCCGAGCTCGGTTTTATGCCTGTTTTCTGTCCCTCATGTATCTGTCTGTGCTTTATGTTACCTTTTGAGTTCCATATTGTGTTTCACTGTCTAGTTATGTTCTGTTGTATTTTTGGTGCTTATTATTTGTTCTTTGCCCTTTGATTATTTTGTGAGTTATTTGTAATTATTCCTTAGTGTGTGTTTGGTTTTGTGTTTATTTATTTTGGTATCTTGCAGCCACGCCTCCCTCTCCTGTCCACCACTGACAGGTGATTCCAATCTGTCATTGTCTGCTTCTCTCCTTGCTCAGGGTCCACACACCTGCTCTCACATACCCACATGTACACATGCACACACACACGCACTCACACCTGCACTCACTCAGCTTACACACATCTACTCACACCGGCAATCACTCTACTCATCATGTCTTGGTTTATTTAAGCTCTGTCTGCCCAGTCATGTTTGGCGGATCAAATCATGACAGAATTGGCCAAAATTGTGGCAAAGTTGTGGTGATTAGACAAAGTTGCAAGGTCGTGCAATAGTTGCGCTGATTGGCTGATTTTGCGTGAAATGGTGTGATCGCAACATTGCGAAATCCTGGAGGGACTGACATATACCTGTTCCAAAGAGATAGCTTGGATACATTATATTTACATTATGCGAATACACAACATTGGTCATATTAGTGTTAAAATCCCCACAATATTAGAAAGGAGATACTTACAGTATGACTACATGTGTGGATATTTTTTTAAGCTTTGATAGAAAGGGTGAAAATTTTAAGTTGATCTTTCTTTTTTTGAGGATGAAATAGAGTGTGTCCAGAAAGTATTCACAGTGCTTCACTTTCTCCACATTTTGTTATGTTACAGCCTTATTTCAAAATCAATTAAATTGATTTTTTTCCTCAAAATTCTACACACAATACCCCATAATGACAATATGAAAAGTTTTTGGGCGAGTTTTGCAAATTTATTAAAAATAAAAAACTAAGAAATCACATGTACATCAGTATTCACAGCCTTTGCCATGAAGCTCAGAGATGAGCTCAGGTGCATCCTGTTTCCATTGATCATCCTTGAGATGTTTCTACAGCTTCATTGGAAACCACCTGTGGTAAATTCAGTTGATTAGACATGATATGGAAAGGCACACACCTGTCTATATAAGGTCCCATAGTTGACAGTGCATGTCAGAGCACAAACCAAGCATGAAGTCAAAGGAATTGTCTGTAGACCTCCGAGACAGGATTGAAAAATTTCTTCTGCTTTGAACATCCCAAAGAGCACAGTGGCCTCCATCATCCCTAAATGGAAGAAGGTCTGAACCACCAGGACGTTTCCTAAAGCTGGCTGGCCGTCTAAACTGAGCGATCGGGGCAGAAGGGCCTTAGTCAGGGAGGTGACCAAGAACCCGATGGTCACTCTGTCAGAGCTCCAGCATTCCTCTGCTGAGAGAGGAGACCCTTCAAGAAGGACAATCATCTCTGCAGCAATCCACCAATCAGGCCTGTATGGTAGAGTGGCCAGATGGAAGCCACTCCTTAGTAAAAGGCACATCACAGCCCACCTGGAGTTTGGCAAAAGGCACCTGAAGGACTCTCAGACTGTGAGAAATAAAATTCTCTGGTCTGATGAAACAAAGATTGATCTCTTTGGTGTGAATGCCAGGCGTCATGCTTGGAAGAAACCAGGCACCGTTCATCACCATGCCAATACCATCCCCATGCCAATACCATCCCCACAGTGAAGCACGGTGGTGGCAGCATCATGCTGTGGGGGATGTTTTTCAGCGGCAGGAATTGGGAGACTAGTCAGGATAGAGGGAAAGATGAATGCAGCAATATACCGAGAGATCCTGGATGAAAACCTGCTCCAGAGTGCTCTTGACCTCAGACTGGGGTGATGGTTCATCTTTCAGCAGGACACTGACCCTAAATACACAGCCAAGATATCAAAGGAGTGGCTTCAGTACAACTCTGAATGTCCTTGAGTAGCCCAGCCAGAACCCAGACTTGAATTCAATTGAACATCTCTGGAGAGATCTGAAGATGGCTGTGCACAGACACTTCCCATCCCACCTGATGGAGCTTGAGAGGTTCCGCAAAGAGGAATGGGGGAAACTGCCCAAAGATAGGTGTGCCAAGCTTGTGGCATCATATTCAAAAAGACTTGAGGCTGTAATTGCTGCCAAAGGTGCATCATCAAAGTATTGAGCAAAGGCTTGAATATTTATGTACATGTGATTTTTCATTTTTTTTTTTATTTTTAATAAATTTGCAAAAATCTCAAAAACTTTTTTTCACATTATCATTTTGGGGTATTGTGTGTAGAATTTTGAGGAAAAAAATGAATTTAATCCATTTTGAAACAAGGCTGTAACATAAAATGTGGAACAAATGAAGTGCTGTGAAGACTTTCCAGACGCACTGTAGTCCCAGTCCATCCAAAGGGGAACATGATTTACACAATCCAGCCAATAGCTCTTCTCAGGCAGTTGTAAAGACAAATCAGAGGATACAAAGTACCTGCTAAAGTCACTAGTGTACATGATTTAACAGCATTCTCTTTGAAGGTTACTTCATTTCTGTCTAAAGTAGTCGGGTAAAATACAAAAAAATTGAATGGCAGCCCCCAGCTCCAACAACCAAAGATCCTCACAGAACTGAAAGTTTAAATAGGATGAACACAGCGACAGAGCCAGAGATGCATTTTGTGAGATAAGAATGTCACGCTTTGGCCAAATAAACTGGATTATGATTAACAAAAGGGTGGATGTTCATTACCCGAATCTACAACTGAGAATATCTGAGCTCAATTGGCCAACAGGACTGCAGTGTAAATGAAAGAATGTCTTCTTTTTTCCCCCCACTTCACTGTGGGCTGCATCATTAGCATGGCTGGGAAAAGAACACATTTGACTTCTCACGCTGCATGGCACCAAAACACAACAGCGGGACACCGAATACTGCTGGAAAACCCAGGGAAACCTATCAATATCATAGACATGCTAAACTCCTGAACTCTACAATTATGTAACAATAACTTTTGTCTACAACGTCCGTGCAAAAATTACTATTACACAAAAAAGTACCGGGAGGGGAAAGGAGCACAAGAGAGGAGAAATGCTGGAGGGAATCTGAGGGAGCACAAACAAATAAGGCATGGGAGACAAGAGAATTGGGTGGAAGAAAGAGAGTGAACAGAAACAAATAAATTGTTGTGTTACAGCTGCTGAAAGGGCTAATGCTAATTTATGGATCATTTTCGGTGTGCGTTGCACTCGCTTGCTAACGAAAAGGCTTCACTGTGACAGGTGGCATCTGTGAACACAAGCGACGCGCCAATTTTCCTGATCACTGCACAGCAACACACAACAAACAGGAACACTCACACACAGGCACTCTCCTCGGAGACAGACATCAAAGGGTCTAACCCACCAAGGGAATAAACAGAAAGCAGTTTGCATCACAAGCCAGGGGATTTCAAACTGTTCAACTCTGAAGGTAACTTGGGGATTATTTATGGTTTGTGTCTGTCTTCTCTGTTTCTTGTGCCTTTCTTTTATCGCTTGCCACTTTCTTTTCCTGATTTAATCTTCTATTCTTTTTTTGCTCCAGATCCCTCATCTTAACACTGACAATAGCCACGGTTACATGTGCAAAATTTCTTCAATCTGATTACAATTCAGAACAGAACTTTACTCTTTACATGGATCCTGAAAAAGTTGATCTGATTAGGACGTGCGTTTCCATGTGTCACACTTTTGAACGGACTAAATCATTTTGACATGTGCACAATTATCCGACATTCTGGAAATAGTAGAAGAAGAAGCAACTTCCGATGTAAACAAACCCCACTTTATGTCTTTCTCTTTTTGAAATGGACCTGTATTGTGTTATTCAGACTGAACTTTTGCTTCTGATGGTCTCCATAATGAAGCTACAAGTACATACTTCTGCATATAATGAGCAGAGGGACACAGCAGGATGATGCAGACCGGTTTTGTTTTACTCCCGCTATGTCTTCTGCTAACTGCTGTAAAGGTGGAAATACGTCATGTCGACGTGTAGCTGACATACAGACATGCGCAGTAAACATATTTTCTACCCAACCTTCGGAATAAGTGTTTATATGCACGCCAATCGGATTAACAATCGGCATAGCCCACCCGTCTCAATCGAAAGGAAATTTTGATCTGAATGAGCGTGATCGGGTCAGAATATTCAGATTGGCTTGTTTACATGAAGCATTTTTATGCCGATCAAGCTTTTAATCTGGTTACTTGTGTCAATGTAAACATGGCTAGTGTAGCATCATCTGGCTTTGGCTCATCATTAAAATTATTCTTCATCTTAAAGACATTGTTTCATCCAGGAAAAGTCTGGCCAAAGAATTACTTATCCTCCCAGGACCACAGCTGAACCAACATTCCATTGTTAAGCAAACCTAAGGAATGCTTTCAACGGATTAACTTGCATCACAAATAAACTGGAAACTTCCCCAAATAAGACAGCTTTATTGGTTATCAGTTATCTGACATTTACCAGGCATCTCATAAATTTTAAATGCACTTCATAAGGCCCTAGGCATATCCACAGCTCAACATTGCCACCCTCTGGCAACCCAGGGACATGTTGGATTTAACCAACTGAATTTTATTCCCTGACATTGACTACCTTTTTTCAAAATTCTCACTGTTCAGATTATTCTTTTTTCTAGGAGACAATGGAAAAGCAAATGGACTCTGACATTCGGTGTGGACAATCATTTGGGTTTGAAATGCTTATTAATCCTTGATTTTGAATATGTGCATGTTAAAATGTTTAAATGAATGTTACTCTTGCATGTTAATTTAAAAGCACTAGTTATAAAGTGATGCGGACGTTGTACCGGTCTGTTGTGGTTAAGAGGGAGCTGAGTTCTAAGGCAAAGCTGTCGAATTACTAGTCAATCTATGTTCCTACTGTCACCTATGATCATGAGCTTTGGGTAATGACCGAAAGAACGAGATCGCGGATACAAGCGGCTGAAATGAGCTTTCTCTGTAGGATTGCTGGACTCACCCTCAGAGATAGGCTGAGGATCTCAGTCATCCGGGAGAGGCTCAGAGTAGAACCGCTGCTCCCCCACATTGAAAGGAGTCAGTTGAGGTGGTATGGGCATCTGATCAGGATGCCTCCTGGATGCCTCCCACTTGAGGTGTTTTGGGCACATCCCACTGGGAGGAGACCCCGGGGCAGACCCAGGACTCTGTGGAGAGACTATGTCTCCCAGCTGGTCTGGGAACACCTTGGTATCCCCTCTGAAGAGCTGGAGCAGGTGGCTGGGGAGAGGGAAGTCTGGACTTCTCTGCTTGAACTGCTGCCTCCACGACCCGGACCTCCGGAAAAGCAGTAGAAGATGGATGGATGGATGGATAGTTATAAAGTTGCATGCCCACTGAAGTAGTCATGAATCACTGAAGTAGATTACATTTTATACATAAGTATATTGATGAATTTTCAGTATTAATATGTGTGTATCAGACTGCCAAAACGTTCCTTAAGTCATGGCTGGTATCCGCCAGTCTCTGCTTAGCAACAGCTCTCTCAATATTATTGGTTGTCACAAAGGACTGTTTATTCATTGGACTAAAGTTCATAAACCACCCCCACGAAGGAAGACTATCAGCTTGGGTTTCTGTCAATCCCCGGAAGCCTGCGACAGTTGTCTTGTTATTAGAGGAGAGATGCCCTTGTTCAGTGCAGATTCGTGTGATCCTCCATTGTCGTGTTTGTGTATTTTAATGTTTTTCTTTAAACGTCTGGGAATAAATTACTTTCTTTCCTGAACTCAAACTTGTTAAATGAAGTCAAACTTCATACTTCACAGATGTTCCTGTTTTTCTAACTTTTTATCCTGTTAAACTTTAAACTCATCGTGGGTCTTTCAAAGGACTGACCATTCATTATCACACTGGAAGCTCTTTCAGCCTACTCCACGACGTCAGAGTAACTTAGATTTTTGTGGCTTGAATTTATTTTTATCTTATCCCTCTAATTCTTATTATCCGGATCCAAATTTTAAATTTTTTCTGAATTTATTTGGACTCTGGAGAATCCAACCAACGACCAACCGCTGTGTGTGTAGACCTGGAGTAAATCTCAGGTCCCGATACACCGCCTCTTAAATGAAATTAAATAATCTTTATACCTGATCAAAATTATAAATTAAATATTGCTACACTAGTGATATGCATTGGAAAAGGTCAAACATATCCCATACTTGTTTAATGGAAGGTAAAACATTCCTAAATTCCATACACATGCCTGGATTTTCAACCATATTATAACCACCAGCAAAAAATATGTAATCACAATTTTTACCAGAAGTTCATTCTAGTGTTTAATTTTTTAAACAAATAAAATAATCACAGACATGTCACAAAGCTATTTTTATCCAAAATGCCAACCTTCTGGCTTTAAGAAACATAAAAAGTATGAAAGAAAGTTGTTGTAGTCAGTTGCACTTCTTTTTCATTAGATCAAACTGAGGAAATATTCCGTGATGACTTGCCTTTTTGAAGAAGTTTTACAGTTGTCTTCATTGTTTCAACTGAGATTTCTCATACTGGAGCCCTGATTCATGTTTGGTGCAACAGCTCACCAAGGTCTGCAAATACTTTTTTAACTGCAGAAAATTAGCAGATTTCCATAATATTTTCCTCAGAATTGAGTATTTCCATATTTTTTCCTCTGTTTGATCTAATTATTAAAAAAATGATATTGACTACAACTTTCTTTCATTATTTTTAAAAAAAAATTGCTAGAGGGTGACATAACGCACGGCTCAGGAGACGCACACACACAGGCTCAGAGAAGTTCAAATAGTTTATTAGCAACAGGGGTGAATGGATGTGTGTCTGCGGGATGTAAATGTATTGGCGGCGGCGTCTGCTTCGGGCACAGAGGCAGGAGATCGTACAGCCGGCAACCCTATGGGAAAGAGCACAAGGACACAGGGTGACGGGCACACACCAACACAGGAGGAGAATGAGCGAGAGAGGAGCTTACTTGTAAGGGACAGATGACTGGCACCACAAGGACGGGACCCGGAAGACAGCCACCTGCAGGGCTCGGTGCAGCAGCGAGGAATGGCGAGGGAGAGGCGTTGTCCGCCGCTGAGGAATCCACCTGTGCACAGGGGAGCAGACTGGAAAGAAAGGAGGTAAGGGCTTCTTACCAAAAGCGTCGTGCTGAAGGAAAGGTTTGACTCACGATGATGAGTGGCGAAGTCTGACGGCTTCAGGCCGAAGCTCAGGGCGAGGCGGCTTATATCCCTCGCCGCTGATGACGAGCAGGTGTGTGAGCAGGTGGTGCCGCTGATGAGCGGCGCGGTGTGACAGTACTCCCCCCTCTAGCAGCGCCTCCTGGCGATGGCTTCTCTGGGTGTGCTCGGTGGAAGTCAGCGATGAGCGATGGGTCCAACACGAACGACGAGGGTACCCACTGTCGATGCTCGGGCCCATAGCCCTCCCAGTCCACCAAGTACTGCAACCCACGACCCCGGCGCCGGGAGTCCAGGATGGAGGCGACGGACCAGGCCGGATGGCCATCAATCATCCGGGGCGCGGGTTGCGCAGCAGGAGGAGGGCAAAGGGGGTCGGAGACTGCGAGCTTCACCTTGGACACGTGGAAGGTGGGATGGATGCGGAGGGAGGGGGGAATAGCCACACGCACAGCTACCGGGTTGATGATCCGGGTGATGGGGTAGGGTCCCATAAAGCGCTGTGCCAGCTTCCTCCTCTCGCCTTTCAATGTTACGTCCTGGGTTGACACGTAGACTCGTTGCCCAACTCTGTACGCTGGGGCAGGTCTTCTGTGCCGGTCCGCCACAGTTCTGTTGCGCTCCGCCGTGCGTAAAAGCGCACTTCGCGCAGATGCCCAGATGGAGCGGAACTGCCTGAGATGCGCCCTAACTGAGGGGACAGTTACCTCACTCTCCTGCGCCGGGAACAGTGGGGGGTCGTAACCCAGGGACATCCCTGTAGCAGAAGAGCGAGCGGTGTTGTGGGCGTATTCAACCCAGGCAAGATGGTTACTCCAGGACGTGGGTTTGGATGCAGTCACACAGCGGAACGCAGCCTCCAGCTCCTGGTTGGTCCGCTCACACTGCCCGTTGGATTGGGGGTGATGGCCGGAAGAGAGGCTCACCTTGGCTCCGATGGCGTTACAAAACGATTTCCAAACCTCAGAGGAAAATTGGGGCCCCCGGTCCGAGACCACGTCCACCGGAATCCCGTGCAGCCTGACCACGTGTTGGATGAGGAGGTCCGCCGTCTCCAGGGCAGTTGGAAGACCTCGTAGGGGGATGAAGTGCACAGCCTTGGAGAAGCGGTCCACGATGGTCAGGATGGTGTCGTAGGAATTGGAGACTGGGAGTCCGGTGACGAAATCCAAAGCGATGTGCGACCAGGGCCTGCCAGGGACGGGCAGGGGCTGGAGCAGACCCGCTGGAGGGGCGTTTCCCGACTTATTGGTGGCACAAATTGGACAAGCCCGGGCATAGCGGGCCGCATCCCTCCGCAGGCCCGGCCACCAAAAGGACCGCTGGAGGAGGTTTATCATCCGGGAGGAGCCAGGGTGACAGGTGAGCTTGGAGGTGTGTAGCCAGTGGATGACCTCTCCGCGAACCGCAGATGGCACGAACAGCCTCCCCTCCGGTCCGCCGCCAGGGTCAGGTTCCACTTCCTGCGCCTTCCGGATCTTGCCCTCAATGTCCCAGGAGATGGCTCCCACGACGCACGACCTGGGCAGGATGGTGTGGAGCGTGTCCTCCGACTCCTCGGGAGCGAACTGCCTAGAGAGGGCGTCGGGCAGGCCGTTCTTGGAGCCAGGCCTGAAGGTGATGGAAAACTGGAACCTGGCGAAGAACAAGGACCAGCGCGCCTGGCGGGCGTTCAGACGCTTGGCAGATCGTAGGTATTCCAAGTTCTTGTGGTCCGTCAGGACCACGAACGGCAGGTCCGCCCCCTCTAGCCAGTGGCGCCATTCTTGCAGCGCGAGCTTGATGGCCAGGAGCTCTCTGTCCCCCACGTCGTAGTTTCTCTCCGCCGGGGACAAGCGCCGGGAGAAGAAGGCGCAGGGCCGTTTGGCGCCGTCGTCAGGCGACCGCTGAGATAGCACCGCTCCCACTCCCGTGTCCGAGGCGTCCACCTCCACGATGCACTGCAGCGCGGGGTCGACCTGGCGAAGGACCCGGGAGGAGGAGAACTCCGCCTTCAGCGCCTGAAAAGCAGCTGCGGCCTCTTCGGTCCACCGGAACGGGACCTTAGGGGACGTGAGGCGGGTCAGTGGTCTGACGATGGAGCTGAAGTTAGGGACAAAGCGGCGGTAGAAGTTCGCGAAACCAACGAACTGTTGCACCTGCTTCCTTGATGCAGGTGTAGGCCATTCTACCACCGCCTTCACCTTCTCTGGGTCTGGACGCACCTGGTCGTGTGAGATGATGAATCCCAGGAAGGATGTAGTCTTAGCATAAAATTCACACTTTTCAGCCTTCACGTATAGCCGGTTCTCCAGCAGTCTTTGGAGGACCCGCCTCACATGGACCTGGTGCTCGTCCCTGGACTTGGAGAAGATGAGTATATCGTCCAGGTAGACGAACACAAAGAGGCCGATGAAGTCCCGGAGGACGTCATTGATGAGGCGCTGAAAGACGGCAGGAGCGTTGGTCAACCCGAACGGCATTACCAGGTATTCAAAGTGGCCGTTCAGGGTACGGAAGGCTGTCTTCCACTCATCTCCCTCCCGGATCCGGACGAGGTGGTATGCGCTGCGAAGGTCCAGCTTGGTGAACCAGGTCGCCCCCTGGAGGGAGTGGAAGGCAGTGTCCATGAGGGGCAGGGTGTAACGATCCTTCTCCGTGATGTCATTTAGAGCCCGGTAGTCTATGCAAGGGCGGAGGGATCCGTCCTTCTTTCCAACGAAGAAGAACCCTGTGATGACGATGGGCGGATTATCCCCGCGCTCAGCGATTCCTTAAGGTAGGCGTTCATCGTCTCCTTCTCCGGCGCCGACAGACTGTAGAGCCGACCAGAAGGTAAGGGTGCCCCCTGGCGGAGGTTGATGGCGCAGTCATAGGGCCGATGAGGAGGGAGAAACATAGCTTTGGTCTTGCTAAACACCATACCCAGGTCGTGAAATTCCAGAGGCACCAGGGACAGGTCCGGTGGTGCAGCGTCCGTAGCGGGGAAAGAAGCGGACGGAGAGCAGGCAGCGGACTGAAGGCAGGTGCCCATGCAGAACGTGCTCCATGCCGATACCCCAGCTGACTTCCAATCCAGGACAGGGTCGTGGAGGCGTAGCCAGGGATACCCCAGGATGACGGGCGACACAGAGTTGGGCAGGATGAGAAAAGTTATCTCCTCCCGGTGGTTACCAGAGATGATCACCGGGACCGGGATGGTCTGGTGCGTGACTCTCCCAAGGGAAGCACGGGAGAGGTTGACCAGGGAGATGGGGTCTTTGAGCGCCTGGCAGCGGATGCCCAATTGGGTTGCCAGGCTTTGTGAAATGAAGCTGCCCTCTGCGCCCGAATCCACCAGTGCGTGGGTGAGGTGCCCAATGGGGTTGTGGCAGAAACGGATGGGCAGCTTTAATTGAGTGAGGGGACTTAACCGATTGACGCCCACGAGGCCCCCTACAGTGACTCGCGGACCCCCCCGTTTGGCTTCTGTGGACAAAGCTCTACCGTGTGTTGATTATCAACGCAATACATGCAAAGATTCAACGCACGGCGGCGTTGTCTCTCCGCCGGGGAGAGCTTTGTCCAACCCGTCACCATCGGCTCCGACTCCTCGGGGTGCGATGGTGGCGGTGTCACCAGGGGGCGAGCTTGGGGCTGGCGCGACGAGGCTCTGCAAGGGCGAGAAGACGACTTCCGCCCCGAGGAGCGCTCGCGCAGCCTGTTATCCAAGCTGATGGCAAGGGAAGACAGCTCCGCTAGCGTCCCAGGGAGGTCCCGCCCAGCCAGTTCATCCCTCAGATTGTCATTGAGGCTGCGGAGGAAAAGACCGCAGAGGGAGCGTTCCTCCCAGCCTACTTCCTCCGCTGCCACCCGGAAGTCGACCGCATAGTCCGCGGCCAACCGGCTTCCCTGCTGGAGAGCGAGAAGCCGGTCGACCTGGACCGTCTCGGTTCGTGAGTGGTCAAAGACCTCCAGGAAGCGCCTCACGAACTGGTCATAAGTGAGGGTGCCGTAACTGGGCCTCGCCATAACGGTGTAGGTCCAAGTCAACGCTCGCCCCTCCAGGAGATTCCCGATATAACCAATCCGACTATGATCCGAGGGAAAGTCTCCGGGCACGCGGTGGAATACGGACTCACACTGCATGATGAACCCCCGCGCTCCGCTGAGCTTTCCGCTAAAGCGGGCGGGGGTCGGAATGGGTGTGAGCCGCACCGGTGCTACCGGAGCCTGCTGGACGGCCACTGGAGCAGCAGGAGCTGCGCCACCCTGATGAGCCGGGGGGAACGGCTGCTGGGGGTCCAGGCGGTCCAATCGGTTATTTATGATGATTAATTGATTTAGGATCACCTGTTGCTGATAGGCTATCTGATCCACCCGAGCCTCGATGTTGGTAAGCCGGTATGCGAGCCCGCCGTCTGCCGAGCCGCTCTGCTGAAGCCGGACTGACATAACGCACGGCTCAGGAGACGCACACACACAGGCTCAGAGAAGTTCAAATAGTTTATTAGCAACAGGGGTGAATGGATGTGTGTCTGCGGGATGTAAATGTATTGGCGGCGGCGTCTGCTTCGGGCACAGAGGCAGGAGACCGTACAGCCGGCAACCCTATGGGAAAGAGCACAAGGACACAGGGTGACGGGCACACACCAACACAGGAGGAGAATGAGCGAGAGAGGAGCTTACTTGTAAGGGACAGATGACTGGCACCACAAGGACGGGACCCGGAAGACAGCCACCTGCAGGGCTCGGTGCAGCAGCGAGGAATGGCGAGGGAGAGGCGTTGTCCGCCGCTGAGGAATCCACCTGTGCACAGGGGAGCAGACTGGAAAGAAAGGAGGTAAGGGCTTCTTACCAAAAGCGTCGTGCTGAAGGAAAGGTTTGACTCACGATGATGAGTGGCGAAGTCTGACGGCTTCAGGCCGAAGCTCAGGGCGAGGCGGCTTATATCCCACGCCGCTGATGACGAGCAGGTGTGTGAGCAGGTGGCGCCGCTGATGAGCGGCGCGGCACGGCGTGACAGAGGGGATGATTTTGGCTTATTTAATTCAATTTAATTTTTATTCATTCATTCATCCATCTTCTTCCGCTTAATCCTTTTCGGGTTGCGGGGGGGCTGGAGCCTAAAGATCGCCCAAAGATCCCAGCATCTTTGGGCGAGAGGCAGGGCACACCCTGGACAGATCGCCAGTCCATCGCAGGGCCAACACAGAGAGACAGACAACCATTCACTCTCACAGTCACACCTAAGGATAATTTAGAATCCCCAGTTTGATGCCAGTTAATCTAACTTGCATGTTTTTGGCATGTGGGAGGAAACCGGAGAAATCCCGGAGTAAACCCACACAGACACGGGGAGAACATGCAAACTCCACACAGATCACTGTTGGTCGGGGGCTGGGATCGAACCCAGGATCCCCCAGCCAAGGGTGAGTTGCTGTGCTGCCGCAGTGCTAACCACTCCACCACCGTGCCGCCCATTCAGTTTAATTCACTGTAATGGAATTTTAAATTTTTTGCAAAGATTTATTTATGTGACTAGAGATTTAATATTTTATTGAAAGAAAACCTTTTCAGTCCCTCCAGGATTTCACGGTGTAGAGGATGTGCTCAAGGATGAGGCTGAGTTTATTTCTCAGGTTCAGCTTTATTAACAGAACACATACTCAGAGGATGGCTGACTCGATTTTAAATGATGACTCCCACCCTTTGCACTGCAACTTTCAGCTTCTTCCCTCCAGACGGAGGTTTGCTGTCCCAAAAAGCAAAACCCAGCGCTACAAAAACAGCTTTGTCCCTGCTGCTGTCAAAGAGTTGAACAAGCTATAAAAATATATTGTACATATTTTATATTTACTTATTTTGTATGATGTGTGCCTGTGTTTGTGTCTATGTTGAATGTAATTAGTGGCTTGTAAACATGGATGTCACCAGACTGCAAAACAAATCTACCTACAGGTACAAATAAAGTAACCTGAACCTGAACCTGAACCTCTAACAATCTCCAAGCAAGAAAAGAGACAGATCAATATCACATCGCTCTTTTATATCCCGGAACATCGAAACTCAAGTCACATGGTGTCTAAGCAAACATACAGTCACATGGTACTTAATCCTAGTCACAATGTAACCCTTTTGATCTTCCACCATTGTCCCTTAGCCTTCGATGGTCCGGAAATCCCTCCAGGGCGTCTCTCCTGAGACAAAGGCCAAATCTCACACCTTCTCGATATCTCCTGCAGACTCAGTCCTTTTGTCCCTCGAGACGTGCAGCACACAATAAACATACAGCAATACATTTGTGGAAAATATGTACCCAACATATGTGCCACAACGGGATATTTTTATGATTGTTTCAGAGCAAAAAGCATAAATTTGCAGGAGCTTTTTTTTTTTTTAAATTTGCGATAAAAGTTGCAATGTTTTGGCAGGGTTTTTTTTTTCCCACTAAAAGTTGTGGGAAGAATTACAAATTTTAAAGTAGATACTTTTTTCCATAGTTTACTGCAATGATATTCTATAACACCACAAGAAAAGCACAGGATTATCAAAAATGTCCTATTAGACGGTGATTTGTAAATTAAACAGAAACTTCTGCTATACAGAAAAACTCTTGCGCAATGGCAAATACAGACTTTAGCACAATAGCCATAACAACAGCTAAATTGCATTGAATGCATGTTAAAGAGAGCACCTTCATTTGAAAACTCCCTAACCGCAGCGGTCCTCAACCCCTCTGTACTGAGTGCAGAGAAAAAATAAATAAATCTGTGTTTTTCTGAAAAAAAATACAATTAATATTCTCTGACCTGTCTGTCTATCTGCTACGCGTCTTGACACACATCTGCCATCAGATACTGATCTTTCATTTACTGGGAGTTGTATCAGGAGGAGGGGCTTTCCTTGGGGGTTTGCTGGGGTGGGGGGCACGCGTTGGTCTGTGTCCAGACCAGAAATTCACAGCTTTAAAGCTCATTGACATGATGTAGTAATGATTTTACCTCTAAAGATGTATAAAATCTGGGCTGCATGGTGGCGCAGTGGTTTAGCACTGTGACAGCACAGTTTTACCCTCGGCCGGGGGATCGCGGGGATCATGAGATTGTGTGTTCGATCCCAGCCCCCGACTAACAGTGAGCTGTGTGGAGTTTGCATGTTCTCCCCGTGTTGCGTGGGTTTACTCCGGGATTTCTCCGGTTTCCTCCCGCATATCAAAAACATGTAGGTTTAGGGCGCTCGCGCACGCAGCGACCAGCAGCCGGTGGCTTGTCACCAGACTGCAAACCAAATCTACCTACGGGTACAAATAAGTAACAAAAAAAAAAAAAAAAAATGTTCAAACACTGTCTGTAGTGTTAGATTTGCTCGTTTGTTTGTGGTTTTACGGCATCTCACCTCACGTGTGCTCTCACGATGGGGTGGTGTTCGAGCAGGAAGATGTTTTTAAACACAAACCCGGCACTTCATACACGTGGTAAGCACGGAGACTCGAGGAGACGTTCACCGGCGGGCTGGGGGAGATGGAGGAAGGAATGGTGTGAATAAAAGTCACGGGTGAGTGTTTTTTAAATCACACACTCTGTTTTTTGCTGATGTTTTTCTGTTAATACTTAACTGTAAACACGGGAGCGAACGAGGTGTAGCGACACATTTGATTTGTTAGAGAACGTTTAAGTGCTACTCAGGGACAAATTTGATTGGCAAAATTGGCGGAAGTTGCCGAGGATTGGCCAAAATTGTGGGAAAGTTGCAGTGATTGGACAAAGTTGCAAGGTCACGCAAAAGACGCAATGACGGCTTGATCTTGCATGAATTGATGTGATCGCAACATCACAAAACCCTGGAGGGACTACCTTTTTCAAATTTGTGCAAAGATTTATTTATATTGAACAGGTTTGTTTTTTTTTTTCAATTGAGCCTACCCTTATTTTGTCCTGTAAATATATATACATATATGGGCAGCTTGATGGAGCAGTGGTTAGCACTGTGGCAGCACAGCAAGAAGGTCACAGGATTGATTCCACCCCTGACCATTGTGGGTTTCATCCCACCCCCTGACCATCGGTGATCCTTCAGTGTGGAGTTTGCATGTTCTCCTCGTGTCTGCGTGGGTTTACCGCGTGTACTCCAGTTTCCTTTCAAACATGTAAGTTAGGTTAACTGGAGACTCTAAAGTGGCTCTAGGCGTGAATGTGTGTGTGATTGGTGAAGGAATTCAAAAAATTTTTATTTTTTCATTGGCTGCCTCGTCCGTCCAGGTGATTGCCCTGAATTTCCCTCTGGGTTTAATAAAGAATACAAAAAAAGGGGGGGGGGGGGGGGTAAAAAGTTCATAGAGGCCAAATTTGACCAAATGTTTATTTTTCCACATAGTCTCCCCTTTGGTCCACACACTTCTTCCATCTGTGTTGCAGCGCTTGGGTTCCTGCAGTTGAAAAATAAACCACATTTGGTCAAATTTGACCACTATGAACTTTTCAGCCTATAAGCTTTTCAGCCCCCCTAGTATATAAATACATATGTAAATAATGGCCTCTGTGTGAATTGATGACTTTGTAAAAGTCTATGGGGTATTAAATATTTCCATGGGTGTATGGGTATTAAAATAAAAGTCATATGCCAAGTAAATACAGTAAAATTTGCACTACTCTCTGTAAGTTTACTTTTTTCAGTATTTAGGAGCACCCTGTTTTTTTTTGTTGCTGTTGAGTGCATGTCACTGATGGTCATAGAGGTCCAAAACTTTTATTTGGACCAAACACTCAGAATCTGCTTTGAAGATTTTAGTTTTTGTTGAACATGGCCACAAAACACTGAGTGAACTTGGGCCATGGAGGTGGTTGGCATGATGGATGCAGAGATTTCCAGTGTTGGGACAAAAACAAAGACACGTCAGTGTTGGGTATGAGAGTGTGTGTGCATGTGATGCTGTGCCCACCCACAGGGTGATGTTAGGCTCGGCCCACTCTGTATATAAACCAAGTTCACTGTAATAAAGCTGAGAGTTGGCTGCATGAAGACTCGCCTCCTATTCAGTCATTTCACAGACGTAACATTTGGTGAAGAGGAAAAATGGGCGCTTGCTGGCTACTGCGACATTTACTGCTGTTTCTGGAGAGCCCAGGTGAGCCGGTGACCTCATGGCCAGTGTGGAGACAGGAATTCAAAGACTACATCAAAGAGCTAGGTCTCCTTTGGGTTAACGGGAAACAGCACCAGGCACTGCTGGCCTACAACCTTGGCATGAAGGGCCGGAGGATCCTCGACTCACTGGGCACAGAAAAGCGCTACAAGGATGCCGTTGTGTGAATGACAGTGCACTTTGCGGAGCAGACAAGGGCCAGGGAGCTGCGGGTGAAGGCGCTTTTGGCGCCAGGTCTGACAGGGCCAGTTAGCTTAGGGAAGCTAATGGCTCAGTCTGCATCAATGGACAGGCTAGCTGACAGACTAGATTCACGCCGAAACAAGGCTGTGGGTGCCAAGCTGGACCTCGAGGCAGAACCGGGGCCAGGTGTGGAGGAGTCCCTGACCACTGACGACAGCGGAGACGATGTGAACATTGCACGCCCCAAAGGTTGATCAGGACTGTAACGGGTGGTGAAGCTGGACGGCGTGACGGTGCCCATGTTGACAGCCACTGCTGCCACGTGGTCCATCATGAGTGAGACCTGGGTTTGGAAGATCACCCCCCGGTGTCCAGATGCAGTGGAACTGCCGGATGACGGGAACTCCGGTACCGGCAGGAGCATCAAGTTGGCAGTGCAGTATGGCAAAAAAATACTTCCACCATTCCAGTTCTAGGTGGCATGCTGGGGTGAAAATGTCATGGGGTGGGACTTGCTTGAGGAGCTGGGATTCACCCTTGAAATCGGTGGACAGACGGTTAGCGGCCCAGAACAAGTTCACACGGGCTTTGTGGACAATGACAGCGAATACGACACTGACAGTGAGATACTGAGAGCGAAGGGGACCCGGAGAGTGACAACGAGATGGAAGAAGAGCAGGGACCAGTATGGCCTCCACTCATCGACCAGCCAGAACTAGAGCAGGCGGAGAAAGAAACCAAGCTGAGTGAGACTAACACTGGCGAGGCTTTTATGGAAAGCATCGACACCTGGAGCGAGGGTTCCAAGAATAGTGTCGAGGTGCCCGGGTCGGACAGTGGAGCCTAAGGGAATGACACTAAATGCCCAGAAGAGGAACAGCCGCAGTAGGATGCAGTGACGGTGCAGCAGAGCACCGGGACCGTGAGTGCTAGAGGCAGTGGCGAGGAGCCGGGGTCGGAGGACGAGACTGGCAAGGGTGACGTCGTGAGCCCTGGAGGTGAGCAGCAACAGCCGTGCACCATGGACGTCGGGCAGTGCCTCAGTGCCGGAGCTCCATGCGCCTTGGACGAGGGCGCTGGGCGGTATGGCGAGGCGGCGGATGACGCTGCCGAACAGGCTTCGTTTCTCCCTGAAGTGCGGTCACTGGGGGCCGGAGCATCTGGAGCCATGACGGCGGTGCGTAAGGCAGTTGGGAACGGCTCGTCGGGCATGGAGAGGCAGCACACCAAACAGCAGCACAGCGGGCCCAGAAGGAAAAAGCACCAAATGGCAGGTAGAGACTTTTTTGCCAGGGAGGGGGGCTTTGACCCTGGGGGTAGATGGCGAGTAGGTGCACTGATGCCATGGGGCTGCCCAGGTCCTCCGTGCCAGAGTAGGAGATGGTGGCTGACCAGAGACATTGGGGTTACCTAAAATATTTTTTTTTTCTGGTGTAAATATCTGTGTGGGAATACAAATATATATATACTGTATATATATAGTATATACAGTATATATATATATAAAAAAAAAGGATTAAGCGGAAGAAGATGGATGGACTTCTTCATTAACAATTGGTGAAAACTGTAAACAAAAATAATACAAAATATTCAGCCTCTGTGCTTTTAACAAAGATTTCCCTGTACACAGTCGTTAACCATGAATTCACGTTACTGTGTACTTAATTAGCATCATATAGCTGTTTTCATACATTTTTTAGCATGTTTATAGCTGTAACTAAACTTGCTTTTAAATCTTTCATTAAGTTACAATTTTTAACAAAATATCATTATTTATAGTCTTTAACATACTTAGCATTAAATCAATGACCTTATGGCACTGCTTCTATGATGTTCGATAGTGGATGGCAACGGTGTTGGTACCATATGTGCTTGGGCTGCTAGATGAGCTCGGGGTCCCGCGCCTGCTCATGATGTCACACAATATAATATGTCCTCTACGGCAGCGCCACTTGGACAAACTACATTGAGCCATTTGCGATTTTTTTTCAGTAAAGTGTTTTGATTTTAAAAATATAAACCAAAGCATTTATAAAATTCTATGCAAAGAATTGTGATTCCACGAGAAAAATAAACATTTGTAAGAAAGCTACGATACAAAAACATCCAATAAAAGCATATAGTGTAGTGTGATGTAGAGAGTAGCCCCAAATTCAATAAAAAACATGAAGTAATGAGAATTCCCTGTTGAAAAAACAGCACGCACTAGCATCACCATTTGTTGTTTTGCTGCTGGGTTTTTTTCAGCAACTTCAAAATTTCAGAGAGAAAAGTTTGTTTCATAAGAAATCTGTTATTACTATGGGCAGGCCAGTTTATTCTTATAACTCAGCTGTGTTATAATTTCAAGGGTATATTTAGTGGCTCCTTGCACATTCACAATGACTCTTTCCTAAGTACAGGTTGCTGAGCCCTTATCTAAACATACATCTTTCCTACATAATCATGGATCAAAATGATTTACATCAAAATGCACAATAAATGTTAACATGACCATATTACAAGATGAGTGTTTTGGTTGCAAATTTATTGTATTTCCTTAAACTGTTGAAAATATTAACAAATTGATAACTAGTCATATTAATTACAAAATGCTCATTAGTTTCAGTAATTATCTCGAGCTGCCAAATGATTAATTTCATGCAGAAAGGGTGATTATAGCCCTGACTGAAATCACAGGGAATTTTTGTTTTATCAGTAGAAGATGAACAAAATTGAAAACAACAAAAGCTCTTAATTTTATGAAAAAAGAAAAAAAAATATTTACATACAAAAATCATCATCAAATCTCATGACAAATAATAGACCATACAAGGAGCAGTTTGCAGCCACTGAGCTAAAAAACAAAGGAGCCTAAAAATTCAGGTGACCTCTGTCTCACCAGCTGAGGATGACGTCACGTTCATGTGACATCAGCAGCATGAGGATTTGACACATTGGAGAAATGCAGGCTTGCCTGTAGGGGCCCAGACGGAGCTGTTTGAACAAGCGGTTTAGGGTTAGTTTTAAGTGTTAATTTATGTAAATGGACTCTGTGATGTCAGCTCACCAACTGTGGTTTGAAAGTGGCCATAGTGTTGCTTTATTAGAATGGGCATCCATGTAGTGATTCTTACCTACCTCTTCACTAAGTTCAGTATTAACTCTATTATACCACCGGAGTGGTGGCTCAGTTGGTAGAGCATCCGCCCCACACCCAGGAGGCAGGGGTTAAAATCCCGGCCGGGTCATGCCGAAGACCATATAAAAGCAGAACTTCCTGCTGTCCAGCTTGGTGCTCAGCAATAACGGAATGGAGGAGGGAAATCTGTGGCGGCGCCTTGCATGGCAGCGGCCCCTCTGATTCTATATGTGGGGTGTGTGTGATTAACACTGTAGATAGGAGAAACACAATTTCGTTCTACTGTACATGATTGGTTGTATGGTTGAATGACAGTAAAGGGTGATTTAATTTATTAGGTGATATTCATTTTTATTAGTGTTCAAAGGTAACACTATGCACAAGATCACATTGAAATAACTCATATTACACATGGATTAAGTATTTCAACCCCCTCACAATTTTGACTCTGAACAAAGTCCAAATTGTCACACACACACACACACACACACCCTTGATAAGTTTTAGTTAACATTCCGTTATTTGATCTAGAGTAGGATTTGTGTTAGTGTAACGTAATTTTACATATTGCAGTAGGCTGCAGAAGTGACTTCAGTATCCTGGATGTGGGTCTTCAGAATAAAATGCTTGCACCACTCCCGTTTTGCCTGTCCCAACATATCCTATAAAACAAAGGAAAAAGAGAATGACCTCATACTGACCTGTGAGTACTGCACTACACATTAGATCTATGTGTAGTTGTGACAGAAACATTGTGAGTAGTGACAGACTATGCACTGTAACATGTATACCTGCAGTACACTTTTTATAAAGCCTTCCACATTCAGGGCAGGTCTCAGTGGTGTACATGGTGTAGAATGCCTGTTTGTACGCTGTAGAAAAATTGCTCCATGTAACAACACCTACATAAAACACACTGTGAACTGAGAGAGCATTCCCTTAGACGTAGTGGCAATATACGTACATAGACACCTCAGAACTAAAGTGCACTCTTTGCTAAACACTTACTGTCGAGCCACTGAAAATGTGCTTGCCTCCTGAAGTAGTTAGCCGACACAGTGTCTACGCTTTAAAATATATTTATATTTTTTAAAGTTCTTAAGATGATCATATTGCATGAATTTCCCCCATCACCTTTGCATGTAGAGCTGCAACTTCTGCAGTCATGGCCTCCAGGTGTTCTTCTGTGGCATCACTAATAACAACAGAGTCACAATCCCCATCTTTCTGTGTACAGTTTATCATACCTGGTGCATGGGGATGTCTCCCAAAAAGTGCACAATAAGGTGTGTACTTGGTTGATCTCTGTTAAATAAATAAATAAATAAAATTGTTAGCATTTTACAGTTTTTCTATCTTGGGTAAATATTATTTTCACTTGTTCTTGCACAGTATTACTTTTACCTGTTTAGATGTGTTCAGACTTGCCACAACGCCCCTTAAATGGATATCCCAGTGGTTTTGTCCCTCCCCACAATATTCTGAAAGTGCCCTCTTTATGTTTTTGTTTGTCCGCTTATCCTGTCTATTGGCCTGGGGGTGGTAGGCTGACGTACTGCAGTGCTTGACACCCAGAGCCTCAAAAACACCCCCGTTAACCTGCAGACATAATAGAGTATGCTATTTACCTCAAAAGATACATTATAAGTGCTTTATGTCACGCTGTTTTAACACATAACTGTACCTCATTTACAAATTCATGTGCTTGGTCTGTGATGATCTTCTCTACAAGTCCAAAGTCAAGCATGACATCTACAGTTTTCCTGGACACCTCACTGGCCATCTTTGTGTAGAGGGATTTTGCCACAACCCATTTAGTGAAGAGATCTGTGGCTGTTAGAATGAACCTGCAACAAAAAAGGAGATAATAGTAAATATATGTTCCATCACTGACACTTTCCCTTTTCATTCAAAATCTATGCATTTACTACCTTGTAAGGGAGTAACTCATAGACAACATGCAATGCTACCTTTTGCGCTTTGCAGTGGTAGGAAGTGGACCAATCAAATCTATCCCAAGGACACTCCACGCTTGTTTGACATCTAGACGATGAAGGACTGGTGCAACAGTTTTTAATTTTTCACGCCGCTGACAATGGGGACACTCATCAACCTTTAAAAAAAGAGTTTTATAGTAATTTATGAATTTACTAGAAAGGACACTGCATATTTTGAGCAATTTGAGGACTCCGTAGAACCACTGCATAAACAATTTAAGTGAAATGCATCAAAATTTATGTACAGCTTAAAGTCATCAGAGCTTATGGGCACTACATATATTACATCAACACACCCACCCATTTCTTTCAAACGCACAAAAAAACCCCAACTCTGACCCATTTTTTTACATCTTCCCGCAAGGTTTTCCAATAATAAGATGCTAGTACTTTTTCTAAAGTTCTGCGTCTCCCTGGATGACCTCCACTGCCAAGATTGTCATGGCAACTCCTTAAGGCATCTTGAATTTGATCTTAAATAAGACCAAGCGGAGATTTCCCTGGAACCTGTAATACAACTGTTCACCTGATGCAACAGGGAAACATGACAATCATTAATCCTCTGAGTGTGTATGTTGCCTAACTGTGACATAGCCCCTAGTGGTCAAGAGTGGTAAATATTTTTTGTCAATAAAATAGTTCAGATTTCCAAGGCTATAACTTGAAAGTTGCAAGAGATAAAGGCTTATGGTCAATTAGAAAGATGTAAAATATGATCCAAAGTTTCAGGTAGGAATAAATTTACGCATCTAATTTGCATGTCGCGGCACCTCTTTAAATTCCATAACTCAGTCAAAACTGGACTTTAGGCGTATTTACACAAAGAATGGTTCAGTGTTTTGACACTTTTTTTTTTTTTTTAACAGAGGTACCTCATCAACTTATCTTCAAAGTATATGAACAAGAAATCAATACATTTAAAAAACATGAAATAAGTCACTTAATGTTGTACAGTCTGTTGACAAAGGGGAGCTGGCGTGGTCGCTGCGTTTTCACCCATTATGGTCCTTATTTTGCATTGTTGGTAATATAAAATCTCTACCACACCTACAAAGTCTTATGATTATCCAACATAAATTTCGCTTGTATCCCGCGGCTATTTTCGGCATACAAAGCCGAAAAAGTGACGTGACGATCGAGGACATATTAGCTTTCTGGGCTAAATGCTAAAACAGGAAAAGGAAATGAGGAGTTCTTCTTTAGTGTATTACGTGTCATCCACTGAGTCCTCCAACGGATGTCTGCCACCTTTTGAAACTGGCAAATCAGTACAATCAGTACAAATCCCAAAGGCAGACAATCAGGTCAGAGTGAGAAGACAGGCGCAGTGCCGCGCTCTGCCACTAGGGGCATGAAAATTCTCACACTCAAAGAGTGAAGAGTGAATACAGAACTAGGCAGGATACATAGTGACAAAAAACAACCCGAATAGCCATATATTGCATATATAAGTTGCAAATAATGTCTAATATTATTCACAGTACTATATTAATTATAGGGGAGAAATGGATACAGGTCAGGTGAACCCCTGACCAAGCAAGCACTCCAAGTGGACCCCAGGATCCAATCTGTACATGTACAAGTTTCAATCCAGTGATTTGTAAACGCAGAGGGGAGTAGAGAGAGCAGCCCAGAACCGAGTGAGATGGCGAGGGGTTGTCGATGGCCTATGCTCCATGGTGAGCTATGAGCTTAAGTAAGTAAGTAAGATTTATAAATGCATTTTTTTTTTTTTGGTAGATTTAGTCATGTTTAAATAACATTGTCTCAAAGATACAACAGATATTAAAAACAATGGGATGACACTGTAGGATCATAATGTACTGTAGTTATAATATATTAGTATGGCGGTGCCCTAGACTGGGAGGGGTGATGCCCTGCCTTCGGGGGTGGCATCACCTGGGATATATAAGCCTGGAACAGGAGACATATTGTCTCCTTGCTGTTACTTCAGTACTCGCGGTAGGGTCTCCCCACGTGTACAAAGTTCTTGTAATAAACTTTATACAATGTCAGAATCAGAATCAGATTTATTGCCATTGTTCATGTAGTACACAAACTAGGAATTTGTCTCGGTGCAATGCTGCAACATTAAACATGATAAGATAAAGGAAATAAAAAACTATACATGCAATAAGTGTAGAATAAGAATGAGTAATACTAGTCAAGGCAGTTTTTAAATATATTAGCGAGCAGCAGATATTGTGGAGTACCACATAGTGCAGTCGGTAATGCAACAGAACAGTGATGATTGACATGAGTCTGGCTGAGCTGCTGTACATAGTGCACGAGAGTCAATAAGTCACTTAGTGTTCAGCAGTCTGATGGCAGAGGGGAAGAAGCTGTTCATGTGCCGGGAGGTTTTAGTCTGAATGGACCGAAGTCTTCTACCTGAGGGGAGGGGGGCAAACAGTACGTGACCAGGGTGTGAAGGATCGGCTATGATCCGGCCTGCACGCCTCCGGGTCCTGGAGATGTACAGGTCCTGGAGAGATGGGAGCTTGCAGCCGATCACCTTCTCAGCAGTGCGCACGACGCGCTGCAGCCTTAGTCTGTCCCTGGCAGTGGCTCCTGCGTACCACACGGTTATGGAGGTGGTGAGGATGGACTCGATGATGGCTGTGTAGAACTGCACTAACATCTTGGTGGGCAGCTTGAGCTTCCTCAGCTGCCGCAGGAAGAACATCCTCTGCTGGGCCTTTTTGATGAGGACGCTGATGGTCGGCTCCCATTTGAGGTCCTGGGTGATGGTGGTGCCCAAGAAGCGGAAGGAATCTGCAGTGGTGATGGGAGAGCCTGTGAGGGTGAGGGGGGGCAGAGGGGCTGTGACTTTCCTGAAGTCCACGATCATCTCCACTGTCTTCAGAGCGTTCAGCTGCAGGTTGTTGTGGCTGCACCAGGACACCAGCTGGGCCACCTCTCTCCTGTAGACGGACTCGTCGCCGTTGGAGATGAGCCCGATGAGGGTGGTGTCGTCCGCAAACTTGATCAGCTTAACAGACTGGTGGTTGGAGGTGCAGGAGTTGGTATAAAGGGAGAAGAGTAGGGGGGAAAGTACACAGCCCTGGGGTGATCCGGTGCTGATGCTGACAGAGTCAGAGACAGTCTTCCCCAGCTGCACATGCTGCCTCCGGTCCGTCAGGAAGTCGGTGATCCACCTGCAGAGGGAGTCAGGCACGCCGAGCAGGGACAGTTTGTCCTGGAGCAGAGCGGGGCGGATGGTGTTGAATGCAGAGCTGAAGTCCACAAACAGGATCCTGGCGTAGGTTCCCGGGGAGTCCAGGTGCTGCAGGATGGAGTGGAGGGCCAGGTTGGCTGCGTCGTCCACAGACCTGTTGGCTCGGTAGGCAAACTGCAGCGGGTCCAGGAGGGGAGTGGTTATGGACTTGAGGTGGGGCAGGACCAGGCGCTCAAAGGACTTCATGACTACAGAGGTGAGCGCTACAGGTCTGTAGTCGTTAAGTCCAGTGACCCGTGGCTTCTTGGGGACAGGGATGATGGTGGAGGATTTGAGGCAGGTCGGCACGTGGCATAGCTTAAGGGAGGTGTTAAAAATACCTGAGAAGACAGGAGCCAGCTCTTTCGCACAGTGTCTCAGGGTGGAGGGAGACACGCCGTCCGGACCGGGGGCCTTGCGCGGGTTCAGTCTGGAGAACTGTCTGTGCATGTCCTGCTCACTGATGACAAGGGCAGGGGGGGAGGAGGGGGGGACCGCTTTTGATGAAGTAGGGACCGAGGAGGCAGTGGAGCTGGGGGGAGGGGGGAGTTGGACACAGCTGACGAGGTGTCAAAACGGGCGTAATGTTGGGACAGTCTTTGACAAAGGGCTTTGTCATCCTGACCTTTAGAAGCCTGAGGCCGATAGTTGGTGATTTGCCTCAGTCCTCTCCACACAGAAGCCGAGTCGTTAGCAGTGAACTGCTGCTGGAGTCTCTCAGAATACACAGATTTAGCTCTCTTCAGCTCTCTGTTAAACCAATATTTGACCTCCCTGTAGCAGTCCCTGTCTCCACTTTTCAACGCTGCTTCCTTCTCCTTCCTGATCTGTCTGAGCTTAGCAGTGAACCAGGGCTTATCATTAGAGTACCTCACCCTGGTGTGCGATGGAAGAATGCTCTCCTCACAAAAGTGGATATATGAGTTCACAGTGTCCGTGTACTCATTCAGATCATGCGTGGCTCCTTTAAACATGCCCCAGTCAGTTATTTCCATGCACGTGCTCAGCTTCTCCCCAGCTTCACTGGTCAATTTCTTCGTAGTGGTCACAACAGGTTTAGTGAGCTTCAGTCTCTGCCTGTATGTGGGAATGAGGTGGACCATCACGTGATCAGATAATCCAAGCGCAGCACGGGGAACAGCGCGATACGCGTCCTTCACTGTAGTGTAACAGTGATCCAGTGTGTTCTCTCCTCTGGTTGGGCATTTAATAAACTGTTTGTATCGGGGGAGATCGTGGCTCAGATTGCTCTGGTTAAAGTCGCCAACCACAATAACCAGAGAGTCCGGAAAAGTCCGCTCCGTATGTTGAATGTGATCCGCGAGCGCGCGCTGAGCCTCGCGCGCGTCCGCGTCGGGCAGGACGTACACAGCGGCGAGGATGAATGAGGCGAACTCCCGCGGGGAATAAAACGGCTTGCAGTTAAAGAAGAGATATTCAAGGTCTGGAGAACAGTGTTGGGAAATCACCGTTACATCAGAGCACCAGCTGCTGTTGATGTAAAAGCAGACTCCTCCTCCTGTAGACTTACCGGAGAGCTCTGTGTCACGATCAGAACGAAACAGCTTAAATCCCTCTAGGTGAAGCGTGCTGTCCGGTATATTCCCCCTGAGCCAGGTCTCAGAGAAGCAGAGAGCAGACGAGGAAGCGAGGTCCTTAAATCGCATCAGCAGTCTCAATTCGTCTACCTTGTTAGAGAGAGAGTTGGCATTGGTTAGAAATATGTCAGGCAAGGGCGTGCGCGTGCCTCTCCTGCGGAGCCGAACGAGAGCACCCGCTCGCCTTCCTCTCCTTCACCGCCTCACCTTCCGAGCCAAACAGTGAATCAGATTGGCGACAGGAGCCAAAAAAACCGGGAGCAGGTCCGTAGGAGTGAAAGTCCTGATATTTAACAGCTCCTCATGGGTGTAAGAGCAGGCAGACACACAATTGGCAGAATGTCACCTTGCCTCCTCACTTATTCAGACGCTACATTTGGCGATGAGGACAAACGGAGATGGAGAGGGCTGTGACCATGTTACGTCCCTTTTTGGAGGCTCCGGAAGAACCGCTGGTCACTTGGGCCAGGTGGTTTGCAGCCTTCCAGAACTATCTACTCGCGTTGGACCTCAGCGACCTGGACAGATTACGAGCGAGGGCAATTCTAGTCCATAACCTGGGCATAGAGGGCCAGAAAATCCTCAATACCTTAGGAGGAGGTGATAGCTTCAACAATATCGTGAGGCTCATGGCCGACTACTTCTGCGCCCCCGAAAATATCATCATGCGGCGCATCCAGTTCCAACAATGGCGCCAGCGATGTGGAGAATCAGTCCAGCAGTTTGTGGCAGACCTCCAACAGCTGGTGGGTGAGTGCAGGCTTGGGGCCCTAGAGGAGGAGATGGTCCTTGACCAGTTGGCTCAGCATATCTCCTACTCCTCGGCGAGGGTTCGCCTGCTAACTCATGCTGGTGAGCTAACTTTTGTAGCGGCCATGGAGCTAGCGCAACAGCATGAGGCAGCAGAGCGGCTGACGAAACCCCTTGGCTGCAACGACGCTCCGCATAAGAGCAAGGCACACGGGAAGACCCTGGCCTTAGATTTGGATGATGGCCGCAATGACAAGTACGTGGCTATTGTCAAGATACGGTCCATCCCGGAGACACCATGATGCCACGGCTGCAGATCCAGCAGGCACTGCTATTGAGCCAAGGAGGGCATGGTGAGGGGCAAGCATTGTGGATGGTGCAGTTTGCTCCATCACTTCACCAGAGTTTACCACAATTTTGACAAGGAAGACCGGAGACTGGTGAAAGGAACTGTTAAGAAGAAGGCCCCTACGGTGGTCCACACAGTCTCGCCCAGCACGGACAGTCGCATCATTTGTGACATTTTGTTGGACAGGACGCCGATACCGCTGTTAGTGGACACTGGGTCAGCGGTCTCCATCCTCAAATTTGCAACTATAAGTCGGTGTTTTCCCCACTATAGAGTGAGTAACACTAATATCACCTGTTATGGTTATGGTAGCCACCCGCTGGATGTTGTGGGCTCGGTGTGGCTGTCGGTGAGGTACAAAGGGGGTTCCATGTGCGCCAACGAGTTCATGGTGTCGCGGGATGGTAATAACCTAATGGGCTGTGATTTATTCTATGAGCTCGGTTTCACCATTACCTGCGGTGAAGTGGAGGAGTGGTCAGGTGGTGGCTTATGGGACCGGGCCTTTCTACGTAGGAAGTGGTGATGAAGTGTGGGACTTTGGGTGGCCCATTCCGGGTGAAGAGGGTCACCGCCAGCACCTTAGTACACCGAATAGGTGAGGGTCCCGTGCCAGTGTTTGTGGTCCCATGGACGGTGGACCCGAACGGCATGGTTTGACCTCTGTGATGGTGGAAAGGTCCGAAGAGCATGAGCTACAGGGCTCCGGCGGCCAACAAGTCTGGCTGCTGAGCCAACAGTGATTGGTGCCGTTCCGATGCAACATCTGGTATCCGGGGTACCTCCAGACGGCACGAACCCTAGCCGTGCCGATACCAAAGGCAAGGGACATGACTCTAGTCAACTTCGCGAACCGCTGAGGAGTCATTAGGGAGCCAGATTGTGGCACAGACGACGGAGGAAGCCAGTGAGTGCTCCCCTGGGCGAGGGTGATGACGTGCGCCCTAGGGTCGAGCCTTGGCTTGGTCTGGTGTGCAGTTCCAGGAAATGGACAGCTGGGCAGGATACTCTGCGGGTGGTCCAGTCTGGCGGCGAGAGCTACCTGAGTTTGACAGATGGGTCGAGATGGCATCCCAACGAGCTGCGACGTCGGACCATGAAAGGGCGTCTATGCTGTCTGTCTCTGGTCAAGACAAAACGGAGACGCTCTGGAGGTGGGCCGTGTGACGGACACTCCAGGGGGGGGCCTTCAGGAGACCCGGGTTGAATGTATGAGGGCTTACGGTGTGTCTGAAATGTGCATTTATTAGTAGATGTGTTTTGTTTACAGTTATTATGGTTAATGGGTTCTGAGTATATTCACATGTTGAAGCTGTATTGGAATGGGGTTGAAGAGAACCACGTGAGTGATGTGTAATGTGTATAAGTTGGTTCCCATGGACATTTACTCTATTAATGGTACAACTTATGTGACTATTTAGTTTGTTCTGCAGTTATAAAAAGAAAAGAAAACAAAGTGTGTTTATAGAATTGTTTTTATTACAAATTGACCTGTTTGTGTGTGTGTGTCACCTCTTGGTCAGTGTAACTGTCTATAATATTTTGATATGTTGTATTTTATTTCTATTTCCAGCACGAGATGCTGTGTTTATTTCCCTGTCTGTGGTGAGTCCTTTATGGCTGTTTACATTATTGTTAGTAATGGGATATGTCTGCCACTGTAACAGGGTGATTAAGGGATTGAAAGCACAAGACCACCACTGTTGTGTGACTGTTGTTGAGTGTGAAGTGCAGTAACACCTGGGTATGAATGATTTGGTTTACTGCCTTATACTGTGAGAATTCTGTTTTGTTTGGGGAGTTCTCTGTATGTACTTTTATGTGCCCTGTGAGTTTATGGGATCGGGTACCGCCTTTGTATATGTCTATATTTGTTATGTGTTTAGCTTAGGAGGGATTAATTTAGTTTGGTGTATAGCCCATTTTTCTTTCAGGGACTATTTGATTACGTAGCGGAGAGTTCCGCTGGGCCAGTATGTTGTGTGAATGTGTAGACCTATTCTCCTCTGTATTAATGTACGATTCGGGTATAAATTATTTGGTTGGGTAATTTGTATGTTTGTATTTTTTCAAGGGGGGGGGGGGAGAATGTAGGATCGTAATGTAGTTATAATATATTAGTATAGCGGTGCCCTAGGCTGGGATGGGTGATGCCCCACCTTCGGGGGGTGGCGTCACCTGGGATCTATAAACCTGGAGCAGGAGACATATTTTCTCCTTGCTGTACTCCCATACTCGCGATAGGGTCTCCCCAAGTGTACATAGTTCTTGTAACAGACTTTATAAAACATCACCTCGCCTCCTCACTTATTCGGACACTACAGACACAAGAAAGTGTGCACACTTATTTCCATAGTGGTCCCTAAAGAAGAAGGAGAACAACAACAAGAATTTGTGTAAAACTGTTGGAAAGACTTTTCCCAGTCACCAAAGTGCAATATATATATGTGTGTGTGTGTAAGATGACAACTAAGCTGACCCAGAGAATGTTTTGCCTCCACTTTTGCTTTCACTGTGGGTAACCCACACTGGGATATTCACCTCAGACTAGAAGCAGAGGAGAGGCAAATAGTCCCTCTGCCAGTAGAGCGTGGGGGATTAAACAGATGAGGACAATAGGAATTGTGATGGGAGAAGGTATGGAGATGTGAGACCCCAGGCAGCAGGAAGGAGCAGCTGCGGGGACAGTAGGAGTGGTGATGTGTTAAATATATTGTGATGCAAGATCTCAGGCAGCAGGGGAAATGAGTCGGGTGATATAAAGGAGAGACCTGGGTCAGGAGATCATTGTTTCTTCTGAGTATGAATGAAGTGAGAGAGTGAATAAAGTTCGTCTGCCATGCAAGTCTGGTCTGGTTATTCAACTCTCCACACTGGTGATCCTTGACGAATTATGGAACACAAGGCAAAATCCCCGGAGTCGGCCGGGATGGGAAGCCCCAGCAACGCGGCAAGCACCCCAAAGACGGCCCGGACGGAAAGCCCCAGCAACGCGTGCGCTGTTTCAGTCAAACTACCGGACTTTTGGCTGCACGACCCGCAGTCTTGGTTCCTCCACACCGAGGCCCAGTTCGCCCTCCGGGGAATAACGGCAGATGACACCAGATATTACTATGTGGTCGCAGCGCTGGACGCTCACACGACTCGACAAGTAGTGAGCCTGCTCCAACAGCCCCCAGCCCACAATAAATACGGGACTCTCAAAGTCATGCTGACCCGGCGCTACACACTCTCGGACTGCGAGAGAGCAGAGGGGCTCCTGAGGCACTCCGAGTTAGGAGATCGGTCGGCGGTCAAACTGATGGAGAAGATGTTGGCGTTGATGGGCACAGACGACAGGCATTTTCTGTTTGCCCACCTTTTCCTCCGGAACCTCCCAACAGAGGCAAGAGTGGTCCTTGCCAACTTGCCGTTGCTGGCCGTGCGTGACTACCGGGCGCTAGCCCAGGAGGCAGATCGGATCATCCTCACCACCAGAGCTCTCACAGTGAACGCGGCGGCGTCGGAACCCAGCGAGACGACCAGCGGAAGCGAGGAGCCGGCGATGGTAGCGGCAGTGGGGGCCAGGAAGCGCCAGAGAGACACGCTCTGCTCCTACCACCGCCACTTTGGAGAGAATGCACGCCGATGTGTACCACCATGCCAATTCAAGCGTTCGGGAAACGCCAAGGCCGGCAGTCAGTAGCAGCTGCGACCGCCAGTGAAGAAAACAAGCTGCTCTACGTGACGGACTTGCGCTCGGGGAGACGGTTCCTCGTAGACACCGGCTCCCAAAAGAGCCTCATCCTGCCGTCCTATGCTGACCAGCTAGCGGGAGCTAGCGGCCCCGAGCTGATGGCCGCAAACGGCTCGGACATTAGGACTTTTGGTGAGAGGACACTGACTGTATCCCTACACGGCTGTATGTATGAGTGGACATTCGTCATAGTGGCGTGCAGTTTTCCAATCTTGGGCGCTGATTTTTTTGTGTGCATACGGGCTGCTAGTCGATGTTGCTAACAGACGCTTGATCAATGCAATGTCTTTTGATTCTCTTCCCTGTACAGCTCGAGAAGCCGGGCCAACAACGCAAGCCAACATCACAACTCCAGGCGATAAGTTCCACACACTGCTCACTCAGTTCCCAGCACTCACGGTCCCGACGTTTTTGGCGGCCATCACTAAACATGGGGTGGAACACTTTATCACCACCACTGGGCTGCCCGTTTTTGCACGACCTCAGTGCCTGGACGCAGCTTAATGGGCCGTAGCTTGCGAGGAGTTTGCCAACTTGGAAAGGTTGGGCATCATCAGGCGCTCAAACAGCCCATGGGCATCCCCACTACACATGGTCCCTAAGGCCGAGGGATCGTGGCGACCGTGTGGAGATTTCCTCAGATTGAACAACCCCACAGCGCACGACCGCTACCCGATTCCCCATATTCAGGACTTTTACGTTCACCTCGCCGGGATGTATTTTTTCTAAAATAGATCTGGTCCGTGGTTACCACCAGGTCCCAGTGCACGCGGAGGACATACCCAAAACTACGGTAATAACCCCATTTGGCCTGTTTGAGTTTTTATGCATGCCCATCGGATTAAAAGGCACGGCACAGACATTCCAACGCATGAAGGATGCGGTGTTGCGCGATCTGCCATTTGTGTTTGTCTACCTGGATGACATCCTGGTGTCCAGTGCGTCAAAGGACAAACACGTAACCCACCTCAGGACAGTTTTCCGGAGGTTGGAGGAGCACAGGTTAATAATCTAGTGAAATGCCAGTTCGGCGTGACGGGGATTGATTTTTTGGGGCACCGCATCTCACCAGAGGGAGCGATACCCTTGCCAGACAAGGTGCGCGCGATGGTGAATTTTCCCCGGCCTCAGACGGTCAGGGCGCTGCAAGAGTTTTTGGGGATGGTTAACTTTTATAACCGTTTCCTTCCCCATGCAGCCCAGCTCATGCAGCCATTGTACGCTGTGCTCAAGAAACGGAAACCGGGAGACAGAGTCAACTGGACTCCTGAGCAGGAGCAGGCATTCTCGGAGGTTAAAACAGCCCTGGCAAACGCCGCACTGTTGGCGTACCCGGAACCGGTGGCTCGGATAGCGCTCACTACCGACGCCTCGGACGTGGCCATAGGGGCCGTCGTGGAGCAATGCTTCGCCGGCTCTTGGCAGCCGCTCACTTTTTTTTAGCAGGGCTTTGCACGACAGTGAGCGTAAATACAACGCGTTCGACAGAGAGTTGCTGGCTCTCCACCTGGCCATACGCCACTTCCAGTTCTGGCTGGAAGGGTGCAATTTCACTGCGTTCGTGGACCACAAGCCGCTAATGTACACGATGGCCAAGGTTTCGGAACCATGGTCGGGCCGGCAGCAGAGACAGCTAGCCGCGATCTTGGAGTTTACTACCGATATTCAGCATGTGGTCGGTAAACTAAATGTAGTGGCGGACTGCCTTTTGCGCGCAGTAGTGGCCCCAGTCTGTGTAGGGATAGATTATGCAGCCATGGCCGCATAGCAGATTGGCGATGCGGACGTGTGCATGCTCCAGTCTGGACCAACAGGGTTAAGGCTGGAGAGCAGGGCGCTGCAAGACGGAGGCCCCCCCAGTCTGTGACGTCTCCACGAGACGCCCGCGGTCCCAGTCCGTGGTCCCAGTCGCTTGGCGCCACCGCGTGTTTGAGTCAGTTCACGCCCTGGCGCACCCGGGAGTGCGCACGTCAGTCAAAATGGTGGGAGCGAAGTTCATATGGCCAGGCCTGTGCAAACAGGTAAAAGAGTGGGCTGCAGCCTGTGTAGCGTACCAACGAGCCAAAGTGCACAGGCACACAAAGGCCCCTTTGGAGCAGTTTCGTATCCCGGCTAAGAGGTTCAACCACGTTCACGTGGACCTCGTGGGCTCCCTCCTGCCATCGCAGGGGTTTACGCACCTTCTGACAGTGGTGGACCGCACCACACGATGGCCAGAAGCAGTCCCGCTGGCGGCAACCACGTCCGCGGATGTGGCGCACCCCTTTTTGACAACATGGGTGACACGTTTTGGCATCCCTTCAGACATCACGTCCGATAGGGGCCTTCAGTTTGTTTCTGACCTCTGGTCCGTGATGGCCCATAGCTTGGGTGTCGCAATTCATCGCACAACCGCGTACAACCCACAGGCCAATGGGTTATGCAAGCGTTTCCATAGGTCACTGAAAGCAGCGCTCAGGGCTTCGCTTACGGATGCAAATTGGGTAGACCGTTTGCCGTGGTTTCTGTTAGGGTTGCGTTCCGCAACCCATTTTTGCGTCTGTGAACATAGAGCTGATGTGCCTTGCCAAAAAGTTCCAGTTTTGTCTCATCTGTCCATAGGACATTCTCCCAGAAGCTTTGTGGCTTGTCAACATGCAGTTTGGCAAATTCCAGTCTGGCTTTTTTATGACTTGTTTTCAACAGTGGTGTCTTCCTTGGTCGTCTCCCATGAAGTGCACTTTGGCTCAAACAACGACGGATAGTGCGATTTGACACTGATGTACCTTGACCTTGGAGTTCACCATGAATGTGTTTAGAGGTTGTTCTGGTCTCCTTCTGCGGCCACGTCCAGGGAGGTTGGCTACAATTCCGTGGATCTTAAGTTTCCGAATAATATGTGCAACTGTAGTCACAGGAACATCAAGCTGCTTGGAGATGGTCTTTTAGCCTTTACCTTTAACATGCTTGTCTATAATTTTCTTTCTAATCTCCTGAGACAACTCTCTCCTTTGGTTCCTCTGGTCCATATTTAGTGTGGTACACACCATGTCACCAAACAGCACAGTGACTACTTGTCACTTAGGCCTTGTTACTTGTTAAATAGGCCGACTGACTGATTAAAAGTTTGTAGACACCTGTGATGTTAATTAGAGGACACACCTTGGTTGAACATGTCCTTATGGTCACATTATTTTCTTTCTTTTCTAGGGGTACCATCATTTTTGTCCAGGCCTGTTTCATGAGTTTGTTTTTTAAAATAATTCTGTTGAACCACAATTCAAAAGCATTGTCTGATTTTCATTGGTTAATTTTCATGGACTTTTTATTTATTACCACTTTTGTCAGATTCAAGTTATTTCTGTGACCATTGTGGGTTTTTCTTTCATTAACAGAGGGGTACCAACAATTTTGTCCACGTCTGTATATAGGGCGGCGCGGTGGCGGAGTAGGTAGCACTGCAGCAGCACAGCAACTCACCCTTGGCCGGGGGATCCCCTGACCAACAGTGATCTGTGTGGAGTTTGCATGTTCTCCCCGTGTCTGTGTGGATTTACTCCGGGATTTCTCCGGTTCCCTCCCACATGCCAAAAACATGCAAGTTAGGTTAATTGGCATCAAAACTGGGGATTCTAAATTGTCCTAAGATCCTAAGATCTGACGAAAATAACAATTTAGTCGTGCTTACAGCCAGCATCCTGGTACCAGTGTTAACTTGTGGGCTAATAGCTACATGATGGACAGCTAGGTGGGCCAATAATAGAGCAGTGGGTGGGTCTTTAGGATGGTAGTGGGTGGGCTTTTTCCAAGACTTGATGTAGGAACCTTACCTGGAAGAGTCAAAAAACATTTTGGGAAGTTTTTCTGATAGAAAAAAATGAGATAAAGGCAGTGTGCTTTTTTCAGATCTTTGACTGGAACATTTTTTGGCTAATTATGTGACCAGTTAACACATTTGGGAGTTAAAACCTACAAACACACCATTTTTCAGTCAACGACCCCTTTAAGAGAAGAGATCATTGTTTTGCACGAACAAGGAAAATGATACAAAAAGATAGCAAAGGCACTGAATGTCCCTAGTGATACAGTTAGAGGAAGAATGAAGCATCCACTGAAAAGAACACCCTGCCTACAGTGAAGCATGGTGGTGGCTCAGTGATGCTCTAGGGCTGCTTTGCTTCCTCTGGCACTGGAAACCTGCAGTGTGTGGAAGGCAAGATGGATTCAATCAAGTATCAGGAAATCCTGGGAGAAAATATCCTGCCATCTGTGAGGAAGCTGAAGCTTGGACGTCATTGCACCTTCCAACAGAACAATGATCCCAAGCATACCTCAAAGTCCACCAAGGCTTGGATTCAAAAGAAGTTGTGGAAGATACTAGAGTTGACATGTTTCAGGACCCAGTAAGCAGACACAGACTCAAAAGTACATTTAATTATCTTTATCGTGTGCTGAGTGTGTGCGTGCATGCGTGTATGTGTAGATGTTGCTGCCAAGGCGAGCAGAGCACCGTACAGCCTGGCAACCCTATGGAAAAGCAAAGACAGGAAGGATTAGTGTCAAAACTCGGAAGGGAATTGTACAGTGATGTTTAGGGCTTACTGTTGATGAGATGGTGAGCAGCTCAGGCTTAGCCCCAAAGGCTCCAGCAAGGGAGACAGCGTCTACAGGCCCGGTTGCGATGGAGGTGTTGTAGAAGTGTAGTGAGGGCTCGGTCCACTGCCAGGAGAGAGAGGTCCGCCGCCGCGGATCACCGCCTGTGCACAGGGGATTAGAGCGTAGAATGGTGGTGAAGGAGAAGATGGCTTACTTGTTGTGGGGGAAGTGAGCAGTCCCAGATGAATGGTGAAGGATCACTGGCTCCTCAGGAAGATGACAATGAAGAGGGGAAACCTCTGGGTAACTACGATGAGAAAAAGGAGCTCAGGAAGCAGATGAAATGACGTGCCAATCTCATCAGACCAAGGAAAAAGATGACTCTGTGCTGACCTGCGGGCAGCACAGCTTAAATAGCTCTATAGATGAAGGAAAGCAGGTGTGCGCGCAGCTGTGGAGAATCAGGCAGGCAGAGCGAATCATCACAAGAGTGGTCATCACAATCGCCTGACTTGAACCCCATTGAAAATCTCTGGTGGGATTTGAAAAAGACAGTTGCAGCAGGCAAACCTAAGAATATTAGTGAACTGGAGACCTTTGCCCATGAGGAATGGGTTAAGATTCCTCAGGAATGCTGACAGAAGCTGGTATCTGGCTATGCATCATGTTTGCAGCAAGAGGTTGAATAATTATAAGACTGCTGTAGCCATTAAAACTGGCATTTTGTGTTCAATTTGGAGAAGCCACTTTAAATAGTAGTTTTGTTGAGCTATATAAATTGTTCTTGTTTGATTTGTTTATTGCAAACAGCTGCTAGTTTGTACATTTTGCCAATAAACCTAATTTGCAGCGGGGTTGAATTATTTTGATTGCAACTGTATATGTGTGTGTGTGTGTGTGTGTGTGTGTGCATGCACATGCACACACACACACACACATGTATATGCCTGGCTGCTATCAGCTCTCAGCCTCAAATACAGGACATGTTGGTGATCAAGGCTTTTTCAGCTTCTCGATCAAACAGAAGAATAGATAATAACATTGTTATTTCTGGCTCCATTTCGAAGGATAGGTAGAAAGCAATAACACGAAGAACCTGTCATGTTGAACCTCACGTGGAACTTGTTGCTAGGCAATAGCGTGGTGCATGGTCACACAAAAATCTAAGGACGAGACCATCTTATTTAACAGCTGTAAATCAGCCTTTACATTCAGCCTGCCTCTTCTTCAAGGTCTGACCTGCGTGGGCTCTGCGTAGGCTGCAGCCCCTGGATTGAGACAGAGCCAGCTAGACATCCATTCACTGTCACACCTACTGACAATGTAGAAACCCCATCGACATAACACGTTCTAATTAATCTAATATGCATGTCTTTGGACTGTAACTGGAAGCCAGAGAACCTTATGAGAACATGCATTTAAGCATCTATAGTTTCCTCAAGTTAATACGGGTAAAGAGTTACTGCTTATGAAATGCTTGTGGTGTTGTGGCTGCTGCATGTCAGAGCTGACTGTGCTTTGAAGAATAAATGTAGTCTGTGCTGAGAAACAAGCCTCTTTGTGTTGCTCTTGCTGTGCCAATGATACATCATGCTGAGGAGGGCAAATTACATTCCAGCTTGTTCAACTGTTTACAAAATGTACAATACACATTGCTAGAATTAATGGGAGCAGCATTCTGTTCTTTAAAATATTTCATGGTGTTTCAGTGATCAGAGGATATTTCAGGGTAGACATATTTTTTTGTATCGAAACCAAAAGGGGACGAGAAAACAGGATAAAGTGACAAACATTCAAGAACATGAGACACACAAATAAATTATTATGATTTGGTATTTACACCTGGGTATGGGTTCTCTGGACAGCTGTTTGCTGTTGTTGAGAAAAATTCACATTTAGAGACATCTGTTAAAACACCAGCATAGAGGATAGTTTGATAGCGCTTTGAGACAGTGATTCCATATTTCGTTTTCATGACAAGACACGAATGGTAACTACTGGAAGAATGTGAACTGTTTAGATTGAAATATTAACGTCTTTATGACTGTGTGGCCTCCCAGACCGACACCAGAATCAAACAGTTTGTGGATGACTTGACAGTCATTGGGCTGATCTCCGGTGGGGAGGAGACAGCATACAGAAGGCAGGTGGCAAAACTGCTGTCCTCATGTATAACTGCTGGCCTCATGTATAAATAGTGCGCATCCACAAAAACATGGCGTATGCTGGTTTTTATGCACACAATGGGATGTGTAACGACAAACGTGACATGAGAATCTGTGGGTCCAGATGCAAAGTTTCCACCTGCCGTGTAAAGTTGCAGGCTGTCTGCAAATTCCCGTCTGGCTCGATCAGGTGAGTCTGCCTAACCACAAAACAACTGAAACTGACAAAATATGTTAAAATGGTTCCACTTCAGTTAAAATGCTTTGTCTATGAAATATTCTGTGGAACAAAAACACAATCACGCCATGATTTATCTCCCTAACTTGGCCTATTGAGCACAGTGAAAACTCGATTAACAATAACTTATTTCCCACAGATAACTTGCCTCAATCATGGACCAAAACCAGCAGAGACTTTAGAATTCGCCAGAGACTGTACTGTTGTTGAGGCACACACATACACTAACCATGACGCACATGTCCAGCTTTCCTGAGAGTAATTAGGGGCGGCACAACGCACTTTAGATGCCCCAAATTTGGCAAAATGCACTTGAAATAATAATTCGATCCTTATGATATGTAATTAAAACAAAATCAGCGGTGGCATTTTGCACTAGATGTTCAGGTTCAGGTTCAGGTTCAGGTTACTTTATTTGTACCCGTAGGTAGATTTGTTTTGCAGTTGGTGACATCCATATTTACAAGCCACTAATTACATTCAACATAGACACAAACACAGGCACACATCTTACAAAATAGGTAAATATAAAATATGTACAATATGATTTTATAGCTTGTTCAACTCTTTGACAGCAGCAGGGACAAAGCTGTTTTTGTAGCACTGGGTTCTACTTTTTGGGACAGCAGAAAGCTGAAAGTTGCAGTGCAAAGGGTGGGAGTCATCATTTAAAATCGAGTCGGCCATCCTCTGTACTTGTCTGGTGTACAGGGATGTGTTGCATTGTGCATAGATGAACTGCATGTTTGTGGCACACTAACAAAAGTTAGTTCATAATTCAGTGAAAAAAGCTAAACTTTCATGCCGTATATTCTATAGTAATACATACAGTAAATCTATGTTTACTCTAAATTTTTTTTTTTTGTTTTGTTTTTTTTGTTACTTATTTGTACCCATAGGTAGACTTGGTTTGCAGTCTGGTGACAAGCCACCGGCTGCTGGTCGCTGCGTGCGCGAGCGCCCTAAACCTACATGTTTTTGGTGTGCGGGAGGAAACCGGAGAAATCCCGGAGTAAACCCGCGCAACACGGGGAGAACATGCAAACTCCACACAGCTCACTGTTGGTCGGGGGCTGGGATCGAACCCACGATCTCATGATCCCCGCGGTCCCCCGGCCGAGGGTAAAACTGTGCTGCCACAGTGCTAAACCACTGCGCCACCGTAAATGTCTAAATGTCTGTCACCATGAACATTAGATCTGTATATTATATGATGATTTCCTTCTGTGGTTTATCATTCAGCCTGACTGCCACCCCTCAGCAGTGGGACCAGCGCCTGGTGTTCGGAGTGGTGTTCGGTGGTGTGTACTACTTACTTACTTATATAATCTAAATATTTACATCCAGCAGCTGGAGGAAGACAAACACAGAAGTCCAGTGAGGATGTCACAGCCACTAGCATTGTTAGCTTCATGTTAAGTGACATCGTCTCGTTTTGGGTTGTTGGGTTGCCAGGTAGTTAATTATTCAACTAAATACCTCAATCTCAAGGCAGAGGTCAGTTTCCCAATCGTTCTCAAGTATGGCATGACAAAGGAGCAGGATAAATATCAGTTCTGCTTTTGATGGCTCATGTCTGCTTTAGAGTCTCAAAGGGCTGAAAAGTCACAAAGAGGTGACCACTTTTCTTCTGACAGGTAAGGTAACTGATGCTAACTAGCTCGTTCTTCTACTGTTAATCTGTTGCTTAGGGTCACTGGGGGCAGCAGTCTAAACTCTATGTAACCAACTAAATTTTATTTCTGACATGTTCATATTATGAGTGTATGATAATATCAGCCAATATATGGCTTGGAATAGACCCCACTAACTGCTCCTTACCAAGCTGCCATGTATGACAGATTCATATGATCAACATTTGCATCTATGCAGAGAGAGGGAGAGAGGAGAGCAGAGTGTCGGACCTGGAGCAGAACACTCGGGTGAACGACGTGATCATCACGGGGCTCCACATTAAACCCTGATCGTACGCGCAGGCACTGGCCACGGACAGCGGAGGGAGGCTCGACGTGCTGGAAGACGAATCCATGGAGCAACAAGTGGCGGCCTTCCTGCAGTCCAAAGGAATCCAGCTGGACTGTAACACCATTGAGGCCTGCCACCCTCTGCCCAGGAAAAACAGTGACAAACTGGCTGTGATCATGAGGTTTGTGAATAGAAAACACAAAACTGCGCTGCAAAAACAAGGTAGGAAACTGAAAGGAATGAACATTTACATAAACGAGCACCTTACAAAAGAAAACGCAGAAATAGCCAGAAAAGCAAGATACATGAGAAAGCAGAAAAAGATTCAAAACACCTGGACATCAAACTGTAAAATATACTTAAAATTAAATGGATCACCTGAAGAAGCCAAGGTCATTAACATCCGTAATATTATGGAACTGGAAAAATATCAATGAATATTATGAACTGGAGTCAACAGCAACAAGAGACAATTGTAGGACACTGAAGGGATATACTCATCTGCATCAGGACATTTAACAACATGAAACAAAAGATTAACAAACAGGAACAACAGGAACTGAAAGTTTTTGAATATACGGATCACAACCCACAGGACGTAGAATATAACATAGACCCTGATAATAATTTATTTAGCTCCATCAATAATAACTGTAGTTACTACACGGATGAACAGTTTCTGATTTCAATATTTCTATGATCCACTTCAACAGCAGAAGTCTCTATGCCATCTTTAATAACATTAAAGATTATTTACATCAGTTTAAAGAGCCATTCAATATTGTGGCAATATCAGAGATGTGGCTCAGTGAAGAGAAAGGAGTGGATTTCACCATGGATGGCTATGAATTAAATTATATAAATAGAAAAGTGAAAAAAGGAGGAGGAGTTGCAATTTATGTTGACAAGAGCTTGCAATACAAGGTTGTTGAAAAGTTGTCAGTAACTGTGGATGATTTATTTGAATGTATTACAATAGAAATCTGTCTGGACAATGTGAAGAATATGGTCGTGAGCTGTGTATATAGAACACCTGGATCAAACATTGACTTATTTAAGGACTGGATGGAAAAAATGTATGCAAAACTAACTCATAAAGTTATGTTCATCTGTGGGGATTTCAACATAGATCTGATGAATTCAAAACAACATAGTTTGACAGAAGAATTTATCAACACAATGTACAGTATGGGCTTACTGTACATCCAACAATTACCGGACCTAGCAGAATCATGTCACACAGTGCCACACTAATAGATAACATATTCACAAACATTATGGAAAATAATATCAGGAGTGGGCTTTTATTGAATGATATCAGTGACCACCTGCTGATTTTTGTTGTCTATCAATGTGATTATAGGAAGAAAAATATACCAAAAATATTAAATATAAAAGAATAAGAACTGAAGAATCTATGTACTGTATTTACTGACAAAGGAATTATTAATACAAGACTGGAAGATAGTTTATGATGAAAATGATATAAATAAAGCATATGATAAATTTTTACAAATATTTCAATCATTGTACAATAAAATTGTACAATCATTGTACAATAAAAACTGCCCTATAAAACAATACAGTGACAGACAACAAAAGAAAAATATTCCTTGGGTCACCAAGGGGTTAATAAATGCATGTAAAAAGAAGAATACATTATATAAACAATTCATTAAGTGCAGAACTGTGGAGGCTGAGATCAAATATAAAAGATATAAAAATAAGCTTACTAATATAATGAGGGCCTGTAAGAAAGAATACTACAACAGAATATTAGAGGATAATAAAAATAACATAAGAGGAATATGGCAAGTACTCAACGGGATTATTAGTAATCGACCTAAGAATGCTAATTATCCAGAATATTTCATTGAAAATGGCAATTTGATAAATAATATGGAGGATGTGGTCAGTGGTTTCAATAAATTTTTTGTAAACGTTGGTCCTGAATTAGCAAAATGAATAGTGACAACAGAAACAAACAACAGTGGTTCTGTAAATGAAATAGAAGATAGAAATCCAAACACAATCTTTTTGGGTGCAGTTACTGAAAAGGAAATTATCGAGACTGTGAGTAAATTTAAGAACAAAAAATCAACGGACTGGAATGAAATTGACATGACAATAGTGAAAAAAGTAATTGAAGGAATTGTTAAGCCACTCACTCACATCTGTAACCTGTCATTTCAAACTGGTAAATTCCATCCATCCATCCATCCATCTTCTACCGCTTTTCCGGAGGTCCGGGTCGCGGAGGCAGCAGTTCAAGCAGAGAAGCCCAGACTTCCCTCTCCCCAGCCACCTGCTCCAGCTCTTCAGAGGGGATACCAAGGCGTTCCCAGACCAGCTGGGAGACATAGTCTCTCCACCGAGTCCTGGGTCTGCCCCGGGGTCTCCTCCCAGTGGGACGTACCTGAAACACCTCAAGTGGGAGGCGTCCAGGAGGCATCCTAATCAGATGCCCATACCACCTCAACTGACTCCTTTCAATGTGGAGGAGCAGCGGTTCTACTCTGAGCCTCTCCCGGATGACTGAGCTCTTCACCCTATCTCTGAGGGTGAGCCCAGCAATCCTACGGAGAAAGCTCATTTCAGCCGCTTGTATCCGCGATCTCGTTCTTTCGGTCATTACCCAAAGCTCGTGACCATAGGTGAGAGTAGGAACGTAGATTGACTGGTAAATCGACAGCTTTGTCTTAGAACTAAGCTCCCTCTTCACCACAACAGACCGGTACAACGTCCGCATCACTGCAGCTGCTGCTCCAATCCGTCTGTCGATCTCTCGCTCCATTTTCCCCTCACTCGTGAACAAGACCCCAAGATACTTAAACTCCTCCACTTGGGGCAGGAGCCTGTCCCCAACCCGGAGAGGACAATCCACCTTTTTCCGACTGAGGACCATGGACTCGGACTTGGAGGTGCTGATTCTCATCCCAGCCGCTTCGCACTCAGCGGCAAACCGTCCCAGCAAGAGCTGTAGGTCATTGCTGGATGAAGCCAACAGGACAACATCATCTGCAAACAACAGAGATGAGATCCTGTGGTCACCAAGCATGACACCCTCCATTCCCTGGCTGCGCCTAGAAATCCTGTCCATAAAAATTATGAACAGGATCGGTGACAAAGGGCAGCCCTGGCGGAGTCCAACTCTCACTGGGAATGACTCCGACCAAGTGTTGGCAATACGAACCAAACTCTCACAACGGTCGTACAGAGACCGAATAGCTCGTAACAACAAGCCCGATACCCCATACTCCCGAAGCACCCCCCACAAAAATCCACGAGGGACGCGGTCAAATGCCTTCTCCAAGTCCACAAAACACATGTAAACTGGTTGGGCAAACTCCCACGAACCCTCAAGAATTCTCGAGAGGGTAAAGAGCTGGTCCGATGTCCACGGCCAGGACGAAAACCACATTGCTCCTCCTGAATCCGAGGTTCGACCAACGGCCGGACTCTCCTCTCCAGTACCTTGGCATAGACCTTCCCAGGGAGGCTGAGGAGTGTGATCCCTCTAAAGTTGGAGCACACCCTCCGGTCCCCTTTTTTGAAGAGAGGAACCACCACCCCGGTTTGCCATGCCAAAGGCACTGCCCCTGACCTCCACGCAATGTTGCAGAGGCGTGTCAACCATGACAACCCAACAACATCCAGGGCCTTGAGGTACTCAGGGCAAATCTCGTCCACCCCCGGGGCCCGGCCACCAAGGAGATTTTTAACCACCTTGGCGACCTCAGCCCCTGTGATAGGCGAGTCATCCCCCTCGTCCCCAAACCCTGCTTCCTCTGTGGAAGGCGTATCAGTGGGATTGAGGAGATCCTCGAAGTATTCCTTCCACCGCCCAACGATATCCCCAGTTGAAGTCAACAGTGTCCCATCCGCACCATACACAGTGTGGACGGGGAGCTGCTTTCCCCTCCTGAGCCGCCGAACAGTTTGCCAGAATCTCTTTGAAGCCGACCGAAAGTCTTGTTCCATGGCCTCACCGAATTCCTCCCATACCCGGGTTTTTGCTTCAGCAACCACCCGAGCTGCACTCCGCTTGGCCTGCCGGTACACCTCAGCTGCTTCGGGAGTCCCACAAGCCAACCAAGCTTGATAGGACTCCTTCTTCAGCTTAATGGCCCCCCTCACCACTGGTGTCCACCACTTGGTTCGGGGGTTGCCACCACGAGATGCACCGACCACCTTGCGGCCGCAGCTCTGGGCCGCTGCTTCAACAATAGAGGTGGAGAACATGGCCCATTCAGACTCCATGTCTCCAGACTCCCTCGGAATGTGGATGAAGTTCTTCCGGAGGTGGGAGTTGAAGACCTCCCGGACAGGGGCCTCAGCCAGACGCTCCCAGCACACCCTCACTATACGTTTGGGTCTACCAGGTCTGAATGGCTTCCTCCCCTGCCATCGGATCCAACTCACCACCAGGTGGTGATCAGTTGACAGCTCTGCACCTCTCTTTACTCGGGTGTCCAAGACATACGGTCGCAGGTCTGATGATACGATAACAAAATCGATCATCGACCTGCGACCTAGGGTGTCCTGGTGCCAGGTGCACATATGGACACCCTTATGCTTGAACATGGTGTTCGTTATAGACAGACTATGGTTAGCACAGAAGTCCAATAACTGAACACCACTCGGGTTCAGATCGGGCAGGCCATTCCTCCCAATCACCCCCCTCCAGGTTTCACTGTCGTTGCCCACGTGCACATTGAAGTCCCCCAGTAGGACAATGGAGTCTCCAGGAGGAGTACCCTCCAGCACCCCAGTCACAGACTCCAAAAAGGGTGGGTACTCTGAAACATCATTTGGTGCATAGGCACAAATGATGGTCAGGACCCGTTTCCCAACCCGAAGGCGCAGGGAAGCAACCCTTTCGTCCACCGGGGAAAACTTCAATATAGAGGCAGCAAGGTGGGGCGATACAAGAATACCCACCCCTGCTCGTCGCCTCTCGCCCGGGGCAACTCCAGAAAAGGCCAAGCTCCAGCCCCTCTCCAGGAGACTGGTTCCGGAACCGGAGCTGTGTGTTGAGGTGAGGCCGACTATATCTAGCCGGTATCACTCAACCTCGTACACCAGCTCAGGCTCCTTCCCCACCAGAGAGGTGACATTCCACGTACCAAAAGCCAGTTTAGAAAGCTTGGGATCAGTCCGCCAAGGTCTCTGCCTTTGACCGCCACCTAATCCACATAGCACCGGACCCCCATGATCCCTCCTGCAGGTGGTGGACCCACTGGAGGGCGGACCCATGTAACTCCTTCGGGCTGAGCCCGGCCGGGTCCCATGGGTGGAAACCCGGCCACCAGACGCTAGCCTTCGAGCCCCTCCCCCAGGCCTGGCTCCAGGGTTGGGCCCCGGTAACCCCATACCGAGCGGGGTACACTGAATCCTTGATATACAATTTATCATGAGAGTCTGTTGGATCGTTCTTAGTCTGGCCCTTCACCCAGGACCAGTTTGTCTTGGGAGACCCTATCAGAGGCAAATTGCCCCCGGACAACATAGCTCCTGGGATCACTGGGGCACGCAAACCCCCCCACCACGATAAGGTGACGATCCATGAGAAGGCAAACTGGTAAATTTCCAAACAAAATGAAAATAGTAAAAGTAATACCTCTATACAAAACAGGAGACAATCATTGTTTCACAAATTACAGGCCAGTCTCTTTACTCTCACAATTCTCCAAAATACTTGAAAAAATCTTCACTAAGAGACTGGATGATTTCATTGAAAAACACAACCTCCTTACAGACAGCCAGTATGGTTTTAGAGCAGATAAATCTCCATCTTTGGCGCTGATCGAACTTATAGAAGAAATTACTAGTTGTATAGATAAAAAAAAGTTTGCTGTAGGAGTATTTATAGATTTAAAGAAAGCTTTTGACACCATTGACCACAGAATACTACTAAGGAAACTGGAAAGGTATGGGATAAGAGGGGTCAGACTGAGTTGTGTGGAAAGTTATTTAAGTAACAGACAACAATTTGTACAAATTGGTGAGCACAAAACACCCTTCATGGACATCACTTGTGGTGTGCCCCAGGGGTCAGTTTTGTGACCCAACCTCTTTATTTTGTGTATAAATGACATATGCCAAGTATCAAAAATTCTGAAATTTATTTTGTTTGCGGATGACACAAATATCCTTTGCACTGGTGAGAATTTGCAGCAGGTTTTAGAGGTGGTCACAACTGAAATGAAAAAGTTAACACAGTGGTTCAACAAAAATAAATTATCTCTAAATCTTAAAAAAACAAAGATTATGTTGTTTGGAAATTATAAAATAAATCATGAAATAATGGTAACGATAGATGATAACAGAATAGAAACAGTACAAGAAAATACGTTTCTGGGGGTGACGCTAGACAATAAAATCTGCTGGAAACCTCACATCAGTCACATCCAGGCCAAGTTGGCAAAATGTATAGGGATACTGGGGAAGACAAGACACATCTTGGACTATAAATCATTGGTCTTACTGTACAATTCACTGTTTCTACCTTATCTTAACTACTGTGTAGAAGTCTGGGGAAACACCTACGAGACCAACCTACAGTCAATATGCACATTACAAAAAAGAGCTATAAGGATAATAAATAATGTAGGATATAGAGACCATACCAATTTGTTGTTTTTAAAGTCACATGTCATAAAGTTCATCGATTTAGTTAAATTTAAGACAGCACAAGTCATGTACAGGGCAATTAATAATCAACTCCCAACTAATATACAAAAATATTTAAAAAAAGAGACAATGATTGTAATTTGAGAGGAGACTTAAACTTTACAAAACCCAAGATACGTACAACCAAGAAAAGTATGTGCATATCTGTCTGTGGGGTGGATTTGTGGAACAGTCTGGAGCTGGAACTGAAACTATGTACAAACAGAAATCAATTCAAAAAGAGGTATAAACATTATTTGCTGAAAGGATATATGTTAGAAGGGTAGTATTTATATGTATGATTCACTATGCTCACTCTGGGACATTATGGAATGTGGGTGGGACAGTACTGTGTATATCTATGTTGTTTGAGGCTGGTATGGACATCAATGTATGTTAGGATGGATGGGTGTCAATATTGATATGTACAAAATACAGTTAATTGTTTACTTGGGGTCTTAAATGTGGTAATTTGTATATATTTCACATGGGTGTATTTATGGAAAAGAGGAGTTGGAATTAATAAGTGTTCACTTCTTCCTTCTCCCTTTTGAACGCTGTATACTGTTAGTTTATTGCATTTGTCATTTGTTTTGTTTTACTTTTTTGTTCGAAATAAAGTATCTATCTATCTATCTATCTATCTATCTATCTATCTATGCATGTAACAGCACATACTAGTTGTGCAGCAGTCATGTTGTGCATAGTTTTTTGTTTATATTATCAGCTTTGATGTGCAGCTGCTTAGTCTTATAATTTGATATACAGTGAAAAAAAGTTAGCTGTTTATTGTTATTACAGTTTAAGATAATAATGTAAAACTTTATTTATCACCATGGTGGATATTGAGGTTAAAAATAGTTTAAGTTCTAATAGTAGAATACTGCACAGCATTAGCCACAGGATTTCTTGAGTACTTGAAGTAGCCGTAATGATGTATATGGAATTTGTCAGATTTTTGTCTGTCCAAGTAATAAACCATCACATTTTTTCACCCTCTCTAAGGACTTCCTCTATCATGAGGTGAATAAGTACAGATGGGTGTTTGGACAATGCCATCATGACGCAGCAGAGAAGAGCTCCACCAAACAGTAACGGAGAGAGGGTCATCAGCTTCTGAAGCCCTCACTGATGTGATGAACCAGTGGGGGTTAAGGACACAACATCAATATCTGATCTTTAGGCGAGTATGATGCAAAGTTTTACATTTAAAAAGTCACAAAGATGACTATTAATATGACTGTGTTCTAATAGATCAACATTTAAAAACCACATTCTGATGATGTCAGCAGAAGCTTCTCCTCCACACCACCTGTGTACGAGGCCTCACTTGAAAAATGTGCTTTTTGGTTTTGTGAACTATAAAAGCGAACTGGAAAGTGAATTTTATTTATGTAACCTTATTGTATTAATGGCCAAATTTCACATTCATAAATGCAAAATCTTAAAGATCAAACCCCACTTTGGTACCTTTGAAATAGAGGTGAAATTGTACTTTCAAACAGTATCTACCTCTTGTAACAGAAATGCTATGAAAAACCAAAATGTGTGCGCCAAATTTAATTTAATTTAATCTCTTTGTATTTATTATTTATCTTGTGCATCTTTTATATTAATCTTTTTGTATTTGCTTTGTTTAAAACCCCTGGTGTTTCTATTTTTGTTGTTTGTTGTGTTGTTTCTGGCTCACTTTTTTATATGCATCTTTGCACATTTTAAATAAAGAAGTCGGCATTTAAAAAAAAACAAAAAACCTGTTTATGAGGCCTGGACTCTATTAGAGCTCAGGACCACAACCATCAGAGGAACCGTCCAGTGAGGAAGACAGTCAGCGGCACACCAATATAAGTTTAGTCTTATTAAAACATTTTACACACAGTAATGTAGAAAGCCAAATCCTTTATTTTGAATTTTTAAATGTGTTTGTTTAGACTTTTTACCTCCTCCAAGGAGGTTATGTGATCATCGGCGTTGGTTTGTCTGTTTGTTTGTTTGTTTGTTAGCAAGATAACTCAAAAAGTTATGGACAGATTTTCATGAAATTTTCACATATTGTCAGAAATGGGGTATCCTACAGATGATTACATTTTGGTGGTGATTCGGATCACCGTCCAGAAGAAAGCCGCCATTACGGAAAATGACATTTTCGTCAATAACTACTGAACCACTAATCCTATCATTGTGAATCCAATTTGTGAATCCAATTGCTAGTCATATGTTTTCATGGTCAAGGAATCTAAAAACGTACACACAAACACTGTATGGGGGGAACTGTGGCGCTAAACCGCCATTATGGAAAATGCCATTTTCGTCAATAACTGCTGAACCACTAATCCTATCATTGTGAATCCAATTGTTGTGAATCCAATTGCTCGTCATATGTGATCATCGGTGTTGGTTTGTCTGTCTGTTTGTTTGTTTGTTAGTTAGCAAGATAACTCAAAAAGTTATGGACGGATTTTCATGAAATTTTCACAGATTGTCAGAAATGGGGTATCCTACAGATGATTACATTTTGGTGGTGATCCGGATCACTGTCCAGAAGAAAACCGCCATTACGAAAATGACATTTTCGTCAATAACTACTGAACCACTAATCCTATCATTGTGAATCCAATTTGTGAATCCAATTGCTAGTCATATGTTTTCATGGTCAAGGAATCTAAAAACGTACACACAAACACTGTATGGGGGGAACTGTGGCGCTAAACCGCCATTACGGAAAATGCCATTTTCGTCAATAACTACTGAACCACTAATCCTATCATTGTGAATCCAATTGCTAGTCATATGTTTTCATGGTCAAGGAATCTGAAAACGTGCACACAAACACTGTATGGGAGAACTGTGGCCGCCATTACCGAAAATGCCATTTTCGTGAATAACTACTGAACCACTAATCCTATCATTGTCAATCCAATTGCTAGTCATATGTTTTCATGGTCAAGGAATCTGAAAACGTACACACAAACACTGTATGGGAGAACTGTGGCCGCCATTACCGAAAATGCCATTTTCGTGAATAACTACTGAACCACTAATCCTATCATTGTGAATCCAATTGCTAGTCATATGTTTTCATGGTCAAGGAATCTGAAAACGTACACACCAACACTGTATGGGAGAACTGTGGCTGCCATTACCGAAAATGCCATTTTCGTGAATAACTACTGAACCACTAATCCTATCATTGTCAATCCAATTGCTAGTCATATGTTTTCATGGTCAAGGAATCTGAAAATGTACACACAAACACTGTATGGGGGGAAACTGTGGCACTTGGCGGAGGTCTGCACTCTCCGAGTGCTTTTCTAGTTTTAACTGTTTTTGAAATGTTTAGGAGTGTTTTTTTTTTAAAATATTTAGTGAGTAACCTGGTCAAACCAATCATATTTATGGATTATTTTGCCAAAAGCAGATGCAACAGATATTTGTTTTTCTTTTTTGAATAACTTCTCAAAACAACAGTCAAAACTTGGCAGCTAAAATGTCTTGGACTTTTTATTTTTATTAAAATCACAACCTGCCTGTGTACTTGGTGTTCCAAGAATGTGGAGATAGAAAAAATGTTGTTCCTCTTTAATCAGGTCCAGTCTTGCAGCAGGAATGAATATGCAACACAGCCATCCATCCATCTTCTACAGCTTTTCTGGGGGACCAGGTTGTGGAGGCAGCAGTCTAATCAGAGAAGCCCAGACTCCCCTCTCCCCAGCCACCTCCTCCAGATCTTCAGAGAGGACACCAAGACGTTCTCAGACCAGCTGGGAGACATAGTCTCTCTAACGTGTCCTGAGTCTGCCCCGGGGTCTCCTCCCACATAAAAAGTAATTCCATTTCTGTACCTGCTCTTTCCTTCACCTACAGTATACTGTTATATTATGTAGACCAAGCAAACTCAATGCAGCACTGCTGTAGTTCTAAAACTGTCTAGTAGTTCCCATCCTGTCATATTTTAATGCTGTTAGTCTGTGATGACACTTTCTTAGAGACTGTCCTTTTTTACACCAACAAATTGCACCTGACTGTAGTAAAAAAAAAAAAAAAAGGTCAACACTGACAATGGGGACAACAAAAGCTTTCCAGAGTGTCCTAATCCTGATTTAATTCATTTCTCTATTGCTCTCCCAGATCTGCCCCATGGACCCTGCATCTGGACCGTTTATTTTTTAATTAATATTTTCCCCCAAATAAATTCCTGTTGGTTATATGTTGACTGACTTGATTTGAGGTTGATTTTCTTTTACATTCTACTCATGCACCTCCAAAAGTTGAATATTGTGGTGATTTTTTTTTTTTTTTTTTTAGAAATGACTCAAATCTAAAAAGTAAAACTTTCATATTTTACAATAATCCCATATAAATTTAGCTATTTTAAGATTTTTTTTGTTTGAAATTTTGATGGATATGTCTAATTTTTGGAGATGCAGTAGTTTTTACAAAGATTATTACTCCACCATAAATTATTTCCAACATTACTAAGGATTATTGATTACAATGTAATTATATATCTAATACATGCAATAGATTTTAGGTTCTTGTTTATCACTACATTACAAAGGGTGAAAATACTTTGGTTTTGCAGAGGTGAAGTAAACCGTTACTTTGTGAATCTGTCACACTGAATCAGCAATAGATTTCATCTACTACAGGTAACTGAAAGGGCACAAATGAATTTAGGCATCCAACGTTTCACAACATTTATTTACAGTGGTGTGAAAAAATGTTTACCCGCTTCCTGATTTCTCATTTTTTCGTACGTTTGTCGCACTTAAATGTTTCAGATCAAACAAATTTAAATATTATACAAAGATAACACAAGTAAATACAAAATGCAGTTTTTAAATGAAGGTGTTTAATAAGGGTAAAAAAAATCCAAACCTACATGGCCCTGTGTGAAAAAGTGACCCCCCCCCCCCCGTTAAAAAAAAAATTAACTGTAGCTTATCACATCTTTGGAAAGCTGAGTTCAGTTTCTCTAGCCACACCCAGGCCTGATTACTGCCACACCTTTTCTCAATCAAGACGTCACTTAAATAGGACCTGTCTGACAAAGTGAAGTAGACCAAAAGATCCTCAAATGCTAGACATTATGCTGCGATCCAAATAAATTCAGGAACAAATGAGAAACAAAGTAATTGAGATCTATCAGTCTGGAAAAGGTTATAAAGCCATTTCTAAAGCTTTAGGACTCCAGCAAACCACAGTGAGATCCATTATCCACAAATGGTGAAAACATGGAACAGTGGTGAACCTTCCCAGGAGTAGTCGGCTGACCAAAATTACCCCAAAAGCACAGTGACGACTCATCCAAGAGGTCACAAAAGACCCCACAACAACACCCAAAGAACTGCAGGCCTCATTTGCCTCAGTTAAGGTCAGTGTTCATGACTCCACCATATGAAAGAGACCATAAGAAAAATGGCCTGCATGGCAGAGTTCCAAGACAAAAACCACTGCTGAGCAAAAAGAACAAAGGCTTGTCTCAGTTTTGCCAGAAAACATCTTGATGATTGCCAAGACTTTTAGGAAAATACTCTGTGAACTGATGAGAAAAAAGTTGAACTTTTTGGAAGGTGTGTGTCCCATTATATCCGGCGTAAAAGTAACACAGCATTTCAGAAAAGGAACATCATACCAACAGTAAAATATGGTGGTGGTAGTGTGATGGTATGGGGCTGTTTTGCTGCCTCAGGACCTGGAAGACTTGCTGTGGTAAATGGAACCATGAATTCTGCTGTCTACCAAAATATCCTGAACGAGAATGTCTGGCCATCTGTTCGTGACCTCAAGCTGAAGCACACTTGGGTTCTGCAGCAGGACAGTGAACCAAAACACACCAGCAAGTCCACCTCTGAATGGCTTAAGAAAAACAAAATGTAGACTTTGGAGTGGCCTAGTGAAAGTCCTTACCTGAATCCGATTGAGATGCTGTGGCATGACCTTAAAAAGGCAGTTCATGCTCAAAAACCGTCCAATGTGGCTGAATTACAACAATTCTGCAAAGATGAGCAGGCCAAAATTCCTCCACAGTGCTGTAAAAGACTCATTGCCAGTTATCGCAAACGCTTGATTGCAGTTGTTGCTGCTAAGGGTGGCCCAACCAGTTATTAGGCTTAGGGGGCAATCACTTTTCACACAGGTCCATGTAGGTTTGGATTTTTTTTTCTCCTTAATAATAAACACCTTCATTATAAACTGCATTTTGTGTTTACTTGTGTTGTCTTTGCCTAATATTTAAATTTGTTTCTTGATCTGAAACATTTAAGTGTGAGAAACATACAAAAAATGAGAAATCAGTAAGGGGGCAAACACTTTTTCACTCCACTGTATATATTTTAAAACAATAAAAAAAAAGACAACTAAAAAACAGTTACAACCTAAAATGAACAGGGACTGACATAAATGACTGCTGGAGCTTAATAGCAACACCTTTTTTTTTCTTTTTTTTTTTAAGCATTTGTTGCTAAAATGGATGAACATAAACAGACCATAAAAGATTCAGCATATTTACAGAAACCACACAACAACTAACAGCAGTCAAAATCCTTACAATCTGATCTAACGTGTTGTCATAATTGTCAAAACTAGAGAGCTATCCGGTTCAGTTGCTACATTAGTATTACTGCCAAGGCTTAGCATAGAGGCAGCACAGTAAGAAGGTCACGGGATCGATTCCACCCACTGACCATCAGTGACCCTTCTGTGTGGAGTTTGCATGTTCTGCATGGGTTTACCCCCGGTACTCCGGTTTCTTCCCACAGGCCAAAAAATGTGCAAGTTAGGTTGATTGGAGACTCTAAAGTGGCCCTAGGTGTGAATGTGTGTGTGAATGGTGAAGGGATTGGCACTGCATCGTGCCTCCCTCATCCATCCAGGTGGATGCCCTGAATTTCCCTCTGGGATTAATAAAGTATACAAAATAAAAAATAACACCATACGATATAGTTATTTAAAAAAATGTTTACCCGAGATGTGCATCAGAGAGGATTATGTTAAATTCACGATTCAATACCACAAGAGTCCTTGATTGACACACTATCTGGCTCATAATATCCAAAGGTCTGAGATTTAGCAGTCTGCAGTATATTGACGTTAGCCTCCAGGAAGTTTAGTGTAGTTTAATTTAATATTTATTTGAAAGGGACATTACATCCTAATGAACATTAATACAAATGTAGGTATGCCAGATTTAGCAATACTGCTAATGTGCATGTAGTCCCCCGGCAGGTCACAAAAACACAAACAATCATACACGAGCAGAAAATCTGCAATAAAACTGTACAAAGTGGATATGCTAAAATGCAAAAGTTAAGGTGTTACAAACAAAACATTCAACTGTCACACGAGTGAAGTGCTGTGTATGCGTATACACACACATTCAATTCAATTCAATTCAACTTTATTTATATAGCGCCATTTCACAACAACAGTCATCTCATAGCACTATCAACTGTAGGGGGGGAACCCCCACAGTTGCAGAAAGACCCCAGCAATCAGGCGATCCCCTGTGAGCAAGCACTTGGCGACGGTGGAGAGGAAAAACTCCCTTTTAACAGGAAGAAACCTCCAGCAGAACCAGGCTCAGGGAGGGGCAGTCATCTGCTGCGACTGGCTGGGGGGTGAGGGGATAGAGAAGAAGAAAAGAACAGACATGTAGAGAGCAAACAGCACAATGGGGACTCAATCTATGGGAGAGAACAAACAGATGTTAATGACCAGCAAAAAAAAAAAATATTTCATAGAGAGTGAGGAAAGGAGTGAGGCCCAGTGCATTACTGGAGGTCCCCCGGCTGACTAAACCTATTAGCAGCATAACTAAGGGAGGGTTCAGAAACACATGATCCCTCCCTAATTGTAGGTTATACCAAAAAGGTAGGTTTTAGCCCTATTCTTAAAAACAGAGATCGAGTCTGACTCCCAAATCCAGATTGGCAGCTGATTCCACAGGAGAGGAGCTTGATAACTGAAGGCTCTGCCTCCCATTGTACTTTTGGAGATTCTAGGTATTAAAAGTAATCCTGCATTTTGGGAGCGTAGTGCTCTGTTAGGATAATATGGTAGTATCAGATCTTTTAAATAAAAAGGAGCCCGATTGTTTAGAGCTTTGTAAGTAAGAAGAAGGATTTTAAACTTAATTCTAAACTCTTTAGGAAGCCAATGAAGGGAGGCCAGAACCGGAGAGATATGATCTCTCTTTCTAGTACCTGTTAAAACTCTTGCTGCAGCATTTTGGATCAGCTGAAGACTTTTTAAAGATGTTTTAGGACAGCCTGATAATAAAGAATTACAATAATCTAATCTCGAGCTAACAAAAGCGTGGATCAGTTTCTCAGCATCACTCTGAGACAAGATGCTCCTAATCTTGGCAATATTACGCAAATGATAGAAGGCAGTCTTAGAAACAAATTTAATATGTGAATTGAAGGACAAATCCTGATCAAAAATAACTCCAAGGTTCCTCACAGAGCTATTAAGAGAAAGAGTAACCGCATCCAAACTGAAAGTTTGATTTGGAAAGGAATTTCTAAGGTTTTTTGGACCAACAAGAATGACTTCAGTCTTATCTGAATTTAATAGCAGGAAATTACAAGTCATCCAAGCTTTGATTTCCTTAAGACAGGCTTCTAACTTGGCTAATTGATTACTATCATCTGGCTTCATTGACAGGTATAATTGTGTGTCATCTGCATAACAATGAAAATGTATACAGTGCTTTCTAATAATGTTGCCTAACGGAAGCATATATAAACTAAAAAGAGTAGGGCCTAGCACAGATCCCTGTGGAACTCCATGACTAAGCTTTGAGTTGAAAGAAAACTCATTATTTACATGAACAAACTGCACCCAAGAACCTCACAGCAACAACAGACAGCAGCAAACAAGAGGCATGGCATATGTGTGACGCACAGACAGATATACAGTATCTCACAAAAGTGAGTACACCCCTCACATTTTTGTAAATAATTTATTATATGTTTTCATGAGACAACACTGAAGATATGACACTTTGATACAATGTAGTCAGTGTACAGCTTGTATAACAGTGTAACTTTTCTGTCCCCTCAAAATAACCCAACACAAAGCCATTAATGTCTAAACCACTGGCAACAAAAGTGAGTACACCCCTAAGTGAAAATGTCCAAATTGTGCCCAAAGTGTCAATATTTTGTGTGGCCACCATTATTTTCCAGCACTGCCTTAACTCTCTTGGGCATGGAGTTCACTAGAGCTTCACAGGTTGCCACTGGAATCCTCTTCCACTCCTCCATGACGACATCATGGAGCTGGTGGATATTAGAGACCTTGTGTTCCTCCACCTTCTGTTTGAGGATCCCCACAGATGCTCAATAGGGTTTAGGTCTGGAGACATGCGTGGCCAGTCCATCATCTTTACCCTCAGTTTTTTTTTTTTTTTTAGCAAGGCAGTGGTTGTCTTGGAGGTGTGTTTGGGGTTGTTATCATGCTGGAATACTGCCCTGCGGCCCAGTTTCTGAAGGGAGGGGATCATGCTCAGCTTCAGTATGTCACAGTACATGTTGGCATTCATGGTTCTCTCAGTGAACTGTAGCTCCCCAGTGCCGGCAGCACTCATGCAGCCCCAAACCATGACACTCTCACCAGCATGCTTGACTGTAGGCAAGACACACTTGTCTTTGTACTCCTCACCTGGTTGCCGCCAGACACGCTTGACACCATCAGAACCAAATAAGTTTATCTTGGTCTCATCAGACCACAGGACATGGTTCCAGTAATCCATGTCCTTAGTCTGCTTATCTTTAGCAAACTATTTGCAGGCTTTCTTGTGCATCATCTTTAAAAGGGGCTTCCTTCTCGGACGACAGCTATGCAGACCAATTTGATGCAGTGTTTGGTGTATGGTCTGATCACTGACAGGCTGACCCCCCACCCCTTCAACCTCTGCAGAAATGCAGGCAGCACTCATACGTCTATTTTCAAAAGACAACTTCTGGATATGACGCTGAGCACGTGCACTCAACTTCTTTGGTCGACCATGGCAAGGCCTGTTCTGAGTGGAACCTGTCTTGTTAAACTGCTGTATGGTCCTGGCCACCATGCTGCAGCTCAGTTTCAGGGTGTTGGCAATCTTCTTATAGCCTAGGCCATCTTTATGTAGAGCAACAATTTTTTTTTTTCAGATCCTCAGAGTCCTTTGCCATGAGGTGCCATGTTGAACTTCCAGTGACCGGTATGAGAGAGTGTGAAAGTGATAATACCAAATTTAACACGCCTGCTCCCCATTCACATCTGAGACCTTGTAACACTAATGAGTCACATGACACCGGGGAGGGAAAATGGCTAATTAGGCACAATTTGGACATTTTCACTTAGTGGTGTACTCACTTTTGTTGCCTGTGGTTTAGACATTAGTGGCTGTGTGTTGAGTTATTTACACTGTTATACAAGCTGTACACTGACTACGTTACATTGTATCAAAGTGTCATATCTTCAATATTGTCCCATGAAAAGATATAATAAATTATTTATAAAAATGTGAAGGGTGTACTTACTTTTGTGAGATACTGTATACATGTGCATGCCACAGAGCAATCACTTGTTATGGGTACAGTTTTGGTTGTTTAAAAGCCAATTTTTACAATGCATCTTAAAAGTGCTTAGTGTGGTACATTCTATTTGCAGATGGTATATTCCAAATCTTGGTGCCCCTCACTGATGGCACAGATTGAGCAAATGTGACGCATGTGTGGGGGACCTCACTGTCTCCTCGAGTGATTGCTCTGGTGGTGACAGTCCTCAAGTTTAACATATTCTCCCGGGGGTGGGGGGGGTGGTGTGTGTGTGTGCATAGCCATTTAATATTTTATGGATTGAACAGGCAAATTTGAGAGTTTTATAATTTTAAAAAGACAGAAATTTGTATTTCTTGTAAATGTGGCAACAGTGATATGTGGGATCTTTCTTACGTGTGCCATTTATCTTCGAAGTGTCGTTTATCTCTCTACCTGGCAACTGGTACAAGATTATAATGAGTCAACAGTTAGTGCGACACCTACTGGCCAGGAGGCCAGAATGCTATCTCTTACATCTTTAATACAGACTTAAAAAAATCATCAGTATAGCATTATCTACAAGAATAGAAGCAGTCACTTCTAATTTACATGGATCAAACAGGATTTACTAAAGGAAGAAAAGCATATAACAAGGCTATTTAGCACAATCATGTCATCCCCAAATAATGAGGAAACAGTAAGCTTCTTAGGATGCACAAAATGCTTTTGATCATGTTAACCGGAAATGTTTACTCACTACTCTACACAAATTTGGATTTGGGCAACCTTTCATTAAGTGGATTAAAACACTATGACTCACCACAGGCAACAGTCACCATCACTGGTTTAATTTCTAATTGCTTTCCACAACATAAAGGTACAAGACAAGGACGCCCACATTCTCCTACTTTCTTTGCCATTTACATAGAACCACTTGCTTCACCCATCCCTCAGAATAGTAGTATCAAAGGTGTGCAATGTAGCACAATAACCCATAAAAAAGCTTATATTCTGATGATATTTTACCGTTCATACAGAACCTAAATACCTCACTACAACAAACATTGTTCACATTCAGTGTGTTCTCCACAGTATCTAATTGCTCAATTAACTGGTCAGAACCAAAATTACTCCACCTGTCCAAAAAGAGCAGGAACCCGGCAGCTCAACCATCACCCATCCCTAAATCTACAGACTGGGTGCGATTTGCCGGGGGGGGGGGGGTACCCCTCCCCTTTGCTTTTGATGCCCCCCCCTGTCATTTTTTTTATCCGGGGGGGGGGGGGGTTGTGTTCCCTCCTCTGGTCAAACAGAGTAAGTGACATTCCGGCTTCTGGTCGTGTACATTAAATGCATTTCATACTCCCCACAGCAGATGGCGCAAGTTGATATTGAGCAATAAGCTACTGGGCCTTTTTGCAAAGACGTGCGTTAGTTAGTTAGTTATCAAAAGAGAAAGAAGATGCAAGTATATGAAATGGCAACAAAGCATTTCGTCATATTTTTTTGTGCTAAAAAAAATCGACAGAAGAAGTTACGAGCAGATGGTGAGACAAACTGCCAAGGTAATAATACAGGGCCACCTCTGGATGACAACGGCGATAATAACCAGCAGCCAACATCACGGGACAATAAGCAGCAGCTGCCGCCTTCTCCACCTTCACGCCCAGGTTTGGTTGGAGGCTGTACTGAGCCAGACCGCTTCACAACGTAGAAAGAGAGACCTGAATGTGAATGGCTTGTCTTTAGCGATGATGGATCAGTGCGCTCAGTTTGTTCTGTTGTCCAGGGCTTTGGGTCCCTTCACCCAACAGATGGTTCATATTGACCCAGCCTTCATTAACGGGATCATGGCTAAAACTGCAAAAAAGTTACACAACAAGATAAGTAAACATGAAAAATGCCAGTCTCATTTAAAATCTATGGAAATTGTCGAAGACAAGGCTGAAAACGTTATGTAACGGGCCATAGAAAACAGTGCAGAGCTGTGGAGAAAAGCGATGTGGACTGGTGAGTGGAGGGTCATCGGATGGATCCTCGAACCGGCAGGATCAGATATGGGTAGGACAGATAACATAGCAGTATTAGCCCCACCCTCATTAACCCTACTGTAGTGCCCTTGATCAAGGTGCTTAACCCCAACTGCTCCAGTGGAGCTGCTCAGTGGCCACAGGTCAGTCTGTGGTTGTACTGGGCAGCTTCCTGTTGTGAATGTGCAACAGTGTGAACAGGGCGTCCTTGAAAAAGAGAGGCTGCCTCTCAATGGAACTTCCCTGTATAAATAAAGGTTAAATAAAAAATAAATTAAATAAATTAAAGGTCCTAAATTACTAAGGCAGTGGCTATGGATAAAGAACCATAACCATATAATTCTTGTTACAGCTACAGCTCGAATCTGATTGGCCAGTACATTCTATTAATGCATATCTTAAAAGCAGCAGGCTACAGGTTCGGAAATCTTAGGCATTTGTTTCAAAATTTTAATTAATATTTATTTACTACCTACTTAACATTACCCACTCCCAAATCCTAAGGCTGACCTCGTAATTTTAAGTCTAAATTTCATCTCATAGTAAAAATGATTTGGTCAAGGTGCTGATAACAGGATGTAAACCAGCAACCTTCTGATTACAGGACCAACGTACTATCTACCTAAGCCACAGCAGCGGGTGGCTTGGAGCTGATCTGAAAAGTTTTAGTCAAATTGTCAGCTCTTCCGTACCAACAGACATTTTGTATAGCGATATAGCTTCCATATCCATAGCCACTGCCACTGACTAAATACAGTGAATGACCACAAAGTTCTAGGTTTAGTTAGAAGAGCAGAAAAATATAGCGCCATCAGGACTAACTGACAAATATCTTGTATCAACCCACAGCTTTAATGAGGTGCTGCTGCACTGACCATAAGCACAAATGAACCATGAAACCATTACAAAAAGAGAACAGAGTCTGCACTGTACTGTAACAGTGATGTCATGTAATTTCCTTAGTCAGATAAATGTGAAAAAAGATGACACTGAAGCATCAACATGACATCACAAAGCAGTATCAATTCCTCAGAATGTTACACTGTAAAATTTAAAAACACTGTAAGCCTAAGCTTACCCTAAGCTTAATAAAAGCGCAAAGGAACATTCATACTAAAGACTGAAAATTGTGACAAAACAACACAGGAGCCCTTAGTGTGAAAAAAAATTGCTGTACATGCAGCAGGCAAAACAAGACAAACAGCCGTGGAAGGAGAATATAGAAGCCAGTGTGTTGAAACCTACTCACCAGTTGCAAGTTTGAGATTGAAATGGCACTTGGAGAAAAAAAACTTTTCTGCCATTTGTAGGAACGTTCAGATGCTCTGATCTCAAAGTCCTTATTCTGGCAGCTCTCTGGTCCTTTTCTGGCCCAGTATTTCCAATGTGTACGAATCTTTAACACTTCCAACAGGTGTTTTACAACTTCGATGACCGACAGCTTCTGTGGCCGGAAAAGTTATGCCCTCTGTGACTGATGGATTTTCAGACAGCGGCCCTGCCAGTGTGTCCCGTGTTAGCATTTCTTTCTTCTTTTTTTCTCTTTTGGGCACCACTATTGTACTTCCAAACGTCTGCCATTATGACTCATTTATTTGTCTGGGGATTCACTACCAGCCCACGTCCATCGTTAATCAGGTCAAATGTCAACTCTTAACCAATCAAATTAAACAGGGGAGACAGACACACACATTGTGGAGAGAATAACCAGGCCGAACTTTTCCGAGCAGATGAAACTTTATTCCTGTCATGCCGCGCCGCTCATCAGCGGCGCCACCTGCTCGCACACCTGCTCGTCATCAGCGGCGAGGGATATAAGCCGCCTCGCCCTGAGCTTCGGCCTGAAGCCGTCAGATTTCGCTCATCATTATTGCTGTGAGAACTACTACCTCTTCAGCCATCATTTCGGTAAGAAGCCCTTACCTTTTCCCTTTGAAGTCTGCTCCCCTGTGCACAGGTGGATTTCCCGGCGGCGGACTTTTCCTCTCCATCTCCATCTCCTCGCTGCTGCACCGGGCCCTGCAGGTGGCTGTCTACCGGGTCTCGTCCCTTGCTGTGCCAGCCATCTATCCCATCCAAGTAAGCTCTTCTCTCGCTATCATATCTCCTGTGTTGGTGTGTGCCCGTCACCCTTCTCCTTGTGCTTTTCCCATAGGGTTGTCCGGCTGTACGGTCTCCTGCCTCTGTGCCCGAAGCAGACGCTGCCACCAACACGTCTACATCTCGCAGACCCACATCCATTCACTCCTGTTGCTAATAAACTATTTGAACTACTCTGGGCCTGTGTGTGTGCGTCTCCTGAGCCGTGCGTTATGTCAGTACGGCTTCAGCAGAGCGGCTCGGCAGACGGCGGGCTCGCACACCGGTTTTCCACTCTCGAGGCTCGAGTGGATCAGATAGCCTATCAGCAACAGGTGATTTTTAATCAGTTGTTAAATTTAACTAACCGGTTGGGCCGCTTGGACCCCCAACAGCCGTTCCCCCCGGCTCGTCAGGGTGGCGCAGCTCCTGCAGCTCCAGTGGCCGTCCAGCAGGCTCCGGGTGCACCGGTTCGGCTCACGCCCATTCCAACCCCCGCCCGTTTTAGTGGTAAGCTCGGCGGAGCGCGGGGGTTTATTATGCAGTGTGAGTCCGTTTTCCACCGTGTGCCCGGAGACTTTCCCTCAGATCATAGCCGAATTGGTTATATCGGGAATCTCCTGGAGGGGCGAGCATTAACATGGACCTACGCCATAATGGCGAGGCCCAGTTATGCCACCCTCACATATGACCAATTCGTGAGACGCTTCCTGGAGGTCTTTGACCACACTCTTACCGAGACGGTCCAGGTCGATCAGCTTCTCGCCCTCCAGCAGGGAAGCCGGTTGGCAGCGGACTACGCGGTCGACTTCCGGGTAGCGGCGGAGGAATTAGGCTGGGAGGAACGCTCCCTCTGCGGCCTTTTCCTCCGCAGTCTCAATGATGATCTGAGGGATGAACTGGCTGGGCGGGATATCCCTGAGACGCTAGCGGAGCTGACATCCTTAGCGATTAGTTTGGACAACAGGCTGCGCGAGCACTCCTCGGGACGGAAGTCGTCTTCTTCTCGCCCTCGTGGAGTCTCACCGCGCCTGTCCCAAGCTCGCCCCCTGGCGGCGCCGCCACCATCGTGCCCCGAGGAGTTGGAGCCGATGGTGACGGGCTGGACAAAGCTTTCCCCTGCAGAGAAACAACGCCGCCGTGAGTTGGCTCTCTGCATGTATTGCGGAGATGACCAACACACGGTGAAGCTTTGCCCACAGAAAGCCAGTCGGCGGGGTCCGCGAGTCACTGTAGGGGGCCTCGCGGATGTCAACTGGTTAAATACTCTCACTCAATTGAAGCTGCCCATCCGTTTCTGCCACAACCCCACTGGGCATCTCACCCACGCACTGGTGGATTCGGGCGCAGAAGGCAGCTTTATTTCACAAAGCCTGGCAACCCGATTGGGCATCCGCTGCCAGGCACTCAAAAACCCCATCTCCCTGGTCAACCTCTCCCGTGCTTCCCTTGGGAGAGTCACACACCAGACCATCCCAGTCCCGGTGATCATCTCTGGTAACCACCGGGAGGAGGTAACCTTTCTCATCCTGCCCAACTCTGTGTTGCCCGTCATCCTGGGGTATCCCTGGCTACGCCTCCACAACCCTGTCCTGGATTGGAAGTCAGCCGGGGTGTCGGCATGGAGCACATTCTGCATGGGCACCTGTCTTCAGTCCGCTGCCTGCTCTCCGTCTGCTTCTTCCCCTGCTACGGACACTGCACCCCCGGACCTGTCCCTGGTGCCTCTGGAATTTCACGACCTGGGTATGGTATTTAGCAAGACCAAAGCTATGTCTCTCCCTCCTCATCGGCCCTATGACTGCGCCATCAACCTCCGCCAGGGGGCACCCTTACCTTCTGGTTGGCTCTACAGTCTGTCGGCGCCGGAGAAGGAGACGATGAACGCCTACCTTAAGGAGTCGCTGAGCGCGGGTATAATCCGCCCATCGTCATCACCCGTGGGGGCAGGGTTCTTCTTCGTTGGAAAGAAGGACGGATCCCTCCGCCCTTGCATAGACTATCGGGCTCTAAATGACATCACGGAGAAGGATCGTTACACCCTGCCCCTCATGGACACTGCTTTCCACTCCCTCCAGGGGGCGACCTGGTTCACCAAGCTGGATCTACGCAGCGCGTACCACCTCGTCCGGATCCGGGAGGGAGATGAGTGGAAGACAGCCTTCCGTACCCCGAACGGCCACTTTGAATACCTGGTAATGCCGTTCGGGTTGACCAACGCTCCTGCCGTCTTTCAGCGCCTCATCAATGACGTCCTCCGGGACTTCATCGGCCTCTTTGTGTTCGTCTGCCTGGACGATATACTCATCTTCTCCAAGTCCAGGGACGAGCACCAGGTCCATGTGAGGCGGGTCCTCCAAAGACTGCTGGAGAACCGGCTATACGTGAAGGCTGAAAAGTGTGAATTTTATGCTAAGACCACATCCTTCCTGGGATTCATCATCTCACACAACCAGGTGCGTCCAGACCCAGAGAAGGTGAAGGCGGTGGTAGAATGGCCTACACCTGCATCGAGGAAACAGGTGCAACAGTTCGTTGGTTTCGCGAACTTCTACCGCCGCTTTGTCCCTAACTTCAGCTCCATCGTCGGACCACTGACCCGCCTCACGTCCCCTAAGGTCCCGTTCCGGTGGACCGAAGAGGCCGCAGCTGCCTTTCAGGCGCTGAAGGCGGAGTTCTCCTCCTCCCGGGTCCTTCGCCAGGTCGACCCCGCACTGCAGTGCATCGTGGAGGTGGACGCCTCGGACACGGGAGTGGGGGCGGTGCTATCTCAGCAGTCGCCTGACGACGGCGCCAAACGGCCCTGCGCCTTCTTCTCCCGGCGCTTGTCCCCGGCGGAGAGAAACTACGACATGGGGGACAGAGAGCTCCTGGCCATCAAGCTCACGCTGCAAGAATGGCGCCACTGGCTAGAGGGGGCGGACCTGCCGTTCGTGGTCCTGATGGACAACAAGAACTTGGAGTACCTTCGATCTGCCAAGCGCCTGAATGCCCGCCAGGCGCGCTGGTCCTTGTTCTTCGCCAGGTTCCAGTTTTCCATCACTTTCAGGCCTGGCTCCAAGAACGGCCTGCCCGACGCCCTCTCTAGGCAGTTCGCCCCCGAGGAGTCGGAGGACACGCTCCACACCATCCTGCCCAGGTCGTGACGTCGTGGGAGCCATCTCCTGGGACATTGAGGGCAAGATTCGGAAGGCGCAGGAAGTGGAACCTGACCCTGGCGGCAGACCGGAGGGGAGGCTGTTCGTGCCATCTGCGGTTCGAGGAGAGGTCATCCACTGGCTACACACCTCCAAGCTCACCTGTCACCCTGGCTCCTCCCGGATGATAAACCTCCTCCAGCGGTCCTTTTGGTGGCCGGGCCTGCGGAGGGATGCGGCCCGCTACGCCCGGGCTTGTCCAATTTGTGCCACCTATAAGTCGGGAAACGCCCCTCCAGCGGGTCTGCTCCAGCCCCTGCCCGTCCCTGGCAGGCCCTGGTCGCACATCGCTTTGGATTTCGTCACCGGACTCCCAGTCTCCAATTCCTACGACACCATCCTGACCATCGTGGACCGCTTCTCCAAGGCTGTGCACTTCATCCCCCTACGAGGTCTTCCAACTGCCCTGGAGACGGCGGATCTCCTCATCCAACACGTGGTCAGGCTGCACGGGATTCCGGTGGACGTGGTCTCGGATCGGGGGCCCCAATTTTCCTCTGAGGTTTGGAGATCGTTTTGTAACGCCATCGGAGCCAAGGTGAGCCTCTCCTCCGGCCATCACCCCCAATCCAACGGGCAGTGTGAGCGGACCAACCAGGAGCTGGAGGCTGCGCTCCGCTGTGTAACAGCATCCAAACCCACGTCCTGGAGTAACCATCTTGCCTGGGTTGAATACGCCCACAACACCGCTCGCTCTTCTGCTACAGGGATGTCCCCCTTCAAGGCGTCCCTGGGTTATGACCCCCCGCTGTTCCCGGCGCAGGAGAGTGAGGTAACTGTGCCCTCAGTTAGGGCGCATCTCAGGCAGTTCCGCTCCATCTGGGCATCAGCGCGTAATGCGCTTTTACGCACGGCGGAGCGCAACAGAACTGTGGCTAACCGGCACAGAAGACCTGCCCCGGCGTACAGAGTTGGGCAACGAGTCTACGTGTCAACCCAGGACGTGACATTGAAAGGCGAGAGGAGGAAGCTGGCACAGCGCTTTATGGGACCCTACCCCATCACCCGGATCATCAACCCGGTAGCTGTGCGTGTGGCTATTCCCCCCTCCCTCCGCATCCATCCCACCTTCCATGTGTCCAAGGTGAAGCTGGCAGTCTCCGACCCCCTTTGCCCTCCTCCTGCTGCGCAACCCGCGCCCCGGATGATTGATGGCCATCCGGCCTGGTCCGTCGCCTCCATCCTGGACTCCCGGCGCCGGGGTCGTGGGTTGCAGTACTTGGTGGACTGGGAGGGCTATGGGCCCGAGCATCGACAGTGGGTACCCTCGTCGTTCGTGTTGGACCCATCGCTCATCGCTGACTTCCACCGAGCGCACCCAGAGAAGCCATCGCCAGGAGGCGCTGCTAGAGGGGGGAGTACTGTCACGCCACCTGCTCGCACACCTGCTCGTCATCAGCGGCGAGGGATATAAGCCGCCTCGCCCTGAGCTTCGGCCTGAAGCCGTCAGATTTCGCTCATCATTATTGCTGAGAACTACTACCTCTTCAGCCATCATTTCGGTAAGAAGCCCTTACCTTTTCCCTTTGAAGTCTGCTCCCCTGTGCACAGGTGGATTTCCCGGCGGCGGACTTTTCCTCTCCGTCTCCATCTCCTTGCTGCTGCACCGGGCCCTGCAGGTGGCTGTCTACCGGGTCTCGTCCCTTGCTGTGCCAGCCATCTATCCCATCCAAGTAAGCTCTTCTCTCGCTATCATATCTCCTGTGTTGGTGTGTGCCCGTCACCTTTCTCCTTGTGCTTTTCCCATAGGGTTGTCCGGCTGTACGGTCTCCTGCCTCTGTGCCCGAAGCAGACACCGCCACCAACACATCTACATCTCGCAGACACACATCCATTCACTCCTGTTGCTAATAAACTATTTGAACTACTCTGGGCCTGTGTGTGTGCGTCTCCTGAGTCGTGCGTTATGTCAATTCCACTCTCTCTCACATTCACCAGAATCAGAAAAAACTCCCCCCAGGTTGCAGGCACTCATTTTTATATCACGGCACTAACACTCCTCTGCTACCTGGGGTGCTGCATTAACATATCACTCCCCACCTTTGATCTGCCACTTCAGTCTGAGGGAAAACTACTGAGTAACTACTGAGTGGGTTCCCCACACTCTCACAGTCCGAGAGCATGTAGTGCCAGGTCAGTGTGGTTTTGAGAGCACCGTATTTGTCGTGTGCTGGGGGCTGTTGGAGCAGGCTGGCCACCTGCTGAGTTGTGCGTGCGTCCAGCGCTGCGACCACGTAGTAATATCTGGTGTCATCTGCCGTTATTCCCCGGAGCGCGAACTGGGCCTCGGTGTGAAGGAACCAAGACTTCGAGTCATGTAGCCAAAAGTTTGGGAGTGTAACCGAAATGGCGCACGCGTTGCTGGCACTTCCCGTCCAGGTCGTCTCCGGGGTGTTCACCTCGCGTTCCATTGTACGTCAAGGGTCACCAGTGTGGAGAGAATAACCAGGCCGAACTTTTCCAAGCAGATGAAGCTTTATTCCACTCTCTCTCACATCCACCAGAATCAGAAAACATCAGGTAGCAGGCACTCTCTTTTATATCACAGCATTAACACTTCTCTGCTACATGGGGTGCTGCATTAACGTATCACTCCCCCACACTCCCCACCTTTGATCTGCCACTTCAGTCTGAGGGAAAACTACTGAGTAACTACTGAGTGGGTTCCCCACAACATCAACAAATAAAAAGTTGACACGCCAAAACAAACCCTCCAATAAACGTTGGGCATGGCATAATAAGATAAGATAAGATAAGCCTTTATTAGTCCCACAGTGGGGAAATTCCAGGGTTGCAACAGCACAGGGATAGCAACACTCAGAGTAATAATTTAGAAGATAAGAAAATAAGTGCAGTGAATATACATATGTACACAAAAATATATAAATATATATACACAGTGTGGAGCATTGTAGCTAGATGCAATAAACAGTATAACCGTCTACTTAGTTATCCTACATAGTATGAATATGGACCCATACTTATTGTCACCCTCCGTAGCGACTGATATTGTCCTAGTTGTATGCTGGAGGGGACCACTTGTGTAAGTCTGTTACGTCTTTTGCATTCAGTACTATTAGGTTGTCATGGGGGGTTTTTTTGCTATCCCTGCGAGCAGCCCTGCTTAGGTTACAAAGTCTGACAGCTGTAGGTAGGAAAGACCTGCAAAACCTCTCGGTCGCGCACCTAAGATGATGCAGTTTACTGCTAAATGAGCTCCTCAGTGTGTTCAGTGTGTCCTGCATAGGGTGGGACTCGGACTCCAGCAGAGATGACAGTTTAGCCACCATCTTTCTCTCTCCTATCTCCTCCACTGGGTCAAGGCACTGCCCCAGGACAGAGCTAGCTTTCTTGATCAGTTTGTTCAGTCTCTTCCTATCGGCTGCTGTAATGCCACTGCCCCAGCAGACCACTCCAAAAGTGATGGCTGATGCCACCACCGTGTCGTAGAATGTCTTCAGGAGCACCCTTTAGTTTGCAAAACAAAACAAAAAAAGAATTTCTTTCACAGCCCCACACAAGCCGGGGCCCATGGGTGCATGCTCCGTTAAGCCCTTGCCATAATCCGGGGCAGTTCATGTAATAGATCAATAGTTTTTAGTATTTTAAGGAAGAACAAATAAAATCTGCCATATCTCATAAGCTCAGTCTGAAACACACAGACATATATATACACATTTATCTTTGCAGAAGAATTATAAATATTACCATACCCAATGAAACCCTTTCAAAAATATACAGGGTAATCAGCACTCACCAGACTCTATTCCTTTTCATCGATAAATGGAAAAAAGAGTTATCCACAAATTTTAATAGTGAATTCTGGTGCAATATACAGTATACACTACTCATAAAAAGTTGGTGTATTTGGCTTTCAGGTGAAATTTCAGGATGCACCTAAAATGCACTATATCCTTTACAGGTGAACTTAATTTGACTTTCTCTAACCTTTTGAATGCACATGTCCAACTGTTCAGTATTTCAGTACTTTTTGCATAACTTTCTGTTCTCTAACAAGGTGCTAAACAGCAAAATTCACAGCAGGTGTTTGATCCATGAATCGACCGATAAAATTCTGGTTCAATTAGAATTGGTATTTAAACAGTCCTCTTCATCATGCTGTTCACATTTTGACATCGTGAGACCAAGAGGACACCTAACAACTGATCAACAGTACCTCGCCATTGTGAGGCTTCAAACAGGATGTTCTCAGAGGGAAGTGGCCACTGAGCTTAGAGTGTCATCAGCAGGTTGCAGCAGAGATGCAGAGAGACTGGAAGAGTCACAGAAAGGCATAGAAGTGGACGTCCTTTGGTCACATCCCATGCTGATGACCGCTCCATTGTGAACAGTGCCCTGTGGAACCGGATGATGAAGCCACTCAACTCCAAGCACATTTAAGGGAGGTGAGAGGCACCCAAGTGTCACGTCAGACCATTCAAAACCATTTACATCAGCATGATCTGCGTGCCGTTTAAAAAAAACACAGGCAAGCAGGGGCGATTCTAGAATCAGAGCCCACCCAAACATCCCCCTCCCCACACACACAAACATTATACCCTCTCGGGTCCTGAAGTCCCCAATACCAGGGAACTCACATTACTGCTCAAAAAAATTGCGTAAACCCCTTTCAGTCTAGGCCTGCCGCTATTATCTGAATAGGGTTACCCAAGCAAATGACAATGACTAAATGACCCTATAAGCGGTGTGGGTGATTGACCAACTCACCTCAGCTTGGCGGATATTTGAATAGGAAATGCAGATAAATGCACAGACAAAGTGGAAATGAATCAGAAGGCTGTCTGTCATTACTCTAACAGATTATATTAATTTCACACAATTACACAAATATCATAGTGGCTGAGAGTGAAAGGTTTCTTTTTACAGTATTTTTTTCCACTCACTCCCAAAGAGCCTCCTGCAGCTCTGACTGTCCCCTGGCTGCTGTGGAGCTGATACAAGCCTGTCCCGGTTTGGCAAGGGGCAATCTCACTCTTTAGTTCTACTCTGTGCTTGTCCATGCGTCCTAATTCACCTCGCATTAATTTATCCTCTGCCCCCCCCCCCCGGAAATGAAACGTGACACAAAAACACCAAATAAAAAGTACAAGCCTGCACACATTAACACACACAAGAGTAAAAACAAACTTAATTTTATACAGCCACCACAATAAATTTTGTCCTAATTTTGCTGTTTTGTTGTTATAAATCATATCTGAGAGGCAACACAGAGGACTAGTGGCTGGAGTTGTTTGTAGCTGGAGATTAGTGTGTAGCACAGGACTAGATTGTCTGCAGAGACTGTTGCTTGATGCACCTCTGCCGGTGCCACTGGGCCAGCTGCAGAGTCATCAGCTCGGGACCACCCTTCATAGATGTTTCATCCCTTTGAACCCAGAATATCTCAAGGTGGAGGAGCAGCAATAAGAACGTCTCCCTACCACTCGCTGCAGCTGACCCTGAGATCCTTATTCATCCCACTTTGCATCCTTCCTCCTAAGCCAGAGCCAGAAGCTTCCTTGTTCTGCCTCAGCTGCCATTTCCTTGAGCGTTCTCTTCTACTTGATGCTGGAAATTCCCACAGCCTTCAGAAATTGCTGGGTGGATTTTGCAGTGAAGCCTCTGCAACTGACTTCCACAAGGTAAGTTGACACCTTCCATCCTGCTTCTGTGAAAGCTGCAGCAAGCTCACAGTATCTTTCCTTTTTTTTCTCTCAACAGCTACCTCTATGCTTCCCTTCCAAGGAACGGTAAGTTTGATCATGATCATGGCCCTCATAGAGGTGGACCATAGGACTATGGCAGGGCATAAAGATGTTTACATTATCTCCCCTGGAAATTTAAGCTGATGGTCCAGGTCTACCCGCATGTTCCACCTGCAGCCAGCTGTCAGTACTGACCACTCCCTCCGATGGATGTTATGCTCCCCTGCTCCTTGGCTGACGAAGTGGATTTGGCACTGAGATGTTACTGGAGTGTCTGCATTGGTTTCTTGTCTGCACATCTCTACAGCTTCTGCCAGCTTTTGCAGGACTACATCATGGCGCCATCTGTAATGGCCTTGAGACAAGGCTGCCTTGCAACCTGTCAAAATGTGCTGCAGGCTGGGATTTAGGGTATTACAGAGATGGCAGATCTCTTCTGAGCCATACCATAGGTGTAAGTTGTTTGGGCTTGGAAGGGTATTTTCAAAATTAAATCACCCTTTTTTGTCATTCAACCATACAACCAATCATGTACAGTAGAACGAGATTGTGTTTTTCCTATCTACAGTGTTAATTACACACACCCCATATATAGAATCAGAGGGCCGCTGCCATGCAAGGCGCTGCCACAGATTTCCCTCCTCCATTCCATTATTGCTGAGCACGAAGCTGGACGGCAGGAAGTTCCGCTTTTATATGGTCTTCGGCATGACTCGGCCGGGATTTGAACCCCTTCCTCCCGGGTGTGGGGCGGATGCTCTACCAACTGAGCCACCACTCCGGTGGTGGATCTTATTAGGAAGCTCAGCCTCGCTTGTGGAATTTTCCATATGTCAGCCCATGTGATAACTTGTGGAATGACTGCTTCCCAGTTTGTCCACCTTCAGTGCTGTTGCTGACTCACAGCCTTGACCTTATGTGTCTCAGGTTCCATTCTGGTTTCTTCTGACCTGACCAGCTGTCTCCTTTTTTGATGCTTGTGACCACTTCTTAGGGGGTGGTCCCCACCCAAGCCCAGCCCTGGTTGGCTGTGACCACCCAACTATTTCCTTTTGCCTCAGTTGGCTAACTGCCCTGTCCACTGCTTGTTCGACCTTCCACTTATACTCTGTCCAGACTGGTGCCTTGGCCTTTTGGACTGCTGGGTCATGGAAGTCACTCACCTCAAACAGCAGTCTCAATTTCTCCTGTTGATAACCAAGGCTAACAGATTTAAATGGGAGTTGTAACATATTCTTTCCAACAGGGTCACATCAGACAGGCAGAGAGGAAGACCTAGCCACTTCCTGATGTACAGTATCTCACAAAAGTGAGTCCACCCCTCACATTTTTGCAAATATTTTATTATATCTTTTCATGAGACAACACTGAAGATATGACACTTTGATACAATGTAGTCAGTGTACAACTTGTATGTATGTAAATTTGTTGTCCCCTCAAAATAACTCAACACATAGTCATTAATGTCTAAACTGCTGGCAACAAAAGTGAGTACCCCCATAATTGAAAATGTCCAAATTGTGCCCAAAGTGTCAATATTTTGTGTGGCCACCATTATTTTCCAGCACTGCCTTAACTCTCTTGGGCATGGAGTTCGCTAGAGCTTTACAGGTTGCCACTGGAATCCTCTTCCACTACTCCATGACAACATCACAGAGCTGGTGGATGTTAGAGACCTTGTGCTTCTCCACCTTCCATCTGAGGATGCCCCACATGTGCTCAATAGGGTTTAGGTCTGGAGACATGCTTTGTCAGTCCATCACCTTTACCTTCAGTTTCTTTAGCAAGGCAGTGGTAGTCTTGGAGGTGTGTTTGTGGTCATTTTCATTTTGGAATACTGCCCTGCGGCCCAGTTTCCGAAGGGCTGCTTCAGTATGTCACAGTACATGTTTGCATTCATGGTTCCCTCAATGAACTGTAGCTCCCCAGTGCTGGCAGCACTCATGCAGCCCCAAACCATGACACTTTCACCCCATGCTTGACTGTAGGCAAGACACATTTGTCTTTGTACTCCTCACCTTGTTGCCGCCACACACATTTGACACAATCTGAACAAAAAAAGTTTATGTTGGTCCCATTAGACCACAGGACATGCTTCCAGTAATCCATGTCCTTAGTCTGGTTGTCGTCAGGAAGCTGTTTGCGGCCTTTCTTGTGCATCATCTTCATAAGGGGCTTCATTCTGGGATGACAGCCATGCAGACCAATTTGATGTAGTGTCCAGCATATTGTCTGAGCACTGACAGGCTGACCCCCCACCCCTTCAACCTCTGCAGCAATGCAGGCAGCACTCATATGTCTATTTTTAAAAGACAACCTCTAGATATGATGCTGAGCACGTGCACTCAACTTCTTTGGTTGGCCTGTTCTGAGTGGAACCTGTCTTGTTAAACTGCTGTATGGTCTTGGCCACCATGCTGCAGCTCAGTTTCAGGGTGTTGGCAATCTTCTTGTAGCCTAGGCCATCTTTATGTAAAGCAACAATTCTTTTTTTCAGATCCTCAGAGAGTTCTTTGCCACGAGGTGCCATGTTGAACTTCCAGTGACCAGTATGAGAGAGTGTGAGAGCGATAATACCAAATTTAACACACCTGCTCCCCATTCACACCTGAGACCTTGTAACACTAACGAGTCACGTGACACCGGGGAGGGAAAATGGCTAATCGGGCACAGTTTGGACATATTCACTTTCACTATCTTCAGTGTTGTCCCATGAACAGATATAATAAAATATTTACAAAAATGTGAGGGGTGTACTCACTTTTGTGAGATACTGTAATTGTTGGCTTTGTTGTCCATCTTCACCACTGATATTGAAGCGATCTCAGACAATGTCCACATCAAACAAGGGTATAAGGTGAACTGGTAACATCAGACCTTGAGTTTTCTGGGGAAGGTGGCATTGGTCTATTTTCAGCAAGCCTTTGGAGAGTTGGCTCACGACAAATGCTGCCACATGTGTATCTGACAGGTTGGCTGTATACACTCTTCCAAGACTTTGTACCTGTTGCTCTATTAGGAGAGGGATCTTCTTGTCATCAACTCTGATGGAGACATCGTTCCTTACTCCTCCCTTGATAAAAAGGATTCTGGATTTTGATGGATTTATTTTCATCCTTGCCCAATGCAGGAGTTCTTCCAACCTTTTGAGGGTCCTTGATGTGCGGGGAGCTGTCTGCAATAATATGGTGACAACATCCATGTTGCTCCTTAAGGCTGGGAGCCTCTGTCCTTGCCTGTATCTCACTCCTTGGCCCGACCGTCTCCCTTCAATCAGGATATTCTCAAAAGATGCAGTGAACAGGATTAGAAATATGGAGTAGCCTATGGTTATGCCTTTCTGAAGCACCTGTAATTTCTTGTGCCATGTAGCAGACCTAGAAGGTCTTGAAGTAACTGGAGACCATATTTTGAATGCACATACAATGGTAAGAAAAATTGTTTGCCCCCTTCCTGATTTCTCATTTTTTGTATGTTTGTCACACTTAAATGTTCCAGATCATCAACCAAACAGACAAAGATAGCACAAGTAAACACAAAATGCAGTTTTTAAATGAAGGTGTTTAATATTAAGGGTAAAAAAAAAAAATCCAAACCCACAGTATCTCACAAAAGTGAGTACACCCCTCACATTTTTGTAAATATTTTATTATATCTTTTCATGGGACAACACTAAAGATATGCCACTTTGGTACAATATAAAGTAGTCAGTGTACAGCTTGTATAACAGTGTGTATTTGCTGTCCCCTCAAAATAACTCAACACACAGCCATTAATGTCTAAACCACAGGCAACAAAAGTGAGTACAACCCTAACTGAAAATGTCCAAATTGTGCCCAATTAGCAATTTTCCCTCCCCGGTGTCATGTTACTGAATGGGGAACAGGTGTGTTAAATTTGGTGTTATCGCTCTCCCACTCTCTCATACTGGTCACTGGAAGTTCAACATGGCACCTCATGGCAAAAAACTCTCTGAGGATCTGAAAAAAAGAACTGTTGCTCTACATAAAGATGGCCTAGGCTATAAAAAGATTGCCAAGACCCTGAAACTGAGCTGCAGCACAGTGGCCAAAACCATTCAGTGGTTTAACAGGACAGGTTCCACTCAGAACTGGCCTTGCCATGGTCGACCAAAGAAGTTGAGTGCACGTGCTCAGCGTCATATCCAGAGGTTGCCTTTTGAAAACAGACGTATGAGTGCTGCCAGCACTGCTGCAGAGGTTGGGGGGGGGGGAGTCAGCCTGTCAGTGCTCAGACCATATGCTGCACACTGCATCAAATTGGTCTTCATGGCCATCGTCCCAGAAGAAAGCCCCTTTTAAAGAAGATGGACAAGAAATACTGCAGTTTGATGAAGACAAGCAGACTAAGGACATGGATTACTGGAAGCATGTCCTGTGGTCTGATGAGACCAAGATAAACTTATTTGGTTCAGATGGTGTCAAGTGTGTGTGGCAGCAACCAGGTGAGGAGTACGAAGACAAGTGTGTCTTGCCTACAGTCAAGCATGCTGGTGAAAGTGTCACGGTTTGGGGCTGCATGAGTGCTGCCAGCACTGGGGAGCTACAGTTCATTGAGAGAACCATGAATGCAAACATGTACTGTGACATACTGAAGCAGAGCATGATCCCCTTCCTTCGGAAACTGGACCGCAGGGCAGTATACCAACATGATAACAACCTCAAACACACCTCAAAGATGACCACTGCCTTGCTAAAAAAAACTGAGGGTAAAGGTGATGAACTGGCCAAGCATGTCTCCAGACCTAAACCCTATTGAGCATATGTGGGCATCTCCACACGGAAAGTGAAGGAGCGCAAGCTGTCTCACATCCACGAGCTCCGTGATGTCGTCATGGAGTAGTAGAAGAGGACTCCAGTGGCACCCTGTGAAGCTCTATTGAACTCCATGCCCAAGAGAGTTAAGGCAATGCTGGAAAATAATGGCGGCCACACAAAATGTTGACACTTTGGGCACAATTTGGACATTTTCAATTAGGGGCGTTTTCACTTTTGTTGCCAGCAGTTTAGACATTGATGGCTGTTTGAGTTATTTTGAGGGAACAGCAAATTTACACTGTTATACAAGCTGTACACTGACTACTTTACATTGTATCAACGTGCCATATATTCAGTGTTGTCCAATGAAAAGATATAAAATATTTCCAGAAATAATGTGAGGGGTGTGCTCACTTTTGTGAGATACTGTATATGGCCCTGTGTGAAAAAGCCCCCCCCCCGTTAAAACATAAATTAATTGTGGTTTATCACATCTTTTTAAAGCTGAGTTCAATTTCTCTAGCCACGCCCAGGCCTGATTACTGCCACACCTGTTCTCAATCAAGAAATCACCTAAATAGGACCTGCCTGACAAAGTGAAGTAGACCAAAAGACCCTCAACAGCTAGACATCATGTGCCGATCCAAAGAAATTCAGGGACAAATGAGAAACAAAGTAATTGAGATTTATCAGCCTGGAAAAGGTTATAAAGCCATTTCTAAAGCTTTGGGACTCCAGCGAACCACAGTGAGAGCCATTATCCACAAATGGTGAAAACATGGAACAGTGGTGAACCTTCCCAGGAGTGGCTGGCCGACCAAAATTACCCCAAGAGCACAGTGCCGACTCATCCAAGAGGTGGCTTGGACCCCACAACAACATCCAAAGAACCGCAATCCTCACTTACCTCAGTTAAGGTCAGTGTTCATGACTCCACCATAAGAAATGGCCTCCATGGCAGAGTTCCAAGATGAAAACCACTGCTGAGCAAAAAGAACATAAAGGTTCATCTCAGTTTTGCCAGAAAACATCTTGACGAGCCGTGGACTGACCAGACAAAAATTGAACGTTTTGGAAGGCGTGTGTCCATTTACATCTGGTATAAAAGTAACACAGCATTTCAGAAAAGGAACATCATACCAGCAGTAAAATATGATGGTGCTAGTGTGATGGTCTGGGACTTTTTTGCTGCTTGAGGACCTGGAAGACTTGCTGTGGTAAATGGAACCATTGTAGCACCTTGGGGGAGTCAGATTATTTAGCATCTCAGACAAGAGACAGTGGATAAGCATGGGAGAACAATGCTCAATGCTCAATGCTCCTTCCTGCTATCTCGCCAGAGATAGCAGGAAGGAGTCAAGGACGTAGGGGGTTGAATGCAGTGTAATGCAAATGTCATGTTGTGTGTGGAGAAATGCCATGAAACTTGTGAGGAGAGTTTTGGGGAAGAGTGCTTGCTGAAATGAGTCAGTCTGTTCTGTGCTTGAGAGATGTGAAGTGTGTAATAAACCGTCAGCCATGAGTCAGCCTCTTATTTGACACACTCCACACTGGTGACCCAAGACGTATTATGGAACACGAGGCAAGAACCCCGGAGCCGGCCAGGTCAGGAAGCTCCAATGAGGCGGCAGCCATCCCACAGACAGCCCGGACTGGAACCCCCAGCCACGCGTGTGCGGTTTCAGTCAAGCTACCGGATTTCTGGCAGCACAATCCGCGCTCTTGGTTCCACTACACCGAGGCCCAGTTCGCCCTCTGGGGAGTAACGGCAGACGACACCAGATTCTACCATGTGGTCGCAGCACTGGACGCCCGCACAGCTCAGCAGGTAGCGAGCCTGCTCGATCAGCCTCCAGCCAGCAACAAATACGAGGCGCTCAAGGCTGCGCTGACCCGGTGCTACACGCTCTCGGAATGTGAGAGAGTGGAGAGGCTCCTGACGCGGGCCGAGTTAGGAGATGGTTCGGCCGTAGACCTGATTGAGAAGATGCTGGCGTTAATGGGCACGGACGACGGGCACTTTCTGTTTGCCCACCTTTTCCTCCGGAACCTTCCAACAGTGGCGAGAGTGGTTCTGGCCAATTCGCCGTTGCTGGCCGCGCGCGACTACCGTGCGCTAGCCCAGGAGGCAGACCGGATCACCATCACCACCAGGGCGATCACAGTCAACGCGGCAGCGGCAGAGCCCAGCGAGACGACCAGAGGAGGCGAGGAGCCACCGACAGTAGCAGCAGCAGGGGCCAAGGAGTGCCAGAGAGGCACGCTCTGCTTCTACCACTGCCGCTTCGGAGAGAATGCACGCAGATGTGCGCCACCGTGCCAATTCAAGCACTCCGGAAAACACCGAGGCCGGCGGTCGGTAGCAGCTGCGACCCTCGGTGAAGAGAACAAGCTGCTCTACTTGATGGATGCATGCTCGGGGAAGGCATTTCCTCGTGGACACCGGAGCCCAGAAGAGTTTCATCCTGCCGACCTACGCTGACCGGCTGGCAGGACCTAGCGGCCCCGAGATGTTGGCAGCAAATGGCTCGGATATTAAGACCTTTGGTGAGAGGACGCTGATCTTATCTCTACACGGCCGTACATATGAGTGGACTTTTGTCGTAGCAGCTGATTTTCTGTGTGCACATGGTTTACTGGTTGATGTTGCTAACAGGCGCTTGGTTAATGCACTGTCCTTTGACTCTCTCCCCTGTATAGCTCGAGTGACCCGGCCAACAGCACAAGCCAACGTCACAGCTACAGGCGGTAATTTCCACACACTGCTCACTCAGTTCCCAGCACTCATGGTCCCGACGTTTTCAGCGGCCATCGCTAAACACGGGGTGGAGCACTTTATCACCACCACCGGGCCGCACGTTTTTGCAAGACCTTGGCACTTGGACGCAGCTAAACTGGCCATAGCGCGCGAGGAGTTTGCCAACCTGGAAAGGTTGTGCATCATCAGGCGTTCGAACAGCCCATGGGCATCCCCGCTACACATGGTCCCTAAGGCTGAGGGATCATGGCGACCGTGCGGGGATTTCCACAGGTTGAACAATGCCACAGCGCACGACCGCTACCCAGTTCCCCACATACAGGATTTTTCCGTTCACCTTGCCGGAGCACGCATTTTTTCTAAAATAGACCTGGTCTGCGGTTACCACCAAGTCCCAGTGCGCGCGGAGGACGTACCCAAAACAGCGGTAATAACTCCGTTCGGTCTATTCGAGTTCCTGCACATGCCATTCGGGTTAAAAGGAGTGGCACAGGCATTCCAGCGCATGATGGATGCAGTGCTGCGCCATCTCCCGTTCGTGTTCGTCTACCTGGACGATATCCTGGTAGCCAGTGCGTCCAAAGACGAACACAAAACCCACCTCATGACGGTTTTCCGGAGGTTGGAGGAGCACGGGTTAATAATCAACCCTGCGAAATGCCAGTTCGGCGTGACGCAGATTGATTTTTTGGGGCACCGCGTCTCTCCGGAAGGAGCGATTCCGCTGCCCGACAAAGTGCGCGCCGTGGCGGATTTTCCCTGGCCTCAGACTGTCAGGGCGCTGCAGGAATTTTTGGGGATGGTGAACTTTTATAACCGTTTCCTTCCCCGCGCTGCGCGGCTCATGCAACCATTGTACGCCGCGCTCAAGAAACAGAAACCCGCGGATAGGGTCGAATGGACCCCGGAGCGAGAGCGGGCGTTCTCAGAGGTTAAAGCAGCCCTGGCAAACGCCGTACTGCTGGCAGATCCGGACCCGGCGGCCCGCATAGCGCTCACCACTGATGCTTCAGACGTGGCCATAGGTGCTGTCGTGGAGCAGCGCGTCGCCGGGGCTTGGCAGCTGCTCGACTTTTTCAGCAGAACTTTGCGTGACAGCGAACGTAAATACAGCGCGTTCGACAGAGAGTTGCTGGCTCTCCACCTGGCCATACGCCACTTCCAGTTCTGGCTGGAAGGGCACAACTTCACCGCGTTTGTGGACCACAAGCCGCTAACATTCGCGATGGCCAAGGTTTCAGAACCGTGGTCGGGCCGGCAGCAGAGACAGCTGGCCGCGATCTCAGAGTTTACTACCGATATTCAGCATGTGATGGGTAAACTGAATGTGGTGGCGGACTGCCTCTCGCGCGCCGTGGTGGCCCCGGTCTAATGGGGATAGATTACGCAGCCATGGTCGCGGAGCAGATTAGCGATGCAGACGTGCGCGCGCTCTAGTCTGGACTAACAGGGTTAAGGCTGGAGAGCACGGTGCTGCAAGATGGCGCCCCCCCCCAATCTGCGATGTCTCCATGGAACGCCCGCGTCCGGTGGTTCCGGTCGCGTGGCGCCGCCGCACGTTTGAGTCGGTTCACACTCTGGTGCACCCAGGAGTGCGCGCATCGGTCAAAATGGTGGGAGAGACGTTTGTGTGGCCGAACCTACGCAAACAAGTAAAAGAGTGGGCTGCAGCCTGCATGGCGTGCCACCGAGCCAAGGTACACAGACACACGAAGGCTCCTTTGGAACCATTTCGTATCCCGGCTAAGAGGTTCGACCATGTTCACGTGGACCTCGTGGGCCCCCTCCCGCCATCACAAGGGTGCACACACCTCCTGACAGTAGTGGACCGCACCACACGCTGGCCAGAAGCAGTCCCGCTGGCAGCAACCACGTCCGCGGACGTAGCATGCGCTTTTTTAACAGCATGGGTGGCGCGTTTTGGAGTTCCGTCGGACATTACGTCTGACAGGGGCCCTCAATTTGTTTCCGAACTCTGGTCCGCGATGGCCCGCAGCCTGGGGGTTACAATTCACCGCACAACCGCATGCAACCCACAGGCCAATGGGTTATGCAAGCGTTTTCATAGATCACTGAAAGCAGCGCTCAGGGCTTCACTGACGGATGCAAATTGGGTAGACAGGCTGCCGTGGGTTTTATTGGGGTTGCGCTCCGCGCCGAAAGAGAATCTAGAAGCTTCCCCGGCAGAGCTTGTTTTTGCGCAGCCCCTACGGCTGCCCGGGGAATTTCTGCCAGATAATCCCGCCCCGGACAGCTGCCCATCTCAGCTTTTGCAGCGTAGCGCAAACACAGGCACACTGCCGGGCCCTGCCCACCACAGTTTTTCCGCGTGTTTTTGTGCCTAAAACTTTGAAGAGCGCGGAGTTCATGTTTGTCAGACACGATGCCCACCGCCCTCCATTGCGCCCACCCTATGATGGACTGTTCAGAGTGTTGGAAACAGGGGATAAGCATTTTGTGCTAGACTTGGGGGTAGGCGGGAAAAAATTGGCATAGACAGACTCAAACCCGCTTTCGTTGTGGCGGATGAGCAAGTGCTGTTGGCTAGGGCCCCTTGGTGTGGAAGACCCCCACGGAGAGTTCCCCAGGGAAACGATTCACCAGAGCAGCCACACGGACAGACCGAAGTGCCCCCTCCCCCCCCTCGTCACAGCCCACCCGCAGTCAGGCACACTCCCAGCAGCCCCCCCACCGGCACAGCAGCGCCACGGAGGCAGTAAACCTCAGTTACAGCAGATACGGGAGGAGACGGAAGCCGAAACAGCATGTGGACTGATGTTCTATTGTTCTAAGATGCTGGGGGGGAAGTGTAGCACCTTGGGGGAGTCAGATTATTTAGTTTCTCAGACAAGAGACAGTGGATAAGCATGGGATAACAATGCTCAGGAGGTTCCTGGCGAGATAGCAGGAAGGAGTCAAGGACGTAGGGAGTTGAATGTAGTGTAATGCAAATGTCATGCTGTGTGTGGAGAAATGCCATGAAACTTGTAAGGAGAGATTTGGGTAAAAAGAGAGTGCCTGCTGAAATGAGTCAGTCTGTTCTGTGCTTGAGAGATGTGAAGTGTGTAATAAACCGTCAGCCATGAGTCAGCTTCATATTTGGCACACTCCACACCATAAATGCTGCTGTCTACCAAAATATCCTGAAGGAGAATGTCCGGCCATCTGTTCATGACCGCAAGCTAAAGTGCACTTGGGTTCTGCAGTAGGACAATGATCTAAAACACACCAGGAAGTCCACCTCTGAATGGCTTAAGAAAAAGAAAATGAAGACTTTGGAGTGACCTAGTCAAAGTTCTGACATGAATCCAATTGAGATGCTGACCTTAAAAAGGCAGTTCATGCTGGAAAACCCTCCAATGTGGCTGAATTATAACAATTCTGCAAAGATGGGTGGGCCAAAATACCTCCACAGCGCTGTAAAAGACTAGTCTTGCGATAACTGACAAGACTAGCGTTTGCCACTTATCGCAAACGCTTGATTGCAGTTGTTGCTGCTAAGGGTGGCCCAATCAGGTATTAGGTTTAGGGGCAATCACTTCTTTCACACAGGGCCATGTAGGTTTGGATTTTTTTCCCTTAATAATAAACACCTCAGCGAACATGGAGTGAGACGCATGTGAAGGAGCTCCTGCAGAGCTAATTTACTTTTTCTTTCAAACGGCACCATTTACATCACTTCAACAGCTTACACTTGTACTAGTGCTTTTTTGACTTAGTCACCTTGGCTTTCTCATCGCAAAAATGCCTCCAAAACATAATATGCCAGGAAACATCTCTCAGCCTAGCCTGCGGCCTGTCGTGTATGCAGCCTCACCGCCCCACAGTGATGCTGCTCCGCCTGCTAACACCTGCAACATGCCACCTCTGACTGCAGACATCGCTGCACTCAAAACGGAGATTCTTTCCGTAATGAGGTAATGAGGTTTCTTTTTGTAATGAGGTTGCAGCGATATTTAAGACCGAGCTTCAAGCACCACTGAGTGACAATTTAACGTCTATTAAGTCTGAACTGCTCATTTTGAAAACAGAACTGTCTGGTAGTATTTCCTCCATGAAGTCGGACGCCGCAGGGCTTAAAGTTATGGTTACTGAGATGGAGCACTCTCTCTCCACTTGCTCTGGCGACATTGTTGCTCTCCAGCATAAAGTGGAACATTTATCTAAAGAATGCATGAGGCTGGAGAATAAATGTGAAGATTTGGAGTCGAGAGCTCGTCGTCAGAATATAAGGATTATTGGTGTCCCAGAGGACGACCCCACTCCCCTGTCTGTGGCCAGTGCATCCAAACTACTAAGGGAGGCTTTCGGTTTGGATGAGGAGCCACTTGTGGATCGTGCCCACCGCCCTCTTATGCCGAAGCCTGGAGGTCGCCCCCGTGCTATTGTGGCAAAGCTTCACTACTATACGGACTGGGTCGATATCCTCAGGAAAGCCAGAGAGCTGCAGCGGATAAAACTCCATAATATGACCATCTCCATCTTCCCGGATCACACCCCCAAGACGGTGCGGGCTCGCACCGCCTTCAATGATGTTCGCCGCCAGCTGCGGGAGATTGAGGGAGTCAGATTTGGTCTGCTATATCCTGCCCGGTTATGCATAACAGACAGAGGCCAGCAGTGAGAGTTTACATCGCCAGAGGAAGCCATGGCATTTATCAAGAACTCATCCAATGAGACTGCATCTTAGTTTCCTTTGTGAGTGAGTAAATTAAACAAACATGATCTCATATCATAATCCACTTAAGGACATTGTCTGCCTAAATTAACAATACTGGAGGCTTACGATATTTTTTTCTATTCATGTCGTTCCAGATTAAACATATTATTTTTTTCTCCTTGATTACTGTAGCTATGCTAGAAAATAACTTTTGTCTTTTTTTCTTTATTTACTTATTATTATTATTATTATTATTTTTGGGGGGGTGGTTATACTCTGCAGTTTCAGCAGCTTATAGCTGTCATATTATTTAAGATTGTCGATTACTGCCTGCCTTATATTTCACACTTCAGTTCTGTCTCTGCAGGCATTTGTAAGTTAGCTTAGCTACTCAGTCGAAAGCAACTCTTTGATTATGGCTCCTTTTGGAGTCCGCACAGTTGTTCTTATCGTCTGGGGATGGCAACACTATATGTGCAGCTATGTGGGTGGGTATATGGGAGGGTGGGTGGTTGGGTTGTTGGTTCTTGGGTTTTGTCTCTGTGTGTATGGAAGATTTTTTGTTTTATTGTTTCCCTTTTTTCTTCCCTTTTCCCCTTACCCCAGTCATGAGGGGCAAGCCAGTCACTTTTGTTATTCTGCTGATGGTTAACACCAACTCACATAACATTCATACTGGAATGAGCATTAGGTTCTTAAGCTGGAACTTTAAAGGCATGAATAATCCAGTTAAGCGTTCAAAAACATTTTCACATATTAAGCGTTTAGACATTGATATAGCTTTCCTTCAGGAGACTCATTTGCATAATAGAGACCAATTCAGACTCAGATGCCCTTGGGCTGGGGATGTGTTTCACTCAAATTTTGATTCCGAGCCTAGAGGGATTGCAATTTTGATCAATAAGAGAGTTCATTTTTTCCCCCTCTAAGACAATAGCTGACAAAAATAACTCCCAAGTCTCTGTTAGTCCATGATCTGTTAATTGATCATCAGATTGATTTAATTTCCCTTGCAGAGACTTGGTTAGGGCAAGAGGATTATGTTGGTTTAAATGAATCAACTCCCTCTGGTTATTTAAACTGTCAAAATCCCAGAAGTTCTGGTCGTGGAGGAGGAGTAGCAATAATTTACCATTCCAAATTACTAGTTAATGTAAAGCAAAAAACATGTTATAATTCCTTTGAGGGCCTGGTCCTCAGTATTGGGCACTTTAGCAATTTTAGGTTAAACCCAATTTTATTTGCCATAGTTTATCGTTCCCCATCAACCTACTCAGAATTTTTATCTGAATTTGCTGATTTCTTAGCTGATTTAGTGCTGAAATCTGATAGAATAATTATAGTAGGGGACTTTAATATACATGTGGATGTAGATAGTGACTGCCTTAATGTGGCATTTAATTCAATATTAGACTTGATTGGGTTTTCTCAGAAAGTAAGAAATTCTACTCATTACCTCCACCATACATTGGACCTTGTTCTGACATATAGCATAGAAATAGAAAATCTTGTAGTGTCTCCTCATAACCCTGTACTGTCAGACCATTGTCTGTTAACCTTTGATTTTACTATTTCTGACTATTTGGCTCCTAAAGAAAAATATTATTACAGTAGATGCCTCTCAGATGATGCTGTTACCAAATTTATGCAGATTGTTTCCTCTATGCCATGTGTCAACACAACGGAAATAAGCTATAGACAGCTTGCTCCTTCTGTAATTGATAACATGGTGGATAGTGTTACAGCTTCTCTGCATCAGACTCTAGACTTGGTGGCCCCCTTAAAAAAGAAAAAGTCTAATCAGAGATTTCTAACTCCTTGGTTCAACACAGAAACTCGTAACTTAAAAAAGAAGACTCGTCAATTAGAAAGAAAATGGCACTCCACTAATTTAGATGAAATCTATTTAGCTTGGAGAAATCATCTTTTAATTTATAAAAAATCTCTTAGAAAAGCTAGAACGAGTTATTACTCTGCATTAATAGAAGAGAACAAGAATAATCCTAGATTTCTTTTCAGCACTGTAGCCAGGTTGACAAAGAGTCAGGACTCTGTCAATCCTAGCATTCCCTTAGAGCTTACTAGTCAGGACTTTATGAACTTTTTCAATAATAAAATTTCATCCATCAGAGATAAAATCAACCAGATTCTTCCCACAGTTAACTTAAATACTGTAACTACTACAACCTCTTCAACTGATGTCTGTCTTGATGAGTTTACTCCAATCGACCTTTGTGAGTTAGACAAAATAGTTTCCTCATCCAAACCTTCAACTTGTCTTTTAGACCCTATTCCTACCAGGTTATTTAAAGAAGTCTTTCCACTTATTTGTAGCTTTATTCTTCATATAATCAATTTGTCATTAACTTTAGGCCATGTACCGCAGGCTTTTAAAACGGCTGTAATTAAACCCTTACTCAAAAAGCCAACGCTAGATCCAGGAGCTTTAGCTAACTATAGACCAATCTCTAATCTCCCTTTCATTTCAAAAATCTTAGAAAGAGTTGTTGCTACGCAATTATTTGAGCACCTGCAGGGAAATGGTTTACTTGAAGAGTTTCAATCTGGGTTTAGAATCCATCATAGTACTGAAACAGCCTTAGCGAAGGTCACTAACGACCTCCTCATCACATCTGATAATGGACTGGTTTCTGTACTTGTCCTTTTAGACCTTAGTGCAGCTTTTGATACTATCGATCATAATATTCTACTTGATAGATTAGAACACTATGTTGGACTTAAAGGAACTTCGTTGCAGTGGTTTAGATCTTATTTATCTGATAGGTTCCAGTTTGTTCATGTAAATAATGAGTTTTCTTTCAACTCAAAGCTTAGTCATGGAGTTCCACAGGGATCTGTGCTAGGCCCTACTCTTTTTAGTTTAGATATGCTTCTGTTAGGCAACATTATTAGAAAGCACTGTATACATTTTCATTGTTATGCAGATGACACACAATTATACCTGTCAATGAAGCCAGATGATAGTAATCAATTAGCCAAGTTAGAAGCCTGTCTTAAGGAAATCAAAGCTTGGATGACTTGTAATTTCCTGCTATTAAATTCAGATAAGACTGAAGTCATTCTTGTTGGTCCAAAAAAACTTAGAAATACCTTTCTTAAATCAAACTTTTAGTTTGGATGCGGTTACTCTTTCTCTTAATAGCTCTGTGAGGAACCTTGGAATTATTTTTGATCAAGATCTGTCCTTCATTTCACATATTAAATGTGTTTCTAAGACTGCCTTCTATCATTTGTGTAATATTGCCAAGATTAGGAGCATCTTGTCTCAGAGTGATGCTGAGAAACGGATCCACGCTTTTGTTAGCTCGAGATTAGATTATTGTAATTCTTTATTATCAGGCTGTCCTAAAACATCTTTAAAAAGTCTTCAGCTGATCCAAAATGCTGCAGCAAGAGTTTTTACAGGTACTAGAAAGAGAGATCATATCTCTCCGGTTCTGGCCTCCCTTCATTGGCTTCCCATAGAGTTTAGAATTAAGTTTAAAATCCTTCTTCTTACTTACAAAGCTCTAAACAATCAGGCTCCTTTTTATCTAAAAGATCTGATACTACCGTATTATCCTAACAGAGCACTATGCTCCCAAAATGCAGGATTACTTGTAATACCTAGAATCTCCAAAAGTACAATGGGAGGCAGAGCCTTCAGTTATCAAGCTCCTCTCCTGTGGAACCAGCTGCCAATCTGGATTCGGGAGTCAGACTCGATCTCTGTTTTTAAGAATAGGGCTAAAACCTACCTTTTTGATATAGCCTACAATTAAGGAGGGATCATGTGTTTCTGAACCCTCCCTTAGTTATGCTGCTAATAGGTTTAGTCAGCCGGAGGACCTCCAGTAATGCACTGGGCCTCACTCCTTTCCTCACTCTCAATGAAATATTTTTTTTTGCTGGTCATTAACATTTGTTTGTTCTCTCCCACAGATTGAGTCCCCATCGTGCTATTTGCTCTCTACATGTCTGTTCTTTTCATCTTCTCTATCCCCTCACCCCCCAGCCAGTCGCAGCAGATGACTGCCCCTCCCTGAGCCTGGTTCTGCTGGAGGTTTCTTCCTGTTAAAAGGGAGTTTTTCCTCTCTACAGTCGCCAAGTGCTTGCTCACAGGGGATCGCCTAATTGCTGGGGTCTTTCTGCAACTGTGGGGGTTCCCCCTACAGTTGATAGTGCTATGAGATGACTGTTGTTGTGAAATGGCGCTATATAAATAAAGTTGAATTCAATTGAATTGAATTGAAAAATGGAAGATACTTAATTGTTGCAGGTATGCTGCACCATAATCCTGTATTGTTGGTAACTGTTTATGCGCCCAATTTTGATGACCCAAATTTTACCGATAGGTTATTTAGTACCCTCCCATTCTTGAATACCCACCCTCTGATATTGGGTGGCAATCTGAATTGTGTGAATCCTTCTCTAGACCATTCAAACCCCCGCACTTTGACCCTATCCTCCATGTCCAAGTCAATTTCTGACTTCATGTTCAAAAATGGGTTTGTTGATCCCTGGAGGTTCTGTAATCCTCAAGCTAAGGAGTTTTCTTTTTTTTTTTTTTTTTACATCAATCATATTCTCGCATTGATTACCTTTTTGTTGACAGCTCTCTTCTTTCTAAGGTAATCTCTTCCAAATACCACCCAATTGTTGTTTCAGATCATGCCCCCTAACTTTCCATATAAGACTTCTTGAACAGCCTCGTTTTTCTTCACCTTGGATGTTTAATTCACTGTTGTTATCTGATGACACATTTAATGCCTTTATATCCTCTTCAATGGATGACTTCATAGCCCTTAACAAATCAGACTCCATCAGTTTTTTGTTATTATGGGAGTCACTCAAAGCCTTTTTGTGTGGACAAATCATTTCTTATTCAGCGTATACTAGTAAAATTCGCATGGCAAAAGTGCAGGAGCTCACATCAAAAATTTCAGATATAGACAAATTGAATTCAGTTAACTCAAGCCCAACTTCGTTGAAGTGTGGACTCAATTTACAATCGGAGCTTGAGCTGATAACAGCAGATGCTGAACGTCTTTTACTGCGCTCCTGTGTCAATTATTATAAATATGGTGATAAATTGAGCAGGTTGTTGGCTCATCAATTAAAAAGACAAGCCACATCTCGACTGATCCCCAGAATTAGAAACTCTACTGGTTCAGTCACTTCTGATCCAAATACTATCAATACAGTTTTTAAGTGCTTTTATTCATCTCTTTATGAATCTGAATCTCCATCTGAAACAGCGGAAATGTCTTCCTTTTTCAAAAATCTCAGTGTACCTACTGTTGACCCGGGTGTGCCTAGTGAGCTTGATGCTCCCTTTAATTTGCAAGAAATTACAGCAACCATTAAAGCAATGCAAAGCAATAAGACCCCTGGCCCCGATGGATTTGGTGTTGAGTTTTTTAAAAAATACACAGATAAACTTGCCCACTCATTTCATTGTACAACGAGACCCTTGAACGAGGTTCACTGCCTCCAACCTTGACTCAGGCCTCCATAACCCTTCTTTTGAAGCGGGACAAGGACCCTGAATTATGCACCTCTTACAGACCTTTGTCCCTATTGAATGTTGATGCCAAAATTTTAGCTAAAGTATTAACAATTCATCTTAAAAAGATTCTTCCTACTATCATATCAAAAGAACAAAATTGATTTATCAAAGGCCACCAGCTCTTTTGTAATGTTCGCACACTTTTGAATGTGATTTTTTCCAAAAATCCCTCTTCGGTCCCTGAGGTTGTTATCTCAATCGATGCCGAAAAAGCATTTGATCGAGTTGAATGGAATTATCTTTTACTACACTCCATAAATTTGGATTTGGTGACAGATTCATATCATGCATTAGACTTCTTTACACTTCCTACTAACGACACTCATTCCACTTATTTTGCATTATTGTGTGGCACTAAATAAGGGTGTCTTCTTTCTCCTTTGCTTTATGCCTTAGCCATTGAACCGCTGTCAGCTGCTCTGAAATCGCTTCCACTCTTTCATGGTGTCTGTCGATCTGGTATTGAACTGAAATTGGCCCTTTATGCAGATGTCTTGCTCCTATATGTATCAGATCCATTGACTAGTATCACACCAATATTATCCCTCTTAAAGCAGTTTGGCTCTTTCTCTGGCTATAAAGTCAGTCTTTCTAAGTGTGAATGCTATCCCATAAATTCCTCTGCTCTGTTACTTAAACAATCTGACATACTGTACTTTTTAAACTTAGCTTGTCGGGGTTTAGATATCTGGGGATCAATGTGACCCGCACTCCAACCTCTCTTTTTGCTGCTATTTTTTCTCCACTGATGAGTCAGGTCAAGGCAGACTTGCAGAGGTGAAATTCTCTACCACTATCTTTAATAGGTAGAATTAATGCTGTGAAAATGACCTTATTGCCTACATTTCTATTTTTGTTTCAATGTATTCCTTTGTTTTTACCTAAGAAGTTTTTTAAATCTCCTGATCAAATTGTTACAAACTGTGGGGTGGTAAAACTCCTAGAGTTAAGTATTCACTTTTGCAAAAGCTTAAACTCGACGGTGGTCTTGCATTACCTAATTTTCTGTTTTATTATTGGTCAGCGCATATTCACAAATTGATCCATTGGCTTCAATGTCCGGGGTTATTATGGTGTAAGATGGAGGCTCAGTCACTTTCTTCTTCTTCCCTATTGGCTCTAGTCTCCTCCTCCCTACCTTTGAATCCATCCAACTTTACAAGTAACCCTGTGGTGCTCTCCACCCTTAAGATTTGGCCTCAATTTAGATGCCATTTTAAATTTTTGTCACCATCAACTCTTACACCTGTAACACAAAATCATCTGTTTCCTCTACCCTTATGGATACCACTTTCACGATTTGGCAGAGTCGCAGCCTTAAGCATTTCAGGGATCTCTACAAAGACGGTATTTTTTCCACATTTTCAGATGTGAAGTCAACTTATAACTTGCCTGCATCTCATCTGTTTCGTTGTTTCCAGCTTAGGCATTGTGCCTCTTCCCTGTTTCCAAGCTTCCCTTCCCTCCCCGCTAGCCAACCATGGGACGATCTCCTAAATCTGAAACCAACTCAGAAATCTCTTACATCTAAAATATATGTACAGCTATTCACATCTGATGATCAATCAGTTGCAAAAGGGCAAATTTCTTGGGAACAGGAGCTAGGTTTGAATATAACAGATGAGTTATGGGACAAAGCTGTCTCCAGCATACACTCTAGCACACCTTGTGCCAGGCTACAGCTTTTACAGTTTAAAGTGATATATAGAGGTCACTGGTCTAAATCTCATTTATCTGAAATTTACCCTGATATTGCAGACCAGTGTGACAAATGCCATGCGTCTCCCTGTAATCTTATTCATATGTTTGTTTTTTTGTTTTTTTTCCTGTCCTAGGCTACAGAAATTTTGGGGGCACTACTTTGAAATCTTGTCTAAGGTTCTGGGGAAAAACGTTTCTCCAGCCCCCCTCATGGCTATATTTGGGCTGTCTGTTAACTCCCATCACATTGACTCTACCCAGTCAGATATATTAACCTTTACATCTCTCTTAGCAAGACACTGCATTTTGTTCGCATGGAAATCCCCTAAACCCCCTCTATTTCCCTCTGGCTTCAGGATATCATGTGTTTTCTTAAATTGGAAAAAAAAAATAGATTTGCAGTAAAAGGTTCTTCAGCTATTTTTTTTTTCATAAATGGCATTCTTTCCTAGATTATTCTGAGTCATTGCAAACCTTGCCTCCAGACTGACCCCCCCCCCCCTTTTTATTTTTTCATTTAATATTTTTTTTCATTTAATTTTTTTCAATGTGTATTCCATACTTGATGTTTTGTTATTGTACTGGACAGAGGCTTTGTTCTGTTGCTGGCCCGGGGTGGGCCTTGGTGAAGGTATGGGTGTTCTGGGGAGGGGGCGGGGGAAAGGGGGAGAGAAAAGTTGTATTTGTGGCACTATCTTTACAGTCTTTGTATGCTCTTTAAAAAGATTAATAAAAAAAACCCACCTTCATTTAAAAACTGCATTTCATGTTTACTTGTGTTATCTTTGTCTAATATTGAAATTTGTTTGATGATCTGAAACATTTAAATGTGACAAACATACAAAAAAAAAAAAGAGAGAACTCAGGAAGAGGGCAAACACTTTTTCACACCACTGTAGGTATATGAAAGAAATTCAAGGAAAAGCTGATGAGTGAATGTGGGAATCTGGGTTTGATCCCAAATCATTGTGGGGCATTCTCCACAGCCAGGGAATTATGGAACAGCTGCTTTCTGGCAGCTGGTGTCTTTGAAGCTGTTAGCAAGCAAGAATCTTGTTTCCTTCCACGATGAGGTAGGGCAATGCCTCTAAACTGATTGAATCCACAGCACTGGTGAAAGTTGGAAGTGGAATCACCGCTGATCAGTGTTGGGAGTAACGTGTTACTGTAATGCCACTGCTTTTGTAGTAATGTGCTGTGTAACGAAATTACTGTTTAAAAACTCAGTAATGCATTACAGTTACTGAAATTTGATCAGATGCATTACTCGTTACTTGTTTTATTAATATGGATAGATATTTTAGTGCCAATACATAAATACAAACTGACCCTACGTAGCTGACACAGCCATCAGTCAACGCGACTTGTTGCAAAGAGCCTGTTCACTACTGAGCCAAGGGAAAGATGAAGCTACTTTATTTATGTGGAAATAGACGGATTATTTTTCCTTTGTCGCGGTTAAGGACAAAAGCATACTGGTGGGTTGCAAGCTAATGTGCCAGGTGAGACCAAACTGCAATCTTCAGAAGCACCTGAGAACAGCAACATGCACCGACAAAGCTAGTGCTATGGTAGCAACACCGTGTTAGTGGATTTCCGCTATCTGAACACACTCGGCTGAATTTCAAACACAGGTATGCATCTTGACAGTTTGCAACCCAGCAAGAATTAAACCGACTGATTGCCAGATAAATTGTTATAGAATGAAAATGTGATAAGACATTTTCCATCAGACTCCTGAGACTGTGCTCCACTGACAGTAAAATTATTATTTGCTACCTGTTTAAAAATGGATTTTGATCTCCAAAAGGAATTTAAGGGACTGGATCATGTCTCTGTCACAGCATACATTTGGACTGTGGTAATGGACATTTTCTTTGGATCACTGCACATTGGATTAATCCATATCATAAAGGTAAGATACACATGGACAGCTTTATGCAGTGTTGCCAACTCACTTGTTTGGAGTGATTCTTGCTCTTTTCCCTCTCTCTCACTCCACAAACCCTATTTCTCACTCCAAAATGAGGAGATTACTGGCAATTACTTAATAACTTAATTACTTAATAACTTACTGTGATATCCTACCGTGTAGCAATGATCACACTTGAGTTATTTCTTTGGCTAACTCTGCCGTTTATTCTGCAACACACATAATATGACTGAACATGGATTCTGCGCGGGGTTTTCACACTCTTGTTCTAATGTGTCCCCTTAATAGTAGTGCTGAACAATACAGGTAGTTCCCCCTAGAGGCATGTGCCAGTAATGTTTTAAATTAGACTTGCAGTCTACCACATCCCTCCCCTCTAGATTAAACTACTTTTAATTACACTAGCCAATTATGCTAGACATCCTGGAACTCCCATTTAACCCTAAACAATCACAGTTACTTTTAACTTCTTAAACACATGTGCCATACACATAATTTCTTTCTCTTTTTTTTTTTTTTTTTTTACATGTATAACACACATAACAGTCTAACTGGGGAATTGGTTTGACTACCACATCCCAGTGAGGTTCCAGGACGCATTCTTGTCCTGTGGCTGGGGAACTCACTACTGACTAAGTATAGTCCTTCAAGTAGTCTGGAGCTTTCCTAGCTCGCTGAGATCTTCTCACGGCGGGTGAGCCAACTGCAGGTGAAGACTCAGACTGCTCCACTGTTTCGGCTGCTGCAGTGCTGCCCGTAGAATCTGCAGAGACGGTTACCTCAGGTTTCACCTGAAGTGGTGGTTCGTTGATGCTCTCCTCAGGATGGGTGTCAGACAACACCTCTGGTGCCATCGGCAGGGGAATGGAGCTCCTACCACGAACTTGGTCGATGTGTCGCCTCACCACTTGTCCATGACCTAATGTCACCTTGAATGACACAGGGCCTGTCTTTTCTGTTATTTCTCCTGGTACCCAGGCTGGTCCTGAGCCAAAGTTGCGGGTGTAGACCACGTCTCCTTCTCTCAGTATTCTCTCTCTAGCATGCATGTCATGATAACCTTTTTGTTTCTCTTGTTTGTCATGCACTTTGTTTCTGAAGTCTGGATGTATTAAGTCAAATGTTGACCTCAACTTTCTTCCCATCCATGGACCTGCGTAGTCAATGTGAATTCTTCTCCATGGTTTATCTGGAACTTCCCAGGGATGTAGTGGGGCTGCTGGAGGACTGTTCCTGTTCTCCTGGCATGCCGCACATGACTTCACAAGCGCCTCCACCTCTGCATCCATGTTGGGCCACCACATGTAACTCCTCGCCAACGCTTTCATGCGAGTGATGCCAGGGTGTGCTTGGTGTAGTTGTTGCAGTAAGGCATTCCTACTAGGTGGTGGAACAACCACGCGTCCTCCCCACAGGATACAACCTTCCTGGGTGCTGAGCTCATCCTGTCGTCGGGCATAGGGAATGAACTCAGGACTGTTCATCTTCGGCCATCCTCGCAAGATGTATTCTCGCACTCTTGCTAGAACAGGGTCTTTGTCTGTCCACTTCTTTATTTGTTGTGCGTTCACCAGGGGCACGCCGATATCTTCAAACAATAGCACTCTCTCCTCCTCCTCAGGCGTGCTGTCTCTTCCTCCATCCAAGGGTAGCCTACTCATCGCGTCAGCATTCGTATGGTCCCGTCCGGCTTTGTAAACGATGGTGTACTCATACGCTGCTAATGTAACGGCCCATCTCTGAATTCTCTGAGATGTCATCTGGGGTATGGCTCTCATTTCACTGAACAGTGAAATTAGTGGCTTGTGGTCAGTCACTATAGCGAACTGTCTCCCGTACAGGTATTTGTGGAATTTTTTTACACCAAATACTACTGCAAGGCCCTCCTTGTCTAGCTGGGAGTAGTTTTTCTCAGCTGCACTAAGAGTTCTTGAGACGAACCCTATGGGTCTCTCTGAGCCATCCTCCATACGATGAGAGAGTACAGCACCCACACCGTAGGGTGATGCGTCACACGCCAGGATGAGTGGTTTGTTTGAATCATAGTGCACTAACACACTACAGGACTGAAGTAGTGCTTTGGACTCTTCAAACGCCTTCTGCTGCTTGACCCCCCATGACCATTTTTCTTCCTTCTTAAGTAAGGTATGTAGTGGTGCCAGCAGCGTGGAGAGCTTTGGGAGGAACCTATGGTAATAGTTCAACAAGCCCAGGTAGGCTTTTAACTCAGTAACATTTTGTGGCTCAGGTGCCTCCGCAATGGCTTCCACTTTGTCTGTTAGAGGGTGTAGACCACTGGCGTTGATCTTGTGGCCTAGGAACACCACCTCTTTTCCCATGAACTCACACTTGCTTCTTTTCAACCTCAGACCGCTTTTCTCCAACCGTTGAAGCACTTCCTCCAGCGTTTTCAGATGTTCTTGTTCATTTGGTCCTGTACAAAGGATGTCATCCAAATAAATGGCAACATTCGGAATTCCACCTAGGATGCCCTCCATAGTTCTCTGGAATATAGCAGGACTGGAAGCTACTCCAAATGGTAAGCGTGTGTAGGTATATAAGCCTTTGTGTGTATTGATGGTTACATACTTTCTTGATTCTTCTTCCAGGACTACTTGTTGGTAGGCGTGACTCATGTCTAATTTCGTGAAGTGTCGGCCGCCGTTCAGCTGTGCGAAGAGGTCCTCCACTTTAGGAATTGGATACTGATCCACCCGTGATGCTCGATTGACAGTGAGTTTGTAATCTCCACATATTCTAATGGAGCCATCCGGCTTTCTCACTGGGACTATGGGCGCCGCCCATTCTGCAACCTGCACTGGCTCAATGATCTTGTCATCCAGCAGCCTCTGTAGCTCGCTTTCAACCAGTGGCTTGACTGCATAGGGTACCGGTCGGGGTTTGCAGAATCGTGGTTGGGCCTCCTTGTCCACATTAATCTTTGCAGTGACACCTTTTAGCTGTCCTACGCCTTCTTTGAACACCTCAGCGTGTCTTTCGAGGATCTCCTCCAGCTGCAATTTGGGCTGAGATTCCACTTTATTCACCAACTGATCAATCATGGCCAGTTCTTGTAGCCAACTTCGCCCTAGTAGATTTGGTCCTTCGCTCCCAACTACTACTACAGGTAAGTCCTTTTCTTTGTTTTCGTGTTGCACCTTCACTTGTGCCATGCCTAGCACGTCTAGCTTCTCTCCTGTGTATGTTTTTAATTTTAATGAACAGGGGTTTAATTCTGCTGTGTCTGTTTTCTTCCACAGTTGTGTATATTGCTGTTTACTTAATATGGTTACTCCACAGCCTGTATCAACTTCAAATGTTACTTTCATTCCATTAACATTCATGGTACGCGTGATGGGCGCTACCTTGGTCAGCTCCTCTGACGTGTTGTAAATTGTGTGAAAACCCATGTCTTCTGTATCACTTTCTCCCTCCCCTCTCAGTTGATTCGCTCGCTGTTCCTTTCCTGGGCCCTTGTTTTCATACTTTTGCCCATTAACTGTCGCTTTCAGCACCTGTGCGCTGTCCACCTTTATTCTACATGCTTTCTTAATGTGCCCTCGCTTGCCACAATTATGACACAGCTCAGTGGCAAATTTGCACTCGGCGGCATTGTGCTGGCCTTTGCAGCGATAACAACTGGGGAATTTGTGCTGATTTTTGTCAGTCGACACTTTGTGGACACCTACTTGGGTCTTAGGCACACGAACATGCGTTGCTGTGTCCTCTGTTAGCTTCCCTTGCATCTCTCTCACATCTTTAGATGCTGTTTCCATCGCTTGGCATAATTCCAAAGCCTTTGCAAAAGTGAGTTTTGTTTCAGATAAAAGTCGCCGTTGCATTCGGTCATCATTCACTCCACACACAAGTCTGTCTCTTAACATTTCTTCCAATGAGTCTTTGTAATCACAGTGCAGTGTTAATTTCCTCAATTCTGCCACATACTCTGCTATGGACTCAGTGTTCCTCCTTATGCGTGAATTAAATTTGAATCGTTGCACGATTTCACTCGGTTTGGGGCTGAAGTGCTTCTGAAGCTCAGCAGTAAGCTGGTCGTATGTTTTATCTTTCGGTAATGCAGGGCTTATTAAATTTCTCAACAAGCTGTAAGTAGTTGCACCAACTCCACTCAACAGTACAGCCTTCCTTTTGTCTGGCTCCTCAATGTCATTAGCTTGGAAGAAAAAGTCCAACATTTCACTATATTCTTCCCATGACTGAGTCGAGTTATCAAAAGGGGTTACCGTTCCGATTACAGCCGCCATTGCTCGTCGTGGTGGGGAAACCTCGTTTTTCCTCCTCTGAACTTGCACTCGAACTACTGGAGTCACTTGAGTTCGCCACACTCGCAATGTTCTCTGTTTCTCGCCGCTGATTTTTTTCTTTTAATCCTCGTCGCCAATTGTGTGATATCCTACCGTGTAGCAATGATCACACTTGAGTTATTTCTTTGGCTAACTCTGCCGTTTATTCTGTAACACACACAATATGACTGAACATGGATTCTGCGCGGGGTTTTCACACTCTTGTTCTAATGTGTCCCCTTAATAGTAGTGCTGAACAATACAGGTAGTTCCCCCTAGAGGCATGTGCCAGTAATGTTTTAAATTAGACTTGCAGTCTACCACACTTACTAAAAAGCGACTACAGTATTTTGGGGGAGTCGATATTGACAAATCAAATTTTATTATCCCCAAATCAAAAAATGAGGAGTTTGAACATTACTTAGAGAATCAAAATTGGGAGCAGCTCATGTCAACATGTGAAGTAGATGATTGCTGTAATTTTATAACTGCAACAATCACAAAGTCTATAGAAAAATTTTCAAAGCAAATTAAAAGTAGACAACAGAAGATTAGCCTACCATGGTTAAATAATGAAATAAGAAAACTTATGAAGAGACGAGACTATGCACTGAAAACATCACTAACCTCCAAACTACAAAATGATCACCTTGTGTATAAAAGTTTAAGAAATAAAGTGGTACATGAGCTGCGAAAATCAAAAATATCTTATTACAATAAACTGATAGATCATGCAAAGGGTAACAACAGTTCCCTATGGAGGCATTTAAATAACTTAACTAATAAAAAAACGATCAGAAGGGGGTAAAGGAACTTAGAATCAATGGCAAGACCGTCAGTGACAAGGCTACTTTGGCAAATGAATTTAATTCACACTTTGTGGGCTCTGTGGAAGACTTAACAAAATTTTTTGTGCTGCCAAATGTGCTCAACAACACAAATTCCATACTTCCAACAGATACTTTTCACATCAATGAGGTAAATGAGAAGTTAATTGCTGGTATTGTTAAAACACTGTCAAACTCAAAAACTAATGATATCTACAATATGAGCACCTCCTTTCTCAAAATGCACAGCAAAATATTAATCAAACCACTGACCCATCTCATTAATCTCTCCATTAGGTCTAGTACATTTCCATCTGGCTGGAAAAAAGCTGTCGTCATACCAGTTCATAAATCAGGCAGTAAAGACGATATATGCAATTACCGCCCAATCTCTATCTTACCAGTCCTATCTAAGGTTCTTGAAAAAGTTGTAGCTACACAGCTGATAGACTACTTACAAGACAGTCAACTTCTTCATCCACATCAATTTGGTTTTAGACCAGGATACTCAACAGAAACAGCAAATTGTTGCCTTATTGAAAACGTCAAACAGTCCTTGGACAGGGGTAATGTGGTAGGAGCTGTTTTTCTAGATCTCAAAAAGGCTTTCGATACTGTAAACCACAGTTTGCTTTTATCCAAAATGGTATCTTTTAACTTCTCCCCAAATACATTAGAATGGTTTGCATCTTATCTCCAGAATAGAGAACAGTGTGTAAAAGTTCACCAGGATAAATCCTCATTTTTAAACAACCACATGGGTATCCCACAAGGGTCCATTCTTGGTCCTTTACTTTTCAGCATTTTTATTAATGACTTGCCGTTACACTGCTCAGCTGCAACATGCCAACTTTATGCAGATGATGCAGTTATTTACACAGCTGCCAAGACTCCAGCACAGGCTGCAGATGTACTGTCTACAAGTATGGTTGATGTCCAAGAGTGGCTCCTCAAGAACCATCTATTGCTGAACCTTCAGAAAACAGTCTCAATGTGCTTTTCAATCAAAAAATGTAACCTGCAACATTTTAAAGTTAATATACATGATCATGACATCAGTTTAGCTACAGAATTCAAATACCTTGGCATTGTACTAGATCCTCAACTCAAATTTAATCTTCATATAAAGAAAATTTCAAAAACAGTAAAAAAAAATCTGAACTGCTTTAAATTAATTAGATATTACATACCTTACAAAGCAGCTGCACTGTATATGCATTCTATGGTTTTTTCTCATATATCATACTGTTTGACAGTCTGGGCTCAAGCAGCCCCTTCCACAATAAGACATATAGGTTCATTATATAATCAAACCCTAAAAATCTTGGACAAAAAGCCCATTAGGTGGCATCACTGTAATGTTTTAAAAAAATACAACCTATTGAGTTTTGAGAGCTTCATTGACCTCTGTCTTCTGAAATTAACGTTCAAATGTTTCCATAAATCAGCACCCGAGCCACTTGCTGGTTTCGTCCAAAGACAGGACAGCAGCAGAGCCACCAGGAGTTCTGTTAACAATAACTGTAAAATATTCCACCGCAGAACCACATTTGGACAAACAGCATTCTCTATAAAGGGCAGTCACATCTGGAACACAATGCCAAATGAAATTAAAATAATAACGGACTTTAAAACATTCACTAAAAATGTTAAAAACTGGCTGAAAAATAAACAAGAATGTACTCATGTATGAATTAATTGTCTGCAAAGTGAGAGTGAATGAAGGGAAGGAATAAATGTGTTTGTTTATAGTGAGTGACGGAGGGAGGAAGGCCTGAAATAGGCAAATGTGAGTTATGTTATATGTGTTAAATGTGAGTCAGGCTGTTATATTTGTGTATTTATAATATTTATGTAAAGTGTGAGTCAGGCTGTTATATTTGTGTATTTATAATATTTATAATATTTATAATTGTGTATTTATAATTTTTCTGCATTGATGTATGTGGTTATTGTGTATATACAGTATATATTTTTTTTTTCCCCATCTTTACTTGATTCTTTTTTCTAAAGCCCATCCAGGGACAAGAGTTGCAAATTAGCTAATAGCTATACACTCTATGTGCAACACATCAGATTGATTGTCTTTGATTAATTGTCTATGTTTATTGCACTGTCCCTGTCAAATAAACTAATCTACTACTAAATGTCATGTTGACTTTGTTCAGATTTTTCCCACAATAAGAGCTCTCAAGGCAAGATTAAGCAGACTGAACATGTTCTAAAAGCTCTGACTGAAACAGTCTGTCTTCAGCCTGACATTAATAAGCCCATAATATAATCCATTAATTAAATTATCTTGCTATGTGTGCAAGATGATTTGAGTATGCATTTAAAGGTTACTTTAATCATGCAGCAATTGGTAAAGTAACTCAGTAACTTTTAAAAATAAGTAACTAATTAGTTACTATTTTTTCATAATTTGCCCAACACTGTTGCTGATAGTACAACCCATGGTGGTTCTGCTGTGAAAACAGTTTGTCGCAGAGGTCATCTGACGGAGGAACGTGCGAAAATGAACTCTCTTCTCTCTTTTGTCAGCCAGCATATTTATTTAATTTTACAAATCTGAACAAGTTCCTCTCAGCAATGTGTTTACAGAAGACATGCAGTGGTATGAGAGTGAGAGGTGGGGGTGGGGCCCCCTTTAGAGAGTTCTACGCCAGCCTACAAAGGTCATTCCAAACTCTCCACACTATCACTGCTGGAGTGATTCAAAGCTGGTCAGGCCCCGAAGGCCCCCTTCTTGCCTGGGTCTTCAGACCAGTGCAGCAGGTACAGGGGAGAAAGAGTGTCTGAGGGGAGGGATCATACTAGTTGCGTGGTGGGGGGTGTTTTCATTTTCATTTTTCTTTCAAAGTTTAAACCACAAACTACTGAATATATTTAGGATATTCAGCTTGTCAAAGACAAACTAAAACTTTATAATCACGTTTGTCACTCCAATTTTTAGGGGTGCTGAGTTTCAATTTTGGGGTGCTGCAGCATCCCTAAAAAAGGCCTAACTGATGTAGGCAAGCTAAAGTTGGATTTATTGTCTCGATGAGTAAACCACAATATCTTTGAGATGATGGACCCTTTATTTTATCTGAAAATGCCAAGAAAAATTGAGCGAAGTGTGCCAAAGCCAAATCGCTGGAAAGCTAACTGACTGACTAGCTGTGCAGTCTTATGGGGACCCACAAAGCCTCAACAGGTGACCGGCATGTATTGTAAACACTGACTTTTGCATTGGACAGTATTTAATTTTTTATATGTCTGAAATGAAAATCAATGTATTCCTTTCTATATTGTGCTTATTCATGTGCTTAGCAACAGTTAACTGGGTACATTTAGATGGGAATTTTTTTTCTCGTTAGAGGAAAATAACTGGTTAAACAAACAAATCACAATATTTTGTCTTGCGAAACTGTTGTATAAAAGCAATATTACACTTGAGATTTTGTGGTGTCATGAATATAGTAACTGTGGTGATGTTGTAGGCGCACCGTTGCATCGGGCCTATGACAAATCACTGCAGTTACTACATAGCAACAATGCTCTGCACTGTGTGTGTTTATATATTTACATATTTATTCCATCTAGCTACAATGCTCAGCACTGGGTGTGTTTATATTTATATATCTATATATTTATTCCATCTAGCTACAATGCTCCGCACTGTGTTTTTATATATCTACATATTATTCCATCTAGCTACATTGCTCCGCACTGTGTGTGTTTATATACTTGCATATTTATTCCACCTAGCTGCAATGCTCCGTACTGTGGGTGTTTATATATTTACATATTTATTCCATCTAGCTACAATGCTCTGCACTGTGTGTTCATATATTCATATATTTATTCCATCCAGCTACAATGCTCTGCACTGTGTGTCTGTGTGTGTGTGTGTATATATATATTTTATAGTAATATGTACATATGTATATTAGCTGCTCTTGCTTGCTTGTTTTTTTTCTTGCCTTCTGATTGTTGCTCTGAGTGTTGCTATCCCTGTGCTGTTGCAATCCTGGAATTTCCCCGTTGCGTGACTAATAAAGGCTTATCTTATCTTATCTTATCTTATCTTATTCATTGATACCACACTCCCTCTTGTGTAATATTGCTAAATTACCTGCCACTGGTGACGTAAAGTGATTGTTTTTCGGGGATTGCCACCTTGTCGACATGGAGAAGCTTGCGTGGTCCTAATATCCCAAGAGCAATGCCACCAGGAACTAAGCTCCTGGTAGGAGCTCCTCGTACCCATGGTGGTAAGGTTGAGGGGGAGGACCCTGACAAACAGCAATCCACACACAATCTCAATGGTAGAATCAGGTGGATAATACTGACGCTGTTGGTACAGCACAACGACTGAGAAGGCAAATGAAGGCAGCAGCAGTGAATGGCCCCTAGTCGCCTTGGTTTTTCCATGCCACTGGATCCAGACCTCAAACTGTCAATGACCGTGTGGTGACTGTTTGTGCACCCGTCTCTCCACATTAAACAGTGTCATGCACAAGCGTTCTCCATCAAGGACCCCCCCCCCCCAACATCTGAAAAAGTCCTATGGTGACCAGCAAGTGGTGATGGGGACAGGATTTTGAGATCTGGAAGCCCCTAATTACAAACTGACACAATAGGTGGTGGGTGTTAGAAGATTGCTGGACTTTTGGAAGAGGCACAAAAAGCCCTTCAGCAGCTACATCCATGACTGAGCAGCCTTCCTTAGGACTGCTTACCTCAATTAGGGAAGAGGCTAGAAAAAGTGCCCAAAAAATAGCCTGCCTCAAACCTCCTTACTGGATTACTGCATCCAGAGGGACCACCAAAATTTCAGTTGAAAACACAAATATATGAACTTTGGAGCCTGGAATGTTCATATGCTAAAATTGTTCTACTACTACCAAGAATTGTTGCTTTCCGCTGTTCACATTGTTCTAAAATATGTGGATCTCAAATAGGCCTGTACAGCCATCAAAGGATGCACAAGTAGACAACCTCAATGAGAGGACAGTCATACTTGCTCTGAGTGACCGCCAATGACGATGATGGCTGGTGATGTGTAACCAATCAGCTCGTGCTGGTGCCAGGACACTGTTGGCAAGTTCTGCTGCTGATTTGCCCTAACTTCTTGGTGATTAGTTGTTTTTTTAGTTTCCACCTTTTTATACAGTATATGACTAGCCTTGCAAAAATCTAGTGCATCATCCTCCTACAAGGAATTATACATAGGTAATGAGCTGATGATGAATGAAAGAAGCAATCAATTGGGTTTCTGTGAAGTTAGCAGTTTCTTTTTAGGGCCAAATTGTTTCCATCTACTGCCTCTTTTCTGTCAATCATCACTCCTCTGCTTCAACTTTGTCAAATGTCAGTGAGCCGAGAGCAGGCCATGGGCTAATACTGGCATTCATTGCTGATGCCAGGAACACACACACACACACACACACACACACACACACACACACACACACTCACATCACAGCCACAGCCATGCTTCTGAACCCATGTGGGCAAATGTCATGGCTTGTATGCAGGCAGGACGACGGGTTAATTTCTGATTGATGCTGACAGGGTAATCCAGTTTCACACAGGTCTAAGAAAACACACGCAAATCTGGCTATCACAGCAAAAGCAAGATGCATATACTGTAGAATGGGTCTTATTTTTTGAAGTCTGTAATTAATCTGGAATATGTGGATGTTGTTATTTGAGTGTGTGTGTGTGTGTGTGTGTGTGTGTGTGTGTGCACGCGCTGTGTTGTATCTTTGAAAGTGCATCAGTTCGCTTTTAGGCCAGTGTTCATATGCCCCAAAGGCAAATCTTGACAGTTGAATGTGCGCGCGCGCACACACACACACACACACACACACACACACACACACACACACACACACACACACACACACACACAGAGTGTGTTGACAGATTTTGACTGCCTTGATTAGAATTTACCAAGCACAAATTGACCTGTTTGGTTCACCATTAGATATTTCACTTTCTAAATTGCTGTGGGATAAACAAGGACATGAGTGTAATGCAATCTAAATCAAAACAAATTCACTTAATTTTTAAATAAATTTTCTTTTTAGGCCAACAGAAGAAATAAGAACAAATATAAGGAAGCTGTGAATGAAGCCAGGGACTGATTCCTTGAAGACATTTCTGCAGATTTGGGAAGGGCCCCTTTACACAGCATGGAGACCGTTGAAAGATTGGGCCAATTTTTGATGTTTGGGATCATTTGAGAGATCCTTGTACGTTTTGTACGGAGTCAAAAAAAACTGAGGGGACCGTGGCAACTGTAGAGATCATTAAAGAGCACTGGTAGGTCAAAAATTGGTCAGATCTCTCAATGATCTCCACCTCTGTGTAAAGATGGTATAAGTGGCCAAACAAAATAGTTACAGGTACATCTCAAAAAAATAGAATATCATGAAAAAGTTCAATATTTTTCGTCACTCATTTCAGAAAGTGAAACCCATATATTATATAGGTTCTTTTCACAGAGAGTGATATATTTCAAGTGTTTATTTATTTTAATTTTGATGATTATGGCTTACAACCCATGAAAACCCCAAATTCAGTTTCTCAAAAATTAGAATATTACATAAAATTAATTAAAACAAATAGTTTAATAGAAATGTTGGCCGACTGAAAAGTATGTCCATGTACACACTCAATACTTGGTCGGGGCTCCTTTTGAATTAATTACTGTATCAATGTGGCGTGGCATGGAGATGATCAGTCTGTGGCACTGCTGAGGTGTTACAAAGATCCAGGTTGCTTTGATAGTGGCCTTCAGCTCGCCTCCATTGTTGGGTCTGGTGTCTGCCATCTTCCTCTTGACAATACTCCATAGATTCTCTATGGGGTTTAGGTCAGGAGATTTTGCTGGCCAATCAAACACAGTGATGCCATGGTCATTAAACCAGGTTTTGATACTTTTGGCAGTGTGGGCAGGTGCCAAGTCCCGATGGAAAATTAAATCAGCTTTGTCAGCAGTTTGTCAGCAGAGGGAAGTATGAAGTGCTCTAAAATTTTCTGGTAGATGACTGCACTGACTTTGATCTTGATAAAACACAGTGGACAAACACCAACAGATGACCTCTGTTCAGATAAAAGTAAATTTTGCATTTCATTTGGAAATCAAAGTCTCAGAGTCTAGAGAAAGAGTGGAGAGGCACAGAATCTAAGTTGCCTGAGGTTTAGTGTGAAGTTTCCGCAATCAGTGATGATTTGAGGAACCGTGTCATCTGCTGGTGTTTGTTTACAGTCGGAGTCAATTGTTAGCATTGTGCAGCTCCACCGTGCTGAGAGACCCGATATTCCTCGAGAAATCAGGCAAAAACGATGGGATGTCAAGCTGGAGTGAAACAAAGTGCGAGGAAGACAAGGTACAAGCCCGCTCTACCATCCGTTATTATGGGAAATGTGAGATCGCTGCTTAATAAGACGGAAGAACTAGTGGGTCTGTCTAGGTATTAGAGTGCCTTCAGAGAGGTTAGCATCATGCTATTCAATGAAACGTGGCTAACTGATCAAACAACAGATGCTAACATCGGACTGGAGGGTTTCCACTTAACCCTTTAACTGTCACAGTCGCTATATGGCGACTGGGACAGCTAATTTAAATCAAGTGGTCAAGGCCTGTAGTGGTCAAGAGTGGTAAATATTTTTTGTCAATAAAATAGTTCAGATTTCCAAGGCTATAACTTGAAAGTTGCAAGAGATAATGGCTTACTGTCATTTAGAAAGATGTCAGATAGAAAGATGCCCCTGGGGGGCTCACTTGCTCGGTCGGTCCGTTTTCGTCCATCGTGGTCATTGTTTTGTGTTTGTTTGGTCATTTACACTCTCTACCACATCTACAAACTCTTATGATTATCCCACGTGAATTTTGTTTATATTGCACAGCTATTTTCCCCGTAAAATGCAGTTTTCTGTGATAATCCATGATGATGATGGGTGTGGCCACCTTGGTGTTGTGAGCTTAGTTTTCGACCATCGTGGTTGTTGTTTTGCATTTGGTCGGTCATTTATGCTCTCTACCACATCTACAAACTCTTATGATTATCCCACGTGAATTTCGTTTGTATTACATGGCTATTTGTCCTGTAAAATGCAGTTTTTTGTGATGATCCAGACGATCATGGTGGTGGCTATCTTGGTCTTGTGAGCTCATTGTAGAAAAAGGAAGAATAATGAGGATTTCTTCTTCTTTGCTGTATTCCATGTCAGTCATGATTCCTCCGACGCGTGTCTGCCCCCTTCTGAACTGTCAGAGCAGTACAGCTCAGTACAAATCTTCAGGAGAGCTGGGGACGTCAGAGGACAGCCAGAGAGTTGACAGACGCAGTTGCTGCGCTGTGCCACTGGGGGCCCGCGACCCGTCCATGAAATGTGGACAGTTAAAAGGTTAAAATAGGCATATCGGACACTGGGTAGTGGCAAGAGCAGAGGCGGGGAGCTGGCAGTGTTTGTGAACATGGTGTAATCCTGGGCACATATTGATTAAAGAACAACAATGTAGCAAGGACATTGAGTTGCTAGCTGAAAGCATGCGACTGTCATGCCTCCCCAGAGAGTTCTCATACATCATAGTGACTGCTATTTATATACCGCCCTCTGCAAGTGCTGAGGCAGCATGTGACATCATCCACTCAGTCATCAGCAGGCTGCAGACCCAGCACCCAAATGCTCTCCAACTCATCTCTGGTGATTTTAACCATGCTTCCCTGTCCTCCACCCACTTTCACCCAGTATGTCACGTGCCACACCAGAGACAATAAAACAATGGATTTATTTTATGCAAACACCAAGGAGGCTTACACCTCCCCCCCCCCCCCCCGGAAGATCTGATCACAACCTGGCTCACCTCCTGCCTGTGTACAAACCCCTGGTACACAGACAACCTCCTATTACCCGCATAGTGAAGATATGGTCCGAGGAGGCTGAGGGCGCTCTGAAGGACTGTTTTGAATCCATTGGGTGGGACCAGCTCTGTGATCCACATGGTGAGGACATTGACAGCCTCACACACACCATCACAGATTACATCAAGTTCTGTGTGGAAAACATCCATCCATTCATCCATCTGCTGCTGCTATTCTGGAGGTCCAGGTTGCAGAGGCAGCAGTTCAAGCAGAGAGGCCCAGACTTCCCTCCCACCGCTCCAGCTCTTCAGAGAGGATACCAAGGCGTTCCCAGACCAGCTGGGAGATGTAGTCTCTCTAGCAAGTCCTGGGTCTGCCCCGGGGTCTCCTCTCAGTGGGACATGCCTGAAACATCTCAAGTGGGAGGCATCCAGAAGGAATCCTGATCAGATGCCCATACCACCTCAACTGGCTCCTTTCAATGTGGAGGAGCAGCGGTTCTACTCTGAGCCTCTCCCGGATGACTGAGCTCCTCACCCTGTCTCTAAGGGTGAGTCCAACAATCCTATGAAGAAAGCTCATTTCAGCCGCTTGTATCCATGATCTTGTTCTTTCGGTCATTGACTGGTAAATCAACAGCTTTTCCTTAGAACTTGGCTCCCTCTTCACCACAACAGACTGGTACAACGTCCACATCACTGCAGATGCTGCTGCGGTCCGTCTGTCAATCTCTCGTGCCATTCTCACCTCACTCATGAATAAGACCTCAAGATACATAAACTCCTCCACCTGGGACAGGAGCTTGTCCCCAACCCAGAAAGGACAATTCACCTTTTTCTGGCTGAGGACCATGGACTTGGACTTGGAGGTACTGATTCTCATCCCAGCCACTTTACACTCAGTGGCAAACCATCCCAGTAAGGACTGTAGGTCACTGCTGGATGAAACCAGCAGGACAACATCATCGGCAAACAACAGAGATGAGATCCTGTGGTCACCAAGAATGGCACTCTCCATTCCCTGGCTGCGCCTAGAAATCCTGTCCAGGAAAATTATGAAGAGGATTGGTGACAAAGGGCAGCCCTGGCGAAGTTCAACTCTCACTGGGAATGAGTCCGACCGAGTGTTGGCAATACGAACCAAACTCTCACAACGGTCATACAGAGATCGAATAGCTCGTAACAACATGCCTGATACCCCATACTCCCGAAGCACCCCTCACAAAAAAATCACGAGGGACATGGTTGAAGGCCTTCTCAAGTCCATAAAACACATGTAAACTGGTTGGGCAAACTCCCACGAACCCTCGAGGATTCTCAAGAGGGTAAAGAGCTGGTCTGATGTGCCACAGCCAGGATGAAAACCACATTGCTCCTCCTGAATCCGAGGTTCGACCAATGGCTGGACTCTCTTAGTCCATCCCTCTCTTAGTTCCCTCTACTAAGGAGAAAGATTAGAGAAGGGAAGGACAGTCACAGGAAGAAGATGGAGTACATGCTGCAGCAGAGTGATGTTAGTGGTGTCTGTAGAGGCCTAAAACCTATCTCTGGGCAGCAGAATACCTCCTCCCAGGCCGTGGGGGGTAGGGAGTGGGTGAACAACCTCAACCTGTTCTTCAACAGATTTGACCAACTGCCCTCTTCTCTGCCTGCCCACCAACACCTGCTGCCTCCACCTTCATCTAGTCCCGCTGTCCACTACCCCCTCCATCCCCCAGCTCTCAGTGCACATCCCCAGCTGTTTTCCCCCTCACCCCCCTGCCCAGCACACAGCCCCCCTGCCCCAGTCTATCCCTCACTAAGACCCAGGTGAGAGCTCAGCTGAAGAAGATCAAGGTGAAGAAGGCTGCAGGTCTGGACATCATAAGCTCAAGGCTCCTCAAGTCCTGTCCAGACCAGCTGTGCAAGATTGTGGAACACATCGTCAGTCTGACCCTGAAGATGGGGAAGGTACCACAGCTGTAGAAAACATACTGCGTGGTACCCATGCCAAAGACTCCGCACCCCAAGGACCTGAACAGCTACAGACCAGTGGCCCTCACATCACACATAATGAAGGCCCTGGAGAGGCTGCTCCTCGCCCACTTCTGTCCCCTGGTGGGACCAGTGATGGACCCACTTCAGTTTGCCTACCAGCATGGCATCGGGGGTGGAGGATGCAGTGATCTTCCTCCTATATTGTTCCCTGTCCCACCTGGAGAAGGCTGGGAGCACTGTGAGGATCATGTTCTTTGATTTCTCCAGTGCTTTCAACACCATCCAACCAGTGATCCTGAGGGACAACCTGTTGTGTGCAGGGGTGGACCAGCACCCAGGATCATGGACTACCTCACAGACTGACCACAGTTTTTGAAAACTCAGGACTGTGTGTCTGACACCATCATCTGCAGTACCCCCCCTTTCCCCCAGAACAGTTCTGGCTCCCTTCCTGTTCACTCTCTACACTGCTGACTTTTCACACAATACACCACACACTGCCATCTACAGAAGTTCTCTGATGACTCTATGATCATTGGCCTAATCTCTGATAGAGATGACACAGTGTACAGAGGACTTATCCAGGACTTTGTGGAGTGGTGCCTGCGGAACTGCCTCCAGATCAATGCGAGGAAAACCAAGGAATTGGTGGTGGACTGCCGCAGGAGTGGACAACCCCCCACAGCACCGGTAAACATTCAGGGAACAGACATTGACATGGTGACATCTTACAAGTACCTGCGTTCACCTGAACAATAAACTGGACTGAACACACAACACCAACATGCTCTACAAGAAGGGGCAGCGCAGGCTGCTCTTCCTGAGGAGACTCAGGTCTCTTGGAGTGTGAGGGGCACTCCTGAAGACCTTCTATGATTTGGTGGTGGCATCAGCTATCCCATCCATCAGGATCTTCAATTTCGACTGTGTCATTTGAGGACAGTGGAGGACGCTGCTTGGCACCTTTATCATAAAATGATTTCTGCTTCCTTTTTAGCTCATGCAGTTTTTGTTTCAGCTTTGGATATTTCCTTTCTTGTTTGTGGCTTGGTAGAGTGGTGCGCAGCTTTCTATTCATTAGCAGCTCAGCTGGTGACACTCTGCACTCAAGTGGTGACACGCTGTAGCTACAGTAAGTAAAGCCAGGTAGGGATCAGAGTTGCTGTCAGCAACCTTCTTTAGGAGCTGTTTAAGAATGTGGACTCCCTTCTCAGCTTTCCCATTTGACTGTGCATACAGAAGACTGGATGTCACATGGGTGACATCATACTGTGCTGTAAAGTCTTTCCCCTGTGCTGTTGAAACATGGTCCATTGTCACTCACTACTGTGGTCAGTATGCCATGTCTTGCAAATATGGATTTTACATGTGTTATGACACAGGTTGAGGACGTATTTGATAACAGTGCCATTTCATGAAAGTTTTAGTAGAAGTCAGTGACCACTAAATAGTCTTTACCTTTGAGATGAAACAACTTCACTCTACTTTGTGCCATGGTGCTACTGGCACATCAGTTTGCATCATAGGCTCTTCGGTTTGCTTGTTTCTGGGCTTCAGGCATGTTTCACATCTGCTTATCAGTATCTCAATGTCTTTGTTTATGCCAGGCCAGAATACTGTCTCGCTGACCCTCTTTTGCATTTCTCTACATCGAGATGACCTTCATGAATCCTATGTAGTATGTCCTCTCTCTGGTTTTGCGGAATGCCAATTCTGTTTTGTCTCAGCAACAGCCCATTAGCAACACTCAGCTCACCTCTGATGTGGTGGAACTGTGGACAGGAACCAACAGGCCATCCATTTTCCATGTTAGGGATTACCTCTTGTAGCTCTGTGTCTTTTGCTGTTTCTGCAGCTATTTGTTTGGACCTAATGTCAGTTATAGGAAGTGTAGCTGACACCATGTTCACGTGGATTTGAAGATCCTATTTTGTTGTGCTCTCTCCATTTCTTGCAGGTGCTCGTGAGAGAACATCAGCAAATGTCAGGTGTTTTCCACGTGTATAGATGAGTTCAAAGTCATAGTGTTGCATTTTCATCATTACTCTCTGAATCCCTGGTGACATTTCATTCAGGTTCTTTTTGATGATGGCGACGAGTGAACGATGGTCAGTCTCTACGGTAAAAGAGGGTAGGTCGTATACATAGCGGTGGAATCACTCTAGGCCAGACATTAACCCCAGTCACTCTTTTTCAATCTGAGCATACCTGCACTCAGTCTCTGTCAAGGACCTGGGGGCATACTGGTTTCCAATGCTCTCTTCAGCCTGCAGCAGTACAGCACCAATTCCATTCTTTGAGGCATCAGTAGATACTTTGATCCTCTTTGTCAGGTTGAAGAGTGTTAGCACGAGTGCTGTTGTTTGTGTCACTTTAAGCCTTTGCCACTCTTTATCATGTTTAGTTGTCCACTTGAAGTCACTGTCTTTGTGCAGGAGCTCACGAATGCAGGATGTCTTAGCTGATACGTTAGAAATGAATTTGCCTACAAAGATGACCATCCCATGATGCGTAACACTCCTGTCTTGTCTGTGGGTCTTTGAATGTCATATGGCTTTGATCTTTTCCTGGTCAGGTTGAACACCTTGTACTGAAAATTTGTCTCCAAGGAAGACGATTTCCTGAGCTCCAAACTGACACTTGCTTTTGTTGAGCTTTAGACCATATTTTCTCACTCACTCAAACACTCTGGTCAGCCTCTCATTGTGTTCTCGGATAGTTGACCCCCAGATGATGATGTCATCAGCGTAGACTCTCACACCATCTAGTCCTTCAGTGATGTTTTCCATTGCTCTATGGAATGTTTCAGATGCTGAGATGATACCGAAGGGCAGCCTCAGGAAACAATATACTGTATACCGAAGGGTGTGTTAAAGGTGCAATACTTAGTGCTGCTTTCATCCAGGTTTATCTGCCAGAAGAATTGTGATGCATCAAGCTTTGTGAAGTACTTGGGACCCGCCATTTCGGTGGTAATTTCCTCATGTTTAGGTATCTGATAGTGCTCATGCTTGATGTTCTCATTCACGTTTTTTGGGTTATTACATATTCTCAGGTCACCATTCTTTTTCATTGCACACACCATAGAGTTGGCCCAGTCAGTTGGTTCCTCAGCTTTTCTTATTACTCCCATTATTGTCATCCTGTCCAGCTCCTTGAGATGTTCTCTCAGTGGTGTCGGAACTCATTGTGGAACATGGACCACAGGCTGAGCATTTTCTTTAAGCTGGATTTTGTATGTGAATGGCAGTACACCAAACCCATTGAAAACATCTCTAAAGTTCTGTACTGTGATCAACAGACTCACTTGGTGCATTCAGTGATGTGATACACTATTTTTTCCAGGCCCAGATCTTCACAAGCTCTGTCACCCAGGAGTAACTCAAGTCCTTCTGCCACAACAGAAAAAAGTAGGTTGTGCACTTTTTCCTTTCACCTTTACTTTTAGTCTGCTCTTGCCTAAGCACTTGATACGCTGTATCATTATAATCCTTTAGTGCAGGCTCTTGTCACTGCATTTTTGGCTTGTCTTTTATTGCTTTAATGTCAGAAAGGCTAATGATGTTTTCTTTTGCACCAGTTTCCAGTTTTACTGTGATCAGAGCTCCATTTACTTGTAGTAATGCCGACCACTTATCATTCGCAGCATCAATTTCCCTTTCTGGTTCACTTTCACAGTTCACCATGCCCACAAATAATGTTTCACTCAGGTCGGTGTTGTCCACTGTATTTACACTCTTTCATTTTTGCCCCTCTTTTCTTTTTGAGAAGCACTGGTTTGCAAAATGGTTCTTCCCTGGCAATTAGAGTATTGCTTACCGAAGGCTGGGCACTGCTTTAGCTTGTGTTGCGAGCCACAGCGTTTGCAGGTGAAAACCTTGACAGTCATCCACTGTGTAGGTCAGGTCTTGCTGCTGTAGCGTCAATCCCTTTGGCTCCCATCTATAAAATCATTCTTTACTTGGAAGGAATTATTTCACCCAAAAGTCTGGTCAAAAAAATTTTTTTTTTTTTTTTTAACCCAAGAACCACAGTTTGAAAACACATTCCATGGTAAAAGGGATGATAAGGATCCCATTTCGTGCCAGGAATGGATTAGTCTGCTATCATGAATCCAAGAACTTCCTCCCCAACCAGGCAGTTTTATGGTTCAAGAACTGTTTGAAACATTTGAGATATATAGACCACATTTCACAGGTCTCTAGGAATCTCTAGGAACAGCTCAACATTACCCCTTAGTGCACAACTCCGGAATATGTTCCCTGTTGTCTGTGCAAGCTGAACTATGGTTACTGAATGAAATGACTTCCTTTTAACAAAAACTCAGTTTTCAGAAGATTTTCTTTTTCAGGATACCCTGGAAAATCAAGCGGGACACTGACATACCATTCTGGTTTTAAATGTTTTCATTAATCATTGGTTTAAATGTAATGCATGTTTGAAAATGCTTAAACGAACCTTATTCTAATGCATGTTAATTATCGAAGGACAGGTTTACGAAAGTGCATGTTTAATGTAGCAAGAATGAAAATTAGTCATGACTCACTGAAGTTAGTTTAGCTTACACACATAAAGTGATTTTTCATTTTAATCAAGATGTGTTTCATCCTATTTGAAAAGCTTACTCAAGTCATTTGACTGGTACCAGCCAATCACCAGCCAGTCTCTGTTGGACAACGCCCCCTTTCATTCTATTGGTCGGTTACAGACAAAGGATTGCTTTGTTACTGGACCAGAGTTTATTCAAATCTCCCGTGATGGGAGACAATTGGTTCCCTTTCATGTCGGTCAAGTTTTTCTCCTTTGAAAGTGCTCAGTTTAAGTGAGGAATGCCCGAGTTCAGGCTGTTCTTTTCTGTAAGTTTGTAAAAAGTTGTATGGGTCCTACCTTGAATTCCTCTTTCCTTTAAATGTCTGGGAAAAATACTTTTTCTTCTGTTTTGAGCTCAAACTTCTTTTTTATATGGAGTGAAACTCCATGTTCTCAGACGTTTTTTCTATTTTATTCTGTTAAACTTTTTCTATTGATTTTCCTTAACTCACCGTGTTTTAAAGTGGAAGCTGTTTTTGCCAATCCCCACGACATCTGAAGAACTCGGATTTTGTGGCTTAAATAATTTCTTTTTATTTTTGTCTCTTTGATTTTGTGACTTTGAACTCCAATTTATTTGGACCCGAGAAAGCTGCTGAAAATTTTGTGTGTTGTCCACATGGCATACTCAGGGGCCAGCAGCCCCTCATCATTGTCACCGGATCTTAGCTTCTGACTCTTGCCCCTGGGAAGAAATATCTGCTGGCAGATATTCTCCGGTATCATCTTCAAATAAAACTTCAGCGAAGGATCCAGCTGAAAAGCCAATGTGATGGGTCATGTGAGCCAGATCCCTTTGTTTCATCTGCTGAGTTAATGCGATGTTCATCGCCTTAAAGTATGTCATAATTTGTCTCAGGTTTAAAACTAGTTCATAACTCTGATCGGAGCTATAGAATTAAAGAGAAATAGTATCCCTCTTTTCATTAAATTCCGCTTTTACTTTTTATAGTAACCAGGAATTTCTTTCCATATAATCAGCTTTTATCATTTTCTTCATAAAAGTTGTGACCAGTTTTCTTCATATTTTGGTTACAGTTATTTCAGTCTCCATTTTCATCACAGTTACAAATTCACACTAAGGTTTTCTTGGTTCCACAAATGTGATTACACTCTTTTGCTCAATAATCAGTTACAAGTTGAATGTGATGCTTGATACTTGATAATTTCACCTTACCAACAAGTCCGTTGAATGTAATGTCATTTAAGCTGAGTCTGATCATTAAAACTGTAAACGGTATATGAAAGTTTCTGTTGATTTCTTTTTCCTGTGTCTGTTTCTGAAGTCACCCAGGAGAATCCACGAATATTTGAGACTGATTGATTGAAAGTATAAAGATTAGTTATTAATAAATTGTCCAAATTTTGGACTGGTGACCCCAAAACGAATTTTTTTTTCCCTGTGTGTGCGTGGACCCAAAGCAAACCTTCGTTTCCACACACACCTATAGGTAAAAATTAAATAATCTTTGTACCTTACAACCAGTTTCCCCTACACTGCATATCTGGTCACTGCATGAGATGGCACCAACAGCTGTGCCCTCACCTGTGGTAACCATGGCCGTCGCCGTGTCCTCATATGTCTCCACGTGGAGCTGAGAGAGTTCACTTGCCTGACAAATCTTGTTCACTCTCTCCAGAGTCAGCTCTGTTTCTCTTAGAAACCTCTCTCTGACCTGTTTGTCCTCCACACCAAACACGATCTGGTCTCGAATAATGGGGTCTGTTAAAGTGGCCAAGTTGCATGTCTGTGTTTTTAACTTGAGATCAGTCAGAAAGCTGTTAAATGGCTCATGTTGCTGCTGTACCTGAGTGTGAAATATACAGTATATCTCTCATATGTTTCATTGTTCTTAGGAGAGCAATGAGCATCAAACTTACTCGATATAATGTCCAGATTATCTTTGTCATCCTGGTTGTCATACACGGACGTGTTGTACACTTCTATGGCTTGTGGGCCTGCTATCATTAGCAGCAAAGCTATCTTTCTGGTATCCGGTTTTGTTTCCAGCCCCATTGCTGCAATGTACAGACAAAACTGCTGTTTAAAGTTGTGCCAGTTGTTATCGACATTTCCTGTCAGCTTCAAACTCTCCGGCGGCTTTAAAGATTCCATGTTGCTTGTCCAAACTTAACACGTTATCTGCCATCTTCACCGCACGTGTATTTACGTTTCACTTCTTTTAGCTCACTGCATTTCTTTTGTTTCATCTCCATTTCACCGTAGTGTACCTTCAGGTTTTATTTTACTCCTGGTACCATGTTTTGTTTGTTATTCAAGACTGATAAGACTGAGTCTTCTCTGTTAGCAGCTCTCTTTATTTTTATCTGACTGAACACTCTCCATAACTATAACCTTTTTTTTTTTCTCCTCCTGCGATCCGCCATCAAAGACTGCTCACAAACTATTACTGATGCCTTGTGGCTAGAACATGCAATAACAATTGATCATTGGAGTGTAGGTGCAGACAGTGACAGACTGGACTGCACATGATCAATATTTCAATAACAGACAGACAACAGCAGGTATGGCATTTGTGCAAATAGTTGCAGTAAGGTGCAGAGACATACAGTAGCAGATGTAATTACTGTTGGTGTGCCAAGTCTTTCTGTGCAAACAGCTGAAGTAGTTATTGTGTGGTTGAGTGTGTTATGGTCCAGGTGTGGGGGTGTGGGTGGAAAGTAGGCAGTGTTCAGGGTCCTGATGGCCAAGTGAACAAAGCTGTTTTGTAGTCTTGTGGAGTGGGCCCGGAGGTTCTGGTACATTTGCGTTTAATTCATACAGCATGGAAAATTATTGGAGTTAAAGAGTATTTACCCATGCAGATCTTACACGACCAGGCAGCCTGTTGACAAGCTCAAAAAATAATCAGTGACATGAGCCATGTGCTAAACAATGAATATGTGCGGCTGCCCTCAGAGAGGAGATACAGAGTCCCCAAGTCCAGGTTCAATAGATACAAGAACTCATTTATCCCGACGTCAGTAAAACTTTTAAACTCAGATAAATAGGTCAGGGACACTTATAACTCCTCTTCTTAATGACTGCTGTTATATATTTATGTATGTATGTACTTGTATTATTTATTGGGTTTTATTTCATTCATTATGTACTACATCCATTGTGTATGTGTGAATTGTGTGGTTGCAGCACGGGTGACAAGCCCAAGACAAATTTCACCTTGAGGGACAATAAAGTTTATCTTATCTTATCTTATCTTATCTTATCTTATCTTATTTTCCCCGACGGCAGAAGGCTGAAGATGGAGTGTGAGGGGTGGGAAGTGTTTCCTGCATTGTTGATGGCTCTGTGGGTGAGGCGGGTGTGGTAGATGTCCGAGAGAGGGGGCAGAGCGGCATCGATGATCTTGCTGGTTGCCTTCATTGTATGTTGTAGTGTCTTCCGGCAGGAGGTGGTGCATCTTCCATACCACACCATGATGCAGCTAGTGAGGATACTCTCAATGGTGCCCCGGTAGAATAAGCACATGATGGAGACTGGGACTTGTGCTCTCAGTTTGCGGAGGAAACAGGAGAGTTTGAGCCTTCTTGGCCAGTGATGTGGTGTTGTTGGACCAGGAGAGGTCCTCAGACATGTGCACCTCCAGGAACTTGGTACGACTCACCCTCTCCACAGCTGCTCCATCAATGATCAGAAAGGGATGCTGTGTGTGTCCTCTCCTAAAGTCAACCACAATCTCCTTGGTTTTTCCCACGTTCAGAAAGAGATTACTGTCTTTACACCACTGGACAAGTTGGCTCACCGCATTTCTGTAGTTGCCTCTTCATTGTTTGTGTGTGATGAGGCCCACCACCATTGTGTCGTCCGCAAACTTGATGATGTGGTTGGTGCTCTAGGCTGGTACGCAGTCATGGGTCAGCAGGGTGAAGAGCAGTGGGCTGAGAACACACCCTTGTGGGGCCCCTGTGCTCAGTGTGATGGTCCTGGAGGTGTTGCTGCTGACCTGCACGGTCTGTGGCCTCCCTGTGAGAAAGTCCAGCACCCAGTTAGAGAGAGAGAGGTTTTGAGTCCCAAGTGTCTGAGTTTTTCTGTTAGGTGCTGGGGGATGATTGTGTTGAACGCTGAACTGAGATCCAACAACAGCAATTCATACATAGGAGTTCTCTGAGCCCAGGTGGGTGAGGGCTGGATGGAGAGCAGCAGAGATGGCGTTCTCTGTGGATCTGTTTGACCTGTATGCAAACTGAGATGAATTGTGGAAGGGAGGGAGGGTGGACTTGATGTTCTGCATGACCAACTGCTCGAAGCACTTCATTATGAAGGAGGTCAGTGCTACGGGCTGGTAATCATTGCAGCTGGATGGGACTGGCTTCTTTGGGACTGGTATTAGGGTAGTTGTTTTGAAACATGTGGGGACAACAGCTTGATTCATGTTGAAGATGTTGGCCAGGACATTCTTGAGGTCCTCCGCACAGTCCTTCCGAACACGACCTGGTATGTTGTCTGGTCCAGCTGCCTTGCGTTGGTTGATCCTGGAGAGGGTCTTCTTCAAGCTAGCTGGATCCAGACTTCTCGCCTGCGCATCTGGGGGAGTAGTGGTCTTATGTGCTGATGTGTTGTTTTGTGTTTCAAAGCGGCCAAAGAAATCATTTAAGTTGTTAAGCAGACTGATGTTGCTCACACAAGTCTGGGGTGGAGGTTTGTAGTTGGTGAGGGTCTGTATGCCACGACAGAGAGAATGTGCATCTCTGGTATTGCTGAAGTGTCCGGATATTTTCTTGCTGTACTGTCGTTTTGCCTCCTTGATGCCATGGGACAGGTTGTCCCTAGCTGTTGTTAGTCCTGCAGTGTCACTGACCCTGAAGGCTGTTTCCCAAGCCCTCAGGATCCTGTGGACCTCTGTTGTCATCCATAGCTTCTGGTTGGCACGAACAGTGACAGTTTTGCAGTGACATCATCAATGCATTTAGCTATGTATGCTACAACAACCTCAGTGTACTCCTAAGTTTGTCTGTCCACTGTGAGTGGTTGCATGCTTGAAAGTGTCCCAGTCTGTAGTGCTGAAGCAGTCTTTCAGAGCATCTGAGGCCCCCTCTGGCCACACACGTACCTGCTTTATTGTTGGTCTGATGGCTTTCACTCTCGGTCTGTATGCAGGCATTAGCAAGATGGTGATGTGATCAGAGAGACCAAGGCGGGGAAAGGGCAGGCTCTGTATGCTTTCTTGTGAGTTGTGTACACCAGGTCCAGCAAGCTGTCTCCTCTTGTTGAAAAGTCATCATGTTGGTGTAGATTTGGTAGGAGGGCCTTTAAAAAAATAAACTTGCAGGGCAGAAGTCTCCTGCTGTGATGAGGTGTCGCAGTGGTGGCCTCATAGAGTTCATTTTGTGCTTTACTCTTATTGCTGATGGCAGTGGGTAGAACATACATGACGACTAGCAGGATAGATGTAATTTCTCTCGGTAAGTAGAAGGGTCGGCACTTGATCATAACTCCACCAATGGAGAACAGTGTGTACAACCGTCACATCTTGGCACGAAGCGTCACTGATGTAAACACACACACCTCCTCCACGGGTCTTCCCTTCTTCAATGAACACCCGATCAGCACGATAGTATGTTAGCCCCGCTAACTGACTAGCAGACTCTGGGATGTTGTCATTTAGCCACGTTTCCATAAAGAAAAAAAAAGCCAAAAAAACCAAAACAAAACAGCAGTTCGCGTTACATAGATCTCAGGAGCTGTATGTGGTCTATTTTGTTGTCTAGTGAGTGTTTGTTTGCCAGAATGGGGGAAAAGAATCGGGAGTCTGTGTGGGCTAGTGGCAAGCTTCCTTCGAATATCTCCATTGGCTGCACGGTGGCGCAGTGGTTAGCACTGTGGCAGCACAGTTTTACCCTCGGCCGGGGGAACACGGAGATCGTGGGTTCAATCCCAGCCCCCGACCAGCAGTGATCTGTGTGGAGTTTGCATCTTCTCCCCGTGTTGCGTGGGTTTACTCCGGGATTTCTCCGGTTTCCTCCGACACGCCAAAAACATGCAGGTTAGGGAGTTAAGGGGCGCTTGCGCACGCAGCGACCAGCAGCTGGTGGCTTGTCACCAGACTGCAAAACAAATCTACCTACGGGTACAAATAAGTAACAAAAAAAATGTTTACCCCTCTTTTGTCTTCGCTCACACCGACTGCGGCGTCTCCATTTGGGATGGGACACAGCAGTCAAGGCTGGGGGTGTGGAGGTCTGGCAGAGAAGTCCTAGGCCACAGAGTTCCTCTGTAGCGCTCTGGTCCAAGATGTAATGTTTGGTCATATTCCTTATCTCCAGAAGGCTGTGGCAACTGCGCTTCTATGCAACATCATACTGTGTGGACATTAAACACAAGCATATACACTTAGGCGTGATTTAAACAATACTAAACAGCACAAAACACGAAGAGAGAAGGGAGGCTGCTGTGTGTTCACGCACCACCTCGTGGCACACATTTAGGCCGTTATTTTTGGTAGAGCATCCGCCCCACACCCGGGAGGCAGGGGTTCAAATCCCGGCCGGGTCATGCCGAAGACCATATAAAAGTGGAACTTCCTGCCATCCAGCTTGGTGGTCAGCAATAATGGAATGGAGGAGGGAAATTTGTGGCGGCGCCTTGCATGGCAGCGGCCCTCTGATTCTGCACTTGGGGTGTGTGTGATTAACACAGTAGATAGATAAAACACAATCTCGTTCTACTGTACATGATTGGTTGTACAGTTGAATGACAATAAGGGTGATTTAATTTAATTCAATTTAATTTAATTTTAATTTAATCAAGATGAATATACGTAGTTGCTTATGTTCAGTTTCATCAGAGCTCTGTGTTGTGTAATTACAGCTGAATGCTGCACTGATTGTTTTTAATTACATGTTTGAAATAAAATTAAAGGATAAAAAAATAAAGTACATAGTACCAAAACACACAGACTTCTGTAAATACCAGGTAAATTACATTGTGGAGAGTGCAAATAAAGGAAACCAGACTTGCACAGCAGACGACTTTATTCACTGTCACATCAGTAATAACAGAAAAAGCATTTCCACAATACACCAGGGTCTTTCCTTTTATATCCTCCACCCATCACACATCTCGTATCTGCTGTAACGGGGGTTCTCCGCCTCCGCGGCGCTGCTCTGCTGGTGGGGGGCTCCTAGGGGTGTGTCTGTCTGCGGGTGGGCAATGGCGAGGGGGGGGGGGACCTTCGACTTGCCCGTGTGGCTGCTCTGATGAATTGTTTACCTGGGGAGTTCTCCGTGGGGGTCTTCCACGCCGAGGGGCCCAAGCCAACATCACTTGCTCGTTCGCCACCACAAAGGCGGGCTTAAGTCTGTCTATACATATTTTCTCCTGACGACCCCCCATGTCTAAAAAAAAATGTTTGTCCCCTGTTTCCAGCACTCTGAACGGGCCATCGTAGGGTGGGCGCAATGGGAGGCGGTGGGCATCGTGCCTGACAAATATGAATGCCGCGTTCTTCAAAGTTTTTGGCACAAAAGCGCGTTGGAAAACAGTGGTGGGCCGGGCCTGGCAGCGTGCCTGTATATGCGCTATGCTGCAAACGCTGAGACGGACAGTTGTCCAGCGCGGGATTATCTGGCAAAAATTCCCCGGGGAGCCGCAGTGGCTGAGAAAAAACAAGCTCCACCGGGGAAGCCTCCAAATCCTCTTTTGGTGCGGAACACAACCCCAACAAAACCCACGGCAACCGGTCTACCCAATTTGCATCCGTCAGCGAAGCCCTGAGCGCTGCTTTCAGTGACCTATGAAAACGCTCGCATAACCCATTGGCCTGTGGGTTGTACGCGGTTGTGAGATGAATTGCAATACCCAGGCTACGAGCCATCGCGGACCAGAGGTCGGAAACAAACTGAGGGCCCCTATCAGACATGATGTCCAACGGGATGCCAAAACGTGCCACCGATGTTGTCAAAAAAGCGCGCGCCATGTCTGCGGATGCGGTTGCCGAGAGCGGGACTGCTTCTGGCCAGTGTGTGGTGAAGTCCACCACTGTCAGAAGGTGCGTGCACCCCTGCGATGGCGGGAGGGGGCCCACGAGGTCCACGTGAACATGGTCGAACCTCTTAGCCTGTATATGAAACGGTTCCAAAGGAGCCTTTGTGTGTTTGTGTACTTTGGCTCGTTGGCACGCTACGCAGGCTGCAGCCCACTCTTTCACTTGTTTGCGCAGGCCTGGCCATACGAACTTCGCTCCCACCATTTTGACTGACGCGCGCACTCCTGGGTGCGCCAGAGCGTGAACTGACTCAAACACTTGGCGGCACCAAGCAACTTGGACCATCAGGCGTGGGCGTCCCATGGAGACGTCGCAGATTGGGGGGGGGGCGTCTTGCAGTACTCTGCTCTCCAGCCTTAACCCTGTTGGTCCAGACTGGAGCGCGCACACATCTGCATTGCCAATCTGCTCTGCGGCCATGGCTGTATAATCTATCCCCACGCAGACCAGGGCCACTACTGCGCGCGCAAGGCCATCTGCCACCACATTCAGTTTACCCGACCCATGCTGAATATCGATCGTAACCTCCGAGATTGCGGCCAGCTGTCTCTGCTGCCGGCCCGACCATGGTTCCGAAACCCTGGCCATTGCGAACGTTAGCGGCTTGTGGTCCACGAACCCGGTGAAGCTGCGCCCTTCCAGCCAGAACTAGAAGTGGTGTATGGCCAGGTGAAGAGCCAGCAACTCCCTGTCGAAAGCGCTGCATTTATGCTCACTGTTGCGCAAAGATCTGCTGAAAAAAGCGAGCAGCTGCCAAGAACCGGCGACGCATTGCTCCACGACGGCCCCTATGGCCACGTCCGAGGCGTCGGTAGTGAGCGCTATCCGGGCCGCCGGGTCCGGGTGCGCCAACAGTGCGGCGTTTGCCAGGGCTGTTTCAACCTCAGAGAATGCCTGCTCCCGCTCTGGAGTCCATTTGACTCTGTCCTCCGGTTTCCGTTTCTTGAGCGCGGCGTACAATGACTGCATGAGCTGAGCTGAGTGGGGGAGGAACTGGTTATAAAAGTTAACCATCCCCACCCAAAAACTCTTGCAGCGCCCTGACCGTCTGAGGCTGGGGAAAATTTGCCACGGCGCACACCTTGTTGGGCAAGGGTATTGCTCCCTCCGGTGAGACGCGGTGCTCCCAAAAGTCAATCCCCGTCACGCCAAACTGGCATTTCGCCGGGTTGATTATTAACCCGTGCTCCTCCAACCTCCAGAAAACCGTCCTGAGGTGGGTTACGTGTTCGTCCTCAGATGCGCTGGCCACCAGGATATCATCCAGGTAGACAAACACAAACGGCAGATTGTGCAACACCGCATCCATCAGGCATTGGAATGCCTGTGCCGTGCCTTTTAATCCGAAGGGCAATTCGTAAAAACTCAAACAAGCCAAACAGAGTTATTACCACTGTTTTGGGTATGTCCTCTGCACGTACCGGGACCTGGTGGTAACCATGGACCAGGTCTATTTTAGAAGAAATGCGTGCCCCAGCGAGGTGAATGGAAAAATCCTGAATATGGGGAATCGGGTAGCAGTTGTGCGGCGTGGCGTTATTCAACCTGCGGAAATCTCCGCACGGTCGCCACGATCCCTCGGCCTTCGGGACCATGTGTAGTGGGGATGCCCATGGGCTGTTTGAACGCCTGATGATGCCCAACCTTTCCAAGTTGGCAAACTCCTTGCGCGCTATGGCCAGTTTAGCTGTGTCCAGGCACCAAGGTCGTGCGAAAACGGGCAGCCCAGTGGTGGTGATAAAGTGTTCCACCCCGTGTTTAGTGCTGGCCGCCGAAAACGTTGGGACCGTGAGTGCTGGGAACTGAGTGAGCAGTGTGTGGAACTTATCGCCTGGAGCTGTGACGTTGGCTTGTGTTGTTGGCCCGGCCCCTCGAGCTGTACAGGGGAGAGAATCAAAAGACATTGCATTAACCAGGCGCCTGTTAGCAACATTGACTAGCAACCCGTGTGCACACAGAAAATCAGCTCCCAGGATTGGGAAACTCAATGCCACTATGACAAAAGTCCATTCGTACATATAGCCGTGTAGGGATAAAGTCAGTGTTCTCTCACCAAAAGTCTTAATGTCCGAGCCGTTTACTGCTACCAGCCCGGGGCCGCTAGCTCCCGCTAGCCGGTCGGCGTAGGACGGTAGGATGAGGCTCTTTTGGGAGCCGGTGTGTACGAGGAACCGTCTCTCCGAGCGCGAGTCCGTCATGTAGAACAGTTTGTTCTCTTCACCGGCGGTCGCAGCTGCTACTGACTGCCGGCCTTGGCGTTTCCTGAACGCTTGAATTGGCACGGTGGCACACATATGCATGCGTTCTCTCCAAAGCAGCGGTGGTAGAAGCAGAGCGTGTCTCTCTGGCGCTTCTTGGCCCCCGCTGCCGTTACCGTCGCCGGCTACTCGCCTCCGTTGGTCATCTCGCTGGGTTCCGACGCCGCCGTGTTCACTGTGAGGGCTCTGGTGGTGAGGATGAGCCGATCTGCCTCCTGGGCTAGCGCCCGGTAGTCACACGCGGCCAGCAACGGCGAATTGGCAATTACCGCTCTCTCCTCTGTTGGGAGGTTCCAGAGGAAAAAGGTGGGCAAACAGAAAATGCCCGTCGTCCATGCCCATCAACGCCAACATCTTCTCCATCAGTTCGACCGCCGACCCATCTCCTAACTCGGAGCGCCTCAGGAGCCTCTCTGCTCTCTCACAGTCCGAGAGTGTGTAGCACCGGGTCAGTGCGGCCTTGAGAGTCCCGTATTTATCGTGGGCTGGAGGCTGTTCGAGCAGGCTCGCTACTTGCTGAGACGTGTGAGAGTCCAGCGCTGCGACCACATAGTAATATCTGGTGTCATCTGACGTTATTCCCCGGAGGGCAAACTGAGCCTCGGTGTGGTGGAACCAAGACCGCGCGTTGTGCAGCCAAAATTCTGGTAGTTTGACCGAAACAGCGCACGCGTTGCTGGGGCTTCCCATCTGGGCCGACTCTGGGGTTCTTGCCTCGTGTTCCATAATTTGTCAAGGGGTCACCAGTGTGGAGAGTGCAAATAATGGAGGCAGACTCATGCAGCAGACGACTTTATTCACTCTCACATCAGTAATAAGAGAAAAAGCATTTCCACAATACACCAGGGTCTCTCCTTTTATATCCTCCACCCATCTCACATCTGCATGACATCTCACATCACAATACATTCAACCCTTCTCCCCCCACTGTCTCCCAGCTCTCCTTCCTGCTACATCACCATAATCTCTCCCATTTCAATAACTATTGTCCTCATCTGTTTACCCTCTGCATCCAGTCTGAAATGATTAACCCCACATCTACACCATGTTTGAAAAGGTGTAAGATAAAGTTTAGATTTAGATAATCCCACCCCCTTTAGCTGTTCAGTCAGTAAATATGGTAACACCAAAGAACAGTAAAGAATGAAAAGTGATTTTTGATTTATTACCTGCTTAGCTTTGGATGAAGCTGAAATGTGTTTTGACAGTTTGTTTTGAATATGTTTAATATGAGATTTCCAGCAGATTTTGTTATCATTTGGTGCACTCAGGTTAGTTTCATTCAGTACCACCATCCTCTGTCTTCTAGTTTCTAACACATGCTTATCCAGTATGCACTGGTCAAAGAAAATTGCAACTTTCTGTATTTGGCTAAGATGGAAAATGATTTAAAAAAAAAAAGTGCAATGGATTATAGACATAATGTATCGTTTCTTGAATTTTTAATTTTCTACATTCTATTTCCTCTTCTGAGTGACATTTCTTCAATCCTGCTTGGTTTAATGGTGCCCAACTGGAAAATGAATGCTGCCACCTGTTTATCTCAGTGAATGAACTACTTAGAATTCATATAACGATCATGAAAGGAAACAGGCTTTAATTAGCATTTGCTCTTTAGCTGGTTTTCTTGAAGTTCAGACAGAACAGGTGTTGTTCTATTCACTCAAAAATGTTCTTCAGCAAGCAACAAGGGTAGAATTCTATTTTGAAATGCCTTGAACAGCTTTTCTCTGCAAGAAGACTTAAAACTAATAAAATTGCTCTGCAGCTGTAAAAACACCCTCTTAGAATAGTATCTCAAACTTATAAAGGTGTTACAGACATAAAGCTGGGTTCATACTATAGCGTTTGGACTGACTTTTACAGACGTTTTGAAAAATCAGAGAAATTAGTCCAAACATTGGTGAAATTACGTTCATGAGCAGGTTTTTTTTTTTTTTTAAATCCAGCGCACACCAACTTTTATGAACTTTTGCTAGCATTTGCCAGCGTTGCATTCAGCATTGGCAAACTTTTGCCAACTTAGGCTAGTGTATGTGTAGCTGTTGCCAACTTAAAGCGAACGTATACTCAACAACAAGAATAATTAGTAAGTTTGTATTTACAAAAAAGTTAATCCGAGTTGTGAGAAACGACTTTACCCTTATTTATGACTCTGCAAGTGATGACTCATAATTTGAACTTCTTTTTTAAGATTACTATAAATTTGACTGTCTTCCCTTCATAAATTCACATTATATAGAATTTATTATATAAATCATCATATATCAGATGCTCTGAGCTTATCCAGGAAATATATGGCGGAGCACATTTCGAGGCGTGTATTGCTGGTGTTGTACCATGTGACTGGGTCAGAAAGTCATTCATGATTTTGCACGCAACATGAAATAAAGTGAGCAGCGATACACAATGGAAATCCCCGTCCCTCACGTTTTGTGTTGTCGATGTTTAACTGTGTACGGGATTTGTCAAAGCCAATTTTCAGATGGAGCCAGCACCAAAAACATGGACCTCTCCCGTTTGGGAACATTTTGCGCGCATTTCTCTCATTGATGCATTTTCCACAAATAGTGGTTATTTATTGTAACTGAAGTGATGGCTTAGTGGTAAAGCATCTGCTTTTCAAGTGGGAGGTTTGGGTTCAAATCCCAGCAGGGTCATTCTTGTATTTTTATTCACAAGGTGAAGTGTCTGTTGTGTTTCAAAAAGCTTGAATACAACAATAACATCATTATGCTGAAGCACTTTTTTTTATTACTTAGTTTGTACCCATAGGTAGATTTGTTTTGCAGTCTGGTGACAAGCCACCAGCTGCCGGTCACTGTGTGCGCAAGCACCCCGTATCCCTAACCTGCATGTTTTTGGTATGTGGGAGGAAACCGGACAAATCCCGCACAACACGGGGAGAACATGCAAACTCCACACAGATCACTGTTGGTCAGGGATCGAACCCACAATCCTTGCAATCCCTCGGCTGAGGGTAAACTGTGCTGCCACAGTGCTAACCACTGCGCCACCGTGCAGCCCACTATTGTGCCCTGCAAGACAATAAGGACAGGGATGAATGTACTGGGAAAGACAGTTGAAAAGTTATTATTTCTTAATAAAATGGGTAAGTAGCACAAGCACATTCACTGTAGTCACCTCAGTTTTATTTTTCCCTTATGATCATTGATATTTCTTAAAAGACACTGCATTTATTGAAATGAAAAAAAAATACACAAACCAAAAACGCCCTTGTAAAAATCTGCATGTTGTATACGTTTTATCCACTAGACGGTCTGGTAGAAAAAAAATGAAGTTTCACATGAGGCCTCGTATATATGAGTCATTTTGATGAAAGGCCTCAAGTCCTCCAGAAAGCCTCATCTGGCCATCACTACTTAACAGTTAGTCATAATAACAGTGGTGCATTTACAGAGAGTTGTATGGGGTTCCAGTTCCTCCAACAGTCCATTCCATCTGGGAGGAGAGAGGTCCTAGAAGACAGGTAGGAATGGAGAAGGTTAGAGAGGGTAATAGGCTTACAGTGAGTCTGCGTTGAAGGAGGGCACGGGGGCACTCAGGTGTGCACAATCTGAGAAAATCCAACACTCCTGTAAAGATGAGAAGCCTTGAGGAGTCAATAGGCTGTCCAAATGAGACACAGGGAGAGCAATCAGAGCAGGTGGAAATGATCAAAGCAATCAGCAGAGGAGGTGAGGGCACAAACCTGAGACTACAATGTAGTGATGGCCAGATGAGGCTTTCTGGAGGACTTGAGGCCTTTCATCAAAATGACTCATATAGACGAGGCCTCATGTGAAACTTCATTTTCTCTACTAGGCCATCTAGTGGACAAAACATATACAACATGCAATTTTTACAAGGGTGTTATTGGTTTGTGTATTTTTTCATTTCAATAGATGCACTGTCTTTTAAGAAATATCAATGATCATAAGGGAAAAAAGAAATAATAATGCTGGGGTGACTACAGTGAATGTGCTTGTGCTACTTGGCATGCTTTTACTACTTATCCATTTTAATTAAGAAACTATAAATTTTCAACAGTCTTATACTGTCCCAGTATATTCAACTCTGTCCTTATTCTCATGCAGGGCACAATAGCAATTGTGCCTCAGCATAATGATGCATAATAAGCTCTTTGAAATACAACAGACACTTCACCTTGCAAATAAAAATAAAATTACAAGAACGACACAGCTGGAGTTTGAGCACAGGCCTCCCACTTGTAGAGTAGATACTTTTACCACTAAGCCATCACCCCTGCTAGAGTAAGTAGCCACTATTTGTGGAAAATACCTCAATGGGAGAAATGTGCTCAAACTGTTCCCAAACAGGAGAAGTCCATGTTTTTGATGTTGGCTCCCTCTGAAAATTGGTTGTGACAAATCCCTTACACAGTCAAACATCGGCAACACAAAACGTGAGGGATGGGGATTTCCATTGTGTATCGCTGCTTACTTTATTTCATGTTGCGTGCAAAATCATGAATGGCTACCTGATCCAGTCACATGGTACAACATCAACACATACGTCGGCAATACACGCCTCAAAATGCACATTGCCAAATAGTTCCTGGGTAAGCTTGGAGCCTGCCATCCTATCACTACTACAAATTTACAACTATACACACTCATAAATTTGAAACTTTGTTCCATTTAATTTAACATATTTCTTGTTGCAAATGTCGCACTTGATAGTCCCAACAATTTTGTGAAAAACTGCCTGAGTAAATGTAAGTCACTACTACCCACCTCTGATCCCTCTGTGGCTGTGATATGAACTTAGTATACATGAATGTAGTCCAGAGAATATTCTCTAGCCTAAATGAAACAGAAGTGCAGAGCTGAGACAAAATAAGTGAACACATCTGTCTGCTTCTTCAGTGTGTCAGGCAGCAATGATCAATGAGTCGGGAGGACGCTGACATATTCACCTGTGCTGGATAAACTATATGCTTCCCCTCATTAAGGGGTTGGAGGTGGGGAATGCTGTTGGATTGTTTTGGTAGTTTGACTGAACAGCACAAAAATATATAGTCAGTTTCCTGTGGCATGGAGAAGAGCCTATCAATATGTATAAAAGTCCTCTATGTGTGCCCTCTCAGTCTCTCTCAACAAATCACTACAGTCAATTAAAAATACCATCACACTTTCACTCGCCCAGCCAACATGCCCATGTGAGCCCTGCCATAGATTAAAACTAGGGTGTCTTAATGGTCCCATGTCGGTTTGTCTATGGGTTCCATGTTGGCCCCATCTGGGTTTGCCCACTTGGACTTAAAATCACGAGAAAAAAATCACAAACTGATGACAAAAAAGTTGCAAATGTAGGTGATTTTTTTTTTGAAAATCTATAAGAAAAGTCACAAATTTACTAGAAAAAAAAATTGCAAATTTAGGAGAAAATTAAAATTTAGGAGAAAAACTTTTAAGAAAACAAAAATAGCAAATTTACAAGAAAAAAGTCACAAATTTATGAGCAAAAAATTTAAACAGTTGCAAATTAACAAAAAAGTAGCAAATATGAGCCGCTGAAAATTTACGAGAAAAAGGTCAAATTTATGATTAAATTTTTGAGAATGTTCCAAATTTACAAAAAAAAAAAAAGTCGCAAATTTATGTGGAAAAAGTCATAAATTTACAAGAAAATAGCAAATCTAGAAGGAAAAGGCTACAGATTTTTGGGAAAATGTTGCAAGATTACAGTCCATCCATCCATCCATCTTCTACCGCTTTTCCAGGGGTCCAGGTTGCAGAGGCAGCAGCTCAAGCAGAGAAGCCCAGACTTCCTTCTCCCCAGCCACCTGCTCCAGCTCTTCAGAGAGGATACCAAGATGTCCCCAGACCAACTGGGAGACGTAGTCTCTCCAGCATGTCCTGGGTCTGCCCCAGGGTCTCCTCCCAGTAGGACGTGCCCAGAACACCTCAAGTAGGAGGCGTCCGGGAGGCATCTGATGTGTAGTGAGTGTGGCGTGTGTGTGGCCCTCGGGGTTTGCCGTACCTGCCCTGGGTAGTGATGTCAGGTGGGCTATGGCCAGACTGTATAGTTGTGTGTTCTCTAATAAAGTGTCAGTTGGCTGCATGGCATAAGAGAGACTCCGACTGTTATTTACTGACATAACATTTTGGCGATGAGGAGAAACTGTGGGGGCGTATGGGCTACCGCCACCATTATCACCGTTTCTGGAATATCCGGGAAAGCCAGCAATCCTGTGACCAAACTAGCTGGCCATGTTCGAGGGTTACATCGTGGCGCTGGGCTTAAGTAGACTTGACGGAGTATGAAGACGAGCACTTCTGCATGAGCACGAGAGAAGCGGCCAAGGGTGAGGAAAAGAGCCATTTTCGCCGGGGAGGTCAGCTTCAATCCCAGGGGCAGGCAGCGACCTGGGGTGCGCATACCATGGGGCTGCCCTGGGCCCCAAGCAGGTTTTACCTTGGCTGCCCGTGGACTGTGGTGTAACGTGATAACATTTTTTGAATGTAAATCTGTCTATACGGGGTTGTAGTAGTTCATATGTGCATGTGTTAAATAGTAATTATAATGAATATATATGTTTGAATGTGTGTTGAACTGTAATTGTGCTGTACATATGAATGAGTGTGGTGATACGGGATTATTTTGTGTAGAAACGCTAATTTTAGTTGGTTTTGAGTGAATGTGGTAGGCTGTTATAGTTCACTGTTCCCTGTTTTCGCAGTGCTTGATTCAGGTCTTAAATTGGGGTGGGTCTGAAATGTGTTTTACACTTTTGTAAGGGGGAGGGGAATGATGTGTAGTGAGTGTGGTGTGTGTGTGGCCCTTGGGGTTTGCCGTACCTGTGGTGTGTGTGATATGAGTGTGTGTAGTATTGCCCGCCCCCTAGGGTGGCGTGAGGTTGGCACAGCCCATCTGCATATAATCCCAGGTTGCTGTAATAAAGTTGAGAGTGTTAGCTGCATAAAGACTCGCTTCCTGCTTGGTCATTTTACAGACATAAAATTTGGCGACGAAGAGAAGAATGGAAGCGTGGGCTAAATCAGTGACTATTGGCGTTTCTGGAAAACCCATGTGAGCCGGTGATTTTGTGGCTGAAGTGGAGACGTGAGTTTGAGGAGTATGTCAACTCGCTGGGTCTCCCTTGGCTTAGTGGGAGAAAGTGGCGGGCCCTCCTGGCCCGTAACCTTGGCACGGAGGGCCGAAGGATCCTCAACTCGCTGGGCACAAGTGAGGGCTATGAGGAGGCCATCAGGCACATGGCAGCGTACTTTGCGGAGTGGACGAGGGCCAGAGAGCTGCGGGCGAAGGAGCTGGTGATGCTAAGGGTGATGTAGCTAGTTAACTGGGGAATGCTAACGGATCAGTCGAAGTCAATGGACAGGCTAACTCTGCACCAAAACACGGCTAAGGGCGCCAAACTGGACCTCGAGGCAGAACCGGGACCACGGGTTGAAGAGTTCCTGGTCGCTGAAGACAGCGAACCAGCCATGGAGCCCAGCTTGACCCGGGACCATGGCGCTGACGGGTTGGACGGCGCGGTGTGCGAGAATGGTGGAGAGGTGGCTCAGCAGGAGTTAGTCCCGCTGCTAGAAGCCAAGCAGCGGGAGGCTGAACAACGGGTGAGCGAGACCAGGCAGGCTGACGGCCCCGGGGAGGAGCAGCAGCTGCAGGACACGGTGACAGTGCAGCAGAGCACCAGCGCCGAGAGCGCTGGATATAGCGATGAGGAGCCCAGGTCGGTGAACGAGCCCGACAAAGGTGATGGTGTGTGCCCTGGAGGTGAGCAGCAGCAGGACGCAGAGGCAACGCAGAGGGACACCTGGAGCGAGGGGTCTGAGAGCAGCAACGACGTGCCCAGGTCGGGAGATGGAGCCGACGGGAGTGTCACCAAGAGCCCCGAGGGACAGCAGCTACAGCCGGACATGGATGATGGCGCGGTTCAGGACACAAACTGGTCTGGCGAGCTGGGAGGTGGTAGTGACTGGAGCAATGATAACTCAGCGAGGGTAGATCTCGTGCCGGTGGCCATGTTGCCCTTGGTGTGGGAACCGGACGGCACCGCGGGGTCCCCGTGAGGAAGGCTGCCGAGGCTGGAGGACAAGAGAGCGGAGCAGAACAAATAGGCGCGGTTCTGCAGCGCGCCAAATACCATCGTCAGGGTGAGAATTCAGACCAGGTCGGTGGGACAGCCCGACACAGGAAGGAGGTCCAGAGACGACGTAGTGAGCACGGGAGACCGGGTTGGGTTCCCCTGCAGGTTGGCTGCGAGGCCCGGCCCAGAGAGGAAAAAAAGGTCATGGCAAGTAGAGACATTTTTGCCAGGGAGGGGTGTTTCCACCCTGGGGGGAGGCAACGGCCAGGCTTACTGATGCCGTTGGGCTGTCCTGGACCTCCGCGGCGATGTGAAAAGTGGTGGCTACCAAGAGACATTGGTGTTACTTAAAACTTTTCTTGTGTAAATATGTTAATTTGTATTTTGTATATAGTGGATGCTGGTATGCATGTGAGTGAATGTATGAGTATTATGGGATTATTTTGTACATTCTAAAGAGACGTGGTCCAATTTTGAGTTGTTTTGTGTGAATGTGATAGGTTTGTTCTAATATAGTATATTATTCTTGTTGTTCTTAGTGCGTGATTCGGGTTTCTAAATTTGGGTCGTTTTCAATTGTGTGTGTGGTTTTGCATTTTTCTAAAGGGGGAGAGAATGTGATGCGTGTGGTGGTGCCCGACCCCTAGGGTGGCGTGAGGTTGGCACAGCCCATCTGAAAAAAAAAAAAAAAAAAGATGGCGGTGCGCCTAGACGCAGCGGCCCCTCTTGGTATCAGCACGCAAGCAAAAGTGAGGAAAAAGGGCCGGGATCCATGCTAGGCTAAAGGCTAACCCCTCCAGACCAGCGGTACCGTCGCTTCTTCTATCAAACGTCCGCGCCCTCGAAAACAAGGTAGACGAGCTGCGTTTGCTGGAAGAAACCCGGAGAGAATGGAGGGACTGCTGTGTGTTTGTTTTCACCGAGACATGGCTCCACGACAACATTCCTGACGAGGCCATTCAGCTGGAAGATATGGCGATGTTCCGGGCCGACAGGGAAACGGCGAGCTCCGGTAAGAGCCGGGGGGGTGGGCTATGCATCTATGTTAACAAGAACTGGTGCGTTAATGCCACGTTAGTGTCTAAACACTGCTCTCCGTTGGCGGAGTTCCTTATTGTTAATTGTCGGCCTTTTTATCTGCCGAGGGAATTCAGCAACGTGTTTGTAGTTGGTGTTTACATAGCGCCGAGCGCTAACGCTAAAGCTAATGCTAAGAAGGCACTCGGGGAACTGCACAATGCAATCAGTAAAATCCAAACTTCACACCCAGACAGTTTTGTGGTGGTTGCGGGGGGTTTTAACCACACCAGCTTAAAGACTGTGCTCCCCAAGTTTAAACAATGTGTAGACTTTAAGACCAGAGGAGAGAATATGTTGGACTTAGTGTACACAAACACAGATGCATATAAAGCGTTACCCCGCCCCCATCTCGACCATTCTGATCACATGTCCGTGATGCTGGTTCCTGCCTACAAACCTTTATTGAAGCGCAGCAGGCCAGCAGTGAAACAAATCAGGATTTTGCCAGAGAGTGCAACCTCTGCACTGCAAGACTGTTTTCATCACACAGACTGAAAGATGTTCAAAATAGCAGCCTCCCAGGAAGACAGGACAGATGTGGAGGAGTATGCTGATTCGGTCACCAGCTACATCGCGAAGTGCACAGAGGATGTCACTACAGTGAAGACCATCACTATGCGGGGTAATCATAAGCCCTGGATGACTGCAGAGGTGCGCTCGCTGCTTAAAGCCAGAGATGCAGCGTTCAGAGCGAAGGACAGGATCGCCCTCCGCTCAGCCAGGTCTGCGCTTTCAAAGGGAATTAAGGTGGCAAAGCGCGCCTATGCGGAGAAAATCCAGGGAAACCTCTGTGACACTAGGAACACCAAGCAGATGTGGCAGGGAGTTCGGACACTGACGGGCTTTAAGTCTAGGCAGGGGGTCGATGATGACGACGCTTCGCTTCCAGACAGGCTTAACGACTTCTTTGCACGTTTTGAAGCATCAAACTCGACAATCAGAGGGAGGTCCGGCCCACTCCCACCATCGGTCGGACCAGCTTTTACCATTAACACAGCGGACACATGGAGGACCCTATCCAGAATCAACCCACGCAAAGCTGCAGGTCCAGACAACATTCCAGGACGTGTGCTCCGAGACTGCACGAGCGAGTTGGCGGATGTCCTGACTGACATTTATAACATCTCCCTGAGTCAGGCCATCGTTCCCAGATGCTTCAAGACCTCTATCATTGTACCGGTGGCAAAAAAACCAGTGGTGTCATGTTTGAATGACTATCGTCCTGTTGCACTTACACCAATTGTGATGAAGTGTTTTGAACGGCTTGTCAAACCACCCATCACAGCCTGCCTCCCTGCATCACACGACCCGCTCCAGTTTGCATATCGTTCAAACCGCTCCACGGAGGATGCTATAGTCACCACCCTACACTCTGTCATCACCCACCTGGACCAGAAAGACACCTACGCCAGACTCCTGTACATTGATTTCAGTTCAGCATTCAACACCATTATTCCCCAGAGACTGATAGAGAAATTACTCCTTCTCGGTCTGAACACCGCCACGTGTCTCTGGATCCTGGATTTCCTGACTGAGAGACCTCAGTCTGTCCGGGTTGGAAACAACATCTCCAACTCTGTCACGCTGAGTACTGGAACCCCTCAAGGCTGTGTACTCAGTCCACTGTTGTTTACACTTCTAACACATGACTGTGTATCCAAACACGAGGGGAACCAGATTATTAAGTTTGCAGATGACACCACGGTGGTGGGACTTATTCAGAGGGATGAGGAATCAATGTACAGGGAAGAAGTGAGAGACCTGGAGGGCTGGTGCAGGGAGAACAATCTGGTGCTCAACGTGGACAAAATAAAGGAGATGATTATCGACTTCCGGCGGTCACAGCCTGAGCACGTCCCCCTCAGCATCGGCGGCCGTTTAGTGGAGAGAGTAGAGAACATCAAGTTCCTCGGAGTGCAGATCTTGCAGGACCTGACCTGGAGCAAGAATTCCTTGGAGATCAGGAAGCGAGCTCAGCAGAGACTACACTTCTTGAGGAAACTCAAACAGGCCTCTCTCCCCATCTGCATCCTCAGGACCTTCTACAGAGGTGTGGTGGAGAGTGTTCTGACGTACTGCATTGCTACATGGTACTCCAGCTGCAGTATGTCAGACAAAAAAGCCCTGCAGAGGATAGTCAAGGGGGGCGGAGAGGGTAATTGGAGTCTCCCTCCCCTCTGTCCAAGAACTTTTTCAGAACCGTTGTAGGAGCAGGGCACTGAACATTGTCAAGGACCGTTCTCACCCTCTGCATAATCACTTTGAACTTCTTCCATCTGGTAAACGATTCCGGAGCATCAGAGGCAGAACCACCAGACTGATCAACAGCTTCCTCCCACAAGCTGTCAGGATGCTGATCAGCTGACCCGGAATCTCACATACACACTACTGCACCTATGGACATTTTGTATATTATAGTTAGTTATTCTTTTTCCCCAAGTATGTCTCAGGGATGTGTGAATGGATGGGGGGGTGGGAGCTATGTGGGAGTGTGTCTTAATCATGCTGCTTCTTATATGGATGCCGAGAGAAACGCAATTTCATCTTGCCTGCACTACAGTTGTATGTACAGCAATATGACAATAAAGTTTGATTTGATTTGATTTGATTTGATTTGATTTGATCTGTATATAAACCCAGGTTGTTGTAATAAAGTTGAGAGTGTTAGCTGCATGAAGACTCGCCTCCTGCTTGGTCATTTTACAGACATAACAGTACCCGCCCTGGGTAGTGACGTCAGGAGGGCTACGGCCAGACTGTATGTATATACTGTAGTTGTGTGTGTTCTCTAATAAAGAGTCAGTTGGTTGCATGGCATAAGAGAGACTCCAACTATTATTTACCGACATAACAGCATCCAGATCAGATGCCCAAACCACCTCAACTGGCTCCTTTCGATGTGGAGGAGCAGCGGTTCTACTGTGAGCCTCTCCTGGATGACTGAGCTCCTCACCCTATCTCTGAGAGCAAGTCCAGCAATCCTACGAAGAAAGGTGCAATGTGGATTAGGTGACCGTCGGAGGCAGAGACCTTAGCGGTCTGATCCCCAGCTTTCGAAACTGGCTTTTGCAAGATTACAGTACAAAACAAATTTAACTTCCAAAATTACAAGACAAAGTTAGCAAATTAGCAAGAAAAAAGTCAGTTTCACACACACACACACACACACACACACACACACACACACACACACACACACACATAAAATTGGGGAAAAAGTTACAAATTTGCAAGAAAAAAATCATTCATTTGAAAAAGTTGCAAGTTTACATTTAAAAATAGTTGCAAATTTTTGAGAAAGTTTCAAATTTAAGAAAATTTTGTCAAATGAGGGGGGAAGTTACAAATTTACAAGAAAACTGCAAATTTATGAGAAAATAAGTTGAAAATAGGTGAACAGGTAAAGTCCATGTGTGCAAACACAAGGGGCCAACATGGAACCCATGGACAAACCTGCATGGGACCCAGAAGACAGCCCAATTTAACTTTTGCTGGGGCCCACATGGGCATGCTGGCTGGGTGTGTGTAACTTCATTTCTAAATGTCAGCGTTACTGTGACATATTTCCATGATAACAGGGGTTCCCGGTTTCATAGTTAAACCAAAAATGACAAACAAAAGGTAAGCCAGTCACTAATGATGCTGCCAATAAATGTACCAATAGCCCTGTCCGCAAGTGAGCTGAACTGGGATTAATGCTTAAAAACGTTTACTTACTTTTACTCACAGACTTGTCTCTCTGACAGAGACATCTGTTCTATAAAAAGACGATTGTTAAATATCACCAACTTTAAATTATCTGTACTTGAAGTAGCTTGAAATAAAATCCCAATGGCTTTCTGTTAATGACCCCTCTATAGAGGGAAGAAGGAAGTAATAAAATAACCAGATGGAGTGGGTTTCAGCAAAATTATAATGTTTTTATGAGTTAAATGGAGAAGGTAACAGTCAAAAGAATGGAGACATAAAATGAGTGGAGAACAAAGGCCCAAGCTGTACTACTTAAAGAAATGAACACAACCGAAAGAATTTCTGTTTGGATGATGAAAGCTTCCTGTCTGAGCCAAGTAGGAGTAAAATAAGGAAACCGAATGAAACTGGTCTACCTACACTGACTACCCAAACTGAAATACAAGAGGGAGTAGTACCTCTAAACCATACTGTGAGTAAAACAGCAACGTTACCCAAGTGGGTGTGTGGGGGAATGGAAAAAAATGAAACCGGGCCCAGTCTGTCAACCTGGAAGAAATTATCACAATTGTAGTTGATGAATGGAATAACAAAAGATAAGTTCTGATTGCCTAAGAGTGCTTTTCTAAAAACAACTGGAAGCACAGTGTCACTTGATTCTTTAAGATAAAACAAGTATCAAAGTAAAAAAAAAAAGACACTTACAGTGAGCATTTTAAGACTCCTCAAAGACAACAGCACAGGGTGATGGGTCGCACCACGTCTGACTAATTTCTCAGCTGGTATTTATAGCAGGCGAGTAATGGGATGCAGCCCTTGATTGGAGGAGAGTTAGAAGCGCCAGTCCAATCAGGCACAGGAATGAGTCAGAGCTGATGAAGAAGGAGGCACAAAAAAGAAGAGAAGAGACACCAAACTGGGCAGAGCAGAGGCCTGTGCTACAAAGCGGCTTCAACATACCAAGGTGTCTTTCACTTCACCAACCCAGATGAACGTGGCTATCAATTCAGTAAGTGGATGCTGAGTTAATCTAACCCTTACATACACTTTGGGTCAAATTCACCTATTTTGACATCAGTAAAAATACACTAAATGTCATTCTTTTAGCCTAAAATTTGGGGACTTTTCCTAAAGTGACCCCAAATACACAAAAATGAAAATAATTTAACAGTTTATACTTTTGTACAGGTGCTACAGATTTTTGTACACTGAGGCTGGTTCTGGTCCCCTTTAACCTGTATCTATTGAGATGACTTTTAGATCAACCAATGTTGGTCAAATCAAGGAAATTTCTGGTTTTAGGAAATTATGAAACTGAAACTTTTTTTAATGGAACAGTAGTGAGAGAGCTCAAGGGGGGCCTTGACAGTCCCACAAACTGTGTTCCCACCACATCTGACCAGGTTCCCCCAGAGACAGACACCTGCTGGTCTTTGGAGGGGCCTACGGGCATCTTAAACAAAAAGCTAGGAGGGATCATACTGTATGTGGTGCACATAAGGAACAGAAGTCATTCAGAGGTCAGAGGGTGCCTTGACACAGACCTGATCTGCTTGTGCAAGTACATGTAATGTAGTAAAACATTTGGGTTGGGAGGGTGGTGGTGGTTCATAAGATTACAAAGGTACCTGAACTGCCATTTTAGTGACTGACATGATGGCAGCAAAACTTACTGTACAAGAGGCCCTTGATCTGACATTCCAAGATGAGGAGGCTGATAGTGCTTTGGAGGAGGATGTGTCAGAGCAGGAAGACAATGCCCAAGAAAACTCTGATTCCAGCCCGTCTGATGAAGAGGAGCAGGCAGCAAGGCAGATGTTTCTGTTGGAAAACAGTGCTCTCTGTTGGTCTTCCGTTCCACATCAAGTTGCAGGGAGGATGGCAGTGGAAAATGTCATTTGAATTACTCCAGGACCCACCAGACTGGCTGATGGGAGACTGGACAAATTTTAAAGGCCATGAAAAGGACATGATTGGATGAAAGAAGAAGCCCAACCCCAGCCCACGTGCATTCACTTCTAAAGAGTGTGAAGTGTGCTCATCTGCTGTCTCTACAGCAACGAGGCACACCTGAACTCACTGAGGTGACTGAATTAATCTGCTGCAGACACAGCTGCCCTAAGACTATAATACTACAATGCTTTGTCAACTGGAGTGAGCGGAACCCTGGAGGGCAAGTAAGAGGAACGGGAGGAGGTTCTTTTTGGAAGAGCTTGGAAAGGTCTTTACGACACTACAAATGCAAAAGTGAATATATAACTACAGCGATGTCTTCGGTCCACTGACAAATTACTGCAGTTACACTACCGTTCAAAAGTTTGGGGTCACTTAGAAATTTCCTTATTTTTGAAAGAAAATCACTTTTGTTCAATAAAGATAACTTCAAACTAATCAGAAATACACTCTATATATTGCTAATGTGGTAAATGACTATTCTAGCTGCAAATGTCTGGTTTTTGGTGCAATATCTAGATAGGTGTAGAGAGGCCCATTTCCAGCAACTATCACTCCAGTGTTCTAATGGTACAATGTGTTTGCTCATTGCGTCAGAAGGCTAATGGATGATTAGAAAACCCTTGTGCAATCATGTTAGGTCTGCAATGCTGTAATTGCTGCAAATGGAGGATTCTTTGACGAAAGCAAAGTTTGATGGAAAAAATTATTATTTCAAATACAAATCATTATTTCTAACCTTGTCAATGTCTTGACTATATTTTCTATTCATTTTACAACTCATGGTGGTAAATAAGTGTGACTTTTCATGGAAAACACAAAATAATTGTCTGGGTGACCCCAAACTTTTGAACGGTAGTGTATATGTGTATATATTCATTGATATCATACTCCCTCTCATGTGATATTGCTTAATTAATTCACCGGCTACTTGTAGAGGAAGTCCATCCTCCCATCTTTTTTAGATGCAAAGTTGCCAATGACAGAGTCGTACAGTGTTCTGTTTTTCAATTTACCATATCTTTCAGTGGCTCTGGATAAATTTTTCATGTCATCAAATCCAATTGTATTCCAAGAGTTGTTACCTGTGGATCATCTGCCTCATTCTCACCCTATCCCTTGCATCTTCCTCTGTAACACCAACCCTCTGAGTGTCCTCCTTCACTACATTCATGAATCTTCTCTGTGGTCTTCCTCTTTTCCTCCTGCCTGGCAGCTCCATCTTCAACATCCTTTGTTCATTATCTCCACTATCCCGTCTCTGCACATGTCCAAACCATCTCAGCCTTGCCTCTCTTACTTTGTGTCCAGAACTGAGCTGTCCCTCTGATATACTCACTTCTAATCCTGTCCCTCCTAGTCACTCACAAAGAAAATGCAGCTCCTTCTGACCTTCTATATTCTTCTCCATCGATATCCTTAAAGCAAACATAGCAGCTGTAGTATTCTTTCCTGGCATGAAACCAAACTGCTGCTCACTGCCTGTCACCTCCCTTCTTAACCTGGCTTCAACAACTCTTTCCCATAGCTTCATAATGTGACTGATCAACTCTATGCCTCTGTAGTTACTAAAGATCTGAACATCACCCTTGTTCTTGAAAATTGGTAGCACAACACTTCTTCACTTTTTACGCATCCTCTCACTCTCTAAGATTGGAACAATTGAAACAATTCATTAATCTCCATACCTCCACAGGTACAGCAGGGAAAATACATATTGAACACATCAACATTTTTTTCATTAAATATATTTCTGATGGAGCCATTGACCTGAGATTTTCACCAGATATCAGTAACAACCCAAGTAATCAATACATACGAAGAAATCAAGGCAACTGTGTTCACAAAATGAGTTACATTTAATAAAATGTAATGACACAGGGAATAAATATTGAACGATTGAAGAAAAAAGGTGCTAAAAGGCATAGAAAGCCAAGAAACCAGCAAAAATCTATCAGAATTTAGGAAGCCATCCAACCCCCCCATCAGTGCAAACTAATTCCAGCTGGTTAAGTCCTGATTGGTAGCCTTTAAAAAGGTCTGTTAATATCTGATTGTCACACCACAAAGAACTCATGATGGGTAGAAGCAAAGACCTCTCTCTAGGCATTCACAATGTTATTATTGCAAAACATAATGATGACATTGGTTACAGGTGAATTTTTAAACTGCTAAATGTTCCAGTGAGCACTGTTGAAGCCATCATTCGGAAGTGGAAAGAACATCATTTTTCCATAAACCCGCCACGACCAGGAGCTCCTCCCAAGATTTCTGACAGAGGAGTCAAAAGAATTATCAGAAGAGTTATCAAAGAGCCAAATACCACTCATGGAGAGCTCCAGAAAGACCTGGAGTTAGCAGGTACTGCTGTTTCAAAGAAAACAATAAGTAATGCATTCAACCGACAAGGGCTCTATGCCTACTCACCTCACAAGACTCCATTGCTGAAGATAAAGCATGTTGAAGCTTGATTAAAGTTTGCTGCACAACATTTGGGCAAACCAATAAAATACTGGGAGAATATAGTCTGGTCAGATGAGAGCAAAATTGAACTTTTTGGATATCACAACATACAGCACGTTTGGAGGAGAAATGGCACTGCACATCCCATCATGGTGTGGGGGTGTTTTTCAGCACATATTACAGGCAGACTCTCATATAATAAGTAATGCATTCAACCGACATGGGTTCTACAGTGGTGTGAAAAAGTGTCTGCGCCCTTCCTGATTTCTCATTTTTTTGTATGTTTGTCACACTTAAATGTTTCAGATCATCAAACAAATTTAGATATTAGACAAAGATTACACAAGTAAACACAAAATGCAGTTTTTAAATGAAGGTGTCATGATCCCGAGTGTGGTTCTGTACCATGCTTGGGTCTCCTGATCATTATCCTTTTTTCCTGTGTATGTATTTAGTCATGTTTATGTCGTTATGATTGTGCTTTTATTTTGACAGCGCCGTGGCAGGACTTCCTGCTGTCAAGCCTGCTCGTGACCTCTCACAGCTGTTTGTATTCAGTAATTACTTTTGTCTCCACACCTGTTTGTAGTTTGTGTTTTTCTCCCTATTTAAGATCGCCAGCAAGACTCAGTCCTCGCTGCGATCTCGCCCAACTTAGGCTGGAGTCCCTATGGCTCCAGTCTCTCTGCAGCGTCAGGTTTTGCCCTCGCTATATTCATATGTAAGTGTTTCTGTTTATTCTTTGTGTCTCAAGTTATCTCCCCATGAGGTCGTGCATAGTGTATGTGTTTTGTCCCTCGTGGCACATTCCTTTGTTCTTTATTATTTAATAAATAAGCAAACTCACTACTGGTGATTGGTGCCTCATTAATGCCCTGCAAGGGGCAGACATAACAGTAGATCGCAGTCAGATAGGTGCCAGTGGCAGTGAATTTGTGGCTCAATTTTTTTTTTCTCTTTTCGGGTGCCTGCATTTTTTTTGTATATGGCGTCATATGGCAAATGGTATCCTGCGAGTCTGGGTTTTGAGCTTGGCCAGGCTCTTATGGAAATAGATGATCTCCTCGCCATAGCTCGCCATTATTCCACTCCAAAAGACGCTTTATGGTACCTGGACTATGTGGAAGCGGCTGTGCAGCATCATCCTCGCATTTTTGAGCATGCTGAGGGAAGGGAGAGGATTTCCCTGTTATCGGCACTGCAGCAAAAGAACCATGAGTTGGAGAAGAACTCAATCAGGAAGCCTAAACCAGGGCCAACGGCGAAGCACTCCCATCCCGCGATTCGCCATGAGGTTCCTGTTACAGCTCCAGCTCTGGTGTCCCCTTCGCCGAAAAGCAGTCTTCCAACGTGTCGTAGGAGGAGGGCAGCCGAGGCTCCCAGCGAAGATGAACAGTGGACAGCTGAATTCATCAGGGGCCATATGGCTGAAGCGGTCTCTTCCTGCAGCCCGGGTAAGGTTCTTAAGAGCGTGGTGGAAGCTGTTAGGATTGTGGAGGCACATCCCGGTCTAAATAATTATCCAGAATTCACCGACCTGCCAGCCACCGTCTCAGCACAGCAACAACGTTTTTCCTGATTTGTTGCTCAGTTCACCTCCAGCCTGAAGACGCCGCCACCACTGCAGAACCCTTCTCCTCCCCACGACATAGCTGTCTCAAAGCAGAAGGAGGAGAATCACCGGGTCATCACACAGCGAGGCTCCCGTTCGGATCCAGCTATGGGCCGCCAGAAAAATTTGTTTGTCTCCCAGCCAGCTGTTTTTTCTTTGCCACGGCAGAGAGTGGGGACAGCAGCTTCAGCCTCCAGGTCTCTTTTTTCAGCTGTTTCGGCAGCTCCCTTACCCCGGACTGCCTCGGCTGCCCTTCCCTCCCCCACAGTGCTTCCTTCAGCTGCTGTGAGCCCTGTGGTTTCTTCTCCGGCTGCCTCAATCATCAATCCCCTTGGAGCGGCTCCTCCTTGTCTTCCTGAGGGGCCTGCCATCACCATTTCAACGGGAGAGAGAGGAAATGAGCCTGCTGCAGCCATCACCATCGTACCCCAGGAAGACAGGCAAATGTTTTTTTCATTCTATAGCACAATTTGGTTTGATTCCTGGGGATGAGGCTCAGTTATTGCAGTCAACTGAGTCCTCATCACCTGCTGCAGCCACAAATGAATTTATTGCTACCTCTGTGTCTCCTCCTATACCCCCTAAGTATCCGCCGGGTCCAGGATCTAGCCGCCGGATGGAGGAGGAGCCTGTGGGCCTGGAGAGCTTGGTTCCAGCCCCGCAGCCACGACATGCACGGAGGAGGAGGGCTATCTGCAGAGGCCGCCGCAGCCGAGTGGGAGCCGGAGATAGGCCACCTGAGGACCAAGCCCGAATCGCCGTCACTGCCTGGATTGTCGGAGTCCTGGATGGCACTGGAGCTCGAGATCAGGGAAGTGCTCTATTTTGTCTTTCTATTTTCTATTTTGGAGCAATCTTGCCTGTCTCTTGGGGAGGAAAGCCGGGTGCAGCTGCCCGCTGCATCCGAGCTCGCCTCACCGGGCTCCGCTGCTGCTGGTGACCCCGACCCCTCGTGTCTCTCTGCTGTGTCTGAGCCTTCTTCTAGGGTCACCGGAGATGATCCACCTCTATCTGACATCTCCAAGGGTCCAGGTTTGCCTCTGGAGGTTGTCCAGGGTGCTGCTCCCCCCCTGCCCGAGTCAGTCGTTTGGGTCCCTCCTTGGGTTGGGTCCATCGTGGGCGCAGCGTTTGCTCAGTCAGGGTCCACGGCGGATGCTACGTTGGCCCAGCCAGGGTCCACCACGGGTGCTGCGAAGCTCCAGCCTGACGTTGTTGTGGTCCCTCTCCTCTCTCCACCACCAGATGCCGTTGGGGTTCCCTGCCCCGGCTTCCTGCCACTGAGCCTTCTGGTGGGAAAACCGCCTCCTGGTTCACCCCTTCGGTCCTTGTGGCTGAAGAACACTGGCCAGCCGGCCGAAAGACTGAGTCACCGGGTCAGGTGGTCTATGTTCTCAGGCACACCACCTGACTCATTCCTTCTGGCTGTTCGGCGGTCCTGGGGTTTTGGTCGGCCCCCCAAACTCTTTTCTCCTAGTGGGGGTCTCTGAGGACTTGGCTGACCACCCGGCCTTTTCCACTTGTTGGTTGGGTGGAGCCAGGACACTGGGAGGCCACCTGAACTGTTTCTTAATTTATTATGTATGGCAGACCCAGGACTTGCTGGAGAGACTATGTCTCTCAGCTGGCCTGGGAACGCCTTGGTATCCTCTCTGAAGAGCTGGAGCAGGTGGCTGGGGAGAAGGAAGTCTGGGCTTCTCTGCTTGAACTGCTGCCTCCGCGACCCGAACCTCCGGAAAAGTGGTAGAAGATGGATGGATGGACCCAGTTTCCTTTAAATTCTTGTTGTTGATGATGGTTATGGGTTTTATGTTTTATGTTTTTGCCAGCGTTTGGGCTGCACGGTGGCGCAGTGGTTAGCACTGCGGCAGCACAGTTTACCCTTGGCCGGGGAATTGTGGGGATCGTGGGATCGTGGGTTCGATCCCAGCCCCTGACCAACAGTGATTTGTGTGGAGTTTGCATGTTCTCCCCGTGTTGCATGGGTTTACTCCGGGATTTCTCCGGTTTCCTCCCACATGCCAAAAAAAACATGCATGTTAGGTTAATTGGCTGTTCTAAATTGTCCCTAGATATCTGTTTCCCATAGGCCCTTAGAATAGAGGGTTAATATTAATGAAAGCGCTTTGAGTGGTCTTTGTGACTAGAAAAGCGCTATATAAGTGCAGGTTAGTTAGTTAGTTAGTTAGTTTTATGAGTTTGTTAGGTGTCTCTCCCTCCGGGCCTGGATCCCCCCACCGCCCTCCCGGCGTTGGTTTCACTGTCATGATCCCAAGTGCGATTCTGTACCGTGCTCGGGTATCCTGATTATTATCCTTTTTTCCTGTGTATGTATTTAGTCATGTTTATGTTGTTATGATTGTGCTTTTATTTTGACAGCACCGTGGCAGGACTTCCTGCTGTCAAGCCTGCTCGTGACCTGTCACAGCTGTTTGTATTCAGTAATTACTTTTGTCTCCTCACCTGTTTGTAGTTTGTGTTTTGCTCCCTATTTAAGATCGCCAGCGAGACTCAGTCCTTGCTGCAATCTCGCCCAACTTAGGCTGGGGTCCCTATGCCCGGCTCCAGTCTCTCTGCAGTGTCAGGTTTCGCCCTCGCGATATTCATCATGTGTAAGTGTTTGTGTTTATTCTTTGTATCTCACGTTATCTCCCTGTGAGGTCATGTATAGTGTATGTGTTTTGCCCCTTGTGGCACATTCCTTTGTTCTTTATTACCTCCGCCAGGCCGCAGGCCAGGAGGAGGTTATGTTTTTGCCAGCGTTTGTCTGTTTGTCTGTCTGTTTGTCTGTCTGTTTGTCTGTTGGTTAGCAAGATAACTCAAAAAGTTTTGGACGGATTTCGATGAAACTTTCAGGCATTGTTGGAAATGGTACAAGGAAGAACTGATTAAATTTTGGGGATGATCCGGATCACCATCTGGATACAGGAATTTTTTAAAGATTCTTTAACACTGTGACATACGGCCATTTTCAACATGTGCGCAGGCGCAATGGAGGGCGCTGGTCGTCGTGTCTGACCAACACAAACTCTGCGTTCTTCAACGTTTTAGGCACAAAAGCACGCGGAAAACACTGGTGGGCAGGGTCCAGCAGCGTGCCTGTGTTTGCGCGACGCTGCAAAAGCTGCGACGGGCAGCTGTCCGCCGCCGGATTATTTGCCAGAAATTCCCCGGGCAGCCATAGGCGCTGCGCAAAAACAAGCTCTCTGCCGGGGAAGCTTCTAAATCCTCTTTTGCCGCGGAGCGCAACCCCAACAATAATATAAAACCCATGGCAACCTGTCTACCCAATTTGCATCCGTCAGTGAAGCCCTGAGTGCTGCTTTCAGTGGAGGAGATGGACACAGCAGCAACACTTCAGTTTATTACCTCTGCCAAGGAGGCAATGCTTTTACTACTGAACCACTAATCCTATCATTGTGAATCCAATTGCTAGTCATATGTTTTCATGGTCAAGGAATCTGAAAACGTACACACAAACACTGTATGGGGGGAACTGTGGCGCTTGGCAGAGGTCTGCGCTCTCCGAGTGCTTTTCTAGTTATTTAATAAATAAGCAAACTCACTACTGGCGATTGGTGCCTCATTAATGTCCTGCAAGGGGCAGACATAACAGAAGGTGTTAATTATTAAGGGGTAAAAAAATCCAAACCTACATGGCCCTGTGTGAAAAAGTGATTGCCCCCTAAACCTAATAACCAGTTTGGCCACCCTTGGTAGCAACAACTGCAATCAGTCGTTGCTACCAAGGCTGCACGGTGGCGCAGTGGTTAGTACTGTGGCAGCACAGTTTTACCCTCGGCCGGGGGATCGCGGGGACCGTGAGATCGTGGGTTCGATCCCTGCCCCCGGCCAACAGTGATCTGTGTGGAGTTTGCATGTTCTCCCCGTGTTTGCGTGGGTTTACTCTGGGATTTCTCCGGTTTCCTCCCACATGCCAAAAACATGCAGGTTAGGGAGTTAAGGGGCGTTTGCGCACGCAGCGACCGGCAGCTGGTGGTTTGTCACCAGACTGCAAAACAAATCTACCTATGGGTACAAAATAAGTAATAAAAAAAATTTAAAAAATCAAGCGTTTGCGATAACTGGCAATGAGTCTTTTACAGCACTGTGGAGGAATTTTGGCCCACTCATGAATGAATGAATGAATCTTTATTTCGGATAGTACAGGTTAAAAGGAACTGAATAGTATAGCAAAAGGGGGAAATAAAATCCAACAAGGTCAAATTAGACAGTAACTCCTCTGATTATACAGTTCAACAAAAGTTATCCGAAATGGGTGATGGCTGAAGCCGCAGCTTATATTGCCCACCCATATTCCATCCAAGAATTCAAAAGAAAAACAAAACAAGAGCGATTACAATTCAGAACAAAGCTAAGACAAAATGTGACAAAAGAAAAAACAAACAAAAAAAAAAAAAAAACCCCAAAAAACTAGGCAACAACACAGCACAGGCTGGATATGACAATCCTTATGTGATTTTACATGTCATCTTGCATATATGTTTGGAGTATTTCTTCCTTTAGTTTTTGTTTAAATTGCCCAAGCGTTGTACATGATTTTAATTCAGGTCCAAAATCGTTCCATAATCTGACTCCTTGCACTGAAACACAGTGCTGCTTGGTGGTTGTTCTCACTGTAGGCTTTTGAAATATACATGTTCCTCTGAAGTGATATAGTTTCTCCCTTATTTGGAACAACTTTTGGATATTTGCGGGCAGTGATAAATTCTTCACTTTAAACATTATTATTGCAGTTTTAAAGTCAACCAGATCTTTCAACTTGAGAGCTTTTAGTTTAAGAAAAAGTGGGTTTGTTGGTTTCCTGTAAGCAGCTTTGTTTATTATTCTAATAGCTCTCTTTTGAAGCATAAAGAGTGGATATATGTTTGTTTTATATGTATTTCCCTATACTTCATTACAATATGTCATGTATGGGAGTATTAACGAATGATACAAGGTGTATAGTGTGGGTTGATTCAGCAAATATTTCACTCTGTGTAATATTGCAAATGATTTGGATACTTTACCTTTAATATAATTAATATGTGACTTCCAACACAGTTTATTATCAATTATTACTCCAAGAAATTTAGTTTCAGATTCCCTTTCAATCTCTACACCATTTACACTGAGTTTAGGTACTGAGTTGTTGTGATGGTTGTTAAAGACAATAAATTTTGTCTTACTTAAATTGAGCGTTAATTTGTTTGAATCAAACCACAGTTTAAGCTGTCCTAATTCCTTTCCGAGTGTATCCAGAAGTTGTTCCAAATTGTTTCCACTGCATAATAGATTAGTGTCATCAGCAAACAATATTAAGTCCATTTTTTCTGAAACTTTACATATGTCATTTATATACATATTGAATAATAATGGCCCCAAAACTGAACCCTGTGGGACTCCACAAGTAACCTTCAGTAACTGTGAGTTTTTGTTACTAACACATACATACTGATATCTATTCTTTAAGTAACTACTTAACCAGGACAGTGCTACCCCTCTAATACCACAATTTTGTAGTTTCTTTAATAATAAATTATGATCCACTCTATCAAATGCTTTTTTAAGATCCAGGAATACTGTAACTGAATACTCTTTATTTTCAATGGCTGTTGATATTTTTTCTATAAATTCCATTAGAGCATATGCAGTTGTCCTCTTGTGTCTGAACCCACATTGCTGCTCACACAAAAAAATTATTCTTCAGTATGAAGTTGTCAATTTTCTCACAGAATATTTTTTCAAATATCTTGGAAAATTGCGGTAATAGTGAAATTGGTCTATAGTTTGAGAATTCCCCTCTGTCACCCGTCTTGTATATCGGAATTACTTTAGCTATTTTCATTGCATTGGGAAATATACCTGTTTGGAGAGACAGGTTACAGATATACATCAGTGGTTTTACTAAGCATTCAATAATAGTTTTGACTAAGAGCATGTCAATACCATCACAGTCCGTAGATGTTTTACTTTTAAACGATTTAACAATTTCAATGACCTCTCTTTCGTCTGTGTTCTTTATGAAAATGGAGTCTTTTATAGCAGTGTCATTGCATATTGTATCACCTGTAGGCACCGTAGTGGGTATTTCTTGAGCCAAATTAGGACCAATGTTAACAAAAAAGTTATTAAATTCATCTGCAGGTGAGGCTACATTCACACTCTGAGTCGTTTTATTATTTTTTGGAATATTGGTTGGGTTGCTTGTATTTCTGCTTTTGTTTCCAAGGATACTGTTAAGTATTGTCCATGTATTTTTAATATTGTCTTTGCTTTTCTCTAGTTCTTTACTGTAATAGTCTCTTTTACTACATCTTATTATATATGTTAACTTATTTTTGTATGTTTTATACCGCTGCTCTGCCTCTTTTGTCCTTTTCTTTAGGAAAGCTTTATATAATAAATTTTTCTTTTTACACGCCTTTTGTAGTCCTTTGGTTAACCTTGGCTTATCGGCAAATTTATGTTTAAGCTTTTTTTTTTACTAATGGACAGTTTTTTTCATAAAGAGTGGTTACAATGTTTATAAATGTGTCATAGGCTTCATTTACATCTGATACATAGACTTCTGTCCAGTCTTGCTTCAGCAAGTCCTCTTTAAAAGAACTGATTGCATTTGGAGATTTGTATCTGAACGATTTTGAGATTTTTTCTGTATTGGCCCCCGTGTGGCCATGGATAAGTGCAAAGGTTGGCAAGTGGTCACTTATATCATTTATCAATAATCCACTTTCTATTTTCTTATCAATAACATTGACAAACAGGTTGTCAATAAGTGTAGCGGTGTGAACTGTGATTCTACTGGGATGTGTTATTGTGGGATATAGACTCATGCTGTACATAGAGTTCATGAACTCTGTAATTACATTTTGTTGATGTGGATTCAGTAAATCAATATTGAAATCTCCACAAATTGCTACCATTTTCTTACTAGTAATATTATTGTACAGCTCGACTAATTTATCTCTGAATGTCTCAATGCAAGTTCCCGGCGTTCTATATATACAACTTATAATTAGATTTTTTGTTTTATCTTGGTCAGTCTCAGCAGTAACACATTCCAAGATCCCTGGTAGTGCAAAGGACATTCCATTTACAAGCTTACACCTATACAGGTCATCAACACCACCACCCTTTTTTTGAGACCTGTTAATATGAAACATCTGATATCCCTCTATTGCCTTCAGGGGAGCCTGCTCTTCATTAAGCCAGGTTTCAGAGACTGCAATAGCTGTAAATTTTCTGTCTAGCTGTTTTAAATAGTCCTGAATCTGTGGAAAGTTTTTGTTAAGACTTCTGCTGTTGAAGTGTATTATTGATAGTTTACCATCTAGTTGCACTTGACTTTTGAATTGCTTTTCAGTGTAATATTCACAATGGTTATGAATATTATTGAAAAAGTGGTTATCAGAATCAATATCATTCTCCATCTCTTGTGGTTTATGTTCAGCATAATGGCATATTTTCAGAGTTTGAGTTTCCTCACTCTGTGTCAAATGACTTCCTCCAACTGGGGATAATTGATGTCTACTCAAGTCAGTCATAAGTTTTTGTTTGTTTTGCTTATTTTTTTTAAAGTACTTTGGCATGGTGTATCAAAAGAACTATTCTTACCGTGTGTGTGAATATGGATTATCATTGACTCATAACTTTCTTAATCATAATCTTTGCAGAATTGTTGTAATTCAGCCACATTGGAGGGTTTTCGAGCATGAGTCGCCTTTTTATGGTCATGCCACAGCATCTTAATTGGATTCAGGTCAGGACTTTGACTAGGCCACTCCAAAGTCTTCATTTTGTTTTTCCTAACCCTTCAGAGGTGGACTTGCTGTGTGTTTTGGATCATTCCTGCTGCAGAACCCAAGTGCGCTTCAGCTTGAGGTCACGGACAGATGGCTGGACATTCTCCTTCAGGATTTTTTGGTAGACAGCAGAATTCATGGTTCCATTTACCACAGCAAGTCTTCCAGAGTCCTGAAGCAGCAAAACAGTCCCAGACCATCACACTACCACCACCATATTTTACTGTTGATATGATGTTCCTTTTCTGAAATGCTGTTACTTTTACGCTGGATGTAATGGGACACACACCTTCCAAAAATTTCAACTTTTGTCTCGTCAGTCCACAGGGTATTTTCCCAAAAGTGTCGGGGATCATCAAGACATTTTCTGGCAAAACTGAGACAAGGCTATATGTTCTTTTTGCTCAGCAGTGGTTTTCGTCTTGGAACTCTGCCATGCAAGCCATTTTTGCCCAGTCCCTTTCTTATGGTGGAGTCATGAACACTGGCCTTAACTGAGGCAAGTGAGGCCTGCAGTTCTTTGGATGTTGTTGTGGGGTCTTTTGTGACCTCTTGGATGAGTCGTCGCTGCGCTCTTGGGGTAATTTTGGTCAGCCGGCCACTCCTGGGAAGGTTCACCACTGTTCCATGTTTTTGCCATTTGTGGATAATGGCGCTCACTGTGGTTTGCTGGAGTCCCAAAGCTTTAGAAATGGCTTTATAACCTTTTCCAGACTGATAGATCTCAATTACTTTGTTTCTCATTTGTTCCTGAATTTCTTTGGATTGCAGCACTATGTCTAGCTTTTGGGGATCTTTTGGTCTGCTTCATTTTGTCAGGCAGGTCCTATTTACACTGTAGGTGATTTCTTGATTGAGAACAGGTGTGGCAGTAATCAGGCCTGGGTGTGGGTAGAGAAATTGAACTCAGCTTTCCAAAGATGTGATAAATAACAGTTAATTTATGTTTTAACGGGGGGGGGGATCACTTTTTCACACACAGCCATGTAGGTTTGGATTTTTTTTACCCTTAATAATAAACACCTTCATTTAAAAACTGCATTTTGTGTTTACTTGTGTTATCTTTGTCTAATATTTAAATTTGTTTGATGATCTGAAACATTTAAGTGTGACAAACATACAAAAAATAAGAAATTCAATTCAATTCAATTCACCTTTATTTATATAGCGCCATTTCACAACAACAGTCATCTCATAGCACTTTCAGCTGTAGGGGAAACCCCCACAATTGCAGAAAGACCCCAGCAATCAGGTAATCCCCTGTGAGCAAGCACTTGGCAAAGGAGGAGAGGAAAAAACTCCCTTTTAGCAGGAAGAAACCTCCAGCAGAACCAGGCTCAGGGAGGGGCAGTCATCTGCTGCAACTGGCTGGGGGGTGAGGGGATGGAGAAGAAAAAAGAAAAGAACGGATATATAGAGCGCAAACAGCACGACGGGGACTCAATCTATGGGAGAGAACAAACAGAGGTTAATGAACAGCAAAAATATTTCATTGAGAGTGAAGAATGGAGTGAAGCCCAGTGCATTGTTGGAGGTCCCCCAGCTGTCTAAACCTATTAGCAGCATAACTAAGGGAGGGTTCAGAGGCACATGATCCCTCCCTAATTATAGGCTATATCGAAAAGAAAGGTTTTAACCCTGTTCTTAAAAACAGAGATCGAGTCTGACTCCTGAATCTAGATAGGCAGCTGGCTACACAGGAGAGGAGCTTGATAACTGAAGGCTTTGCCTCCCATTGTACTTTTGGAGATTCTTGGTATTACAAGTAATCCTGCATTTTGAGAGCGCAATGCTCTGTTAGGATAATAGGGTAGTATCAGATCTTTTTTTTTTTTTTTTAAAAGGGCCCATATTAGTTAGAGCTTTGTAAGTAAGAAGGAGGATTTTAAACTTAATTCTAAACTCTATGGGAAGCTAATGAAGGGAGATCAGAACCGGAGAGATATGAGCTCTCTTTCTAGTACCTGTTAAAACTCTTGCTGCAGCATTTTGGATCAGCTGAAGAATTTTTAAAGATGTTTTAGGACAACCTGATAATAAAGAGTTACAATAATCTAATCTAGAGCTAACAAAAGCGTGGATTAGTTTCTCAGCATCACTCTGAGATAAGATGCTCCTAATCTTGGCAATATTATTCAAACAATAGAAGGCAGTCCGGAAATCAGGAAAGGGGGCAAACACTTTTTCACACCACTGCAGGTATATGAAAGAAATTCAAGGCAAAGCTGATGAGTGAATGTGGAAATTTGGGTTTGATCTCAAATCATTGTGGAGTGTTCTACACAGCCAGGAAGGGGGCAAACACTTTTTCACACCACTGTTTGCCTGCTCACCTCGCAAGACTCTATTGTTGAAGAAAAACCATGTTGAAGGTCGATTAAAGTTTGCTGCACAACAATTGGGCAAGCCAGTAAAATACTGGGAGAATATAGTCTGGTCAGATGAGATCAAAATTGAACTTTTTGGATGCCACAACACACAGCATGTTTGGAAGAGAAATGACACTGCACATCACATCATGGCGTGGGGATGTTTTCAGCACATGGTACAGGCAGACTTCATTTAATGGAAGGAAAAATGAATGGACAAATGTACAGAGACATCCTTGATAAGAACCTGTTGCCATCTGCAAAGATGCTGAAGATGAAACGAGGGTGGACATTTCAGCAAGACAGTGATCTCAAACACACAGCCAAGGAAACTCTCAACTGACTCCAGAGAAGGAAAATAAAGCTGCTAGAATGGCCCAATGAGTCACCTGACCTGAATCCAATGGAAAATCTATGGAACGAACTGAAGATCAGAGTTCATAGAAGACACCACAGAGGAACACTGGAGCTCTGACAGAATGACCATCGGGTTCTTGGTCACCTCCCTGACTAAGGCCCTTCTCCCCCGATCGCTGTCGCTCAGTTTAGATGGCTGGCCAGCTCTAGGAAGAGTCCTGGTGGTTCAGAACTTCTTCCATTTACGGATGATGGAGGCCACTGTGCTCATTGGGACCTTCAAAGCAGCAGAAATTTTTCTGTACCCTTCCCCAGGTTTGTGCCTCGAGACAATCTTGTCTCGGAGCTCTACAGACAGTTCCTTTGACTTCATGCTCTGACATGCACTGTCAACTGTGGGACCTTGTACAGACAGGTGTGTGCCTTTCCAAGGTGTTTAAAGATCGATTTTAGTGTTTGTCTTTGTTGTTTGTGATTTGAGAGGAGACAGTGAAAAATGTCCTTTTATTTGGTGGGAAACGTAAACCTCTTGTAGTATGAGCCTTGCTCAACTCTGAAGCCAAACAAACAAGTGGATTAGTGGAGTTAGAGCTTGATCCTCATTTGTCTCCCAGATATTTCCTCCATGTCCTTATTGTCTCCCTGCTTGCAGTGGCCCTTGGTGGCTACTCTTGTATTATTCAGTGTGCCAGTCATACTTAGGTCTTCACAGAGTTACTCCTTTTTAACAGGGGGCCATATTAGGCAGCTCAGGGATTGATCCCCTTGCATGATGTTCAGCATTTCCTCTATACTGGAAAGTGTCTGTAAATCCTAGCTGCCCTTCCCTACTACTCTTTTTCATTTCTCTCCTTTTCTCTCCCAATGCATTTTTCCCTGCCTTGTCCTTTTGCCCTTTTCTCCCTCTCTGACCCTCTATACTGCTCCTCTTTTATCCTCTGTCTGTTTCCTCTCTTCCATATGTCATTCTCAGGCTTGGATTTTCACAGTTCTTATTTTTCCTCCTCTTCTCTGTCTGTCTTTGCCCTTAGCCATGTTGCCATCCAACTGTCAAATGAATTTTCGAGTAAACTTTTGAAATGGAACCCAAACTAAAAAGCGAATTAATGTGTGACTATCAGCTGGCCATGTGAACTGAGTATGCACTTTAAAAAAAAAAACCAAAAAAAAAAAAAACAGCATTGCCATTCAGCAGAAAGAGGAAGAGATCATAATTTTTGGGCAAAGTAATGTCAATGAAATGTGGATCACACAGAGCTGCAGAAAAAAAGCTAAGTTCATTTCAAGTTAGTCAAACAGTAAAAATTTAAATGTCTGGACATACATGTTTGCAGCTTTAGGGTACTTTCGCACCTACAGGCTTTAGTGAGTTTCAGTTGAACTCAAGTTCATTTTCTCTGTTAGTGCGGTTCGTTTAGTCTGGTGAAAACATGGTAATTGCACTCAGGTGCGCACCAAAGGAGCCGTCCTGAGACCTCCTGAAGGAGGTGGTCTTGATTCGAATCAACTGGCGAACTCTGGTGCGGTCCTGCAGGTGAGAAAGGGACTGCAGTAAAACAGGACCAGCAGCAAACTGTAAAACATTTACATACATGCCACTGTACATACTGTTGTATATAATAAATGGGACTTTATTATGAAGTGCAACATGGTGACGTGCATGCCTGTCACGTCACCGCACTGCCCTATATCAGGCAGGGGCGACCATGTTGTGGTCTCCTTGACCAGTGCCCTTTGCCAGGTGCCTGCCATGTAACTGCCATTCCCTTTACATCAATAAAGCTGTGTTCACCAAGTCCATCTTGCCTCATCCTTCACCCAGGTATTTCCATACATAACATTTGGCGATCGAGGGCTAAGTCATGGAGGCATGCATTACACCATTCCGTCCCTTCCTCAAGCTCCCGGGCAAGCCACTGGTTTCATGGCCGCATTGGTTGGAGGCCTACCAAATGTACATTATGGAGCTGGACCTCGGGAAGCTCGATAAGGTGAAGGCGCGGGTGCTTCTCGTCCACAACCTGGGTATTGAAGGCAGGAGGGTCCTATGGATGCTCAGCGCGGCGGACTCATATGAGGACGTTGTGGAGCTACTAGCTAAATATTTCTCCACCCCAGACAGTGTGACTGTTCGGAGAATTCGTTTTCACCGGAGACGCCAGCGTGTAGGTGAACCTATCTGCCAGTATGTTATTGACTTGAAGCAGCTAGCCAGCGAGTGTCGTTTTGGACTGCTTGAAGATGAGATGGTACGCAACCAACTAGCAGAGCACATGTGCAACGCTGAGCTGCGTGCTAGGCTTTTAGTGACGCCTATTGACTTGACATTAGCTGAAGCAGTTGAGCTAGCTCTCCGGTTGGAAGCTGTTGATACGCTAGATGTGGAGCTAAATTGGCGCCAGCCACAGAAGACGCCGGAGTCGCCCACCTCAGCTAATGTTGCTGACCCTGATAGCAAGGATAGCTCGGACGAAGATTATTGGGAAATCAATGCTGCCAGCCAATGGTCTGGCCTGGGAAACTCCCTTTGCAGGGGTTGTGAATCTGCGATGCACCACCATAAAGTGAAGAAATGCCCAGCAACAGGAAAACGTAGTAGATGTGGATTCTTGAATCACTACGCCAGGGTGTGTCGTTTGTCTTACCCAGGGAACCCATGGAAGAAATCATCCCGCCCACCCCCGACTGACACTGGGAGTGAACGGTACAAAGAGCTAACGGACACCCTTGCTTTCAAGTTGACCAATTCTCACCCAGTGACGGTACCCATGCCGATGAGCAACACCATGCTAGCCCCAGATGCCTTCGGTACTTGGCCACAGTTGGGTGGGGGGTCTGCAGCTACAATGGTGTACACTACAATGTTTATAGAAGAGGATGGGGCCAGACTGACGAGCATGGGGTTACCGTATTCTCAGTGGCAGCTCATCAGGCCAAGTAAAATTCCACTTTGGGTTATGGACTTGGTTCGGGTTCGGGGTGAAGAACATCCACAGCAAAGATTGGCCAATTGACAGCCAGCAAAATATCAAGGGTGTCTGCGCATAGTGGCAAAGCTGGGTGTATCATACTTCCAGTTGTCCAATGGCTGATCAAGACACACCAATCAGCGTCGCCGTGTCTGGGAAGAGGCTCTGGGTGACGAGGCTGGATGGGAGTCGGTGTTGGTGGTGAAGGAGTCGGGCTCCACCATCCAGAAGATCAGCCATCATCCCAGGGGTTTGCTGCTTCCAGGGGTGCACTTGCTGAGGGGCTGCCCTTCGCCCCCTTCCCCCCATGCCGGTTCTATCTCTCCCACCCAAGTGACTGTGCTGTAAAAAATGGTTGTTTATAGTTCTTATATTTTGCATGCATGTTATGGTATGGGGTTATTTTGAGTGTTTGTATTTCAGTTTAGGAGGACGGCAAGTAACTTTAGTTTGATAAAGGACTTTTTCTTTAGATATACGTGGCAGAATAATCCACCATGCCGTGCGGGCTGTGCGGTAGTCCACCCGCCAGCCCTGTTCTAGGTTGTTTTGCGTGAGTGTGTTAGGCCAATTTAGTACATTAGTTTTCATTATTTTAGTGTGTGATTCGGGTACCAAATTGGAGGGGAGGGGGGGTTCAATTGTGTGTTTGGTTTTGGACTTTTCTTAAGGGGGGAGGAAATGTTGTATATAATAAATGGCACTTTATTGTGAAGTGCAGTGTGGTGACGTGCACTTCCCATCACATCGGCGCACTGCCCTATATAAGGCAGGGGCGACCATGTTGTGGTACTCTTTGACCGGTGCCCTTCACCAGGTGCCTGCCGTGTAACTGCCATTCCCGTTATATCAATAAAGCTGTGTTTGCCAAGTCCATCTTGCCTCATCCTTCTCCCAGGTATTTCCATACATACATAACACATACCTGATGAATCTTTGAAAATATCTGTGGCTGAGCATGTCACGGTTCTGGAGGATTGATGAACGTCAACATGTTACTTTCCATCTGTAGCTGTGCTTCATTTTCATGTACAATTTGCCAAAAGTGGTATATGCACGTATGTAATAAAAAAATAACCAGAACAATGAAAACCCCACGTACATTATGCTATGATTTGTATTATTTTCTCCCCAGAAATGCATAAATACACAGTAGTCATCCTACTTCCTGTATTTACCATTCCTGCTCTCGCAGCAAAAAAATCTGACCTATAAGAACAGAGAATGTTCTGACGTAAGTCTTGCAGGATTTAACTTGACACAGTTTGGTCCACTTGAATTTTTGCTTGTGTGAAAAGGGACCGAACCAAGGCGAAAATGATACAAAGTAACAAATTTGTCAACTGATTCGGACCAAAATAAACAAATTTAGGTGTGAAAGCATCCTTAGTTTTTTAGGGAGGTATTGCTTGCAGGGCCCATGGAGTTTTGATCCACCACTTCTGTCAGTTATTTTGAAAGAGTTAATCTGCACCACTGGGTCTTGTTTCACAGTGAAGTGTTCATTTGTTTCTTTTTTTTTTCTGTTGTGGATACCACAACTCGATTTTACTAAAATCTGTACAAAAGCATGAGTTTTCACCTCTTTAAAAAAAAAAAAAATATATATATATATATATATATATACAGTATACGTATATATGTATGTGTGTGTGTGTGTGTGTGTGTGTGTGAAAAAAATGGTGGATTCCAGAGGTGAGGGGGCCATCAAGCTGAAGAAGGAGTTTGGTTGGCTTGTGGGATGCCTGAAGCAGCGGAGTTGACCGACAGGCTAAACCCTACAAATCCTATTCAAGCTAGGCTTAACTTTATAACAACACTGACTTTGGCAGTGGGAGAAACTATTTTTACTCTAAGATGTCTGAGAAAAACACCAAGTCGAGCAAAAAAGAAGAGGCTAGTTTAACACTTGACACTATCACCATGCTTCTGGAGCAACACATTGATGCATTAGCAGCCAAGTTCAGGGCATCATTTAGCATCACTAGCTTGATTCAAAAACTAGACCAAACACAACTAACGGTGGAGGACCAAGGACGACGTATCTCCTCTTTCAAACTTTCAGCAGAATACCTCAGTCACTGAGTTACAGAACTTGAAGACACCTGAAAATACTCTACATGAGGACAACATAAAGCTCAGAGCCAAAGTGGCTGACCTGGAGAATCATGGTCTTCAAAATAATATTTGAATCCTGGGCCCTGAATCAGCTGAAAATCTACATCCCACTGAGTTCTTCTCCAAGCTGCTGTGCAAAGTGTTTGGGAGTGAGATCCTTCAGTCCCCTCCTGAAATCAACAGAGCTCATTAGCCACTTGCAGACAAGCCACTACCAGGGCAGTGACTGCACCCAGTCATCCTCTGGCTACACTACTGCCAGACAAAGGATCTCATAATCAGAGAGGCAAGAAAGAGGGGAAAGATCGAGTTCCATGGTCAGCCTATCCAAGTTGTTGAAGACCACAGCCCTGAGGTCCTCAACCAGTGAGCAGAGTTATTTTTTATTTTTATTGTTTTTATTTTGTGTACTTTATTGATCCCCAGAGGGGAAATTCAGGGCATCTACCTGGATGGCTGTGCGCTAACCCTTCACCATTCACACACACATTCACACCTAGGGCCACTTTAGAGTCTCCAATTAACCTAACCTGCATGTTTTTGGCCTGTGGGAGGAAACCAGAGAAATCCTGGAGTAAACCCACGCAGACACGGGGAGAACATGCAAACTCCACAGAGATCACCATTGATCAGGGGGTGGGATCGAACCCGGGATCCCATGGCCAAGGGTGAGTTGCTGTGCTGCCACAGTGCTAACCATTGTGGAGTTCAGGGATGGAGTGACTGAACTCAACAAACAGGGCCTCAGGCCAGCTCTGCTCTACCCTGCCCGGCTTTGCCTCACACTCTCTAATGGAGCCAGAAAGTGGGTCACTTCTAGCACGGAATTACAACGACTCTCTCCCCAGGCCTCCTAATTCACCATTAAGTGTCAAGACATGTTACCTGGTCCTCCTACAATACCATCTTTACTGGACTGGGGTAATGACAGATCTCCAATGCCCTATGCATAGCCGTATAATATGATAGTTGCGACACTCCAATAGACTAATATAGAAACTGCAATGCGGAAGTCACGTGGGTCATGGAGCAGCGAATGGTTCCAAACAATGAATTTTTCCCCACAGACCACCATTCATTTCACGGAGTGTCTGCTTAATAATCCCGGGTAAGTTAATGAACGGCCATTGTTTTGGTCATTTTACCACTTAAGTTAACATGTAGATTCTGTAGTCTGTGATCTTGTTTTATTTTGTCAGCTTTTTTCTTCTTTATGTGCTGAAAAAGCTCATAAACTTGCTAGTTGTTATTAGCCTGTGCTAGCTCAACTAGCTAGCCAGGTCAGCCCTTATTTCAAAAATCTGTTGTACAGTTATTGGGTGAAAGCACAGTTTCTGAGCGACATTAGAGATGGGTAGTAGCATTACATGATGGGACATGACATGAAAACCTGTGACAGAGCAGATGTGACTTATTATTTTGTTCATAGCAATTGTAGTAGCATTAGCAGCATCACAGGACTATGGTGGTGGATTTAAAAGATGGCTTACAAAAATGAAATTGTTCTACTTTTTTATAGAAGAAAACATGAAACCATGAGAGACTGACACGTTTACCAGCAAACCTACTTTCTACAAGGAGGAAACGTGGAGCAAAGTAGGAAATTACCAAATACAGTTCTTTACACCCTCCAAAGTCCTCATCAGTGTCAACCCTGATAATGGCAACATTATTTTTAACATCCATAAAGTAGCATTATTAATATTTTATATTTGATGATGTACATAATCGTGAAATAGTTCTTGATAGTGCTTTATCCCTAGATGCTCATGTAAATCAGCTGACTCGCTCTGCTTTTTTCCACCTGAGAAACATTGCCAAACTGAGAAAGATGGTGTTTGTGGCTGAGTTGGAAATGATTATTAATGCTTTTATCTCTTCTCGTTTAGACTATTGTAATTCACTTTTTAATGTTCTTAACAAAACTTCCTTAAATCGGCTTCAGATGGTTCAAAATGCTGCTGTAAGGCTTTTAACTAAAGTAAACAAGATATCTCACATCATCCCCATTTTATTTAATCTTCATTGGCTCCCTGTAAATTTTAAAGTTCAGTTTAAAATTCTGGTTTTAACTTTTAGAGCCTTGCATGGTCTCACACCTCCTTACACTGCAGACCTCATTCAGCCATATTCCTCCTCTCGGCCCCTCAGGTCCTCTGGTCAGCTTTTATTAGAGGTACCCCAGACTTATTTTAGAACACGTGGTGATCGAGCTTTTCAAGCTGTAGCACCAAAGTTATGGAACTCTCTACCCCCTTCAGTCCATTTGACTGACTATGATGATATTTTTAGGAAGCAAATTAAGACACTGTTATTTATTATACAGGCCTTTAGGTGTGTGTGTGTGTGGGGGGGGGGTTACTTACTGGTTTTATTTGTTTTATTTATTTGTTGTAATCTCTTCTTGACTTGTGTTTTATTTTATCACTGTAAATTTTCTGTGTTGTATTTCATGTAAAGCACTTTGTGACTTTGTGAAAAGCGCTATACAAATAAAGTTATTATTATTATTATTATTATTATTATTATTATTATTATTATTATTATTATTATTATTGTTATGGAGGTGGAAGGCTAGACACGGTTGGGACTTTGGAGTTGACTGTTCGGTACAAGTCTGCGACGGTGATTGGCTTCACGTTCCATGTGACAGAACAGGGCCATAACATCATGGGCTGTGATTTATTTTACAGACTGGGTTTCGCCATTAAAGATGACGGGGGGTCTGCGACTACGAGGACGCATGCTACAACAGCCTTAGAAGAAGTAGGGGCAGGACCGAGAAGCACGGAGGATCAGCCTGCTCAACAACGATGTCTCAGGCGGAGCTGTGCCCCATTGAGGGTCCTGGATTGGGTTTGGAGTCGAGATGAGGAACGTCCACAGCGAAAATGGGCCAGACGACAACCTGAGGAGCATCGGGAGTGTCTGTGCATAGTGGACAAACTGGGTGTGGCGCACTTCAGGCTGTCGGACGGCTTGGTGTGGCATACAAATCAGCTTCAATGTGTCTGGGAGAAGATTCCGGGAGAGGAGGCTGGACGTAGGACGAGGTCAACGGTGAGGAGCGGCTTCAGCATCCGGAGGGTCAGCCATCACCCTGGGGACTGGCAGTTTCCAGGGGCACATCTGCTGAGAGGGTGCCCGGGCCCCCATGTCAGTTATGTCTTTTTACCCAAAGAACTGAGTTGTAAATGGTATATATTAAAGTTCTGGTGTTAATAGAAATGATATACACTACCGTTCAAAAGTTTGGGGTCACTTAGAAATTTCCTTATTTTTGAAAGTAAAGCACTTTTTTTCAATGAAGATAACTTTAAACTAATCAGAAATACACTCAATACATTGCTAATGTGGTAAATGACTATTCTAGCTGCAAATGTCTGGTTTTTGGTGCAATATCTACATAGGTGTATAGAGGCCCATTTCCAGCAACTATCACTCCAGTGTTCTAATGGTACAATGTGTTTGCTCATTGTGTCAGAAGGCTAATGGATGATTAGAAAACCCTTGTGCAATCATGTTAGGTCTGCAATGTGGTAATTGCTGCAAATGGAGGATTCTTTGACGAAAGCAAAGTTTGAAGGAAAAAATTATTATTTCAAATACAAATCATTATTTTTAACCTTGTCAATGTCTTGACTATATTTTCTATTCATTTTACAACTCATGGTGGTAAATAAGTGTGACTTTTCATGGAAAACGCAAAATAATTGTCTGGGTGACCCCAAACTTTTGAACGGTAGTGTATATGGGATTACTTTGTTTTTTCTTTAGTTTAGGAACTCGGCGCAAAATTTCTGTTTATTAATTGACCTTGATTCTTAGCAGGTGGCAGGATAATCCACCATGCCATGTGGGCAGGACAGCAGTCCACCCGTCCTCCCTATTTTAGGTTCTGTTGTGTGAATGTGTTAGGCCATTTACAGACATTAGTTTTGTTAGTGCGTGATGGTCCCAAATTGGGGAGGGTCTTTGGACTTTTTAAAGGTTGGGGGTGGGGGAGTGATATATGTATTTTAATGTGAAGTGTGAGATAGTGACATGCACCTCTGGTGGCGTCACCACCCCGCCCTATACTTTTTTTTTTTTTTTTTTAGATTTAGTATACTTTATTGATCCCCAGAGGGGAAATTGAGGGTCATCCACCACCTGGATGGATGAAGCAGCCACGATACGGCGCTATCCCTTAACCATTCACACACACATTCACACCTAGGGCCACTTTAGAGTCTCCAATTAACCTATATAAGGCCGGGGTCGCCCGTCTTAGAGCCTCTTGCTTGCCTCTATCTTGGCTGGGGCCTTGTCAGTGGCTGCCACATCCAGTGTCCACAATAAAGCTGTGTTCTACAAATCACCTCGCCTCATCTGTGAACCACGGTAATATCATACATAACACATGTAACCATGGTTACTGTTGGACTCTTCCTTGTCTTGTGTTGTGACAGCATCAGTCCTTGGACTGGGTTTGTCAGTTTTGGTTCTTGTGAATTACTCCCTTTTAGAATGAGCTTGCACATTGATTCGGTTTAATTTCCTCATTAATATCATTATTTTACTTCAGCATAAAAAAAATCACAATTTTTGTGCCGTCATGAATGTTTGAGCTTGGAGATGGAAATGTTTTGTGAAAATAAAGATACTGCATAAAGTTTTCTGCTGTTGTGCTCGTTCATTATAGTCATACTGCTTCTGCTAACTTGTCTCAGACATCTTTTCTCCTTTCTGTGTGTGCTGGGAGCCCAATCATCTGGATCACTTTCTCAGCTTGATTTGTGCATCCATAAGCTGCACAGATTATCATGCTGAGAACCTGATCTAAGAACATTTTAGGATTCCATTGTTTTTGGCATTAAAATGCAATTTATGAAGTTAAACCCTTCTGACATTGGAGGAAAATATTCATTTTCCACAATTATGTGATATTACAATATGGATGAATAAAAAAAATAGAAAAAAGGCTTGCTTTTATTTAAATCACTGGTGCTGTTATTATCTATTTAAATTCAATCATGTAACCCTAGTTCCACCTAGAAGAGGAGGCAGTGGTGTCAATATGCTGCTCACTGGTATTAGCTGACAGTAATTTGTCAGGCAGAAGTTCAGAGTGAAAAACGAGAAAATGAGAGCAGGTCTTTGCATTTTTATTAATTTTTATTTAAAAAAAATACAATTTAACGACATTTGTACTACAGTGAATATTTTCATATAACAGATTGTTGCACCTTGACTATATTGTGTTACAAAGGTCTCTTCTTCTATTTAGTATTTTCCACCCTGCTTACTAGTTTTCAGAGTACAGTGTAATGTTTATGTCCTAGTACATCTCAGTAAATAGAACATCATGATTTACATTCTAATTTCAAAAACTACAATCAAAATTGAATTTAAAAAAAGGCCTGCAGTATTTCCTTGTGTCTGCAATGAATATTGAACATATGGAAGTTTATTTTTTTTGAATTATAAAAAATATTTTTTTTCACAATATTCAAATTTACTGAGAGGCACTAATGTGTTATATTGACATTCACACACAGAAAATCTTTCCTAACTTGAAAGGTTTAGAGGTAAAGTGCACAACCCTTAGAAACTTTGCTAAATCACAATGACTGCCAATGGCGCTCCATTGCGCCGTTTCCTCCTCTCCCCCTAGTGGTCAAGATTTTTTTCAAGAAAATATTCAGTGCCACGTATGTGCGTTTTACGCAGCATACAGATGAAAAGAAACAAGCCCAAAATGTAGGATGAAGCTGTGTGTGTTTATTTACATAAATGTTCATTCCCATATACAGTCTGGTAGCAAGAACTGGTCACAGTCAATGTAAATAATTCCTCGATGCTCCCAGAAAATGGAGAAGAAAATAATAACCCCCAGACTCTCCTCCACAGGAGCACAGGCTGTAGTGGCCACCAAACTCTACAGCACTGTGCCAAGGAGGTGCTGGGAGAAGCAGGGAAAAACTTACGAGGCTACAGCAGGTACTTACAGTTTGGGGACATCAAAGCCAATCGTGCTCTTATGCAGGTAAGACAATACAATGCACTGACAATACACAGGAATACGGACAGGGCTTATGTAACATCAGACTGATGAGCACAGTGATTGCCGGTGTGAGTAAGTGATTGTAGAGTTGGTGGAGAACAGATGTGGATGATTGTGTGCATAAGTCTGAGAGTGTATGTGTGAGTGCGTGTGAATGTGTGACCCTGAGCAGGGAGAGGAACAAACAATGACAGATTGGAATCACCTGTCAGAAACTAACAGGAGAGGGGGGAGTGGCGACCAGAGACAGGAGGCACAGATAAATATATGGAAAGCCAAAGGTAGCATAACTAACTAACTAACTAACTAACTAACTAACTAACCTGCACTTATATAGCGCTTTTCTAGTCACAAAGACCACTCAAAGCGCTTTCACTAGTACTAACCCTCTATTCTAAGGGCCTATAGGAAACAGATATCTAGGGACAATTTAAACACAGATAATATGGAACAGGAAATCACCATGAAGCCTGAGCTCGGGAAACCACCAGTTTGGCTCATGACAGAACCCCCCTTTCAAGGGGTGGATTTCAGACACCCAGAGTATCATCAAAGACAGAGACAACCTGTCCCCCCCAACAGGAACTGCAACAAACTACCCAGGGCAGGTGGTGGGGGGAACAGGCTAGGAGGGAATAACGAAAAACAACCCTGCTCAGGACTGCAACAGAAAAAACACAAATATACACCACCCCAAAACCGAGAGACAAAAAGACTAAGCCTCCCAGGCCAAAGACTCCAATAGTTCAGAGGGCCAACTAAAGTCCCAGGCCCAAAGGGTGGTGACACAAGGCCGATCAGGTGGCCTGCCAGAGACCCAGGCCCAGCACGCAGACTGCTGAACAGTGTCAGGCGGCCTGCCGGAACAAATGGGCCACCTGACCCGGAAATTTAGTCCTTCAGGCTGACGACCCGTGTTGTTAGGCCACCAGGACCGGATGGGAGTGCGAAGAGGTGGCTTACCCACCGGAAGGCTTAAAGGTGGGTGGCTGGGCTGAAGGAGGGCACACCCACGGTGACTGGTGGTGGAGGGCAGAGGACGGCAACGGCGTCAGGGTGAGGAGTAAGGGAACCGGCATCTTTGAGCTGACTGGCAGTACCCTCGGCGGTCCCAGCCTGAAACATCGTAGCACCCACAGTGGTCCCGGTCTGGGACATGGCAGCACCCGCGGAGGCTCCGGGCTGGAGCTTAGCGGCACCCGCAGGGCCAATGATGCACCCTCGGCGGTCCAGGTCCAGGACAGAGCTGCACCCTTGGTGGCTCCAGGCTGGAGCTCTGTTGCACCCGCGATGGGCCCCAACTGGGCCTGTGTCTCACCCACAGTGGAGCCTGGCTGGGCCCCCGCCACACCTGCGGTGGTCCAGGCCCGAGGCTCAGCAGCGTCCAAGCAAGCTCACCCAAATCACCCGGATCCTCAGCGGCCTCAGGTGATGTTGGCTGCTCTACGGCGACCCAGGCTGAATACTCTGAGGTCAGAGAGATACAGAGAGAGAGAGAGAGAGAGAGTGAGAGAGAGAGAGACCGAGTCAGGGTCGCTGGTAGCGAGTCAGGGTCGCCGGTACCTGGGAGCAGCGGCAAGCTGCCCCTGGCTCTCCTCGCCAAGAGTCTGGCAGTGTGACTTCAAAATGGGCAGAAGAGAAATTAAGGAGCACACTTGCCTGAACTCGGGCCCCACTGCCGTCCAGGACTCCGACGATCCGGGTAGCGATGGCTCACCAGGCTGGGGAAGTGCTGCACCTGCGGCGATCCTGGGTTGAGATGGAACCCCTGCGTCGAGCCCACTGGAGCAGTAGGACTCTCATCATCTTTGGTGGGTTGGACCGGATCTATGGAGACCCCCGGGCGGTGGTGGATCCTCTCCGGCAACCCTAATAGAAGGCTCAGGAGCGACAGGAGAGGAAAGGTGGTTAGGGTCGCCGGTAGCGACGGAGCCCGGCGAGGCAAGTTCTGATGCAGCTGAGGGCTGCGCCTGACTCTGCTCACCATGAGCCAGACAGGATTGCTCCAAATCAAAAGGGGGAGAGACAAATGGGAGGACCTGCCTGGACTTGAGCTCCACCGCCATCCAGGACTCTGTCGATCCTGAAGACAACATCCCGGCCCTGGCCTCCTGGATGTCCAGTGGATGGGTGACTCTGCTGCGGAGGCCCCCGCAGCAGGCATGATGGAGAGTGCAGTCTCAAGGCTCCCAGGCAGCATCCCCCATGCTGGTGACTCATCCGGCATGGCGGCTGGAGGTTGTCTCACCGCCACCCCTGGAATAGGATCCTCCAGGGTCTCAGGCTCCTCCTCTGTCTGGCAATTGGGTTCGGGGACCGGCAAACTCTCAGATGCACCCAGAAAAGACATGGGGAGGACAGGTGAAGGGTCGTCACATGCCGCTGGTGCAGAGAACTCAGGGGACTGCAACACCTGAGTCTCTTGACCAGGGAACAGGCAAAGTTGTTCAATAATCATAGGAATAACATGAAAAGGAACTTGCCTGTTCTTCTGGTTTTTGATGTTTCCAGCAGCGTCAGAAGCACGTTCATCCCCCTCCGTGTCCACGACGGCCCTGGGCTTCTCTAAATGCAGAGAAGAAGCCTCCAAGACAGGCACAGAGGCAGATGAGTTCGTGGGGATTGTACCACCCCCCACGTTGGCGGAGGTAGAGGTTATGGAGGAGGTGCCTGCAGGATTCTTCTCCCCCGGTGAAGGAGAGATGACTGGCTGAATGGTGGTGGAATTCCTTGGGCGGGGTCTCCAGGAACGGCGACGACACGAAGGAGAATGAGGCTCCAAGGGGAAGTTGTGCTCCCCTTCAGGCAGGAGCTCCAGTTCCCTCGGAGATAGCTCCTCTATTTCTGCCGCCAATTCCGGGAGGAGCCACGGCTTCACCTCCAAGCGGAGGTCTATTTCCTCCCAATCCTCAACGGATAGCGCTGGCTCGAGCTCAGGAGACAAAGGCGAGGCGAGAGCGGGAGAACTGCGGGAGGAGGAAGGCTTCTTCCGCTGCGAGTGCTTCTTCTCAGGTGGCTCCGGTGCCAGGGTCTCCCTCCTGGGCTGCTCGTACGGCAGGGAGAAGATGGCATGGACCTTGTCGGCCTCCTCCGAGAAATGTCAGAGGTCGGGATAGAACTCCATTATCTCCGCTGCCATGAATTGCACCGCTCGAACATCCTTGAGGGTACACGGCTGCTGAGTCCACGGGAAAGCGGCCTCCAAGATGTCCAGTGCACGCAGCTCTTCCATGGAGGGAACCGGCCAAGGCTTCGGGGAAGGAGGTGGGGCTGTCATGGGAGAGGCTGGAGGTGCCTCATGACGGGCACGCCTCTTCTTTCCTTCGTGGATGACGGCTCCAGCGTCGGGGCTTCCTCTGAAGGCAAGGAATATAAAGTCTAGAACAGGTCCACTGCCTCTGAGTGTTTCCAGAGGCTGGGAAATGTGTTCATTACCTGTGCAGCAGCGTCCTGGCCCTCCTAACCTTTTCATGGTTATCCGGTAGCAAGCAAGCCAATGCTTGATCTGACAAAAAAAAAAAAATCCAGAAACTCTTATGATTATTCAACCTCAATTTTGCTTTTATTCCGCCGCAAATTATCTTATATGATGACACAGAACTGCCATATGCCTGGACAGAACAGAATTGTTCTGTCCAGTCACATGGTGCTGGGGGTCGATGGCAGGTGAACGTCAACCAGCTTCACCCACCCTCTGTTATAACAAAATGTAGATATTTATCTTCATAAGCTGAATAATCTCTTTTAAGAATCATAGCTGGCAAATTTGGGAGCAAATGCCTCCTCCGTCTTGCGATCGAACACAAAAACATTAATTTACAAGCTCTTCTTCTCTGGTGTCCAGAAGTGACTTTTTTTTTTGGGGGGGGGGGGGGGCATTGGTCCTCCAAGGCAAGAGCAGTAAGTTGTACGTGTCTACCACCTTGTGAGGTGGAATACTTAGTACAGCTGTGTGTGTGTGTGTGGGGGGGGGGTTATGACATCACATGACACATCACATGACAGGTGCAGCACTGCGACATAGACAGTGAGGGAGGTTTTTATGTCCATAAATAGAAGGATGTCAAAGGGTTAAACTGACTGACAGCAGTTTTTTTTACTACAAATTTTTAATTCAGATAATTCTGCCTAATCTTACAAAATAACCCACTGTATTTAAAAGATGACAATTCAGTAATCAGTCCACTGAAGCTATAATATAAGGTAAGGCTGCACAGCTAGGCAGTGATATTTACACTGCAGCTTTGATCAGTGTGAATCAGCAGTTCTCCTTCCCTCCAAAACATACTCTGTCTTTTTAAAGCAGCTCTTTATATCATAATCCATTTAAATCTGTTCATTATAAGTTTAAACAATGTACCTACCGATTCTGAATATTTACCTAATATGGTTAAAAAAGTGCTGTTAATACTGCAGAATGTCACAGCCGCCATTCACACACAGAAAGGTTGTTGTTTGGAACTATTTGAAGCTCCATGAACCATGTGACCGGGCAGCGGCGAGACCAAAGAGTGTCACAACTATCATATTATACGGCTATGGCCCTATGTATGTGTGCACGTTTACATTGATGCCTATAATTAATATGCCAATTTTTTTTCTCTGTCCCCTAACAAAATGTTGTAATTAGGGGTGTGCCATATCGTATCGTTCACGATAATACCAATATAAATTTTGATACTGGTGTAAAAATGAATATTGCGATATTTGGGGTCTGCTGCGTGACGACGTCACACCGCATAGAAACAGCAAAACAAACATGGCGGGAAGCTGCTGCCCCAAAATCAGAGCGTTTCCAGTTGAGTGGAAATATTTGTTTCACTTTCTGTTTCAGACTGCTGTCATGTTTAGAAAAACAAAAAACGGTGCAGCAGTGTGGATCATCTGCCTGCATTTTTTCCACACATCCAGAACACCCCTGGAGTGGTATTAACGTTGAACAATGTGCAGCTCGAAGTGGCTGTAGATTTTTACCTCCATTTTAGCCACTTCATCTGGAGTTTATTCAACCACCCGAAGAGAGAGGAAAAAATCATTCGTTCAGAGAGCCGAAGGACGGTGCATGCAACAGGAGTACTGCAGGGAAAGTGATTCAGCATAAAACCCGACCTCTGCGTGCAGTTAAGATGTTTTATATTCTTGTAATTGTAATTCTTGAGACAGAACTAAAAAATATTTTAAACTAAATCTGAGCTGCTGTTTGTTTTCCCTGAATGTGTTGAAGGTAGATAATACTGGCCTGTGAAACTGCTCTTTTTGCATAAAATTTATAAGAAAAAAAAAGTGTATTCAGTAATATTGTGAAAAATATCATTATTGTGAAAATTCACAGAAATATCGTGATATAATTTTTAGGCCATATTGCCCACCCCTAGTTGTAATGTTTTTTCATCTAGCTAAAGTTTCAAACAAATATTCTTATTAGAATTGAACTGGATATAGCCTTAGTTACAGTATTTACTTTTAAATCAATTTATTTTTATTACTATTATTACTATTATTAATATAATTTTGTTTTGTTTTTGTATCTTGCAAAGTGATTTGTGTGTGTGTGTGTGTGTGTGTGTGTGTGTGTGTGTGTGTGTGTGTGTGTGTGTATGCATGTATGTGTCACACACACATACATACAGCGGGGAAAATCATTTTTTAAAAGTTTTTATTTATTCAGCACAACACATGAAGATGTACAAAAAAGGAAAAAAGAACACACCCACCTCATTTACGGTCCTCTTAAACCTATTCTACCTTTTTGCCTTAAATACATCAACTACTGCTTTTCATATCAGTTCTTGCAATGTTACAGAGACAGAAATAATATTCATTTGATTTTTTTTTTCTAGTTAGTCCAATAGTAGAGATATGTGTATTCCCAACTCAAATCCCTGTGCTAGTAAGAAAATAAATGTACAGACAAAAGGACAAACAGCCATAAACACTTCTCCAAAGAAAATAACAAACAAACAAAAAATGGGGGATGTGGTTTCAGCCAAGAAGTTGTCATCATTTTTCTTGCTATCAGGAGCAGAACACGCAGTGAGAAGCTGTGTTCTCCGTCTCTCAAGTTGTCAGGTATTATCCCAAATATAAATAGGGTTGGGCTAAGATCTTTGGACAATCCCAAAATATGTGGGTGAAATCCCCTATCATCCCACAATACGTCTGAGGTATTACAACATTTTGAAATGATAAATGAAGTGTTAAAATAGCACATTTTTGCCTTCCAATCAAATTCTCTCCATGTTGGACTGAGTTAATTTATGTCCTAATCTAAATGTTTCCTCCCAATCCTCAATGGTTATTATTACATTAGCTTCCAATTCCCATTTCTCTTTGATATCTAAATTATTAACATCGGTTTCATATTGTAGCGCCATATATACTTTTGAGCCTTTTTTTGATTCTCCCTCTGACATGATCAATGCTTCAACTTTAGTTTGCTCTGTACAGATTTTTTCCCACTCATCATGTTTCTGAAGATAATGTCTCAGTTGCAAATAGTTATAAAAGTCCTTATTTGGCAAGTTAAATTCCTGTCTCAATTGTTTGAATGTTTTCAAAGTCTGCCCCTTAAACATTTGTGCTATAAATATCAACCCCTCGTTGGTCCATTTTTCAAATCCTGCGTCCATAGTGCAAGGTGCAAAATCTGGGTTTTTAGAAATTTCTGTAGCTTTGCTCACACAGCTAGATATACTGTATTTAATTTATTTTGTATTGTGGGCCATATTTTCAATGTTTCTTTAACCCATTCATTTAGAATCTTGAGCTTTTTTGTACCATTCTGGTTATAAATGGTAGTGATCCCAAAGGCACATCTGGGCAAGCCCTCTGCTCCATTTCCACCCATATTGTATCTTTGGTGATCCATAATATTAGAGTTCTAATTTGAGCTGCCCAATAATAGTTCCTTAGATCTGGTAAATTTAATCCTTCCTTATATTTAGAGGACAGGAGTGTTTTATATTTAGTTCTTGCTTTTGTGTTTTGCCATAAAAAAATTGACACCCTCCTTTCCAACATTTTAAAGCTGGATCCAGGTATTATGACTGGGAGTGACTGAAACAGGAACAGCAGTCTTGGCAAGATATTCATTCTAACCGTTTCCACCCTCCCAGTGGGAGTCAGGGGTAAGATCTCCCATCTGTTCATATCCCTCCTAATTTCATTTATCAGTTTCCCATAATTTGCATCATACAACTGTGAGACATGGGGAGTAATAATAACTCTTAGGTATCCAAACCCTTTGTCAGTCCATTTAAAGTCCAGTTTTTCCTTCCGCTCAGCTGGACATTCACCTGATAACATCATAGCAATTGATTTGCTTTCATTAGTCAGATATCCTGAGATTTCTCCATATTCTTTTAAGATTTTCCAGCAGAGCTGGTACTGATAGGGGTGGTTCCTTCAAAAGTATTAATAAATCATCCACGAACAAAGATATTTTATGTTCCACCCCCCCCCCCCTTCATCCCTTAACTCCAATATCTGATTGTTTTGTCTTATTGATTCGGCCAAGGGTTTGATACTTGGGGCAAACAGCAGTGGATTCAAACAGTCACCTTGTCTGACTCCTCTTTTGAGGGAGAAGAAATCTGAGCAACACCCATTAACTCTGAGCCGTGATTTGGGATCTTTGTAAATTACTTTTACCCATTCTATAAAATCTTGGGAAAACCCAAAAGCTGATAGTGTCAGTTATAAAAAGTTCCATTTCACTCTATCAAAAGCCTTTTGGACATCTAAACTAAGCAGCACAGAAGACTGAGTTTTATGTTTTGTACTTGAAATTATATTTAATATTCTCCTAATGTTGTTTGCTCCTTGTCTACCTGGTATAAACCCAGTTTGATCTACTTTAATTAATTTAGCTATATGTTTCTGCACTCTTTTTCCCATTATGCTTGTGAAAATTTTTAAGTTATTCCAGAGGAGACTCACAGGTCTGTAACCTTCACATAGGCTTGGGTCTTATCCTTTTTTATGCAAAACAGTTATAATTGCTTCTGACCATGATTTGGGTGGGTCCCCAGATGTTAGAGCATAATTGAATACTCTACTTAACACAGGTATTAGGTCATCTCTAAATCTTTGTAGAACTCTCCTGGAAACCCATCCGTCCCAGGAGATGATTATTTTTGAGCATTTTTATAGTGTCCAGTATTTCCTCTGTAGAAACTGGCCGTATCATCTTGGCTGCCTCTTCTTTTGACATGGTTGGTAAGTTTATTTTTTCAAGGAATGTTTGTGTTTTACTCTCATTAATATTCACTTTGCAGTCATCATACAAATTCTTATAATAGTCTACAAATGCTTCTGCAATTTCCTTGGGTTTTAGATAGATAGATAGATGTACTTTATTGATCCCAAACTGGGATCCATGGTTTACCATGGTTTGTTTAGATATAGAGTGTTTTATTTTTGAGATTATTGTCTTTGTTTGGGCCTTTCTGAGTTGAAATGTTAATAAATGACTAGCTCTATTACCCATTTCATAGTATCTCTGACTTGTGAAATGTAGGGACCCTTCTGCTTTGAATGTTAAAAGTTCATCTAATTTCTCTCTAGTTGTTTTTAGCTCACATAATATGGACTTATCTGGGGCTCTTTTATGTTCCATCTCCAATTCTTTAATCCTGTTCTCCAATTCTCTTTGTTTTTTTAAGTATGGGCCTTTCAAGCCGAGATGTTATTTCTATAATTTTCCCTCGTATCGCCGCTTTTCCTCACTCCCATAATATTGACAGTGATACCTCACCATTATCATTGATTTGGAAATATTCCTGTAAATTTCATTTTATTTCTTTTTCTACACTTAAACTGGATAGAATTGAGACATTCATTCTCCAGTATCTGAAAGGGGGTTCATTACCCAAATCAACAGTTAGTGTAATAGGTGCATGATCACTTATAGCAATATTTTCTATACCACATTTCACTACTCTGTGTATATGTTGTTGTGATACATAGAAGAAATCTATCCTTGAGTAGCTACCATGTGGATTTGAGTAAAATGTATGATCTCTCCTCTTTGGGTTGTTATCCCTCCATGGATCCAGAAGACCCAGTTCTTTCATAACATCATTCAAAACTCTGGATTTTTTTTTAATGCTTGGTCCCTGGTCTGGAGGAAGTCTGTCTAATCTGCTGGTTTGTACTGTGTTGAAATCCTCCCCCCATCACTATCATCCCCTTTGCATCACTAGTTATTATTTTAGCTATCAGATTAAAGCTCTCTTTAATCTCTCTTTTAAGGTCTCTTTCTCCTCATTTGGTGCATATACATTAAGAACTGAAATAGTCATGTCACCTATAGTTCCTGGAATCATTATATAATGTCCCATATGATCCTTTATCTCTTTTTCTGCCTTAAATGCCGTACCTTTACCAATTAAAATAGCTACCCCTCTTCTTTTGCCATATGGAGCATAATGTACCTGGTTTACCCATTCCCTTTTTAATTTTCTATGCTCAATCTCTGTCAAGTGTGTCTCTTGTAGTAAGGCTATTGAACATTGTAGTTTTTTACATTTTTTTATACAAAGTTTATCTTATTTATAGAATTTCAGATGACACTCATAAGCTCTACACCTCATAGAACAATCACAAAATGATATACAGTAAAAACAAAAACAAAACATGTACATCTCCAGTAAAAGCAGAACTAATATACAGTACAATAACAACAAAACCTGAACAAAAATTTCAGATCAATGGCTCCATCAGAAATATGTTTAATGAGAAAAATATTGACATGTTCATTACTTATTTTCCCCGCTGTAATTACGTTTATTTATTTTTTTAACCTTTAATTATACAGGGGAGGTCCACTGAGAGGCAACCTTTCATTTTCAAGTACGCCCTGTTCACATCCTGGAAGTGGCCCAGTACAACCACAAACTGACCTGTGGCTACTGAGCACTTCCACTGGAGCAGTTGAGTTCAGGGCCTTGCTCAAGGGCACCACAGTGGGGTTAACCCTTTAACTGCCCAGATTAAATGGACGGGTCGCGCACCCCCAGTGGCACAGCGCAGCAGCTGCATGTGTCACCTTATTGACGTCCCCCGGCTATACTGAGAATTTGTACTAACCTCTATTGATCTGACAGTTTAGAAGGTAGCAGACACGCCGAAGGAATCATGGCTGACATGGAATATAGCAAAGAAAGAGAAATCCTCATTATTATTCTTTCTTTTTCTGCTTTGAGCTCACACACCAATGTGGATGCCGCCGTGTTTGCTCATCGCGACAGCGATGATGACAGAAACTGCCTGAAACGGGAAAAATAGTGTGGGATAATCATAAGAGTTTGTAGATGTTGTACACGGGTGTAAATTACTAAGTAAACATGTTACATCGACCAATGTAACAAAAAACTGAGCTCCCAGTACCAACATGGCGGTGCCTATGGACAGCATGGATTCCCACAGGAATAATGGACCAAACAGAAAAAATAGCCACGTAATACAAACGAAATTCACGTGGGGTAATCATAAGAGTTTGTAGATGTGGTACACGGTGTAAATGGCAGAGCAAACACACAGACATTGGCTATAATGGATGAAAATGGACCGGTCACATAGGTGGGAAACCCCCTTCCCATTAACAGGTAAGAGAGAAATATATACAGTATATATACTATATATATATATATATATATATATATATATATATATATATATATATATATATATATATATATATATATATATATATATATATTATTGATTTTCTGGTTCATATACTTTGAAGATTAGATAAAAACATACCCGGGCAGCACGGTGGCGGAGTGGTTAGCACTGTGGCAGCACAGCAACTCATCCTTGGCCGGGGGATCCTGGGTTCGATCCCAGCCCCCGACCAACAGTGATCTGTGTGGAGTTTGCATGTTCTCCCCATGTCTGCGTGGGTTTACTCCGGGATTTCTCTGGTTTCCTCCCACATGCCAAAAACATGCAAGTTAGGTTAATTGGCATCAAACTGGGGATTCTAAATTGTCCTTAGTTATGAATGTGAGAGTGAACGGTTGTGTGTTTCTTTGTGTAGGCCCTGTGATGGACTGGCAATCTGTCCAGGGTGTACCCTGTCTCTCGCCCAAAGATGCTGGGATAGGCTCCAGCCCCCCCACGACCCGAAAAGGATTAAACGGAAGAAGATGGATGGATGGATGGATGGATAAAAACATATCCCTGTAGACAAACTGTCGTAAAAAAAATGGACCATTCTTTATGTAAATGTTCCAAAGTCCACTTTTGACTGAGTTATGTAATTAATATAGCTACATTGACATTATGCAAATTAGATGTATAAATTCATTCCTATCTGAAACTTTGGATATTTTACATCTTTCTAATTGACAGTAAGCCATTATCTCTTGGAACTTTCAAGTTATAGCCTTGGAAATCTGAACTATTTTATTGACAAATTTTTTAACACTCTTGACCACTGGGGGGGGGGGGGGAGTTGCCTTGCATTGCCCCAGGTGCCACATAGCACCTAGTGTAGTTAAAGGGTTAATGAGGGTGGGGCAAAAATATGCCACATCATCTGTCACACTCAGCTCTGATCCTGCCAGGGATTGAACCGCCAACCCTCCACTCACCAGTCCACATCCCTAACCATGAGGCCACCACTGCCCATTTCTGAACAGTTGCAACCTACCCAAACTCTCATCTCAATTTATTAAGAGACTGGAAGAACCTATATCACAGGCGGGACTGAATGGAGTTGTTTCTTCAATGCAGACAGACAAAGGCCCAGGCCCTGAATGTTTCCTGTAGAATTTTTCAAAAAAGTTCTTTTTGTTAGTTGGTCCCATGGATGCATTTGGTGTTGCTAGAGTCTCAAAACAAGGTGGCCTTCCTCTGTCATTTGTTGAGGGAAGTATAAATCTTATTGCTAAAAATGGGGAAAACCAAGGGAATGTCCCTCATACAGACCAATTTCCCTCTTAAAAACATCTAGAGACTAGAGAACAGACTAGAGAACATCTTTCCTTGTATTATATCAAAAAAAATTAAGTTGGCTTCATTAAACACATGCACTGTTACTTTAACATACAACATCTCAAACATTGTCTATGCTGCCTCAGAAGATGTCCCAGAATACGTGGTCTTCCTTGACCCAGCAAAAACATTCAACCAGGTGAATGCTTGACAATGATGTCTGATGCTGTTCATAATTTGACTTATTGTCTGCTGAGGCAAGGCATTCCACTCTTCATGAAGGGCGACCTGACTCAGGTCATTGAGGTTGTGGGGTACAGGGTTACAAGCCTCTACACGGTGACTCAGCTGATCCCATAGGTTTTCTATGGGATTCAGGTCTGGAGAAAGTGCAGGCCACTTCATTTGAGGTACCCCTAGTGATGCAACCTCGATGGACTGGAGCATTGTTGTCCATAAAGATGAAATAATGCTTGTATTGTTCATGTAGGGGCACAATGACTGGATTAATGATGCTAGTCAGGTAGTATCGGCTTGTCACTGCATCATTCACAAGGTGTAGAGCACTTCTGTACTGACTAGACACACTTGCCCAGACTGTAACACCACCACCACCACCAAAGGCTCGTCTGGCAACAACAGTGGTTGATGCATAGCGCTCTCCTTGACGTCTCTAACATCATTGGTGGCCATCATTTCTGCTCAGTGTGAATTGACTTTCATCAGAACAGCACTGAGGTCCACTGCTCCCTTGTCCAGCGTAAATGCTCCCTGGTTCATGCAAGACGCTAACGCCCGTGCCTGGTGGTGTGGTTGGGTACCACTACAGGTCGTCTAGCACGTAGACCACGCTGATGTAAATGGTTTTGAATGGTCTGACGTGACACTTGGGTGCCTCTCACCTCCCTTAACCCAATGACTGCCACAGGCACTCCATTGTGCCATAAGCCCCTAGTGGTCAAAATTTTTTTCAAGAAAATATTCAGTTCAGATGTCAGAGATTTCCAAGGCTATAACTTGAAAGTGGTAAAAGATCATGGTTTACTGTCAAATAGAAAGATGTAGAAAATGATCCACAGTTTGAGATAGGACTAAATTTATGCATCTATTTTGCATAATGCCACGGCAGCCATATCGAATTACATAACTTCCAGTCAAAAGTGGACTTTGGACATATTTACACAAAGAATGGTTTTGGTTTTTGTCACCATTTTTTTGGCATTTTGTTATCTGATCTTCAAAGTATATGAACCAGAAAATCAGTTACAATGTAAGCAAACAAACAAATTTGTCACTTACCGCTGGCCAGGCGGCTCTCGCTTCGTCCATTTTCATCCTTCTTGGTCATTATTTTGCCTTCTGTCGGTCATTTGCGATTTCTCTCCCACATCCAGAAAATGTTATGATCATTCCACCTCAATTTCGCTTTTATTCCGCCACAATTTATCTTACATGACGACATGGAACCGGCGCGATTGTTCTACCCAGTCACATGGCCATGGCGTCAGCAGGTGAACATCAACCAGCTTCGCCCACCCTCTGTTATAACAAAATGTAGATATTTACCTTCATAAGCTAAATAATCTCTTTTTAGAATCATAGTTGGCAAATTCGGGAGCAAATGCTTCCACAGTCTTGCAATCCAGTAAGATCTAGATTTGTTTACAAACTCTTCTTTTCTGGTGAGGTTTCAGGATGGTTCTATGTCCGCCATAAGTCCTCCAAGGCAAGAGCAGTAAGTTATATGTGTCTGCCACCTTGTGAGGTGGAATCCTTTGTACAACTTAATCAACTGGGGAGTTTTTGGCCACATCATATAACATCACATGGCAGGCGCAGTGCTGCACCTGTGGCAGTGGGGGCACTATCTGTCCATGAAATCTTGCCACAAGAAGGGTTAACCTTTTAACTGTCCACATTTCATGGACGAGTCGCGCGCCCCCAGTGGCACAGCGCAGCAACTGTGCCTGTCAACCCTCTGGCTGTACTCTGACATCCCCAGCTGTACTGAGGATTTGTACTGAGCTGTACTGATCTGACAGTTCTGAAGGTGGCAGGCACGTGTGTGAATCATGGCTGACATGGAATACAGCAAAGAAGAAGAAATCCTCATTATTATTATTCCTTTTTGTGCCTTGAGCTCACAAGACCAAGATGGCCACCACCATGATCATCTGGATCATCACAGAAACTGCATCATACAGGAAAAATAGCTGCGTAATACAAACGAAATTCACATGGGATAATCATAAGAGTTTGTAGATGCGAGAGAGAGCGTAAATGACCAACCAAATGCAAAACAACAACCACGATGGGTGAAAACGGACTGACCACACGAGCGAGCAAGCCCCCCCCCCTCCCCCGCGCCACCGGTAAGTGACGAATTTATGTTTTTTTTTGTTTTTTTTAACATTTTATTGATTTTCTGGTTCATATACTTTGAAGATAAGATAAAAACATACCCCTGTAGACAAAACGGTGTCAAAAAACCGAACCATTCTTTGTGTAAATATGTCCAAAGTCCACTTTTGACTGAGTTATGTATTTTATATAGCTGCCGCGACATTATGCAAATTAGATGCGTGCATGTATTCCTATCTGAAACTTTGGATCATATTCTACATCTTTCTAATTGACAGTAAGCCATTATCTCTTGCAACTTTCAAGTTATAGCCTTGGAAATCTGAACTATTTTACTGACAAAAAATATTTACCACTCTTGACCACTAGGGGCTAAATGTGCCTGGAGTTGAGTGGCATTCATCATTCGGTTCTGCAGGGCACTGTTCACAATGAAGCGGTCATCAGCATGAGATGTGGCCAAAGGACGTCCACTTCTATGCCTTTCTGTGACTCTTCCAGTCTCTCTGTATCTCTGTTTCAACCTGCTGATGACACTCTGTGACACTCTAAGCTCAGTGGCCACTCCCCTCTGCGAACATCCTGTTTGAACCCTCTCAATGGCGAGGTACTGTTGATCAAGTGTTAGGTGTTGTCTTGGTCTCATGATGTCAAAATGTGAACAGCATGATGAAGAGGACTGTTTAAATACCAATTTTAATTGAACCAGAAAATTTATTGGTGCATTCATGGATCAAACATCTATTGGGAATTTTGTCATTAACCACTTTGTTAGAGAACAGCAAGTTATGCAAAAAGTACTGAAACATTGAACAGTTTGACATATGCATTCAAAAGGTTAGAGAAGGTCAAATGAAGTTCACCTGTAAAGGTCCATCCATCCATCCATCCATCCATCCATCCATCCATCCATCCATCCATCTTCTACCACTTTTCCGGAGGTTCAGGTCGCGGAGGCAGCAGTTCAAGCAGAGAAACCCAGACTTCCCTCTCACCAGCCACCTGCTCCAGCTCTTCAGAGAGGAAACCAAGACGTTCCCAGACCAGCTGGGAGACATAGTCTCTCCAGCGAGTCCTGGGTCTGCCCCAGGGTGTCCACCCAGAGGGACGTGCCCAAAACACCTCAAGTGGGAGGCGTCCAGGAGGCATCCTGGTCAGATGCCCAAACAATCTCAACTGGCTCCTTTCAATGTGGAGGAGCAGCGGTTCTACTCTGAGCCTCTCCCGGATGACTGAGCCCCTCGCCCACCTCTGAGGGTGAGTCCAGCAATCCTTCGAAGAAAGTTCATTTCAGCCGCTTGTATCCGCGATCTCGTTGTTTCGGTCATTGACTGGTAAATCGACAGCTTTGCCTTAGAGCTTAGCTCCCTCTTCACCACAACAGACCGGTACAACGTCCGCATCACTGCAGATGCTGCTCCAATCCGTCTGTCAATTTCTTGCTCCATTCTCCCCTCACTCGTGAATAAGACCCCAAGATACTGGGCAGCTGTCCTAAAAATCCAGCTGTCCTAAAACAGTAAATGATTTTAGACCAGTTGCTTTGACTTCAATTTTAATGAAAATTTTTGAAAAACTGGTCAGATTTGAGGTCCTAAAGCAGACTGAGCATGCATTGGATCCTTTGCAGTTTGTCTACAGGCCTCACAGAGGAGTGGAGGATGCCACTGCCACTCTGTTTAACATGGTTTTTAAACATCTGGATTTTAATGGGACACACGCCAGGCATTTATTTGTGGACTTTTCTTCTGCCTTTAATACAATTCAACCTCATATTTTAGTTGAAAGGCTCCTGCAACAATTTGATTTGAGTAATAATCTGGTGGGTTGGATTCTGGATTTTTTAACCAACAGGACACAGAGAGTAAGGGTCAATGGTACATTGTCTGACCAAAAGTGTTCTTCTACTGGCTCTCCACGGGGGGGGGGGGGGGGGGCGTTGTCACCACTACTCTTCATCCTGTACACAAACATGTGTTGGAGCACACATGACAACAGACACATTATAAAGTATGCTGATGATTCAGTTATTGTCAGTCTCCTCCAGGATGGTGAGAGTGGCCACGGCCCAGTAGTTGATAATTTTGTTCACTGGTGTGAGGATTCCTACCTGCAGCTGAATATGACAAAAACTAAAGATATGATTATTGACTTTAGGAGGAAAAATCCCAGGCATGAAGTCACTGTACTAAAAGGCCAGACCACTGAATGTGTACAGTCCTACAAATATCTTGGGACGATTATTGATAGTAATTTAAACTTTGAAGAGAACTGTGAAAGGGTGTGCAAAAAGGGTCAGCAACATTTGCATTGTTTAAGGAAACTTGCACGCTTCCAAATTGACCGAACCACAATGACAATGTTTTATCGGGCTTTTAGTGTCATGGTTTGGTCAGATAAAACTGAAACAGAGGAAATCCTTGGATCAGGTAGTTAGATGGACCAGTCGTTTGTTTGGTGAGTCACAGCTGAGCCTGACACCCCTGTACACCAGACAGGTACAGAGGATGGCTACCTCCATTTTTAATGATGACTCCCACCCTTTGCACTGCCACTTTCAGCTTCTTCCCTCCAAACGGAGGTTTGCTGTCCCAAAAAGTAAAACCCAACGGTACAAAAACAGCTTTGTTCCTGCTGCTGTTAAAGAATTGAACAAGATGTAACAATATATTGCACATAATTTAGTTACCCATTTATTAATATTAATTTTATTTTATATTTACTTATTTTTGTAGATTTTTTATTTGGGTTCTAAATCTTTTATTGGGCTTTAGACGTTTGAGTTTTTAACCTCTTTGACTAGTCTTTAACTTTTTAATATGACCCTTCTCTCTTATCTCTTTGTTTTTTCTCTTATCTCTTTGTCCTATGTCCGGATTGGTGGAGCCTTGAGCACTTTTATCATGTTTATAGTCAGCTACATGTGTGCCTGTGTTTGTGTTCATGTTGAATGTAACTGTAGTTTGTAAATATGGATGTCACCTGACTGCAAAACAAATCTACCTACGGGTACAAATAAAGTAACCTGAACCTGAACCTGAACCTGAAGATACTTAATCTCCTCCACTTGGGGCAGGAGCTTGTCCCTAACCCGGAGAGGACAATCCACCTTTTTCTGGCTGAGGACCATGGATTCAGACTTGGAGGTACTGATTCTTATCCCAACTGCTTCACACTCAGCGGCAAACTGTCCCAGTAAGACCTGTAGGTCATTGCTGGATTAAGCCAGCAGGACAGCATCATCTGCAAACAACAGAGATGAGATCCTGTGGTCACTGAGCATGAGACCCTCCATTCCCTGGCTGCGCCTAGAAATCCTGTCCATAAAAATTATGAACAGGGTGGGTGACAAAGGGCAGCCCTGGCGGAGTCCAACTCTCACTAGGAATGAGTCCGACTGAGTGTTGGCAATACGAACCAAACTCTCACAATGGTCATACAGAGACTGAATAGCTCCTAATAACAAGCCCGATACCCCATACTCCTGAAGCACCGCCCCCCCCCCCCAACAAAAAATCACGAGGGACGCGGTTGAATGCCTTCTCCAACTCCACAAAACACATGTAAACTGGTTGGGCAAACTCCCACGAACTCTCGAGAATTCTCGAGAGGGTAAAGAGCTGATCCAATGTGCCACAGCCAGGACGTAAACCACATTACTCCTCCTAATTCTGAGGTTTGACCAATGGCTCCTCATGGATCGTCACCTTATCGTGGTGGGGGTTTGCATGCCCTAGTGATCCCAGGAGCTATGTTGTCCGGGGCAATTTGCCTCTGGTAGGGTCACCCAAGACAAACTGGTCCTGGGTGAAGGGCCAGACTAAGAACGATCCAACAGACTCTCATTATGAATGCTAGAACAAGGATTTAGTGTACCATGCCTGGTATGGGGTTACCGGGGCCCCACCCTGGAGCCAGGTCTGGGGGAGGGGCTCGATGGCTAGCATCTGGTGGCCAGGTTTCCATCCATGGGACCCGGCCAGGCTCAGCCCGAAGGAGTTACATGGGTCCGCCCTCCAGTGGGCTCACCACCTGCAGGAGCGACCATGGGGGTTCGGTGCTATTTTTTTTTTTTTTTTTTGTTACTTATTTGTACCCATAGGTAGATTTGGTTTGCAGTCTGGTGACAAGCCACCGGCTGCTGGTCGCTGCGTGCGCGAGCGCCCTAAACCTACATGTTTTTGGTGTGCGGGAGGAAACCGGAGAAATCCCGGAGTAAACCCGCGCAACACGGGGAGAACATGCAAACTCCACACAGCTCACTGTTGGTCGGGGGCTGGGATCGAACCCACGATCTCATGATCCCCGCGGTCCCCCGGCCGAGAGTAAAACTGTGCTGCCACAGTGCTAAACCACTGCGCCACCGTGCAGCCGTGCTATGTGGATCAGGTGGCGGTAAAAAGTGGAGACCTTGGTGGTCTGATCCCAGGGTTCCTGTAAAGGTCATGGTGCATTTTAGGTGCATCCTGAAATTTTACCTGAAAGCTGAATATCCCTAACTTTTTGTGAGTAGTGTAGAAGTCTCGTATTTTAAAACTAAATTACTGAAATAAATCAACTTTGTCTGATCTCTATCTGAGATCAGATACTTGACAACTCAGAAGTAAGTTAAAGTATCTCCAAGAAGTAAGTGTTTTCTGCAGAATATACATAATTTTTTCCCCACGTGTTTCCACTTAGTCTCTGTGAGCCACATACTGTTTTATCATAATTGGACTGGGCAGTGATTTATGATGCTTTATTCATATTTTTTTTCCCAGTCAACCTTCCTGGAAATAGTTCTTGTCCACTTTGTGCTGTCTTCCTCATTTCTGCCTTCTACTCTCCTGCTTGTTCTTTCCTTTTTTCCATCAAGATGTCTGACAATGAGTGACTTGCAGTACTGCATGACATGAAAGCAGTTGACAAATTAATGAAAAGGAATTTGGTGTGGACTTGGTTGGATAATTTATGAGGTGGAAGCTATGGCTTTTCATCCTCTAGCCTGCTTGAAATATTATATTAGATCTGCAGGCTCAGACTTGTCAAAGCTTGTGGTTAGAAAAATCCATTTTATACTCTCCATCCATCCATCCATCCATCCATCTTCTTCTGCTTAATCCTTTTCGGGTCGCGGGGTGGCTGGAGCCTATCCCAGCATCTTTGGGCGAGAGGCAGGGTCCACCCTGGACAGATCGCCAGTCCATCGCAGGGCCAACACAGAGAGACAGACAACCATTCACTCTCACAGTCATACCTAAGGACAATTTAGAATCCCCAGTTTGGATGCCAATTAACCTAACTTGCATGTTTTTGGCATGTGGGAGGAAACCGGAGAAATCCCGGAGTAAACCCATGCAGACACGGGGAGAACATGCAAACTCCACACAGATCACTGTTGGTCGGGGGCTGGGATCGAACCCAGGATCCCCCGGCCAAGGGTGAGTTGCTGTGCTGCCGCAGTGCTAACCACTCCACCACCGTGCTGCCCATTTTATACTCTCATTTGCCCCAAATGTTTTATGATAAAGAAGGGGCCACAAGGAAATATTACACAGTGCATCATTTAAAGATGTTCTCAAAATTTTTAGCACATTTAGGGTCAGATTCACTAAGGCAGCGCGAAGTAGCAAGTGGCCAATTTTGGCCAGTGATCTACTAACGACATGCAAACTTATGAACAAAGATGCAGTCTCTTCATTTCAATAATGACCACCCATCCACCAAGAGCAGCACAAAACTGCACACAGGCACGCCTGATGAGGGCTGATCACCTAACAATACAGGCACACAGGCACAGGCAGTTCCTTGCAATCTGAGGAGCCTAACATAGGAGTTTTTAAGCTTTTTAAAGCTTTTTTAAAGTACAGAACCCACTAAAAATGGTTTATTTTTGTTTGTCACATTTCAGTATTTAGATTTTAATTTCACAGGGCAGACTCTGTTGTTTAATTTGTAAAAATAAAGTATTCATATCTTATTTAAAAAGGACAACTCACGAATAAATGGATTATTTGACCAACGTGTTTATTTTATTAACAGTAGAACCGCCAAGATGGTCTGATGGACCTTTGAGGTTTTATTATGTGAATAAATTTGAACAAAATCTACAGGTCTCCCAGTCCAGGACTTTTCTTAAATATGTGTGTTTTATGTTTTCTGAAGTCTGGGACGTAATCAACTTAAACACACCGTTTCAGAGCACTTATTCCTTGGACCGCCACAGTAGTGACTGCTGTCATTTAGACCACAACTGGTCAAGGTTATAACCATATGAGAAATTATGTCCGTGTAAGGAGCTACTGTACTACAGTCACCTGACCGCGGCTGGTCCCAGCTATAGTCAGCTAAGGAATTATGTCCATTAATAGAGTTACTATGATGTTTCAATATTGGGGCACATTTCTGTGGGCCTGTGCTTTTTTTTTTTTTTTTTTTTTTAAATCTAATCTAATTTCTACCAAATATTACATTGTGTATCCTGATCTGGGAGGGAGAGGGAGAGAGAAGGATCTCTAGTTTATGCACCAGATAGCAAAAGGAAGCAAATATGGAAATTTAGGTCTAGAAATAACAAAGACAATCTACAATGTAGAGGAGGCTTTGGCACTTTTCCAAGACCTGGGTCTGATGGATGTAGAGGTTTCAGACGTCAGTGATGAGGACTTGGTTGAAGAGGAAAGCTTCCAACTCCAAGTATGGAAAAAAAGTCACTGTCTGCTGACACGTCTGTTAGTAGGTCTAGATCCACTCTAGGCGGGGGGGGGGGGGGGGGGGGGGGGGGGGGGGGGGTACTACACAGACACTATTTTGTGAATACAAATTCATTTTGTATATGTAATCAAATGAAATTACCCTCCTGAAAAAAAGATTATAGCCTAATCCATTCCTATAAATCTCAACAGCACAACCACCAAAAGCTCCACTGCAAGCTGCTGTCCAGTTTAGCACCACATCATTCTCTTTGAGACTATTTAGGCCTTTATGTTGGTATAATCTGTTGTTCTGAATACCAAATAAGGTAATGTGCAGAGAGAAGATTCTCTTTCTTCTTCTGTTCTTGGTGGTGTCATCTCTGTAATGGTTAGGCGCTGGTGCAAATATTAATGTAAATATGCATGTGAGTAAGAATAAAGATTTATTTTCAATACCAGCATACAAACTCATTTGGGGCGCCAGTCCCCCCCCCCCCCTGAAAAGGACAATTTTATTAATCAGTATTTGTAACAATGATAAATCAGTCTCAAAAACCTATGAGTTCTTGTCTGCTTTTAATCAAAAAAATGGGCATGAAATCAAACAGTGACTCCAATATGCCTTTTTAACAGTTTAATCAGAACTTTCAGGATAGATGAACACATTCAGATGACTTTAAGATCATGAATTCAGCATACATCATGAATACATTAGACTGTACGAATTACTGAGCATAAAGTGTTTCATCAAACATTTGTGGAACCAAAGAAAATCAGCTTAAATTGGCACTGTAATGGAAAATGAGAAACCATAAAATAGCATTGGTTATGAAAAAAATGACAATTTTATGAAGAAAATGATGATTAAACTATTTTATAAAATGGAAAATTTGTGTTACTCTGAAAAGGAATGGAGATTAATCAAAAGATAAATGTATTTGAAGGTCACATACATAATATAGTAGTGTGAAAAAGTGTTTGCCCCCTTCCTGATTTCTCATTTTTTTGTATGATTGTCACACTTAAATGTTTCAGATCATCAAACACATTTAAATATTAGACAAAGATAACACAAATAAACACAAAATGCAGTTTTTAAATGAAGGTGTTTATTATTAAGGGTATTAAAAAATCCAAACCTACATGACCCTGTGTGAAAAAGTGACCCCCCCCCCCCCCCCCCGTTAAAACATAACCATGGTTTATCACATCTTTGGAAAGCTGAGCTCAATTTCTCTAGCCACACTCAGGCCTGATTACTGCCACACCTGTTCTCAATCAAGAGAACAGGTGTGGCAGCTAAAGCAACTGAAGCTTTGGGACTCCAGCAAACCACAGTGAGATCCATTATCCACAAATGGCGAAAACATGGAACAGTGGTGAAGCTTCCCAGGAGTGGCTGGCCGACTGAAATTACCCCAAGAGTGCAGCGACGACTCATCCAAAAGGTCACAAAAGACCCCACAACAACATCCAAAGAACTGCAGGCCTCACTTGCCTCAGTTAAGGTCAGTGTACATGACTCCACCATACGAAAGGGACTGGGTAAAAATGGCCTGCATGGCTGAGTTCCAAGTCAAAAATCACTGCTGAATAAAAAGAACATAAAGGCTCGTCTCAGTTTTGCCAGAAAACATCTTGATAGACCCCAAGACTTTTGGGAAAATACTCTGTGGACTGACGAGACAAAAGTTGAAATTTTTGGAAGGTGTGTGTCCCATTACAGCCAGCATAAAAGTACCACAGCATTTCAGAAAAGGAACATCATACAAATGGTACAATATGGTGGTAGTAGTGTGATGGTCTGGAGCTGTTTTGCTGCTTCAGGACATGGAAGACTTGCTGTGGTAAATGGAACCATGAATTTTGCTGTCTACCAAAAAATCCTGAAGGAGAATGTTTGGCCATCTGTTTGTGACCTCAAGCTGAAGCACACTTGGGTTCTGCAGCAGGAATGATCCAAAACACACCAGAAAGTCCACCTCTGAATGGCCTCTTGACTGTCTATGGTGCATTTTTGCATCATGCAACCTCCCCCACCGGTGGTCAAGATTGTTTTCAAGTAAATATTCAGATTAGATGTCAGAGATTTCCAAGGCTATCACTTGAAAGTGGTCAGAAATAATGGCTTACTGTCAATTAGAAAGATGTAGAATATGATCCAAAGTTTGAAATAGGAGTAAATTTATGCACAATAAAAGACTGTTCTACCTCTACACATATGCACCTGTGGCTTCATACTAATGTAATCACTGATGAAGTAATTTTCTCCTTATTCAGTTCTTATTTAGAACTGTTTACCTTCATTTTGTTTCTCTGTTAAACCCACCGTCTTTTCTATCACTTTTTATTAAGCTTTTCAGCTGTTTTCCTGTGAAAACTGTGTTACTGATGGGGTCAAGATTTTTTTTCAAGAAAATATTCAGTTTAGATGTCAGAGATTTCCAAGGATACAACTTGAAACTGGTAAGAGATAATGGCTTACTGTCAATTAGAAAGATGTAGAATATGAGCCAAAGTTTGAGAAAGGAGTAAATTTACACATCTAATTTGCATAATGCCACGGCAGCCATATCGAATTACATAACTTTCAGTCACAAGTGGACTTTGGATATATATAGACAAAGGATGTTTTTGTTTTTTGGTACTGTTTTTTGTTTTGTTTTTTTCGTTATCTTATCTTCAAAGTATATGAACCAGAAAATCAATACAATGTAAACAAACAAAGAAATTCGTCAGACTTACTGCTGGCCAGGCGGCTTGTTTTGTCCATTTTCGTCATCCTGGTCATTATTTTGTCTTCTGTTGGTCATTTTCGCTTTCTCTCCCATATCCAGAAACTCTTATGATTATTCCACCTCAATTTCGCTTTTACTCTGCCACAATCTATCTTATATAACGACACGGAACTGGCGCAATTGTTCTGTCCAGTCACATGGCACTGGGGTCAATGGCAGGTGAAAATTAACCAGCTTCGGCCACCCTCTGTTATAACAAAATGTAGATATTTACCTTCATATGCTACATAATCTCTTTTTAGAAACATAGTTTGCAAATTTGGGAGCAAATGCCTCCTCCATGTTGCGATGGAGCACATCAACATTTGTTTACAAACTCTTCTTCTTTGGTGTCCCAGAAGTGAGGTTTTCGGGTGGTTATTTAGGATGCATCAGTCCTCCAAGGCAAGAGCAGTAAGTTATATGTGTCTGCCACCTTGTGATGTGGAATACTTACTACAACTGGGGATTTTTTATGGTTTATGGCCACATCACATGACAGGCACAGAACTGCAACACAGACAGTGAGGGTGCTATGTCCATGAAACTAAGACACAAGAAGGGTTAAGAAAAACAAAATGAAGACTTTAGAGTGGCCTAATCAAAGTCCTGTCCTGAATCTGATTGAGATGCTGTGGCATGACCTTAAAAAGGCGGTTCATGCTCGAAAACCCTCCAATGTGGCTGAATTACAACAATTCTGCAAAGATGAGTGGGACAAAATTCCTCCACAGTGCTGTAAAAGACTCATTGCCAGTTATCACAAACACGCAATTGCACTTGTTGCTGCTAAGGGTGGCCCAACCAGTTATTAGGTTTAGGGGGCAATCACTTTTTCACTCAGGGCCATGTAGGTTTAGATTTTTTCCCTTAATAATAAACACCTTCATTTGAAAATTGCATTTTGTGTTTACTTGTGTTACCTTTGTCTAATATTTAAATTTGGTTGATGATCTGAAACATTTAAGTGTGACAAATATACAAAAAAATGAGAAATCAGAAAGGAGGCAAACACTTTTTCACACCACTGTAATTTGGACAACAGGCCTTCAGCACAGCAGAGTCAGATTGTGTCTCCTGGTGGTAGCAGGTACCAACCTTGGTCCAGATGGATGTGCTTTGATGAAGCTGAGAGAAAAAGGCAGGCAGGTTCTGCCACAACACAGTATGGCCACTGTTCCTTTGGATCACAACTGTCGAAGCTGGATGCTTGTCACACTGGTCGATGTCTGTTTATGCACAGAAAAAGGAATTTGACGTTTGGTCAGGTTGTCACATTACAGATAATATTTGTTTATCATTCAAAGTTTGATCAGAAAATCAAACTTGTTAACACAAATCCGTTTCTTCCGGACTGTTGTGGTCAGAACAAAGTTGACTTAAGCTTGTGAAAATCAAACAAAATCTTCTTAGCACAGTAATTTAAGAAAAAAGTAACATCGGAAAAGGTGAATTTTAAAGAAAAAGTTGAAAACATTACACAGAGCTTATGCTCTGGGCCTACTTAGGAAGGAGGGCCGAGCCTGACTTTCCCTTCATTTTTCATGATTCATCTCCCAACTGGGAAAACAAAGGAAAGTTTTTCACCTTGGCGGGTGTGGCAGGATGGCCAAGGAAGATGACAATGGAGCCTGACCAATTACATTCAAAGGCCAGGATTGGATCTGCCTATTAGCGTAAACTTTTGACCAACTGCACTGAGTTTCTTTGGTTCAACCAAAGGGTCGTAAAGTTTCCAGAAAGAAGATAAATAGAGATTTGGAAGCTGATTGGTCAGTTCACAGTTTTTCGAATGTAAGCCTCACCCAGGGAGAGACAGAAGTATGCATAGGAGTTGGTATGAAGAGTGAAATCATCTTAAAAACATATATAGGCTGCCTTTTAAAACATAATTTTTTTAAAACTTTAGTACCGGTAACTAAGATATTCTACTTAATAAAGGAACAATGTGTCTACATTGTGAATGTAATAATTTCGTTATTGTAGGCATGCAAAATTAATTCTTTGTGAAGATAAAGGAACACATATCAAATCATATCAATAAAAGCATTTCAAACCATAATTGTCCATCACAGGGTCCAGCTATAGTCTTCAGCTGTGGCTGTCCTCTATAAAGAATGACAAGTTAGTTCATTGTTCACAATTAATAGTTTTAAGCATCAGACATAAAATCTTCAGTCCTCAGGAGAAATATTCCTGTGTTATCCAATGGAGGGCAATGTTGGACTTTTGAGTTTTAATGAGAAGAATCTTACTGTTCAAGAGTCTGTGGAACATCATCGTAAACCTGTCACTTTGGCATTCTTTTGGCAAATGGATTTGAGGGGAAATGACTCCAGGTCTTGAGCAGGGAGTAACTTATCCACTTTATGGCCGATGGCATAGGGCTTCACAGCTCCGGTCTTGGGTGAAACAATTTCTCCTCAGCAAAGAATAATTTTATAAATTTGGATCCAGCGTATGATGCTACATCTCCTAACACCAAGCATCGCAGCCATGTCAGGTGCAAATGAGTTAACCTTTTAACTGTGTATGTCGCCAAACTGCAACATAACCCCTAGTGGTCAACAGTGGTAAAGATTTTTTTAAAGAAAATATTCAGGTCAGATGTCAGAACTTTCCAAGGCTATAACTTGAAAGTGGTAAGACATAATGGCTTACTGTCAAATAGAAAGCTGTAGCATATGGTCCAAAGTTTCAGATAGGAGTAAATTTACACATCTAATTTTTATACAAACAAACAAAGACATTCGTCACTTACCGCTGGCAAGGTGGCATCCTTTTGTGGCATTCTGGTCGTAATTTTGTCCTCTCCCAGTCATTTTAGCTTTCTCTCCTACATCCAGAAACTGTTATTGATTATTCCACCTTAATTTCGCTGCTATTCCACAGCAATTTATCTTACATGATGACATACAACCCGCTATTGCTCTACAGTTACATGGCGCTCCGGGCGCCGGCAGGTGAAATCAATGAGCTTCACGCTCCTTGTGTTATAAGAACATGTAAACGTCTACCTTCATAAGCTAAATAATCTCTTTTAAGAATCATAGTTGGCAAATTCGGGACCAAATCCTCTGAATTTGCTCCTCCGTCTGCGATTGTGTATGTCCACAGTGATGGGTGCCATCCATTTTGCTTTGTAATCTCAAAGACGAAGAAGAAGAAGAAGTAGAAGGATTTCTTCCTCTTTGGTGTATTACGTGTCATCCATGAGTCCTCCCACGCCTGTCTGCCACCTTGTGAACTGGCATGATCAGTACAAATCCTAAGTGCAGCTGGGTAGTGTTTCTGCACGTCATATCAGTTGACAGGCGCCGCGCCACGCTGTGCCACTAGGGGCAAAAGAAATCACACAGCTTAAAGGTTAAGGTATGCTTTTTTTTGTGTGTGTGTGTGGGGGGGGGGGGTAAATCCTGGCACAATTACCAGGAAAGCAACAGCCACAAACCTTAGTACATCACCTTTCGCCAGTCATTTAAATGCTGTCCTACTCCAGATTTGTGCTTTGACATGGCAACTCCTACAAATACATATTCAATGAAGCCAGGTGCAAAATTCACTTTGTCCACACCTTTTTCAGCACTAACTTTGCTTGGCCCCCTTTACTTAATCTTGATAGTAGCTTTTTAATGCCAAAAGAGGGTTTTGCACTGCTGAATTGTGTTAGTAAATCTGGCCAATAGCCTCTTACCTCTGACTATGTTTTTATATGGATATTTTGAAAGGCTTATACAGCCCTTGGCCACTACAAATATAATATTGTGTTGATCCAGCTCAGTTGGTTCATCTTAAAGGGAATAACAGTAATTGGATCTTTAGATGTTTTATTTATCCAGTGAGATCAAATGCATCACAGATGATAATTAAAAAAATCTATAGTTAAACATTAAAAACAAAAATCGCAAGGAACATGTGATTTCTGACATTTGAAAATTGTTCTCCCATGTCTTTCTGTTATTTTAATGGACAGAGTTGTCACAGTTATAATCTAATCAAAGTATTGTTACCCCCATGATGATACACTAAAAACTTTTTTTTTAAATAAAATTCCATCCACATTTTCATTTTAATCACAAACTTAGATTAGGAGCATTATAGAATAGGTGTTTATCTTTTTAGGGGAATGAATGAACTGAGTGTGCATGTGTGTGTGTGTGTGTGTGTGTGTCCGTGTGTGTGTGTGTGTGTATGTATTATTCAGGAGAGGCGGACGGTGCTCCAACTGTGCCTCAGTTGGTGCAGTCTCTGTGACCTGTTCTGACAGACCCTGGTACTGGAGACTGTGGCTGCAGTGGCCATTGTGGATGTGGTGCATGAAGGAGGTGACACCTAAAACCCATGGTGGGATGCTGTCAATCTGAAGATTTAAAACTACAAACCTCTCCGGTGTGACAAAGTATTCAGGTCACATACATAATACAGTAGTGTGAAAAAGTGTTTGCCCCCTTCCTGATTTCTCATTTTTTGGATGACTGTCACACTTAAATGTTTCAGATCATCAAACAAATTTAAATATTAGAAAAAGATAATACAAGTAAACAAAACACAGTTTTTAAATGAAGGTGTTTATTATTAAGGGGAAAAAATCCAAACCTACATGGCCCTGTGTGAAAAAATGATTGGCCCCTAAACCTAATAACTGGTTGGGCCACCCTTAGCAGCAACAACTGCAATCAAGCATTTGCAATAACTGGCAATGAGTCTTACAGTGCTGTGGAGGAATTTCGTCCCACTCATCTTTGCAGAATTGTTGTAATTCAGCCACATTGGAGGGTTTTCAAACACAAACCACCTTTTAAACGTCATTCCACAGCATCTCAATCGGATTCAGGTCAAGATTTTTACTAGGCCACTCCAAAGTCTTCATTTTGTTTTTCTTAAGCCATTCAGAGGTGCATTTGCTGGTGTGTTTTGGATCATTGTCCTGCTGCAGAACCCAAGTGTGCTTCAGCTTGAGGTCATGAACAGATGGCCGGACATTCTCCTTCAGGATTTTTTAGCAGAATTCATGGTTCCATTTACCACAGCAAGTCTTCCAGGTCCTGGAGCAGCAAAGCAGCCCCAGATCATTACACTGTCACCACCACATTTTACTGTTGGTATGATGTTCCTTTTCTGAAATGCTGTGTTGCTTTTACGCCGGATATAATAGGACACACACCTTCCAAAAAGTTCAACTTTTGTCTCGTCAGTCCACAAAGTATTTTCCCAAAAGTATTGGGGATCATCAAGGTGTTTTCTGGCAAAACTGAGATGAGCCTTTATCTTCTTTTTGCTGAGCAGTGTTTTTTGTCTTGGAACTCTGCCATGCAGGCCATTTTTGCCCAGTTTCTTTCTTATGGTGGAGTCATGAACACTGACCTTAACTGAGGCAAGTGAGGCCTGAAGTTCTTTGGATGCTGTTGTGGGGTCTTTTGTGACCTTTTGGATGAATCATCGCTGTGCTCTTGGGGTAATTTTTGTTGGCCGACCACTCCTGGGAAGGTTTACCACTGTTCCAGGGTTTTGCCATTTGTAGATAATGTCTCTCACTGTGGTTTGCTGGAGTCCCAAAGCTTTAGAAATGGCTTTACAACCTTTCCCAGACTGATAGATCTCAATTACTTTGTTTCTCACTTGTTCCTGAATTTCTTTGAGAACAGGTGTGGCAGTAATCAGGCCTGCGTGTGGCTAGAGAAATTGATTTCAGCTTTCCAAAGATGGGATAAACCACAGTTAATTTATGTTTTAACAGGGAAGAGGGGGTGTCATTTTTTCACGCAGGGTCATGTAGGTTTGGATTTTTTTTTTAACCCTCAATAATAAACACCATTTAAAAACTGCATTTTGTGTTTACTTGTGTTATCTTTGTCTAATGTTTAAATCTGTTTGATGATCTGAAACATTTAAGTGTGACAAACATACAAAAACATGATAAATCAAGAAGGGGCAAAAACTTTTTCGCACCACTGTATGTCATGTATGTGTCCTCAGTCATCTTTTTCAATCTTATGTTCATTTGCCCATGTGCACGTCCTGTCCTGGTTAATGAAACACACTCACCTGTTGTTTTTCTGTTAAATATATTAATCTGAGGACAGTTAAATACACACTATCCACATCTACCCGGTAATATATACAAAATCATTTGAAGAGACAGTAGACAGTTTTTCACTGCACAAAGAAAAAAAAATGTGTTTGGGTTTATGAAATTATTCAGCAGATCCTCCTATTTTGCCCAAACTTCAAACCCATTGATGTCTATGTATTACATCACAAGGATTGGGCCGTGACCCCTCATAACTAATATTCATACATCAAACATAAAACGCACATAAACACGCACATAGACAAGATGATTTAAGATGAGGTAATTGTTAAATATCAGCACCTCCAAGTCCAAGTCCATGGTCCTCAGCTGAAAAAGGATTGATTGTCCTCTCCGGGTTGGGGACGAGCTTCTGCCCCAAGTGGAGGAGTTTAAGTATCTTAAGGTCTGATTCATGAGAGAGGGGAGAATGGAGTGGGAGGTTGACAGACGGATTGGAGCAGCATCTGCAGTGATGTGGATGTTGTATCAGTCTGTTGTGGTGAAGATGGAGCTGAGCTCTAACGCAAAGCTGTCAATTTATCGTTCAATCTACGTTCCTACCTTCAGCTATGGTCATGAACTTTGGGTAATGACCGAAAGAATGAGACTGCAGATACAAGCAGCTGAAATGAGCTTTCTTTGTAGGATTGCTGGACTCACTCTGAGAGATAGGGTGAGGAGTTCAGTCATCCGGGAGAGGCTCAGAGTAGAACGGCTGCCCCTCTACATCGAAAGGAGCCAGCTGAGGTGGTTTGGGCATCTCATCAGGATGCCTCCTGAATGCCTCCCACTTGTGGTGTTTCAGGCATGTCCCAGTAGGAGATCCTGGGTCAGACTCAGGACATGCTGAAGAGACTATGTCTCCTAGCTGGCCTGGGAACATCTTGGTATCCTCTCTGAAGAGCTGGAACAGATAGCTGGGGAGCTGGAGATCTGAGCTTCTCTGCTTGAACTGCTGCCTTCGTGACCCGGATCTCCAGATAAGTGGAAGAAGATGGATGAATGGATAATTATGCCTTGGTGAAATGGAGGCATACGGTAATCAGTCTGTGTGTGTGTGTGTGTGTGTGTGTGTGTGTGTGTGTGTGTGTGTGTGTGTCTATTACCAGCTTTTTAGCTTGCTCAGTCAGAATTAAGTGCAACTAAAGGCTTGTATCATTGTATCGCCATATTTTCTCGACTTTTAATTTGCCAGAATTCCGAGATAAGGCTTTGTGTTAGAAATAAACACAAATTTAACTGATCTTTAATGTCAATGAAGCCAGGAGAAAAGATATTGTAATACCTCTAGTGCCGGGCTACTAGAGGTGGCAGTGCAACTTTTTTACAGCACAACACAGCACTTTTTTACAGCACGTGGAGCTGAACTATTATAAAATAGCGGTTACTGAAAAAAAACAACAACACATATTAAGATAAGATAAGCCTTTATTAGTCCCACAATGGGGAAATTCCAGGATTGCAACAGCACAGGGATAGCAACACTCAGAGCAACAATCAGAAGGCAACAAAAAAAAACAAGAACAGCAAGTATACATATGTGCATATTACTATAAATATATATATATATATAGACACACAGTGCGGAGCATTGTGGTTGGTGAATGTGCAACAGAAAGTCTAAGCTCTCTCTCCCTCCGCGGGTGCGGTGGGCCAGCTGGATGTCTTTGGGCATGATGGTGGTGACCCTCTTGGCGTGGATGGCACACAGGTTGGTGTCCACGATGAGACCCACCAGGTAGGCCTCGCTGGCCTCCTGCAGAGCCATGACGGCGGAGCTCTGGAAGCGCAGGTCGGTCTTGAAGTCCTGAGCGATCTCCCTCACCAGGCGCTGGAAGGGCAGCCTACGGATGAGCAGCTCCGTGGATTTCTGGTAGCAACGGATCTCTCTCAGAGCCACGGTACCGGGCCTGTAATGGTGAGGCTTCTTCACTCCGCTGGTGGCCGGAGCGCTTTTTTCGAGCAGCCTTGGTGGCTAGCTGCTTCCTGGGGGGCTTTTTCCTCCAGTAGATTTACGGGTGGTCTGCTTGGTTCTTGCCATCGCTCTTTATTATTCTGTCTTATATTTCTTGTACGCCGCCTAAACTCCAGCCTGGCACCCGCGTCGTTTTCGCCACAGTTCCTCGGCATGTGGAGCTTCTCCATTAGCACCGGGTGGCGGTTGGAGCTAGCTAGCCAGCTAGCTAGCTCTTCCCTGCTGTATCGTCCCCCGCTGCAAACAGTGGCTCCGTCCGCTGACTCAGGAGACCCTTGGGGCGACCTGTGTGTCCGTGATATATATATAGAGTAAGAAGAAGGAAGATAAGAAAAAGGCAGTTGCAACAGGCAGCCAACTCGTGTGGCGCCGCCAGTCCGGTGGAACCGGAACCGGAAAAAAAAAAGAAAAAAGCAACTACATCACTTATTCATCACATTGATTGTTTTTACAGTGGTTTTGCTGTTTTGCATAAGAAAGACAAGGTAAAACTCATTAAAAACTCACTAAACACTACAAGTCCCAACATTCCTTGCCCACAAATGGTCGCAGTGAACTGTTCATGCACCCGGAAACTCCCACCAGAGGGAACTACTGCACAGTCCGCCAATACTGGGTGAACAAATGTCCGTCTTTTTGCCCATCTGTTTTCTTTCTCTGCCACTAAACAGCAAAAGCTCCTGTTCGTCTTGACTGTCATTGTATTCACGTACCGCCATCACTTCCGCCATTTAAAATGTCTGCCACTGTGCTTTTTTTGTTTGAATTACAGCTGTTCAAATCAGTTTGGTGGGTCTTGGCTGCTGCCAACAGTACAAGCATTTGAACTGCAGATTATTTTCACTGCACATGCATGTACTCCAAAACTACTGGATAGATTTGGATGAAATTTTTACCAGAGGTGGTCCTTGGGCTAGAGAGGAACCCATAACATTTTGGTGATGATACGACAACACATACAGTGGGGCAAAAAGTATTTAGTCAGCCACCAATTGTGCAAGTTCTCCCACTTAAAAGATGAGAGAGGTCTCCAATTTTCATCATAGGTATACCTCAACTATGAGAGACCAAATGAGAAAAAAAAATCCAGAAAATCACATTGAAGGATTTTTAATGAATTAATTGGTAAATTCCTTGGTAAAATAAGTATTTGGTCACCTACAAACAAGCAAGATTTCTGGCTCTCACAGACCTGTAACTTCTTCTTTAAGAGGCTCCTCTGTCCTCCACTTGTTACCTGCATTAATGGCACCTGTTTGAACTCGTTATCAGTATAAAAGACACCTGTCCACAACCTCGAACAGTCAGACTCCAAACTCCTCTATGGCCAAGACCAAAGAGCTGTCAAAGGACACCAGAAACAAAATTGTAGACCTGCACTAGGCTGGGAAGACTGAATCTGCAATAAGTAAGCAGCTTGGTGTGAAGAAATCAACTGTGGGAGCAATTATTAGAAAATGGAGGACATACAAGACCACTGATAATCTCCCTCAATCTGGGGCTCCACGCAAGAGCTCACCCCGTGGGGTCAAAATGATCACGAGAACGGTGAGCAAAAATCCCAGAACCACACGGGGGTACCTAGTGAATGACCTGCAGAGAGCTGGGACCAAAGTAACAAAGGCTACCATCAGTAACACACTACACCGCCAGGGACTCAAATCCTGCAGTGCCAGACGTGTCCCCCTGCTTAAGCCAGTACATGCCCAGGCCCGTCTGAAGTTTGCTAGAGAGCATTTGGATGATCCAGAGGAGGATTGGGAGAATGTCATATGGTCAGATGAAACCAAAATAGAACTTTATTGTAAAAACTCAACTTGTCATGTTTGGAGGGGAAAGAACACCATACCTACTGTGAACCATGGGGGTGGAAACATCATGCTTTGGGGCTGTTTTTCTGCAAAGGGACCAGGACGACTGATCCGTGTAAAGGAAAGAATGAATGGGGCCATGTATGAGTGAAAACCTCCTTCCATCAGCAAGGGCATTGAAGATGAAACGTGGCTGGGTCTTTCAGCATGACAATGATCCCAAACACACTGCCCGGGCAATGAAGGAGTGGCTTCGTAAGAAGCATTTCAAGGTCCTAGAGTGGCCTAGCCAGTCTCCAGATCTCAACCCCATAGAAAATCTTTGGAGGGAGTTGAAAGTCCATGTTGCCCAGTGACAGCCCTAAAACATCACTGCTCTAGAGGAGATCTGCATGGAAGAATGGGCTAAAATACCAGCAACAGTGTGTGAAAACCTTGTGAAGACTTACAGAAAACGTTTGACCTCTGTCATTGCCAACAAAGGGTATATAACAAAGTACTGAGATGAACTTTTGTTATTGACCAAATAGTTATTTTACCGTGGAATTTACCAATTAATTAATTAAAAATCCTTCAATGTGATTTTCTGGATATTTTTTTTTCTCATTTTGTCTCTCATAGTTGAGGTATACCTATGATGAAAATTGGAGACCTCTCTCATCTTTTAAGTGGGAGAACTTGCACAATTGGTGGCTGACTAAATACTTTTTTGCCCCACTGTACCTCCATCAAGGTTGTGGCACTGAGGCATCAGCACCTTGGTGCTTTTATTGTTAAATTATCTCTTCCTCCTCATCCTCACTAAAATATCTGCTCTGCTTTGATTCCTATCTTAATGCCAAGCAGCCACACTGATTATGTTCTCAGCTGGACAAGCATGGTCGGGAAGACCAGGGCACAACTGATTTGTCCGGTCAGGTAAACACCATCAGAATAGTAATCCACCTCTGATCATGTGCACCTGTGGCTTAAAGTGATGAAAAGCTCAAAATTGATTGGTTTACTAGATCTTCTTCTTCTTCTTCTTCTTCTTCTTCTTCTTCTTCTTCTTCTTCTTCTTCTTCTTCTTCTTCTTCTTCTTCTTCTTCTTCTTCTTCTTTCAGCTGCTCCCTTTAGGGATTGCCACAGTGGAACATCTGTCGGCATCTCAGTCTCCATCTCACCCTATCTCTTGCATTGTCCTCTGTAACACCAACCCTCTCCATGTCCTCCACATCCATGAATCTTCTCTGTGGTGTTCCTCTTTTCCCCCTGCCTGGCAGCTCCATCTTCAAAATCCTTTGTCCAATATATCCACTAGCTCTCCTCTGCACATGTCCAAACCATCACAGCCTTGTCTCCCTTACTTTGTCTCCAAACCGCTCAGCCTGAGCTGTCCCTCGGATATACTCATTGAGGGACTCATCCTGTCCCTCTTAGTTACTCACAATGGGAATCTTAGCATCTTCACCTCTGCCACCTCCAGAGCTGCCTCCTGTGTTTTTGTCAGTGCCACTGTCTCCAAATCATACATCATAGCAGGTCTCACTACCATCTTGTAAATCTTCCCTTTCATTCTAAATGCTATCCTTTTGTCACAAATCACCCAAGACACTCGCCCCACCCACTCCACCCTGCCTGCACTCTCTTCACCACTCTTATGCATTTTTCATTGCATGGATGGTTAGTCCCATGTAACTAGTCTATCTTCACGACCTCTACTCCTTGCATGTTCACTGTTATACCTGCCTCCCTCTCATTCACAGACATGTATTCTGCCATGCTTCAAGTGATTTTCATTCTTCCACTTCTCCAGGTTCCCTGCCACCTGCTCCCTACTCTCGCTACAGATCACAATGTCATCTACAAACATTATGGTCCACAGAGACTTCCGCCCAATGTCTACTGTCAGCCTGTCCATCACCATGGCAAACCAAAAGGCAATAAGAGCCGATCTCTGATCGAATCCCACTCCCACCTTGAATCCATCTGTCACTTCTACAGCACACTTCACCACCATTTCACTGTTCTCATACATGTCCTGCATCACCCTCACATTCTTCTCGGCCGCACCTGATTTCCTCATACAGTACCACCCTTCCTCTCCTGGCACCCTATCATATGTTTTCTCTAGATCCACAAAGATATAGCACAACTCCTTCTGACCTTCTCTATACTGCTCCATCAAAACTCTTAAGGCAAACATTGCATCTGTAGTACTCTTTCTTGGCATAAAACCATACTGCTGCTCACTAATTGTCACCTCTCCTCTTAACCTGGCTTAAACAACTCTTTCCTATATCTTTATAGTGTGACTGATCAACATGAAGCCTCTGAAGTAACTCTCTCTCTCTCTGGTAGTCCATCGATTCGATGATGACCATCTTCTTTATTTGTTAGTCTGCTGGTGTTTGAATAGTCCGATCCTGGATCTGCAGATTCGGTTACAGACCGGGCATGTGAAGGAGGTGCTGGGGGAGCAGGGGGGACTTGGCGAGCATGCCTCTTTGCACGCTTTGCTGTCCGGTGTTGTGTGCGCTGTTCCTCCATATAATCTACTCCCTGTGAGGAGTGGAAGTGCCAGATGTCTCGGCAGGAAGCAAGTTCCTCCAGTGAAGAGGGGTTGATCTGACATCTCTTCAGGATGGACTTCATTTGATCTTTGAAGCGCTTCTTCTGCCCACCAGCGCTGCGTTGGCCACGGTGTAACTGACCATACAGGATTCTGCGTGGGAGTCTGTGGCTGGGCATCCGGATGACATGCCCCAACCACCTGAGTTGATGCTGGGCCATGATGGACTCCACGCCACAGCTGCCAGCTCTCTCCAGCACTTCTGTGTGCGGCACTCTGTCCTTCCAAGTGATGCCAAGGATCTTCTGGAGACATCTTATATGGAAGGTCTCCAAGCTTCTCAGATGGCGGCTGTAAATAGTCCATGCCTCACATCCATATAGTAAGGTGGTGATACATACAGCTCTGTAGACCAGCACTTTGGTGTGGAGTTTGAGATTGCTGTTCTGAAGAACCCTTCTCCTTAGACGACCAAAAGATGCTGATGCTTGCTTGAGGCGGTTCTGGATCTCGTCATCCATTGAGAAGGTGTCAGACATTATGCTCCCCAGGTATTTGAATGTGGGCACTGTGAGCAGCTGTTGCCCTGCTGCTGTGAGGGTTATTGGGTTTTGTGGGGGGTCGGTACTGGACTGACAGAGTACCTCTGTCTTCTGGGTGTTGATTGTCAGTCCCATTCTGGTGTATGCAGTTACAGCTGCCGAGAGGATGTTTTGTAGAGCGTCTGGTGTATGAGCAACCAGGGCACAGTCATCGGCGTACTGTAGCTCAATGATGGTCTCTGATGTCAGTTTGGAAGTTGTCTGTAGCCTCCTGATGTTAAACAGGTTACCATCAAGCCTGAAGTCAATGGTAACTCCAGCTTGTTTCTCCACCCTCCTACGTAGCAGAGTTGTTACACAGACAAGGAAGATGTTGAAGAGAACTGGGGCCAGCACACAGCCTTGCCTCACTCCGGTTTGCACTCCAAAAGGTTCTGAGCTGTGCCTTCCCACTACCACTCGGGCCATCATCCCAAAATGGAACTGCGCAAGGATTGTGAGAAACTTGGGTGGACACCCAAATCTCTTTAGGACTTGCCACAGTAGTTCCCTGTTCACTGTGTCAAATGCCTTTGACAGGTCGACAAAGGCAATGAACAGGTCCTTATGCTGCTCCCGACATTTCTCTTGGAGCTGATGTGTCACAAAGATCATGTCAACTGTTCCCCTGTCCTTCCGAAAACCACACTGTGACTCTGGGGTGACCCGCTCTAATACTGCAGAGATGAGTCTGCGGAGCATGACCTTGGCAAGGACCTTTCCAGCAGTAGCCAACAGAGAGATACCCCTACTATTGGAGCAGATGGCTTTGTCTCCTTTGTTCTTGTAGATGGTCACAATGTTGCTGTCTTTCCACTGTTGTGGGACACACTCTCATCTCCACACCTCTGAGATATAGAGATACAATGTCCGAGTACAGAGGTAGCCTCCTTCCTTGAGAAGTTCAGCTGGGATGCCATCAGGTCCAGGGGATTTATTGTTTTTCAGGGTTTTTACTGCTTGCAGGATTTCTTTGAAGGTTGTGGGGAGGTCGAGATCTGGCATGGTAGGATGTTCAGGGAGCTCTGCAATGACAGTTGGGTCCACTGAGGTGGGCTGGTTAAGCACGGTGTTAAAATGCTCAGCCCACCGCTCCATTATCATGGCCTGATCCTTGATTAAAGAAGAGCCATCAACAGATCTCACAGGTGCCAGGGAGCAGTTTCTGGGGCCGTAGATGGTTTTGACTGCATCATAGAAACTGTGCATATCATTTCTATCAGCATGAGTCTGGATTTCGTTGGCTTTTGAGATCCACCACTCATCTTGCAGTTTCCTGAGAGTTGTTTGGACCTCAGAACGAAGGGCTTGCCATTGCTTCTTATGGAATTGGGATTGTGGGTTGTTCAAGGTGGCTCTGTGTGCCCTGTGCATTCTGTTCAGGAGGGTGGAGATCTCTCCAGCATTCTGGTCAAACCAGTCCTGATGTTTCTTGGTTTTGAAACCGATGGCTTGGGCTGCAGTGTCAAAGAGAATGGTAGATAGAGCAGTCCACTTCTCATCCATCCCAGACTCTGAGATGATCAGTTGTTCAGTACCTTCCAGCCTCTCAGCTAGGGAGCGACGGAAGTTGTCACAGATGTCGCTGCTGGAGAGTCTGGCACAGTGGAGTGTTTTCCTCTTTGGGCCACCGTGGCGAGCTAGGGGCCTAACATGCATTCTGACCTTTGACAGAATCATGCAGTGGTCGGTCCAGCAGTCTGCCCCTCGCATAGCTCTTGTGATGAGCACGTCCTTGAGGTCAGCCCTCCTCACGATCACATAGTCGATCAGGTGCCAATGTTTGGACCTGGGATGCATCCAGGATGCCTTATATTTGTTCTTTTGTTGGAAGATTGTGTTAGTGATGGTAAGATCATGTTCTGCACAGAGACTAAGAAGTCTCATGCCATTGGGGTTGACTTTTCCAATGCCATGGGCACCGATCACACCATTCCAGTTTTGCAAGTTCTTTCCGACTCTTGCGTTGAAATCACCAAGCAGCATGATTTTGTCACCCTTCGGGATGTGACTGAGGATGTCATCGAGTGCCTGGTAGAAGCGGTCCTTCTCTTCAGCGTTCGATGACAGAGTTGGTGCATAGGCACTTAGCAAAGTGACATACCTGCATTTTGCAAGGGGGATACGAAGAGTCATGAGCCTTTCACTGACACCCACTGGTGATTCTGTGAGCTTGTGCGGGAGGCTGTTCTTGATTGCAAAACCAACTCCATGAAGGAGTTGACCACCAATGGGGTATCCTTTCCAAAAGAATGTATAACCCTCTCCTACTTCATTGAGTGAGCCTTCCTCGAGGAGTCGTGTCTCACTGAGTGCTGCCACATCCACATCGTAACGCTTCAGCTCGCTGGCAACGAGTGCTGTTCTGCGCTGTGGTCTGTCCGGACTGGCATCAAGGAGTGTCCTTATGTTCCATGCTGCAATTCTAAATGGTATTGTTTTTATTTTTCGACCACATAGTGGAATGTCCCGACAGGTGCGGTTTCCTATCCGGGTGCTGTGCTGAGTGGGTAATGTTTAGGCCACCTTTTCTAGGCCTTTTCCCAGTTGGGGTGAGCAGTGTGGTCCCTAAATAGGGCTGCTCAGACGCACAGGAGTCTGCCGGAAGCAGCTGCCACTCAATCCCAACTGCTAACGACCGTTGTCCTGTGCCGCTGATGTGCAGAGTTCCAGCTAGAAGCTTCCAGCTCATTCAAACCTGCCCCCGTTACTGGATGCTCCATCGCCGCCAGACTTTAGAGGTCGGAAACTCAGGTAAAGAAGATACCTGCGCAGTGATGGTTTTTAGAGTGGCATGGGGGGTGCACTTTTCCCGATGCCACTACCTTGATTGTAAAGAAGATGGTTCCAGTGGCAAGGGAGACCCTAGACGACAGGCATCTTCTCACAACTGCAAGAGGCTGCCGGAATCCAAATTTTTGGGAAACCGCCTCAAAGCGTGCCACCACCAGCTTGCTTTTTGTCAGGGTATGCTCCCTTAGCCTTCGTCCGCTATTACAGCCATTGTGGTGTTTATCGTTACTACCAGCTTCTGCCTGCTCTACTGTTGAGGTCTTCATCTTCGTCTTCGGGATCACTCTTAGTCTGGCCTCTACCCTTCGACCTGTTCGGCTTGGGTGACCCTGCCAGGAGTACGAGACTCCGGCCGACATAGCTCTAGGGGTCATGGAGACGCTCAAAGTGCCCCACCACGATAAGGTGGTGATCCCATCGAGGCTCTTCAGCTGCTCTTCAGCTGCTCTTCAGCTCCATAGCTGCCCTCACTTTTGCCATGCTCATCCTCAGAACTTCCTCCTCTCTCTCTTTTCTTCATTCATCAGCTCCTGAAAGTACTCCTTCCACCTTCTTGACACACTCTCTTCACTCATTAGTATATTACCATTTATATCCTTAATCAACCTAACCTGCTGCACATTTTTTTCCATCTCGATCTCTCTGTCTAGCCAATCGTCAGAAGACCTTTTTTCCTTCCTTACTGTCCACCCTCTCATACAGCTCATTATTCGCTTTTTCTGTGCTACATCTGTCTACTTTCTTCATCTCCCTGGCTATCCAACTTTTTTCTTTACTAACCTCTTCCTCTGAATACTTTCCTGTAAATCCTCATTCCACCACCATGTCTCATTGTCTTCTTTCCTCTGTCCAGAGGATACACCACATACTGTACTTTTCTACCCATTTCCTTCAGTACTTTAGCTGTACTTCCCTAGTCCTTTGCTAATTCTGCCCTAGCACCCAGAGCCTGTCTTAACTCCTTCCTGATCTCTGTGCAACTTTCTTCCTTCTGTAACTTCCACCATTTAATTCTTGACTCTGCCTTCACTGATTTCCTCTCCTTGCTTCCCAAAGTCATCCTACAGACTACCACCTAATGCTGTTCAGCTACAGCTACATTATCTCTTGACACCACCTTGCAGTCGCCGATTTCTGTCAGATTTCAACTTCTGCATTAGATGTGATCCACCTGTGTACACCTTCCTCCACTCCACTCGTCCATTCCCTTCACCTACATGCCCATTAAAGTCCATTCCAATCACCACTCTCTCCCCTCTGGCAACACGCTCTACCACTTCATCAAACTTACTCCAGAATTCCCTTTTCCCTTCTACCTGACATCCAACTTATGGGACATATGCACTAACAACATTCAACATCATTATAGATAGGTTTATGCCATCTCAGGTTCACATCAGGTTGTACAATGCTCATTTGCACATTGTACATAGGTTTATGCCATCTCAGGTTCACATCATCTCTGATATCAATATATCACTGTCACTTTAGTCATCCAGTGAATTTTCAATTTCATTCCTCTTGTCTGACTGCTTTAACTGCTTTGACTGTCCAAACTGCCTAGTGTGTGTTATCAGTACTCATTAGTTTTAGTATTTAGTATCAAGGTGTGCTTAAGGAGTCCTAATTGTCTAACAGTGTGTTGATGTGTGTGTTATTAGCATCCATTAGTATTAGGAAAGTGTTACTGTGTCATTACCTTATTAGAATTGTTGTTTCTGTATCTATTAACTTGGCATTCGTTCAGAGAGCAAAGTAAGAATTTCACTGCTCAGGAAATGTAGCATTTCTTTACTGTGCACATGATAATAATCTTTGAATCTTGAATCATCACACCTTCGATTTTTAGCTTCAAACTCATGTCATGTCACTCTTCACCGCATGGACACTCTTCACATATGTGACCCGTGCTGGCAAAATGAGTCACTTTGAGGAAATTATCAAAACTGAGGTAACGTTTTTTCCACATTCTGTATTGAAAGACCTTCAAAATGATATTTAATTTGTAGGAAGTGTGCAAAAATGGACACCGGAAAAAGACTATTTGTTTATATTTTGGCTAAGTTTAAAAATCGTGTTCAATCGGTTGGGAGTTAAGTCTTCTGCAAAAACATATATATTTTTAGAAACTACATTTTCTAAGCTTTCCAGTGATACCAGGCACTCATGGGTTTTTTTCCCAGGACTTGCCGCTAGCAAACAAAGAAAGAGTCATGATTTATGACTTCTTCTGCCAGCAGCTCATAATAACGCAGTGCGCATTCCGACTCATTTTGCCAACACGGGTCATATATTCTTCCTTCAAGATTACCCAACTCCATTTCTCTTCCCATGTACACCATGGTAGAACAGTTTGAATCTACCTCCAATGCGCCTAACTTTGCTTCCCTTCCGTCTGGTTTCTTGTACATACAGTACAGTTTGCTTCCTTCTCTCCTTCATATCAGCCAACTCTGAAGTTTAAAGTTCCTACTCTCACCTCTACACTTCTACCTTTCCTTTTCACTGCCTGCCTCCTAACCCCTCCCCCCCCCCATCTTCGACCAACCGAAGCCCAAGTTGCATCGGCACCCTGTCGGTTAGCAGCAGCTAACGAAAAAACTCGACATACCGGGAGAATTAAGACAAAAATGATGTGGGTGTCGTGCTGGAGTAAGACGGTGGGCAAGGAATATATGGTACAGACCCGCCCTCCCATCTGTCATTATGGGGAATGTATGATCGATACTCGGAAAAACAGATGAGCTAGCGGCTATCTCCCGCTACGATAGCATATACCGGGAGTGTAGTCTGATGCTATTCACAGAGATGTGGCTAACAGGACTAGCAGCAGATGCTAACATTGAACTGGAGGGTTTCCACGCGATACGGGCAGCCCGAACACCAGACAGTGGGAAGGCAAGGGGCGGTGGAGTGTTGATGTACTGTACGTCAATAACAACTGGTGCAGACCGGGACATATCACGGTTAAACAACAACACTGCAACAAAGACATTGAGTTGCTAGCTGTTAGCATGCGGCCTACCTACCTCCCGAGGGAATACTCACACGTGATCTGCATTGTTATTTATGCAAATCCAACGGCGAACGCTGGGACAGTGCGTGACGTCATCCACTCAGTAACTGGCAGGCTGCAGACAGAACACCCAGATGCTCTTCTCCTCATCTCAGGCGATTTCAACCATATTTCACTGTCTCCCATTCTACCCACATTCACCCAGTATGTCACATGCCACATTAGAGACAATAAAACACTGGACTTTTTCTACGCAAGCACTAAGGAGGCGTACACCTCCTCACAACTCCCCCCACTCGGGAGATCGGATCACAACTTGGTTCATCTCCTGCCAGTGTACAAACCCCTAGTGCACAGACAACCTCCGGTCATGTGCACAGTGAAGTTATGGTGTGAGGAGGCAATGGACGCTCTAAAGGACTGCTTTGAAACCACTGCCATGGTGAGGACATCGATGGCCTCACTCACACCATCACGGACTACATCAGCTTCTGTGTGGACAACACCGTACCCATCAAGACCATACGGTGTTGCTCGAACAACAAACCCTGGATCAACCCTGAGATAAAAACACTTCTGAGAGAGAAGAAGAGGATCTTCAGGTCGGGGAACAGGGAGATGCTGAAGTCCATACAGAGGGAGCGGAGGAGGAAGATCAGAGAAGGCAAGGACAGCTTCAGGAAGAAGATGGAGGACAAGCTGCAACAGAGTGACATTGGTGGGGCCTGGAGAAACCTTAAAACCATCTCTGGGCTCCAGAATACCTACTCCCAGGCCACGGGGGGCAGGGAGTGGGCGAACAATCTGAACCTGTTTTTTGATAGGTTTGACCAACTGCCCCCCCTCCCGACTGCACAACAACCACTGCTGCCTCTAAAGACATCGAGTCCTGCTGCCCACACCCCACTCCACCAACACCCCCCCCCCACTCCCAACACACAGCCTCCCAACATGACCCTCACTAAGACCCAGGTGAGGACAGAGCTGAGGAAGATCAAGGCGAGGAAGGCGTCGGGACCGGACGGCATCAGCGCAAAGCTCCTCAAGTCCTGTGCAGATCAGCTGTGTGGGATTGTGGAGCTCATCTTCAACCTGAGCCTGAAGCTGGGGAGGGTACCACAGTTGTGGAAAACATCTTGTGTGGTACCTGTACCAAAGATTCCCCGTCCCAAAGACCTGAACAGCTACAGACCAGTGGCCCTGACATCCCACATGATGAAGACCCTGGAGAGACTGCTCCTTGCTCACCTCCGCCCCCTGGTGGGACCAGCGATGGATCCACTCCAGTTCACCTACCAGCATGGCATTGGGGTGGAGGATGCAGTGATCTTCCTCCTTCACCATTCTCTGTCCCACCTGGAGAAGCCCGGGAATGCGGTGAGGATCATGTTCTTTGACTTCTCCAGTGCTTTCAACACCATCCAACCAATGATCCTGAAGGACAAGCTGTTGTGCGCAGGGGTGGACCAGCACGTGTCATCATGGATCCTGGACTACCTCACTAACCGGCCACAGTTTGTGAGAACCCGGGACTGTGTGTCCGACACGATCATTGGTAGCACGGGGGCCCCCAAAGGAACGGTTTTGGCTCCCTTCCTGTTCACCCTTTATACTGCGGACTTCTCACACAACACAACACACTGCCATCTACAGAAGTTCTCTGACGACTCTGCGATCGTCAGCCTCATCTCTAATGGAGATGAAGCTGTGTACAGAGGACTTATCCAGGACTTCGTGGACTGGTGCCATCGGAACTGCCTCCAGATCAACGCGAGGAAAACTACGGAGCTGGTGGTGGACTGCCACAGGCAAGGACAACCCTTCACAGCACCAGTAAACATACAGGGAACAGACATTGAGATGGTGACATCCTACAAGTACCTGGGTGTTCATTTGAACAATAAACTAGACTGGTCACACAATACCGACGCACTCTACAAGAAGGGACAGCGCAGGCTGTTCCTACTGAGGAGACTCAGGTCTTTTGGTGTACAAGGGGCGCTGCTGAAGACATTCTACGACACGGTGGTGGCATCAGCCATCACTTTTGGAGTGGTCTGCTGGGGCAGTGGCATTACAGCAGCCGATAGGAAGAGACTGAACAAACTGATCAAGAAAGCTAGCTCTGTCCTGGGGCAGCGCTCTGACCCAGTGGAGGAGATAGGAGAGAGAAGGATGGTGGCTAAACTGTCATCTCTGCTGGAGTCCGAGTCCCACCCTATGCAGGACATACTGAACGCACTGAGGAGCTCATTTAGCAGCAGACTACATCATCCTAGGTGCGCAACCGAGAGGTTTCGCAGGTCCTTCCTACCTACGGCTGTCAGACTGTATAACCTAAGCAGGGCTGCTCGCAGAGATAGCAAAAAAACATGATGACCTAATAGTATTGAATGCAAAAGACGCAATAGACTTACACAATGGTCCCGTCCAGTATATACAACTAGGACAATATCGGTCGCTACAGAGGGTGATAATATGTATGGGTACATATTCATACTATGTAGGATAACTAAGTAGACGGTTATGCTGTTTATTCCATCTTGCTATAATGCTCCGCACTTTGTATATATATTTATATATTTATGCGTATGTATGTATATCCACTGCTCTTATTTATATCTTCTGTATCTTCTTAATTATTGCTCTGAGTGTTGCTATCCCTGTGCTTTTGCAATCCTGGAATTTCCCCATTGTGGGACTAATAAAGGCTTATCTTATCTTATCTTATCTTATCTTATCTTATCTTATCTTATCTTATCTTCTTAACCCGGGCCTTGACCAATCTGGTAAGTCTCATTTGTCATGATCCACATGTTTGATTTGGCAAAGGTTTTACATCTGATTCCTTTCCTGATACAACCCTCCCCATTCACCTTGGCTTTGGACTGACACTGGGAATACAATGGCTGTACCCTCCCCCCAGTTGCTGGACTGGCCAATAGGCTTCAGAGTCATTTTCTTTAATTTTGATGGCCAGAAAATCTAACATCCTTTTGAATACTCTTCAGTGATGGGCTTCTGAGTCTTCTATCTACAAATGCATTACACATTTAACTACACATTAAATTAAAAAAAAAAGCTACTTTCTTGACACCGTTGTGGTGTGCTGTGGTCATTGGTGTTATACAGCAAATGATCTGGTCACAGAAAGAAATCCTCACCAATGTAAAAATAAAAATAAAAAAAGTTTCTCCTAAAGCAGTTGTAAAACATCTACCACTGTGATGAAGCAGGATTTCATGAGGACTGCTCTAGGAAATAGTTCCCTTTACAAGACAGACAAATCTTAAAATGGATGCCAGCCTCAGAAATCACCTTTGAACACCAGCTTAGTCCCTGTAAGACTTCATGCAGCAGACACATGGCAGCATAAAGTGCTGCAAGGACATCAAAAATAAAAAATGTGGTTGCTTTGTTGTACTGTGGGCATTTTGCTGTCAAGGTCTGGATAAACTAACTGCCGTTGAGCAATGGTTCATCAGCGTCCCCAGGCATGGCCCAACGCGTCTCACTGTGACTTCAGACTATGTCCCCGAACCTGTTTATAACAGGTACTGTACACCGTCTTCAATTTAGTCCTGCCACAAGTTCAACTCACCGGACCCCAGAATTTGTCCTACCACGGGACTTTAACCCGCTGGACATGCACAGATAGTGGTCCAGTGAGGTGAACTACACAACTGACAATTTACCAATAGAATTTGCATAAAGGGCACAATAAATTTTACTTACTTAAGCCGAACTCCGTTCAGGGTGATCATCCTGCATCGACGGACAAAGAGTGGCAATCAACTATCCCACTTCTGTACACCAGAAATGTGAATTTTACAGCCCATTATTAGTATCCTGAAGTGAAATAAAGAGAGACGATTCTGCCAGCTGGATAACCTTTATTTCTCTGTATACAGGAAAAGAGTGGAGAAGAGACAAAATCTGCTCTTACTGCTCTGCTCTTGTCAGCAGCTTTGCTTCCTTTGTAGTATTCCTCTGCTCGAAATATGGTAGCAGCCTTGAAGATCAGATCCAAAGACACACTGTCGGAGCACGCGACTCACAAGAATGTGATTTGACCTTACTTGACAATCTTAACAGTTATTTCCCACAAGGCTCACCCACTCCCCTGCTCACTGAGAACATTCTGTACAGAGGAGAGATAAAACATGCATGCTGAGCATAAATTCATTATGATTCACCTCTCACACTATGCACTGAACATGTAGACACTACATTACTGAGTATGTCGTCTAAATCAATCATTACACAACAGGTTAATATATGAGCAACAATTTCCCACTACAATAAAAGATGTGAATAATAAATGGTGAATTTCTACCACACCTCCTTCACCGGCTGTCCCGTCAGCCTCCTTGTCCTCCACTGCTGCTGCAACTCCCGTCCCCTCGATGTGCTCTCCTGCTGCTAAGAGGGCCTCCATTTTTTCCCCAGCTCCGCTCATCTCCGTGACTACAGCGGTGGCTCCTCCACAATCCTCAGGGGGGCCAATATTCACCATAGCCACGGAGAGGGATGACATTCCACCTGCTGCATCAGACAACATCAAACACCGGGAAAACAGGCAAGTTACATTTCATTCTATTTCACCTTATGATGACATGCCTTGCCTGATTCCCGCTAGGGAGGCTCAGGAAATTCAGTCCCCTGAGCTCTCCCCACCCACTGCAGTAAATAATTCCTCACCTGCCCTCTCCGTGTCTCCTCCGTTTGTCCCTGAGTGTCCACCGGTCCCTGAACTGAGCTGCCAGATGGTGGAGGAGCCTGTGGCCCTGGAGGACCCGATTCCAGTACCAGCACAGAGCTGATCCCCAGCTGCCGTGCCGGACGAGCCACCAGCGTGGGCTCCTTTATCTGGGGAGACAGAGACTGCAACCACCATCATGCCTGCTGCGGAGGCCGCCACAGCAGGAATAGAACCTGAGCTGGACCTCCAGAAGACCAAGCCCGGAGCACCATCATCTGGATTGACAGAGTCCTGGACAGCGGTGGAGCTCGAGCTCAGGCAGGTGCTCTCCTTTGTCTTCCTCATATCTGTTTTGGAGAGATCTTGTCTGGCTCTTGGTGAGGAGAGCCAGATGCAGCCATCAACTGTGCCTGAGCTCACCTTCGCCAGGCTCCGCCGCTGCCGGTGACCCTGACCCTGTACCTCTGTTTGTTTGTTCTGAGCCTTCTTCCAGGGGTGCTGGGGAAGATCCAACTTTGCCAGATGTCTCTGTGGATCAAGGCTCTCCACTGGAGGATGTCGTTGGTCCAGCTCCCCCTGCTGAGGTCATCGCATCCCAACCCGGGACCTCCGTGGGTGCAGCCTCCCCTCTGCCTGAGGCCGTTGTGTGGGTTCCTCCTCCACGGTCCGAGTCTCCGTGGGTGCTGTGTCCCGGCCGGGGACCCTCGTGGGTGCTGCGCCACAGTATCAATCCAACATGGGTGCTGTGCTCCAGTTTGGGCCAGCCATGGAAACTATGCCCCAGCCCAGGGCCCACCGAGGGTGCAGCGTTGGCCCAGACTGGGCCACCGAGGGTGCAACGTTGGCCCAGCCCGGGTCTACCGGGGGTGCAACGTTGGCCCAGCCCGGGTCCACTGAGGGTGCTGCAGAGCTCCAGCCTGGAGCCACCACACGTGCTGCAGAGCTTCAGCCCGGAGCCACCGCGGGTGCTGCAGAGCTCTAGCCCAGAGCCACTGCGGGTGCTGCAATGCTCCAGCCCGGAGCCACCGCGGGTGCTGCAATGCTCCAGCCCAGAGCCCCCACGGGTGCAACGTATCTTCCAGCCCAGGACCACCAAGGGCAGTGAGGCCTCTCCTCCTCCGCCTGACACCGTCATGGTTCCCCCTCCACTGCCAGATGCCGTTGTGGGTCCTCTTCTGCCACCGAACACCATCGTGGTTCCTCCCCTTCAGCCCTTCAGCCCCTCATTGGGCCTCCTCGTGGGGGAGTCATCTCCTGGGTCACCCCTCTGGTCTTGGTGGCTAAAGAACTCAGGCTGGCCACCCGACAGACTGAGCCACTGGGTTGGGTAGCCCATATTCTCCAGCAGGCCACCCGACTCATGCCACCTTGCCGTCTGTCTGGCCTGGGACTTCAGCCGGCCACGCGAACAGCTGGGTTCTTTGGTCTAGGGCACCCAGGGGCCCGGTGTAGCGTGGGTGCGGGTCCTGAGCAGGCTCCTTATTTTTTCCCTCCTAACCTGTTTCCTCCACCTTGTAACTTTCTGCTATTAAACCCAGATAAGACTGAAGTCATTCTTGTTGATCCAGAAAACCATAGAAATACCTTTCCAAATAAAACTCTTAATTTGGATGTGGCTACTCTTTCTCTGAATAGTTCTGTGAGGAACCTTGGAGTTATGTTTGATTAAGATCTGTTTTTTTAATTCACATATTAAATTTGTTTCTAAGACTGCCTTCTATCATCTGTGTAATTCTGCCAAGATTAGGAGCATCTTGTCTCTGAGTGATGCTGAGAAACTGATCCACGCTTTTGTCAGCTCTAGATTAGATTATTGTAACTTGTTATTATCAGGTTTTCCTAAAATATCTTTAAAAAGTCTTCATTTGATCCAAAATGCTGCTGCAAGAGTTTTAACCCTCCTGTTGTCCTCATATTCTGTATACACCCCGTGTCCTCCGGGTCAAAATGACCCGGCTTCACTAAACCCCCAATATAAGCAGCTTAATTGAATTTTAAACACCAGATTTTATTTTGCTTGAAGAAACAACTTGTCATTCACCACAAAATGTGTGAATACTTGAGTTTTCCCTCTTCACCTGTATAAGAAAGAATAGAAATGTGCAAAAATGAATTTTGAAGGTATTTTTATTCATCCCAATGATTCAGTTTCTTTTGATTATTTTTTTTTTTGCTAGTGAACAATGTAAGAAAATATACAATACAAAAATGTGAAAAACAACATAACTCATTCAACTAATTACCACATGTAGGGCAGTATGCAAGTGCACAGCCTTTGCAGATATTTTTTCTTACACCTGCAGCACACTGTATGTGTTTTACAGTCCTTCTTTGGCTGGCAGAACTGACATCTCTTCCTCTTACTTGCCCCAGCTGGGGTGGCGGCTGTGGCAGCTGGATCCTCAGGTTGATCAGGAGTTCCTGCACTCTGAATAGCTTTCACAACTGCTGCAGAGGCTTCTGTGCGGGGGACATGCTTCTTTCTTTCAATGAGTGGAGTTACAAGTGCCTTTCCTAGCTGCTCCAGAAACACCCTCCTCTTGTTCTGCTTACGAGGCATCCAGGTCGGGTTGAGCTCTCTCCAAATCACAAAGGCATTGTAGGAGGAAACATCAATGATGTTGTGGAAGATGACCAGGGGCCAGCGGGCAGTCATCCTTCTGCAGCTGTATGTCCCAATCACCTTATCTAGGTTGTCCACACCTCCTTTGTTGCAGTTGTAGTCTAGGATGATGGCTGGCTTCCAGTCCTCACGATCGCTAATGGCAGCGTCTTTGTGCTGTGTGCTCAGAAGTACTACATTCTTGTTTCTTGTTTGTTAAAAGGAAAGTCTCTCTTTCAGCTTCAGGGTTTTCTTCTTCTTCTTCTTCTGAAGATGATTCATCATGCTCTGGGTTGTATTCCTCCCTTTCTTCTTCTTCTGATACATCCTCCACTTCCTCTTCTGAATCAGAGTTGTCTTGCTGGACAAATGAAAAAAATCAGCTCTATAGCCTGTTCGACGGTATAATGTGCACTCATGGCTTCAGCACAGAGAGAATTCGGGGTACTGTCATCTGCAGAACCTTTATAACCTCTGGAAATCCACCTGTCTTGTCTTGTTTACATCTGCTACTGATTGATCTGAGACCGATCAAAGGCATTGCAGTCCGTGAGAAGGCCACTTGTCTTGTCTTGTTTACATCTGCTATTATGTTGTTTACATCTGCTACTGATTGATCTGAGACAGAACTAAAACATTCTCATATTCTGTGGTGTGTAAATAACTCAGTGACTGTGATTTCAACTCAATTTGACTGTCGGGTCATTTTGACCCGAAGACAACCTTTGTACCTTTTTTTGTACAGCATACATGGAAATGTGAATAAAGGCAACAATTCACTTATCCTAATGTTGGGGTCAATCTAGGAAAAGTCATAAAATTTTAAGTTGAAAAAATATTGTTTAGGGGGATTTTTTTTGGTTTTTAACACAGTGGCAGGTCATTTTGACCCGAGGACAACAGGAGGGTTAACAGGTACTAGAAAGAGAGATCATATCTCTCCGGTTCTGGCCTCCCTTCATTGGCTTCCCATAGAGTTTAGAATTAAGTTTAAAATCCTTCTTCTCACTTACAAAGCTCTAAACAATCAGGCCCCTTTTTATTTAAAAGATCTGATACTACCCTATTATCCTAACAGAGCACTACGCTCCCAAAATGCTGGATTACTTGTTATACCTAGAATCTCCAAAAGTACAATGGGAGCTTTCAGCTATCAAGTTCCTTTCCTGTGGAACCAGTTACCAATCTGGGTTAGGGAGTCAGACTCGATCTCTGTTTTTAAGAATAGGGTAAAAACCTTTCTCTTCAATATAGCCTACGATTAGGGAGGGATCATGTTTCTCTTAATCCTCCCTTTGTTTTGCTGTTCATAGATTTAGACTGGCGGGTGACCTCCAATAATGTACTTGGCTTCACTCCTTTAATGTTTGCTCTCTTTATGTCTGTTCTTTTCATCTTATTTATCCCCTCATCCCCCAGCCAGTCGCAGCAGATAGCTGCCCCTCCCTGAGCCTGGTTCTGCTAGAGGTTTCTTCCTGTTAAAAGGGAGTTTTCCTCTCCACCATCGCCAAGTTCTTGCTCACAGGGGATTGCCTGATTGCTGGGATCTTTCTGCAATTGTGGGGTTTCCCCTAAATTTGAAAGTGCTATGACATGACTATTGTTGTGATATGATGTTATATAAATAAAGTTGAATTGAATTGAATATGTAGCTTTCTTATATTTTGGCACATTTTGTAAAAAAAAGCTTTTTTCCTTAAGTGTTTTCTTTCTGATTCTACATTAAGTAATTGTTATCCTCACAACAAACATATGCATGAAATGTCAAGCTATTTACGATAGACAATACAAATCAATATAACATTACAGTGATGGGAAGTACAAGTACTGAATTATTGCACTAAAGTCAGTTTGTCAGGTATTCAGTTTGTCAGGTACCCAAAATATATTGGGTTTTTATGGGCTTTATTCATGTATTGACAACTTTTCACATTTTTCTAAAGAATGAGCAGCAACAATCTAAATCTATGGACCTTTTCTGCGGAAAATATCCAAAGTTGCCTGCTTCAAAAATGATAAGTGATATATAGTGAAATAAAAGTTCTTATATTTGTTTGGCAGTGTATCATATGACATTCTGTTAGCTCTGGACAAGATCATTTCTGGGGAAATTACTTTTAACTTGTACGCTAGAGTATTTCTCTTTTTACCCCTACATGAATAAAAACTTGAATCAATACTTTAACCAGAATAGATTTTCACACATCTAACTCTGTACATGTACCTATAAAATATATAAATACACCATAAATACTTCAAAACAGAGTACAGGACTAATTGTCAGCTGAATTTTTATTCATTAATGTTTTCTCACTACTTCACATATTGCATTTTGTACATGATATGTCAGGCACTAAACAGGTTATTGCTCCCCACTGTTAAAGTACTACATTAAAGCTGCCCTAATGTCATTTCCTTCTACACTGGCATGGTCAGGTAGTCGTTGAACTGGAGGCTGACTGTGATCATGTGTGTCTGGGAGTTAAAAGTTGTCACCATGTTCCTCACAAATATTATGAAGTATGCAGCAGGTCAGCACCATTTTCTTGCTCAGCTCCAGTTTGCAGTCATTCCTTTTCAGGAGGGACCTCCATTGTCCTTTCAGGCGGCCGAAAGCCATTTCCACAACTGAATGTGCACGGCTTATCTGGTAGTTGTAGTTACGTTGTTCAGGGGTAAGTCTGCCTGTGTCCGATCACCAATGAGATAATGCCCAATGTCAGTGCCAGAGATCGTGACTTTGTTTTGCTCCACTAACTGCTCATCAAGTAGTCGTTCCCACAAATCTGACTGACGCAGGCCTCTGGCATCATGCACACTCCCTGGAAAGCCGACATACACATCCCTTTTTCCCATCCACAACCGCTTGCAGAACTACTGAATGCCATCCTTTGCGGTTGTAGTAGTCTCTTGCATACTCTTCTGGTGCAATTATTGGAATGTGGCTGCTATCTATAGCACCCACACACTGTGGTACTCCCCAGCGGTTGTTAAAAAATGTGGCCATTTCAGTTAACCTACTGACATCTGCATTTACTATATGGTTGGAAGCAGCACCTTAATGGCGGCATCACAAAATTCCTGGACACAGTTAAGTACGGTGCTCAGACCTACCCCAAAAAGATGCCTGATGGTCCTGTATTCACCACCAGTAGCCAGTTTCCAGATGGCAACTGTGATCCGCTTCTCAACTGGGGTACACAATGTGTAATTCATGGTTTTTTTTGGCAAGGAATGCTTTGATCTGATCACAAATGCACTTGAATGACTCCCGGGACACGCGGAAGTTTTGCACAAACTGCTGGGCGGTGAAATCCGGAACAGTGGAGTCCCACCAGTATCGTGACCATGGATGTGCCCAGGTCACTTGCAACCTCCACTTCATAATGTACTGTAACACCACCTATTACAGAAATTACATAAATATTACATTTAAAAGTGTAGTCAGTCCTAGCTAGTTGAGTTACAGACTTTAAGTAACAACCGCTGATAACTGAAATATTGATAATTACGTGTCTTAAACATTCTCGCTGTCCTCTGCGATTACGAAGTAGATGACAATAGGTGGTTAGAACCAGATGGATGCGTTGTTCCTTGTTGGTAAGATAGGCTTTGATCAATAAAAGCAGCACTGCCAAGAGAACACGCATCTTCATGTTGACAATAGTGCTGCACGGTGGCGCAGTGGTTAGCACTGCGGCAGCACAGTTTACCCTTGGCCGGGGAATTGTGGGGATTGTGGGTTCGATCCCAGCCCCCGACCAACAGTGATCTGTGTGGAGTTTGCATGTTCTCCCCGTGTTGCGTGGGTTTACTCCGGGATTTCTCCGGTTTCCTCCCACATGCCAAAAACATGCATGTTAGGTTAATTGGCTGTTCTAAATTGTCCCTAGATATCTGTTTCCTATAGGCCCTTAGAATAGAGGGTTAGTATTAATGAAAGCGCTTTGAGTGGTCTTTGTGACTAGAAAAGCGCTATATAAGTGCAGGTTAGTTAGTTAGTTAGTTCTTCTCCTCCTTTAACTTATTCTTCTGTGGTGTTCTGTGGGGTTGCGTAAAGATGCTTCACACTACATAATGACCTAGCCCTGACGTAATCACCAACTAGCTCCATGTCGGTTGAAAACCAACTGGTTCTTATGAGGCACTACAGTTGAACTGGTTAAGCACCATCACAGGCACCAGAACCAAACTAGCACTGGCTCTTTTTTGGTGGAAATGAGGTAATTGAGATCTATCAGTCCTGAAAAGGTTATAAAGCCATTTCTAAAACTTTGAGACTCCAGCGAACCACAGTGAGAGCCATTATCCACAAATGGCGAAACCCTGGAACAGTGGTGAACCTTCCCAGGAGTGGCTGGCCAACCAAAATTACCCCAAAAGCACAGCAACGACTCATCCAGGAGGTCACAAAAGACCCCACAACAACATCCAAAGAACTGCAGGCCTCACTTGCCTCATTTAAGGTCAATGTTCATGACTCTACCATAAGAAAGAAACTAGGCAAAAATGGCCTGTATGGCAGAGTTCCAAGACGAAAACCACTGCTGAGCAAAAAGAACACAAAGGCTCGTCTCAGTTTTCCCAGAAAACATCTTGATGATCCCCAAGACTTTTGGGAAAATACTCTGGACTAACGAGACAAAAGCTGAGTTTTTGGAAGGTTTGTGTCCCATTACGTCCGGCGTAAAAGTAATACAGCATTTCAGAAAAGGAAAATCATACCAACAGCAAAATATGGTGGTGGTAGTGTGATGGTCTGGGGCTGTTTTGCTGCTTCAGGACCTGGAAGACTTGCTGTGGTAAATAGAACCATGAATTCTGTTGTCTATCAAAATATCCTAAAGGAGAAAGTTCGGCCATCTGTTCATGACCTCAAGCTGAAGTGCACTTGGGTTCTGCAGCAGGACAATAATCCAAAACACACCAGCAAGTCCACCTCTGAATGGCTTAAGAAAAACAAAATGAAGACTTTGGAGTGGCCTAGTCAAAGTCCTGACCTGAATCCGATTGAGATGCTGTGGCATGACCTTAAAAAGGTGGTTCATGCTTGAAAACCCTCCAATGTGAATTACAACAATTCTGCAAAGATGAGTGGGCCAAAATTCCTCCACAGCGCAGTAAAAGACTCATTGCCAGTTACTGCAAATGCTTGATTGCAGTTGTTGCTGCTAAGGGTGGCCGAACAAATTATTAGGTTTAGGGGGCAATCACTTTTTCACACAGGGCCATGTAGGTTTGGATTTTTTTCCCCTTCATAATAAACACCTTCATTTAAAAACTGCTTTTTGTGTTTACTTGCGTTATCTTTGTCTAATATTTAAATTTGTTTGATGATCTGAGACATTTAAGTGTGACAAACATACAAAAAAATGAGAAGTCAGGAAGGGGACAAACGCTTTCTCACACCACTGTAAACTGTCCATGAATACCCTCAGCTTATTAAAATCATATCTATCTGGTCACTCCCAGTGTGTGTGCATAAGCAATACTGTATCCCAATCAAAGGCATGCACCATGGGAGTACCATAAGGTTCAATTTTAGGTCCACTGCTTTTTACTTTGTATTTTAATAATTTGCCATCAGTATGTGAAAATTCAGATGGGAAGGATGCCAAAAAATGGCTGACAAGTTAATGATTGCAATGGAGAAAGTGTCAAAATGGCTGAATCAATCATGCCTCACTCTGAACGTAGGGAAAACAGCTACCATGTATTTTACTAACAAACAAAATCATACGCACTATCCGAGTATAACTGTAAATGGAGCAAATATAGAAAAATTCACAGAGTTTAAGTATTTTATATCACAAACTCAGAGTTTAAGAATTTGGGTGTCACATTAGATCCCACACTCAGCTTTAAAAAGCACATAAAATGGATGAGCTGCACTCTGAAATATAACCTTGCAAACTTTCGATGCATCAGAAACTCACTTACTCTAGAAGGATCAAAAACCTTTCTGAATGCCATGGCTTTGATACATTTCTCCTATTGCATCTCATGCTGGTCACAGGCCAATGGTACGACTGTGAAACCCTTGGAATCACTGTATAAACAATCCATCAAAATTGTGGAAAAGAAGACACAACAGTATGACCATTGTGGTATACTTGCCAAACATTAGATGTTAAGCTTTCAAAATATGACCATATATGCAAATATACGCTTAGTTTTTAAAATTATCTATGGTTCTGCTCCCCCACCTCTTAAGATTTTTGTGTATTTAACTTCTGAATAAAATATCAAAATAACAAGGACTTCCTCTTGGTGGCATTGTTGCATCCCCCTACGTAAAACTGCTTTTGGACAATCAGCCTTCTCATACAAGGCTGTAACGGAATGGAACAAGCTCCCCACTGCTTTGAAGACCAGAACAAATTACAGAGACTTTTCCACAGAGGCTTCCTCTTCTTCTTCTTTTGGCTGCTCTCTTCAGGGGTCACCACAGTGGATCATCTGTCTCCATCTCATCCTATTGCTTGCATCTTCCTCTGTAACACTAACCCTCTCTATGACCTCCTTCACTACATCCATGAATCTTCTCTGTGGTCTCCCTCTTTATCTCCAGCCTGGCAGCTCCATCTTCAACATCCTTTGTCCAATATCCCCACTATCCCTCCTCTGCACATGTCCAAACCATCTCAGCCTTGCCTCTTTTACTTTATCTCCAAACCACTCAGCGTGAGCTGTCCCTCTGATATACTCATTTCTAATCTTGTCCGGACTAATCACTCCCAATGAAAATTGGAGCATCTTCAATCCTGCCACCTCCAGCTCCACCTCCTGTCTTTATGTCAGCGCCACTGTCTCCAAACCATACATCATAGCAGGTCTCACTACCATCTTGTAAATCTTCCCTTTCATTCTTGCTGCTACCCTTCTGTCACAAATCACCCCTGACACTCGTCCCCACCCAATCCACCCTGCCTGTACTCTCTTCTTCACCTCTCTTGTGCATTTTCCCTTGCTTTGGATGGTTGACCTCAGGTATTTAAATTAATCTACCTTCACTACCTTTACTCCTTCTACCTTCACCGTTACACCTGTCTCCCTCTCATTCATACTCATGTATTCTATCTTACTTCTACTGACTTTCATTCCTCTTCTCTCCAGAGCATACCTCCACCTCTCCAGGTTCTCTTCCACCTACTCCCTATTCTCACTACAGATCACAATGTCATGTGCAAGCATCATGGACCATTTAGACTCCTGCCTGACCTCATCTGTCAGCCTGTCCATCACCATGGCAAACAAGAAGGGGCTCAGCACTGATCCCTGATGTAACCCCATCCCACCTTGAATCCACCTGTCACTCCTACAGCACACCTCACCACCGTCTCACTGTCTTCATACATGACCTGCTCTACCCTCACATACTTCTCTGCCACTCCTAACTTTCTCATACAGTACCACACTTCCTGTCTTGGCACCCTATCATATACTTTCACTAGATCCACAAAGACATAGTGCAGCTTCTTCTGACCTTCTCTATATTCTCCATCAGCACTCTTAAAGCAAACATTGCAAATGTAGTACTCTTTCTACGGCATGAAACCATACTGCTGCTCACTGATTGTCACCTCTCCTCTTAACCTGGCTTCAACAACTCTTTCCCATATCTTCATAGTGTGGCTGATTAACTTTATGCCTCTGTAGTTACTACAGCTCTGAGCATTACCTTTGTTCTTGAAAACTGGTACCAAAACACTTCTCCACTTCTCAGGCATCCTCTCCCTCTCCAAGATTGTGCTAAACACTCTGGTTAAAAAGTCTACTGCCATCTCTCCTTAACATCTCCATACCTCTACAGGTATGTCATCTGGACCAACCGCCTTTCCATTCTTCATCCTCATCAAAGCTGCCCTCACTTCACCTTGCTAATCTTCCGGACTTCATTGTTCACCATCTTTCCTTCATCCATCCTCCTGTCTCTCTCATTTTCTTTATTCATCAGCTCTTCAGAGTAGTCCTTCCACCTTCTCAACACACTCTCGTCATTTGTTAGTACATTACAATTTCTGTCCTTAACCATCCTTTCCAGCTCCAGCTCTCTGTTTAGCCAATCGATACAAGTCCTTTTGTCCTTCCTCATTGTTTAGCCTCTCATACAACTTACTATATGCCTTTTCCTTTGCCTTTGCCACCTCTCTCTTTGCCATGCGCCTAGATTCCAAATACTCCTACTTTCTTGATCTCCCTGACTAGTCCACTTTTTCTTTGCTAGTTCCTGATAGCTGTTTTGTACTAGATATGAATTTAAGAAAGCCATGTTTTTTCATATATCAATTGTGTTGCCACACACAGTTGGCACTAAATTTTATTAAACCCTAACATTTGAACTATCAATAGTTTTCTTTTTTAATCCAAAGAACTGAAACTTTGGAAATTTTGAAAAAAAAAGTCCTTTACTGCCTTTATTGTCATCATTAAAGTGACAGAGTTAAGTTGCTCAGATATACTGTGTTTTTCTGTATTATCTGTATTGTTTTAATGTAAACTAGGACAGGGCTTGCATTATATACATGATCTTTATCACATTTCTGTCACGTCTCGCCGCTCATCAGTGGCGCCAGCTGTGCGCACACCTGCACCTCATCAGCGGCGAGGGAGTTAAGCCGCCTCGCCCTGGGCTTCGGCCTGAAGTCATCTGTTCACATCGGCATCACTTGCTGCAAGGAACTCCCTTCACCAAGCAAGATACCAAGTAAGGATCTCTTACCTTTTCCTCCCAGTCTGCTCCCCTGTGCACAGGTGGATTTCCCGGCGGCGGACAACGTTCTCCAGCCATCATGTCCTCGCTGCTGTGTCAGGTGCTCCAGGTCGCTGTCTACCAGGCTACGCCCTTGCTAACGCCAGCCACCTGCCCAAACCAAGTAAGCCAACAGTCATTATCATATCTCCTGTGTTGGTGTGGTGCCCGTTACCCTTCTCCCTCTGCTTCTCCCATAGGGTTGTCCGGCTGAACGGCTTCCTGCCCCCGTGCCTGACGCAGACGCCATCACCAACACATACCCATCTCGCAGACACGCACTCATACACACTTGTTGTCAATAAAGCTATTGGATTTACCCTGAGCCTGCGTGTGTGTCTCCTGAGCCATGCATTATGTCAGTACGGCTTCAGCAGAGTGGCTCGGCAGACAGCGGGCTCGCACGCCGCCTTTCCACCCTTGAGGCTCGGGTGGATCTAATAGCCCACCAACAACAGGTGATTTTAAATCAATTAAGTATAATAACTAACCGATTGGACCGCTTGGACCCCCAACAGCCGTTCCCTCCGGCTCGTCTGGGTGGCGTGGCTCCTGCTGCTCCAGTGGCTGTCCAGCCTGCTCCGGCTGCACCGGCACGGCTCACGCCTATTCCAACCCCCGCCCGCTTTAGCGGTAAGCTCGGTGGAGCGCGGGGGTTTATCATGCAGTGTGAGTCCGTGTTTCACCGCATGCCCGGAGACTTTCCCTCTGACCATAGCCGGATTGGCTACATAGGGAACCTCTTGGAGGGGCGAGCGCTTACCTGGGCTTACGCCGTAATGGCAAAGCCCAGTTACGCCACCCTCACCTATGGCCAGTTCGTGAGACTGTTTCTGGAAGTGTTCGATCATTCGCGTACAGAGAGCATTCAGGTCGATCGTCTTCTCAGCCTTCAGCAGGGAAGCCGGTCGGCAGCTGACTACGCGATCGACTTCCGGGTCGCTGCGGAGGAGGTTGGCTGGGGAGAACGTTTGCTCTGCGGAATCTTCCTTCGCAGTCTCAGCGCAGGTCTGAGGGATGAACTGGCTGGACGGGATATCCCGGAGACATTAGCGGAGCTAACTTCCCTTGCCATCAGCTTGGATAACAGGTTGCGCGACCGTGCCTTGGAGCGGAAGTCTTCTTCTTCTCGCCCTCGAGGTGCCTCATTTCGCCTGCCCCAAGCTCGCCCCCTGGCGTTGCCGTCACCGGGGCACTCCGAGGAGTCGGAGCCAATGGTGACAGGCTGGACAAAGCTCCCCCCAGCGGAGAAACAACGCCGCCGTGAGTTGGGTCTCTGTATGTATTGCGGAGACAGCCAACACACGGTGGAGCTTTGTCCACAAAAGCCAAACGGGGAGGTCCGCGAATCACTGTAGGGGGCCTTGCGGACGCTAATCGGTTAACTCCCCTCACTCAATTGATGCTGCCCATCCGATTTTGTCATAATCCCACAGGGCACCTCACTCACGCACTGGTGGACTCAGGCGCGGAGGGAAGCTTTATTTCACAGAGCCTGGCAACCCGATTGGGCATCCGTTGCCAAACCCTCAAGTGTCCTCTCGCTCTAGTCAATCTCTCCCATGTTTCCCTGGGAAAAGTAACACACCAGACCATCCCCGTCCCAGTAATTATCTCTGGAAACCATCGGGAAGAAATCTCCTTTTACGTCCTACCAAATTCAGTGTCACCCGTCATTCTTGGATACCCATGGCTCCGCCTCCACAATCCTGTCCTGGACTGGAAGTCCGCCAGAGTGTCCGCCTGGAGCTCCTTCTGTATGAGCACCTGCCTTCAATCCGCTGCCTGTGCCCCGTCCTCTCCTCCAACTCCCAAGGACGCCGCGCCTCCGGATCTCACCCTGGTGCCCTCGGAGTTCCACGACCTGGGTATGGTTTTCAGCAAATCCAAGGCGATGTCTCTTCCTCCGCACCGTCCCTACGACTGCGCTATAAACATCCGCCAGGGGGCACCCTTACCCTTGGGACGTCTCTACAGCCTGTCTGCGCCGGAGAAGGAGGCCATGAATACTTATCTGAAGGAGTCGCTGAGTGCTGGAATTATCCGTCCCTCGTCATCACCATTAGGCGCTGGGTTTTTCTTCGTGGGCAAGAAGGACGGCTCCCTTCGTCCCTGTATTGACTACCGTGCCCTAAATGACATCACGGAGAAGGACCGCTACACCTTGCCCCTAATGGACACCGCCTTCCACTCCCTCCAGGGGGCGACTTGGTTCACTAAGTTGGATCTTCGCAGTGCATACCACCTCGTCCGGATCTGGGAGGGAGACGAGTGGAAGACAGCCTTCCGTACCCCGAACGGCCATTTCGAATACCTGGTTATGCCGTTCGGGTTGACCAACGCTCGAGCCGTCTTTCAGCGCCTTATTAATGACGTCCTCCGGGATTTCATTGGCCTGTTCATGTTCGTCTATCTGGATGATATCCTCATCTTCTCCAGATCCAGGGACGAGCACCGGGTCCACGTGAGGCGGGTTCTTCAGAGGCTGCTGGAGAACCGGTTATATGTCAAGGCAGAGAAATGTGAATTTTACGCCAAGACTACGTCCTTCCTCGGGTTCGTCATCTCTCATGACCAGGTGCTCCCGGACCCAGTGAAGGTTAAAGCGGTGGTAGAGTGGCCCACTCCTACATCAAGGAAGCAGGTACAACAGTTTATTGGGTTTGCCAATTTCTACCGCCGCTTTGTCCCGAACTTTGGAGTTCGTCTTTCGTCGGTCCTCTGACCCGCCTCACCTCCCCTAAGACCCCGTTCCGGTGGACTGAAGAGGCCGCAGCTGCTTTCCAGGCGCTGAAGGCGGAGTTCTCCTCCTCCCGGGTCCTCAGCCAAGTCGACCCCGCGCTGCAGTGCATCGTTGAAGTGGACGCTTCGGACACGGGGGTGGGGGCGGTGTTGTCTCAGTGGTCACCTACCGATGGGATCAAACAGCCCTGCGCCTTCTTCTCTCGGCGCTTGTCCCCAGCGGAACGTAATTACGACGTGGGGGACAGAAAGCTCCTCGCCATCAAGCTCACGCTTCAGGAGTGGCGCCACTGGCTAGAGGGGGCTGCCCTGCCGTTCGTGGTTCTCACCGATCACAAGAACTTGGAATATTTAAGATCTGCCAAACGTCTGAACGCCCACCAGGTGCGTTGGTCCTTGTTCTTCGCCAGGTTCCGCTTTAACATCACCTTTAGGCCTGGCTCCAAGAACGGCCTACCCGATGCCCTCTCTAGGCAATTTGCCCCTGAGGCATCAGAAGACGCAGTCCACACCATCTTGCCCAGGCCGTGCATCGTGGGGGCCGTCTCGTGGGACATCGAAAGCAAGATCCGGAAGGCGCAGGAATTGGAACCGGACCCTGGCGGCGGACCGGAGGGGAGGCTTTTTGTGCCGTCCACTGTCCGGGGGGAGGTCATCCACTGGCTTCGCACATCTAAGCTCACCTGCCATCCTGGGTCCTCCCGGATGATCGACCTACTCCAACGATCCTTTTGGTGGCCGGGTCTGCGGAGGGACGCTGCCCGCTACGCCCGGGCCTGCCCCGTCTGCGCCACCAGCAAATCAGGTAACGCCCCCCCCCGGGGGCCTGCTCCAGCCCCTGCCCGTCCCTAGCAGGCCCTGGTCGCATATCGCCCTGGACTTCGTCACCGGTCTCCCTGTCTCCAACACCTTCGATACAATCCTGACCATCGTAGATCGTTTCTCCAAGGCCGCTCACTTCATTCCATTACGGGGGCTTCCATCTGCCTTGGAGACGGCGGACCTCCTCATCCAGCACGTGGCCAGGCTGCACGGGATTCCGGTAGACGTGGTCTCGGACCGGGGCCCCCAGTTTTCCTCGGACGTTTGGAGGTCCTTCTGCAATGCCCTGGGAGCCAAGGTAAGCCTCTCCTCCGGCCATCACCCCCAATCCAACGGGCAGTGTGAGCGGACCAATCAGGAGCTGGAGGCTGCGCTCCGCTGCGTCACTACATCCAAGCCTGCGTCCTGGAGCACACACCTCGCCTGGGTGGAATACGCCCATAACACCGCCCGCTCTTCTGCTACCGGGATGTCCCCGTTCAAGGCATCCCTAGGCTACGACCCCCCTCTGTTCCCTACGCAGGAGAGTGAATTGACTGTCCCCTCAGTTCGGGCGCACCTCAGGCGGTGCCGCTCCATCTGGTCTTCGGCGCGCAGCGCACTTTTACGCACGGCGGAGCGCAACAAGTCTACGGCGGACCGGCACAGGAGACCTGCCCCTGCCTATCAGGTAGGCCAACGTGTCTACGTGTCCACTCAGGACGTCGTTCTAAAGGGTGAGAGGAGAAAATTGGCACAACATTTTATGGGCCCATACCCCATCACCAGGATTATCAACCCGGTGGCTGTGTGTGTGGCTATTCCCCCCTCCCTCCGCATCCATCCCACCTTCCACGTATCCAAGGTTAAACTGGCAGTCTCCAACCCCCTTTGCCCTCCCCCTGCTGCGCAGCCCGCGCCCCGGATGATTGATGGCCATCCGGCCTGGCCAGTCTCTTCCATCCTGGACTCTCGGCGCCGGGTCGCGGGTTACAGTACCTAGTAGATTGGGAGGGCTATGGACCTGAACATAGGCAATGGGTGCCCTCTTCGTTTGTGTTGGATCCGCCCCTCATCACTGAGTTCCACCGAGCGCACCCGGAGAAACCATCGCCAGGAGGCACTGCTAGAGGGGGGAGTACTGTCACGTCTCGCCGCTCATCAGCGGCGCCAGCTGTGCGCACACCTGTGCGCACACCTGCACCTCATCTGCGGCGAGGGATTTAAGCCGCCTCGCCCTGGGCTTTGGCCTGAAGCCGTCTGTTCACATCGGCATCACTTGCTGCAAGAAACTCCCTTCACCAAGCAAGATACCAAGTAAGGATCTCTTACCTTTTCCTCCCAGTCTGCTCCCCTGTGCACAGGTGGATTTCCCGGCGGCAGACAACGTTCTCCTGCCATCATCTCCTCGCTGCTGTGTCAGGTGCTCCAGGTCGCTGTCTACCGGGCTATGCCCTTGCTAACGCCAGCCACCTGCCCAAACCAAGTAAGCCAACAGTCATTATCATATCTCCTGTGTTGGTGTGATGCCCGTTACCCTTCTCCCTCTGCTTCTCCCATAGGGTTGTCCGGCTGAACGGCTTCCTGCCCCCGTGCCTGACGCAGACGCCATCACCAACACATACCCATCTCGCAGACACGCACTCATACACACTTGTTGTCAATAAAGCTATTGGATTTACCCTGAGCCTGCGTGTGTGTGTCTCCTGAGCCGTGCATTATGTCAATTTCAGCTCCTAATAATTGATTAAATGTTGCAGGGTAAAGACTCTTTCCATGAATATGGTGAATCATTTTGATGTTGCTGCTAAGGGCAAGGTGGTGTACTAATTTGAATACATATTACACTGCAAACTGATTAAAAAACCCAGCTGCAGTAGCTAAGGCAGCTTTTAAAAAAACAATGTCATGAATGTTGCCGAATGATCCAGATTTGTGCCTTGTTGAAAAATGCATGCCCTTCTTAACAGGTTAAACTGTCATGAATTGGCCCCTCTGGGGCAGAAAAAACAGACCCAAGTGCTGAACTGCAGTAGTGACATTTTTCAACAAAAAAATCAAAAACTGTGCAGACAATACAAAAAATGCAAACAAGAATGAGTTACTGAAAGAGGCACTCCAGAGCAGTTTTAGCTCTGGAGGAGATGAGGAACAACACGGAGGGGTAAAGTCCATACAATTCCAAACAATGCAATGCTGCCGCAGGGAAACAGTGAGCTGGCAGTGTTTAAATACATGAACAAACAAATGAACAGCAGGGTGGGGAGCTGAGCTGGCAGGTGACCTAATTACGTAGTTGCTCACAGTTGAGATGGCAGGAAAGCAGACTGTGAGCAGCTAGAGGAGGTGTCTGGAGAAGAGAGGGCACATGTGTAAACAAACCAAAATAATTCAGTTCAAATTCAACTTTATTTATATAGCACCATTTCACAACAACAGTCATCTCATAGCACTTTCAACTGTAGGGGAAACCCCCACAATTGCAGAAAGACCCCAGCAATCAGGCGATCGCCTGTGAGCAAGCGCTTGGTGATGGTGGAGAGGAAAAACTCCCTTTTAACAGGAAGAAACATCCAGCAGAACCAGGCTTGGGGGGGGGGCAGTCATCTGCTGTGACTGGCTGGGGGGTGAGGGGATAAAGATGAAAAGAACAGACATGTACAGAGCAAACAGCATGATGGGGACTCAATCTATGGAAGAGAACAAACAGATGTTAATGACCAGCAAAAAAAAAAAAAAAAATCATTGAGAGTGAAGAAAGGAGTGAAGCCCAGTGAATTATTGGAGGTCTCCCAGCTGTCTAAACCTATTAGCAGCATAACCAAGGGAGGGTTCAGAGACACATGATCCCTCCCTAATTGTAGGCTATATCAAAAAGGAAGGTTTTAACCCTGTTCTTAAAAACAGAGATCTCAGTCTGTCTCCCGAATCCAGATTGGCAGCTGGCTCCACAAGAGAGGACCTTGATAACTGAAGGCTCTGCCTCCCATTGTACTTTTGGAGATTCTAGGTATTACAAGTAATCCAGCATTTTGGGAGCGTAGTGCTGTTAGGATAATACGGTAGTATCAGATCTTTTAAATAAAAAGGGCCCTGATTGTTTAGAGCTTTGTAAGTAAGAAGAATTTGATAAAACATGTTTTTTTCTCTCGCCTATTGTGTCATATCATTTATTTTCTTTTTTTCTCTTCTTCTTTATGACTGGCACCTAGCGGCTGCCCCGGCCTTGGATGCGCTCTGCAGAGCGTGCCCAAATGCCAAGTCACGTTTCGTTACCTTGTATTCATACATGTGTAATGACAATAAAGTTGAATCTCATCTCATCTCATCTCATCTCATCTCAAGAAGGATTTTAAACTTAATTCTAAACTCTATGGGAAGCCAATGAAGGGAGGCCAGAACCGGAGAGATATGATCTCTCTATCTAGTACCTGTTAAAACTCTTGCAGCAGCATTTTGGATCAACTGAAGACTTTTTAAAGATGTTTTAGGACAACCTGATAATAATAAAGAATTACAATAATCTAATCTAGAGCAAACATAAGCGTGGATCAGTTTCTCAGCATCACTCTGAGACAAAATGCTCCTAATCTTGGCAATATTACGCAAATGATAGAAGCCAGTCTTAGAAACAAATTTAATATGTGAATTGAAAGACATATCTTGATCAAAAAAAACTCCAAGGTTCCTCACAGAGCTATTAAGAGAAAGAGTAACCACATCCAAACTAAAAGTTTTATTTGGAAAGGTATATCTAAAGTTTTTAGACCAACAAGAATGACTTCAGTCTTATCTGAATTTAATAGCAGGAAATTACAAGTCATCCAAGCTTTGATTTCCTTAAGACAGGCTTCTAGCTTGGCTAATTGATTACTATCATCTGGCTTCATTGACAGGTATAATTGTGTGTCATCTGCATAACAATGAAAATGTATACAGTGCTTTCTAGTAATGTTGCCTAACGGAAGCATACACTACCGTTCAAAAGTTTGGGGTCACCCAGACAATTATTTTGTGTTTTCCATGAAAAGTCACACTCATTTACCACCATGAGTTGTAAAATGAATAGAAAATATAGTCAAGACATTGACAAGGTTAGAAATAATGATTTGTATTTGAAATAATAATTTTTTCCTTCAAACTTTGCTTTCGTCAAAGAATCCTCCATTTGCAGCAATTACCGCATTGCAGACCTAACATGATTGCACAAGGGTTTTCTAATCATCCATTAGCCTTCTGACGCAATGAGCAAACACATTGTACCATTAGAACACTGGAGTGATAGTTGCTGGAAATGGGCCTCTGTACACCTATGTAGATATTGCACCAAAAACCAGACATTTGCAGCTATAATAGTCATTTACCACATTAGCAATGTATAGAGTGTATTTCTGATTAGTTTAAAGTTATCTTCATTGAAAAAAAAGTTCTTTTCCTTCAAAAATAAGGAAATTTCTAAGTGACCCCAAACTTTTGAACGGTAGTGTATATAAACTAAAAAGAGTAGGGCCTAGCACAGATCCCTGTGGAACTCCATGACTGAGCTTTGAGTTGAAAGAAAACTCATTACTGACATGAACAAACTGGAACCTATTAGATAAATAAGATCTAAATCACTGCAACAAAGTTCCATTTAACCCAACATAGTGTTCTAATCTATCAAGTAGAATATTATGATCGATAGTATCAAAAGCTGCACTAAGGTCTAAAAGGACAAGAACAGAAACAAGCCCATTATCAGATGCGATAAGGTCATTAGTGACCTTCACTAAGGCTGTTTCAGTACTATGATGGATTCTAAACCCAGATTGAAACTCTTCAAATAAACCATTTCCCTGCAAGTGGTCAAATAATTGCATAGCAACAACTCTTTCTAAGATTTTTGAAATGAAAGAGAGATTAGAGATTGGTCTATAATTAGCTAAAACTCCTGGATCCAGCATTGGCTTTTTGAGTAAGGGTTTAATTACAGCAGTTTTAAAAGCCTGCGGTACATGGCTTAAAGTTAATGAAGAATTGATTATTTGAAGAATAAAGCTACCAATAAATAGGAAGACTTCTTTAAATAACCTGGTAGGAATAGGGTCTAAAAGACAAGTTGAAGGCTTGGATGAGGAAATTATTTTGTCTAACTCTAAAAGGTCAATTGGAGTAAAGTCATCCAAACAGATATCAATTGAAGGAGTTGTAGTAGTTACTGTATTTAAGTTAATGGTGGGAAGAATCTGATTGATTTTATCTCTGATAGATGAAATTTTATTATTGAAAACGTTCATGAAGTCCAGACTAGTAAGTTCTAAGGGAATGCTAGGATCAGAGAGGAAATAGAGAGCGCCAGCTCATGCGATTATCTGTAATTAGCGCCACCATTTTGTTTTAGTGTAACTGGGCGCCCAGTGTCCCCGGCCAGTGTCATGACTGTATTGTGTTCTGCAGGCTTTGCTGCAAATTTAGCACAGTTTCTGTGACTTTTAAGCGCCTGTTAATGATATATGGTAGATATTGTGAACTTGTGAGGTGCAATACAATACATAAAAGAGAAATATACTAAGATTATATATATAGAAATTACACGATTGGGTGCCAATAGCCATTGAATAGGAGTGTTAGATCACTTTGACTGTTTGACAGCTCATGTCACATGTGTCAGGAAAGATGCCCCCCCCCCCCCCATAAATAAATAATTTTTTTTTTTTTTACCTTCAGCCTGAATTGGCCGACTGGTATTGCTATCACTTTGTTTTTTAACCAATATTAATTTTAAATAATCAGGTTAATCTTTTTTTTCAGCTTTTTTTAGCAATAACTAACATGATAAGTTTTGATAACTGGCAGTCCATTGCAAATGAATGTGTCAAAAGTACTCAAAACAGACCATTTCATCATATTTTACGGTACATATCTTTATTGGTGCATCTTGTTCATAGTGGGTTTTCCATTTATTAAATAATAGTATAAGTAGCCTATAATTATATTGTATATTAAAAATACTTCAGTTCGTCATTAACACAGTGAAATTGTTATGATTTCTACTGACAATATCAATTTGACAAGTATAATAATATATATTTTAGTCAATCCAACATGCATCCACAGGTGTAGTAACATAAAAAGTCGAACTAAAAAATGTCACAAGGTCTACACACATTGTGTACACTAAATATGTATAGGAGACATGCTGATATAATTATAATATAATAATATTTGATAATTTTCATCAATTACTAATTTTTAAAGCACTATACTGGTAACAGGTAAGGCAATACCTTGTGACAAATCATGAAAACATCTCCTAACCATGTATATATATATATATATATATATATATATATATATATATATATATATATATGTAATTCAATAATGTGAAATGAGTTGTATTATGCTTGATGACTAGTTGACATAAATTATACACTCATTTGTGTGTGACCTTGATGTATTTTCTACATTTACGAGACTTTTTTTGTTCATTTTGTCTATTGTGCAACTTAAGCTCACATCCTTGTTAATCACTGAATAATTAAAGCAGTTGATAACAGAACATTGTGTTCCTTTAGAACCTGAAGTCTTTTTTCGCTTTGTACCAGTAGAAGCAGTAGAATAGGAATGATAAGCATCAGGTTCTGGCGAAATTTCTTCTTGAAAGCAGCTCGATGCCATGTTGACTTTGCTGTCTCAAGGGACGCAGTTACACAAAAACAAAATGGCGGACACTCGCTGGCCAATAAACAAGCGCTTCTATGAGAGATGGCGCTCTCTATTTCCTCTCTGGCTAGGATTGACAGAGTCCTGACTCTTTGTCAACCTGGCTTCAGTGCTGAAAAGAAACCTGGGATTATTCTTGTTCTCTTCTATTAATGCAGAATAATAACTCGTTCTAGCTTTTCTAAGAGATTTTTTATAAATTAAAAGATGATTTCTCCAAGCTAAATAGATTTCATCTAAATTAGTGGAGCGCCATTTTCTTTCTGATTGACGAGTCTTCTGTTTTAAGCCACGAGTTTGTGTTTTGAGCCAAGGAGTCAGAAATCTCTGATTAGACTTTTTCTTTTTTAAAGGGGCCACCAAGTCTAGAGTCTGATGCAGAGAAGCTGTAACACTATCTACCATGCTATTAATTATAGAAGGAGCAAGCTGTCTATAGCTTATTTCTGTTGTGTTGACACGTGGCATAGAGGAAACAATCTGCATAATCTGCATATACAAAATATATAATCAATATAAATATTTTATATATACTGTATGCAAAAACTGACAAGAGAATAACAACAGACATACAATACTCAAAATAAATTGAGAGTCTGAGCTCTGTGGCAACACTGCGCCCAGACTCATGACATAAACAAAGCAAGATGTCTGTGTCAAATTTGACCAGAGCGTACAATTCCTACATTACACTCATTTAAAGAGACGGTAAAAGACTAAAATAAAGCAGGTACAGTTGTTGGAGGAAACAATGCTTTCACTACACTCACTTGGTTAACTAGAGTTAAACATTACAGCATTTATTTTAAATGCCTGTAGTTTTAATTTGATGATGACCAGGTAAAACATGGAATGGCAGGCAAGGCACTAAACAGTTTCTCCCGGATTTTGTGATGTTGCAGTTGCACTAATTAATGCAAAATCAACCAATCACCGCATCTTTTGCATGACCTTGCAACTTTGTCCAGTCACCACAATTTTCCCATAATTTTGGGCAATCCTAGTCAACTTCCGCCAGTTTTGTCAATCAATTTGTCCCTGAGTAGCGCTCAAATGCTCAGTTTAACCAGTCAAATGCAACACTGCACTGCGCTCACTTCTGTGTTTACAGTGAGTATCAATGGAACACAACAGAGTGTGTGATTTAAAAAAAAAAACACTCACCCATGAGTTTTCCCTTCCTCCATCAACCCCGGCCCACTGGTGGATGTCTCCCCACATTTCCATCCTGACTGTGTGTACGAAGTGCTGGGTTTGTGTTGAAAAAAGTCAGCTTGCCTGAAAAGCACCCTGTTGCAGGAGCGCACATAAGGAGAGACGCCGTAAAACCACAAGTAAACAAGCAAATCTAACACTACAGTTAGTGTTTCAACATGTTATACGTCTTTAGAGGTAAAATCCTTACTATATCTTGTCAATGAGCTTTAAAGCTGTGAATCTTTGGTCAGGATGTACACGTACGTCCCCACCCCGGCAAACCCCCAAGGAGAGCCCCTCCTCCTGGTACAACTCCTGGTAAGGAAAGATGAGTATCTGATGAGACAGGTGTGTGTCAGACAGACAGACAGACAGGTAGAAGTCGGGTACGGAAAGAGAGAGAATTTTCAATTTTTTTTTTCAGAAAAACACAGTAATAGAGTAAATTATTTCTTTTTTCTCTGTGCTCAGTACCGAGTGGTTGGGGATGGCTGCGGTTAGTAAGTTTTCAAATGAAGCTGTTGCAATGATTTTTTTCAAATCTTAACATGAATTCAATGCAATTTAGCTGTTGTAATGGATAATTATTTTATAAATCATTTTTAATTCAAGTTCTCAGCAAGAGCAGCCTACAGTTTTGGTTATTTTTATGACAAATTTATGGGTACCTACTTCACTCTCACTTAACTGTATGTACTGTTGCACAAAAGAGTTTTTATGTATAGCAGAAGTTTCTGCTTAATTTACAAATCACTGTTTAACAGGAATTTTTTGACAATTCTGTGTTTTTCTTGTGGTGTTGTATAGAGTACCGTTGCAGTAAACTATGGAAAAAAGCATCTGCTTTAAAATTGCTTTAAATTGCAATTTTTAAAATTGCTTTAAAATGCTTTAAACAACTTTAAGCGCAAAAAACCCCTCTCAAAACATTGCAACTTTTGTCACAACTTTTTATAAAAGCTCCTGCAAAGTTGGGATTTTTGGGCTGCAACAATCATAAAAAAAACCATCCCGCTAAATCCTGGAGGGACTGACTATAAGCTTTAATGTAGAGGGCAATTGTTGTTTGGGGATTTTAATGTGAAGTGTGGTGTGATGATGCAACAGGAAGGCGGTGTCATCACACCGCCCTACATTAGTGGGCGGCCGCCATGAGGGCTTCCTCTTGTTCTGGATGACTCCGCTACGGTGCCTCCTGTGTACTGTGTTCCTGATTATAAATAAAGCCACGTTCAGTGCTATGTCTCTGTCGGCCTCATTCATCAGCAGGTTTGTGGACATAACATTTGGCAACTGAAGATTAACGTATGGAGGCATGTGTTACACCACTCCGACCCTTCCTTGAGCTCCCGGGTGAGTCTCTGGTACCATGGCCTCGCTGGTTAGAGGCCTTTCAAACGTACATCACGGCACTGGACCTCGGGAAGCTCGATAAGGTGAGGGCACGTGCACTCCTTGTCCACAACCTGGGCAGTTAAGGGGGCTGAGCATGAATGTGGGACACCCGTTCCGATGAGCGGCACCATGAAAGCACCAGAGAGCTTCAGTACTCGGCCGCAGTTGGGTCAGGAGTCTGCTGCCACAATGGTGACCACTGCATCGTTGTCAGAAGAGGGCCAGGCACAACCACAAAAGAGCATGGAGTTACCACATGCTCAGTAGCACGTCAAGCCGAGTAAGGTCCCACTTCAGGTCATGGACTGGGTCCGGGTTTGGGTTGACGAAAGACCAAGGCAAAGTTGGGCCAGACGACAGCTGGCGAAACATCGGGCATGCCTGAGGATAGTGACGAAGTTGGGAGTGGCATGCTTCTGGTTGTCTGATGGTTCGATGAGGCACGCTAATCAGCTATGGCATGTCCGGGAGGACGCTCCAAGTGGCGAGGCTGCACTGGAGTCGGTGAAGGTGGTTTGGGATCTAGGCTCCTATGTCCTGAAGATCGATCCTCGCCTTGGGGGCCTGCCACCTCCAGCGGCGCACTTGCTGTGGGGCTGCCCAGGCCCCCCCTGCCTGACCCACCATCTTCTTGAATGATTGTCCTAATAGACTCAATATTGTTCATAGTTCTGATTTTGGTGTTTAGTTTAGGAGCATGGCTGTTTTTAGTTTGTTTTAATACAGTGAACAGTAGTAACAGTGGCAGAATAAGCCACTGTGCTGTGTGGGCCGTGTGGTAGTCCACCCACCGGTCCTATTTTAATTTTGAAAGTGTTTTTATGCCTTGCTTTTATTTCTGCTTTTAATTTGGTGTGTTTTGTGTGATTGTGTTTCCAAATTTGGGTGGGTTCGATTTGGTGTGTGTGTTTTTGGACTTTGTAAACAGGAGGGGGAGGATGTTGTGTGGGGATTTTAATGTGAAGTGCGGTGTGATGACGCTGCCTTCCTGTTGCGTCATCACACCGCCCTATATTAGGGGGCAGCCGCCAAGAGGGCTTCCTCTTGTTCCGGATGACTCCGCTACGCTGCCTCCTGTATACTGTGTTCCTGATTATCAATAAAGCCACGTTCAGTGCTACATCTCTGTCAGCCTCATTCGTCACCAGGTTTGTGGACATAACAGCCATCACAATATGTCCAGAGCATTTTTGGCATGCCCATGTCTATGCTAGCCAAACTGATGGCTAACAAAAGTATTAAAATAAAGATTACATGACAAAAGCTCATGTATTTCATATGATTTCATTTCTTAGAATGCAGATGGAAAAGTTACTGCATTGTCTTTGCCAACTTTGAAAGTCTAAATATGAATCTTTAATTGGCACTGGGCCACAGAGGCAGTAACTTTAATATGTTGCCCCACATTACTTTTCTCTACCACCTTTTTTGTGTCAGACACTTTTTAATCAATGATGATTTCAAGCAGATGCTGATGACACTGGATGGAAATTAAAGAGAGTGCTTGTAGGCAGGCAAAGCAAGTGCTCATGAGCACAACCGCACAACTGTGTGCAATAAATGAACCAGAATTTATTAGGGGTAATGATGCCAGTCCTGACCACTCAAAGAGCTACATCTGTTTTTAAAAGTTATCACCCCTAAATGAGGGTGGATTAATGCTAATTAATTAACTTCATTAATTTAATTAAAAAGTCCTTCAGATTAACTGGGTGTGCTGTCCAATATCAGGAAAACACACAGGTACTATTCTTCTAATTTGAAGGAGAATGTTGCAGTGCTCGTGCAATAATGAATATACTCTCACTTTATATGACAATGTGGTGGAATATTTTTTTTCTCTGATAAAATGAATGTATTATAAAGTATATGATGCAGTACATGAAAACTTAACCTACAATCACACACAATTATGTAATTGCTAGAGCACAATTTCAGTTGCTTCTCAAACACAAACTAAATGAGAGATGACTGCAGTCAAAGTGGTTCATTTCTCAGCTAAAATGCTTTGGTGGACCCCAGGTCTGAGGTACTCCATTTTCTGTGGTCTTTGGGACTTCCACAAGTAGTGATATATAAGTGAAATATAATTATTTTCACTGTTTACCTGAGAATTGTAAAATGGCATAAATGGTGCCAACTGTGCCAACCACCTAAATATTTCTTCACTAATGCCTCTCTAAAAAAATCTGTTTTTCATTATTTCTGCATGAAATTATGCCTAGGTGGTGGTTGCATGCTCTATTTTGATTTGCTAGAGGTTCTGGGCTGCTACAGCATCATTTTAAAAGGATATCTAATGTAAGAAAGTCAGTTTCTTTTTGGTGAGAATAAAATCTTTCATTTTTTGCTGTGTGCCATCTTCATTTCCTCTGACCCAGTAGCATACAGTGGTGTGAAAAAGTATTTGCCCTTTCCTGATTTCTCACTATTTTGTATGTTTGTCACACTTAAATGTTTCAGATCATCAAACAAATTTAAATAGTAGACAAAGATAATACAAGTAAACACAAAATGCACTTTTTAAATGAAGGTGTTTATTAATAAGGGTAAAAAAAAAATCCAAACCTACATGGCCCTGCGTGAAAAAGTGACCCCCCCCCCCCCGTTAAAACATAAATTAACTGTGGTTTATCTCATCTTTGGAAAGCTGAGTGCAATTTCTCTAGCCACACCCAGCCCCGATTACTGCCACACCTGTTCTCAATCAAGAAATCACTTAAATAGGACCTGTGAAGTAGACCAAAAGATCCTCAAAAGCTAGACATCATGCTGCATCCTGAGAAATTCAGGAACAAATGATAAAAAAGTATTTGAGATCTATCAGTCTGGAAAAGGTTATAAAGCCATTTCTAAAGCTTCGGGACTCCAGCGAACCACATTGATCGCCATTATCCACAAATGGTGAAAACATGGAACTGTGGTGAACCTTCCCAGGAGCGGCCAGCTGACTGAAATTACCCAAGAGCACAGCAACAACTCATCCAAGAGGTCACAAAAGACCCTACAACATCCAAAGAACTGCAGGCCCTCATGACTCCACCATAAGAAAGAGACTGGGCAAAAATGGCCTGCATGGCAGAGTTCCTAGATGAAAACCACTGCTGAGCAAAAAAGAACATAAAGGCTCATCTCAGTTTTGCCAGAAAACATCTTGATGATCCCCAAGACTTTTGGGAAAATGCTCTGTGGACTGATGAGACAAAAGTTGAACATTTTGGAAGGTGCGTGTCCGATTACATCTGGTATAAAAGTAACACAGCATTTCAGAAAAGTAACATCATACCAAGAGTAAAATATGGTGGTGGTAGTGTGATGGTCTGGGGCTGCTTTGCTGCTTCAGGACTCTGGAGAGACTTACTGTGGTAAATGGAACCATGAATTCTGCTGTCTACCAAAATATCCTGAAAGAGAATGTCTCTTTCAGGCCATATGTTCATGACCTCGAGCTGAAGTGCACTTGGGTTCTGCAGCAGGACAATGATCCAAAACACACAGCAAGTCCACCTCTGAAGGGCTTAAGAAAAACAAAATGAAGACTTTGGAGTGACCTAGTCAAAGTTCTGACCTGAATCCAATTGAGATGCTATGGCATGACCTTAAAAAGGTGGTTCATGCTTGAAAACCCTCCCATGTGGCTGAATTACAACAATTCTGCAAAGATGAGTGGGCCAAAATTCCTTCACAGTGCTGTAAATGACTCATTGCCAGTTATCACAAACACTTGATTGCAGTTGTTGCTGCTAAGGGTGGCCCAACCAGGTTTAGGAGGCCGTCACTTTTTCACACAGGGCCATGTAGGTTTGAATTTTTATTTTATTTTTTTTACCCTTATTATCCCTGGTTCCAACAACATGCACTTCCTTCCCTTTCTTGCACTGCTGCTAGTTTTCCTCCGGCTCTTTGTCTATGAGGTAAACGCGTTCGGCATCATGGCGGACAGAATACATTATTCCAGGGACATGTCGCTGCATTTAAACACGGTTGATGCAGCGGCTGTGATTGAGCCTAAGCCGCAACTGCCAGACTTTATTTTGAGAGACGGACATAGCGGTGAAAAGAGAGACGGCAGAAGGAAGTGCGGAAGGCGTGGAGGTGTGAAACTGCGCCTGAGAAGACGTCAGTTTGGTAACATTCCTCTTCCTTCAATGATTTTTGGGAACGTACAGTCTCTAAGAAACAAGGTGGATGAAATTCAAGGGAATGTACGCTACCAGAAGGACTTTAAGAACTGCTGTGTCATGGCTTATACCGAGACTTGGCTTAATGCGCATGACCGAGACGCAGACCTGTGGATTGACGGCTTTGGAGCCCCGCTGTGCTCGGATCGACAGGACGAGGTAATGGGGAAGCGTCACGGGGGCGGCGTATGTTTATATATTAATAAGCAGTACTGCACATCTGTCACGGTCAGAGAGTGCATCTGTACACCCGATGTGGAGCTGCTGTCTGACTCGTTTTTGTGTCACTACACCCCTTTTATTTGCCTCACAAGTTCCCCCAACTTTTCATCACAATTGTGTACATTCATCCGAGGGCAGATGCTGACTCCGCCTGCAGCACTATCTTTGATGTGATCCAGCAGCTGCAATCAATTTCTCCAGAGGCGCCAAACTTCATTCTTGGGGATTTCAACCATGTTTCTTTAAAGAAGACACTTAAAAACTTTTAACAGTATGTCTCCTGCCCAACCAGGCGAAAAAAGACATTGGACCTGTGCTATGGATCCATAGAGAGGGCCTATAAATCACTCCTCCTTCCTCCTTTAGGATCCTCAGATCACAACTGTGTACATTTGCTGCCCACATATAAAACTGCTCTCAGAAGAGGCAAGGTGGAGACGAGAGACACTGATGTGTGGACAGAGGATTCAATGCACAGCCTCCAGGAATGCTTTGACTGTACAGACTGGTAGATGTTCACACTGTCCTGCGGGGATGATTTGGACTCTTTGGTGGACGTCACATGCTCATACATGGCTTTCTGTAAAAATAAGATTGTTCCATGTAAACGTGTCAAAATATATCCCAACAACAAACCATGGGTTACAAAATCAGTTAAATCCTGCTTACAGAGGAAAGCACTTGCCTTTAAACAGGGGTCTGTTTCTGAGCTACAGGTTGCCACAAAGGAGCTGAAGGCTGAAATTTTAAGAACAAAACAGAATTATAAATCAGAGCTGGAAAGCAAGATGGCAACAAAGAAAATTGGTTCAGCCTGGCCCAGTATGAAAACTATTGCAGGCCTTCAGAGCACAGAGCGCAGTAATCGTGTGCTTTTAGATGGTTTTAATTCAGACACAGAGCTGGTTAATGTTCTTAATTGTTTTTATGGTCGTTTTGACCCCTTTGATTTTAGCACAGAAACCCAAGATTTGAAACAGAAACTCAAAGACAATCAGCACTTTAATATTGAGGTGCAGGATGTTAAAAGGGAGTTCTGCGCTGTAAAAGTGAACAAAAGTCAGGGCCCTGATAATATATGTGGGTGCCTGGTAAAGTCCTGTGCACATGAATGAGTCCTATATTTCATTACATTTTCAATAAGTCCTTACAGACACAACATGTGCCTAAGATCTGGAAAGAAGCCGTGATTGTTCCCGTTCCAAAATCCAGCTGTCCTAAAACGGTAAACGACTTTAGACCAGTTGCTTTGACTTCAATTTTAATGAAAATTTTTGAAAAACTGGTCAGATGTGAGGTCCTAAAGCAGACTGAGCATGCATTGGATCCTCTGCAGTTTGCCTATAGGCCTCACAGAGGAGTGGAGGATGCCACTGTCACTCTGTTTAACATGCTTTTTAAACATCTGGATTTTAATGGGACACACGCCAGACTTTTATATGTGGACTTTTCCTCCGCCTTTAATACAATCCAACCTCATATCTTAGTTAAAAGGCTCCTGCAGCAGTTTGATTTGAGCAATAATCTGGTGGGTTGGATTCTGGATTTCTTAACCAACAGGACGCAGAGAGTAAGGGTCAATGGTACATTGTCTGACCTAATGTGCTCTTCTACTGGCTCTCCTCAGGGGTGTGTGTTGTCACCACTACTCTTCATCCTGTACACAAACATGTGTCGAAGCAGACATGACAACAGACACATTATAAAGTATGCTGATGACTCAGTTATTGTCAGTCTCCTCCAGGATGGTGAGAGTGGCCACGGCCCAGTAGTTGATGATTTTGTTCACTGGTGTGAGGATTCCTACCTGCAGCTGAATACGACAAAAGCTAAAGACATGATTATTGACTTTAGGAGGAAAAATCCCAGGCACAAAGTCACCGTACTAAAAGACCAGACCACCGAATGTGTACAATCCTACAAATATCTTGGGACGATTATTGATAGTAATTTAAAGTTTGAAGAGAACTGTGAAAGGGTGTGCAAAAAGGGTCAGCAACATTTGCATTGCTTGAGAAAACTTGCACGCTTCCAAGTTGACCGAACCATAATGACAATGTTTTATTGGGCTTTTATTGAATCTTTTTTATCCTTTTCTTTAGTGTCATGGTTTGGTCAGATAAACTGAAACAGAGGAAATCCTTGGATCAGGTAGTTAGATGGTCCAGTCATTTGCTTGGTGAGTCACAGCTGAGCCTGACATCCCTGTACACCAGACAAGTACAGAGATGAGATGAGATGAGATGAGATTCAACTTTATTGTCATTACACATGTATGAATACAAGGTAACGAAACGTGACTTGGCATTTGGGCACGCTCTGCAGAGCGCATCCAAGGCCGGGGCAGCCGCTAGGCACCAGTCATAAAGAAGAAAGGGAAAAAAAGAAAAGAAATGATATGACACAATAGGCGAGAGCAAAAAACATGTTTTATCAAATTGACGCTTAATGGGTAAGTGAAATTTTGATTGCAGGCAAAAAAAAACCTCAATGCATATTTAGCAAACATTTAGTGGACAAAAAAACCAAAAGACCAAAAGTCAGAGAGAGTCAGTGAATGGATGAGTGTAATTCAGTATTATGAATCAGTGTGTTCGTGTATGTTGAATGCAGGTGGGTGTTTATCAGTTACTGGAGGCAGCAAAATCTCTCCCAGCCGAGATGTTATGTCTTAGTGTCTGAAACTCGGAAGCATGTCCTTGAGGCATGGCAGATGGAAATTTCCTGAGCCAGTCACATGTCAATGAGAGTTCAGATGCAGTCCCAGTTTGTTTATGAAAGAGAAGCACAATCTTCTGTTTTGTCTTAATCCAGGAGGAAAAATAGACAACAGGGCGAATTCAAGGTCTGGTAGACACAGATCACAAAGCATAAATTTTCCATCTTATGCAATCCTGTGTCCATAATTTCCATACATAGGCTTTAAATCCATTCCTTGGAGGCACCAAAAACGACTCCAGATGTTTCCCTTCTAGAACATGGATAAACATGTCCAATGCATGCCAGGTGGAAATTTCCATGTTAATCATTGCCGATAGTGAGTGCACTCCCCCGTCTAGTCGAATTGTTGAGAAGCAGCTATGCCGGGACCGCTTTTAATTAGCTCTTCCAGTTAATTTTTTGATACACCAGGAAAAACTCCAGAGCCAATCAGCAGAAAATCCTGTGATCCTAGCCAAACCAGGTAGATGTTTCCACATCCACAGTCGAATTATGCAGACACATGCGTTCCAATCCATGGGTCTCTCCATAGGGGCTCCCCCTGGCCCGAATTTATATAAAATGTTGTTAATTTTATTAAAGCCGCTCACCAAATCCATTTTTTCGTTTGGATCAAGATTCAGCCAGAAGAACAGCGACGCAGACAAGACAGCAAGCTGGGATTCTCAATTAGGGAGGGAAGGAGGGTAAAAGAGGGAGCAGCAAAGAAAGGCGTCTGTTCTCTCTGAAGAGCAGGAAGGAAAAGTGCTGGAAAAGGATGGCTACCTCCATTTTAAATGATGACTCCCACCCTTTGCACTGCCACTTTCAGCTTCTTCCCTCAAGACGGAGGTTTGCTGTCCCAAAAAGTAGAACCCAGCGCTACAAAAACAGCTTTGTCCCTGCTGCTGTCAAAGAGTTGAACAAGCTGTAAAAATATATTGCACATAATTTAGGTACCTATTTATTAACTCCATTTTATATTTACTTATTTTTGTAGGATGTCACTTGGGTTCTAAATATTTTATTGGGTTTTAGACCTTTGAGTTTTTAACCTCTTTGACTAGTTTTTAACTTTTAATATGACCCTTCTCTCTTACCTCTGGTTTTTCTCCCATCTCTTTGTCTTTTTATACCCTGATTGATGGAGCCTTGAGTATTCTTATCATGTTTATAGTCAGCTTCATATGTGCCTGTGTTTGTGTCTATGTTGAATGTCATTTGTGGCTTGTAAATATGGATGTCACCAGACTGCAAAACAAATCTACCTGTGTGTACAAATAAAGTAACCTGAACCTGAACCTGAACCTTATTAATAAACACCTAAGTGTGACAAACATACAAAAAAATGAGAAATCAGGAAGGGGCAAACACTTTTTCACACCACTGTATACAGTGACTCTTAGACCTCTGAAATAATCTCAAAAGTGTTACTTTTATTATGATACCAAGATTATACAAATAAACCTTGTGGTTGCTGAGATATACTCAATTAATTTGGGGCATACTGTTTTTTGAGCAGGATCTACAAAAATTGGTCTGTGGCCTTAGAGAAGTACAGTTGGCTGACAATCATTTTCCTGTCAGCAACATAAAAACCCTTCATGGACTAAATGCTCAGTGTTGAGATCTGATTGTTCTCTAATTTGTCACATTATTCCTTCGTCACACAGATCTATTATTTATGAGTTTTACAAAAACCTTTGTGTGTATGCATTTTGTGCAGGTGATAAAGAGCCAACTGCTAGTGTTACTCTGACAGATGCAGGCTCTAAATAACATCTGGTTTGTTGATACTGTTTGAAACTGTAAGGTGGGAACCATCTGCTTCAGTTTGTAGTCATCCCAGAATACATTAGAAAACAGAAGCCTTTGAGTAAACTGGTTATGCTACATTAGATAACACAATGATAGAGGGACTGGGCATCTAGGAGACCAGTGATTTAACATGGACCAATCGTAAGAGCATGTTGCTGAACCACAGAGATCCCTGGTTTGCATCACAGCCAGAGGAATCTTTCCTGCACATCTCTCCCCTGTTTTTCACCACATTTCCAATGGCCAATGAAGGCCAAAAAATGACTATGACTGTGATCTGATGTGTTCAGATCAAATGCAAAGCAGCTTTCTAATATTTCAGTGTGGAGGAAATGTTTTGTCATCGTCATTTGCAGTGATATGGACGCCAAGTTGGTGACCATCACAATTATCAACCCGCTCATCCTCCCCATCAGTTTAAATAGGATTAATGAATAAGTAATATTATTCCTACTCAGTGAAGAAGAATCCACAGCACCATGCCACCCATACCACAAGGTGAAAGATGTTTGGCTTTCTTTACCCTGAGGAAGTACAGAGCTGTACCAGGTCATCCTAATCCTTCAGGGAACTGCTGATGCAGTTTAGACTGTGATGGTTGTAGTGATGGTTTCCTCCTGCTCTCTTGCTCTCCACCTGTCTAGTATTCTTTGTTTTGATGGGACTTTAATAAACAAAGTAATATTCTTTGTACCTTGAAAAGAGGATAAGGCTTTCCCTTTCACTTTTGTTTTTCTTCCCCTCATCTTTTTGACTACCACTTCAATTTTCCTCATATTCTCCACCACGTCTCTCTACAACTTTGCAGTAAGATTTTACTTCCACCAATAGTCTACTTATTGTGTGGGGCAAGAACATGAAACTGTTTTTGATGGTTCTGGGACTTCCAAAGAAGTAAGAATTAGAGATGCACAATAATATAGTATAACAACTAGGTGGTGGGTGAACATGCAGCGGCCTCCTTTCTCTGTTCATGTTTGTGCCATTTAGTGTTCTTTAAATTATGCCTAAGTGTATTTTCATGTCTTCAATGTCCACATACGATGCTGCGCACAAGCTACAGTCACCACAGTCTTCTGAAGATAAGGAATATGACCAAACATTACGTCTTGGACCAGAATGTTACAGAGGAACTCTGTGGCCTAGGACTATTCCACCAGACCTCCACACCCCCGGACTCGACTGCTGTGTCTCATCCCAAATGGAGACACCGCAGATGATGTGAGCGAAGACAAAAGAGAGGTAAACGTGGAGGTACAGTATCTGAACAAAGCTAGCCACTAGCTCACACAGACTCCCGATTCCTTCCCTCATTGTGGCCAATGTATGCTCACTAGACAACAAAACAGACCACATACAGCTTCTGAGAACTATGCAACATGATGCGCAGAACTGCTGTGTTTTTATCTTTATAGAAACATGGCTAAATGACAATATCCCAGACTCTGTTATTCAGTTAGCAGCACTAACATGCTATTGTATTGACCGGGAGTTGACGGGTTCTCTGTTGGTGGAGTTTATGATCATCAAGTGCCAACCCTTCTACTTACTGAGGGAAATTACACCTATCCTACTAGTCGCCGTGTATATCCCACCCACCGCCATCAGCGAGAGAAGACAGGCACTAAATGAACTCTATCAGGCCATCAGTGAGACACAAAGAGCGCATCCAGACAGATTCCTCACATACTAAGGAGACTTCAACCATGGAGACTTCAACCATGCATATTTAAAGGCTCTCCTACCACACTAGAGGGCAGATAATTGTTGCAAGAGTGTATCTGTGCCTATGGGTTGTAGTGACCATAATTTGATTGTTACAGTTAAGAAAACCAAAGTTCCTAAACTTGGTTCAAAATAAAAATGAAAAGATCATTTCATAAATTTAATCAAGCAAAGTATGAAACTGATATAAGAAATGTGGATTGGTCAAAAGTGTTTATAGAAATGAATCCTGAGGTGGCATTGCAGATGTTTAATAGTATTTTGATGAGAACATTACAATCAGGGGCTGTGCCCATGCTTCATGTGCATATTGTTGTATTTTTGTGATTACTTGTGATGGTTATTATGATTGTAAAGTTCCCCGTGTTGCCTAATCCTTGTCTGTCTTGTCTTACCCTGTTGTCTGTGTTTTATGGTTGTCTTTTTGGACTTGATTATACTTTGCCATTCATGTTTATTTTTACAGTTTAGTATTGTCGTCCTGCATGTCTGTTGTCATGTCTTCTGTGTATCCTCTGTCCAACCTGGTCTCAGTAAAAAAAACAATCTAATAAACGTTTTCCACCCTTCTATAATTGTACATTTGCACGTTAAATTAAAAAATAACGTGCCTTAGCACATATTTACAGGCTCACTCACTACGCATACGCAAAATACTGCGAAACAGTCCTCACCATGCATGTGCAGAACAACGCATCTTTTACTTTGGTTTCCTAATGCTCATTCAGTTGGTAGGAGGGTGATGGCAGATGGTTAACCTACACGGATGTTCAAGCAACAGACATAAAAACATGTGGGTTTGACTTCCACTCTCATCTGTGAGTGACCTTTTTGTTCTTTTTCTTTTCCTTAATTTTTTTTTTTCACTTCATTAATGAAAGGTTTCTGTGAGGTTACGGATTAAGATATGGGTTAGTTGCTCGATGGTGAAGTACAATAAAAGTGACAGGAACACAAACTGGCAAATGTTAAGCTGCCATTAGACACCTTTCTGTTACGATCCGAGTGCTGACTCTGTCCGCGCTCGGGTGGTCCGGTAGTTCTCCGTTCTCTACTCTGGGTTACCATTGGGCCTTCGAGCTCTTATTGTGACAGCGTCTCGGAGGGGCTTCCGGCTGTCTGAGCTGCGCTCCGCTGAGACAGCTGATTATCAATCAGCTTTCATTCTCATCAGCTGAGCCTATTGAGACGCTATTTAAGGGAGCAGCTCAGGTTACTCCGGGCTGCGACCTTCATCGAAGATTCCATGGTTTCATCCCATTCTTTGATTCAGGAGTTTTCTCCCCTCTGTAAGTGTTTACCCTCTTAGTCCGTTTCATCGTGCTCTTTTCCCATGTAACCCATTATCTATCACCCAAGTGTATGTTTGTGTTGTTGCCCCACGTGGCTTATTATTTTGTACTGTTCCTTTGTATTAATAAATAACGCAAACTCATCGGCGAGCTCTCGGCGTCTCATTGATGGCTTATGAGGGCCATCGCATGACAGTAGGTCGCAGCCAGACTGAGACGCCAGTCCCGGTGAGTTCTGCCTAATTGGACTTGTTCTTTCCTGTCTGGGTACCGGTGTGCTGGGAGAATATGTCGTCATTCAGGAGCCACTTTCGGAGCCTGGGCTACGAGCTGGCGGAGGCCCTGGACTACGTTGACGGGACTCTCTTCTCCGCCGGTCTCTACGACACTCCCAGCGATATACGCCGACACCTGGACCTTGCTGAGGACATTATAATTCGCCTTCCCCGCTACTCCAACCACCCGGAAATTACGGTGAGTAAGGCTGACATCGCTTCGCAAAGGGAGAGACTCTGTGGGCTGGAGGGAAACCCTGGCAGGAAGCTGAAGAGGAGGCATCCTCGCTTCTCACGTCCGGATCCTATTCCTGTCTCCGTTCTGGTCCAGGAGTTCGCACCGCCCACGGGTGATCCCCGTTGGAGTGTGTCGTCATTCGGGAATCCCCCGGAGAAGCTACAACGAACAGCTGCTTCCATCTGGGACCAAGTGGCGGCAGATCGTTCCGCTGTTCACCCCACGCAGATAATTAAGCATGTGACGGCGGCAGTCAGGCTGGTGGAGAGGAATCCAGAGTTGAGTGACTTTCCGGAGTACGCCGATCTGCTCGCTTCTGTTTCCGCACAAGAGTGGCGATTCCCGGACCTCACCTTCACCTTTCCATCAGCCAGTGAACGTTGTCGCCACGCTCCAAACAAGACTCAGCGAGAACCCCGTCTGGATCCAATTCTGGGTCGTCGCAAGGACTCCACCTCTGAGACAGCTGCCACTCCTGCATCTCGTCTGGAGACAATCCCAGCAGCCTCTCCCCCCGGGTCATCTTTCCCTGCTCATCGTGCCCGGTTCGGCTCGGCCGTCATCCCCTCCTCCTCGACGTCTTCCCCGGCTGCTGTGTGTGCCAAGAGTCCTGCTTCAGCGAGGCCCGTCCTTGGTCCATCGCGAGCGGCTCCTCCTCGTCTTCCCTGGGGGCCCTCCGTCACCATCCAGCGGGGGAAGGGAAGACTTGAGTCCACTGCGGCGGCTTCCATCAGCCCCCCGGGAATCAGGCAAGTGTCTATTCATTCTCTTCCTGTATTGGGTGGATCGCCTTGTTTGATTCCTGGGGGTGGAGTTTGGGGTTCACAGCCCCCGAGCTTCCTCCACCTGCTGCAGAAATTAATGATGAGCCTGCCACCTTTGTGTCTCCTTCCCCCGAGCGTCCTGCGGCACCAGGCCTACGCCACCAGACGAGGAGGGAGCCTGTGGGCCTGGAGAGTCTGGTTCCAGCCCCGCAGCCATATCACGGGCAGAGGAGGAGGGCGGACTGCTGTTTGGAACCTGCGCCGACAATGAAGCGTCCCCGGGTCTCCATGGAGGAGCGATCCGACCCAGCAGGTCAAGGATCTTCTTCCCCCACGCCGTGTGGGTCGTCGGTGTGGTCATCAGCGTTGGAGGATCCTCAGGTTGTGGAGACCATCATGCTGGCTACGGGACCCACTGTCGCCGAGTGGGAGCCAGCGGACGTCCTTCTTCGTCCTGAGCCTGGATCGCCGAAGTCCTGGACGGCGACAGAACCCGAGATCAGGCAAGTGCTCTACCTTATCTTCCTTCTTTCTACTCTGGAGCATTTTTGCCTGTCTCTCGGGGAGACGAGCCGGCTGCAGCCGTCCGCTGCATCTGAGCCTGTCTTGCCGGGTTCTGTTGCTACTGGTGATCCTGATTCCGGTCCTTTTCTCTCTCCTGAGCCTTCTCCTAGGGTTGCCGGTGATGAGTCGGTCCTAGTCGCTGCTCTGGAGGATCTGGGTTCGGGGTTGAAGGCCGTTCCTGGTGCAGTTCCGACCCAGTCGGGGTCCATCGTGGGTGCAGCCACGATCCAGTCGGGGTCCATCGTGGGTGCAGCCGCGGTCCACTCTGGGTCCATCGTGTGTGCAGCTCGGTCTCACGTGGCGTCCGATGGGAGGACTGTGCCTAATCTGGTGAAGTTCGGAGGTGGAGCTGCTGATCTTCCGCCGATCATAGCTGGACTGTCTCCTGGTTTTTCCTCCATTCCTCATTTCTGTCCATCGGGTGCCGCTGGGACTTCCCGTTTTTGGTTCGGCCCTCCCTCGCTTTCCCTCTCCATAGGGAGGCAGTCTCCGAGTGCTCTCCAGCGGTTCTGGTGGCGGAATGACATGGGCCGGCCGCCTGGGACATTGCTCCGCCAGTTTGGCGTTCTGGGTAGGCCGCCCGAACTGATCCTCTTTCCCCCAGTAGTGATCTGGACGCTAAACGCAGGCAGACCACCTGAACTTGTGGGTTTTTTTCTCTATTGCGCTCTGCCTGCTGTCATCCCTGCTGTCATCCCTCTCACCAGAAATCGCATGTAAAGAAGCCAATTTGAGCTAATTATTGATGTAAAGGTTATTGATTCTAAGTTACTCTACACTTGTTTATATTTGTGTCTCAATCATTCAGTTCTACATCGTATCTGAGAGGAAAATGTATGCATCAGCTCCTTAGCTCTCGTTTATACTTTTTTCTCTCAGCCTTGTGTATACATGTTATTTGTAATTTGCAGGCAATATATCAATGTTATTGCATTGCTTCTAAGGTCTTCCATTGGAAGTGAATGTTTTTTTATATATGTCTGGTTATATCAAATTCGGCACACAGTGTAAAGTTGTTGTCATTTGTTCTGCACGGCAGATGATTGCATTGTACCGCAGTATGGCCCCATTTATGTGGTTTGTTTGAGGGCCGTTTTCTGTGTTTTTCTTCTGTACTGGTTGCCATATTCTGGTTGGAGTTTTTTTTTCCCCTCTCTCCGTGATTTTGTGTCTTGCTTCTTGCCCGCCTGGCCTTCCCCCGCCTCCCTCCCTGGGGTGGTCTGGTTGACCCTCTGGGTGGGGGTGGGGGGGGGCTTTGATGTTACAGGGCGCCTGGAATTCACCTTTCAAACAGGGGGCTACTGTTATGATCCGAGTGCTGACTCTGTCCGCGCTCGGGTGGTCCGGTAGTTCTCCGTTCTCTACTCTGGGTTACCATTGGGTCTTCGAGCTCTTATTGTGACAGCGTCTCGGAGGGGCTTCCGGCTGTCTGAGCTGCGCTCGGCTGAGACGGCTGATTATCAATCAGCTGTCATTCTCATCAGCTGAGTCTATTGAGATGCTATTTAAGGGAGCAGCTCAGGTTACTCCGGGCTGCGACCTTCGTCGAAGATTCCACGGTTTCATCCCATTCTTTGATTCAGGAGTTTTCTCCCCTCTGTAAGTGTTTACCCTCTTAGTTCGTTTCATAGTGCTTTTTTCCTATGTAACCCATTATCTATCACCCAAGTGTATGTTCGTGTCGTTGCCCCACGTGGCTTATTATTTTATACTGTTCCTTTGGTATTAATAAATAACACAAACTCATCGGCGAGCTCTCGCCGTCTCATTGATGGCTCGTGAGGGCCATCACATTACACTTTCTTAGAGCTGGAAACACAACGTATCCCCTGCACGTGAAAAATCTTTTTTATGTGTGTGTACATTTTCTCTGAGTGACAAAATGTGCAATTTCACATTTTTTTGGGTGAGACTGGGCTGACTGTCTGAGTGTCAGTAGAGCCCCATGTTATGTTGTAACTTGTAGACAAGGACGAGGCCAGGAGTGGAGCTGAAGACTACTTTATGAATGAAACAGGGCTCTGTACACCCAACCGTACATGCAGCCGCTTGGCAGAGGAAAGGTGGAAGAGACCGCCCTTCTATCAGCAGCCCCTCTTATACCACCGGAGATGGCAGAACCGGAAACCGCGGCCGCCATCCCATACCACACAAATAAGAGCCCTGACATGAACAATAATAACACAGAATAAATACTTAACATTCTCCCCTCCACAAAAGACCAAAACACACACACTCAACCCACCCTAATTTGGAACCCAAATCATCCGTTAAGCATAAACAATCTAAAATCACTAAAGGGGGCCTATGACATTCACACTAAAAACTAAAATTAGGGGGGACGGGTAGACTGCCGTCCTACCCCCCACACGGCAAGGCGGGATATTCTACTGCCTATGCTAAATAACAGTCCAGTAAAGAAAAAAAAATGACTGCCGTGTCTCCTAATTAAAATACAATCACAAAATAATCCCCAAACTATTAACACAGAACAACTGAACAATTATAACACACCCATGACTCAGTGAGGATGACCCGTGGCCCCTCCCCCAGACCTTCGCCATCATTCCAACCCTGGTGGTGGTCTGCTTCCCGGACCACTGCTGATCGCCTCCACCTTGAAGCGTCTTCTCCTCCACACCTCTGAGCACTCCAATCGTCTGGAGTCGTGCCCACTTCTCTTCTTTGAAGCACAGCGTAACTCACTGGGATGTCGCCACGAGCCATCCGACAGCAGCAGGTATCGATCGTGCAGCTCACCCATCACCTGCAGCCAACCCTGGTACCGCTCCATGTTCCGCTTCTGTCTCACCCGTCTGGACCTCACCTCCGCCCGATCCTGAACCCAGTCTGTAACTCCAAGTGGGGCCTTGCACGGCCTGCGGTGTCTCCGCCTGGCACTCACTCTTCCAGTGCCACTCAGTCCTGCTCCAATTGCTTGTAGATCCGCTGCTGACCCCGCCCCTGTGGTCCCGTGTTCACTAGTCCTCCACGGCCGTGTTCCGGGAACATCTGAGACCATCGTTTGGGCCCCGCTCATCACCGCAGGTCCACTCCTATGCCACCCGGCACCCACATCCAGGGCAGCTTGGACATTGGCACCGGGGTCCTCTTGCAGCAATCCTGAGCACGATGCAGCCTGTCCACTTTCCGGAGTGCCCAGTAACAGTTTGTCCCACACTGCATTGTCCTGGACTCTCGGAACCGGTCGGTCCCATAGTTCACCATTTGACCACTCTTCTCCAGTACTGCTCCTGATGGAGAATCCAAGGCCATAAAATAAGTTACAGTGCATGATGTTTGAGCCGTAGGCCATCACAATGAACTCCACAGTGGCCATCATCACCGACTTGTACCAAGCTGTTAACATGATGGTACCCACCATGGCCAACCATCCTCCTCCATAGCCGCAAAGTGGCACTGAGAAACTTCCAATCCTGTAATGGGGAAAACACTGTCTGACTGTAGCCCAATTAAGCACAGAACTCTCTGCTCCCGTGTTGACCAACATCGGTACCGGAACTCCATCCAGAATTACTGTGCGGCGCGTGTGCCCATTGGTACTTGGGGACACCATGTGTACCACCGTTGGAGTGGGAGAAGTTGAAGTCTTGCACGGGCGGTCTTGTCCAGCTGACTGGCACATCCTCGCGAAATGGTGGAGATGGCTGCAATTTCCACAGTGTTTCCTCTTGCCGCACACTAGCCTTGTGGCGGTGTTTCGTGGACCCACAGCCCATACACCTGGGCTTCTCCGGGGCAGACCTCATCCGTACAGCGTTGGCACTCTCAGCATCACCTTTGACACTCCCATTGCTGTCTGGGTCCACTACCTGTGTGACCATAAGGGATCTTGAACCTCCCGGCGAAAGGTGCTCGTTTAGCTCTCGACTTAGCTTATCTGCTGCTTCTAGCTGTAGCGCTAACTCGACAGCCCTCGTCAGCGTCAACTCCCCCGGGAATGTGAGCAGCTTGGAGCGGACTGCGGCACAGTTGGTGTGTTCCACCAACTGGTCGCACACCATTTCTTCTTCTAACGGCCCGAACTGGCACTCAGCGGTCAACTGCCTTAAGTCCGACACGAACTGCTGGATTGGTTTGCCTACCTGTTGGCGGCGCTGTCTGAACTTAATCCACTGAACGATGACGTCCGACGCTCTGAAATGGCGGGCCAGTAACTCAGCTACTTCATCATATATGTCCGCATCTCCAAGCGTGCCCAAAATTCTTTGTCCCTCCATTCCCAGGTTGTGTACTAATAATGCACAAGCTCACAGTTTCTCCATTCTTTCCAGGTCCAGCGCTACCACGTACGTCTGGAAAGCCTCATACCAATGAGGCCATGGCACAAGTGGTTCCCCCGGGAGCTCCAGGAATGGACAAATTGGTGTTCCACATGCCTTCATGAGTTTACCTCTCATCGCCAAATGTTATGTCATAACTCGTCGACAAGGACGAGGCCAGGAGTGGAGCTGAACACTACTTTATTAATGAAACAGTGCTCTGTACACCCGACCGTACATGCAGCTGCTTGGCAGAGGAAAGGCGGAAGAGACCGCCCCTCTACCAGCAGCCCCTCTTAAACCACCAGAGACGGCGGAACTGGAAACCGGAGCCGCTATCCCATACCACAGAAATACGAGCTCCGACATGAACAATAATAACACAGAATAAATACTTAACACCCCACCTGTCCTGTCTGTTTCCCCATGTGTTATTGATTTTGCCCTTGATTACTCCCACCTGTCTGGCGTTTGCTGTAATTGTCTCCCTATATATATGAGTCTGTGATTGTGCTCTGTTGGGTCATTGCATCATCTATCCCAATGTTTTTTGTTTGTTTTTTTGTTTTTTTTGTTACATATTTGTACCCGTAGGTAGATTTGGTTTGCAGTCTGGTGACAAGCCACTGGCTGCTGGTCGCTGCGTGAGCGAGCACCCTAAATGTTTAGCCTGTGTTCTCCTGTGTTAATCTGTGAGTTATGTTTAGTTTGAAGTCCTGAATATTTTCCATCCCCCATGCTGCACCTTTTGTTTGTTCTTGTTTTTTCGTAAATAAATCATTTGCATTGAAGTCCTGCCTGCATTATTGGTTCCCATTTGAAATTACATCTGCCTCAAAAGCAGATATTGTGACAGAGAATTGCTGACTATCATACACCAGTTAAGAAATTTACTGTCAGAAATATTCAACTGACCTTTAGCTGGTTAAAATCTTATCTATCTGGTCACTCCCACTGTGTGCACATAAACAATACTGTATCCCAATCAAAGGCATGCACCATGGGAGTACTACAAGGTTCAATTTTAGGCTCACTGCTTTTTACTTTGTATATTAATGATTTGCTATCAGTATGTGAAGATGATATAAAAAATTCAGATGTACTGTATGCATATGACACAGTCATCTACACACATGGGAAGGATGTTAAACAAGTGGCTGACAAGTTAATGATAGCAATAGAGAAAGTGTTAAAATGGCTTTATCAATCATGCCTCACTCTGAACACAGGGAAAACAGCTACAGTGTGTTTTACTAATAAACAAAATCATACGCACCATCCGAGTGCAACTGTAAATGGAGCAAATATAGAAAATGTAACAGCGTTGATGTATTTGGGCGTCACATTAGATCCCACGCTCAGCTTTAAAAAGCACATAAAATGGATGAGCCACACTCTAAAATATAACCTTGCAAACTTTCGATGTATCAGAAAGTCACTTACTCAAGAACAGGGATGGGCAACTTTAGTGGTAGTGAGCGCCACAAATTTTTTCTTCACTTCTCGAGGGCCAGATTTACATGTAAACATGTGTGTGTGTGTGTGTGTGTGTGTGTGTGTGTGTGTGTGTGTGTGTGTGTGTGTGTGTGTTATTTTCTTCAAAGTCAAGTTTCACAATTAAAACTGAAAATGAAAATAAAAGCTACTCAGTGTTTTATCATATTAGAAATAAAGTTACTGATAAAATTATATGATGACCTTATTTTTAAAACTCTCTCCATCAAAATGATGAGCAAAGAGAAATTGCAGACAGTAATAAACAAAAAAGCCAAGAAGAAAAGGAAAGGACGATGAAGAAAATGTTTTTAAAATATTAGAAAAAAATTATCAAAGTAAAAAGTAGTTTTACTGATAAATATGCTACATTTCTGGTTTAAATTAGCCAGTTTTTTTTTCAAATTTATATTTTATTTTGGTATTAGATGTTCAAACGTCTACTGATAAATTTGCATCATTTTATTTAAAAATTTATAACTTTTTAGTTGCTCTAGGTTTTTTCAAAATTAGAGTTTTGCTGTCGTAAATTTGCCATTTGTTATATAAATTTACCTTTCAGTTTGAAACTTAATACTGTAAAAACTCCTTAGTGAGGCGCTGTAGCATTTATTGTTTTTTAAAAGCAGCCTACTCTGTACATTTAGTGCTGTTGACAGCCTATTATTGTGGTCTTAGCATGCAACACATACATACCTTAAAAGACGTACTCAGGGGCACACCGCTCCCTCACTCTTGCTCCGCCACTGGCACTTGCACCAAGGTTTTGATTAGAGCTCTTTCTGCTAGTGGACTTTATAACTGCATTTAAGAATGTCGTTCCAAATACGTTCAAATACGACATAAATAAATAATTGATTTTTGGAAATGGACTGGCAGGCCGTAGTGGATGACGTCGAGGTCCGCATGCAGCCCACAGGCTGCCAGTTGCCCATCCCTCCTCTAGAAGGATCAAAAACTTTTTTGGATGCCATGACTTTGACACATTTCTTCTACATGCATCTCATGCTGCATCTGCATCTCATGCTGGTCACAAGCCAACAGTACGACTCTGAAACCCTTGGAATCCCTGTATAAACAATCCATCAAAATTCTGGATAAGAAGACATGACTGTATCACCATTGTTATATACTTGCCAAACACAAGATGTTAAGATTTGAAACTATGATCATGTTGTGGTGGACTGTTGGATTATTTTTGAGCATAATTAATTTGAGTCAAAAACCAGGCAGAATATTTAAATGTAAATAAATTTAATCCTTATGGCCAATGAGGGAGTGGCAGTTTACATGGCAGCAGCTTCATGTCCATGCACACATACCTCTAAAAAAAAAAAAAAAAAAACATTTCTCAGTGCAACTTTTAAAGCTGTCTTATCAATGGGGAGTGAGAAAGATTGTCCAGAAGATGAACAGTCCTATCCCTGAGTCCACGAAGCACACAGTCCTTATCAAATGTTGTCAGGAGCCAGTGTATATCTTGTTCCCACAGAACTGTACATGATGAATTGAAACCAGCTGCAGTCATTAAGAAATATCTGAACACTCACTAACCACTAAACAGATTTATAATCGCTAACTCATGCACTCTTACACATAGAATGAAGCTGCCCAAAGGCCATATATAAAATGCACATATGAGAATAAAAAAGACATGGAATAATATAAGAATAACATAAGAATAATATGGAATTTTTCTATCATATTCCCCCCTTGATACTTAATAAAGCATCACAATTAAAAGAAAAATAACAAAAGAAATGATCAAATAAAGAAAAGTGATTTGAATAATAATGAATAATATATATATATATATATATATATATATATATATATACAGTGGGGCAAAAAAGTATTTAGTCAGCCACCAATTGTGCAAGTTCTCCCACTTAAAAGATGAGAGAGGTCTCCAATTTTCATCATAGGTATACTTCAACTATGAGAGACAAAATGATAAAAAAAAAAAATCCAGAAAATCACATTGAAGGATTTTTAATGAATTAATTGGTAAATTCCTCGGTAAAATAAGTATTTGGTCAATAACAAAAGTTCATCTCAATATATACTTTGTTATATACCCTTTGTTGGCAATGACAGAGGTCAAATGTTTTCTGTAAGTCTGCACAAGGTTTTCACACACTGTTGCTGGTATTTTGGCCCATTCCTCCATGCAGATCTCCTCTAGAGCAGTGATGTTTTGGGGCTGTCGCTGGGCAACACGGACTTTCAACTCCCTCCAAAGATTTCCTATGGGGTTGAGATCTGGAGACTGGCTAGGCCACTCCAGGACTTTGAAATGCTTCTTACGAAGCCACTCCTTTGTTGCCCGGGTGGTGTGTTTGGGATCATTGTCATGCTGAAAGACCCAGCCACGTTTCATCTGCAATGCCCTTGCTGATGGAAGGAGGTATTCACTCAAAATCTCATGATACATGGCCCCATTCATCCTTTCCTTTACATGGATCAGTCATCCCGGTCCATTTGCAGAAAAACAGCCCCAAAGCATGATGTTTCAAGCCCCATGCTTCACAGTAGGTATGGTGTTCTTTCTCCTCTAAACACGACAAGTTGAGTTTTTACAATAAAGTTCTATTTTGGTTTCATCTGACCATATGACATTCTCCCAGTCCTCTTCTGGATCATCCAAATGCTCTCTAGCAAACTTCAGATGGGCCTGGACATGTACTGGCTTAAGCAGGGGGACACGTCTGGCACTGCAGGATTTGAGTCCCTGGCGGCGTAGTGTGTTACTGATGGTAGCCTTTGTTACTTTGGTCCCAGCTATCTGCAGGTCATTCACTAGGTCCCCCCATGTGGTTCTGGGATTTTTGCTCACTGTTCTCGTGATCATTTTGACCCCACGGGGTGAGCTCTTGCGTGGAGCCCCAGATCGAGGGAGATTATCAGTGGTCTTGTATGTCTTCCATTTTCTAATAATTGCTCCCACAGTTGATTTCTTCACACCAAGCTGCTTACCTATTGCAGATTCAGTCTTCCCAGCCTGGTGCAGGTCTACAATTTTGTTTCTGGTGTCCTTTGACAGCGCTTTGGTCTTGGCCATAGTGGAGTTTGGAGACTGACTGTTTGAAGTTGTGGACAGGTGTCTTTTATACTGATAACAAGTTCAAACAGGTGCCATTAATACAGGTAACGAGTGGAGGACAGAGGAGCCTCTTAAAGAAGAAGTTACAGGTCTGTGAGAGCCAGAAATCTTGCTTGTTTGTAGGTGACCAAATACTTATTGTACCGAGGAATTTACCAATTAATTCATTAAAAACCGTTCAATGTGATTTTCTGGATTTTTTTTTTCTCATTTTGTCTCTCATAGTTGAGGCATACCCATGATGAAAATTGGAGACCTCTCTCATCTTTTAAGCGGGAGAACTTGCACAATTGGTGGCTGACTTAATACTTTTTTGCCCCACTGTATATATATATGTGTGTATATATATATATATATATATATATATATATATATATATATATATATATATATATATATATATATACTGTATATATATATATGTTTATTTTTTTTATTTTTATTTTTATTTTTTTTTGTCCTGCCGTGGACAAAATTCTTGGTACCCCTCTGTTAATGAAAGAAAAACCCACAATGGTCACAGAAATAACTTGAATCTGACAAAAGTGGTAATAAATAAAAATTCTATGAAAATTAACCAATGCTTTTGAATTGTGGTTCAACAGAATTATTTTAAAAAACAAACTCATGAAACAGGCCTGGACAAAAATGATGGTACCCTTAACTTAATATTTTGTTGCACAACCTTTTGAGGCAATCACTGCAATCAAACGGTTTCTGTAACTGTCAATGAGACTTCTACACCTCTCAGCAGGTATTTTGGCCCACTCCTCATGAGCAAACTGCTCCAGTTGTCTCAGGTTTGAAGGATGCCTTCTCCAGACGGCATGTTTCAGCTCCTTCCACAGATGTTCAGTAGGATTTAGATCAGGGCTCATAGAAAGCCACTTTAGAATAGTCCAATGTTTCGCTCTTAGCCATTCTTGGGTGTTTTAAGCTGTGTGTTTTGGGTCATTATCCTGTTGCAAGACCCATGACCTGCGACTGACACCAAGTTGTCTGACACTGGGCAGCACATTTCTCTCTAGAATACCTTGATAGTCTTGAGATTTCATTGTACTCTGCACAGATTCAAGACACCCTGTGCCAGATGCAGCAAAGCAGCCCCAGAACATAACAGAGCCTCCTCCATTTTTCACAGTAGGGACAGTGTTCTTTTCTTGGTATGCTTCATTTTTGCGACTGTGAACATAGTGCTGATGTGCCTTGCCAAAAAGTTTGAGTTTTGTATCGTCTGTCCATAGGACATTCTCCCAGAAGCTTTGTGGCTTGTCAACATGCAGTTTGGCAAATTCCAGTCTGGCTTTTTTATGATTTGTTTTCAACAGTGGTGTCCTCCTTGGTCATCTCCCATGAAGTCCACTTTGGCTCAAACTACGACGGATGGTGCGATCTGACACTGATGTACCTTGACCTTGGAGTTCACCATGAATGTGTTTAGAGGTTGTTCTGGGCTCTTTTGTTACCATTCTTCATCAAGTTTCCTCCTGCGGCCACATCCAGGGAGGTTGGCTACAGTCCCGTGGATCTTAAATTTCTGAATAATATGTGCAACTGTAGTCACAGGAACATCAAGCTGCTTGGAGATGGTCTTATAGCCTTTACCTTTAACATGCTTGTCTATAATTTTCTTTCTAATCACCTGAGACAACTCTCTCCTTTGCTTCCTCTGGCCCATGTTTAGTGTGGTACACACCATGTCACCAAACAACACAGTGACTACTTGTCACCCTTTAAATAGGCTGACTGACTGATTACAAGTTTGTAGATACCTGTGATGTTTATTAGAGGACACATCTTGGTTGAACATGTACCTGTGGTCACATTATTTTCAATCTTTTCTAGGGGTACCATAATTTTTGTCCAGGCCTGTTTCATGAGTTTGTTTTTTAAAGTATTTCTGCTGAACCTCAATTCAAAAGCATTGTCTGATTTTCATTGGTTAATTTTCATAGAATTTTTATTTATTACCACTTTTGTCAGATTCAAGTTATTTCTGTGAATACAGAAATATAGTCACAGAAATCTTTCTTTCATTAACAGAGGGGTACCAACAATTTTGTCCACGTGTGTGTGTATGTGTGTGTGTATATATATATATATGTATATATATACAGTGGGGCAAAAAAGTATTTAGTCAGCCACCAATTGTGCAAGTTCACCCACTTAAAAGATGAGAGAGGTCTCCAATTTTCATCATAGGTATACCTCAACCATTAGAGACAAAATGAGAGAAAAAAAATCCAGAAAATCACATTGAAGGATTTTTAATGAATGAATTGCTAAATTCCTCGGTAAAGTAAATATTTGGTCACCTACAAACAAGCAAGATTTCTGGCTCTCACAGACCTGTAACTTCTTCTTTAAGAGGCTCCTCTGTCCTCCACTCGTTACCTGTATTAATGGCACTTGTTTGAACTCATTATCAGTATAAAAGACACCTGTCCACAAGCTCAAACAGTCAGACTCCAAACTCCACTATGGCCAAGACCAAAGCGCTGTCAAAGGACACCAGAAACAAAATTGTAGACCTGCACCAGGCTAGGAAGACTGAATCTGCAATAGGTAAGCAGCTTGGTGTGAAGAAATCAACTGTGGGAGCAATTATTAGAAAATGGAAGACATACAAGACCACTGGTAATCTCCCTCGATCTGGGGCTCCACGCAGGATCTCACCCCGTGAGGTCAAAATGATCACGAGAGCGGTGAGCAAAAATCCCAGAACCACACGGGGGGACCTAGTGAATGACCTGCAGAGAGCTAGGGCCAAAGTAACAAAGGCTCCATCAGTAACACCCTACGCCGCCAGGGACTCAAATCCTGCAGTGCCAGACATGTCCCCCTGCTTAAGCTAGTACCTGTCCAGGCCCGTCTGAAGTTTGCTAGAGAGCATTTGGATGATCCAGAAGAGGACTAGGAGAAAGTCATATGGTCAGTTGAAACCAAAATAGAACTTTTTGGTAAAAACTCAACTTGTCGTGTTTAGAGGAGAAAGAACAACATACCTACTGTGACGCATGGGGGTGAAAACATCATACTTTGGGGCTGTTTTTCTGCAAAGGGACCAGGACGACTGATCCATGTAAAGGAAAGAATGAATGGGGCCATGTATCGTGAGATTTTGAGTGAAAACCTCCTTCCATCAGCAAGGGCACTGAAGATGAAACGTGGCTGGGTCTTTCAGCATGACAATGATCCCAAACACACTGCCTGGGCAACAAAGGAGTGGCTTCGTAAGAAGCATTTCAAGGTCCTGGAGTGGCCTAGCCAGTCTTCAGATCTCAACCCCATAGAAAATCTTTGGAGGGAATTGAAAGTCCGTGTTGCCTAGCGACAGCCCCAAAACATCACTGTTCTAGAGGAGATCTGCATGGAGGAATGGGCCAAAATACCAGCAACAGTGTGTGAAAACCTTGTGCAGACTTACAGAAAACGTTTCACCTCTGTCATTGCCAACAAAGGGTATATAACAAAGTATTGAGATGAACTTTTGTTATTGACCAAATACTTATTTTACCGAGGAATTTACCAATTAATTCATTAAAAATCCTTCAATGTGATTTTCTGGATTTTTTTTTTTTTATCATTTTGTCTCTCATAGTTGAAGTATACCTATGATGAAAATTGGAGACCTCTCTCATCTTTTAAGTGGGAGAACTTGAACAATTGGTGGCTGACTAAATACTTTTTTGCCCCACTGTATATATATATATATATATATATATATAGTATGTATATATATATATATATATATATATATATATATATATATATATATATATATACATACTGTACATTACCGTTCAAAAGTTTGGGGTCACTTAGAAATTTCCTTATTTTTGAAAGAAAAGCACTGTTTTTTTTCAATGAAGATAACTTTAAACTAATCAGAAATACACTCTAATATCTAATATACATTGCTAATGTGGTAAATGACTATTCTAGCTGCAAATGTCTGGTTTTTGGTGCAATATCTACATAGATGTATAGAGGCCCATTTCCAGCAACTACCACTCCAGTGTTCTAATGGTACAATGTGTTTGCTCATTGCGTCAGAAGGCTAATGGATGATTAGAAAACCCTTGTGCAATCATGTTAGCACAGCTGAAAACAGTTTAGCTGGTTAGAGAAACTAAAAAACTGACCTTCCTTTGAGCAGGTTGAGTATCTGGAAAAAAATATTATTTCAAATACAAATCATTATTGCTAGCCTTGTCAATGTCTTGACTATATTTTCTATTCATTTTACATCTCATGGTGGTAAATAAGTGTGACTTTTCATGGAAAACACAAAATAATTGTCTGGGTGACCCCAAACTTTTGAACGATAGTGTATACACACACACACACACACACACACACACACACACACACACACACACACACACACACACACACACACACACATATATATATATATATATATATATATATATATATATATATACATATATACAGTATATATATATATATATATATATATATATATATATATATATATATATATATATATATATATATATATATAATGATAAGTGTAAATATATAATCAAAATTGGAAGTATCTCCCCTTTATCATCCTCATCATCTGCAGCAAGTGCATTAAGATATATCACTCAGTTTACATGAACCAGCCTCATCATCATATTACGGACACAAGAACTCACACAGAAAAAGACCAAAATTATCACTATAAAAATCACAAACAAATTCATGATGTGACTTCCCCATGAAGACAACCACTAATTTAATCAATTTTGTGCATCAATGACATTACACAAGGCAGTAAGGCTGCATATGGCTGAAGTAATAATATGAACATTTGCATTATTTTCAGGGATGAAAGTACAACAGACCAAGGTCTCCGCCTTTGACCGCCACCTAATCCACATAGCACCGGACCCCCATGATCCCTCCTGCAGGTGGTGAACCCACTGGAGGGCGGACCCATGTAACTCCTTCGGGCTGAGCCCGGCCGGGTCCCATGGGTGGAAACCCGGCCACCAGACGCTAGCCTTCGAGCCCCTCCCCCAGGCCTGGCTCCAGGGTGGGGCCCCGGTAACCCCATACCGGGCGGGGTACACTGAATCCTTGATATACAATTTATCATGAGAGTCTGTTGGATCGTTCTTAGTCTGGCCCTTCACCCAGAACCAGTTTGTCTTGGGAGACCCTATCAGAGGCAAATTGCCCCCGGACAGCATAGCTCCTGGGATCACTGGGGCACGCAAACCCCCCCACCACGATAAGGTGACGATCCATGAGGAGAGGATGGTTCCCAGCGTTCCCAGCTGGTCTGGGAACGCCTTGGTATCCCCTCTGAAGAGCTGGAGCAGGTGGCTGGGGAGAGGGAAGTCTGGGCTTCTCTGCTTGAACTGCTGCCTCCGCGACCCGGACCTCCAGAAAAGCGGTAGAAAATGGATGGATGGATGGATGAAAGTACAACAATAACCTCCTATAATAGGGCACATGCCCCTACGGGTGCGGCTGCACGGTGGCGCAGTGGTTAGCACTGCGGCAGCACAGTTTACCCTTGGCCGGGGGATTGTGGGGATCGTGGGATCGTGGGTTCGATCCCAGCCCCCGACCAACAGTGATCTGTGTGGAGTTTGCATGTTCTCCCCGTGTTGCGTGGGTTTACTCCGGGATTTCTCCGGTTTCCTCCCACATGCCAAAAACATGCATGTTAGGTTAATTGGCTGTTCTAAATTGTCCCTAGATATCTGTTTCCTATAGGCCCTTAGAATAGAGGGTTAGTATTAATGAAAGCGCTTTGAGTGGTCTTTGTGACTAGAAAAGCGCTATATAAGTGCAGGTTAGTTAGTTAGTTAGTTAGTGGCAATTAATTGATCAAGAACCATTCTTTTTTGTGTCATAAATTTTACAAATGATTGTTGCGTATGATTAAGCGTTTCAATCCATAAGGTGTTCTTGCCCACTCTCACTCAAGGAAACAGTGAATGAAGGACCCTCACTCCTGTGCTTTCCATCTGAAATTGCTCTGGTACATCTGTGCCCTAAATGGCATCATGTGATAAGAAAGCATCTCTCCACCCTGCCCACCTGGCCTCCCAACATAATGAGGGTACGATCAGTTGCCAAAACGGGGTACACAACCCTGCCCAATTCCTGGCCAGGTGTGGGTACGCCCAATGCCCACACGACCACCCCCCACCCCCTGTATTGACAATGTAGATCTTCAGGATAACACTTGCTTGCTTCGTTGGTCAAGCGGATGGTAGTACAGGGAGAGATGCACTGTAAGCCGTTGCACACTTAGAGAGTGATAAACTGCCCAGGAGAAGTTCCCTGATGAAATTTACCTTGCCTTCACAGTGTAAGGAGTGTCATCACATTTCCGATCAGTGGAGTGGCAAGTGTTATGACAGGTGTGAGTCAAAGTAATGTTTGCTGTGTTCTTTCTGTATATCTTAAGAAACAGAGAGCCTGTGGTAGCTGCATTATTTTAGCAGTAGCAGATAATTTGTCCAGCTGATAGTGGCATTAAGGAACAAACATAACAATTCGAACAATTAGCTGATTTAGCTGTGTGATTAACATATCTCCACCCGACATTGTCAGCATAAACAAGACCATACTGACCTGGAGCGTTCAGCCAGTCATGGAGAGTGTGTAATAAATCCTGCTCTACAGTATATAGGCTTTGGAGCAGCTAAGAAAAACCAAAAGTGTTACTACGAGAATGATGAGGATGAAAAGGCAACAACACCAACCGCCTTCAGTTACCAACCTTCTTTCCCTTGCATTTTGCCCCTCCATGATAAACAGTTGTTTCACTATGTAAAGCCGTTACTGGATACCAGGGGGCGCTGTCAGCTGACACTTGTATAGAGAAACAGTTAAACTGTCACTTGCTGAGGATTTTTTTTTTTTTTTTTTTTAGTGAGTTTGTAGTGTGTATTAAACAGTCTCTTGCTGAGGGTTCCAAGTGGGGTAAAACGTTAGATGCACCCAAGAGGCACATCCTTCACCCTTCACAGCTGTTGGTGTCACCAGGATAACCTGTGTTATCCCTTGCCAGGGAGTATTGGTCCAGTTTTCCTCTTTTTGATGATTAGATCCCCTGGTTTGGCCAAAGATGGGTGCACCCCCACCATGGTTCCTCCATCACATGGTCCCTCCTTGGAAGGTGGCATGGATAATATCTCTGTCAGTTGACATCCTCTAGTAGGGTTTGCCATTCATAAGTTTCCTATTTTTCTTTGTCACTATTTTCCTAAGCCAGCTTTCATAATCCTATTTGTGCATTATGCTAATCCTATACATCGTTGATGGTAAGCTAAATGGTTTCCTAGGTAAATGTTGAGCACTGTACCTAAATGTGATATGATTTTATTGACAAAGTGCATTCCACTAACAATAGATCTAATCTAAAATGTTTACCAGAGGGCAGCAGTTCAAAATGTCTATGAAATGGATGTGTGGAGTCTTTACAGATGGACCTCATTTTCCTAAGACAGAGAGTGTGGTAGAAGTCCTCCAGTTCTGGGAGCCTCAATCCGATGATGCTCTCTGCTCTTCTCACAAAGTGCTTTCTGCTCAGCTGCAGTGCTACTGTGGAACCACACGTAGATACAGTACTGTATGTAAGGATGCCATCTGTAGTGCAGCGGTAGTAGGAGAGCAGGACACGCTAAGAAAGGCCAGATTTTTTTCAGCAATCTCAAAAAAAGATGCACTGTTGGGCCTTCTTCAGCAGAGCATTGGTGTTAGATGCCCACGTGAGACTGTCTGAGATGTGGGTTCCCAAGAACTTGAAGGACGAAACTTGTTCCACACAATCGCTGTTAATAAAGATAGGAGGGTGATCCTGTCCCCAGACCTCTGGAAATCAATAATTAGTTCTTTGGTTTTTCCAGAGTTGTGGGACAAGTTATTTACAAAGCTCCATTGCACCGAATTCTGCACCTCTGCTCTATAGGCTAACTTATCACCATGAGAAATCAGTCCAATCACAGTTGTGCCATCTGCCAATTTTGTTATGGTGTTTGAGTTATATGCAGAGACACAATCATGGGTGAGCAGTGAGTACAGAATTGATGATTTTTTTATTGACAGTCTGAACAGCACACATCCGGTTTTTCTCACACCAGGTCTAGGCCACTTTCATATGTGGTCCTAAATCAGATACATATTTGATTTTTTCCAAAACGACCTCAGTCTGAACAGTCATGTCACATTTCATCCAACTTTTTCCTCATTGAAGTGAGACAGATGCTACAATTCTGCTGTGGAGGATGCAGCAAGCATGGCAGACACAACTGATTTGTGCTGTGTCTTTAATCAGTCTTCTTCCCTTATCACTGGATCATAATTTTGTCAGCTCTTGACTGCACAACTTCAAAATTTCGGGGGGGTGGGGGTGGGGGGGGTGGAGTTTGGGGCTGAAACCGTCAGACAAGCAGGCAGTAATGGCACATTCACTGGACGCTGAAAATTCCTTTTTCCCTGTTAACAGCTCACCGTGAGTCCTGGCCGCTGTAATATCTAAAATGTAAAGTTAATCCAGACATGACTGTGGAGTGGAATGGCCAGATACGGGGATACGAGGAAACACAGTCCAGGAGGGGGAGGTCTCTGGCGGCTTCTCCTTCCTGTGCAGGACCAATGTTTATCTTTTAAACTTAGCTCCTGCGTGTTTCAGGGACAAATTTTGAAAATGGACCTGAATTGCTTTCTATATGTACTGTTTTTTCTTTTAAAATCTTCTTGTTCTGCCTCAGGGACTACAGATGGAAATTAGTGAGAATACTACAATCTGATACAGAGCATCGCTACCCTGTGTTTAATGTTTTTCTGTATATGGTATGTGACAAATAAACTAATAAACTATAACTATAACTATAACTATTCCCGCTCCAGTGACCGGACAAACAACATAGCCTCTTCTGAATTGTTAAATCTCCTCTGTTTTCTATCCACAGATCTTTTCAAAGTTATTGGGTACAGCAGTACATAGTCAGTGTTCATTTTCCTCAGGGGAACCTTTATTCATAGAAAGCCTTGGCCTACAGACCACTTCAGCTGAATAATCATTAAAAAGGAAGATCCTAAACTTTTTTTGTAAATGACCATCTTGTTCAGACTGGTGAGACCCAAGCCTGTCACGATCCTTCTCGTGCGCTTTTACGCAGAGCACCGAGGAGTGAGGGAAGGACGGATTTAGGCGCAGGTTACACCACAAACACATTTATTAACAAAAGAAGGAACAGTTCACAAAAAGCAGACTTACAAAAACGGTACAGGGTACACTTAACGGCTCACATGATGAGACGTGCAGCAGGCAGACCACAGTGTACAGTGGTCACAGCACAAACAGTTCAAAACACAAAGCCGATATACAAAAGCAAGACAGGGTTCACTTACTGACTCACACGATAGGATGTGCAGCAGGCAGACCACAGTGAACGGTGGCACTAACAATCCCAATGACAAACCAATAGTCCAGCAATGCTTGACTGGCAAAGAACTGCTTAAGTACAAGCATTGCTGGTCACGGTAGATTGGGTGCACCTGGGCGAAGCACGGGAAAGACAATTACCGGAGTGGAACCAGCTGGCTGTCATGAGAGAAAGGGCGTGGTTGGACTGGCAAGTGTCAGACAGTGTCCACACGAGAGTAGGCCAAAGGACGCTGCCTCACAGCTGCCGGCCAGAACGCAGTGGCTACAGGTAGGGAAATAAACAAAGGGAAAACTAGAAACAATAAACTCAAAATATAACATAATACATAGCTCCACAGTTAAACCTGAGCCACAGCGGGTCAGAGCCGAGCCCAAAGAAACAACCCGGCTCAGTTCATGACACAAGCCAATGAGTCAATTCCATCACACGCTGTTTGTTTCTGAAATTATGGAACTTTATTGTGAGTGCTATGGGTCCAAGACCACTGACCACATCTTGGTCAGCAGGCGCTAGAGAATTGCTACTGACTGCCGTGTCTACCACAGCACTGAGCTGGGGCAGAGCGACCATCGATTTCTTGCCGCCACTGTCCGCCTGCACCTCCACCGCAATGCCGCTTCTGGCCCTGCCCGTCGCCATCCCCCAGACAACAGCAAGCTTTACACCCCTCGGTTTGCCCACTGCTACGCCATCAAGATCAGGGATCGCTTTGCTGTCCTTGAGCAACCAGAGAGTCTTGAGGATGCCTGGGAGCACCACTCTCACTCTGGCTGGTGATTGCCACCAGAGGATTCAGCCATGGATCTCTGACACCTCCCTGTTGCTGGTCGATCGATGCCATAAAGCCAGACTCCAGGAGAAGGATGATTATCACAATCTGAATATAGAGAGATGCTGCAGACTCCGGCACGATGAAGCTACTTGGCTCCCCCGTATCACCAACAAGGCCAACAACAGCTTCCAAGCAGGGAACCTCTGGTCTTCCTACCAGTCTATCAAAGAGCTGTGCAAAGCCGGCAAGAAATGGCAGTCACCATCCTCCCTGCTAGCCGCCGATGGCATAAGCCTTGTCACAGATCCAATGACCAAACTCCAACGATGGTGAGAGCACTACATGAGCGTCCTCTGCAAGCCCCCTCCTCCCACCTCGGATAAACTGCAGCAGTATGCTGATGCTGGTGTTGAAGACAACTCAATCAGCCAAGTCCCACCCTCAATCAGTGAGCTGTCAGTTACCGTCAAGAAGGTCCCCTCTGGGCGAGCCCCTGGCGCTGATGGAGTTACGGCAGAGATGATGAAAGAAACCCTCACCTCTGTCATCCCTTGGCTGGAACATCTGTGCTGCTTCATCTGGGCAGAAGCCCAAGAACAAATGTGACCGTTGGAGCACAGCCAGCTATCATCCCATCATGCTGTTGTCCATCCCTGGCAAGGTAATCACCGCTGCCATCCTGAGCCGCATCTGCTCCTTGCTCCTTGCCAAGTGCCGCTGCCAGCAGGCCAGCTTCACCCCTTGCCGATCCACAGCGGACTGCATCCTTGCTTTGAATGTCCTGGCGCAGCAACGGAGGGAGTATCGCCAACCTCTATATGTGGCCTACGTCGACCTGAAAGCTGCCTTTGACTCCCTAGACAGGAGTCTAGGGAGGAACGCCCTCTGGCAACTTCTCTGTGGCACTGGAGTCCCATCCAAGTACATCACCATTCTCCGGGATCTCTACACCAACACCACATTTAAGGTACACGCCGAGGGTGACATGTCGGACCCTTTTGTCACCACCTCTGGAGTCTAGCAGGGATGCGTCACCGCGCCAAACCTCTTAATGTTGCGGTTGACTACTGGGTCAAGAATGCAATGGAACGCTGCCCCAATCTTGGAGTTTACTTCCACTTCCACTTCACAGACCTGTGTTATGCGGATGACATGGTGCTTTTTGCGACGCATATAGACATAATCGCTGAGACATTGGAGCTGCTTGCAGAGGAAGCATCACCCCTGGGGCTTACCATCAGCTGGGCAAAGACAAAGAATCAGTCACTGTCAGACTTCTTGCCATCACCACCACCACAAGTCATCACCATCAAAAACGAGCCGGTTGAGATTATCAGTGACTTTGTCTACCTCGGATCTAAGATCACCAGCTCCTGCTTGCCAGACCCAGAGATTATTCGCCACCTGCAGCTGTCTCGCAGTGCTTTTGGCAGCCCAGTCTCACCAAAAACACATCAAATTGTACGTTTTGTCAGTCAGAGAAATCGTACACAGACATGCAAAAAAGATTTTGCATGTGCAGTGGATACATGGTGTCTACAGCTTTAAGAAAGGTGTCTAACAGCAGTTTAATGTTTACCAGTTTGTGTGCCTGTCACTTTTATTGTCTTTTACCACTGTGCAACTAACTCACACCTTAATGCCTAACCCTAACCTCACAGGGACCTTTCATTAGTGGAGTGAAAAACAAACTAAGGAAAAAAATGAACAAAAAAGTCACTCACAGATGAAAATGGGACTCGAACTGGTGTGTTTTTATGTTGTTGCACAAACATCCGTGTAATTAACCATTCACCATCCCCCTCCCACCAACCGAATGTGCGTTGGGAAACCAAAGTGAAAGAGACGTAGTTCTGCGCATGCACGGTGATGACTGTTTAGGAGTGTTTTGCGCATGTGCAGTGAGTGAAGGCATAGTCTCAGGGACTCAGCTTGTAAATATGTGCCAAGGCATGTTATTTTTTGATTATATTGATTGATTTGATTTTATAAGTTTTTTACTGAAACTGGGTTGGCTTTTGGCTGCCTCCAGAGAGTCTGAGGGAGAGGGAAGGTCCACACAACTACAAAGTTGTGAATCTTGAATACCTTTGTGATCCTCGTCCTCCTTTACGGGTCCGAGACCTGGACCCTCTCCACCACAACCACCCACCGTCTGGATACATTCTATCAGACCTTCCTCCATAACATCCTCGGCATCTGATGGTTCCACCACATCTGATCCATCCATCTGATGGTTCCACCACGCCACAAATGATGAGGTATACAGGAAGGCTGGCTGTTCTATCACCATCTCCACCATCATCAGAAGAGGGAGGCTGCGGCTCCTCGGCCACGTGGACAGGCTGGAAGACAGGACACCAGCCAAGCAGGCCCTCTCCGCCAGCACTCGTCTGCACCCCAAGGGCTGGCATCGTCTCCGAGGTCGGCCCAGACTGTCCTGGACAACCCAGGTTGCAATGATAAGACCTCTGGCTGACCTCATCGTCCTGGTACAAGATGGCCCCGTCTTCAGACGATTGGCCGCAATGGTCACTTAAGTGGCCAGGTGAGGATAAATAAGTTAAGTAAGTAAGTGTTATGAGTGGTCTTGGGTGCTGAGTGGTGTCAGGTTTAAGTGCTGAAGATCGGTGAGCCCAGTCCAACTTCAGCCATTCTGCCTTTGTTTCCATTTGGAGAAAATCAGGAATTCAACCCTCAAAGAATTTCACAGGATCTGTACCTTCAGTGCCTTCAGGTAAGCTAACCACTCGCACATTACACCCATGACCTTGGTTTTCTAGGCAGTCGGTATGCTGCAGTATATCATGCACTTGTCTCTCAAGATGTACAGTTTTAGCTTCGGAAGATGTAACTATCACTTCTACCTTTGTAATCTACTTTTTGCTGCCCTCCACTCAAACAGACACTGCTTGCAGGTGGGAGGTCTACTCTTTAATAGCTTCTAAAACGGTGGAAATTATGTCATCAGTTACTTTCATAAGGTGATCCGTTACCCTTGCCAAGGCTTGGATAATATTAGGCTCCACAGAACAAGAATTAGCGTCTGAGCCAGGCACCTCTGGTGTAGTGGAGGCTTTAGCATGTACGTAGCTCTTCCTCACATTCAACATTGATGATGGTTCTCTTTGATGATATTCTCTTACTCTTAGGCATATCCTCTGAAGTTTTTGTGAAATAACTATCCAAGCTCATGCTTAAACACCTCACATATTCAGTTCTTCACTTCTTGCCATGCATAAACAAAGGAAAACAGAGTGCCAGTGTAGCTTCATCAACATCAACAGCAGGCCATGTTCAGTATTAGCCATTATCATTAGAACTGTACATATACAGTATGAGAGAAAATAAATTGCCTTTTTAGGTGATTTTCCTGACTTCAGAGATTCAGAATGAAGCAGCTCTTTTTAATGCCATAGTGAAGTGGTAGATGTATTGGAGACCTCGGTCTGAACCTGGATTTGAATCCACAGTTTGGCTCAGGAGTCTTTAACATTGTGAACTATGGAGGACAGAATCACCCATAAGACCCAACAGAGGAAAGAGGAAAAATCCCTGCAGCGCCACAGACTCTGACCTGGTTGTGAACTCCTCTCCTTTATTGGTGCTGTGTGTTTGTATTGTGACACATAACATGATAGCAGGGACTCTGAAATTTCTTGTGTGTGCCTTAGACTGCAGTGTGGCTTCCTGGCTTGAATATTTGCCACATAAAAAAAAAAATAGTTTTAAAAGTGGGCAGTGCGGTGGCACAGTTGTTAGCACTGTGGCAGCACAGCAACTCACCCTTGGCCATGGGATTGCTGGTTTGATCCCAGCCCCTGACCAACAGTGATCTGTGTGGAGTCTACATGTTCTCCCCATGTCTGCGTGGGTTTACTCTGGGATTTCTCCGGTTTCCTCCCACAGGCCAAAAACATGCTGGTTAGGTTAATTGGAGACTCTAAAGTGGCCCTAGGTGTGAATGGTGAAGGGATCGCGCCATACCGTGGCTGCTTCATCCACCCAGGTGGATGCCCTGAATTTCCCCTCTGGGGATCAATAAAGTACACAAAATCATGACCGAACCTCCTACTCAGTAAGGATCTCATACTTCACATGGAATAAAATCAAGTTAAAAAAGTTCCATAGTGGAAGAAATGAGCTCATCATTTAAAAGCCTTTTGTTGTTTCCTTTTTCAGTAATTCTTGCTATCAGCTGATTGAACCATCAAGCCACTAAAATATAACCTCATTCTCTTTCAATTCAATTCAACTTTATTTATATAGCGCCATTTCACAACAACAGTCATCTCATAGCACTATCAACTGTAGGGGGGGATCCCCACAGTTGCAGAAAGACCCCAGCAATCAGGCGATCCCCTGTGAGCAAGCACTTGGCGACGGTGGAGAGGAAAAACTCCCTTTTAACAGGAAGAAACCTCCAGCAGAACCAGGCTCAGGGAGGGGCAGTCATCTGCTGCGACTGGCTGGGGGGTGAGGGGATAGAGAAGAAGAAAAGAACAGACATGTAGAGAGCAAACAGCACGATGGGGACTCAATCTATGGGAGAGAACAAACAAATGTTAATGACCAGCAAAAAAAAAAATATTTCATAGAGAGTGAGGAAAGGAGTGAGGCCCAGTGCATTACTGGAGGTCCCCAGGCTGACTAAACCTATTAGCAGCATAACTAAGGGAGGGTTCAGAAACACATGATCCCTCCCTAACTGTAGGCTAGATCAAAAAGGTAGGTTTTAGCCTTATTCTTAAAAACAGAGATCGAGTCTGACTCCCGAATCCAGATTGGCAGCTGATTCCACAGGAGAGGAGCTTGATAACTGAAGGCTCTGCCTCCCATTGTACTTTTGGAGATTCTAGGTATTACAAGTAATCCTGCATTTTGGGAGCGTAGTGCTCTGTTAGGATAATATGGAAGTATCAGATCTTTTAAATAAAAAGGCGCCTGATTGTTTAGAGCTTTGTAAATAAGAAGAAGGATTTTAAACTTAATTCTAAACTCTATGGGAAGGCAATGAAGGGAGGCCAGAACCGGAGAGATATGATCTCTCTTTCTAGTACCTGTTAAAACTCTTGCTGCAGCATTTTGGATCAGCTGAAGACTTTTTAAAGATGTTTTAGGACAGCCTGATAATAAAGAATTACAATAATCTAATCTCGAGCTAACAAAAGCGTGGATCAGCTTCTCAGCATCACTCTGAGACAAGATGCTCCTAATCTTGGCAATATTACGCAAATGATAGAAGGCAGTCTTAGAAACAAATTTAATATGTGAATTGAAGGACAAATCTTGATCAAAAATAACTCCAAGGTTCCTCACAGAGCTATTAAGAGAAAGAGTAACTGCATCCAAACTGAAAGTTTGATTTGGAAAGGAATTTCTAAGGTTTTTTTGACCAACAAGAATGACTTCAGTCTTATCTGAATTTAATAGCAGGAAATTACAAGTCATCCAAGCTTTGATTTCCTTAAGACAGGCTTCTAACTTGGCTAATTGATTACTATCATCTGGCTTCATTGACAGGTATAATTGTGTGTCATCTGCATAACAATGAAAATGTATACAGTGCTTTCTAATAATGTTGCCTAACGGAAGCATATATGAACTAAAAAGAGTAGGGCCTAGCACAGATCCCTGTGGAACTCCATGACTAAGCTTTGAGTTGAAAGAAAACTCATTATTTACATGAACAAACTGGAACCTATCAGATAAATAAGATCTAAACTACTGCAACGAAGTTCCATTAAGTCCAACATAGTGTTCTAATCTATCAAGTAGAATATTATGATCGATAGTATCAAAAGCTGCACTAAGGTCTAAAAGGACAAGTACAGAAACTAGTCCATTATCAGATGCAATGAGGAGGTCGTTAGTGACCTTCACTAAGGCTGTTTCAGTACTATGATGGATTCTAAACCCGGATTGAAACTCTTCAAGTAAACCATTTCCCTGCAGGTGGTCAAATAATTGCGGAGCAACAACTCTTTCTAAGATTTTTGAAATGAAAGGGAGATTAGAGATTGGTCTATAGTTAGCTAAAGCTCCTGAATCTAGCGTTGGCTTTTTGAGTAAGGGTTTAATTACAGCCGTTTTAAAAGCCTGCGGTACATGGCCTAAAGTTAATGAAGAACTGATTATATGAAGAATAAAGCTACCAATAAGTGGGAAGACTTCTTTAAATAACCTGGTAGGAATAGGGTCTAAAAGACAAGTTGAAGGTTTGGATGAGGAAACTATTTTGTCTAACTCACAAAGGTCGATTGGAGTAAACTCATCAAGACAGACATCAAAAGAAGGAGTTGTAGTAGTTACAGTATTTAAGTTAACTGTGGGAAGAATCTGGTTGATTTTATCTCTGATGGATGAAATTTTATTATTGAAAAAGTTCATAAAGTCCTGACTAGTAAGCTCTAAGGGAATGCTAGGATTGACAGAGTCCTGACTCTTTGTCAACCTGGCTACAGTACTGAAAAGAAACCTGGGATTATTCTTGTTCTCTTCTATTAATGCAGAGTAATAACTTGTTCTAGCTTTTCTAAGAGATTTTTTATAAATTAAAAGATGATTTCTCCAAGCTAAATAGATTTCATCTAAATTAGTAGAGCGCCATTTTCTTTCTAATTGACGAGTCTTCTGTTTTAAGCTACGAGTTTCTGTGTTGAACCAAGGAGTTAGAAATCTCTGATTAGACTTTTTATTTTTTAAGGGGGCCACCAAGTCTAGAGCCTGATGCAGAGAAGCTGAAACACTATCCACCATGTTATCAATTACAGAAGGAGCAAGCTGTCTATAGCTTATTTCCGTTGTGTTGACACATGGCATAGAGGAAACAATCTGCATAAATTTGGAAACAGCATCATCTGAGAGGCATCTACTGTAATAATATTTTTCTTTAGGAGCCAAATAGTCAGAAATAGTAAAATCAAAGGTTAACAGACAATGGTCTGACAGTACAGGGTTATGAGGAGACACTACAAGATTTTCTATTTCTATGCCATATGTCAGAACAAGGTCCAATGTATGGTGGAGGTAATGAGTAGAATTTCCTACTTTCTGAGAAAACCCAATCGAGTCTAATATTGAATTAAAAGCCACATTAAGGCAGTCACTATCTACATCCACATGTATATTAAAGTCCCCTACTATAATTATTCTATCAGATTTCAGCACTAAATCAGCTAAGAAATCAGCAAATTCGGATAAAAATTCTGAGTAGGTTGATGGGGGACGATAAACTATGGCAAATAAAATTGGGTTTAACCTAAAATTGCTTAAGTGCCCAATACTGAGGACCAGGCCCTCAAAGGAATTATAACATGTTTTTTGCTTTACATTAACTAGTAATTTGGAATGGTAAATTGTTGCTACTCCTCCTCCACGACCAGAACTTCTGGGATTTTGACAGTTTAAATAACCAGAGGGAGTTGATTCATTTAAACTAACATAATCCTCTTGCCCTAACCAAGTCTCTGTAAGGGAAATTAAATCAATCTGATGATCAATTAACAGATCATGGACTAACAGAGACTTGGGAGTTAGAGACCTAATATTTAATAAACCACATTTAATTTTTTAAATTATGAGGAGGAACAGAGGCCAATTCATTCAATTTAGAGGCTTTATGTTTAATTTGAGTTTTACCAATATTTTGCTTTATCACTTTGGGATGCTTATACATTATATTTTTATTCACTTTGGAGGGAGCAGACAACGATTCTCTGATGGGGAAGACAGGGGCTAAGCTGAGGGGTGGCGGATGAAGAGGAGCTGCAGAGAGGCGTGTAAGACTGCGACTCTGCTTCCTGGTCCCAACTCTGAGTAGTCAGGGTTTGGGAAATTTGGATAAAAAAGATGCCAGATTGTTAGATAAATGAGAAGCACCTTCCAAAGTGGGATGAATGCTGTCTCGTCTCATAAGACCAGGTTTTCCCCAAAAAGAGCTCCAATTGTCAATGTAGCCCACGCCATTTTTAGGACACCACACAGACAGCCAGCGGTTGAAGGATGACGAGCGGCTAAACATGTCATCACTGGTCAGATTGGGGAGGGGCCCAGAGAATACTACAGTGGCAGACATCGTTTTTGCAAAGTCACACACCGATTCTACATCAAGTTTCGTGACTTCCGACTGCCGGAGACGGATGTCATTAATGCCGGCGTGAATAACAATTGTGGAATATTTACAGTTACTTTTAGCCAGCATTTTCAAATTTGACTCGATGTCGCCTGCTCTGGCCCCAGGGATGCATTTGACTGTGGCCGCTGGAGTCTCTAGGTTCACGTTTCTGACTACAGAGTCGCCAATGATCAGAGTTTTTTCCTCAGCGGGTGTGTCGCTGAGCGGGGGAAAATGATTAGAAATGTGACAGGTTGGTGGTGAACCGGGGCTTTGCGACTAGGCTTCCTTCTCACCGTCACCCACTCAGTCTCCTCGCTGCTGAGGAGAGCCGAGGGACCGCTGACAGGGGGGCCTAAGCTAGCTAGCTCCGCTGCAGCTAATGGGCGTCCGTCAAGATTAACTGGCGCAGACGGTGTTTCAATGCAGCGGAGCTGGGATTCCAAATCAGACAACCTCGCCTCGAGCACCTCAAAAAGACAACATTTATTACATTTACCGTTATCACTAAAAGAGGCAGAGGTGTAGCTAAACATCTGACAGAGAGAGCACACCAGAGGAGGAGAGGAAAGAGAGCTAGTAGCCATAGCTAGTGTCTGGAGAGCAACCACACAGGCAAACCACATAGGGAGACAGCAAAACAGGAAGTGACGATACGTTACCACAAGGAAGTGACGATCCTTGTGACGTCCACAAGGAAATGACGATCTTTCAAAAATATTATAACGGCATTAGTTTGTCTTAAGAGAATGATGGAAAGGTATGACTCGTGTGTGGCACATATGTTTGGTTCATATTTCCCACAAGAGTGTGGCACATATGTCTGGTTCATATCTCCCACAAATGTATGGCTTATGTGGATTGGGGCTCCACGTCTGGAGGAACAAAGAGTCTGGATTGACGGGGGCCGACAGGAGGGGGGATTCCCGGAACACCAGAGAATAAGAGACAATGGTGAATCTTCAGAGACTTGCATTGTGATTAAATGTTTGCAGAAGCACCATGTGACTTGAGTTCTTAATCCCCCGGAGGTATAAGAGTGTGATGTAACATGATTCTGCCTCTTCTTTCTATTTGAGAATGTTGGATGATTGTGTTCTGCAATAAAGCCGAACCTGAGGAATGAACTCAGTCTCATCATTGAACACAACTTCCACACTGGTGACCCACGACAAAGAATGAGCAGGGAGAATTCTCCCGAGCGGAGCTCGTTAGAGGCCAGCCTGATGGCTGCCTCCACGCTCCGGCTGCCCGATTTCTGGCAGCACAGTCCGCGCTCCTGGTTTAGCGCGGTCGAGGCGCAGTTCAACCTTCGGAGAATCTCAAAGGATGAAACGAGGTTCTACCATGTGGTAACGAAGCTGGACAGTCACACGGTCCAGAGGGTGGAAGACCTGGTTAACCACCCACCGGACACCGACAAGTACAGCGCATTGAAGGAGGCGCTGATCAGCCATTTCACCCCCTCGGTGCAACAGCGAGCAGAGGGGCTCCTATCGCTGACGGAGTCGGAGAACGACAGACCGGCAGACCTGATGGTGAAGATGCTGAGACTGAAAGACTCCGAGGATGGCGAATTTATTTTCGCCCACCTTTTCCTCCGGTCTCTGCCGCCAGCAGTGAGAGTGACCCTGGCAGACTCACCCCGATTGGCCAAGCGGGACTACCATGGGCTCAGCAAGGAGGCGCAGCGACTCGTCGATGCCCACAAACGGAGCGCGGTTTCGGCCGCGGCAGCTGAGCAGAGGACGGTGCCCGGAGATGGTTTGGAGCCAGTGGTGGCGGCGCCAGATGAACCGACTACGGCGGCGACAGGCAGCAGGCGACACGGCAGTCAGCACCAAGCGACACGGAGCGGACGATGCAGTCAGCACCAAGCGACACGGAGCGGGCGACGTCCGGCGTTTCTACCACCGCCGTTTTGCGGAGAGGGCACACAGATGTCTCCCACCGTGCCGATTCCAGCGTCAGGGAAATGCCAAGACCGGGGGCCGGTAGCAGCGGCGTCCCTTGGAGAAGAAAATAAGCTACTTTACCTGACAGATGCACACTCAGGGAAACAATTCCTCGTGGACACGGGCTCCCAGCTGAGTTTCGTCACGCCTACCCATGCGGAACGGCTGATGCCGTCTAAAGCTCCTTGGGTGTCAGTATCAGCAGCGAATGGCTCAGCGATCAAGACTTTCGGTGAGAGGACCATGCTTCTGTCCTTACAGGGCCGTTCATTTTGAGTGGACCTTTATTGTAGCGGCAGTCAGTTTTAACATGTTAGGGGCTGATTTTTTGTGCTCACATGGTTTATTGGTTGATCTTGCTAATAGACATCTGGTTAATGCACTGTCTTTTCATTCTATCCCCTGCACAGCTCGGGTGGCCCCGCCGACTGCACACGCCAACGTCACAGCTGCGGGTGGTAAGTTTCACGCTCTGCTCACTCATTTTCCAGCACTCACAGTCCCAAAGTTTTCGGTGACAGTGGCCAAACACGGGGTGGAGCATTTTATCACCACCACCGGGCCGCCCGTTTTTGCAAAAGCCCGGCGCTTGGACTCAGCTAAACTGGCAATAGCGCGTGAGGAATTTGCCAACCTGGAAAAACTGGGCATAATTAGACGCTCGAACAGCCCCTGGGCTTCACCGTTACACATGGTCCCAAAGGCCGATGGCTCGTGGCGACCTTGTGGCGATTTCCGCAGGTTGAACAACGTCTCGGCACACGACCGCTACCCGATTCCGCACATCCAGGATTTTTCAATTCATTTGGCGGGGGCGCACATTTTTTCTAAAATAGACTTGGTGCGCGGCTACCATCAAGTCCCCGTGCGCACGCAGGATATTCCCAAAACCGCGGTAATAACTCCGTTTGGGCTTTTTGAGTTTTTGCGCATGCCGTTTGGGTTAAAGGGCGCCGCGCAAACTTTCCAACGCATGATGGATGCAGTTTTACACGACCTGCCTTTCGTGTTCATCTATTTAGACGACATATTGGTAGCCAGCACGTCTGAAGACGAACAAGAAACCCACCTCACAGCGGTTTTTCAGAGACTGGCAGAGCACGGGTTGATAATTAACCCAGCGAAGTGCCAGTTCAGGGTGGCGCAAATCGATTTTTTGGGGCATCGCGTTTCGCCAGAAGGAGCGGTTCCCCTGCCTGAGAAAGTGCGCGCGATAACAGATTTTCCCCGACCTCAAACGATAAAAGCGCTGCAGGAGTTTCTAGGAATGGTTAATTTTTACAACCGGTTTCTTCCGAGCGCAGCGCGGCTCATGCAGCCACTGTACTTGGCACTAAAAAAACAAAAACCCACGAATAAGGTCGAATGGTCTCCGGAGTGGGAGCGCGCTTTCTCCCAGGTCAAATCAGCCCTTGCAAGCGCCGTTTTGTTAGTGCACCCGGTTCCAACAGCCCGTTTGGCGCTCACCACCGACGCTTCTGATCTAGTGGTGGGGGCAGTCATTGAACAGTGTGTGGCAGGGACCTGGCAGCCGCTCGCGTTCTTTAGCAAATCCTTGTGCGATAACGAGCGTAAATACAGCGCGTTTGATAGGGAGCTTTTAGCCCTACACTTGGCCATCCGCCATTTCCAGTTCTGGCTGGAAGGGCGTCGTTTCACCGCTTTCGTGGACCACAAACTGTTAACGTTTGCAATGGCCAAGATCTCAGAACCTTGGTCAGACCGACAGCAAAGGCAGCTAGCCGCAATATCGGAGTTCACCACCGATATCCAGCATGTCGCAGGTAAACACAATGTAGTGGCAGACTGTCTCTCACGGGCTGTGGCAACGCCAGGCCACGTGGGGGCAGGCTCGGTGGCTGTGGGCCAGGGCAGTGACACGGGAGCGAGCGCAGCCCCGGTCCACATAGGGTTAGATTATGCAGACATGGCTGCAGAGCAGGTTGGTGACGCGGATGTGCGCGCGCTCCAGTCTGGACCAACAGGGTTAAGGCTGGAGCACAGGGTGCTACAAATAGGTATGCCCCCCTTAATATGCGATGTCTCCACGGGACGGCCTCGCCCCGTGGTTCCAGCTGCGTGGCGCCGCCGCGTTTTTGACTCGGTCCATTCGCTGGCGCACCCGGGGGTGCGCGCATCGATCAAGATGGTGGGGAAGAAATTTGTCTGGCCGGGGTTGTTCAAACAGGTCAAGGAATGGGCAGCAGCTTGTGTAGCGTGCCAGAGGGCTAAGATACACAAGCACACGAGGGCCCCTTTGGAGCCTTTTCACATCCCAGCTAAACGTTTCGATCATGTGCATGTTGATCTGGTGGGCCCGCTTCCCTCGTCTCAAGGGCACACACACACCTTTTGACGATGGTGGACTGCACCACGCGTTGGCCGGAAGCGGTACCTCTGGCATCAACAACGGCGGAAGAGGTTGCGCGCGCGTTTTTAACAACTTGGGTTGCGCGTTTTGGAGTTCCGTCGGACATAACGTCCGATAGAGGACCTCAATTTGTTTCCGAGCTGTGGTCGTCTATGGCCCGCAGTTTAGGGGTGAAGATACACCGCACTACCGCGTATAACCCTCAGGCCAACGGTTTATGTGAACGCTTTCACAGGTCATTGAAAGCAGCCCTCAGAGCATCACTCACGGATACAAATTGGGTGGACAAACTGCCATGGGTTTTATTGGGGTTGCGTTCTGCACCTAAGGAGGATTTACAGGCCTCCCCAGCGGAGTTAGTTTTCGCACAACCTCTCCGTTTGCCGGGGGAATTTCTTCCGGAAAATCCTGCACCAAATTGTCTCCCTGCTCAGCTGTCGCAGAGCGGCACAGGATCAAATACGCTGCCTGGCCCAGTGCATCACAGTTTTCCACGCGTTTTTGTGCCAGAGGCTTTAAAAAACGCAGAGTTTGTTTTTGTTAGACATGATGCACAACGCCCAGGGCTGCGTCCGCCGTATGATGGACCGTTCAGGGTGCTGGAAAAAAATGAGAAGCATTTCTTGCTAGATTTGGGGGGCAGAAGGGAGCTAATTTGCATAAACAGACTCAAGCCCGCTTTTGTTCTGGCTGATGAACACGTGCAGTTGGCGAAAGCCCCCTGCTGTGGCAGGCCACCGAGAAGGCATGCTCCAGAGCTCCCACAGAGATTTGCTAACAAGTCTAATCCCCAGGTGCGAGGAGGCGCTGCAGACGCAGCGAAGCCGGCTTACAGCAGATTCGGCAGGAAGTTAAGACCTAAGAGATTGGGGGATTGATTGTTGGTTATGTGGCAATGTCTTTTATGTTATGCATTTACTAGTATGTTTGTCCCATGCAGACGTTTGGGGGGGGGGGGGTCATGTGGCACATATGTTTGGATCATATTTCCCACAAGAGTGTGGCACATATGTCTGGTTCATATCTCCCACAAATGTATGGCTTATGTGGATTGGGGCTCCACGTCTGGAGGAACAAAGAGTCTGGATCGACGGGGGCCGACAGGAGATGTCGAGGTGTGAAGTCGGACCCTTGTCTCAGAGAGGAGGCCCTGGGGGGATTCCCGGAACACCAGAGAATAAGAGACAATGGTGAATCTTCAGAGACTCGCATTGTGATTAAATGTTTGCAGAAGCACCATGTGACTTGAGTTCTTAATCCCCCGGAGGTATAAGAGTGTGATGTAACATGATTCTGCCTCTTCTTTCTATTTGAGAATGTTGGATGATTGTGTTCTGCAATAAAGCCGAACCTGAGGAATGAACTCAGTCTTATCATTGAACACAACTTCCACAATGGTGAAGGGATCGTGCCATACCATGGCTGCTTCATCCACCCAGGTGGATGCCCTGAATTTCCCCTCTGGGGATCAATAAAGTACACAAAATCATGACCGAACCTCCTACTCAGTAAGGATCTCATACTTCACATGGAATAAAATCAAGTTAAAAAAGTTCCATAGTGGAAGAAATGAGCTCATCATTTAAAAGCCTTTTGCTGTTTCCTTTTTCAGTAATTCTTGCTATCAGCTGATTGAACCATCAAGCTACTAAAATATAACCTCATTCTCTTTCAAAAATATTATAACGGCATTAGTTTGTCTTAAGAGAATGACGGAAAGGTATGACTTGTGGATGTTTTTCTTCTGTTCACATCATTTGCACCATACTAATGTAATCTGAGATTTAAGACTGGACAAAATAAATCAATGACATTAGCCCCCATTAATTTAACACCCAGTATTATTGTATTTTGTGTGTTTTTGATCATTTTCTTCAATTTCTTTGAAAACAGTATATTCTTGGTGCATTGGTTTGCCTACTACTGGTAACCATGAAACCCAGTCCTACCTGCCTCATGAGTCCGTCAATCCCGTAAGGCGACAGCCTGGATGAGGAGGATCAAACTGGGCATCCTAGCAGAATGAAATACAAGACCTGTCACAAGAATCTGGCATCACCTGAGGGCATAGGTTAACCAGCCAGTCACTCGTCGGCCTCCGTCGGTCTATGATGGCCATGGAAGAGAATCCTAAACGTCTACTCTGCTGGAACAGCACCACCTGTGGCTGAACAGGCTGATGCGCACCGGTGTTCTTGTAGAGGGTTGGAAATAGATAATAGTTATGTAAGAGGTGCTAAAAAGACATTTGGATAAGAACATTTTAAAAAAAAACAGGCACCCCTACAATTTTATTTTATTCTTTAATTGTTTTATTTTACTACAATGCATTTGTAATCCACCTGGTTCCATTATAACTCATGTGAGTTGAGTGCAGTTCCGGACGCCGACCAATAGATGGCACATGCCGCACAGTGATAGAGAGTAGACTCACGCACCGGAGGACGAAGAATAAACTCCTTTGTGTGAAAATAACGGAACGAAACGTGTTCTGCCTATTCTCTATCACATGTTGGTAAATACTAATAATTCAAGAGTGTAATATAAACTGTAAGAGTCCTAAGATGTCCGAGATTATATTGTGATAAGTGTGAGGCGAAAAGCGGGTTTGTAAGGGTATTTTTGTTAAAGTTGATGTGTTGTTGTATAAGCTAACCTGCTAATGTTAATGATCGAGTGTATGGGACATGCCACAACAGTGAAATCCGCCCACATGTTAGGAACCATTTGCTTACTTTATTTAAAGACAGTTATGAAACGGTTTTCATACAGTACGACATTTACTGGTTTGATTTGTCACCAAGTGTGCATATTTCGGGTGTATTACCGAATACCAGGAATACTATTGTAAGTGTGTTAGGTACACAGTGGCCAGGTCAGTGAATTGTTAAGAATAACACCACATGCTGTACATTTATGACAGTGCTTAAAATGATTAATGTAAATGTAAATTCATGGGTTATTGTTTAAAATATAAATATCTGAACAAGTTAAAGCTATATACATGGGAAGGAGATAAAACCAATAATTCATTTCATGTTAGGGTAATTTGTTAAGAATGTTAAGTATACAGTTAATGTCACATCGAAAATTGTGATAAATGGACATGATAGTGTTTTGTTTAATGGTGATGTGATCAGATAATAAGAGAGAAACTATGGACTTTGGTAGTAAATACTAGTCAGTTGATGTTGGTCATGTGAATGACTTGAACGAAGAATAAACTCCTTTGTGTGAAAATAACGGAACGAAACAGGTTCTGCCTATTCTCTATCACAGGTTGGAGAGTTAACTTCCACATGCACGTTGCCTCCTCCTGGGCTGCTACCCAGGGGAGCAACATTCTACCTTCCAGCGTTTGGCGTTGGCAGGATTCAAGCCTGGGCAGGAAGGTATGGAGGACACGATGTTACCCATGCAGCATGTCCCTCCTCTCCACGTCACTGATGAATCCAAAGGAACAGCAGGGCTGCTATAGTTTGACACCAGCGCCGTCGCAGGAGCTGCCAGAACGATGCTGAGTACAACAGAGAACTGCCTTAGGGGCTCCGACTCTGGATTTTTCCTCAGGGTTGACTCCCGAAGCCTTTCCTGTGACCGGGTGTGCCGCAAGGCAGAGGAGAAATCAGGGTTTACCTTCCCCTAGATGGGCTACCTTCCCAGGTTGACAAGCCACCATCTACCCGAAGCATCTGGTTTTAAGGCGCCAGAGATCCGCCCTCGCCCCTTCTCCTATTAGTAAAAGCAGTTCCGCCGGGCTTAGAGATTAAACCACACGGGCAGGCTAGGAGTTGGACTTAGTTGTCAGAGGCTTTTCGAGACTCACGCCGTAAGGAGCATTTTATGAGCACTGGGAGCTTAACCCCAGTGCTGCTCCTGGCTATGACAACCTTGGAACCACCAGCCAGTCACTGCAGCATAGCATTAATGCCAGCAAGTCTTGGCCTGTCTTTGTCCACTGGACTGTATTCTTGTCTAGCATAGAGACCGACTCTGGTTAGCCAGTGCTATTTAACCTTTTTGCATGCAGTTCGATGATACTATGGCTAAAGAAATGAATTCTTTCTGTAAAGGGAAATGAAACCGAGGAAGGCCAAGACTATGATTGAGAGATGTTGGTAAAAGGACTATAAAATGGAGAGGAATTGACATGAACAAGTGGCAAGAGAAGGTGAACCACAGATCAGTTTGGAAAACACTCATCAAGCTTATGCCAAAACCATTCAACAGTCTTCATCATATCAACTGACTGTGAGAAAGAATGAGCATTGCTCTTCATTTTAAATTAATCTAATTTATTTGCACATCCTTGTCATTTGTTCTACCAGGTGTGTTAACTACATTTTTGAAAAACAACTGTGCATGTCATGATTACTAGCAAAATCAGCCCACGTGCAAGATGCTACACCAGAGAAAACACACAACGCCGAGAGACAAAGTTTAAACACAATTTTATTGAAAAAAAATGATGCAATTGTAGAGGAAAAACACCTCACTCGCCAGAGGAGCACCCAGCCTATAATGGGAGAGACGATAGCAGATTAGAGTGAGGAGGGAGGCAGGTAATAATAAATCTTGGGAATTCTTACGAGTGAGAGCAGAGAGCCCGACGAGGAACCCAGGAAGGCAAGGAGGAATAGGAGCAGATGCTGCGGGAGAGAAGGCCTGGTGCAGTCTGACTGGGTGGAGTAGGCGATCAGGAGAGAAGCCGATGAAGATGAAGGAGCAGGTGAGCACACAACAAACCCCTGGGGACACACCACAGAGATGGCAGCAACCTGGGAAGGAGAAAGGGAGAGACGGAAATTTCTCTGGGTTCCAAGACACTAAACACTTTTACTTACTTATTTACAGTATGGCAGTATACCCAACGAGGTCCTTTTAAGCGCTGGCAGTGAGGAGACAGCAGGTGCATTCACTCACACAGGTGTCTTGATTACCTGCAGAGCCGGGGACCCTCCCCCAGGAAGGGAGGGGGAGTGTGCTCACCTGATCATAGCAGTGTATTTAAGCCATGTGATGGTCTGAAGTCTGGGTACTTTCTGTCTTTCTTTGCTTGCTTGCTTCACTCTTGTTTACAGGTAACTGGCTCAGAGCATTGTGTTTTACGATTTACGATTTAGTTAGTACTATGGTATGTAACTCAATAAAACACAGTGGATAAAAAGAGCAGATGGCATGGCTTCTCAAATCATCACTGACTGTGGAAACTTCACACTGGACCTCAAACAACTTGGATTCTGTGCCTCTCCACAGGTGCTGGCCTGACCCACCAGGAACAACTGTGGGTTCAGTGTCTTGCTAAGAGACTTCGATATGCAGACTGCAGACAGAGAGGGAATCGAACCCCTGATCCTCCGATCAGTAGTCGGCCATCATTGCTCTTCAATCATCACAGTCATAAAAAAGTCACGTGAGGAGAACCAGTGTTCCTCGTCACTATGTGATGAAAATGCAGCAATAGTGGAATACAGTACATACACCACCTCCGCTTCGTTCAGGCTGGAAGTGGTTTGAAGCAAATTTGTGACACTTGTCCTTATGGGGTTAATAGACTAAAATATTTTGTTCCACCTGTTTAAAATGTTGCATTTTTTTCAGTGCAGTTTTTTTTATCCATTGAGGGAAAAAAATCTCAGTATAAGGAACACTGGAATTAGCAGCTCTCAGAAGTATTATTTCCTAAAAAGAAACACAGAGAGCAATAGAGGGAGCAGAGGAGAACTACGCTTAAGCTTTTTATTTCAATTTGATACAGTTTACCCCTCAATCCCTATATATCTCACAATCCCCACACACCTCCTACCCTAATCCTCTAGCAGGTAGCTGTCTATCATTCTCTCTCTCCTATTCCCCATTTGCAATACCTGTCTAAATCTTAATCTGCCCTCCTTCCCTCCCTCTGCCTCTCTCTGTCATGTAAGACTAAATCCCTGCACTCCATTTACTTGTTCTATAATCTACAAATTCCCCCTCATATACTATCTCAACAACTGATGTTCTGTCTTTTCCTTTTCACCATTAAGAAATGTTACTGATGTCTTGTTCTGCAGTACCTTCGCATGAATATCCACCTACTTAAAATATACAAGACCCAACCACTGCAGGATCTCAGTTCAACTTTGTTTGTATAGTTTCAAGATGTCTTTTGTCCTAAAGCTGGTAAATCACAGGGAAAACAAAGACTGTCCTCCCACATGGAAAGGCTCCTATACAGTATATCTTGCAGCCTGGGAAATGCGTAAATCCAAGAGCTCATGTGTCATCTGCTCTGGAAAAATGTATCTGGATCCTCTTCTGTTTAAACTTTTTTTTTTTTTTTAACCTAGCTGTGATCGTGTGGAGCCAGTCACAGCCATTTACCTTGTATGGGGAAGGTGTATGACAGGGCTATTCAATTATAAAATCAGTTGGGCCACAATTTGAAATCAAGAAATGTAACTGTGCCGCACATGTTCAGAGATCTGTTGAATATGACAAATTTCAAACCAGTACAGATCAATATGATGAAAAATATGCACTTTTTATTTATTGTCTTGATTTTAAATGTGTGCTTGGCACATGATAAAGGCACATCAAAAGTGATAAAAACACAATAACAGTGCTGGGGTGAACAGAACTTGAAGTAATAGAAATATTTTTCCTCTCAAACAATATCATCAATAGAATGAAAAAAAAATAAAATTCTGTAAATAACCATTTTGGTCACATCTTACTCAGGCATATCTCGAAGTGCATAAAAACTCAATGTGCAATGTTAGTAGCGTTAACATTTTTCTCCCTTTTGAAATAAAATATACTACATCCTGGTCATAACTGACCTTGGCACATCACAAAGTGCATTTAGCTGAATGAAAAATGAACTGTCAAACAATTCAGTGCACAACCCCCCCAAGAAAAGACTGATAACATTAACAAACATTGCACATCCACTGTTGTGGTTTGTTTTGTTTTAAATCACCACGTGTGGGAGTAGGAACCTCTTTTTATAACTACACATTCCATCACACACACATATCAGTCCAGGCAGGGATTTTCATCATCAATTTCACACTTAAGAGTTGACAATGACATGTTTTAAGGTCTCTTCACACTAAAGTGAGCCAACTGGTCCAGTGGTGTAAAGACAACAATCTCTTCCTGAACGTGAGAAAAACCAAGGAGATTGTGGTCCACTTCAGGAGGGGACACACACAGCATCCTCCTCTGCTCATCGATGGTGCAGCTGCGGAGAGGGACAGCAGCACCAAGTTTCTGGGGATGCACATCTTTGAGGACCTCTCCTGGTCCAACAACACCACATCACTGGCCAAGAAGGCTCAAACTTGCCTCCATTTCCTCCGCAAACTGAGGAGAGCACGACCCCCCCGGACCAGAACGCACTCACCTGCACAATAACTACCTCAGCTATTGGCACAGAAAGACTGGCACACCAACAGTAATACATCTGCTGCTGTATATCTGTGCACTTTACTGCAACCATTTGCACAAATGCCATATCTGCTGCTGTATGTCATTGCAGTACTAATCATGTGCAGTCCTATCTGTCACTGTCTGCACCTACACTACCGCATGGAACTTGCAACTACGAGTATTACTGCTCTACTTTTCCGTATATAGGATTGCTGGGTTCATCGGTTATCTTTATGGGAGGTCTGGCTCTATTTTTTGTTGCCATTTGCACTACGGGTAGCATTACTGTATCTAAACTGCTGTTGTTATTTTTCCAGCCTTATTCCTTTTTCTTTTTTGTATTGTGCACACCACTGAAGAGAGAGAGAAACACCATTTCAGTTCTCCTGTATGTCCTGTACGTATAGTAATATTGACAAAATCTTTGAATCTTGAAACATGAACGGGAGAATTTTTCACGCAGTGTGATTACAGTTACGAGTTACAGACATGCAAAGTTGCCTTTATAACTTCTGCAGCTGTGTTCAACCTGCTCTTGAAATCCCCCAAATAATGCCATGCTTAGGTTTACATTATCAGATAGGGGGCTCACCTGAAAAAGTTGTCCCTACCTCCGAAACTTCACAAGATGAAAGGCATTTATGTTGCTAGCCTGCTAGCCTTGTTAGCACGTCTGTGGCAGGAGTCCATGGGTAATTTAACAACAACATCCCAATTCAGGTGAAGAACTCCCCGTCCTTCTTTCTCTAGGTGAGTGACGGTCTCATTTTCAAACTAGTTTACTCTCCAGTGTTGATACTTTTACTCCAATGACAGCAGAATCTCAAAGGTAGTGCTATCCCTCGGATGCGAATGCGCAATTTCGCATATGCTCGCCTCTTTCCATTGACTTTGTATGCATTTGTGCCATTTGTGTTTGGTGTAGGTTTGGTGTCTTGCCACTAGCACCATTAGCCACAGTCACAGAGCTCACACTTCAGAACAAATGTGCTGCATTGTGAGTTGATGGTTGCTAGGCTATGCAGAGTGTTGCATTTATGGTCTGTAGTAATTAATGGATTTCTGCAATTCTGTGAAACGTGTTGGCCTTTGCTTCTCTGGCTAGATCTCAGACTGGGCCTGGGCCACTCGGAGGTTGGTTCTGGGCTGCATGTGGCCTGTGGGCCACTAATTAATTAGGCCTGGTGTAAGAGAATGACTATTTTCTGTTGCTTATTAATCCAAGTATGGTTCCTTTGGCTGGACCTAGTAACTTCTATGGGTACTTTATGTGCATGTTCTGATGACAATAAAGACTCTGAACAACAAAAGGTTATTAAGACACACTGATTCCACACTTGTGTGTGAAATCTGCCTTATAATGCACTTATAATTCCTTATTTATTATTTCCAAGGCATTTTAACCTAATTAATAACATATAAACTATTTTAAAACCCTTTAAATAAGCCCCATATTGTGAAGTTTAACCATTTTTTTTTCTGTTATTCGGTTAATGTCTCGTGCAGGTATTTTTTTTTTCTTCTGACTTCTCCTTTTCAGGGTTGCAACAGCGTATTACACCTGATACCCAAAGACATGCATGTTAGGTTAATTGGTTGTTCTAAATTGTCCCTAGATATCTGTCTCCTATAGGCCCTTAGAGTAGAGGGTTAGTGCTAGTGAAGCGCTTTGAGTGGTCTTTGAGACTAGAAAAGCACTATATAAGTACAGGTCCACAACCCCCCTTATCCCTGATATTGCAATGATCCACATGTTGATTTGTCAAGGACTGTTATGCCAAATGCCCTTCCTGATGCAACTCTCCCCATTTATCCAGGCTTGGGACCGGCACTAGGAGTACACTGGGTAACCAATTTTCCTTCCCCCATTCTATTTTGCTGAGCACCAAGTTAGAAGGTAGGAAGTACCATTTTTATATGGTCTCTGTTATGACCTGACCAGAGCTTGAACCAATGACCTCCCGGTTGTTGGGGTGGATGCAAGGCCACCACTTACAGTATGTTGCATTTTTAATTGCCACCATGACTAAGATATCAGTTGTGTGTTACTGTGTGGAAAACAGACAGGCAAAGGAGAAGATCCCAAAACAAGTGAGATCAGGTTCACAGTGATTTATTGAAAAAAAAAAAAAAACTGAGGACCCTGGTACAAAACTGGAAACTAAACTGAAATACGAAACTGAACTACTATGAAAGTAAAGTGTGGGACTAGAAAAACCTACAGTAAACAATGAGAAAACAAAATAGCACCTGAAGACTAAGGATAAGTAGGAATAAATAACCTTAGGAGGAAAGGGAACATGAACACAAACCCTCAAAACTGTAATGTATTCTCTGTAGCCCCTATAATATTCTGGTTCCAATAATGACTACTACACAAGTACCTTGACTGACCTGTTTGTTATAAAGTAGATTTATAACAGTCAGGGGCACGATGATGTAGCCGGCTGGTGTCATCATTACACCGACATACATAAGGGAGGATTTGGCCATGTTATGGTCTCTTTTACCAACTCGCCCCTCATAGCCACAGGTAGGAGCTGAGTGTTCACGTGTGTATATTGTATTACTAAGCGTTTTTAATAAAGTTTGAGTTCCTGCACATCATCCTCGTCTGTCTTCATTACCAGGTTTGTGGACATAATATTTGATGACAAAAATTTACAAACCATGGAACCGTGCCTAAGACCGCTCAGGCGGTCTTTCCTTTCCTCACGTCCCTAGGCGAACTGGTCATCCCGTGGCCATGTTGGCTGGATGTGTTTGAGACCTACGTTCCAGCATTGGACCTGGGAAAGCTGGATAAAGGAAGGAAGCGGGCACTGCTTGTCCACAACCTGGGCATAGAAGGTCAGAGGATTTTTCACATGCTTGGTCTGACGGATTTGTATGTAGATGTTGTGGCTACTACACCATATAAGATTCCACCAGAGGTGACAGGTAATTGGTGAGTCCACCCAAAAATATGTCGCTGATTTGAGACATCTAGCTAGCATGTGCAGATTTGGACTGTTAGAAGACGAGATGGTACAGGCACACAAACAACCCGAGGCTAAGGGCTAAGATGCTAATGGCGCCAAATGACATGATGCTAGCTAACACCATTGAGCTAGCGTTCCAGTTGGAGTCAGTGGACAGGTTAGCATTGGAGCTAGGTGTGCCCCGACAACAGAGACAACCAGGACAGACCGTTATTTCTGGAATTACCTGTTGAAAAGACAAGGCGAGGTGACTGGGAAAACACAGCTTTATTGAGCTCACTCAGCTTGACAGCCACTGATAGATTGTTGGCTAAGCTCAAGCGAGACAGGGAGTGAAAAGATGGCTGACCCGGCCTTATATAGGATGGGGTGGAGGCGCCACCTGGAGGTGCATGTCCATCTTACACTTTCCATATCATATAAGTATATAACATCCCCCCCACCCCTTAAAAGTCCAAAGCCACTCACTCAATTAAGACCCTCCACAAATTGGTCCTACTTAACTGCCACGGCACCCGGTAGTTCTTCAGCCCACACCATGTGGATGTTTGTGGAGGGCGGGCGGAGTAATTTCTTCAGTGGGCTGTCCAGGTTAAATCCACAACAGACAGTGGCAAAATGGTTCAAGCGACCACATCTGTTACAACGTGCCCCTCTCACAGTTCTCAGCCTTTTTATGGTGCTTAGCAGACCCACAGCCCATGCAAAGGTACTTTTCCAGGGCAGACCTTCAGCTGGTGGCGTTTGCTTCCGTATCTTCGCCGTCCACACTATCTTCGCTCTCCAGGTCTGTGGCATCCACCGTGACAGGAGGCTCCAGCGGCTGCCGTGACTGGTGCCGAGTCAGCTCCAGAGCCAGCCTGTCCGTGGCTTCTATTTGGAGTGGCAGCTTGACTGTTCTGGCTAATGTGAGCTCACTTGGCACCATAAGTAGCCTAGCTCGCAATGTGGTGCTACAGGAATGCTCTGCCAGCTGGTCACAAATCATTTCCCCCTCCAGTGCTCCGAAACGGCACTCCGCTAGCAAGCTGCCTCAAATTGGTGATGAACTGCTGGACGGGTTCACCTACCCATTGACGCCACTGCCAAAAGCGGATCCTCTGGACCGTCACATTTTCCAGGGTGTCGAAATGGCTAGGTAACAGCTCTGCTACCTCCTTGCAGGTGTCCGCAGCACCGAGCATTCACAGGATACGCTGGCCTTCTATGCCCAAGTCGTGTACCAATAGAGCCTGGGCTCTCTGATTGTCAAGCTCCCCGCGACCCAGCGCAGCAACCTAGTTCTGAAAGTCCTCGTACCACCTAGGCCAGCGCACCGGCGGTTCTCCGGGCGCCTCGAGGAAAGGGCAAATAGGGACCATGCATGCCTCCCTGGTTTAATCCCATCCTCATCACCAATGTTATGTTCGGAATTACCTGCTGAACAGACGAGGCAAGGTGACTGGGAAAACATAGCTTTATTGAGCTCACTCAGCTTGCCAGCCACTGACAGATTGTTGGCTAAGCTCAGGCAAGACAGGGAGTGATAAGATGGCTGACCTGGCCTTATATAGGGCGGGGTGGTGCGCCACCTGGTGGTGTGTGTCCATTATACAGTTTCTATATCAAATAACTATGTAACACAGACGATGTTGGCCAATGCAGTGCGCATGGAAGAATATGAAGACACAGTAGATGAGTACGAGGTGAACGCCATTAACCGGAGGACCACTCTGAGAGGCCCTGCATGTGGTAACTGTGGTTCCCTGACACACCATGAGAGAGCACGTTTTTGCCTGGCAAGAGGACAGCGATGTAAGAAATGTGGGAGGTTCAACCACTTCTCCAAAATGTGCCATTCGCCGACACCGTGGGACCCACCAAACAAGCAAAGCCGTCTGCCAATGACCACTATCCATGCAGTAAGCCCTAAAATTAACCCATTTTCTATCTGTGGCGCAGCAGTGCTCCTGTCAGCTCACCACCCTCTGGCGGTCAAGTTTTTTTTAAGAAAATGTTCAGTTTAGATATGACAAATTCCAAAGGCTGTAACTTGAAAGTGGTAAGAGATAATGACTTACTGTCAATTAGAAAGATGTAGAATATGATCCAAAGTTTGAGATAGGAGTAAATTTACACATCTAATTTGCATAATGCAATGGCAGCTGTATCGAATTACATACCTTTTGGTCAAAAGTGGACTTTGGACATATTTACACAAAGGATGGTTTTGTTTTTTTGTCTTCATTTTTGTTTTTGCTTTTTTGTTATCTTATCTTCAAAGTATATGAACCAGAAAATCAGTAGAATGTACACAAACAAATACATCGGACCTACCGCGCACCATGTCTTCATTCGTCCATTTTCGTCATCCCTGGTCCTTATTTCATCTTCTGCCAGTCATTTTTTCTTTCTCTCCCACATCCAAAAACTCTCATATGTATATTATGATTTATTCCATCTCAATTTTGGTTACATAGGCTGCCAAACCAGCGCTATTGTTCTCTGTCATCACGTGCAGCTCCGTCGATGGCAGACGAGTGTACATGCTCTGGGCCATAAACATTTCTTTTCAGAAGCTAAATAATCTCTTTTTAGAATCATAGCTGGCAAAATTTGGAGCAAATGCTTCCTCCGTGTGGAAATATATGTTGGGATGGAGCCTTTGTTTACATTCTCTTCTTTGCGTTTCCTTAAATGATATTTGAGGTGGTTCGTTTGGATGAAGTCCTCCAGTCCTCCAGTGAAGAGCAGTAAGCTATACGTGTCTGACATCTTGTGATGTGAAATGCTTTGTACATCTGGGTTTTCTGTGCTTTTTGGACACATCACTTGATAGGCGTGGGCCTGCAACATAGGCAGCAGGTGACGCACATGTTTTATGACAGCCGGACAATTTAAAGGGTTAATTCATGCGCATACGGCATGGTTGAATTGGATGACATGACTGTGCCCTTGCTGCTTGACACTGTGGCGGTTAAGTTGATGATGAATTGGGCCACGGTGAAGAAATTTTTCCCTAACCACCAGATCAGAAAAAAAAACAGCGGCGCTCTATGGATATGGTGGTCACAGAGTTAGCAACGTTGGGACAATCGAGCTAATGCTCTACTACAAGTCGAAAATTACTTATGATTTTGAGTTTCAAGTGGCTACACATGGTGAAAACATTATGGGATGTGACCTTTTTTACCGACTTGGTTTCACCATCTGTGACGGCGACGGGCTCAACGTGTCAGGCTATGGCAACTGGGACAAAATGGACATTGATGATGATAATGTGGTGTGGGACAAGAGTATTGAGGGCAATGCCAACAAGAAACCAACCGTCCCGAGTGCACAGGAGGAGAGCTGCCCGGAAGGGAAACAGCAGCCGGACTCGCCTCAGACATTTGTCCAGCCTGAGACTACGGAGGCTGCTGCAGGAGAGGGAGCCAGTGCATGCAGAGAACCTTGGGGCACAACAACCGGGCACGAATGTTATCCATGACACAGAACAACAACAACAAAGAACACTAGGCAAAGGAGAAGAGGAGCCGGACTGCTTCAGTATCCTTGCTCAGCACCAGTCTATGGGAGCCACAGCTGAGCCGACGGATGAAGGATCTGGGGTGGTGAGTGACACAAGTGAGACGTTGGACGTCTTCAGTATCCATGACCAGCATTGGACCCCCGAGACTGCTGCGGTGGGCGTTAGGTGAAGAGTCTGCAATCAACATAACGACGGGGGTAAACGAAGCGCCACCACAACCGCAAGCGCATACTGTATGAGACTGATCAAAGCACCTTTCAAAGTCACGGACTTGGTTCGAGTCCGCACCGATGAGAAACCAGGACAATGGTGGGCCAAGGCACAGTCGATGAGACCACACACATTGCTGAAGATCGTGGTGCAGCTGGGACCAGTGCGCTTCAGGCTGACGGATGGGTCAGTTTGGCACACAAACCATCTCTGGCATGTCCAAGTGATGGCCCCAGACGGTGAGGCTTTGTGGGAGTCAGCTGATGCAGCGTGGGACCCGGGCTCCGACATTATGAAGATCGGTCATGGTCCCGGGGGCTCAGCATCTCCAGGGGTGCATCCACCACGGCCCCGCTGCAGGGCCCCTCTAGCAGAGCTGCCTTCCCCATGGAAGACTGTTAGAAAGAAGTGACTGTTTTGTTAGGAGTGGGGCAAAAGAAAAGTGGCAGAATAATCCACTTAGCCATGTCGAATCCAGCAGCGGTCCACCCGCTGCCCCTAGTTCAGGATGTTATTTGTGCCAAATTGGGGAGGGTACTAACTGGATAAAGTGTTCTGTGTTTTTCCAAGGGGAGGGTGAATGTTTGAAAGTAGATTTATAACAGTGAGTGGCGTGATGACACAGCTGGCTGGTGTCATCATCATGCCGACATACATAAGGGAGGAGTCAGCCTTGTTATCTTCTCTTTTACTGACTCGCCCCTCATAGCCACAGTTAGGAGCTGAGTGCTTACATGTGTGTATTGTATTACTAAGAGTTTATAATAAAGTTTGAGTTCCTGCACAGGATCCTCGTCTGTCTTCATTACCAGGTTTGTGGACATAACACTGTTCACCACTTATTACCAAAATTTATAGTTTAACTGTGGAATAAACTCAATATGATGCTTTAAAGGGTTGTTTTTGTTACTCCTGTTCACATTCAAAGCATGTTGTGATGTTGGTGTATTCTCCATAGCCCTGTGTTTTTATGCTTTGGGGTGCCTACAGTACGTTCACTGTAATGCTGTAACTTGAATAGTATTTAAAGATACTTCATGAAATTTTCACATCAAATTTCCAAAATATTATAGGTTTCAAAGTAAACTTGATTTTGTTTCTGTCTTCGATTTTTTTAACAGTTCTGGAATGCAAACTGACACCTTGAATGATAAATTGCTGTATGCACTGGAACAGAGTTCTGTGGAGTTCCTTGGAGTTACCATAGGTTAGGCAGGTTAAATTTGTTAGCAGCAAAACATGAAAATCACATGCAAGACAAGATCATCCTTTATTAGACCAACAACAGGGAAATTTGAAGGACTGCAGCAGCAATGTGACAGGGGCATTCACAGCAATAATAAATCTTCTTCTTCTGGCTGCCACCTTTAGGGGTCTCCACAGCAGATCATCTGTCTCCATCTCACCATATCCCTTCATCTTCCTCTGTAACACCAACTCTCTCCATGTCCTCCTTCACTATATCCATGAATCTTCTCTGTGGTCTTCCTCTTTTCCTCATGTGTGGCAGCTCCAGCTTCACTATTCTTTGTCCAATATCCCTACTATCCCTCCTCTGCACATGTCCAAACCATCTTTTTCCTTGACTCTCTTACTTTGTCTCGAAACCACTTAACGTGAGCTGTCCCTCTGATGTACTCATTTCTAATCCTGTCCATCCTAGTCACTCCCAATGAGAATTGTAGCATCTTCAACTTTGTCTTTCTGGCAGCACCACTGTCTCCAAACCATACATCATAGCAGGTCTCACTATCGTCATGTAAATCTTCCCTTTCTCTGTAGCTGCTATCTTTCTGTCACAAGTCACCCCTGACACTCGTCCCCATCCACTCCACTCTGCCTGCACTCTCTTCTTCACCTCTGTTGTGCATTTTCCATTGCTTTGGATGGTTGACTGCTCCCTGCACCATCTCCTCTGCACTCAGGCCTTGCCAACCTGTCACCAGCACTTCCCCGCAGCACCTCTGCACTCTCACTGCTGACAACCAGCTCCCCAGCCTGGAAAATCTTCAGCCTGTTCCAGTTGTCCTTGGATGAGCCTGTAAGTATACTCAGTATTATATTGTCATCATTACCTGTCCAGTGTCACTCATCCCTGTCTCTGATCTCCCCTTCAGGGTTGCCAGATCCTCGTCACACATATTCATAACCATTATTGCACAATTATTGTAATAAAGATCATTGTTTCACTCTGCAAACTGTTTCCAACTGTGTTGCTTTTGGGTCTAAGCTTCTGTCAGACACAGTGCAGACACAGTGGACCTCGCACTGATAACATTCAATGTCACTTCTAGCTTCAAACTCATGATTCTGTCTGAGTCCTTCTTTACCTCCTGAACACTCTTCACACAGTCTCCCTTCAAGATTACTCTTACTCCATTTCTCTTCCTATCTACACTATGGCAGAACAGTTTAAATCCACCTTCAATGCTCCTAGCCTTGCTTCCCTTCCATCTAGTTTCTTGAACACACAGTATATCTACCTTTCTTCTCTCCATCATATCAGCCAACTCTCTGCTTTTACCAGTCATAGTCCCTACATTTAGCGTCCCTACTCTCACCTCCACACTTCTACCTTTCCTTTTTTCTCTCCCTCCTAACACGCCTTTCCCCTCTTCTCTTCCTTGATCTTCAACAAACAGTAGCCCAATTTCCACCGGCACCCTGTTGGTTAACGGCACTGGTGACAGTCATTGTTAACCCAGGCCTTGACCGATCTGGTATGGAAGTGTCATTCATCATGATCTGCACATTTGATTTGGCAAAGGTTTTACGTTTGATGCCCTTCGTGACACAACCCTCCCAATTACCCGGGCTTGACACTGTACACTGGCTTGTGCAATCGAAATCTTAAGTTGAACTCAAAGTCCACTCAGTGTTTTGTGACCATATTCAGCAAAAACTAAAGTATTCAAAGCAAATTCTGATCAGTCCAAATAAAAGCTTTAGACCTCCACGACCATGTTCTGTAGATTCTGTTTTGTAACCATTTTCAGTGGAGTGGTGGCCTAGTTGATACAGCATCTGTCTCACAACCAGGAGCTTGAGGGTACAAGTCCTGGCAGGGTCATACCAAAGACCATATAAAAATAGCACTTCCCACCTTCTAGCTTGGTGCTCAGCATAACAGAATGGGGGAAGGAGAAGTTGTTTGTAGCGACGCCTTACATGGCAGCGACCCCTTTGATTGTACATGTGATTAACATTGTAGATAGGAGAAATGTAATTTCGGTCTACTTTACTGGTGCATCACAATAAATTAGAATGTCAACAAAAAGTTGATTTACTTAGGTAATTCAATTCAAAAAATTAAACTTCTATGTTATATAGAGGCATTACACAGGGAGTGATATATTTCAAGTGATTATTTTAATTTTGATGATTATGGCTTACAGCCCATGAAAACCCCAAATTCAGTTTCTCAAAAAAATAGAATATTACATAAAATTAATTTCAAAAAATAGTTTTTTTAATAGAAATGTTGGCCGACTGAAAAGTATGGCCATGTAGACACTCAGTACTTGGTTGGGGCTCCTTTTAGATTAATTACTGTATCAATGTGGCGTGGCATGGAGGTGATCAGCCTGTGGAACTGCTGAGGTGTTATGAAGGTGCAGGTTGCTTTGATAGTGACCTTCAGCTCGTCTGCATTGTTGGTCTGGTGTCTCTCATCTTCCTCTTGACAATCCTCCATAGATTCTCTATGGGGTTTAGGTCAGGAGAGTTTGCTGGCCAATCAAACAAAGTGATGGCATGGCCATCAAACCAGGTTTTGATACTTTTGGCAGTGTGGGGGGTGCCAAGTCTTGCTGGAAAATGAAATCAGTATTTCCATTAAGCTTGTCAGCAGAGGGACGCATGAAGTGCTCTAAAATTTCCTGGTAGACGACTGCACTGACTTTGGTCTTGATAAAACACATTGGACATCACTAACTGGAAACTTCACACTAAACCTCAAGCAACTTAGATTCTGTGCCTCTCCACTCTTTTTCCAGACTCTGGGACTTCGATTTCTAAATGAAATGCAAAATTTACTTTTATCTGAACAGAGGGGACCAAGTGCAACCGTCAGCCGCACTTGAGCTCCCCTTGCCAGACTCCACTGCTGCCGGTGACTCTGACCCGGTGTTTGTTTGTTCTCTGTCTGAATCTTCTCCTGAGGTCACTGAGGATCCTCAATCTCCGCCTGAGGCCATCGCGGGCCCTCCATCCTTGCCTGAGGTCATCAAGGGTCCTCCATCTGCAGTTGAAGTCATCACAGGTCCTCTACCTTCACCTGAGTTCACTGTGGGCCCACAACCTCCGCCTGAGATCTCCGTGGGTCCCCTACCTCTGCCAGACGTCTCCATGGGCCCTTCCGCTCTGCTAGGGGTCTCCGTGGGTCCTTCCTCCCTGCCAGAGGCCGCCGCGGGTACATCGCCTCCGTCCAAGGCCTCTGTGGGTGCAATGCCTCCGTCCGAGGTCACCGCAGATGCTACGCCTCTGTCCGAGGCCACCGCAGGTGCTACGCTTCCGTGGGTGCTACGCCTCAGTCCGGGGCCTTCATGGGTGCTACACCTCAGTCCGGGATCTCCGTGGGTGCTACACCTCAGCCCGAGGCCTCCGTGTGTGCTACGCCTCCACCTGAGGCTGCTGTGGGTGCTTCACCTCTGCCCGAGGTTGTTGAGGGTCCCCTGCTGATGCCCAAGGTTGTGGAGGGTCCCCTGCTGTCGTCCAGGGTCGTGGAGGGTCATTTGCTGTCACCTAAGGTCATCATGGATCCTTCGCCTTCATTGGGGCTCGCCGAGGGTCTTCGGGTGCCACTGCTGATCAGTCGTCGTCGTCGAATGGCTGCCTCACAGGTCAGGTGTTCCCTTCCCCTGGAGTCTGTGCTGGGCTGGTCTGCCATCATCACCACCTGGCTTTGCTGTTGGCCAGCAATTAGCGTCGGGAACCAACTGTCCGTAGTTCTGGGTCCGCTTCATCCATGCTGCTGTCCATGTGGCCGGTGGGTGTATGGGTCCCAGCTACCACCTCCAGGAGGGTGCGCACTGTGCCCCACGGTCCGTTGGCTCCGGGATATAGGGAGGCCACCCGACAGACTGTGTCATCTGGTTGGGTGGCTTATGACCTCCGGAAGACCACCCGATGGGCTACGCTGGCTGATGCCTCCGGGGGGCGGGGGGGGGGGCATATTTTGCCCTGTGGCACACTGGCCCAGGGGTGTGGGAGGGCCACCCAACCAGCTTTATCATCTGCTTGAGGGAATTTCGGACTCTGGGAGACCACCAGAACTAGGCTTATTTGTCATGTAACATCATCAGTATTCTGTGCCTCCTTTCATTCAGTGTTGTGGGGCATGAGTGTTGTTTTTTGGGCTTTTTTTTTCGATTTGCTTCTGTCCCTCCATGCCAGGGTGGCCCCTCCTCCCACTCGGGGTGGGTTGTTTTTTGTTGTTGGAGGGGGGGGGTCTTCTTTGTGGGTGGGTTCTTTTTCCTTTTTGTTAAATGTTGTGCTGGAGTGTCTGGGTCCCACCCCTTGGGGGGGGGGAAGTGGGCACTGTCATGTTCCTGAGCACGGTTGGGGGCCGTGCTCAGTTCCGGCATTAAGTTTAGTCCTTTTCTGTCCGTTTGTTTGTTTATTTTGATCTTCTGTGTCTGGTTTTTGTTCATTTATAAGTTGTTGTATTCTTAGTGGTGTCCTTATAGCTTTGTCTAGTTATTGTGTGTCATTTTGTAGTTATGTGATTGTTTATATCTTTTGGGGTTGTGTTATTTTGTACTGTATTCTTTAGTTCTGGTCTGTACTTTTATTTTGACTGTGCTGTGCAGCTTCCGGCTGTCAAACTGTTTGGCAGACTGCACAGCTGTCACTTGTTGTTTTGATTACGTTGTCACTCAAGTACTTACACCTGATTATCATCGGGTGCAGTGTTATTTGGGCAGACTGGTGTGGTTGTTTTTTTGCGCTCCAAAAAAAATGATATAATGATGTCTCCAGACATCATTATCACGTCCTTCACTTCTAGGCGGTGTCCTCGGCTTTAAGTGTAAGTGTGCATAGTTGTGTATTTTGTTTTCGTACGTTGTTCTGTTAATAAATGTGCAAAAACTCACTGCCTGCAGTTGGTGTCCTCTGTTAAGCCTTGGTAAGGCGTTTTATGACATGATCAATAGTTGGCGACACTACACCTCTCTCTCTCTCTCTCAACGGTACACTGCGAACTCCACTTCCATCATCAAGGCCAAGGTCAGTGAACTTGAGGACACTGTCAAGAGGCTGGAGGACAGTTTGGTTACGGGTCAGGATTCTACCGCAGGTCCTTTGCTGCAGGAGAAGAGATCGGCCCTGCGCACATTCATGCAGGAAACTGTGGAGGGGGTGCTTGTGAGGTCACGGTTCACTCGCCTGCAGGACATGGATGCCCCAACGTCCTTCTTCTTCAATCTGGAGAAGTCTGCTGCGAAAAAGAAGTTGATGACTTGCTTGACGCTCCCAGATGGTCGAGTGACTACAAATCCATCCGAGATGCGGCACCATGCAGTGGATTACTACGGGGCTCTGTTTGCTGCGGGACCGTGTTGCATGGAATCTCAAAACCGGCTCTTCGAAGGTCTTCCGGTGCTCAGCCCGGAGGACAGTGTCACGACCTGAACGCTATCCTTCTCTGCGTTCAGGTTGTCCAGTGTCGCTCCTGCTCCGTGGTAGTCCGTGCCGGGTCTTCCAAGGCCCGTACTTTGACAGCGCCCAGCTGACTCCCAGCTGTCTAGTTCAGCTGCGCTGGGACAGCTGTCTCCTATCATCAATCATCTCCCCCACTTAAGCGAGCAGCCGAGAGTTACTCGTTGCTGCGACCTCGCTATGGAAAGACGTGCCTTGTGTTTCCACGACTGTTAGCTCCTACGTCTAGCTGCAGTTCGCCGTTACCTCGGCGCTTCCCCCAAAGTAAGTGCTGCGACTCGGCGTCTGTTTTTTCCCTCGCCGCCTCTCTAGCCTTTCTCCCTGGGTTGTATGTTATCCTCAGTTCTGTGTGTATTTTAGCCCCACGTGGCTCTTTACTTTGCTGTTTGTTATTTAGTGTAGTGTGTGTGTTTTAGCCCCACGCGGCTCTTTACTTTATTTTGTACGCTGTGTGTTTGTATTAATAAATTACGCTAACTCACTGGTCGCCCTCGCATCTCCTTTCTGGCTTGTGAGAGCCAGGTTATGACAGTAGGTCGCAGCCAGACTGAGACGGCCGCGACCGTGAGTTTGCTGTGGGACTCGTCGTTTTTTTCCCTTCCTCTGGGTGCAGGCAGACTTGTATCATGTCTCCCTCCAGGAGACGTATGCGGCACCCAGGCCACGATCTCTCGGAGGCTCTGGACCTTGTGGACGGAACGCTGTTCACCACGGACCTCTACGATTCTCCCAGCGAGATACGCTGGCGCTTGGAGCTCGCCGAGAATATGATTAACAACTTCCCTCGCTACTTCCATCTTCCCGAGGTTAAGGCGAGGAGGGCAGACATCTCTGTGACCTGGGAGAGACTCCGTAGGCTGGAGGAGAAACCCGGCAGGAAGCCGAAGACAGGGCACCATCGCTCCTTGCTTCGGAATCCCGGTCCTGCCACCGATCCAGTCCAGGAGTTCACCTCACCCAGGGGTGATCCCCAAGATAGAGTGACGTCAACCGGGGTTCCCCCGGAGAAGATGAGAATGACAGCGATTCGCATTGCGGACCGAGTGGCAGCCGCTTGTTCCACCGCCGTTCCCCCCGTAGCCATGAAGCACGTGATAGCGGCGGTCAGGCTGGTTGAGAAGAACCCTGAGCTGAATGATTATCCGGAATACGCTGACCTATTGGCGTCGGTCTCCGCCCAGGAGCGGCATTTTCCCGATCTCACATTCAGAAGACGCCGCTCCCAAATTCCCCGTTCATCTCAGCGAGAGCCCCGTCTGGATCCCGCTCCAGGGAACCACATGAATTCCGCCTCCCAGCCTGCTGTAGCTCCCGTGTCTTGCTGAAGAAGCGAATCAGCTGCTCCCGCTCCTGGGCCCGCTCTCCCCGCTGTCCCGTCAGCTTTGGGCCCTGGCTCTCCTCAGCTGTTTCTCCCCCCTCTTCGTCATTCACTCCGGCTGCTGAGAATGGCGCAAATTCGCCTCCAGGTGTTCCCGGCCCCGATCCGGTGCGAGTGGCACCACCTCGTCTGTCCGGGGGGTCCTCCACTTCTATCCGGCTGGGAGAGGAAAGACTCAAGTCCCTTGCAGCGGATTCCACCGGCCCTCCGGGAATCAGGCAAGTGTCCTTTCATTCTCCTCCCATTATGAGTGAATTGCCTTGTTTGATTCCTGGGGGAGGAGTTCAGGGTTCACAGTCCCCTGAGCTCTCTCCTCCCGCTGCAAAAGTTGAATATGAACCTGCGTCCTCTGTGTCTCTTCCCCCTGAGTGTGCCCCGGTGCCAGGTGTGCACTGCCGCGCGAGGAGGAGGCGGCCTGCGGCCCTGGAAGGTTTTGCCACAGCCCCGCAGCCACGTCATGGGCAGAGGAGAAGGTCGAACTGCCTGTTGGAGCCAGCGCCGACGATTAAGCGTCCCCGGGTCTCCACGGAGGAATGGTTCGGCCCAGCAGAGCCCAGATCTCCTGCCTCCACGCCAGGCGAGCTGTCAACGCAGTCTTCGGCGCTTGGAGGTCGTTTGACTGTGGAAACCATCATGCCGGCTGCGGAGCCATTCGCAGTCGAGTTGGAGCCGGAGGACGGAGTCCTGCACGCTGAACCCGGAGCATCGAAGTCCTGGATGGCGGTAGAACCCGAGATCAGGCGAGTGCTCTATTTTCCCTCTTTCATTCATTCTCTGGAGCATTATTGCCTGTCTCTCGGGGGGGCGGGCCGGGTGCAGCTGTCTGCTGCGCTCGAGCCTGTCTCGCCGGGCTCTGCCGCTGCCGGTGATCCTGATCCCGGTTCCTTTTGTCCCTCTGAGCCTCTCTCCAGGGTCACCGGAGACAAACCTGCTCTGGGTGCCATCTCGGAGGTTCCGGTTCTCTGCACGGTGTTCGCCTCAGATGCTGCGCCCAGGAGTGCTGTCACGGTCCAGCTGGAGTCCACCGGGAGTGCTGTTCCGGCCCAGTCGGGGTCCACCGGGAGTGTTTCGCCGGCCCAGCTGGGGTCCACCGGGGGTGCTGCGCCGGTCCGGGTAAAGGTCAGTGAGGGAGCTGGAGGATTGTGTTCGCCTGACATCAGGCTGACTTCGTCCCTTGCCTCCATCATCTCTCCTCCTGCCGCTGTTGGGGTTCCTCTCACCCGGGCCAGTTTCCCCTTGCCCTTGTTATCATTAGATGTCAGGCTGACTTTGCCCCTTGCCTCCATCTCCTCTCCCCCTACTACTGTTGGGGTTTTTCTCGCCTGGGTCAGTTTCCTCCTGCCGTTTCCCTCAGGGAGGAAGCTGCACCAAGACTTCTCCCTCAGCTCTCCGTGGTCTGAGGTCACGGGACGACCGCCTGGGGAGCCATCTGGCTGGTTCGTTGATCTGGGTCGGCCTCCGGAGAAACTGTGTCTCCTAGCCTGGGACTCGGGTAGGCCGCCCGAACTGGTGTTGTGGTTCCTGGCTTGGTGGAGTTTGGGTCGCCCGCCGGACAAGCTGTCATTGCCTGCCTCGCTCCACCTGCTGTCGTTCCTGAAAGGTTGACTGACTGTTCATAGCCTTGTGCTTTGTTTACCCTTCATTATTTAATTTCCTTCAGGACATCGAGGAACTTTCTGCGCTAGAGTCCTTATTGTGGTGTCATTCCAACCAAGAATTTTCCTTAGACTATTTTCTTTGTCTTATGATCCCTGTATGTATTCTTATTCTAATTTGTCCTTTAAGTAGCTTTTGCCTCACATTGCCTGGCCTTATTCAGAGTAGTTTTTGTTCATCTGCATTTATATCCTCCTCCAGACTGTTTGATTTTCTGTGTTGTGCTAATTCGTGTTTGAGGAGCTGATTTTTTTTTTTTTGTATCTTTATGCCAGTTAGCGGCCTCAGGCTTTATTTTTAGGTCTTGTGCCCGGATTGTTCCTTTATACTTTCTGTTTTTGGCCGGGGTTACATGTGTGGTCTTCTGCAACCTTATGTTCACTGAGTTTTGTAGTTTTTTTTTTGGTCGTCGGGACATGAGTTTTGCATTGTCCTCGCCCTAAGTTATTGTGAACCTTTTTTTTTTTCCATGACTATGTCGCTATAGGTCTGCAGTTTGTTCTCCCCACCTCCTGTGGTCTCCTGCATAGACCGTCTGGCCTCTGCAGAGGGGGGGTGATGGTTTTTTTTTCCCTGTTTTTGAAATTATTATTATGGTATCTGATCCTATACTGTACCTAGGTTTTTTTTCTTCCCTGCCTCCTTTTCCTGGTCCCTCCCTTTCTCCCAGATCTGGCCCCCACCGCCCTCCCTGGTCTTCCCTCGGGGGGGGGGGGGGGGGTTAGCCTGCTCCAGGAGGCGCGGCTCGGGGGAGGAGTACTGTCACGACCTGAACGCTATCCTTCTCTGCGTTCAGGTTGTCCAGTGTCGCTCCTGCTCCGTGGTAATCCGTGCCGGGTCTTCCAAGGCCCGTACTTTGACAGCGCCCAGCTGACTCCCAGCTGTCTAGTTCAGCTGCGCTGGGACAGCTGTCTCCTATCATCAATCATCTCCCCCACTTAAGCGAGCAGCCGAGAGTTACTCGTTGCTGCGACCTCGCTATGGAAAGACGTGCCTTGTGTTTCCACGACTGTTAGCTCCTATGTCTAGCTGCAGTTCGCCGTTACCTCGGCGCTTCCCCCAAAGTAAGTGCTGCGACTCGGCGTGTGTTTTTTCCCTTGCCGCCTCTCTAGCCTTTCTCCCTGGGTTGTATGTTATCCTTAGTTCTGTGTGTATTTTAGCCCCACGTGGCTCTTTACTTTGCTGTTCGTTATTTAGTGTAGTGTGTGTTTTAGCCCCACGCGGCTCTTTACTTTATTATTTTGTACGCTGTGTGTTTGTATTAATAAATTACGCTAACTCACTGGTCGCCCTCGCATCTCCTTTCTGGCTCGTGAGAGCCAGGTTATGACAGACAGGGCCGCTCTGGACTGTGCCCTGACTTTGGATGGGTTAACTGTGGCGGTTAATCAGATGGCTCTGGGACGCGCACCTGGACTTGATGGTCTTTCTTCTGACTTCTTTAAGCATTTTGGAATATTATTGGATCAGACTTCTATGATGTTCTAACTGCCTGTTACAGAAAGGGAACCTTACCTGTCTCCTGCCGCCGTGCAGTGCTATCTCTGCTGCCTTAGCAGGGGGACTTGGCCCTGCTGAAAAACTGGAGGCCCGTGGCTCTTCTTTGCACGGACTACAAAGTGCTTTCGAAAGCCCTGGCAAATAGACTGAACAATATATTGGGTTTGATCGTAGATAGGGATCAAACATATTGTATTCCTGACCGAACCATATGGACAATATTTTTCTCATATGTGACGTTCTCCAGCTCAGTAAATGTTATGACCTACAGTTCGGTATTGTCTTTGGACCAAGAAAAGGCTTTTGATAGGGTTGACCATTCCTATTTGTTTTCCACACTGAAGGGGTTCGGTTTTGGCAATATATTTTTGAGGTGGGTCAATCTGTTATATACTGGAGCTGAGTGTTTGGTAAAGATGGGGGCAGGGCTGAGTCGCCCAATCCCTGTACACCGGGGAATCAGGCAGGGTTGTCCAATCTCGGGCCAACTGTACAGCTTGGCTATTGAGCCTTTGCTGTGCAGGTTGCGCACTCAGCTGGGTGGTCTGGTTCTGCCGGGGCCCTCCAGCAATTGCCGCCCAATCGTCTTGTCTGCTTATGCGGATGACGTCAGCATTTTCATCACATCCCACAGGGATGTACAGCGTCTGGTGGACACTTTGTCTGTTTATGAAAGGGCATCTTCTGCCCGCGTGAATTGGGCCAATAGTGAGGGTCTATTGGTGGGCCAGTGGTCACATCAGGATGTTCCTCGGCTACCCGGTGGTCTTCAGTGGGGGATGGCCAGCCTCAAAGTGGTGGGGGGTTTTCTGGGTTCAGAGGAATTTGAACGCAAGAACTGGGAGGGTGTTAAGGACAAGGTGTGTGCTCGCTTTTCTAAATGGAAATGGTTGCTACCACAGCTGTCATATAGGGGCAGGGTTCTGGTCACCAATAATCTGGTCGCTTCGGCTCTTTGGCATAGGCTTGTTGCTTTGACACTGCCCAGGAGCCTGGTTGAGGAGGTTCAGAAGATCATTGTGGATTTCTTTTGGTCTGGTCGCCATTGGGTCCGTGTGGCTGTTCTCTACCTGCCTGTTGCCGAGGGGGGACAGGGCTTGGTGGACATACACTCCAAGATCACCTGCTTTAGGCTTCAGACTGCACAACGCCTCCTTTACGGATGCGGCCCCTGCTGGATGGACACTGCAAAACTGCTCCTGAGGAGAGTTGACCGCTTGGGCTATGATAAGCAGCTCTTCCTTGTGAGATCTGGGGAGGTGGACCTTACTGGACTTTCTGCTTTTTACACATCTGTCTTGCATGCATGGCGAGTCTTCACCATAGCCCGCTTCCCTGACGAGACACCGGGCATGTGGCTGTTCGAGGAACCACTGTTTTTCAATCAATTCATCGACACTCAGGTGCTGCAGTCAGTCAGTCTGCGGACTTGTTTACGAGAGGCACGCTGTACCAAGCTTGGTCACCTTATGAAGATGTCGACCACATCGATGGAAACGCTGAGGCGGAGTGCCAACATTACATCTGTCAGACTGCTGCAGGGGGTGGTGGGGGAAGTGTGCGCTGCCCTGCCACAACCTCTTCGAGCGTTTGCGAAAAACCGGACTCTTTCCACTCAGTGGGATGACGACACTGTGTCCAACTTTCCTGTCATTTCTGTAAGTCCAGCTGTGGGGGAGTAGCAGGGGGGAGAGGATCACCTGCTGGCCTTCAGAAATCCTCGTCTGGGCAGATTCCAGTTTCTGGGGACGAAGACGGTGTATCACATCTGTGTGAAAGTTCTGAATCTGCGCTCTCTGATGGACGTGAGAGAGTCGAAGTGGGCGGGTTTTTTGGGGCCAGAGGTCTCCCCGAAAGGCAGCTGGCAGTGCATGTACAAGCTCCCTATTGAGAAACGGACGACAGATCTCCAGTGGAGGATTGTTCATGGGGCAATAGCTACGAATAAATACAGAGCACGCCTGGATCCAACTGTGGGGGAGGGATGTTTGTTTTGTTCCCAAGTTGAGACCCTGGAGCATTTGTTTGTTCAATGTTTTCGTTTATCTGGCCTTTTTGATCTTTTGCGGGTGTGGTTTCAGGCTTTGGGTGAATGTTTCTCTTTTGGCTTGTTCATTTACGGTCCAAAGTATAAAGTGGCAAAGAAGTCTGCGCACACTTTGATGAACTTCCTATCTGGTACTGCTAAACTTGCAATCTGGCTGACAAGGAAAAATCGGACTACCAACGCTAGCAATGTGGATCCTGTGTCTCCTTTCAAGTCCTTGTTGAAAGTCAGACTCCAGGTGGAGTTCTCTTACTATCTAATGGTGGACAATTTGGAGGCATTCACCAATAGATGGACTGTAGGGAATTTTTTGTGTTCTGTGGGAGAGGGGGATGAGTTATGTTTGCACTTTTGAGATGTGACACACTTGGGGGCATGATATTGGTGTTCTTACATTTTTGAATTGTACAATAAAGCCATTTTTTAAAACTCTCTCTCTCTCTCTCTCTCTCTCTCTCTCTCTCTCTCTCTCTCTCTCTCTATATATATATATATATATATATATATATATATATATATATATATATAAATATATATATAAATATATATATATATATATATATAGGTGTAGTCTCTCTCTCTCTCTCTCTCTCTCTCTATATATATATATATATATATATATATATATACAGTGGGGTAAAAAAGTATTTAGTCAGCCACCAATTGTGCAAGTTCTCCCACTTAAAAGATGCGAGAGGTCTCCAATTTTCATCATAGGTATACCTCAACTATGAGAGACAAAATAAGAAAAAAAAAATCCAGAAAATCACATTGAAGGATTTTTAATGAATTAATTGGTAAATTCCTTTGTAAAATAAGTATTTGGTCAATAACAAAGGTTCATCTCAATACTTTGTTATATACCCTTTGTTGGCAATGACAGAGGTCAAACGTTTTCTGTAAGTTTTCACAAGGTTTTCACACACTGTTGCTGGTATTTTGGGCCATTCCTCCATGCAGATCTCCTCTAGAGCAGTGATGTTTTGGGGCTGTTGCTGGGCAACACAGACTTTCAACTCCCTCCAAAGATTTTCTATGGGGTTGAGATCTGGAGACTGGCTAGACCACTGCAGGACACCTGAAATGCTTCTTACGAAGCCACTCCTTTGTTGCCCGGGCGGTGTGTTTGGGATCATTGTCATGCTGAAAGACCCAGCCACGTTTCATCTTCAATGCAACTTGCTGCTGGAAGGAGGTTTTCACTTAAACTCTCACGATACATGGCCCCACTCATTCTTTCCTTTACACAGATCAGTCGTCCTGGTCCCTTTGCAGAAAAACAGCCCCAAAGTGTGATGTTTCCACCCCCATGCTTCACAGTAGGTATGGTGTTCTTTCTCCTTCAAACACGACAAGTTGAGTTTTTACCAAAAAGTTCTATTTTGGTTTCATCTGACCATATGACATTCTCCCAATCCTCTCCTGGATCATCCAAATGCTCTCTAGCAAACTTCAGACGGGCCTGGACAGATACTGGCTTAAGCAGGGGGACATGTCTGGCACTGCAGGATTTGAGTCCCTGGTGGTGTAGTGTGTTTCTGATGTAGCCTTTGTTACTTTGGTCCCAGCTCTCTGCAGGTCATTCACTAGGTCCCCCCATGTGGTTCTGGGATTTTTGCTCACCGTTCTTGTGATAACTTTGACCCCACAGGGTGAGATCTTGCGTGGAGCCCCAGATCGAGGGAGATTATCAGTGGTCTTGTATGTCTTCCATTTTCTAATAATTGCTCCCACAGTTGATTTCTTCACACCAAGCTGCTTACCTATTGCAGATTCAGTCTTCCCAGCCTGGTGCAGGTCTACAATTTTGTTTCTGGTGTCATCTGACAGCTCTTTGGTCTTAGACATAGTGGAGTTTGGAGACTGACTGTTTGAGGTTGTGGACAGGTGTCTTTTATACTGATAACGAGTTCAAACAGGTGCCATTAATACAGGTAACGAGTGGAGGACAGAGGAGCCTCTTAAAGAAGAAGTTACAGGTCTGTGAGAGCCAGAAATCTTGTTTGTTTGTAGGTGACCAAATACTTATTTTACTGAGGAATTTACCAGTTAATTCATTAAAAATCCTTCAATGTGATTTTCTGGATTTTTTTTTTCTCATTTTGTCTCTCATAGTTGAGGTATACCTATGATGAAAATTGGAGACCTCTCTCATCTTTTAAGTGGGAGAACTTGCACAATTGGTGGCTGACTAAATACTTTTTTGCCCCACTGTATATATATATATATATATATATATATATATATACTGTATATATATATATATATATATATATATATATATATATATATATATATATATATATATATACTGTATATATATATATATATATATATATATATATATATATATATATAGGTGTAGTGTCACCGATTATTGAACGGAGGATCAGTGGTTCAGTTTCCGCTCTGTTCCCACTCTGTCTGCATGTTGAAGTGTCCTTGAGCAAGTCTTTGAACCCCCAGTTGCTGTTGGTGAGTCAGGCCAGCACCTGTGCATGACAGCTCTGCCGCCATCAATGTGTGAATACTTACTACTGAATACTTAATACTTATTACTACTTTTGCAGTAACATGCTGTAGCATCATCGTTCTCCTCAAACCAAGACAGAAGATCACTTCTCTCCAGTTTAGAGGAATTTCATTTTATTCATTACACAGGAATACCACTTTTCTGCCTTTTCAGGAATATCACTGGCTTTTATGCCGACTCATGCAGGCTTCTTCCAGGCCTGACCAAAGATGCTTGCTTTCCCAGGACCCCAATGTAAACAGTTGCCTCTTGCAGAGATTGTAAGGATCAGAATTTGCTTTTAAAGGCTCAAAGGAACATAAAACTCAGGAGACCAGACCTCTCAACATGAACTCTGCATTTGATAACTACCTTCTCACAGGAAACCAGTGTTCTTAAAAGAGTCATAAACCACTTAATCTGACGGGTTTATAGCCAATGCTGTCCAGGTACCTTCGCCCAGATACTAAAGGAAATCATCTACAGCTCAACAGTACCTCCTAGCGGATACCTACGGAATGTGTTTTCAGTATGTAGGATGACTTTTAATTTGTGTCACGCCGCGCCATTCATCAGCGGCGCCACCTGCTCCCGCACCTGCTCATCATCAACGGCGAGGGATAAAAGCCGTCTCGCCCTGAGCTTCGGCCTGAAGCCGTCAGACTTCGTCCCTCACCGTTGTGAGTCATTTCCAAACTTCAGCGCAAACATTTGGGCAAGAAACCCTTACCTTCTTTTTCTCCAGTCTGCTCCCCTGTGCACAGGTGGATTTCCCGGCGGCGGACAACGTCCTACCAACGCCCATTCCTCGCTGCTGCACCGAGCTCTCCAGGTGGCTGTCTCCCGGGTCTCACCCCTTGCTGTGCCAGCTATCCTGTCCATCCAAGTAAGTCCTTCTCTCGCCATAATCTCCTCTGTGTTGGTGTATGCCTGTCACCCTCTCCCTGTGCTTTTTCCATAGGGTTGCCCGGCTGTACGGTCACCTGCCTCTGTGCCTGAAGCAGACGCCGCCACCAACACATTGACATCCCACAGACACGCACTCATTCACGCCTGTTGTTAATAAACTATTTGAACTACTCTGAGCCTGTGTGTGTGCGTCTCCTGAGCCGTGCGTTATGTCAATTTGCTCTAAACATTAAGTTTCTTTCAGCTTATCCTCTGGATCCTAAGGACACTGAAAATCATCCCTCTTTTATCACCAACCATGGTTTGCTGCATGTTTTGCTGTTCTAATCTTGATCTAAATGTGAATGCATGTATTATAATTATGTATAAGAAATGTTATATTCATGAGTGTTATTGGAGTAATGGTATAAATGCATGATCACCATATATTAGCCAAGTCATTTAATTTAGTTAGATTTTATATTGAGCATTTATTTCATAAGAACTGACTGAGTGTTGATTTTCCCTCTGAAATTTCATGGGATGGTGTCTTCATTTGATTGGCTGCTCTCAAACAAAGAAGTGTTCTCACATTGGATAGCAGCCATTTCAAACTGCTTCTGAAAAAGCCGATTGGTCAGTCTTGCGACTACATCATCAGTTTTACGACCCGGCGAGGTAACTTTAAAAGAGAGAAGTTAGATTTGAGTTTAGTTAGAAAAAGAGAGAGATCAGCAAAGTTAAGAAACAGTAGAAAAAGGGTAGACAAAGAACAGGCAGGAAGATTAGAACAGCAAAGCGGTGATAAGATTAAGAATTAGAAACACAGAAAGAAGAAAGAAAGAGATTTTGAGAAGGATTAGGAACTAAATTAAGATTAAAGAAGCAGAATAGTAATCTAGATCTCAGAAGAAGATTTTATTCCACCGTTTCAAGGCCCTGTGAAGTTTTATTTTATTCTCTGTGTGTTTGTCAAGTCTTTCCTTATATTCTGGAAACTGAGGAGAAACCATTTTTCTTTAGAGCTCATCCCTTTTAGAGAATCAAATTCTCAAACTTTTTCCTTCACCTCAGAAGCCATTCTTATCCTAGTAAATGTTTTTCTAACATTTTTTTTTTATGGCTTTTCACGCCATTAAAGTGGACCTTTAATTTGCCTAGTTTAAAGTGAACAGAGACTGAAAAGATTTTCCTTCAGTTTTTGGGTCGATCCCGCTACAAGAGACCCCAAATTTGGACTCTTTTTCAAAGGACTTGTCACACCACTCTGTGACAGACCACCCACTGCTGCCATTCGGCTTTAGGACTGTGACTAGGATTCTTCTTTGACTTGGCACAGAGGCGTCGTCTCTTTGAATTTAGTCTGCTAGTAGGATCATTAGCTTCCCCAGGCAAGCCCGGGTACTGGCGGAGGGCGCGACGAGAACGCTGATCCATTGCCCCCATCTTACACACACCATGTAGACACCCAGCTCAACTCAACCATGAGAACTATAACTGGAACAATCCGCTCAACACCACTCCCCTGGCTCTCTGTACTGTCAAACATAGCCCCTCCACACATCCGGCGAGCAGCATTAACTCAAAGGATGCTCCAAAAAGTTAAAGATTTTCCTCACTTACCAATCCATGCAGATATCTACACCCCACCCACTGCCCGACTTTCATCCAGACGGCCGATTTGGAAAAACCCTCCCCCAGCTGACTTTACCATCCAGACAGCTTGGCAAGAGGAATGGGAAACCAAGGAGGTCCCAAACAAACAGCTGGTGATAAACCCCAACCAACAGGTCCCGGGCACCAACCTCCCAAGGAGACAGTGGTCTACACTCAATCGCTTCAGGACTGGACATGGCCCCTGCTTGGCCAGCCTTCACAGATGGGGCAGTAGCCCTAGCCCACTGTGCGCATGTGGAGAGGAGCAAACTATGGAACACATCATAGAGGCTTGCCCGCTCCAAAGACTGGAAGGAGGATTACACACCCTCCATACAGCAAACCAGGAGGCAACTGCTTGGCTTAAGGACTTTGCATTCGCTAAATAATAACTGCTGCCATTGTCTGGAGAGCCCCCAGCTGAGTTTACACTCCAACGGCTGTGAGGAGGCATCGCAGCAGCAGCTTCCTCCGACGTCCTAACTTCAAAACCCAGTGGTACCGACCCGCGGAAACTTGGACCTACGGCCGTGTGTGAGTGAAACTTTTATTTCTCCTATCTACTGGGTTGAAATGTGATGTCCTAACAATTAAATTACAGTTGAATATGGCCCGTATTTCAGGGCTCAATTAATCTCTCAGCCGCAGGATAGAACTGTAAACTGAAGGAAAACTTTTAGTCATTTTTAAGTAACTGCCCTTAAAATTTTTGTAGATTAATTCAGGAGTCATTTTTAGATAATTAGCTTATGAATTTTCCCCATAAAATTGCGTTGTTTTGTTAAAACATTCCAGCCTCATTTACCGTTGAAACATAAGTCTAGTTTCTCCTTGGTTCTGCAGAGGTGTTAAGCTGGATTTTATGTTCAGGAACCCAATATCAGTTGATGTGATATATTACGCTGTTATCATCTGAATCTGTTTATTCATCATTTGAACGCCATGACATGTAACCTGAATGATTTTAATAAAAGAGTGAATGAGAGCAGTTGAAGGTGTTTTCCTTTCACATATACAGGTTTCCTAATCACGGCAGGACAAAAACTCACTGAAACTTTGAGACTGATTCATTAAGTAATTTAAGGTACAAAGTTAATTAAAATTAAAGTTAATACTATTGTCCGTTAGGACTGGTGCCCCTTTTACGAGTGCTTTTATTTAATTTAGCGGGTGTAGAAGTGACGTTCAACTCCGCCCCCTTTCACACCCACTATTAAATAAAATAAATAATTCCTGTACCTTATGAGAAATATTTTTATAGGCAATTTATACTACAATGCTGTTTAACAAAATTACTGTTTAAAAATTCAGTAATGTGTTACAGTTACTGAAAGTTGATCAGATGTGTTACTTGTGTTACTTGTTTTATTAATATGGATAGATATTCTTAGCGCAAATAAACACAAACTGACCCTACGTAGCTGACACAGCCGTCAGTCAACGAGCAGTCAGTCAAAGAGCCTCTTCACTGCTGCAGCCACAAATGGAGCTTGCTCCTGCTGAGAAAAGGTGAAGCTACTTTGTTTTTGTGGAAATAGACAGATTATTTTTCTTTTGTCGCAGTTAAGGACAAAAGTATATTCATGGGCCATGTGAGACCGACTGCAGTCTTCAGAAGCCCCTGAACAGCAACAAGATCAAAGCTAATACTATGCTAACACTGTGTTATTAGTGGATTTACGCTATCTGAACAGCCACACTGGATTTCAAGCACAGGTACTGTATGCATCTGAACAGTTTGTGACCCAGCAAAAATTAAATCGACTGATTGCCAGATACATTGTTGCAGACTGAAGATCTGATAACAGTGATTTTCCATCAGACAGCTGAGACTGTGATCCACTGAAGTTAAAACACTTGCTTTTCTTTGGATCACTGCACATCGGATTAAATCCATAATCATAAAGGTAAGAAACACTGACAGCTTTATGCAGTGTTCCCTCTCTCTCACTCCACAAATCCTGTTTCTCACTCCAAAATGAGGAAATTACTGGCAATTTTGTGTTGATTTTCTTCAATTTTTTTCCACAATAGCAGCTCTCAAGGCAGGATAAAGCAGACTGAACATGTTGTAAAAGTTCTGTCTGAAACAGTCTGTTTTCAGCCTGATATTAATAAGCCTGTAATGTAATCCATTAATTAAATTATGTGTGCAAGAAGATTTAAGTATGCATTTAAAAGTAACGTGAAAGTTACTTTTCGAGGTAACTAGTTACTTTAATCATTCAGTAACTGGTAACTAACTCTGTTACTTTTGAAAAGAAGTAACTAGTAACTGCAACTAGTTACTATTTTTTAGTAACTTGCCCACCACTGTTTTACCGTATATATAAAACACTGTGGTTAACCACTGGAAAACTTACAGTAGATACCTTGCTAGCTTTACCTTAGGAACTTACAGACTCATTTTTATATTGGTTTTTTTTGGTGTGTATGTTTTTAGAGACCTTGATCCATGAGCTTACAGACTGTCTTTAATCTTGCTTCCTATGTATCTGGTACCTATTTCTACGACCATGTTCTGTAGAAAACACTAAAGCTAGATTTATGCACTTGCGTCTCCCCATGTGCACCTCTTCAGAGAAGGAGACGTGCACATCAGAGATGCAGACCGCAAGAGGTGTGATTGGTCCACTTTATCTTCTCCTTCACATCTGCTGGTTGTGGTCTCTGCTCCACTCTGTCCATTCACAGAGGCACACCTTCCAAAGCGAGTCGGTTAAACAACGGTCCAAATTCAAAAGAATATTGAGGAAGTAAGCACATACAAAACATTTTGTGGCTTGTCATAACACCAGTAATTACACAGATTGTTAAATAATGGCAGTGGCGGTGGTTTCACACACCATTTTCTCCAACTTCTCTTTTTCCCTGTGCAGCGACCATATGATAAGTTGGTTTTTCTTAACATTTATTAGGTCCAACTCCATCACAATCTGCTCTTGTTCGGCACTATTTAATAAACAAAAACACACGACAAACACAAATCTATCTACACATCGGCTGAAACCCATTTGGGTAACAGAACAGCGCATTCCTCCCGACACACAAGAAAAAAATGCCGATCACTGTGTCAATGACTTATGTCGGTAAAGGCACTGACATGAAGCGGGTGCATAAATCCAGTTTCAGGCTATATTCTATAGTAAACTACAATCATATTCTGTGGTAAACTACCTATTATGTGAATAAAGAAAACAGACTTCTCACCACTTCTCAATCTGTTGACCAATTGGCCCCCCTCCAGAGCAACAGAGAGTGCCACATTCTCAATGCAGAGATGAGGATTTTGTTTGTTCCATGCACAGTTTTATCCGTTTCCAGGTCCAGAGGAGGACAGATCAGTAATATCAGATCAGAAATAAAATGAAAAGTCTGACTGCAATATTGAGTTGGTTTAGTCCATTCTTTATTTAGAGAGCACGCTGGACTCACAAAACATCACTGTTCTTTTATATGAACAATTACATATTTTGGGTGAGTGAGAAGAAAGGAACAAGAGAGAGAATGTTGAGGCATGTGTGGTGTTGGGGTTTAACACCTTTATTGTGAAGTGCGGTGTAGTGGCAGCCACTTCCTGTTCTGCCACTGCACCGCCTTATAAATAGCAGAGGGCATCCAATACACGGTCTCTTCGACCGGTGCCCTCTGCCTGGTGTCTGCTGTGTGTCCATTGTGGTTCATCACTGAATAAAACTGAGTTTGTCCAGTCACCTGGCCTCATCCTTTCAAAGGTATTTTACCATACATAACATTTGGCAATCGAGGATTAACTCATGGAGGCGTGTATCACATCACTTCGCCTCTTCATCGAGCTCCCGGGCGAGCTGCAAGTGTCTTGGCTGAGATGGTTTGAGGCTTTCCAGAATTACATCACCGTGCTCGACCTGGGTAAGCTCGACAAGTTAAGAGCATGTGCGCTTCTTGTTCACAACATTGAGATTGAGGACCAGCATGTCCTGCGCACACTCGGTGCTTCGGACTCTTTTGAAGAAGTTGTCGAGCTGCTAGCAAGCCACTTTCACACCCCGGATAGCATGACTGTCCGGAGGATTTGGTTCCGGCAACGACATCAATGTGTGGGTGAGCCTATCCGTCAGTTTGTCACTGACTTGGGGCAGCTAGCTAGCGAGTGCCGTTTTGGGCCACTGGAGGATGAATTGGTATGTGACCAGCTTGCGGAGCACATGAGCAGCGCCGCTATAAGGGCTAGGCTACTCACGGTGCCGAGTGACCTAATGTTAGCCAGGGCTGTCGAGCTAGCTCTCCAATTGGAGGCCGCAGACAATTTAGCTTCGGAGCTAAATTGGCACCAGTTACAACGGCTGCTGGAGCCTCCTGCCATGGCATTAGTAGCGGACTAAGATAGCGAGGATAGCTTGGATGACAATACTACAGAAGCCAGTGGTGCCAGGTGAAGGTCTGCCCCGGGAAAACCCCTCTGCAAGGGTTGCAGGTCTGTGAAACACGGAAATAAGGCAAAGGACTGCCCGGCTAGAGGGAAGTGTCGTAGCAGATATGGACGCTTGAACCATTATGTTAGAGTGTGCCGTGTATCTGAGCTGGAGAGCCCATGGAAGAGATCACTCCGCCCGCCCCCGACAACCATCCATACAATGTCCCCCAGTATCAACGGTTACACGTTCTGCGCAGTGGAGCTGGACAGCATTGAGGTGCCGCTGTTGCTCAACATGGGGGTGGAGGGGTCAATACTGAATTGGGCCAAGGTGAGGAAATTTTTGCTCTACTACAGGATAAAAAGTAACCCAGTGCTGCTTTATGGTTATGGTGGTGACAGGCTGTGCACAGTTGGGACTTTGGAGTTAACAGTTCGGTGTAAGTCTGCGACGATGGTTGACTTCAGGTTCCACGTGACGGCCCAGGGCAACAACATCATGGGCTGTGATTTGTTCTACGGACTGGGTTTCACCATTAAAGACTTCACTGGGAAGGAATGGTTGGGTTGTGGCCAGTAGAACCCTCTGGTTCTGGTGGTCGATGATGACATTGTGTGGGACGAAAACCTAACAGACACCAAAGCAGTCAAGCAGGACCAGTCTCACTCAGGTTCGATGCAGGATGGTCTCAGTGCCGATGCTTGGGAAATGGCGGAGGTGGGTACCGAGCGTGGTGGCGAGGCGCCTGCGCTGGCGAGTGACGCCAATGTGCTAGCTCCAGATTCCTCCGGAGCTTGGCCACAGAGGGATAGAGGATCTGCAGCTACGATGGTGACCGCTATGACGGCTTCAGAAGAGGATGAGTTTTTAAAAAAAATCCCTTTATTGCACAATTCAAAAATGTAAGATCGCCAATATCATTCCATCAAGTGTCTCACATTTCAAAAGTGCAAACATAACTCATCCCCCTCTCCCACAGAACACAAAATATTCCCTACAGTCAGAAGAGGATGGGGCAAGACCAACTGGCACAGGAAAACCGTGTGCCAAGCAGCACCATGTCAGGCCAAGCTGAGCTCCTCTTAGGGTTATGGACTTGGTCCGGGTTCGAGGAGAGGAACGTCCACGGCGAAGATGGGCCAGACGACAGCCAGCAAAACAACAGGAGTATCTGCGCATCGTGGCTAAGCTGGGTGCAGCGTAGTTCTAGCTGTCTGACGGCTCGGCAAGGGACGCCAATCAATCTCTGGCGTATCTGGGAAGAGGCTTCGGGTGACGGGGCTGAACGAAAGCGGCAGTTGGTAGTGATGAGAGGAGGCGCTTTTGTCCGGGAGATCAGCCATTTTTCCAGGGGCCTGCTGCTTCCAGGGGCGCATCTGCTGAGGGGCTGCCCTTGGCCCCCCATGCCGGTTCTACTCTTCCTGCCCAAGGGACAGTGCTGTAAATTTTGTTAAATAGTTCTGTTGTTCACAGTTTTATGTATGCTGTAAAATTTTATTATTTTCTGTGTCTTTTATTAGGTTAGGAACACGGCAATGATTTTAGTTGATTATTGGACTTTTCTTTAGTTTAACAAGTGGCACAATAATCCATCTTGCCGTATGGGCTGGACAGCAGTCCACCTGTCCGCCCAATTCTAGGTTTTGTTGTGTGAATGTGTTAGGCCATTTAGAGACATTAGATTTTGTTTTGTTAGTGCGTGATTCGGGTCCCAAATTTGGGTGGATTTTAATTGAATGAGTGGTTTTGAACTTTCGAAGGGGGGGAGGAAATGTGGTGTTGGGGTTTAATACCTTCATTGTGAAGTGTGGTGTAGTGGTGGCCACGTCCTGTTCCGCCACTGCACCGCCCTATAAATAGCAGAGGGCATCCATTACACGGTCTCTTCGACCGGTGCCCTCTGCCTGGTGTCTGTTGTTTGTCCATTGTGGTTCATCACTTAATAAAGCTGAGTTTGTACAGTCACCTGGCCTTATCCTTTCAAAGGTATTTTACCATACATAACAGCATGGACACTAGCTGAATCTGCATTGACTGGATTTTCTGTCAGGTGCTGAGCATGGTTAGGGGACCATGCTCACACTTTCAGTTTATTTTCGTTATTCACTGTGTTTTCTTCACTTCAGCCCATTTTGATTATTGTGTTTATTTTCACGTTCATGTCTCTACTTACGTTCTTTTGAATTTGGCATTTATTTCTCCTGGCTATGATTATCTTCTGAGTTCTGTGTTATTTTCCTTACCTTAGTCTTAGTTTAGTTCGTCATAGTCCTGTTTATTAGTATTATGTTTATCATGATCACAGTTATGCTTAGGTTTGATGATTATTGTTCTCATGTTTATATTTATTCCTTTTCATGATTTGGGTTTAGACTTTTGTTTTGACAGCACCTTTTGTTTACTTCCAGTTTTGCATTGTGAGTTTTTTGCTTTGCTAATTATTCACAGCTGCTTTTGATTTTTTGATTACTGATTGTCCACGGGTGTTCCTGATTTACTGCACTATATATACACGCTGTGCACTGCCCTCGGTGCGGTGAGCTACTGTGCTTTCATATCATATCATGCCAAGTTATGTCATGTTAGCCAAGTTCATGTCTCGTCTTGTCTTTTTTTGTTGTTGCTTAAAATAAATCACTGCAATCTACAACTCCAACACTAGGGTCCAGTTCTCTTGTTTGTGCCATGAAGGGGCGCATTTCATGACATTTTCCTTATCTCAAGGTCACTTACAGGAGTAAGAAATTACATTTGAACTCAAATGAACTCAGATCTATGCAGGATGCTCGATGTCCTTCACAATGTTAGCAGAACATTAAGTTAGAAATGCACAATATTATCGGCATATCATCGTTATCTGACAAAAAAAAATAAAATTTTTAATCACATAGACAAAGATTAATATTTACAGCCGGTGAAATAACAGCAGACAGTCAGGAGTGATGCTCTGCTAGTGATGTTATGCTTTTCCCACGGTGTGAACAACCTATGTCATCACATTGAGCAGCATCTCTCAAACATGTCAACCTCTGCACAGCCAAGCTTCATCTCAGTGGTCCCTCAAACAACACTGTGTGTGGTTGCTGTCTGTACTACTTTTGTGGTTAAGCACTGTTGGAGTAAGGCAACCGTTATCTGTAGCAGAGAGAAATTACTGCACATCACCAAGTTCCCATAGCAGCACTGGTGTCTCTGTGTATTGTTACACAAGCAATCAGCCCCAGAAATGGAGGCAAGGATGTAAATAGAAGTGGGGGAGTGGGTCTGGCTAGTTAGCTTGGCTAAAGAGGGCTCCAAATGTGGTGCCTTGAAAACAAGCTTGACAAACCAAAACTATATATACAGTATTCATAGTTTTAAGATGATGTCACACTGCTGCCAGTCATTGTATGGACGGCCATATTAGGTGGGAAGCTGCAGGGGGAATTCTATTGGTCGTGACGCCGAGCACAGTGTACGCACTGTGCTCATACTGTCAGTTGATTCCTGATTATTTTCTGTATTTTCTCGCATCGGTGTATTATTTGACGTCATATGTGGGTTTTGAGTTCTTGTTATATCTTTGGGTGGTTTATCTCATTGTCAACTTATTTTCCTGTTTATAGTCATTTCTGTCTTGTCATGAATTACTTGGTATTTTGTCCTCAGTTGTTATTTGTCCTCATCTTAGTTCTTGCAGTTGCTTGTATTTTGGTTCTGCTGTTCTTTCTCCGTCTCTCTCTGGTCTACAGATGACAGTTGCACTTCCAGGGTTTTACTCCAGTTGTGGGCGGTGCACTTGTCAAGCTGTCAGCCCTGTCCCCTCTCCACTCATTGGACTCAGCTGACTCTGATTAAGCAATCATCCTGACCGCTCTATTTAAGCCTGGGTTTTCTGTCCAAGAATTGCTGGGTCGTTAGCTCTTCTCAGTTCCTGAGATGACGTTCCTGTCTTTCCTGTCTCCCTTCAAACTTAAGTCCAGCCCCGTGCTGGGAGTCTGTAGCATTTCCTTCTCCTGTATTCGTATGTTCAACTTGACTGGGATTTCGTAGCTGTTTCCGTTGTTCTGCATTTTCTACCTCAGTTCTCTGTTTAAATAAATTTGCAAAGCCTCACTGCCTCCATTTGACGTTCTTAATTTGCCACATTTGGCGGCTCGTGACATTATTTCATTAAAGCCAAAAATTATATAAATATAATGCACTACTGTAGAATAATTGGTTGTACAAACACTGGTGGGAAGGAGAAAGTGTTTTTTATCGATTACCTGCAATTATTTTGAACCAAGGCGAGCTAACTTGGGAACTATCAGAAACGGAGAATTTAGCTTTCTTCTATTAGTATTAGAGCTGACCTAGTGCCTTCCTTGTATTCCAGTTTGCGGGTGCTCTGACCATTTTGTTATAGGTTTACAGAAATAACTGACTAATAATATTGTTGAAGAGTCTGTGATGCTCTGTGGACATTTTTAGATTCAAAAGCTTCCTGTTCTGATCAGCTCAGCTGCTGCCAGCAACACACACACAGAGCTAAACAAACATACTTGTTCGCCTAATGGGACCTATCGGGGATCTGAGCCAACTTAAGTGTCACATTTTCAAGCTACAGGATATTATGAAGATCCAAATCACTATTTAGCCCTCCTTGCCAAGTTCTTACCTTTGACTGCAGTCTATAAAATCAGCTAGTAGTAGTAGATTAGTTTATTTGACAGGGACAGTGCAATAAACATAGACAATTAATCAAAGACAATCAATCTGATGTGTTGCACATAGAGTGTATAGCTATTAGCTAATTTGCAACTCTTGTCCCTGGATGGGCTTTAGAAAAAAGAATCAAGATAAAAAATATACACAATAACCACATACATCAATGCAGAAAAATTATAAATACACAATTATAAATATTATAAATATTATAAATACACAAATATAACAGCCTGACTCACATTTAACATAAATATTATAAATATTATAAATACACAAATATAACAGCCTGACTCACATTTAACACATATAACATAACTCACATTTGCCTATTTCAGGCCTTCCTCCCTCCGTCACTCACTATAAACAAACACATTTATTCCTTCCCTTCATTCACTCTCACTTTGCAGACAAATAATTCATACATGAGTACATTCTTGTTTATTTTTCAGCCAGTTTTTAACATTTTTAGTGAATGTTTTAAAGTCCGTTATTATTTTAATTTCATTTGGCATTGTGTTCCAGATGTGACTGCCCTTTATAGAGAAAGCTGTTTGTCCAAATGTGGTTCTGCGGTGGAATATTTTACAGTTATTGTTAACAGAACTCCTGGTGGCTCTGCTGCTGTCCTGTCTTTGGACGAAACCAGCAAGTGGCTCGGGTGCTGATTTATGGAAACATTTGAACGTTAATTTCAGAAGACAGAGGTCAATGAAGCTCTCAAAACTCAATAGGTTGTATTTTTTTAAAACATTACAGTGATGCCACCTAATGGGCTTTTTGTCCAAGATTTTTAGGGTTTGATTATATAATGAACCTATATGTCTTATTGTGGAAGGGGCTGCTTGAGCCCAGACTGTCAAACAGTATGATATATGAGAAAAAACCATAGAATGCATATACAGTGCAGCTGCTTCGTAAGGTATGTAATATCTAATTAATTTAAAGCAGTTCAGATTTTTTTTTACTGTTTTTGAAATTTTCTTTATATGAAGATTAAATTTGAGTTGAGGATCTAGTACAATGCCAAGGTATTTGAATTCTGTAGCTAAACTGATGTCATGATCATGTATATTAACTTTAAAATGTTGCAGGTTACATTTTTTGATTGAAAAGCACATTGAGACTGTTTTCTGAAGGTTCAGCAATAGATGGTTCTTGAGGAGCCACTCTTGGACATCAACCATACTTGTAGACAGTACATCTGCAGCCTGTGCTGGAGTCTTGGCAGCTGTGTAAATAACTGCATCATCTGCATAAAGTTGGCATGTTGCAGCTGAGCAGTGTAACGGCAAGTCATTAATAAAAATGCTGAAAAGTAAAGGACCAAGAATGGACCCTTGTGGGATACCCATGCGGTTGTTTAAAAATGAGGATTTATCCTGGTGAACTTTTACACACTGTTCTCTATTCTGGAGATAAGATGCAAACCATTCTAATGTATTTGGGGAGAAGTTAAAAGATACCATTTTGGATAAAAGCAAACTGTGGTTTACAGTATCGAAAGCCTTTTTGAGATCTAGAAAAACAGCTCCTACCACATTACCCCTGTCCAAGGACTGTTTGACGTTTTCAATAAGGCAACAATTTGCTGTTTCTGTTGAGTATCCTGGTCTAAAACCAAATTGATGTGGATGAAGAAGTTGACTGTCTTGTAAGTAGTCTATCAGCTGTGTAGCTACAACTTTTTCAAGAACCTTAGATAGGACTGGTAAAATAGAGATTGGGCGGTAATTGCATATATCGTCTTTACTGCCTGATTTATGAACTGGTATGACGACAGCTTTTTTCCAGCCAGATGGAAATGTACTAGACCTAATGGAGAGATTAATGAGATGAGTCAGTGGTTTGATTAATATTTTGCTGTGCATTTTGAGAAAGGAGGTGCTCATATTGTAGATATCATTAGTTTTTGAGTTTGACAGTGTTTTAACAATACCAGCAATTAACTTCTCATTTACCTCATCGATGTGAAAAGTATCTGTTGGAAGTATGGAATTTGTGTTGTTGAGCACATTTGGCAGCACAAAAATTTTTGTTAAGTCTTCCACAGAGCCCACAAAGTGTGAATTAAATTCATTTGCCAAAGTAGCCTTGTCACTGACAGTCTTGCCATTGATTCTAAGTTCCTTTACCCCCTTCTGATCGTTTTTTTTTATTAGTTAGGTTATTTAAATGCCTCCATAGGGAACTGTTGTTACCCTTTGCATGATCTATCAGTTTATTGTAATAAGATATTTTTGATTTTCGCAGCTCATGTACCACTTTATTTCTTAAACTTTTGTACACAAGGTGATCATTTTGTAGTTTGGAGGTTAGTGATGTTTTCAGTGCATAGTCTCGCCTCTTCATAAGTTTTCTTATTTCATTATTTAACCATGGTAGGCTAATCTTCTGTTGTCTACTTTTAATTTGCTTTGAAAATTTTTCTATAGACTTTGTGATTGTTGCAGTTATAAAATTACAACAATCATCTACTTCACATGTTGACATGAGCTGCTCCCAATTTTGATTCTCTAAGTAATGTTCAAACTCCTCATTTTTTGATTTGGGGATAATAAAATTTGATTTGTCAATATCGACTCCCCCAAAATACTGTAGTCGCTTTTTAGTAAGTTTCCTGACAGCAAGAACCATGTTATGATCTGAGAGACCAGTTACAAGATTATAGGTTCTGGTTATTCGTTCTGGTTTATTAGTAAATACCATGTCAATAAGTGTTCTGGATTGTTTGGTTATCCTGGTGGGTCCTTTGATGATTTGCTGGTAATTAAATTTAGTCATGAGGCTTTTCAGTTTTTGTTTGTCTTTTTTATCAGACCAGTTGATATTAAAGTCACCATGAATTATTGTTTCTCTGTTCTTCTCAAGTTGTTTAACCAGATCACTTAATTCATTATAAAAGGAAGAGTTGTGTGACGGTGGGTTGTACACTACTGCAATGTTGAAATTCATTACCGGAGAGAGACATACATTAACAGCTAAACATTCAAGTGAAGTATTCAAATCAACCAGTTGACATTTATATTTCTCTTTGATGTAAATTAAAACACCTCCTCCCCTCCCTACCTGCCTGTCTTTTCTAAAACACTGGTAGCCCACAATATCGATCATATTAGTGTCTATGTTACTGTGTAGCCAGCTTTCTGAGAGACAAAGGTAGTCCAGATTTGAGTCCAACAGCAACACCGAAATCTCATCTCTTTTGGGGATTATGCTCCGTATGTTTAAATGACCGCCGAGGATCCCCTTTGGTTTAGCCTTGGGGTCCCAAAGAACTCGTGCATGATTAACAGTTTGGAAAAATAAATGTTGTTTTTGCTTTTGTACAGCTCGGTTTTGTGCTAACCCAGTGGTCTGCTGTTTAATAGTGGCAGGTCCAGGGTTAAGGTGAATATCTCCTGCCAGAAGTAGCAGAACTAACAGAACTTTAACTGTATATCCTCTGCCATATTGTGATTTTTGCTTAACAGCCATGTTTGCCTTAATTTGGAAGTTTTTGCTCAGGGCTTTTAAAGACCACATAGAGTGTAGGGTGAGATGTCCAAGCCCAAATCCATACAGATAAAACTTTTTAACTTCACCTTTGGTTGAGTTTGTCGGAAAATCCTTCTTGTTGCAGGTCCAGACACATAAAGACAAAACGAAGAGGAAGTAGAGAAGTAGAGAAGGCTTATTAGTGGTGCCCATCAGCCCACTTTTTAATCCAGTGGCAGCCATCTTCAGTCTTTCTTGGAAAGAAGGAAAAAGAAAATCTGTGGATAGTAAAATAAATTCTGCTTATATCGCCAGAATCTGATCCGATCGTCCTCGAATCCAGCTGGGCCTCAGCTAGCCAACTAGCCCCTTCCATTGCTGGTCTCGTTGCTCATAGTCGCCGTAACTGGTCTCCCGTCCCGCTCCTCCAACCGAGTCTCGTCACACACCGCCGCTGCCACCGAGCTCCGCTGAGGTCACGGTAAATCCTCCGCTAGGCACCGCCACCTACCGTCGTCTGCCTGGGTGAAATCTCTGCTGAGCCCCGTCAACAAATAGCCGCTTGCCTGGTAGTATCTCCGCTGGGCCTCGCAGCTGGGCTTCGATTCAGGCTGGTGTAAGGTGGAATGACTGGCGCCAGCATTAAGCTAACTAGCGTTAGCTTAGCAATCGCTTCGGGTAGTCTCGTCGCACACCGCCGCTGCAGTCACGGTAAGTCCTCCGCTGGGCACCGCCGCCTACCGCCGTCTGCCTGGGTGAAATCTCTGCTGAGCCCCGTCAACAAATAGCCGCCTGCCTGGTAGTATCTCCGCTGGGCCTCGCAGCTGGGCTTTGATTCAAGCTGGTGTTAGGTGGAATGGCTGGCGCCAGCATTAAGCTAACTAGCGTTAGCTTAGCAATCGCTTCAGGTAGGGCACATCAGTGAATCACAAGGAAGCGCTGGAATCGCTGGTCAGTTTACTCACAGTGGCCGGATAAAAGCGATCAAAGGGGTAATCCACCGGAGGTATATCCGATCGCTGTAGGTTAGTTATTTAGAGACTGGCGCCAGCATTAAGCTAACTAGTGTTAGCTTAGCAATCGCTTCAGGTAGCATTAAGCTAACTAGTGTTAGCTTAGCAATCGCTTCAGGAAGGCGCAGGAAGTCGCTGGAGAAAAAAGCTGTGTCCACACAGGCGAGACAGAAAATGTCACCTTATGCTCAGCTACGCAGATGCTTCTAATCATTCCGGCTGATTAGACCTCCTTACAGACCACACCTGGATCCTGCTCACCTACTGTTTCCTTTCCAATGAAAGAAGTCTCCAAAGAAGAGAAAAACAACACTACTTTATTCTTGAGGCTGCTGGCAGGAAACCAGCAAAGCTGTGGCACTCCGTGCTGAAACAAACTAGCTGCTAAAGCTAACCTTAGCTGGAGTTAAGGCTTTTCCAGAACGATGCTGAGACCCAGACTTCACCAACATTCATGAGTGTTACTTGCTTGAGAAGTCTTAATTCTTATGAACAACAGCTGAAGAAAATGACGGAGTAGTAACCCAAGGTTTGCTGTTCTGATGCCAAAATGACAGAACACTGGCTAATTAGCCAGTGGCTTTGAGGATTACAAGTAACTGGGAGTCTACAAATCAACTGCTTATTGTTATCAATAAGGGATAACGATTAGACACCAAGACAACGATGTCTAATTTCATCTGAAAGCACCTGGACAGGTGAGTGTGCTGAATGAAGCCAGCCTTTAGCTAATGCTAAATCAATTAGATCACAAATTAAAAAAAAGAGCAAAAACAGAGAAAACAAACAGGAGAAATTAAGTTGCGGGCTCTGTGAATAATTTATGGGCTGACGTGGATAAACATGCTCGATAAGTGTTATTAAGATCAAAAAATATATTTAGCTTTGTACAGTTTTGCTCTGAAATGAGATAGGGGACCTGCTTCTCAGTTAAAACTGATTTGTTGTTGTACCGCTGTCTGTCATTATCAAGAGTTTCATAATAAATTTTGGACATTTTCACTTTTTTTTTGTTCCATTTTACTACGTGATTATCCCCCCATAATGGCCGGTGATCACGTCGGAAATCACATGATCGAAAACTATGACTTAACCCATCCAACCATATGAGACAGCTCTGGGATAATCATCACTGAAAGCTGGTTACACCCCAGGATCATAGATGCCGCGGGAGCTAGTGGACCTCCAACTCCACCAGAGCAAGAGGACTGAGGACTCTGGCAATCAAGGAGGGGAAGGGAGCATCTTTCCACGCCTTTAACCACCGAGGCTAAAGTAGAATAGCCAGAAGATGAGTGTCTCTTCTTGCCTTTCACCACCAAGGTCGAGGTGGAGCAGCCGGGAGACGGGTTGACTGAGTGCTGTGTGCTAGCTGGTATACTAGTCACCTCAAGACATTCCAGTGAGAATAGTTAGGGGTTAAGTTCAAACTCATCTTCATCCCACACAAAGCCTTCTATAGTCTGTTCCTGTCCGCATCACTAGTGTTAGGAGTAACGCATTATTGTAATGCCTCTACTTTTGCAGTAACTTCTTATGCAACGAAATTACCTTTTTAAAATTTGCTGAAGTTTTAGCAGATTTGTTACTCATTTTATTTATTTATTTATTTATACATATATTCTTTCACACATACAAACTCTCTCCAACATACAATGAGACACAGCCGTCATTTGACGTGACCTGTCACTGTCAGGTCACTACGATCACTGATGATGATGGAGCTACTTTATTTTAAGACCCACGGCTGGATTTCAGACACAGGGATGCATTTGAACAGTCTGGGACCCAACAAGAATTAAACTGACAGATATGTCATAGAAGACATGCTATCATTGTCAACACTTGAGTTAGTTGCCTTCAGACAGATGACACTGTGAGCCACTGCAGAAAACACAAAAACCTGCTACCTGAATAAAAATGATTCAGATGGATGTTGATCTCCAAAAGACATTTGAGTGACTGGATCATGTTTCTGTCATCAGAAATTTGGATTGTAGATAATGGACATTTTCTTTGGATTACTGCACATCTGATTAATCTATATCATAAAGGTAAGGTAACATGGACAATTTTATGTCCCACACACTGACACATACTCAGCAACACCAACATAACAATCTGTCTATGAAGCTCATAGACATATATGTCATAGTCTGCCCATCAATAATAACTAGTACAAACCCGTGCATGGCCGTGCATACAGTGCATGCCCATAGAAACCAAGTATAAGCAAGTATTTCTGCATGCCCATAGAAAGCAAGTGTAAGCAAGGGTGTAAGCAAGCACGTCAGCACTCATTCAGTGATGCCTGCCTTTGATTTTTGATGGTGTCATAGTGAGTCCGATGATCTGTGATGATGTCATAGGGAATCATGATCGAGAGTCATGCCTGCGTTTGGTCTTGGAAGCTGTCCTATGATCTTTGATGATGGCATAGTGAGTCCTATGATGCCAGCATTTTGATTCCGGTTTAATTTAGTGTGTCCTATTCTTAATCGGGTGATGAGTATCTCTTCGTTTCCTGTTTCTGGCAACTCCCATTCAGTTTCAAGTGCTGTGTCCTATTGGTAATCGGGTGATGAGCATCTCTTCTTTGGTGAGTGATGGTCTATATGACATCTTAAAGACATGAAGGCAGGCATCGTGAGTGATGGTCTATATGACATCATAAAGACATCAAGGCAGGCATCGTAGGACCTCATGCCTACATCATAGGTAGCCAGTCCTATTGTGTATGTGATGGCATCGCGAGTCCTATGTCGGCAGATATCATAGGATCCACGAGTCCTATGTTGCCTGATATCATAGGATCATCATAGGACATCATGCAGACATCATAGGCCGTCCTATGATGTTCTCTGTTCGTGACACACAGACATGATGCACTGCTTTGAATGGGTGTGGTTTAAAATAGTGTGTGCTATTGTAAATTGGATGATGAGTAAGATTTCCAGATTTACACAGAACCTGAAAGAGATTTCTTGAATTCATAGAGTGATATTATGTAAGATTTCCTGCTTCGAATGGGTGTGCTTTAAAGGGCTGTGTCCTATTGTGTATATGATGGCATTGTCCTTTTGTCTATATGACAGCATCGCGAGTCCTGATGGTCTATATGACATCATAAAGACATCAAGACATCGAATGGGTGATATCATAGGATCCACGAGTCCTATGTTGCCTGATATCATAAGATCATCATAGGACATCATGCAGACGTCATAGGCCATCCTATGATGTGCTCCGATCATGACACAGACCTGATGTACTGCTTCAAATGGGTGTGGCTTAAAGTAGTGTGTGCTATTGTTAATCGGGTGATGAGTAAGATTTCCAGATTTACACAGAAACTGACTGATTTCTTGAATTTATAGAGTGATAGTGATATTTGTAAGATTTCCAGATTCCCTGCTTTGAATGGGTGTGCTTAAAGTGCTGTGTCCTATTGTGTATATGACGGCATCATCCTTTTTGTCTATATGATGGCATTGTGAGTCCTGATGGTCTATATGACATCATAAAGACATCAAGGCATCGAGTGGGTGTGCTTTAAAGTGCTGTGCATACCTGTCGATGCCCGTAGAAACCAAGTATAAGCAAGTATTTCTGCATGGCCGTTGCTGAAGGGTCTCCTCCAGTCTGAGACGGCCGTATTGTTCACAGTCATGCCTGCGGCGTACCGCTGGAAACTCAGGTGTTTCATCTTCACACCATCTTTTCTGACGTGCAGCAGTCACTCTATTGCTTTACATCTGGTAGGTGTTCTTGTTCTTGTTCTTCTTCATTCAGACCACTGGTTGAGGGATAGCTGCATTGTAATTCCAGCTCATGGACAGGATCATCTGCAGTTTGATGCCAACTGGCAATCTGTCCAGGGTGTACCCTGCCTCTTGCCCAAACATGCTGGGATAGGCTCCAGCCCCCCTGCGACCCGAAAAGGATTAAGCAGAAGAAGATAGATGGATGGATGGATGGACAGGATCATGAAAATAGATCTGAGCAAAAAGTGGCTTTCGACCCTGTTCAGGAAGACCTGTGCATGCCCGCTGAAACCCAGAAACCAGAGCACCCGGAGAAAATCATCGCTGTGCTTGCCATTTTACACATTTGTAGTGTAGACTGCCATTCTTCATGGGTATTGCTTTGAATGGGTCTCTATGACATCATAAAGACATCCAGCCAGGCATCGTGAGTGATGGTCTATATGACATCATAAAGCCAATGGTGTATATGATATCATAAAGACACATTTGTCTATATGACGCATTGCAAGTCCTATGTAGCCCGAGATCATATATAGTGGAGCAGATAACTAAAAAAATCCTTCAAATGGTGACACAAGCATGAAATTTTGCACAGATACCCTCCTGGATATACTCTTTCAGATTAGGGTCCTGGCCACGTGAAAATTCAAGATGGCGACCTTTTTTCAAGATGGCCGCCATCAGTATCTGGCAATCTCACACCGAGACCATATATCTGTTGAAATAAACATGCTTTTTTCATTTAAATGAACTTTAAATCATGGGATTGTGATCATGAACTGTTTCTCACAAGAGAGAGAGACTGTCAGGAGAATAACTGACAGTCTTCTTTCAATAGCCTTTGCTTTGACTGTACAGGACTAGCCGATTCTTGTTGGAAGAAGTCGGTCACATTCTTCTTGATGGGTTCATACATGGAGGCAGGGCGGCTTGCCAGAGCATCTGAGAACTCCTGGAACTTGGCATGGCCTCTGTTCATGTGTGTCTAGAGAAGCTCTGCTGTGTTGGGGTGGGCAATATCCTTGGTGTCAATGGAATACAAGTCAGAACTTTCTTCCTGAAAAGGACTGCCTAGGTTTTGCAAGGCTGCAGAAAGCTTGTTGACCTTGTCCAGAAAAGTCTTCTGTGCCTGTGGGTTTTGCTCATGGTGTGTTGCTTGCTCGGGAATTTCTTTGCGTTGGGCCTCTGTGTCATAAACAGATAACAAGCGACTGACCTCTGGGCCAGCTAACATCCATCGCCTGAGTGCAGATGGATCTTCTGTCAACCCAATGGCTCCACCATCAGCCTTGATGATGGCATTGGTCTGCTCATGGGCTTGATCTAGAGCCATTGCTGAGAAAGGACGACGGGTCTTGTGCACCACAAAGTTGCCAGCTTTAAACTCTTTGTCTAACTCTGGGTGTGAAATCTCTAGCATAAGCATGTCCCTGAGGTGGATGGGCAGCCAACAAGCATAGTTTGTATTGTTGTTGGCAAAGAAACAGGGTATCAGTTCATGTAGTGCCTGGCAGTAGAGAGCAAAATTTCCCTCGCGGAAAGATCTAATCAGCAGAAAGACAACAAGCTCCATGGATAGTACCATGTGCCAGAAGTGAAACTGTGGACTATCCTGTTTTCGGGAGTCACACCACTTCTCAAAGTCCAGTGCCTCTTCATCTTGATTTTCCTGCTCAGTACAGTACTCATCATATGCAGCTTTCAAGAGTTTGTACAAGCTGGAGGCTGTCACTTGGTGCATCTGTCGCGTCCTGGTAACACTTGCAGCTGACAGGAAGGACTCTGCAGTGCCAGATGAAGCCACACCAGCTTCAACTAGAGCTCCTGTCCATCCACTGGCTTGGAGGATAGTACCCAGCGACTTCAGTGCTGCCATCTCAATGTGCAGACCACCAAACATGACCAGGTACTTGTCCTCACCATACTGACCTAGCCACTGCCACTGCACCTGCTTTTGCTATGGCATAGATTGGCTGGTCAGCTGTGATGACAGGTACCTGGCCAGGGTTGAGGAAATCAACAACATCTTTTACTTTGTTCATTACATGTTTGACTGTAGCAACTGAATGAGCTGGATCCCGCAGGAGAGGAAGCAAAGAAGTAATGGTAACTTCAAATTCAGGGCTTCTCTTCATTGAAGCATGATGTGCTGACCATGTTAGGTTCAATGCATCATCAACTTCTTGTGTCACTGAGACCTTGTCCAGCCACTGGTACTCTAGTGCTAGTTGTGGCCCCAGAATATCTGTGGGTGGTTTTGGCATTGCAGTACCTGATGGAACAGGATTTGTTGTCCGGAAGGAAGCTGGAGAGATATTTGTGAATGTATCAGGAAGTTCAGGAACTGACTTTACTTTCTCAGGCCCAAACCTGAGTTGCCCTCGTTCCTGTCCACTATTATCCTTTGTGGGATGTTGGAACAGAGAGATGCTTGTGCCATGAAAGGAGGTAGTTGCAGTTGTTGCAGAGGGATTGTGATCAATGTTATCCATCACTGCAGTAGTGAACAACCCTTTCCGCAGCACTGGAGGACAAACCACACCCTCCTCAACATACTTGCTGACTGTTGCATCTCCAAGTTGAGCAGAGATCTCCAGCACTCTGTCATAAGAGATACTGAGACCATGATCGAACAACATCTCAACCAGATTCCTCTTTCTGGTTTTGGCATAAACAGAGAGCCCCATGTACATGGGAAATGGGGTCTCTCTGTCTTTAGAATGCCTGTGAGTTGCTGCTCCTTCCTTGTAGCGGGTGTAGCAGTTGAATTGGATGAGCTGAGCAATTGCCTGGTCTGACTTTGATGCCCCGAATCTCAGCTGTGATTTTATGTCAGCAACATGCTCAACCATCCCCACAAATTGAAGCAGAAGGGGAGGTATAGCATTTTGCACACAACCCTGAGAAAATGTACCTTCAAATCTAGACTTGTGGTCAAGTATATGTCTTCTGAGGATCTTTGCTGCTTTAGCAATGATAAGTGCATCTGAAAGATCTGTGGATTGAGCAAGCGCTTTGCCTACATCTTCCTGAAATGTAAGTATCACTTCTCTATGATCTGTGCCAGATCTGTGAGCCTCAAGTCCTGGAATTTCAGCCAATAGCTTTTCTTTCAGTCTAGTGGAATTCACATTTGGTGAGTCCACCCCCAGCTGTTCCAGACGCTTTTGGTACATGTGGCAGATATCTGGCATGCGAAATGTAACTGGTCCTTCTGAACATAGGTTGCTTTCAACAAGGTATGCAACCAATTCTGAGATCACCATTGGATACACATCTGGTTGTGACTTAGTGTCACGTTTCTCAAGGTTCCTCAGGTGCGCCCTTTCCCTGTTGTAGAGAGCCCGAAGGCAAACATTATGGTACTTGAACTCCTGTGCAATGACATCACCACCAGTCAATCCTGCAAGAAGCTTACCATCACCAAGCATCTCTGCAATGTCGCGCAGCCTCTTGTCTAGGCCCGTTGTACTGGCCTCTCTGAGGTCTGATGCAGGTGCCACTTTTTCACAGAAAATGCATGTCTGACTGTCATGACTTTTTCGCCGCAGTTTTGACTGACAAGCTCCAGTCTCAGTTTCACTGGTTTGACTACTGGAATGGCGCTTTTGTGCCCGTTGCAATTTAGTGTTGTTGAACAACAAGCGACAGCTCACATGGTATTTTGCCATATTTTTCCTGAGTGTGGCTTCTATGCCATCACCTTCATCCAGCCTCGTTGGATCTATTCTCAATGGCATGTCATTGATTTCGCTGAACATGGGAATGTTCCTTGCCAGCATTTTGTATCCATCGTGTTCTGGGGAATGATGACTTGGAGTGGATGTCAGGCCCTCACCTATTTTGTCCTTCTGGCAAAGGCAACACAAGCTCCAATTTGTTTTCCGATTGGCAGATATCACATTCGCTTCTGCCATGATGTGTCTTGATTAAGGCCGAGGGGCTATCCTTTTACCACCCTAATCAAATTGTGCACACATTACTGTATGGGATTCAACTAGGTTCGGTTGCCCTACACCTAGCCCGATCATTCATCCAGTGCCATTTAAGTCCCGTGTGATCTGTACACCATCCGGGTAAGTACATGAACATTTGGCGAGACATGCATAACCCCCTTACCCTTGGCTCGGCTCTCCCGCGCTGGCACATCCTGTCAATTCAGGTGCGACTCTCTAACTAGTATCTAATAACTAAAAAACTACAGTTTAGTAGCTACATGATATGGGGCTGTTAGAAAGCATTTGGGACACTAAACTATGCATATACTACTACAACTAGTCTAATACTGCAGTGTTAGTAAAGCTAGATCAGTTGACACTGAACCCCATGCCGAGTTACACAGCAGTGATTGACACCAGTGTGCCCTGGTTGTGTGCTGACAATCACTCTTGTTTTTTTTTAATTGCAATCACAGTCACAACTGTAGTTTATAAAAACGGTTGAATGGGATCTGCACCACACCAACCAAGATCCACATCCAGAAACGATTACATGTGTGTGTTAAATATGCTCAATTTACGATGGATAAATCATAATTTTCAAGGAGTAGCAGCCATTTTGGGCACCACATTGAAGGCTAACCTTCTTAAATTTATATCAGAGACAACAAAATCTGTAAAATTAGTATATAAGAGCATAAACATGGTTCACTTGGAAAATTAAATTAAGAAAAGAGGAAAAATAACAAAAAATTGTCACATTCTGGCAGCCATCTTGGAAAATGGCGGCCATCTTGAATTTTTGGCATGGCCAGGACCCTTTTCTGAAAGAGAGGACATTAAAGCATATTTGTGGAGAATTTCATGCTTGTGTCACCATTTGAAGGATTCTTATGAAATATGCAATTAACCGCTGCACTAATATGATGGCATAGTCCTTTTGTCGATATGACAGCATCGCAAGTCCTGATGGTCTGTATGACATCATAAAGACATCAAGACATAGGGACATCATAGGAGCATCATAGGCTGTCCTATGATGCAGACATCATCAGGACATCATAGGCACATCAAGACACATTTGTCTATGCCTGTATGACATCATAAAGACACATTTATCTATACTAGTGCATACCCGTACATGCCCGTAGAAACCCGTGCATGCCCGTAGAGCATTGGAACAGAATTCTTGCCAGTTACAGGACAGTTGGTATAGCAACACAGCACTAAGTAGCAATCACATGTGATGGCTTTTGTATGCAGCAAAACATAAAAATCACACAAAATATGCCCAGCCATCTGGGGTTGTTTGACCCTGCTTGTTACTTCTTCTCCTGCCTGTCACTGTTCTGTGTTATGTTGCTTACCTGTGTCTATATATACAGTATGTCTTGTGGGGAGTCATGTGCTCTGTCTATGTGTTGTCATATAGACATCATCTGGTGGGTCTTCTTCATTCAGACCACTGAAGGGTCTCCTCCTGTCTCAGACGGCTGTGTTGTTCACAGTCATGCCTACAGCGTTCTGCTGGAACCTGAGGTGCTTCATGTTCACGACATCCTTTCTGATGTGCAGCAGTTCTCCTCGTTCTATTGCTCTCCATCTGGTGGGTCTTCTTCTTCTTTGTTCAGACTACTGGTTGAGGGATAGGTGTGTCGTAATTCCAGTTCATGGGCTCGATCCTTAAAAAGTGGCTTTCGACCCTGTTCAGGAAGGCCCATGCATGCCCGTAGAAACCAAGAAACCGGAACACCTGGAGAAAATCAACGCTTTTCTTGGTATTTTACACATTTGTAGTGTAGACTGGCATTCGTCAAGGTTACACATTTGCTGTCATGTAGGCATGGCGAGTTGTCCTATGATGTTACACATTTGCTGTCATGTAGGCATGGCGAGTTGTCCTATGATGCCTGAGTTCATAGGACGCGCTATGATGACGAGGCAGAGATCATAGGCCGTCCTATGATGTCCTAGCAACGTGCTTTAAAGTCTGTCATACCCTATGCTGGTGAAGGGTGTCCTCCTGTGATGTACTGCTGGAACCTCAGGTGTTTCATCTTCATGGAATCTTTTCTGATGTGCAGCAGTTGTCATTCTATTCCTCTCCATCTGGTGGGCCTTCTTCTTCTCCGTTGAGACCACCGATTGAGGGATAGGTGTGTCGTAATTCCAGTTCATGGACAGGGTCATGAAAGTTATAAAGAGACCTGGTCTATATGACATCATAAAGACATATTTGTCTATGTGTCCTATGCACGTAGACACATAGACAATTCTGTGTGTGACATCATAAAGACAAATCATCCTATGATCTCTGTGATCTATGGACATCATAAAGACACATTTGTCATCCTATGATGCCTGAGTTCATAGGCCGTTCTATGATGTCCTATGAAGCATAACAGACACACAGACAGACACACACAGCATTGGGGGCCCGGCAGAGGGCCTGGAGCCTGTCATGTTGTCAAAATCCTTGGGTGCTGCTGAATGAAGAGGGAGAGAGGGGGAGCGGGAGAAGGAAAGAGAGAGGGAGAGAGAGAGGAGAGAGGTTGAGGTTCAAAAAATCCCTTTATTGTACAATTCAAAAATGTAAGATCACCATGATACCATCATTCCACCAAGTGTCTCACATTTCAAAAGTGCAAACATAACTCACCCCCGTCTCCCACAGAACACAAAATATTCCCTACAGTCCATCTATTGGTGAATACCTCCAAATTGTCCACCATTTTATAGTAAGAATACTCCACCTGGAGTCTGACTTTTAACAAGGCCTTGAAAACAAACACAGGATCCACATTGCCAGTGTTAATAGTCCGATTTTTTCTTGTCAGCCAGATGGCAAGTTTAGCAGTACCAGATAGGAAGTTTATCAAAGTGTGCACAGACTTCTTTGCCACTTTATACTTTGGACCGTAAATAAACAAACCAAAAGAAAAACATTCACCAAAATTATGAAACCACACTTTCAGAAGATCAAAAAGCCCAGATAAACAAAAACATCCAACAAACAAATGCTCCAGGGTCTCAACTTGGGAACAAAACAAACATTCCTCCCCCACATTAGGATCCAGGTGTGCTCTGTATTTATTCGTAGCTATTGCCCCATGTACAATCCTCCACTGGAGATCTGCTGTCCGTTTCTCAATAGGGAGCTTGTACATGGACCGCCAGCTGCCTTTCGGGGAGAATACTGGCCCCAAAAACCCCGCCCACCTCGACTCTTTCACCTCCGTCAGAGACCGCAGATTCAGAACCTTCACACAGATGTGATACACCGTCTTCTTCCCTACAAACTGGAACTTGCCCAGACGAGGAGTTCTGAAGGACAGCAGGTGATCTTCTCCCTCCTGCCACTCTCCCACTGCTGGACTTATAGAAAGGGCAGGAAAGTTGGACACAGTGTCCTCATCCCATTGATTGGAAAGAGTATGGTTTTCCGCAAAGGCTCTAAGTGGTCGTGGCAGGGCAGCGCACACTTCCTTCACCACCCTATGCACCAGTCTGACAGATGTAATGTTGGCACTCCGCCTCAGCATTTCTATGGACGTGGTTGACATCTTTATATGATGACCAAGCTTGGTACAGCCTGCTTCTCTTAAACAAGTTCGCAGACTAACAGACTGCAGCACTTAAGTGTCCATGAATTGATTGAAAAACAGTGGTTCCTCGAACAGCCACATGCCTGGTGTCTCCTCAGGAATGTGAGGCTACGGTGAAGACTTGCCATGCATGCAAGACAGATGTATAAAAAGAAAGTCCAGTAAAGTCCACCTCCCCGAATTTCACGAGGAAAAGGTGCTTATCATAGCCCAAGCTGCACAGTCTGAAGCCTAAAACAGGTGACCTTGGACTGTATGTCCACCAGGCCCTGTCCTCCCTCGGCAACAGGCAAGTAGAGAACAGCTGCATGAACCCAATGTCGACCAGACCAAAAGAAATCCACGATGATCTTCTGAACCTCCTCAACCAGGCTCCTGGGCAGTGTCAAAGCAATAAGCCTATGCCAAAGAGCCGAAGCGACCAGATTATTGGCGACCAGAACTCTTCCCCTATATGACAGCTGTGGTAGCAACCATTTCCATTTAGAAAAGCAAGCACACACCTTCTTAATTCCCTCCCAGTTCTTGCGTTCAGAGTCCTCAGAACCCCAAAATACCCCCAACACTTTAAGACCGGCTTTCCCCCACAGAAGACCTCCAGGTAGATGAGGAATGTCCTGTTGTGACCACTGCCCCACCAATAAACCCTCACTCTTGGCCCAGTTTACCCGTGCAGAAGATGCTTTTTCATAACTAGATAAAGTGTCCACCAAACACTGTACATCCCTGTGGGATGTGATGAAAATGTTGATGTCATCTGCATAAGCAGACAAGATGAGTGGACGACAACTACTGGAGGGCCCCGGCAGAATTAAACCACCCAGCTGAGTGCGCAACCTGCACAGCAGAGGCTCAATAGCCAAGCTATACAGTTGACCTGAGATTGGACAACCCTGCCTTATTCCCCGACGTACAGGGATTGGCCGACTCAGGCCTGCCCCCATCTTTACCAAACACTCAGCTCCAGTATATAACAGATTGACCCAAGTCAAAAACATATTGCCAAAACCAAACCCCTTCAGTGTGGAAAACGAATAAGAATGGTCAACCCTATCGAAAGCTTTTTCTTGGTCCAAAGACATAATACCAAACTTTAAATCATTACATTTACTAAGATGAAGAACGTCACGTACGAGAAAAATATTGTCCATAATGGTTCAGTCAGGAATACAATATGTTTGATCTCTATCTATGATTAAATCCAAGACATTTTTCAGTCTATTTGACAGGGCTTTAGAAAGCACCTTGTAGTCTGTGCAAAGAAGAGCAACAGGCCTCCAGTTCTTAAGCAAGGCCAAGTCCCCTTCCTTAGGCAGCAGAGATAGTACTGCACGCCAGCAGGAGACAGGTAAAGATCCAGTTCTGTAACAGTCAATTAGAACGTCATAAAAGTCTGATCCAATAATATCCCAAAAATGCTTAAAAAAGTCAGAAGAAAGACTGTCAAGTCCAGGTGCATGTCCCAGAACCATTTGATTAACTGCTACAGTTAACTCATCCAAAGTCAGTTCACAGTCCAGAGCAGCCCTGTCCTCTGGGCTGAGCTTGGGAAGACCTTCAAAGAGTTGATTTTGAGATTCTATGCAACATGGTTCTGCAGCAAACAGGGCCCCATAAAAATCCACTGCATGGCTCCTCATCTCAGATGGATTTGCAGTCATTTGACCATGTGGGAGTTTTAAGCAAGTCATCAACTTCTTTTTTGCAGCAGACCTCTCCAGATTGAAAAAAAAAAAAGATGCTGGGGCATCCATGTCCTGCGGTCAAGTAAACCGGGACCTAACAAGTGCCCTCTTCACTCTTTCCTGCAGGAAAGAGCTCAGGCCTGATCTCTTCTCCTGCAACAAAGGACCTGAGGTAGAATCCTGATCCCTAACCAAACTCTCCTCCAGCCTCTTGACAGTGTCCTCAAGTTCACAAACTTTGGTTTTGATGATAGCAGTCGAGTTCACAGTATACTGTTGACAAAAAATGCGAATTTGCACCTTGCCAACCTCCCACCACTGTTCCAGGGAACTAAAATGAGGCTTTGTAGTCCTCCAGTGCTCCCAGAAACACAAAATATTGACAAAAAGTGGTGTCTTGAAGGAGCTTATTATTGAAATGCCAATAAGATTTAGTTAGATTAGATTAGATTAGATTAGATTCAACTTTATTGTCATTACACATGTATGAATACAAGGTAACGAAACACAGTTTAGCATCCAATCAGAAGTGCAAAGGACAGCAGTGCAGTATATACGGTAATTAACAGTATGTGCAATTTAAGCAAATATATGCAAATATATGCAGCAGTGCAGAAAGTTAAGAGTACTGTTATGTGCAAATAATGTGCAATAAGTTAGATGTAGTTATGTAGTTATGCAGTTATGTACAGGTGAGGATGGTAAGAGATGATGGTAAGAGAGTCAGCGGGGAACTAAGTTCAATAACGTGACAGCTGTTGGAAAGAAACTGTTCCTAAACCTGCTGGTTGTAGTCCGAAGGCTTCTGAAACGTCTTCTGGAGGGGAGAAGCTGGAACAGTCCATGAGCAGGATGGTTGGAGTCCCTAAGAATGCTGCGTGCCCGGCACAGACATCTTTTCCTGTAGACGTCCTCTATAACTGGAAGTGGAGTCCCTGTGATGCGTTGGGCGGTTTTCACCACCCGCTGCAGCGCCTTGCGGTCAGCGACAGAGCAGCTCCCATACCAGACTGTGATACAGTTGGTCAGGGTGCTCTCTATCACGCAGCGGTAGAAGTTGCCCAGGATGTCAGTTGACAGATGGTTCTTCTTCAGTGTCCTCAAGAAGAAGAGGCGCTGATGGGCCTTCTTGATCAGGCTGGTGGTGTTAACTGACCAGGACAGGTCCTCTGAGATGTGGGTCCCCAGGAATTTGAAGCTGGGGACACGTTCAACAGCTATGCCATTGATATGGATGGGGTCATGTGTCTCTTCCCTCTCCTTCCTGTAGTCCACTATGAGCTCCTTGGTTTTGCTGGTGTTAAGGAGCAGGTTATTGTCAGCGCACCAAGTAGCCAAGTGCTCAACCTCTGCCCTGTAATCTGACTCGTCGTTGTCCCTGATGAGTCCAATCACCGTGGTGTCATCTGCGAACTTTATGATGGAATTGGATCCATACATAGGCCTGCAGTCATGGGTGTAGAGGGAGTAGAGGAATGGGCTGAGCACACAGCCCTGTGGTACACCAGTGTTGAGTGTGATGACGGAAGAACGGTTGGGGCCTGACTTAACATGCTGGGGTCTGTCGGTCAGAAAATCCATGATCCAGTTGCAGGTGGAGGTACTGATTCCCAGGTCCCCAAGTTTAGTGAGCAACTTGGAGGGGATAACTGTGTTGAATGCTGAGCTGAAGTCAACAAACAGCATTCTTGCGTAGGTGTTCGTGTCATCCAGGTGTGAGAGTACATAGTGCAGCGCTGTAGAAACCGCATCCTCTGTACTCCTGTTGCTCCGGTAGGCAAACTGATGAGGGTCCAGTGTAGGGGGCAGGCCTTTTTTGAGCTGTGCCAAGACCAGTCGCTCAAAGCACTTCATGACTATGGGCGTCAGTGCCACAGGGCGATAGTCATTTAGGCACGATGGTGTTGAATGTTTCGGCACTGGTACTATTGAAGTGGTCTTGAAGCACGCTGGTACCACGGCCTGGGCCAGGGACAGATTGAAGATGTCTGTGAAGACCCCTGCCAGCTGCTCAGCGCATGCCCTCAGCACACGCCCAGGAATGCCATCAGGGCCAGCAGCCTTACGTACGTTGACATGACTCAGTGCGTTACGGACGTCGGTGTGGGTGAGTGTGAGGTGGTGGAGGTCATCAGAGGGTGGGAAATTGATGTTCTTTTCGTTGTTGTCCTTGTCAAAACGAGCATAGAAGTCATTTAGCTCATTGAGAAATGGCACAGTCATGGCTATAGGTATGGAGTTGCTGGGCTTATAATCAGAGATAGCTTGAATGCCCTGCCACATACGTCGGGGGTCAGAGTCCCCAAAATGTTCCTCCACCTTCAGCTTGTAGCTGTGCTTGGCCTTCTTGATGCCCCTCTTCAGATCTGCCCTGGATGAACTGTAGGCCTAATTAACACCACAGAAGCTAGATGATGATCTGTAAAACCGACAGGACTTATGTTACTGTGGAGGATTCCCGGGCCAAAAGTTTGAGAAACATATATTCTGTCTAATCTAGCAGCACTGACCATATCATCTGTGACTCTGACCCAGGTATACTGTCTAGTGTTTGCATGTTTAACTCTCCATGTATCCAAGAGCTCGAACTGCACAGTGATATTTTTTAAAACTTGAGAAGACTGAAGATGAGGTTCTGCATTAGTGCGATCCAGATTGAAATCCAAGGTACAGTTGAAATCACCAGCAACAATAAGTTGGTCTCGGTGATAGCTCTGCAATTCATTTTTCAGTGTACTGAAAAAGGCAACTCTTTCAGAACTCTGATTTGGAGCATAAACGTTGATCAAACAAAACACGGAATTCCCTATTTCGGCCCTAACAAGGAGCAGCCTGCCCTTCACTACCTCCACTACAGATAAAACTGTTGCATTTACAGATTCCCCAAACAAAATGGCTACTCCTGAACTTGAAGTGTGACACATAGACACAGACACAGAGTTTTCTTGCTTTTATAGAGTGATGATAGAGTGAGAGAGTGATAAGCCCCTCATGAAATTCGTTGCATTCATTGTTTGCATTGAAAAGTAACATTAAAGTTACTTTCCCAAATAACTAATTATATTAATTATGCAGTAATTGGTGAAGTAACTAATAACTGTAATTAGTTAATAATTTTCAGTTACTTGCAAAACACTGCCTATCATTAATTGTCTTTGCTGTCAAGATCATATGAAGAACCAACCATTCCAAAACCTACGTAAGGTCCTTATTTTTAGGTTTGTTTTTATTATTTCTAATAAATAATGTACTAAAAATGTATTATTATCTCTTTATGCATGGACACTGACAAAGAAGACAGATTCATCTCTTCATTCACAGAATAACAAGGGTGCCAGATGAGTGGGAGTCTCTGATTTAAGCTCATTCATGTAAACAACAATTGTCCTTCATCCCATCCAGGCTTTCATAAAGGATTTTTGCAATAAATCACAAAACCTGACGGGGTTGAAATGAAGAGACACATGAAAGAAATGGGGAAATTTGACAGGTGATGGCAGAATCCTCAACAGTCATATAAATAAGAGCAGGCGGCAATGGATGATTTGGCAACTGAAATGTATAATTTGCACTATTTGTGTGTTTCATCACTTTGTCTTCTGCGTGTCAGACTCCTTGATTTGAATTTTTCTTGCTAAATTTAGCAGCTCTTCAGTGCCGCTGTGTAAGATTTTCCCTTTCCAATTTCAATATGACGTTAATCCATGCGTCCCTCTACGTGTGAGCAGAGGTGACAGTGACTAAATCTGAATGCAATGCACACACGTCTACAATTCTGTCTTAACAATACTATAGTTCAGCACATAGAACATAAAAGTTGGTGGCCACAAGGCAGCAGAGGTTTCAAATCTGCATTTTCCCTCTCCTAGTTGAACTGTCATCCATGACTGACGAGATCCACCTGCCCAAAGCATCCAGTTTCAGTTTTGCCGGACACCGCCCTTAGCCCCTTCTCTACACTGCGTTCCAAATTTTTATGCAAATATGATTTTAGTGTCATAAAAATTTATTTTTTTGTTTTTCAATTAAACTCATGGATGGTATTGTGTCTCAGGGCTCTTTGGATCACTGATATCAATCACAGACACCTGTCACAATTAGTTCGCCAGGTGAGCCCAATTAAAGGAAAACTACTTAAGAAGGATGTTCCACATTATTAAGCATGCCACAGGTTTCAAGCAATATGCATCACGAGGCTGAGTGTGGTGTGGCACCATGCTCAGGCTTTTTATTTATTCCTGAGTATTTTCCGCATTTTTTCCAGTGTATGTATCTTTATGTGCGTGATTTAGGAGGTGTTCTGAGTTGTCATTTGTTCTGTTGTGCATTCATGTCCTCATTATTATTATTATTATTATTATTATTATTATTATTATTATTATTATTATTATTATTATTATTATTATTGTTGTTGTTGTTGTTGTTGTTGTTGTTGTTGTTGTTATCCTGGCATTTAGGTCTGAGTGTTTATATTTTGTTTCTTTGTGACATAAGCCCTTAACCTCTGCTTCCAGACACTCCTACCTTGCTATCATCTTGTGTGTTGCTCAGCTGCTCCTGCTGAGTAATTAGGTCACCTGCCCGCTCATGAGATCTACACCTAATGCCACTTGCTATGATTAATTTCCTACCGTATTTAAGACGGGCTTTGTTAGCCTCTCCTTGTCAGAGCATTACTGTACCTCCGAATCTCCGTTGGGACCCCATCCCTGTTCCGACGTATGCCTTTGTGTTTTGTCTTCTTGCCGTTCTCCTCTGCTGCAAGTTTTATTTTTAACACTTTTTGGACTTTGTGTTTCCTTAATAAAATACCACAAACAGCAGTTCAACACTTGGGGCTATTCTCTCTGCCCCGAAGGGGCCGTTCATGAAAATATGGGAAAGAAAAGGATCTCTCTGCTGCAGAAAAGCATCAAATAGTGCAATGCCTTGGACAAGGTATGAAAACGTTAGATATTTCACGAAAACGTAAGCGTGACCATTGTACTGTGAAGAAATTTGTGGCTGATTCAGAGCACAGATGGGTTAGTGCAGATAAAGGCATAATAAGGAAGTTTGCTGCCCAACAAATTCATTGCATTAAGAGAGCATCTGTTAAAATGCCATTACAAAGGCGCAAACAGGTATTTTGACCACTTCCCAAGAAGAACCGTGTCTTCTGTAGCAAAATTATCTTCATGCATGACAATGCACCATCTCATGCTGCAAAGAATACCTCTGTGTCATTGGCTGATGTGGTCATAAAAGGAGAGAAACTCAGAGTGTGGCCCCCATCCTCCCCTGACCTCAACCCTATTGAGAACCTTTGACGCATCCTCAAGCAAAAGATCTGTGAGGGTGGGAGGCAGTTCACATCAAAACAGCAGCTGTGGGAGGCTATTCTGACATCTTGCAAAGAAATTCAAGCAGAAACTCTCCAAACACTCACAGGTTCAATGGATGCAAGAATTGTGAAGGTTACGGTGCATCTGTAAAGTATTCACAGCTCTTCACTTTTCCCACATTTTGTTACGTTAAAGCCTTATTCCAAAATGGAGTAAATTAATTTTTTCCTCAAAATTCTACACACAATAGCCCATAATGACGTCAAAAAGTTTTTTTTTTTGAGATTTTTGCAAATTTATAAAAAATAAAAAAAACTAAGAAATCACATGTACATAAGTATTCACAGCCTTCGCCATGAAGCTCAAAATTGAGTGCAGGTGCATCCTGTTTCCACTGATTGTAATGATTGGGTGAGCGTGCTCCCCCTCCCTTCCTGTGGGAGGTTCCCTGGCTCCGTATGTAATCAATACACCTGCGTGAGTGGACGCACCTGCTGTCTCTTCGCTGCTAGCGCTTAAAAGGACCAGTTTGTGAATGCTCCAGCGCCAGATAAATTTCTGCTGCTTTGAAGGTCCCAATGAGCACTGTGGCCTCCATCATCCATAAATGGAAGATATTCGGAACCACCAGGACTCTTCCTAGAGTTGGCCGGCTATCTAAACTGAGCAATCAGGGCCTTCGTCAGGGAGGTGACCAAGAACCCGATAGTCACTCTGTCAACGCTCCAGCGTTTCTCTGTGAAGATAGGAGAACCTTCCAGAAGGACAACCATCTCTGCTGCAATGCATCAATCAGCCCTGTATGGTAGAGTGGCCAGATGGAATCCACTCCTTAGTAAAAGGCACATGGCAGCCAGCCTGGAGTTTGCCAAAACATCCCTGAAGGACTCTCAGACCTTGAGAAACAAAATTCTCTGGTCTGATGAGACAAAGATTGAACTCTTTGGGATAAATGCCAGGTGTCATGCTTGAAAGAAACCAGGCACTGCTCATTACCAGGCCAATCCCATCCCTACAGTGAAGCATGGTGGTGGCAGCATCATGCTGTGGGGGTGTTTTTCAGCAGCAGGAACTGGGAGACTAGTCAGGACAGAGAGAAAGATGAATACAGCGACGTACAGAGACATGCTGGATGAAAACCTGCTCTAGAGCACTCTTGACCTCAGACTGGCGCGATGGTTCATCATTCAGCAGGACAACAACCCTAAGCACACAGCCAAGATATCAAAGGAGTGGCTTCAGAACAACTCTGTGAATGTCCTTGAGTGGCCCAGCCAGAGTCCAGACTTGAATCCAATTGAACATCTCTGGAGAGATCTGAAAATGGCTGTGCACCAACGCTTCCCACCCAACCTGATGGAGCTTGAGAAGTGGTGCAAAGAGGAATGGGCGAAACTGTCCAAAGATAGGTGTGCCAAGCTTGTGGCATCATATTCAAAAAGACTTGAGGCTGTAATTGCTGCCAAAGGTGCATCAACAAAGTATTGAGCAAAGGTTGTGAATACACAACTCACAAAAAGTTAGGGATATTCGACTTCCGGGTGAAATTTCAGGATGCACCTAAAATACACTATAACCTTTACAGGTGAACTTAATTTGACCTTCTCTAACCTTTTGAATGCACATGTCCAACTGTTCAATATTTCAGTACTTTTTGCATAACTTGCTGTTCTCTAACAAGGTGCTTAATGGGAAAATTCACAACAGGTGTTTGATCCATGAATTGACCAATAAATTTTCTGGTTTAATCAGAATTGGTATTTAAACAGTCCTCTTCATCAGGCTGTTCACATTGTGACATCATGAGACCAAGATGACGCCTAGCAATTGATCAACAGTCCCTCGCCATCGCGAGGCTTCAAATAGGATGTTCTCAGAGGGAAGTGGCCACTGAGCTTAGAGTGTCACAGAGTGTCATTAGCAGGTTGCAACAGAGAGACTGGAAGAGTCACAGAAAGGCATAGAAGTGAATGTCCTTTGGCCACATCCCAGACTGATGACCACTTCATTGTGAACAGTGCCCTGCGGAACTGGATGATAAATGCCACTCAACTCCAGGCACATTTAAGGGAGGTGAGAGGTGCCCAAGTGTCATAAAAGACCATTCAAAACCATTTACATCAGCGTGGTCTGCGTGCTAGACAACCTGCAAGGGTACCTGACCACACCACCAGGCACAGGCATCATCATTTGCATAGGCCAGGGAGCATTTACGCTGGACAAGGGACCAGTGGGCCTGGCTCAGTGCTGTTCTCTGATGAAAGTCAATTCAGGTTGAGCAGAAATGATGGCCACCAGTGATGTTGGAGATGTCAAGAAGAGCGCTATACATCAGCCACTGTTGTCACAAGATGAGCCTTTGTTGGTGGTTGTGGTGTTACATTCTGGGCAGGTGTGTCTAGTCAATACAGAACTGCCCTACACCTTGTGAATGGTACAGTGACAAGCCGATACTACCTGAATACCATTATTAATCCAGTCATTGTGCCCCTGCATGAACAACACAGGCCAAATTTCATCCTCATGGACGACAATGTTTCAGCTCATCGAGGTCGCATCATTACAGAATGGCTACTGGAGGCTGGGGTACCTCTAATGGAGCGGCCTGCACTTTTTCTAGACCTGAATCCCATGGAAAATATATGGGATCAGCTGAGTCGCCGTGTAGAGGCTCGTAACGCTGCACCCCACAACCTCAATGACCTGACAGCTGCCCTTCAAGAAGAGTGGAATACCATGCCTCAGCAGACAGTAAGTCAACTTGTGAACAGCATGAGACATCGTTGTTTAGCTGTAACTGATACTCAAGGGCACATGACAAGTTTTTGAGTTATTGAGGAAAAAAAGAATTTATTCCATTTTGCAACTAGAAAAGCATTCGGAGAGCGCAGACCTCCGCCAAGTGCCACAGTTCCCCCCATACAGTATTTGTGTGTACGTTTTCAGATTCCTTGACCATGAAAACATATGACTAGCAATTTGATTCACAATGATAGGATTAGTGGTTCAGTAGTTATTGTGGTCTATATTAATCATATATCCCATAACCTACATATGTATAAGCATGTGAGAATGTTTGGTGACTACATATGTAAAGCGACTTCACACCTCAGAACAGGACAAATGGTCTCAACCGCCAGTGAAGATCAAAGAACATCCAAGGCACTGCGGTGGACACCAGATAGGTCGCCCTGACCTCCCAGGGCCAGGTGGAGGGGTACGGAGACAAAGGAGGGGATTAAGTTAATGGGGGATGTCAGCTTTGATATGCATGTCTTTTGTTGTGTGTGAGTATAAGTACACAGAGCCGAATGTGTTTGCTCTCTTACTTCTTCTGCTGCTGCACTAGATGAGACTTGTTAGAGGAGCGAAGCTGATAATAAACTTTGGTTTATAAGTCACACCGCCTCGTTATTCCAAGCTCTTCTACAGTTATTGACGAAAATGACATTTTCCGTAATGGTGGTTTAGCGCCACAGTTCCCCCCATACAGTGTTTGTGTGTACGTTTTCAGATTTCTTGACCATGAAAACATATGACTAGCAATTGGATTCACAATGATAGGATCAGTGGTTCAGTAGTTATTGAGGAAAATGTCATTTTCCGTAATGGCAGTTTAGCGCCACAGTTCCCCCCATACAGTGTTTGTGTGTACCTTTTCATATTCTTTGACCATGAAAACATATGACAAGCAATTGGATTGACAATGATAGGATTAGTGGTTTAGTAGTTATTCACGAAAATGGCATTTTGTGTAATGGCGGTTTTCTTGTGGATGGTGATCCGGATCACCACCAAAATCTAATCATCTGTAGGATACCCCATTTCTGACAATCTGTGAAAATTTCATGAAAATCCGTCCATAACTTTTTGAGTTATCTTGCTAACAAACAAACAAACAAACAAACAAACAAACAAACAAACAAACAAACCAACACTGATGATCACATAACCTCCTTGGCGGAGGTAATAAGACTGTATCATAACAAAATGAGGAAAAAGTGAAGCGCTGTGAATACTTTCCGGATGCACTGTATATCAAAGAAGGGGTCCTATGTTAACATGCAACTTTGCCTGTTAAGATGTTTTTGATTGAAATAGCTTTTGATTTCAGTAAATATGACCTCCTAATGCTGCAAATTCAACAAATGACCATTTTCAGTTCTTTACAACCAATAAAATGTTTTGAAACTCTCTTGTGCATAATAATTTTGAACAGCGAATTTTGAGTTTTTTTTATTTTTGCAAAAAAATTATCATTGGGAGGTTTGTTCAATAAAATTTGAATTATGCTCCAACAGCTGATGACTTGAAAAGTATACTGACTCATTTCCATGGACTATTTAGGAAAATCAGAGACAAATATTACTTGCATAATAATTTGGAATGCGGTGTAGTCAGTAAAAACAGTTCCGCCGTGAGTAGGCCAGAATTGGGAGAATCTCTATTTTTTGCAACACCAGATAGAGGCAGTTAAACAATAGAAAGTGCTAAACCTTGCCACCACCTCCAACCTTTTAAACTCAAAAAGTTTAGTACATATGTGTTATGGGGGGCATGTTTGAAAACGCCCCGTCCTTTGTGTTACTGTTATAAGACAAACCTTTATTAGTCCCACAATGGGGAAATTACAGGATTGCAGCAGCAAATGTCATGGTTTGTGCCCTGGCGGGGCAGAGAGCTGGACTCAGATGCATAGCGAGCAAATGACATTTATAAACAAAAACACAAATGCTAAACAGGCTGGGCTTAGCAGGACAGAAAAACTCATGGACCAAGCAAGACAAGAGCATGTGTTGAACGCCAGACAGACAGGGAGAATGATGCAGCGCCCAACTGAGGGGCTGTTTCCTTTTAATAACGGGTGAAGTGATTAACAGAAATACAAAACAGCTGTGGATAATCAAGAACACAAGGACACAAATTAGGCGAGACTACCACTAAATGAGGTCCTCAGTGTGTTCACTGTATCCCACATGGGGTGGAACTCAGACTCCAGCAGAGATGACAGCTTAGCTACCATCCTCCTCTCTCCTATTTCCTCCACAGGTCGAGGTGTCGCCCAAGAACAGAGCTAGCTTTTTTGATCAGCCTGTTCAGTGTCTTCTTGTCGGTTGCCGTGATGCCGCTGCCCCAGCAGACCACTCCATACGTGATGGCTGATATTATAATAATAATAATAATAATAATAATAATAATAATAATAATAATAATAATAGTTGATTAGATTTATATGGTGTTGACATGTCAAATGACATCTCAAAGCACTTACAGTGAGTCCGTTATTCATTCACTCCAGACAGACATTGACAGTGGTAAGTTACTACTGTAGCCATAGCTGCCCTGGGGCAGACTAACAGAAACAAAGTCGACTCTATGATGGCTGATACCATCATAGAGTCGTAATAGATCTTGAGGAGTGCCCCTTGCACTCCAAAAGACCTGAGTCTCCTCAGAAGGAGCAGCCTGCACTGCCCTTCTTGTAGAGCATGTTGATGTAGTGTGACCAGTACAGTTTATTGTTCAGGTGAACACTCAGGTACTTGCAAGATGTCACCATCTCATTGTCTGTCCCTTGAATGTTTACCGGTGTTGTGGGGAACTGCCCATGCCTGCGGCGGTCCACCACCAGTTACTTGATCTGGAGGCAGTTACGTAGGCACCAGTCCACCAAGTCCTTGATCAGTCCTCTGGACTCTGAGTCTTCCCCAACAGAGATGAGGCCATCAATCGCAGAGTCATCAGAGAACTTCTGTAGATGGCAGTGTGGTGTGTTGTGCAAAAAGTCAGCAGTGTAGAGGGTGAACAGGAAGGGAGCCAGAAGTGTTCCCTGGGGGGCCCCCGTACTGCAGATGATGGAGTCAGACACACAGTCCTGGGTTCTCACAAACTGTGGTCAGTCTGTGAGGTAGTCCAGGAACCACGATGACAGGTGCTGGTCCACCGCTGCACACAGCAGCTTGTCCCTCAGGATCACTGGCTGAATGGTTTTGAAAGCACTAGAGAAATCAATGAACATGATCTTCACAGTGCTCCCAGGCTTCTCCAGGTGGGACAGGGAATAGTGTAGGACAGGGGTCACCAACTAAAACAGCAAAAGGTCTGATAAGCCGGTCCTCCTCCCCAGCTGAGGTCCGAACTAGGTGTGGGAATCTTTAGGCACCTCATGATTCAATTATAATTCAGAACTCCGACTTGATTCTAAAGCCATTCACAATACATCTTAACACATTTTTTTTAGATTCAGAATTTTTCCCTCTCACTGTGTGACAACTTGGCCCTTTTAAAGTAAAGTATTTGCAATGACCCATGAATTTACTTCCAACATCTTTTATTAAAACAAATGGAAGAGAAGTCTGACACAGGGACAAATTTATCTCAAAATGTTCTTGTAAGAACTGTCATCCTTTCATTGACATTATTTCAGAAGACCACAGCTGTCTCGAGACAGACCAATATCATTTACAGTGGTGTGAAAAAGTGTTTGCCCCCTTCCTGAGTTCTCATTTTTTTGTATGTTTGTCACACTTAAATGTTTCAGATCATCAAACAAATTTAAATATTAGACAAAGATAACACAAGTAAACACAAAATGCAGTTTTTAAATGAAGGTGTTTATTATTAAGGGAAACAAAAATCCAAACCTACATGGCCCTGTGTGAAAAAGTGATTGCCCCCTAAACCTAATTGCCCCCTAAACCTAATAACTGGTTGGGCCACCCTTAGCAGCAACAACTGCAATCAAATGTTTGTGATAACTGCCAATGAGTCTTTTACAGCACGGTGAAGGAATTTTGGCCCACTCACCTTTGCAGAATTGCTGTAATTCAGCCACACTGGAGGGTTTTCGAGCATGAACTGCCTTTTTAAGGTCATGCCACAGCATCTCAATCAGATTCAGGTCAGGACTTTGACTAGGCCACTCCAAAGTCTTCATTTTGTTTTTCTTAAGCCATTCAGAGGTGGATTTGCTGGTGTGCTTTGGATCATTGCCCTACTGTAGAACCCAAGTGCACTTCAGCTTGAGGTCACGAACAGATGGCCGGACATTTTCCTTCAGGATATTTTGGTAGACAGCAGAATTCATGGTTCCACTTACCACAGCAAGTCTTCCAGGTCCTGAAGCAGCAAAACAGTCCCAGACCATCACACTACCACCACCATATTTTACTCTTGGTATGAGGTTCCTTTTCTTAAATGCTGTGTTACTTTTACGCCGGATGTAATGGGACACACACCTTCCAAAAAGTTCAACTTTTGTCTCGTCAGTCCACGAGTATTTTCCTAAAAATCTTGAGGATCATCAAGATGTTTTCTGGCAAAACTGAGACGAGCCTTTATGTTCTTTTTGCTCAGCAGTGGTTTTCGTCTTGGAACTCTGCCATGCAGGTCATTTTTGCCCAGTCTCTTTCTTATGGTGGAGTCATGAGCACTGACCTTAACTGAGGCAAGTGAGGCCTGCAGTTCTTTGGATGCTGTTGTGGGGTCTTTTGTGACCTCTTGGATGAGTCGTCGCTGTGCTCTTGGGGCAATTTTGGTCGGCCATCCACTCCTGGGAAGGTTCACCACGGTTCCATGTTTGTGGATAATGGCTCTCACTGTGGTTCGCTGGAGTCCCAAAGCTTTAGAAATGGCTTTATAACCTTTTCCAGACTGATAGATCTCAATTACTTTGTTTCTCATTTGTTCCTGAATTTCTTTGGACCGCATCATGATGTCTAGCTTTTAAGGATCTTTTGGTCTACTTCACTTTGTCAGGCATGTCCTATTTAAGTGATTTCTTGATTGAGAACAGGTGTGGGAGTTATCAGGCCTGGATGTGGCTAGAGAAATTGAACTCAGCTTTCCAAAGATGTGATAAACCACAGTTAATTTATGTGTTGTTGTTGTTTTTTTTTGGGGGGGGGGGTGTCACTTTTCCACACAGAGCCATGTAAGTTTGGATTTTTTTTTAACCCTTAATAATAAACACCTTCATTTAAAAACTGCATTTTGTTTTTATATTGTGTGAATATTTAAATGACTGGCGCAAGGTGATGTACTTTGCGGTTGTCAAATCTCCTGCTAAATGTGCCAGGATTTAACGGCCCAAAAAGGCATGTCTTAATTCATTTGTGCCTGACATGATAGCGATTGTTGGTGCCAAGACACTGGCAAGATCCAAGGATGTGTGGCTGAAGAGACAAAAGCTTCTCTCTACGTGTGACTTTACTTGGCATGACAGAACAGATTATATGAACAGAAACGACCTCACAGAGATCGGAGTTGTGCTGAACTGGACATCAGCCAGCAGAGGTTTTTTTTTTTTTTTAATTTCATTTGTTTATACAGTGGGGAAAATAAGTTTTGAACACGTCAACATTTTTCTAATTAAACATATTTCTGTGGGAGCCACTGACCTGAGATTTTCCACCAGATATCAGTAACAACCCAAGTAATCCATACATACAAAGAAATCAAGGCAACTGTGTTCACAAAACAAGTTATATTTAATAAAGTGGAATGACACAGGGAATAAGTATAAAGAAAAAGTGGTGCAAAAAGGCATAGAAAGCCAAGAAACCAGCTGAAATCCATCAGAATTTAGGAAGCCATCCCATCCCCCATCAGTGCAGATTAATTTCAACTGGTTATGTCCTGACTGATAGCATTTAAAAAGGTCTGTGAATATCAGATTGTCACACCACAAATAACTCATGATGGATAGAAGCAAAGAGCTCTCTCTAGACCTTCACTTGCAGTCTCTTGACCAGAGTGGTGGCCTAGTGGTAGAGCACCCACCCCTCAGCTTGTAGGTCATGGGTTCAAGCCCCGGCCGGGTCATACCAAAGACCATATAAAAATGGTACTTCCCAACCTCTAGCTTGGTGCTCAGCATAATAGAATCGAGGAAGGAAAAATTGTAACCCATGGACCACAGATGGATATTAGCCACTGGCTACAATCTGGCAGTAGATTCATCAACTTACACCGTCCTTAAAAAAACAACAAAAAACAAAAACAACCTTTTTGTTACAAATCATAATGATAGCATTAGTTATAGGCATATTTCTAAACTGCTGAATGTTCCAGTGAGCACTGTTGGAGCCATCATTCAGAAGTGGAAAGAGCATCATTTTACCATAAACCAGCCACGAACAGGCGCTCCTGGCAAGATTTCTGACAGAGGACTCAAAAGAATTATCAGAAGAGTTTAACAAGTGCCAAAGACCACTCATGGAGAGCTCCAGAAAGTCCTGGAGTTAACAGGTACTGCTGTTTCAAAGAAAACAATAAGTAATACACTCAACCGACATGGGCTGTATGCCTGCTCACCTTGCAAGACTCCATTGCTGAAGAAAAAGCATGTTGAAGCTCATTTAAAGTTTGCTGCACAACATTTGGGCAAGCCAGTAAAATAGTAGGAGAATATAGTCTGGTCACATGAGACCAAAATTGAAGTTTTTGGATGCCACAACACACAGCATGTTTGGAGGAGAAATGGCAATGCATATCAGCCCCAAAACACCATGCCAACTGTGAAGTTTGGAGGTGGGAGCATCATTGTACGGGGGTGTTTTTCAGCACCTGGTACAGGCAGACTTCATATAATTGAAGGAAAGACGAAGGGACAAATGTACAGACATCCTTGATAATGTTGCCATCTGCCAAGATGCTGAAGATGAAACGATGGTGGACATTTCAGCAAGACAATGATCTCAAACACACGGCCAAGGAAACTCTCAACTGGCTCCACAGAAGGAAAATAAAGCTGCCAGAATGGCCCAGTCAGTCACCTGACCTAAATTCAATTGAAAATCTATGTAACAAACTGAAGATCAGAGTTCATAGAAGACACCCATGGAACCTTCAAGATTTGAAGACAGTTTGTGTGGAAGAATGGGCTAAAATCACTCCTGAGCAATGCCTGCGCCTAGTTTCTCCATAAGATAAGATACGATAAGATAAGCCTTTATTAGTCCCACAATGGGGAAATTCCAGGATTGCAACAGCACAGGGATAGCAACACTCAGAGCAACAATCAGAAGGCAAGAAAAAACATCTAGTAAACATATGTCCATATTACTATAAATGTATATACTGTATATAGACACACAGTGCAGAGCATTATGGTTGGTTGGTGAATGTGCAGCAGAAAGTCTAAGCTCTCTCACCGCGGATGCGGCGGGCCAGCTGGAAGTCTTTGGGCATGATGGTGACCCCCTTAGCGAAGAAGAGACCACCAGGTGGGCCTCGCTGGTCTCCTGCAGAGCCATGACGGCGAAGCTCAGGAAACGCAGGACGGTCTTGAAGTCCTGAGGCATCTGGAAGCTGTTATTACCAACAAAGGCTTTTCTATTAAATATTAAATGAATTTCATCAGGCGTGATCAATACTTAGTGCCTGTGTCATTCCACTTGATTAAATATAACTTGCCTTGATTTCTTTGTATGTATGGATTACTTGGGTTGTTACTGATATTTGGTGAAAATTTCAGGTCAATGGCTCCATCAGAAATATGTTTAATGAGAAAAATGTTGACGTGTTCAATACTTATTTTCCCTACTGTGTATAGCCGACTAAATGAATTTGTATCCATAAAATAAGACACAATAGGAGCCCTTCCTACCTGCAGTGGACATAAAGATGTGTCAGCGGACAGCAAATTTTTTTTCTTTTCAGACTTAGAGTGGGGAGTTTCCTCTTCTCTCCATCCATCAGACTCCCCCTCGCTCTTGAAACAAAAGCTGTTCCACATTGTCAATTTTCTTCATTTTTTTCAATCCATATTTCTATATTTGTTTCTTCTTGCTATGCATAAAACAGTAATTCAGTTCCCCCTTCTCTCTAGTTCTCTCTCGCAGTTCAGGATACACAATATAGGAGGAAAACAACGGAAAAAAAAGAGCACAAATCCATAGAAACGTAGTACCATCATAGTAACTCAATGACAGCAGTCTCTGCTGTGGCGGTCCGAGGAGTCAAATCATGTCTGTTTGATTTTATTATGTTCCAGACTTCAGAAAACATAAAACACACATATTTATAGAAAGTCATGGACTAGCAGACCTGCAGATTTTGTTAAAACAAAGTTATTCACATAATAAAACCCCAGAGTCTCCATCAGACCATCTTGATGGTTCTTCTGTGAATAAAACTAGTACATACCCGTGCATACCCATAGAAACCAAGTTTAAGCAAATATTTCTGCATGCCTGTTGCTGAAGGCTCTCCTCTTGTCTCAGATGGCTGTGTTGTTCACAGTCATGGCTGCGGCATACTGGTGGAACCTGAGGTGTTTCATGTTCACGGCATCCTTTCTGACGTGCAGCAGTTCTCCTCATTCTATTGCTCTCCATCTGGTGGGTCTTCTTCGTTCAGACCACTGGTTGAGGGATAGGTGTGTCGTAATTCCAGTTCATGGGCATGATCCTGAAAAAGTTGCTTTCGACCCTGTTCAGGACGGCCCGTGCATGCCCGTAGAAACTAAGAAACTGGAGCACCCAGAGAAAATCAGCGCTTTGCTTGGCATTTTACACATTTGTAGTGTAGACTGGCATTCGTCAAGGTTACACATTTGCCGTCATGTAGGCATGGTGAGTCGTCCTATGATGCCTGAGTTCATAGGACGCGCTATGATGATGAGGCAGAGATCATAGGCCATCCTATGATGCCCTAGAAACTTGCTTTAAAGTCTGTCGTACCCTATGCTGGTGAAGGGTGTCCTGTCTTGGACGGGTGCGATGTACTGTTGGAACCTCAGGTGTTTCATCTTCATGGCATCTTTTCTGATGTGCATCAGTTGTCATCATTCTATTGCTCTCCATCTGGTGGGTCTTCTTCTTCTTCTTCTTCTTCTTCTTCGTTGAGACCACTGATTGAGGGATAGGTGCGTTGTAATTTCAATTCATGGACAGGATCATGAAAATAGATCTGAGCAAAAAGAGGCCTTCCGGCATGGATTCACTGTATATAACATCATAAAGACATGAAGGCAGCCTTGATGTATATGACATCATATAAACATGTTGCCTGATGTCACTGTAAATCACATTAAAGGACGTCCTATGATGATCAGGCGGATATCATAGGCCGTCCTATGATGTCTGATAAACGTACTTTAAAGACATGAAGGCAGCCTTGATGTATATGACATCATGTTGCCTGATGTCACTGTATATGACATCATGAAGACATGAAGACAGGCTTGATGTATACAACATCATAAAGACACATTTGTCTATGTGCCGTCATGTAGGCATCACGAGTCGTCCTATGATGCCTGAGTTCACAGGACGTCCTATGATGTCCTTTAAACGTGACAGACAGACACACACACAGAGATTTCTTCATTCATTCATTCATTCATTCATTCATTCATCTTTTTCCGCTTAATTCTTTTCGTGTCACGGGGGGGCTGGAGCCTATCCCAGCATCTTTGGGCGAGAGGCAGGGTACACCCTGGACAGATCGCCAGTCCATCGCAGGGCCAACACAGACTTGCTTTAATGAATCATGACATTTGTAATTTACTGAGATGTACCAGCACATAGTACACACTATACAGTACAAAATTTATTAAACTACAAAAAAAGCCATTGTCTGTAGTAAAAAATGCAAATGGTACAAATCCGTGAGGAATATGATGTTCATGTCTTATTCAGTATATCAAAAAATTAACTTTTTATATGTTAAAGATAGAAAGACTGTATTGTACTGTATGATGTCATACACCATCACTCACGATGCCTAGACTAATGTGTCTTTATGATGTCATATGGCTCAAAATTGGCAAGGTGAATAAGTCACAAGGCCAGTCTTTACAGCGCGTTCGTTTTCTGCACAACAGATTTCTGCAGCCATGTCCAATTCTACGTTGCCGCGAGCAGAGTTGCCAGATCAGTCTTCGTATTGTTACTCAAGATGAAGAAACTAAGCAAAACCCTTGCTTTCTCAGCAATGTCGTTTTTAAAGAGGTGTTGACACAGTAAAAATGTGTAACTTTGAAGAATGCCAGTCTCCACTACAAACGTGTAAAATGCCAAGCAAAGCATTGACTTTCTCTGGGTGCTCCGGTTTCGTGGTTTCTATGGGCATGCTCATAGGCCGTCCTATGATGTCCTATAAACGTGACAGACAGGCAGACAGACAGACAGACAGACAGACACAGACACACACACACACACACACACACACACACAAACAGATGTGGACTTGATGTATATGACATCATAAAGACACATTTGTCTATGTGCCATCATATAGACATCGCGAGTCGTCCTATGATGCCTGAGTTCATAGGACGTCCTATGATGTTCAGTCAGAGATCATAGGCCATCCTATGATGTCCTATAAACGTGACACACACAGAGATTTCTTGCTTTAATAGAGTGATAAACACGTTGGTCAATAATCAATTTCTTCATGAGTAGTCCTTTATTTAATTAACCCTTTGAGTGTGTGAATTTGCGTGCCCCTAGTGGCAGAGCGTGGCACTGTGCCTGTCTTCTCACTCTGACATGATCGCTGCATTGAGGATTTGTACTGATTTGCCAGTTTCAAAAGGTGGCAGACATCCGTTGGAGGACTCAATGGATGACACGTAATACACCAAAGAAGAAGAACTCATTTCCTTTTCCTCCGCTAGGAAACTCGTTTCCTTTTCTTCGACATCTCCGCTAGGATCCTGAAGACCTGTGCCAACCAACTAGCTCCAGTACTGAAACACCTGTACAACCTGAGCCTGAGTCTGGAGAGAGTACCGGTGCTGTGGAAGACATCCTGCCTGGTTCCTGTCCCCAAGAAGTCATCTCCATCGGATCTGAATGACTATCGACCAGTTGCCCTCACATCTCATGTGATGAAGGTCCTGGAGAGACTGGTCTTAGCCCACCTGAGGCCGCAGGTGGAGACGTGGCTGGACCCTCTGCAGTTTGCATATCAGCCCCATTTAGGAATTGAAGATGCTGTCATCTACCTGCTGCAATGAGCCCATCAGCACCTGGATGGTGGAGGAGATACTGTGAGAATCACTTTTTTTGATTTCTCCAGTGCCTTTAACACCATCCAGCCACTGCTGCTGGGCGAGAAGCTGCGGGGGATGGGGGTTGACAGCTCTGTGATCTCCTGGATTACCGACTACCTGACAGGCAGACCACAGTTTGTCAGGCTGGGCAGTGTCTTGTCTGGAGTGGTGGCTAGTGATACGGGAGTGCCACAGGGGACTGTGCTCTCTCCTTTTCTTTTTACCTTATACACCACGGACTTTTAGTATAACACTGAGTCATGTCACCTGCAAAAATTCTCTGATGATTCAGCTGTTGTGGGGTGTATAAGAGGAGGAGAGGAGGGGGAGTACAGGGCACTGGTAGACAGATTTGTGGAGTGGACGGAACAGAATCACCTGAGGTTGAATGTCAGCAAGACCAGGGAGATGGTGATTGACTTCAGGAAGAGGAAGGCTCCTTCTTAGCCACTGCAGATTGGGGGTGTGGGGGGGGGGAGTGGTCGAAGACTACAAATATCTGGGTGTCACGATCAGCAGCGGGTTGGACTGGAGATCCAACACTGATGCTGCGCACAAGAAGGGGATGAGCAGACTCTATTTCCTGAGAAAACTGAGATCCTTCAACATGTGCAGCAGGATGCTGGAGCTTTTCTACCAGACTGTTGTCGCCAGCACCATCTTCTTTGCTGCGGTCTGTTGGGGTAGCAGTATCAGGGCCAGAGATACCAACAGACTTGACAAGATTATCAAGAGGGCTGGCTCTGTAATTGGTCTCAGACCGGAGACCTTTGAGACAGTGGTGGAGAAGAGAACACTAAATAAACTGCGATCCATCATCAACAATCCTGATCACCCCCTTCACCACACACTAGATAGGCAGCGAAGCACTTTCTCCAGTAGACTACTACAGCTTCGTTGTTGAACGGCCAGGTACAGGAAATCTTTCCTGCCACATGCAATTTCACTGTACAATAACTCACTATGATGTTGTATCCTGGTCATAGCTATGCTGCCGCACTGCACCTTACAGACTAACTGGTACCTCACATTTCACTCTGCTCCTGATAGTCCTTCTTTGTGCAATGGGATGATTCATGTGTTTATACGGGTCATCATCATATATTAAGCTATGATGTATAGAGGTTCTATAGTCGTGTTAGTTTCTTTTTTACTTTCCATGGGTAATCCCTTTGTCTGTCGTGTGTGTTTCTGTTGTTTGGCTGTCAACTGTCATGCTGCTGTTACACTGTAATTTCCCAGTTTGGGATCAATAAAGTACATCTATCTATCTATATCTATCTATAAATGGCCCTTTCAGGGCCGGATTGAGGACACCAAACGCATGCTGTGAGTTTGCACATTTAAAAACAAAGTCACACAACACATAACAACTAGGGAACACTTACAGGGCTTGAGGCAAGGCAGGATACAAGATTTAACCAGAGAAATCTGCCGGGGGACACCCGACTGAACACTGAGAAGGGCACTGCAATGAGAAGCACTGCAATGCTCCTTTAAATAAGGCACAGAGGAAATGACAGATGATTAGCAGGTGTGGGTCACATGAACAAGGACAACGAATGACAGCTGTAAGAAACTGCAAAACTAACTTAGAACAACCGCACGTAAACAAAGGTGACTGTCAAAATAAAAGCACAACCTGTGACAAATGAAAATCAGGAACAAATACATGAACAATAACACACTAATAATAATAATTAAGCACAGACTGGATAGAAGTAACAAATACACTTAAGGAGAAAACTGAGTTAAGCTATACAAACTAATAAATACTGAGACTACAAAAGAAATATAATACAAAGGCAAATATAACCACAGGAAAATAAATTGGAATACACAATAGTACAGAAATACCACACTAAGATAAAATAACAGAAAACTAAGACCAGAAATAAAAGAACAAGCCCAGATAAAAGAATACAACAACCCATATTAAATACAAAATAAACAGAAATGGATAGAGAGACAGAGATACAGAAATACAGAAAATGGCTAAAATAAACTTGAAGGCTGAGTACTGTTCCTCACCTGTGCTCAGTATTGTGACAGAGCCCCTCCCTCAAGGGTGGGCACCAGACAACCCAATGTGACATCAAAAAGGAGAAAAGGACCCACCCACAACGGACCCCCCCAACAAGAATCTATCTATCCATCCATCCATCCATCCATCCATCTTCTTCCGCTTAATCCTTTTCGGGTTGCTGGGGGGATCTTTGGGCGAGAAGCAGGGTACACCCTGGACAGATCGCCAGTCCCTTGCAGGGCCAACACAGAGAGACAGACAACCATTCACTCTCACAGTCATAACTAAGGACAATTTAGAATCCCCAGACTGATGCCAATTAACCTAACTTGCATGTTTTTGGCATGTGGGAGGAAACCAGAGAAATCCCAAAGTAAACCCACGCAGACACGGGGAGAACATGCAAACTCTACACAGATTAGATTAGATTATTTGTTTATTTGACAGGGACAGTGCAATAAACATAGACAATTAATCAAATGACAATCAATCTGATGTGTTGCACAAAGAGTGTATAGCTATTAGCTAATTTGCAACTCTTGTCCCTGGATGGGCTTTAGAAAGGAGAAACAAGTAAAAAGAAAAAAGGATAAGGAAAAGAAAAAGAAAAAAATGAAAACAGAATAAACAATAACCACATACATCAATGCAAAAAAAGATTATAAATACATTATAAATACACAATTATAAATATTATAAAGATTATAAAGATTATAAATACACAATATAACAACCTGACTCACATTTGCCTATTTCAGGCCTCCCTAACTTCGTCACTCACTATAAACAAACACATTCATTCCTTCCCTTCATTCACTCTCACCCTGCAGACAATCATTTCATATGATTCATATGATTCAGCCTCCGATCACTGTTGGTCGGGGGCTGAGCTTGAACCCAGGATCCTCCCGCCAAGGGTGAGTTGCTGTGCTGCCGCAGTGCTAACCACTCCGCCACTGCGCTGTCCCCCCAACAAGAATAAGCAAAATAAATAAATAAATAAAAATAACCCACTCCGGGAGGGAGAAGGGGGGAACCCAGGCTTGGAGTGACCGAAACAAACAACAAAAAAAAAAAGCTAACTCATGACCCACAAACTGAACAGATACGGTGGCAACAGTATATCAACAATATTAAGTGCAAAAAAATGACAGTTCAGGTGTTCTCGAAGTGTCCCAGAACCACCCAATCACAAGGTGGAACAGGTCGGGTGACCTTCCGTAATTCCAGAGTCCTCTAAACAGCCAAAATAGCCCATCGGGTGGTCTCCCAGCATCCCTGGGCCAACGGACCCTGGGGCATGACACGCCACACCCCTGCCCAGAGGCGGCAGTTGGAACTCGTGCCTCCTGGGGACTGCAGGGACCGCGGCGTGGATGGAGTGAGTCAGTGGTTGCGGGGAGCTGACACATAATAAAGAGGATGACTGACCAATGAAGAAACCAGGCAAAAGGATGACTGACCAGTGAGGAAACCAGGTGAAAAGGACAACTGTTCAGCAGAGAAGGCAGGTGAAGAGGATTACTGACCAGGGTGGCTGACCAGCGAGGGAGGTAGATGAGGGGAACTGATGATCACTGGAGAGCTCAACTGAAGAAGGGGGGACTACAGCGACCTCAGGTGAAGAAGGGGGACTACGGTGACCTCAGGCAGAGAAGGAGGAACTACAGTGACCTCGGGTAGAGGCGGAGGACCCACGGCAACCTCGGTCAGAGGCGAAGGACCTACGGTGACTTTGGGCGAAGGCGGAGGACCTGTGACGACCTTGGGAGAAGGTGAAGGACCCACGGTGGCCTTGGGAGAAGGCGGAGGACCCACGGTGACCTTGGGCGGAGATGGGGAACCTCGGTGACCTCAGGTGGAGACGAAGGCCCCTCGGTGATTTCAGGCAGAGACGGCCGACCCTCGGTGACCTCAGGTGGAGATGGAGGAACCTCGGTGACCTCAGGCTCAGGCTCAAGCAAAAGAACAGACACAGACACCAGATCAGAATCACCAACAGCAGTAGAGCCCAGTGGGGAGACCTCAGAAGCAGAGAGCATCTGCAACTGATTCTCCCCACCACAAGCAAGACAGGATTTCTCTAGATCTGAAGATGTAGAAACAGAACAGAGTACTGACCTAGACTCAAGCCCCACCGCTGTCCAGGACTCTGGTGACTCTGCTGCGGTGGCCTCTGCAGCAGACATGATGGCGGGTGCAGCTGAAGAACCTCCAAGTGTGGCAGCTGATGCTGCTGGAACTCCTGGCGTTTGGCTGATAGTGGAGATTGCCTCGCTGGTGGTGCAGAGACCCGTGTGGCTGAAGCCAGGGGACATTCTCCTTTGGGCTCAGTCTTCAGGACACAGGGGGCGCTCTTCTTCCACCCTAGATGTGGCTGCGGGGCTGGAAGAGGATCTTCCAGGGCCTCAGGCCTCTCCGTTGTCTGGCAGCTCTCTTCCAGGACCGGCGGACATTCAGGGGAAACTGGATAGGACACAGGAGAAGCAGGTGAATAAAGGGTGGCAGCAGCAGGTAGTGAGGACTCAGCTAAAGTGGGCTGCTGATGCTGAGCCTCACCACTGGGAATAAGGCAGGACAGTTCATTTTTAAGTATACAAGAATGAAAAAGCACTTGCCTTAATCCCCGTGATGTAGCTGCTGTTGCAGGACCAGACAGTGTCTTCCTGGGAGTGGCGAAGGTTGTCTGGCGAGGATGTGGAGACAGGCGGGACACCGGAGTCCGGAGATGCTGATTTGTTGGCACAGACCTCGGCTCAGATGGTTTACTTGGCCTCCTCTCACAGAGTGACTGTGAGGCTGACAAAGATGGAACCCCAGCCCTGTGTAATGGAGCCAGGAAATGCCTCACTGATGGCACCAGGTCCCGCAACGCCGAAACCAGGGGACACTCTTTTGTCGGTGCAGGCCTCAGGACACAGGCGGTGCTCCTCTCTCATGCAGGATGTGGTTGCAGGACCAGACCAGGATTCTTCGGAACTGCTAACCCCTCCGTCATCTGGCGGCTCCCTCCCAGGACTGGCGGACACTCAGGAGAAATGGAGAGGGACACAAGAGAAGCAGGTGAGGGGGAAATAACAGCAGCAGGCGGTGAGGACTCAGCTACATTGGGCTGCAGCTGTTGTGCTTCACCACCGGGAATAAGGCAAGACAGTTCATTTTTACAAGTAGGAGAATAAAAACACACTTGCCACAGCTTGCTGCTGTGAGACCAGACGAAGCTCCTCTGGAGACAGCTGAGGTTGTCTGGTGAGAAGGCGGAGAAATGGGCTTCTGGCGAGGTGAGAGAGGTGCCGGAGGTGTCTGCACCAAGGGACGCATCTTCGTCAGCACAGGTACAGTAGATGGAGAGTTTCTCAACCGCTCGCGGAGTTTAAGTTGTGACTTGGAAACTGAGGCGAGGAGAACCGTGAGTCCTGGATAGCTCCATAGGCTGGGGCATGCCTCAATTACCTGTGCTGCGCTGTCCAGACATCTCAGGACCGCTTCGGGAGTGTGGGAGGCGCGAGCATCTGAGACAAGGTCCACAACTACTTCCGCAGCCCCACACTCCTCCTCATCCAGTTCCAACACACTGAAGTCCAGGTGGGCGGACATTCCCACACAAAACCAGACTAAAACAAAATACAGGAGGGAAAAGAAAAAGAGCAAAACCCACAACAGCTGGTATTTTACACTGGCAGTTCCCTTCTGTCATAAATGACCCTTTCAGGGCAGAATTGAGGACACCAAATGCATGCTGTGAGTTTGCACATTTAACATCAAAGACACACAACACATAACCACAAGGGAACATTTACAGGGCTTGAGGCAAGGCAGGATACAGGAAAACAAGCGTGAAGCACACACAGGATTTAACCAGAGAAATCTGCCAGGAACACTTGACTGAATACTGAGAAGGGTGTTGCAATGAGAAGCACTGCAATGCCTCTTTAAATAAGGCACAGAGAAAATGACAGATGATTACCAAGTGTGGGTTACATGAATGAGGATAATCAGAAAACTAATGACAGCTGGGAGAAACCGCAACACTAGCTTAGAACAACCGGATGTAAAAAAGGGTGACTGTCTAAAATAAAAGCACAACCCGTGACGAATGAAAATCAGGAACAAATACAAATACATGAACAATAATACACTAAGAAAAATAACTAAGCACAGACCGGATAGAAGTAACAAATACACTTAAGGAGAAAACTGAGGTAAGCTAATAAGACAAACTAATAAGATAAGATAAGATAAGCCTTTATTAGTCCCACAATGGGGAAATTCCAGGATTGCAACAGCACAGGGATAGCAACACTCAGAGCAACAATCAGAAGGCAAGAAAAAACAAGAGCAGCTAGTATACACATGTACATATTAATACAAATATATATATATATAGACACACAGTGTGGAGCATTGTGGTTGGTGGATGTGCAGCAGAAAGTCTAAGCTCTCTCTCCGCGGATGGGGCGGGCCAGCTGGATGTCTTCGGGCATGATGGTGGCCCTCTTGGCATGGATGGCGCACAGGTTGGTGTCCACGAGGAGACCCACAACGTAGGCCTCACTGGCCTCCTGCAGAGCCATGACGGCGGAGCTCTGGAAGCGCAGGTCGGTCTTGAAGTCCTGAGCGATCTCCCTCACCAGGCGCTGGAAGGGCAGCTTACGGATGAGCAGCTCCGTGGATTTCTGGTAGCGACGGATCTCTCTCAGAGCCACAGTACCGGGCCTGTAATGGTGAGGTTTCTTCACTCCGCCGGTGGCCAGAACGCTTTTCCAAGCAGCCTTGGTGGCCAGCTGCTTCCTGGGGGCTTTTTCCTCCAGTAGATTTACGGGCGGTCTGCTTGGTTCTTGCCATTGCTCTTTATTATTCTGTCTTATATTTCTTGCACGCCGCCTAAACTCCAGCCCAGCACCCGCGTCGTTTTCGCTTCAGTTCCCCGGTATGTCGAGTTTCTCCGTTAGCACCGGGTGGTGGTTGAGTGCTAGCTAGCTCTTCCCTGTTGTATCATCTCCTGCTGTAAACAGAGGCTCCGTCCGCCGACTCGGGAGACCTTTGGGGCGATCTGTGTGTCCGTGATATATATAGAGTGAAAGGTGTGCCGGATCAGAAAGTTATCACCGGATCAGAAAGAAGAAGGAATAATAAATACTGAGACTACAAATGGATATTTAAGACAAGGGCAAATATAGCCACAGGAAAATAAATTGGAATCCACGATAGTACAGAAATGCCACACTAAGATAAAATAACAGAAAACTAAGACCAGAAATAAAAGGACAAACCCAGATAACAAAATAGAACAACCCATACTAAATACAAAATAAACAGAGATACAGAAATTCAGAAAATGGCTAAAATAAACTTAAAGGCTAAGCACGGTTCCCCACCCATGCTCAGTGTTGTGACAGCCATGTGAAATGAAAATCAAAACTTTGAAATATGATGAACAAAAATAAACTATTTTACTGGGTTTTGCACTTAAACAAAAGCTTAAAAAAGCTTTAAAAATCCTCCTATATTATGCTCCTCTAAACTGATTGTGCCTGTGTTGACGACTCGCTTTCTCATCAGCTGTGCCTTTGCGCAATTTTGCGGTGCTCTTGGTGGACGGGTGGTCATTATTGAAATGAAGTGACTGCGTCTGTGTTCATAATTTTGCATGTTGTTAGTAGATCACTGGCAAAAATTGGCCCCTTCGGCCCTCTGTCTAAATTGTGCACTTGTAGGAGCATGCTCAAATAACGAGGCTGAGTTTCAGTCATAAACCAGCTTTATTTGACAGAACACAAGCTCCTAGCATTCTCAAAGCAGGAAAGGAAAAGAATCATACTTCAACCCCCTTTTATACATTTCCAGCATCAGAATTCAAGTCACATGGTGTCTTCAGTCAACATACAGTTACAAAGCATCCCTTTGAAGCTTCACCATTGTCTCTCATTTCTTGATGAACCGGAATACCCTCCGGGGCGTCTTCTGTGGGACAAAGAGACAAATCTCACACTTCCTTGTTACCTCCTGTAGATTTGAGTCCTCAGTCCTTACAGACGTGACACTCCACAATACACATTCAGTTCTGTCTCTGTGGCAGCGTGAGCCCACAATGTGTGTCGGCCACACACTCGCTAATTTGTGCTGCCTTAGTAAATCTGCTCCAAAATATCTTGTCTTTGTAGTGTATTCAATTGAAGATTGAAAACAAATTTGCAAATCATTGTATTTTGTTTTTATTTGTTAGACACAACCTGCCAACTTTTCTGGAATTGGGGTTTGTACTCCAGAAAATTCTTTCTAGGTTACTTCTCAGCATCTGCTGACTTTTAAAACTAAATACAACCTACCTTACTCTTTTTCACTCAGCAGAGAATTTACACGCAGTTTGGATTAATGTTCCCGGTCTGCAAACACTTTAAGAATTTGATCTGTACACACTATTGAAGTAATTATAGCCATTTTCTGTTACAGCCTCTTTCTGTTACTTTGTTAGATAATCTCTCTTGAGTCTTTTATCATGGTTCATTTAGAAACACCGCAAACAAAACGCTGTGCTTTACATTTGCCTCCATCCATGACTATAGACAAAGCCTCTGCCTTTCCATTTGCCGCTTTAAGATCTGTGCCTGTCCTTAAATGGCTGCCCAGGGGGGCCACAAGCTTACACACACACACACACACACACACACACACACACACACACACACACACACACACACACACATGCACTCCAAGCCCTTTAGTGAAGTGTATTTATCTGAGTTTGCTCCATCAGCTACTGGCTAATACGTTCTTCTTATGGGTCACTTCTCATTCAGCAAAGGTTGAATCCCAAAGAGCAAGAGGAGCAGCCAGAGAAAAGAGTGCTCACTGAAACTCAAAGTGAAAGGCAGAATCTGTGAAATATCACAGAATATTTGGTCCTAATGTTAGCAGGCCACTGAACAAAATGTACACCTTTTAGCCAGGCACGGGCAGATAACACGTAACCTAGTGTAGTATCAATGTTAACACTACTTTAAATTGTACAGTATGTCAACTGTGATTAATCTAAAAGACAATATTTTGTAAGATTTGTGTTGTCTGATCTCACAGTTCAAAACTAAAGTACAAATCCAAATAAGAAGGCAGATTGCTTTAGAACTCATTAAGTTTTTCTTCTATAGCTGATTAAAAATGAATACCTTTGGGACATGTGTCTGAAACTCTGCACAGAAAAGGGATTTCCTCAGCATTAGCTGCACATGCAGGGGGCTACATTTGCATTTTTACAGCCAGTGGAGACATTATAAGGGATACAACATTCCCTAAATCATGAATAAAAATGTAAACCAAACATGGCAACTTTCCCACATTTGCCTCAAAGACAAAACCTTCCAAAGTGATAAGCATTTGAGCCAGTTGTGCTCCTGCACGACACATATGCTTTACGCAGTGGAGGTTAAAAGCAGTTTAACATGTGGTGGCAGCTTTGTCTGTTGGTGTTTTAGTAAAGCTATAGCTGAATAACCAGAGCAGAGCTTTTATTTAGTTGTTTGGAGGAATGAGCTCCAAATGCTGATCTACTGTACCTGCAGCGAGGATTAAGTGACGTGTGGAGCAAACATGCTGTGTGTCCTGTAAATGACTGATAATATATATACTGCTCAAAAAAAATAAAGGGAACACTTTGAAAACACATCAGATTTTAATGGGAAAAAATAAGCTGGATATCGAAATTGTGGCAGGCTAGTCCAGTTTACTCAGATTAAAGGAGCACTTTTTAATCTGAGACGATCCCTCATGGATTGTCACTTTATTGTGGTGGTGGGGGTTTGTGTGCCCCAGTGATCCCAGGAGCTATGTTGTCCGGGGCAGTTTGCCTCTGATAGGGTCACCCAAGACAAACTGGTCCTGGGTGAAGGGCCAGACTAAGAACGATCCAACAGACTCTCATGATAAATTCTATATCAAGGATTCAGTGTACCCTGCCCGGTATGGGGTTACCGGGGCCCCACCCTGGAACCAGGCCTGGGGGAGGGGCTCGATGGCCAGCGTCTGGTAGCCGGGTTTCCACCCATGGTACCCAGCCGGGCTCAACCCGATGGAGTTACATGGGTCCCCCCTCCAGTGGGCTCACCACCTGCAGGAGGGATCATGGGGGTCCGGTGCTATGTGGATTAAGTGGCGGTCAAAGGCGGAGACCTTGGTGGACTGATCCCAGGCTTTCTAAACTGGCTTTTGGTACGTGGAATGTCACCTCTCTGGTGGGGAAGGAGCCTGAGCTGGTGTACGAGGTTGAGAGATACCGGCTAGATATAGTCGGCCTCACCTCAACACACAGCTCCGGTTCCGGAACCAGTCTCCTGGAGAGGGGCTGGATCTTGGCCTTTTCTGGAGTTGCCCCGGGCGAGAGGTGACGAGCAGGGGTGGGTATTCTTGTATCCCCCCACCTTGCTGCCTCTATATTGGAGTTTTCCCCGGTGGATGAAAGGGTTGCTTCCCTGCGCCTTCGGGTTGGGAAACGGGTCCTGACCATCATTTGTGCCTATGCACCAAATGATGTTTCAGAGTACCCACCCTTTTTGGAGTCTGTGACCTGGGTGCTGGAGGGTGCTCCTCCTGGAGACTCCATTGTCCTACTGGGGGACACCTGGAGGTGAAACCTGGAGGGGGGCGATTGGGAGGAACGGCCTTCCCGATCTGAACCCGAGTGGTGTCCAGTTATTGGACTTCTGTGCTAACCACAGTTTGTCCATAACGAACACCATGTTCAAGCATAAGGGTGTCCATATGTGCACCTGGCACCAGGACACCCTAGGTCGCAGGTCGATGATCGATTTTATTATCGTGTCATCAGACCTGCGACCATATGTCTTGGACACCCAGGATAAAGAGAGGTGCAGAGCTGTCAACTGATCACCACCTGGTGGTGAGTTGGATCCAATGGCAGGGGAGGAAGCCATTCAGACCTGGTAGACCCAAACGTATAGTAGGGTGTGCTGGGAACATCTGGCTGAGGCCCCTGTCCGGGAGGTCTTCAACTCCCACCTCCGGAAGAACTTCAACCACATTCCGAGGGAGTCTGGAGACATGGAGTCTGAATGGGCCATGTTCTCCACCTCTGTTGTTGAAGCGGCGGCCCAGAGCTGCGGCCGCAAGGTGGTCGGTGCATCTTGTGGTGGCAACCCCCGAACCAAGTGGTGGACACCAGTGGTGAGGGGGGGCATTAAGCTGAAGAAGGAGTCCTATCAAGCTTGTTCTCCATGGATCACCACCTTGTCGCGGTGGAGAACCTTGTGTGTTCCAATGATCCCGAGAGCGATGCCGTCGGGGGCCTTCTGGCTCCTGGTAGGGTCACCCATGGTGGTAAGGTCGAGGGGGAGGTCCCAGACTAAGAGCGATCCAAAGAAAGAAAGAAAGACCTCAACGGTGGGAGTGGCAGAGGATGACACCATGAGTCACAACGGCACTGAAGGCAGATGAAGGCTGCAACAGAGAGTGGTCTCCATTCGTTTTGGATTCCATGCCACTGGATTCAGGCCCCTCTCTGCCAAGGACCGTGTGGTGGCTGCAGGCGCATCAGTCTCCCCACGATAAAAGACGTCACGCGCAGGCATCCTCCCGAAGGGAGCCCATCCACTTTACATCTTGGATAAGGTAATGTCCTGTGGCGATCAGGAAGTGGTAACGGGGACAGGACAGTGAAGTCTGGGAGTTCTTAGCCACGACCTGGCACACAGGCGATGGGTGCGTGATACAGTCGTTAAGCTCTTGGACTGAGGCAGAAAGAGCTTCTCGGCAGCTGCACTCATGACTGAGCAGCCCTATTCAGGATCCACTCTGCTCACCCCAGTAGGGGAGGGGGTTAGAAAAGGTACTCCAAACATAGCCTGCCTCACAAAATCCTGTCTGGAATACCGCATCCAGAGGGATCACCACCACGCGGTCAGAAACATACAAAACTACATATTGGAGCCTGGAATGTGCGAATCCTTATGGACAACCAAGCCAGTGATCGACCTGAAAGGCGAACTGCCATCATCTCCAGAGAGCTAAGGAAGTTCCGGATCGACATCGCAGCACTCTCCGAGACCCGACTGGCTGATGAAGGGCAGCTGAAGGAGGAAAAAGGCGGGTATACTTTCTTTTGGAAGGGAAAGCCTGCAAATGAGCCACGAATCCATGGTGTGGGATTTGCTATTAAGAACTGCCTCATCAACCACCTCCATGAACTCCCTGTGGGCATCAACAAGTGCCTAATGACCATTCGTCTGATGCTTGCCTGCAGTCAAATGGCCACCGTTATTAGTGCCTACGCTCCAACGCTTGATGCACAGGATGAAGCAAAGGAGGCCTTCTATGCTGACCTGGACAAAATACTATCTGAAGTCCCAAAGGAGGATAAGTTAATCCTGCTTGGAGACTTTAATGCCAGGGTGGGACGAAACCATCATCTATGGAGCGGCACGCTGGGGAGAGAAGGGGTTGGAAACACAAACTCCAATGGCATACTACTGCTAACCAAGTGCTCAGAGCACAACCTGGTCATCATCAACACACTTTCTCATCAGAAAACCAAGTTCAAAACGTCATGGATGCATCCCCGCTCCAAATTATGGCTTCTCATTGACTACATCATAGTCCGCTCCAAAGACCGCCGCGATGTCCTTAACACCAGAGCAATGACCAGTGCAGATGACTGCTGGACTGACCACCGCCTCATTCGCTCCACCATGTCTATCCGCTTAATGCGGAAAAGAAGGTTGCAGAAAGGACAGAGCCAGCCAAAGCTTAACATTGTGCTGCTGGACGACATTATCTACCAACAACAGCTGCAGGATACTCTTAGGGCAGCTTTGCCCAAACAGTACCCAGAGGATACTGAAAAACACTGGAGCACACTTTTGACTGCCATCGTGGACTCCTGCAAAGCATCCTCGGTCATAAAAAGCGGAGACATCAAGACTGGTTTGACGAGAATGACAGTGAGATCCAACAGCTCATCGACATCAAGCGGCAAACTTTTATCACCTGGCAAAATAACATTCACTGCAAGGTTAAAAGAGCAGCCCATGCCAAAGCGAAGGCAGCCGTACAAACACTTGTTAGGAAATTGAAGAACCAGTGGTGGACAAAGAAGGCCCTGGAGATCCAGCAGCTTGTCGACTCTGGAGACACGAGAGGATTCTTTGATGCGACAAGAGCGGTATATGGCCCCAGCCACCGCTGCCTAACCCCCCTTCGCTCCAGAGATGGGCTCTCGCTTCTGAAGGACAAGGAGGCAATTGCAGACAGGTGGAAAGAGCATTATAAGGACCTCTTAAACAGGGACACCACTCCTGAGATGGAGGCCCTTGATCAGCTCCCTCAACAGCCCATAGAGGAAAGCATGGGAAACCACCTAGCTTGGATGAGGTACAGGACGCCATCAGGAAGATGAGAAACAACAAGGCTGCTGGACCTGACGGCATCCCAGCAGAAGTCCTGAAGAAAGGCGGTCCTGATCTTCTGAAGCACATCCATGCCCTGCTCCTGAAAATATGGGAAGTAGAGGAAATCCCTGCACAGCTCAGGGATGCCTTGATTGTCTCCATCTTTAAAAAGGGGGACAGGGTAGTTTGTGGGAATTACCGTGGCATTTCTCTCCTGTCCACCATAGGGAAAGCTTTCGCCCGGGTCTTGGCCAATAGACTCACCCCCCTGTCAGAGAGCATTCTTCCCGAGTCCCAGAGTGGTTTTCGCCCAAACAAAGGCACCACAGACATGATTTTCATTGCTCGCCAATTGCAAGAAAAATGCCGGGAACAAAATCTAGCATTATACATGGCCTTTATAGACCTTACCAAAGCCTTTGACTCAGTAAACCGTCAGGCCCTTTGGCTGGTTCTGGCAAAGATTGGCTGCCCAGAAAAATACATCCGGGTACTGAGACTGCTGCATGACAATATGTCTGCCACGGTACTCAGTGGCAGTGGAGACAAAACAGAACCCTTCAGGGTTGACACAGGAGTCAAACAGGGATGTGTCATTGCTCCAACATTATTCTCCATCTATATTGCTGCTATTCTCCATCTCAGGAACCAACATCTGCCCCTGGGAGTCAAAATCATGTACAGAATCGACGGTCAACTTCTCAATATCAACCGATTTAGAGCTAAAGGTCAAACCACCACCATATCCTTTATGGAGCTGCAGTATGCTGACGACAACGCTCTCGTAGCCCTCTCAGAAGAGGACCTTCAGTGCATCTTGTCTGCCTTTGCCAAAGCATACAAACAGCTCGGTTTGGCCGTCAATATAAAAAAGACACAAATACTCCACCAGCCATCACCAAACTGCAGTACACTTGCCATACCCCCAAACATCTCCACTGATAACATCCGACTGGAAAATGTGGACCACTTCTTATATCTTGGCAGCCTCCTCTCATCAAAAGCCGTCATCGATGATGAAATACACCACCGCCTCAGCAGTGCCAGTGAGGCTTTCTCAAGGCTAAGGAGGAGAGTCTTTGAGAACTGCGATCTCCAAGTGAAAACCAAAATCCTGGTTTATAAAGCGGTGGTGCTCCCCACTCTCCTGTATGGATCAGAAGCCTGGACTACATACAGCAGGCACTTAGAGGCACTTGAGGCACACCATCAGAGATGCCTCCGAAAAATCCTCAGGATTAGTTGGGAGGATAGATGCACCAACACCAGCATCTTGGAGGAGGCTAACCTTCCCACCATCACTGCCACCATTGCCCAAAACCAGCTCAGATGGACTGGTCATGTTATCCGAATGCCTGACTCTCGCCTCCCGAAACAAGTCCTGTACTCCCAGCTAGCTGAAGGGAAGCGGGCTCCAGGAGGCCAGAAGAAGAGATTTAAGGACAACATAAAAACAAACCTAAAGAAGTGCCACATAGACCTAAAAGCTTGGGAAAATATGGCAACTGACAGGGCGACCTGGAGAAACATTGTCCGTGAGGGTGCTGCACAGTACAACGCTGACCTCCATCATGCTGCACAAGACAAACGCAGACTCAGGAAGGAGACAGCAACCAACAATCAGGACCAACCCAAACCCACCACCATTACATTCCCCTGCCCACATTGCAGCAGAATAATCGGGTCCAGAATTGGCCTCTATGCCCACCTGAAGACCCATAAGGACCAAGAGGGAGGACAGTCATACTCGACTACGAGTGACCGCCGATGATGATCAAGCCTGGTTGGCTTGTGGGACTCCCAAAGCAGCTGAGGTGTACTGGCAGGCCAAGCGGAGTGCAGCTCGGGTGGTTGCTGAAGCAAAAACCCGGGTATGGGAGGAGTTCGGTGAGGCCATGGAACAAGACTTTTGGTCAGCCTCGAAGAGATTCTGGCAAAGATACTGATAATATACAAATAATAATAATAATGAAAATACTGATTATATACACAACACAGTAACACTTAAATATATGTAGAAATGTTTTTTTTTCATATATATAATATAGTATATATATCATTCCGGCGGCTCAGGAGGGGAAAGCAGCTCCCTGTCCACACTGTGTATGATGCGGATGGGACACTGTTGACTTCGACTGGGGATATCGTCGGGCGGTGGAAGGAATACTTCAAGGATCTCCTCAATCCCACTGATACGCCTTCCACAGAGGAAGCAGGGTTTGGGGACGAGGGGGATGACTCGCCTATCACAGGGGCTGAGGTCGCCAAGGTGGTTAAAAATCTCCTTGGTGGCCGGGCCCCAGGGGTGGACAAGATTTGCCCTGAGTACCTCAAGGCCCTGGATGTTGTAGGGCTGTTACGGTTGACACGCCTCTGCAACATTGTATGGAGGTTGGGGGCAGTGCCTTTGGCATGGCAAACCGGGGTGGTGGTTCCTCTCTTCAAAAAAGGGGACCGGGGGGTGTGCTCCAACTTTAGAGGGATCACACTCCTCAGCCTCCCTGGGAAGGTCTATGCCAAGGTACTGGAGAGGAGAGTCCGGCCGTTGGTTGAACCTCGGATTCAGGAGGAGCAATGTGGCTTTCATCCTGGCCATGGCACATTGGACCAGCTCTTTACCCTCTCGAGAATTCTTGAGTGTTCGTGGGAGCTTGCCCAACCAGTTTACATGTGTTTTGTGGACTTGGAGAAGGCATTTGACCGCGTTCCTCGTGGTTTGTTGTGGGGGTTGCTTCGGGAGTATGGGGTATCGGGCTTGTTGTTACGAGCTATTCGGTCTCTGTACGACCGTTGTGAGAGTTTGGTTTGTATTGCCAACACTCGGTCGGAGTCATTCCCAGTGAGAATTGGACTCCGCCAGGGCTGCCCTTTGTCACCGATCCTATTCATAATTTTTATGGAGAGGATTTCTAGGCGCAGCCAGGGAATGGAGGGTATCATGCTTGGTGACCACAGGATCTCATCTCTGTTGTTTGCAGATGACGTTGTCTTGTTGGCTTCATCCAGCAATGACCTACAGCTCTTGCTGGGACGGTTTGCCGCTGAGTGTGAAGCGGCTGGGATGAGAATCAGCACCTCCAAGTCCGAGTCCATGGTCCTCAGCCGGAAAAAGGTGGATTGTCCTCTCCGGGTTGGGGAAAGGCTCCTGCCCCAAGTGGAGGAGTTTAAGTATCTTGGGGTCTTGTTCACGAGCGAGGGGAAAATGGAGCGAGAGATTGACAGACGGATTGGAGCAGCATCTGCAGTGATGCGGACATTGTACCTGTCTGTTGTGGTGAAGAGGGAGCATAGTTCTAAGGCAAAGCTGTCGATTTACCAGTCAATCTATGTTCCTACTCTCACCTATGGTCACGAGCTTTGGGTAATGACCGAAAGAACAAGATCGCGGATACAAGCGGCTGAAATGAGCTTTCTCCATAGGATTGCTGGACTCACCCTCAGAGATAGGGTGAGGAGCTCAGTCATCCGGGAGAGGCTCAGAGTAGAACCGCTGCTCCTCCACATTGAAAGGAGTCAGTTGAGGTGGTATGGGCATCTGATTAGGATGCCTCCTGGACGCCTCCCACTTGAGGTGTTTCAGGCATGTCCCACTGGGAGGAGACCCGGGGCAGACCCAGGACTCGGTGGAGAGACTGTGTCTCCCAGCTGGTCTGGGAATGCCTTGGTATCCTCTCTGAAGAGCTGGAGCAGGTGGCTGGGGAGAGGGAAGTCTGGGCTTCTCTGCTTGAACTGCTGCCTCCGTGACCCGGACCTCCGGAAAAGCGGTAGAAGATGGATGGATGGATGGATGTCAATATTCCTTCCATGAGGACCTTTGAATTTGTCACAAGACTCTTATTTAAATTTTGGCCAGATGAGATTTAATCAGTGAAAAAAAAATGAATTTATAGTCAAGCTAAGAGAAAATGTTGATTATTCAAATGTACTGAATTTCAGTAAGTATAATGTTTAAGATCATTATTGTTTACCATGCAGTATACTCGTGAAAAGTGGCTTAAAACTATGAAGATCTTTTTTTTGTGATTAACACTGTATCTAATATTTAATTAAAAAACACGCTATTGTAGCAGTCTATGGAAAATATTACAGAGTCGTCATTCACATTGGCCCTCATTTATCAAACATGCATAAGACAGAAAAGAGGTCGTATGATCATTTCAATACAAAGATTGGTATCCATCATTCTGACTATGATCGTACAGTCTGTTAAAGTCTCACAACAGGTCTGAGCTAGTGGACACAAATTCTCAAGTCTCTGTAGACTTAGGTTGCAGCAGCGAAACCTGTGTGGGAGAATTATTTGATCATATCAACTTCTATTGAGCAGTGCAACCTTTCAGATGATATGTTTGCCTTGTGTTATATTTAGATGAGTGTTTTGACAATTTAAAGACTAAAGAGGCTGCTTTTAGTAATTATAAATGTCCACATGCATTTATGTCATTGCAGCCAATATAGAGGATTTAAGCAGAAGATGTAAAATCTAATTTATCAGATGTAGAACCTTCAGTTAAGCTTTTCTGAAATGTTAAATATCCTTCATAGGTAAAACTTTATATTAAGGCAGTTGTAATAAGGTGAAATTAACAATTAATGAATTACTTTTAATACTCACTTCACCATCTACAATGCTGATTTTTAACACAACACGCCACACTGCCGCAATCATACACTTGCAGATGTTCTCATGTATGATTGTTTGTGTGTTTTTTTGACCCGCTGGTGGACTACAGATGCAAATTATCAGTATTGCTAAATCTGGCATACTTACATTTGTATTAATGTTCATTAGAGTGTATTGTCCCTTTCAAATAAACATTACATTTTGGAAACTTGGGAAACTGCCACCTGCAGAAGTTCTCTGACAACATTGCAATCATAATTTTATTCACCTACTTTCCAGTGTTATAAATACTATTGCGGCGGCATGAAATAAAGCGGCGTTGGAGTTTTTAAGTTGGTTTTTTATTATCATACCGCCGTCACAAGCTCCGCTCCCGGCGCCATGCATGCGCGCCGAGAGCGAGCCCACGGCTCTCAGAGAAGGATAGGAGGACACAAAGTCTGTGTCCTGCAGCAGAGGTTGAAGTGAGATTGAGAGAGGAAGAGAGCATGGTTACAATGCAGTATATATACACCCAACTACAACAATACATCAAAGCATTCACAGCAGTTGGTCTGATCAAACAGATAACAGGACAGGCATGAGACATTTGCATGAGAGGTGACATTAGCATTACAGAAGTGAGCCAGACTAAACGAGTCTGCCTGTAGACATTAATACACATTTCCTGTTCTGTTATTTGCTCTAGCCGAGCGCTGTGTTTGACCAGTCTGTTTGTGGGGATTTACACCAAAGCACATCTACATATGTAAGATGCTCAGAAGAAGCACAGTAAGGACAAGACGCATGAGCACTATACGAGAATGGCGCATTACATCACAATACATGCATGGCATTTGCATCACAAATACATGAATGGCACATTACACCTCAGTAGTGCAGCGGGAAAAACCCAGGAGTGCGAGCTGACTGTCTCTGTGTTCTGTCTGTGTGTTGTGGGGGTTGAATCAAACCGCTACACTGCTCCCCCCCCAGAGGGAACGGTAGGGGACCGTGACCTCGATGTTGCAGTCTGGGCAGCGAGCAGGGAAAAGCTCCGTGCAGGAGGGGGGGGGGGGGGGGGGTTAGTACATGCTGACCGGGCGCGGAAAAATCGTTCGAGTCGCGCCAAAAGTGTTTGCTGCTCCGTGATGTCCCGTCTGAACATGCAGAGATCAGAAGAAGAAAAATTAGTCTCTGGCTCCTCTCGTGGCCATGAAGAAAAGCAGGGGCAGCTGTGGGGGAAAAAACAAAAGCAGAGGGACGTGGCGTGTCTCTTTAGGTGCGGGCACAGCCCTAAAGTCCTCGGGAATCGCAAAACAGCTGAATTCCCTATGTGTGCCGTGGCTGAGACCATTAACAAATCCTTCGAGCATGCTGCATGCGTGCCTCAGGTGAGCGAGCAACCCTGAAGGGCAGCGGCGAAGGAGGAAGGCAGTTTGTGGAGCCGTATGTGTCCCGTGCATGGTGCGTCGTGCCCGTGACTCCCCGGTGCGCACGCGGAGGTTCCGTGCTTGGGTGGGCCGCTGGAGTGGCGAGTCAGGGTGCAGAATCTTGGCAGAGATCGGCGCAGACGGCGCCGATAAAATCCAGGTTGAGCTGTGGCTGCATGATTGGCCATGGTGCGTTGGAGCGGTGAGAGGAAATAGACGATCTTTTGTCCCTCAGGCTCGTGCAGATGCGTTGGAGCGGCGGGAGGGGATAGACAATCTTTGTTCCTCAGGCTCGGGCGTGGTGCGTTCAGGTCCATGCGTTGCGTTCTCCGCTGGCCATGGAGGACGCCGTCGTGGAGAAGGGATGAGGTGCCTGCGCTCTCGTGTGAAGGAGCTGCGAGCGTGGCCGGTCCAGCGTGGATGAGCAGATCTCAGACGTGCAGATCTCATCCTGAAGAACGGGTCACCAGTGCAGCTGTCCAGCTCAGAAGGTTGCTTCGCACAAAGCGTGTGTGTGTCCGGGTGCTGCGTTCGCTGGCCGCTCGTTTTTTTCAGCGTCGGTTCGCCAGCGTGGCCATCCAAATCAGAAGGCTGCGTCGCACAAAACGTGTGCGTCTTCAGGGGGTCACCAGTGCGGCGGCATGAAATAAAGCGGCGTTGCTAGAGGTTTTAAGTAGAGTTTTATTATCATACCGCCGTCACAAACTCCGCTCCCGGTGCCGTGCATGAGCGCCGGGAGCGAGCCCATGGCTCTCAGAGAAGAAGAGGAGGACACAAAGTCTGTGTCCTGCAGCAGAGGTTGAAGTGAGATTGAGAGAGGATGAGAGCATGGTTACAATGCAGTATATATACACCCAACTACAACAATACATCAAAGCATTCACAGCAGTTGGTCTGATCAAACAGATAACAGGACAGGCATGAGACATTTGCATGAGAGGCGACATTAGCATTACAGAAGTGAGCCAGACTAAACGAGTCTGCCTGTAGACATTAATACACATTTCCTGTTCTGTTATTTGCTCTAGCCGAGCGCTGTGTTTGACCAGTCTGTTTGTGGGGATTTACATCAAAGCACATCTACATATGTAAGATGCTCAGAAGAAGCACAGTAAGGACAAGACGCATGAGCACTATACGAGAATGGCGCATTACATCACAATACATGCATGGCATTTGCATCACAAATACATGAATGGCACATTACACCTCAGTAGTGCAGCGGGAAAAACCCAGGAGTGCGAGCTGACTGTCTCTGTGTTCTGTCTGTGTGTTGTGGGGGTTGAATCAAACCGCTACACTATTTTACTTATTTCAACTGGAAAGTCTATTTGACCTTTTATTAACTTCTCACACTGTGTATATATATTTATTATTGCTCTGAGTGCTATCACTTTGCTGCTGCAATACTGTAAATTTCCCTGTTGCAGGACTGATTAAAGATTATCTTATCCTATCTTAAAGTAGCTATCTTTGAAAATGTGCACTAGCCAGCTAGCGCCAGTTAATTTTGCTGCAAGGCTATATGTACTTCATTACTTACCTAAAGTATTATCCTCTGTCTCAAAAATCTTCTATTTTTCATTTTGATAATCATTTTCATTTATAAATGTGATTATAGATACACTCAAAAAATAACTAACTGTCTGAACATTAAAAAAATCATGGAAAGAATTTATCCATATTAAGGTTGATTCAACCTACTTAGTACATTTGGATCTAATTTAATTTAATAGGGATGGCCCATTTCAGTTTTATCGGGTTGGTACAATTAATTTACTATATACAAGTCCAACTTAATTCAATCAAGGTGATCTAACTAATTTTACTGTGGTACGATTTACTTCAGTAAATGGAGTAGATTCAGCCCAGGTAAATGGCATTAGCTCAGCAAAAGTGCCTAATGCTGAAAGAAACCAGGACAATTATGTGTAAATTCTTTCCATGTTTTTTTTCATGTTAAGGAGTTGTTTTTATGGTGCACCAATTTAAAATGCAGAAGTTTCACTAAAGTCTACAATCTGGTTGGAGTCAAAAATGGAAACATAATACAAATGGGAAAAGTTGCAACAGACTTGTATTTCAAAATGTAATTATTAAAATCTATTAAAACACAGTCTAAACCCTTTTTAAACATTTAAAATATTTATAGTGAAAAATACCAACATTTTCAACAAATTTCAAGGTCTGCAGTTCTCTCCAGCTGAGCCTATTAGGGATGCAAGTTATTGATTAAATCATTAATCATGTGTTGCTTCACCTTACTGATTGACATTGACATTGACATTGATTTTTATTTGAACATTCTAAAAAAAAAGAAGATAATTCAAAACAAAACAAAAAGACAAGCCAAAAGTAAAATGTTCAAAAGGAGTGGGAAGAAGCCAACGCTTATATAGTCCCACCCCTTTTCCATACCCAACAAATTACAGTATCACTCATAATCATCATTATCCCACAACCACATTCACCATAATACACCCATAGTCAAATTATACAACAAAAATGACACAACAATGACAGTCCATATTGACAACAATACCAACATCCAACAATATTACAAAAACAATAAACATACACTTCTGGCATGTTCAATACAAACACAGACAACACCATCACCTTCACAATCACCATAACACAACAACAACCTTCCCTCACTGAAGACACAATGTAACTTCACTGCCCTTCATTCTCATACTGCTCAAAAATCATTTCTTTATATGTTGATTATAAAGAAATGATTTTTGAGTTTTGAGATTTTTGATTTTCAATTAACAATTTTCCTGAGACACTGGATTTCTCTTGATACAATGTGGTCTTTCTATCTATGACATCAAAAGCTAATTACTGTTTTTGATATGGTGAATAAAACATGAACATCATATTCCTCAATGATTTATTGAACCATTTGTATTTATTTACGATGGAGTATAGCATGTTTTTTATTGTTTCACAAATTCTGTACTGTGTGGTGTGTACTATGTGCTGCTGGATCTCAGTAAATTAAAAGGTCGTGATTTAAAATTTATTTTCAAAACTACAACCAAAATTATCAGATTTATTCAAAAAGGTGTGATGTGTTGATGTTTTAGATTTATTAATCTTATATCCTGAGATTTTGCCAAATTTTCCTATCAGAGCGGAGAGCAGGGGTAAATGGGTCTACATTTTTTTTATGTCATCTGCATAGAAAGCTAAGCGGTGCTATTGTTGTCCTAGAATTATTCCTGATATGCTATCGTGTGACGTTACTGTGATTGCAAGTAAGTTGCAAAGATGAACAACGGTGGGGACAGTGGATACCTCTGTCTGCACCCACAATTTATTTTAATAGTTTTTGAAATATTATTATTGGTAAGGATTTCTGCATATAGTTCTTTATAGAGTAACCTTATCCAATTATGGAAAGTCTCTCCCAGACCAAAACTTGTAAGACAGGCCTATTCAATTAGCGGCCTGTGGGCCACATGCAGCCAAGAACCAACCTCCAAATGGATCAGGCCATGCCAAGGAAATATAAATTTAAGAAAAAAATATGAAGGAATGACCGCAAGCATGCACACAAACAATGCGCATGACCGTCATCCGCGCGGAGTTCAGAAGCGCCCCGCCCATGTCAGCTTTCCAGTTGGCAGGCAGAGGTTTTCTGGTGTTGCTGTCTGAGAGAAACATGGACTTATCAAAGTACTTTAAACACAGAAAAAAACAGAAGAGATACTGTATGTAAGCAGTGGAGGCATTTATGGTGGTTTTAACTCGCTGGAAACGGGAGCAATAATAATGAAGAGTCGCTTAGCAAACAGTTGGTGAGGCTTCATACTGTATGCAGGGAAAGGCAAGAGTGACTGAATCGCTTAGGACTGACTTCACTAGCTACTACAATATCCATCCATCCATCCATCCATCCATCCATCCATTCATCCACCCATGATGGATGGATGGATGGATATTATGTACCTGGCATGTTAAGATGACCGAAATTCACGAAGTCAATGACTTTAATCCGTCAACAACTTTCAGACAAACTAAACGTTCCAACATTTCAAAATAACGGAGGTTTTTCTGTTGTCTGGGTGGTAACGAGAATTCTAAAAAACTCTAAATATATAGAAATATCTTAACAGAAATAACTGCATCTTTGATCATTTAAGTTAATTCATTTCATTAAATATAATTTTATTAATATTTTTTTCTTTGAAATCAGAGTTAAATTATTGTTTTGTTCTGGCTCTGCAAAATTATGGTCAAAAGTATAAATTGTATAAGGAAAAAAAGTCAAAATTTTACCACAATCTGTTTCAAATTTATTAAAAAACAGTAATTTTATTTAAAAAAAACACAAATTAGCCATAACAAATCCACATATTTATAATAAAGTTTCAAATGTACAAAAAAAGTCAATTTTACAAGAGGAAATTACAAATTTTACACAAATGGTTTCAAATTTTAATAAATTTACGGAGAAAAGTAGAAAACTATGAGAAAATAGTTATAAATTTTGGAAAAAAACCCTCAAACCTTCAAGGCTGAAGTCATTACTCAAGTTTTTAAGTGGGGGCTTTTTGCATCCTTAACTTTACTAGAAATGTTTGGTTGACTGATATGTGTGTGTAATGGAATGTGTAGTTATAAAAAAGATGTTCCTACTCACACATGTGGTGATATAAAACAAAACAAACCACAATAGTGGATGTGCAATGTTTGTTAATGTTATCAATCTTTTCTTGGGGGGGGGGGGGGTTGCACTGAAGTGTTTGACAGTTCATTTTTTATTCAACTAAATGCACTTTGTGATGTGCCAAGATCAGTTATGACCAGGATATGGTATATTTTATTTAAAAAGGGAAACAAATGTTAACGCTACTAGCAGTGCACATTGAGTTTTTATGCACTTTGAGAAAAACTGGCAGTATGCACTGGCGTCTGTTAACATCTCGTCGCGTCAAAGAGTTATCTTGTCCTCTTTTGTTTGTTTTTATTGAGTTTGTTTTTAATTTTTTATCTCTTTTTGCTGATATTAGTTTTTGCTTGGTGTCAGCTTAGTATTGGCCTAGCAGAAAAGCCCAATCGGACGCGCAGGTGGGTCGGACCCCCGGCTGGGCTGTTTTACCGGGCTAGACTAACCTGCTAACCTGTTTTTAAGCCTTTTTAGCTGTTTTTAGCTAACCTTTTTTTAGCTGTTTTTGGCTGGCTGGCTATCCACCTATTGCCTGGAATGTCATGGCTCCATCCCCAACATGTGTCAGCTGCGTGTCCCTCCTTAGGAAAGTTTCTGAGTTGGAAGTGAGACTGTCCAACCTCTTAAGATTCGGGAGGCTGAAGACCACCTTGACACCATAATTCTCGGGCGAACAACGGCCCCAGCAACCGACTCGCAGCTGGCAGAGATGGCTACTTACCTGGGTGAGTTCAGCACATCTCTGTCTACTTCCACCCCTGCTCCGGTTTCTTCAGACGTCCAGGACCACAGCAATAGACACTGGCTTCGACTCGGGGCTAAACCCAAATCCCTGGTTGGTTCTTCTCATCCTCAATGCGCGCCCTGGACCTTGGTTGGACCAGCTGGCGATCATCGTTGATCGACCAGACAGGGCTGCCCCTCTTCTCTTCCCTTGCTTTTGGAAAATAGATTTGACATCCTTTCTCTGGAGGATTTTACCCACCTGGACGCTGGCCGTCCACCTGTGCCCCCCCCCCTTCAGCGGTGGCTCAAACCCGCAAACCCCGGATAAAGACTACTTTAGGTGTGCCAAATTGCACACCAGCTCCAAAAAGAAGAGAGCACATCACCCCACCAACACAACAACAACATCGACAAAATTATTCACCACTTAAGGAACCACCAACAAAGCCCCCCCCCCCCCCCGATGATGCTGGTAATTGGTGACTTGATTATGAGGAACGTGAGAAGCAGGTATTGTGTGACTAAATTTTTTCCTGGGGCTACAGTGTCTGACATTGAGGCTCTTACCCCTGACCTGTTAAATGAATTCCCCCATAGTCCGTCATAGTACATGTAATTTGGATGCTGCTACTCTCACTCTGAATTGTTCTGTGAGGAACCTTGGAGTTATTTTTGATCAAGATCTGTTCTTTAATTCACATATTAAATTTGTTTCTAAGACTGCCTTCTATCATCTGCGCAATATTGCCAAGATTAGGAGCATCTTGTCTCTGAATGATGCTGAGAAACTGATCCATGCCTTTGTCAGCTCTAGATTAGATTATTGTAACTCACTATTATCAGGTTGTCCTGAAATATCTTTAAAAAGTCTTCAATTGATCCAAAATGCTGCTGCAAGAGTTTTAACTGGTTCTAGAAAGAGAGATCATATCTCTCCAGTTCTGGCCTCCCTTCATTGGCTTCCCATAGAGTTTAGAATTAAGTTTAAAATCCTTCTTCTCACTTACAAAGCTCTTAATAATCAGGCCCCCTTAGTATATATAAAAGATCTGGTATGACCCTATCATCCTAACAGAGCACTACGCTCCCAAAATGCTGGATTACTTGTAATACCCAGAATCTCCAAAAGTACAATGGGAGGCAGAGCCTTCTGCTATCAAACTCCTTCTCTGTGGAACCAGTTACCACTCTGGGTCCGGGAGTCAGACTCAATCTCTGTTTTTAAGAACAGGGTAAAGTCCTTCCTTTTCAATATAGCCTACGATTAGGGAGGGATCTTGTGTCTCTTAACCCCCCTTTTGTTTTGCTGTTAATAGATTCAGACTGCCGGGTGACCTCCAATAATGTACTTGGCTTCTCACCGTTCATGTTCTTTATGTCTGTTCTCTTCATCCTCTCTATCCCCTCACCCCCAACCAGTCGCAGCAGATGACTGCCCCTTTCTGAGCCTCGTTCTGCTAGAGGTTTCTTCCTGTTTAAGGGCCTACAGTATATCATGCAAAATTGACTTTTTTGAGCTTTTAAGCATGTTATAATGTTAATTCCTCATCAAAAACACCCCCAAAGTGGTATTTTGCTCCATTCACGCATCTCTGAGTATTCCTCCTCAACCCTGCTCTCTGAGCTGCTGCTCCGCCCTGTCCCTGATAATGACTGGGTCCCCACATTCATACGTATGAACATGGGTGATTCGCCCACTCCAGGAAGTGCCTGTGCTGCCAGCACCACCCCCAGGCTAACGCACACACCCACTTTCTCTGCGCAGCTAACGGAGCGGTGATCGGCAAAACTCTTTCACTTTAGCATTGACGCTGTGAAGAAATAGCTCTTCTCACACCTAATCTGCTCAGTGACAACAACTGTTTGCTTTTTTACATAAGACAATGTCTTCTAAGTGGCGTAAATGTGTCTTTGGCTGTGAGAGATTTAGGAGTTTGTTCAGCCTTCCTTGTTTTTGTGGGTGGAACCCAGTGACACGCTGCAGCAGCCGGCTCAGGGGTTACGTCATGAAATGGGCGGCAGCCACAAGAAGGAGAGGCAGAGCCTCAGAGATCGAGGCACCTTACTTCCGGGCTCGCGAAAATAACTCATATTTCATAAGAAATTCATTCTCCAGTGTACCAAAGGTAATATACTATCACATACAGTACATGCATATAGTTTACTCTGAAAGGCTTAAAATAGCATGATACAGGCCCTTTAAATGGGAGTTTTTCCTCTCCATCTTTGCTATGTGATTGCTCACAGGGGATCGTCTGATTGCTGGGTCTTTCCGCAATTGTGGGGTTTTCCCTGCATTTGGTAATGCTATGAGATGACTTTTGTTGTGATATGGCGCTATACAAATAAAGCTGAATTGAATAGATATATTCAATTCAGGTGGGGGGGTTTGCGTGCCCCAGTGATCCCAGGAGCTATGTTGTCCGGGGGCAAGTTGCCTCTGATAGGGTCTCCCAAGACAAACTGGTCCTGGGTGAAGGGCCAGACTAAGAACGATCCAACAGACTCTCATGATAAATTGTATATCAAGGATTCAGTGTACCCCGCCCGGTATGGGGTTACCGGGGCCCCACCCTGGAGCCAGGCCTGGGGGAGGGGCTCGAAGGCTAGCGTCTGGTGGCCGAGTTTCCACCCATGGGACCCGGCCGGGCTCAGCCCGAAGGAGTTACATGGGTCCGCCCTCCAGTGGGTTCACCACCTGCAAGAGGGATCATGGGGGTCTGGTGCTATGTGGATTAGGTGGCGGTCAAAGGCGGAGATCTTGGCGGACTGATCCCAAGCTTTCTAAACTGGCTTTTGGTACGTGGAATGTCACCTGTCTGGTGGGGAAGGAGCCTGAGCTGGTGTACGAGGTTGAGCGATACCGGCTAGATATAGTCGGCCTCACCTCAACACACAGCTCTGGTTCCGGAACCAGTCTCCTGGAGAGGGGCTGGAGCTTGGCCTTTTCTGGAGTTGCCCTGGGCGAGAGGCGACGAGCAGGGGTGGGTATTCTTGTATCGCCCCACCTTGCTGCCTCTATATTGTAGTTTTCCCCGGTGAACGAAAGGGTTGCTTCCCTGCGCCTTCGGGTTGGGAAACGGGTCCTGACCATCATTTGTGCCTATGCACCAAATGATGTTTCAGAGTACCCACCCTTTTTGGAGTCTGTGACTGGGGTGCTGGAGGGTGCTCCTCCTGGAGACTCCATTGTCCTACTGGGGGACTTCAATGCGCACGTGGGCAACGACAATGAAACCTGGAGGGGGGGTGATTGGGAGGAACGGCCTGCCCGATCTGAACCCGAGTGGTGTTCAGTTATTGGACTTCTGTGCTAACCACAGTCTGTCCATACCGAACACCATGTTCAAGCATAAGGGTGTCCATATGTGCACCTGACACCAGGACACCCTAGGTCGCAGGTCGATGATCGATTTTGTTATCGTATCATCAGACCTGCGACCGTATGTTTTGGACACCCGAGTAAAGAGAGGTGCAAAGCTGTCAACTGATCACCACCTGGTGGTGAGTTGGATCCGATGGCAGGGGAGGAAGCCATTCAGACCTGGTAGACCCAAACGTATAGTGAGGGTGTGCTGGGAGCGTCTGGCTGAGGCCCCTGTCCGGGAGGTCTTCAACTCCCACCTCCGGAAGAACTTCAACCACATTCCGAGGGAGTCTGGAGACTTGGAGTCTGAATGGGCCATGTTCTCCGACTCTGTTGTTGAAGCGGCGGCCCAGAGCTGCGGCCACAAGGTGGTCGGTGCATCTCGTGGTGGCAACCCCCGAACCAAGTGGTGGACACCAGTGGTGAGGGGGGCCATTAAGCTGAAGAAGGAGTCCTATCAAGCTTGGTTGGCTTGTGGGACTCCCGAAGCAGCTGAGGTGTACCGGCAGGCGAAGCGGAGTGCAGCTCGGGTGGTTGCTGAAGCAAAAACCCGGGTATGGGAGGAGTTCGGTGAGGCCATGGAACAAGACTTTTGGTCGGCTTCAAAGAGATTCTGGCAAACTGTTCGGAGGCTCAGGAGGGGAAAGCAGCTCCCCGTCCACACTGTGTATGGTGCGGATGGGACACTGTTGACTTCAACTGGGGATATCGTTGGGCGGTGGAAGGAATACTTCGAGGATCTCCTCAATCCCACTGATACGCCTTCCACAGAGGAAGCAGGGTTTGGGGACGAGGGGGATGACTCGCCTATCACAGGGGTTGAGGTCACCAAGGTGGTTAAAAATCTCCTTGGTGGCCGGGCCCCGGGGGTGGACGAGATTCGCCCTGAGTACCTCAAGGCCCTGGATGTTACTGGGTTGTCATGGTTGACACGCCTCTGCAACATTGCGTGGAGGTTGGGGGCAGTGCCTTTGGCATGGCAAACCGGGGTGGTGGTTCCTCTCTTCAAAAAAGGGGACAGGAGGGTGTGCTCCAACTTTAGAGGGATCACACTCCTCAGCCTCCCTGGGAAGGTCTATGCCAAGGTACTGGAGAGGAGAGTCCGGCCGTTGGTTGAACCTCGGATTCAGGAGGAGCAATGTGGTTTTCGTCCTGGCCGTGGCACATCGGACCAGCTCTTTACCCTCTCGAGAATTCTTGAGTGTTCGTGGGAGTTTGCCCAACCAGTTTACATGTGTTTTGTGGACTTGGAGAAGGCATTTGACCATGTCCCTCATGGATTTTTGTGGGGGGTGCTTCGGGAGAATGGGGTATCGGGCTTGTTGTTACGAGCTATTCGGCCTCTGTACGACCATTGTGAGAGTTTGGTTCGTATTGCCAACACTCGGTCGGAGTCATTCCCAGTGAGAGTTGGACTCCGTCAGGGCTGCCCTTTGTCACCGATCCTGTTCATAATTTTTATGGAGAGGATTTCTAGGTGCAGCCAGGGAATGGAGGGTGTCATGCTTGGTGACCACAGGATCTCATCTCTGTTGTTTGCAGATGATGTTGTCCTGTTGGCTTCATCCAGCAATGACCTACAGCTCTTGCTGGGACGGTTTGCCGCTGAGTGTGAAGCGGCTGGGATGAGAATCAGCACCTCCAAGTCCGAGTCCATGGTCCTCAGCCGGAAAAAGGTGGATTGTCCTCTCCGGGTTGGGGAAAGGCTCCTGCCCCAGGTGGAGGAGTTTAAGTATCTTGGGGTCTTGTTCACGAGTGAGGGGAAAATGGAGCGAGAGATCGACAGACGGATTGGAGCAGCATCTGCAGTGATGCGGACGTTGTACCGGTCTGTTGTGGTGAAGAGGGAGCTTAGTTCTAAGGCAAAGCTGTCGATTTACCAGTCAATCTACGTTCCTACTCTCACCTATGGTCACGAGCTTTGGGTAATGACCGAAAGAACGAGATCGCGGATACAAGCGGCTGAAATGAGCTTTCTCCGTAGGATTGCTGGACTCACCCTCAGAGATAGGGTGAGGAGCTCAGTCATCCGGGAGAGGCTCAGAGTAGAACCGCTGCTCCTCCACATTGAAAGGAGTCAGTTGAGGTGGTATGGGCATCTGATTAGGATGCCTCCTGGACGCCTCCCACTTGAGGTGTTTCAGGCACGTCCCACTGGGAGGAGACCTCGGGGCAGACCCAGGACTCGGTGGAGAGACTGTGTCTCCCAGCTGGTCTGGGAACGCCTTGGTATCCCCTCTGAAGAGCTGGAGCAGGTGGCTGGGGAGAGGGAAGTCTGGGCTTCTCTGCTTGAACTGCTGCCTCCACGACCCGGACCTCCAGAAAAGCGGTAGAAGATGAATGGATGGATGGATGAATAGATATACCTGAGTAGGATGTGACCAAAATGGTTATTTACAGATTTTTTTTTTCATTCTATTTCAGCTGAGCCTAACATCCCTGTACACCAGACAGGTACAGAGGATTGCTACCTCCATTTTAAATGATGACTCCCACCCTTTGCACTGCAACTTTCAGCTTCTTCCCTCAAGACGGAGGTTTGCTGTCCCAAAAATTAAAACCCAGCGCTACAAAAACAGCTTTGTTCCTGCTGCTGTCAAAGAGTTGAACAAGTTGTAACAATATATTGCACATGATTTAGTTACCTATTTATTAATTTCATTTTATATTTACTTATTGTTGTAGGTTTTTTATTTAGGTTCTAAATCTTTTATTGGATTTTAGACTTTTGAGTTTTTAACCTCTTTGACTAGTCTTTAACTTTTTAATATGACCCTTCTCTCTTATCTCTGGTTTTTCTCTCATCTCTTTGTCTTATATCCTAATTGATGCAGCCTTGAGTATTTTTATCATGTTTATAGTCAGCTTCATGTGTGCCTGTGTTTGTGCTTATGTTAAATGTAATTGTGGTTTGTAAATATGGATGTCACCTGACTGCAAAACAAATCTACCTACGGGTACAAATAAAGGAACCTGAACCTGAACCTATTGATGATGTTGTTTGAGAGGAAAAATGTTTCTACTACTTCAAGTTCTGCTCAACCCCAGCACTGTTATTGTGTTTAGATGCACTTTTGACGTGCCTTTGCCATGTGCCAAGTGCACATTTAAAACCAAGACAATGAATAAAAAGTGCATATTTTTCATCATATTGATCTGTGTTGGTTTGAACTTTGTCATATTCAACAGATCACTGAACATGCGTGGCCCAGTTACATATCTTGATTTCACATTGTGGCCCAACTGATTTTGTAATTGAATAGCCCTGATGTAAGAACTTCAAACAGATAGGTCCATTCGATTCTGTTGAAGGCTTTTTCGACATCTAGAGATCAAGTGGTATCTTGCGCCCCCTCCTCATTATATACCACATTTAGAAGTCTTCTGACGTTATGAAATCTCTGATGGACACGGATAAAGCCATTCTGATCCTCCCCCAATTATTTTTGGCATTATATCTTTGATTCTTCTGGCTAAAACTTTTGAAAGTATTTTAAAATCAACATTTAAAAGACTAATTGGGCCAAAATTTTTAAATTTATCCTTTGGTTTTCCCATTTTGGGAATTAAAGTAATTAGTGCTCCTCTCAGAGAAATGGTTGGTTTCCATTTTGGAAGGATTCTTTAAACATTTGTAAAAGAGGATAAACCAGTCTTTTTAAAAAAATTTCTTATAAATCTCAAATGGCAGACCACCTGGCCCTGGCGTTTTCCCTGTTTTAATAGTATCAATTGCAGCAGCGATTTCTTCTACAGTTATATCCTTTTCCAAATAAGCTTTTAAAGATTCTTGTACATTAGGTATATTTATTCTATTTAAAAAAGACTAACTCTAAATCATAAAATGTTTGCTTAAGTCGAAGTAGACTAGCCACCACTTTTGATTCAGATAGCTCATTGTATTGTGCTCTAAGCTGCAGAAGGTTTTGATGAACTTCTGGGTTTCTAGATAAGAAGTATTCATCATCAAGAGCTTTTATCCTTAACACTCGATTATTAACTGTCTGAAATGGCTGTTTTGCTTTGGAGCTGGTAAGACTGATTAGTTGGCCCCTAAGGGAGGCCTTAAAGGCTTCCCATCTTATACATGCTAAGGTTTTATTTGTGTTTGTCTCAAAATAGAATTGAATTTGGTCGTCTAGAAAAGCAAAAAAAAAGCCAGGGTCAGCTAACCATTTTAATTTACAATGCCAAATAGTGCTATCTCTCAGCAATTTTTAGTCCTTATGTACAAGGGAATTTGGAGCATGATCCAAAATCAGGATGGCATCATAAATACAATCCTTAATTTTATGCCTCAATCCCGCTGACACCAAGAAGAAGTCTATTCTTGAGTAGGACTTGTGAGTGCTGGAGTAACATGAAAACTGTGATTCAGTTCCCTCCAAATATCTATAAGATTCACGTCTTTCATAAAATAATGCATCATTGAACAACAGCAGGAGTGTGTATAGTCAGCTCCAGTAATTCAGTCCCTTAGTGGATCTAATGTACAATTAAAATTCCCTGCAACAATGTACAGTGGTAGGGCAGCGCGGTGGAGGAGTGGTTAGCACTGCGGCAGCACAGCAACATACCCTTGGCCGGGGGATCATGGGTTCGATCCCAACCCCCGACCAACAGTGATCTGTGTGGAGTTTGCATGTTCTCCCCGTGTCTGCGTGGGTTTACTCTGGGATTTCTCCGGTTTCCTCCCACATGCCAAAAACATGCAAGTTAGGTTAATTGGCATCAAACTGGGCACTCTAAATTGTCCTTAGGTACTAATGTGAGAGTGAATGGTTGTCTGTCTCTCTGTGTTGGCCCTGCGATGGACTGGTGATCTGTCCAGGGTGTACCCTGCCTCTCGCCCAAAAGATGCTGGGATAGGCTCCAGCCCCCCCGCGACCCGAAAAGGATTAAGCAGAAGAAGATGAATGAATGAATGAATGAATGTACAGTGGTGTGAAAAAGTGTTTGCCCCTTCCCGATTTCCCCTTTTTTTGTGTTTGTCATATTTAAATGTTCAGATCATCAAACAAATCTAAATATTAGACAAAGATAACACAAGTAAACACAAAATACGGTTTTTAAATGAATGCATTCATCATTAAGGGAAGAAAAATCCAAACCTACATGCCCCTGTATGAAAAAGTGATTACCCCCAAAACCTAATAAATGGTTGGGCCACCCTTAGCAGCAACAACTGCAATCAAGCGTTTGCGATAACTGACAATGAGTCTTTTACTGCGCTGTGGAGGAATTTTGGCCCACTTATCTTTGCAGAATTGTTGTAATTCAGCCACATTGGAGGGTTTTCCAGCATGAACCGCCTTTTTTAAGGTCATGCCACAGCATCTCAATCGGATTTAGGTCAGGACTTTGACTAGGCCTCTCCAAAGTCTTCATATTGTTTTTCTGAAGCCATTCAGAGGTGGACTTGCTGGTGTGTTTTGGATCATTGTCCCGCTGCAGAACTCAAGTGTGCTTCAGCTTGAGGTTACAAACATATGGCCGGAAATTTTCTTTCAGGATTTTTTGGTAGACAGCAGAATTCATGGTTCCATTTACCACAGCAAGGTCAAGGTCCTCAAGCAGCAAAACAGCCCCAGACCATCACACTACCACCACCATATTTTACTCTTGGTATGATGTTCTTTTTCTTAAATGCTGTGTTACTTTTACGTCGGATGTAATGGGACACACTCCTTCCAAAAAGTTCAACTTTTGTCTCGTCAGTCCATGAGTATTTTCCTAAAAATCTTGAGGATCATCAAGATGTTTTCTGGCAAAACTGAGATGAGTCTTTATGTTCTATTTGCTCAGCAGTGGTTTTCGTCTTGAAAATCTGCCATGCAGGCCATTTTTGCCCAGTCTCTTTCTTATGGTGGAGTCATGAACACTGACCTTAACCGAGGCAAGTGTGGCCTGCATTTCTTTGAATGTTGTTGTGGGGTCTTTTGTAACCTCTTGGATGAGTCGTCACTGCTCTCTTGGGGTAATTTTGGTCGGCCGTCCACTCCTGGGAAGGTTCACCTCTGTTCCATGTTTTTGCCATTTGTAGATAATGGCTCTCACTGTGGTTCACTGGAGTCCCAAAGCTTTAGAAATTGCTTTATAACCTTTTCCAGACTGATAGATCTCAATTACTTTGTTTCTCATTTGTTCCTGAATTTCTTTGGACTGCAGCATGATGTCTAGCTTTTGAGGATCTTTTGGTCTACTTCACTTTGTCAGGCATGTCCTATTTAAGTGATTTCTTGATTGAGAACAGGTGTGGCAGTAATCAGGCCTGGGTGTGGCTAGATAATTTGAACTCAACTTTCCAAAAATGTGATAAACCACAGTTGATTTAAGTTTTAACGGGGGGCAATCGCTTTTTCACACAGGGCCATGTAGGTTTGGATTTTTTTACCCTTAATAATAAACACTTTTATTTAAAAACTGCATTTTGTGTTTACTTGTGTTATCTTTGTCTAATATTTAAATTTATTTGATGATCTGAAACATTTAAGTGTGACAGTCATACAAAAAAAAAAAAGAGAAAAATCAGGAAGGGGGCAAATACTTTTTCACACCACTGTACATGTGCAATGAAGCCAGGCACAAAATTAACATAGTCCATGCCATTCTACCGCTATTTTTGCCCTGCACCCTTTAGCAAATCTCACCAGTAGTTTTTTAATGCCAAAACAGGGTTTTGCAATGGTGCAGCATGTTAGTAAATCTGCCCCTTGATTGGCAAAAAAAAATATATATCCAATTTGTATCTGTGCCTGCAATATTGTGGCTCCTCCATGTCAGTGATTGGCAGTATGAACACAATTACCAGGAGAATCCAGGGACCTTAAAGGGGTCATTGACTGCACTTTTTCCACATTTTAACACCTCAAACATGTCTTAACGAAATGTTTGTGACATATTTTATTCACATTTTCTTTCATTTTTTTAATTATTGAAGCAAATTTTTGTATTTTTCCTGGCTTTCTTGTAAGGCTCTAATTTAAACATTATCACTTTAAGAAACATCCTTCGCCTATTCAATTCCACCCTCCCTCTTACGTCAGTTAGCCATTAGCTGACTAGCTTCTGGCTTTTAGCTTTTCGCCTCCTTCTAACTCGAATAAGCGGCGCTGGCTGCTGGATTCTGCAGCAAATGTCTAGCTCCGCACACCGTGCAGACCCCGATTGCTGCAACCGACCTGGCTTGGGACCTGAGGCTGCTGGCCGAGCTGCTGAGCCATGGGATTTCAAAGGGCAGTGTCTCACTCTGCGGGACTCCGCTCCACTCCCACGACCAGCTGGGGGATGCCCCATCATGACGCGGCTCCCCTGCACTGCCGGCGAGAGCAGAGCAGAGTTGTGCAGAGCCCTGGAGGACAGTGGGGGATCGGCGTGCCAGTGCTGGTGATTTGCTATGGATTTATGGTGAAATTACTGGGAGATGGGCTGGAGTGAAGTGAGGTATATTGTGGACTGTGGACTTGTGAACCAGGTGATAACAGGAATGGCTATTATGGTGACTAAATCCGAAGAAAATAAAAATATAAGACGTGCTTGGTGCAGGCCTCCTGATACCAGTGCTAGCTGGGGGCTAATAGACAACATTTAGCACCCCTTCCATCTACATGACAGACAGCTAAGCGGGTCAATAATAGAGCAGTGGGCGGGTCTCATGGACGGTGGTGGGTTGGCTTTGTCAAATCATGACGTATATAATTTACCTGGAAGAGTCAAAAACATTTCTGGGAGAGAAAAACAAGATAAACGCTGTGTGTGTTTGTGTGTGTGTGTGTGTGTGTGTGTGTGTGTGTGTGTGTGTGTGTGTGTTTAAGAGAACTGACTATTTTGATATTTTTTGGATAATTATTTGACCAACAGACACGTCAGACAGTTATAACCTACAAAAACAACTTTTTAGTCAATGACCCATGATGAGACTCCCTGCAAGGGAAAAATGTATGCTTTCTGTAGACTATGTTTCCGTCCATCCATCCATCCATCCATCTTCTACCGCTTAATCCTTTTCGGGTCACGGTGGGGTGGAGCCTATCTCAGCATCTTTGGGCGAGAGGCAGGGTACACCCTGGACAGATCACCAGTGCAACGCAGGGCCAACACAGAGAGACAGACAACCATTCACTCTCACATTCGTACCTAAGGACAATTTAGAATCCCCAGCTGATGCCAGTTAACCTAACCTGCATGTTTTTGGCCTGTGGGAGGAAACCGGGGTATCTGGAGAAACCCCACACAGACACAGCGAGAACATGCAAACTCCACACAGAAGGGTCACCAGTGGTCAGAGGTGGAACTGATCCTGTGACCTTCTTGCTGTGCTGACACAGTGCTAACCACTGGTCCACCATGCCACCTGACTGTGTTTGCATACACAGCAATAATCAGAGTGGTTTTGGAGCCACTGCACCTGCCACTCAGCAGCCATGTTTCATGCATTTGCATTGAATATAATCTGCAGTTCACATGACTGTACTGTCAGTGGCAGGCAAGAGCCACCACACTAATTTCAACAGCTGCAATTCAAGCACAAAAGAAGAGCACGGAGGTGGACATTTTAAATGGTGGAAGCGATGGAGGTATGTGAATGCGATGATGATCAAGACGAGCAGGAGCTTTTGCTGTTATTTGCAGAGGAAGAAAACAGACGGACAAAAATACAAACATTGGTTTTTCCAGTTTTGGTGGATTGCTCAGTACTTCCCCCTGGCAAGAGTTTCCTGGTGCATGTGCAGTTCACTGCGACAACTTGCATACTTGTACGTGCATTCACCTTTTGGGGGCTGCATGCACTCAGTCAGCATCCACCCTCTGCGTAGGGTACCAATGCCTTTTTGCCACCATGAATTTGGCTTTATAATCTATCCACACTGGGACTAGACACATACTTCCCTGGGTAAGCTCGAGGGCTGTCATCCTGTGGGACTTCTAGAGGGAGAACATGCAAACTCCACACAGAAAGTTTCCCACCCCTTCCACCCTGGGGATTCAAACCTGGAACCATCTAGCTGTGAAGTGACAGTGCTAACTACATGTGCTACTATACTGCAACTACTGAAGTCACTACTGAATAAAGAAGCACAAAAAAGGCTGCATGTGACTAACAGACTTACTTAACCTCTTGCACTCCATTGTTCCGCGGGCGGGCAAGTCTCTGCATCCTAGGGCGCACGAGGGCGCACGAGAGCACACTCGTGCGCCCTCGGACGCATGATGCATGATAAGGATATTGATGGTGGTGATGTAGGTGGTGTGGCCTCCAAGCGCCACTGAAAAAAAAAGCTGCAAACACAGCCGCGAACAGATTAGTTCATCTGATTGACCTCTCATTCGACTAATAAGAGCCTTGAATTGGGTTTCTGAAACCATGAAGAGCCAATGAATGAAAACCTAGGAAGGAGGACCCGCCTCCCAACGCTTTGAATGCAGTGAGCCAGTTGAAGCAGAGAAGTTCGCGAGCTGTTTTTTTTTTTTAAGGCTGGGTGAAGACTGGCTGCTGGAGCGGATCAAAAAAGGACACAGGAAGAGCCCCACAGACCCAGCAGCATGGAGACCATCCCCAAATGCAACCTGTGTGACAGGGAGTGCCATTCGTGGTTCGGCATGTTCGGCCACAGGCGGTGCTTATTTTGTATTGGTTCCAGCAGAGTAGACGTTATGATTTCTTCCATGGTCATCATAGACCGACAGAGGCTGACGACGAAGGCTGAGTGACACACACGCCTTCGCCAGTCTTTTTTTAATTACTACTGTTATTAGTTTTGAAAAATCGTTCGCCAAAAACCGCAATCATGGAAGCACAAAACCGCAATAATGGAATTATGTTTTGATCGAGTCGCGAGACCAGAACCAGAGCGGACCAGCATCGCGTTCGTCTGACAATGAGGAAGAGAAGTTCGCCAGGACTCTGCTGTGAAGAGGTAAGGTGTTATAAGCTAAATTATTATTTATCCCTGAAAATTGTTATCCAAAATGACTTTTGACCGATCAGTAAATTAAAGCTGTGCGGTTCATGAAGTCTGAAGTTCGTGCGCCACGGTACAAGGGGTTGCTCGCAGTGTACAGGCTGTGAACGCCCCCCCCACCCCCGCTCTTCTTCTGCAGCGGGGGGTGGGGAGCCGCGGTGATTGCACTGCTGTCACACATCACCACATGAGGCTAATCCGTTGTGTAGCGATGGCCGAAGTCTATCCTCTGTAGCGAGCTGGGGGGGGGACACCCCCCCCACACACACACACAGTAGCGAGGGGGGGGAAGCCACTGTGACAGCGTTGCTGTGGAAACATGCAACGAGTGTAATCCGTCATGTAGCGAGGGCGGAACTCCGTCCTTGGTAGCGGGGGGGGGGGCGACCCCCCCCCCACACACACACACAGACACAGCCCTGAGTGTGACCTTTCCTTTGAGCCTAAAATGAAGATTCTATATTGAATCATTCAAAAGTTACAGATGTTTTTCCAAACTGTGCCATTTGGCATAATTTGGCACAGTTCCAAAACGCCTGGGAACAGCCTGAGAACAAAGCTGTGTAAAATATTCATTTTTTGTGGTATTGTTACCAAATTTTGACCTCAGCTGGATAGCACTTGGTTCTACATTTCTGTTGCATTTTCCAGCCGGATCGGACAGCTGTGTGTTATTTGCAAGCATTTGTATCCAAAAAAACACTGTGTCCAAATTTTTTTTCTTCAAGTTCAGTATGTTTAGATGACTGTAACTCAGTGGCCAGAGCACGTAGAGAGATTATGTTTTTTTTGCCAAAAAATTCAAAGTGTTTTCTTTTAAATGAGACCAACCCCATGAAGATGCTGCAAAGGGTTGAAGAACAGCTTTCGATTTACTTTGGGCACATTATTTTTTGGCATTTTTAGGAAAATTGCCCGGAGTGCAAGGGGTTAAACTCAGCATTTTTAATTTGGATAAATAAATCGCTTCAAGCCAGGAGCCTACAAAGCAGCGTTGTCTTCAAAAAAAAATTCAGAACCACCTCAATATGATGTTAAAAAATTATAGGTTGTAACTCAAGTGATGCCAAATCTGTGTCTGGGTGCTGTGGAGGTGGCTGCTGCTTATTTGTTTTTTTTCTGTGCCATTTTTGTCTTTCTCTTGTTGGGCTTTATGGATTAATTTTCTTTTGTTATTCACTCCTCTCATGTTTGTTTATCTCAGCTGTCCGACGTGATGATGTCATTCCCTCGCACTGCTGGAAAAGTGTAATGTTACAGCCGAGCATCACTCCTGACTCTTGGCTTTCTTCTTTTTTTGGGTGAAATTCTACAGCTGAAATTGTCTGCACAAAGGAAAAAGAAGAGAGCCCCTCTGCCTAACCTAGAACTCCTGAGAACTGGTGAGAAAGTAGTAGAATTTCAAGACAAGGTGGGCACGGCAACCTCGTTAGATGAAGACTGGTCTCAAAGATGTCAAAGATGCTTTTCACTCTGCATCCAAAGAAATACTTGGCTGGAAATCAAAAGTCCATCATGAGGCTGTGGTGCAGGTGTAGTGTGGCTGACTAGTGATTTGAGGGTCAAGGGTTTGATTCTCATTCTGTCTGCAGTCTGCATGCCGGTGTCCTTGAGCAAGACACTGAACCCCCAGTTGCCCCTGGTGGGTCAGGCCAGCACCTGTGTATGGCAGCTCCGCAGCCATCAGTGTGTGAATGGGTGGATAGCAGGATCTGTAAAGTCCTTTGGTCATCTAGAGATGAGAAAAAGCGCTATATAAGGGAACACTATTTACCATTTACCATAACAGCCATCCCCCTGCAGAAACCAAGGCCCTTATCGAGAAGTGTAATGCGTTGAAGAAATGCAAACAATCTGAGATAAACCGTCAACATTACTCTTGTTTCAATAAGCAAGTGAAGAAAAATGTTAAGAAGGATGATGAGAAGTGGGCAGCCGCGATCGCTGCAAAACTACAAGTAGTTAATGTTGGGAACTAATGCGAAGTGTGGCACAATATCAAAGTCCTATCCAGTAAAATGCAGAAAAATACCACTGCAGTCCACGATAAAGAGGGAAACTTAATCAGAACAGATAATGAGAAGCTTGACAGGTGGAAGGAGTGCTTTGATTAATTCTTAAATCCCACAACTGGTGTGATCTTACCAGAAATCTTGCCTCCAGATCCTATTAATGAAGATCTTTTCCTTAGTCTACCAATGTATCCACCCACAGTTGAGGAGACAAGCTCTTACAAAGCTCAAGAATCATAAGGCCAGTGGTATTGACCAAATGAGTAATGAGGAACACCGATACGGAGGTGAAGCCACTGTTGAGAAAGTGGTTACAATATTTGAGAAAGTTTGGAATCTGGAGCAAGTGTCTTCTGATTGGTTGAAAGGTATTATAACGGAAGTTGGGAAGAAGGGCAACCTTTCCTACTATAAGAACAACAGAGGTATCATGCTACGATGTGTTGCCTCGAAGCTGTTCCTGGTCATTATCATCATGAGTGTGTCATGTGTCTGAGCTGTGCTCAGACACTTTATGCATTTTATAAGTACTCATGTCTGGCATTATTTGTTTCCTGTATTATGTTTTCTTCAGAGCCTCCTTCCTCATTTTCCCAGTCACTCACCTTTCACCCACAGTCTGCTTCCAGTTCTGAGCTGTGGGTGATCACCTAATTAGGTCACTCTGTCAGTCTCAGCTCTCACACCTGCAGCTCATCTCTGCTGTGTATTTAAGTTCTGTTAGTTTCACCCTGCGTTGCGGCTAGAATGTATTGTCTTCACCTCCACCAGAGCATGGTCAGGTCTGGTGTGATACCCACTGTAAGCACCCAGCACCTGCCAGTTATTTGAATGTTTGGTTTTTCTGTTTTTCCCTGGCACTGCCCTATGTGCATATTTGGAGTGTTTTGGGAGTTTTTCTTATGTTGTTGTCTGGCACCTGCCAGTTTTCATGCCTAGGAGTGTTTTGGGTTTTTACTGTGTGTGCTTCCCTCCAGTCACCAGTCTGTTTGGGAGTGCGATGTGCTTTTTTTCTTATGTTGCGTGCCATGTTAGGCTGGTTTGAGCACTGTGTATTTTTCCTGTTGTTAAATAAACTGCATTGACACAACCTGCGAGTGGGTCTGTCTCTTCTGTCCCGAGGGGCATTCATGACAGAATCTAGCCGCCAGTGAAGACCCAGCGGTTGTGTCAGCGTATTCTTTTACTTTTTCTGTGTTTTCACCCAGCTGTTTTTAGAGATCGCTATGGACTAGGTGGAGTGGCGGGCGGTGTGCCACCCAGAAGACATCTGGTTGCAGATACTGGATTTCTGTTCCCCTGAGACGGTCCGGGAGGGGCGGGATCGAGTGGCACAGATCATGCAGGCCTTTCCTCATCTATGGAGCCACCCGGAAGCAACAGAAATCCTCCTCTCCATATACTCCCAGCCATGTGATGAGCTGAGGGAGGAGGTTTCCCCACCTGAGCCATCTCCAGTGAAGGGGAAGTGCTCCTGTCACAGAAAGCCCTCAACCTCTCCTGTGGCAGCTCTGCCTCCTCCTTCTGAGCCTTGGCCTACTCTGTCGACTGCGGAGCTGGAGGAGCGCAAACAAGTTTTGCTGAGAGAGACGGACCTCCTCCTGGAGATAAAGCTGTTGCTCCTCCCGGATTTGGCTTGGAGTTAAAGGAGTATTCTCTGAGGGAATCTGAGCTTATGCCCATGGCCGAGTGTTCCATGGTCCTGGAGCCCCCTCACCTCCATGATGCGACCACGACTCCATCTTCCGTTCGTCGCCGCCAATCCCGGAGGAATCGGCAGAAGAGGATCACATCCCAGCCAGCAACCCCTCCTTCACTGAGGGAACAGATTTCTGTGGCACCTACTTCCTCCGTAGCCGCTGCCTCCTCCCTCTCCTCGATGCACTCATCTGCTGATGTGGGCTTGGCCGTTACTTCCCTGGCTCTGCCCGCCTCTGTGCCGGCTGAAGTGGCTCTTCCACAATTCATAAAGGAGCTCAGACCCGCCATGGACACGGAGAGGGATGACTGTGCTCCTGACGCAGCAGGCAACATCACACATTGGGATGACAGGCAAGTTGAAACTCATTTCATTTCAATTTTCAATGATTTGCCTTGCCTGCTCCCTGGTGAAGGGACTCAGGTCGCGCAGACCCCTGAGTTCGCTTCACCTGCTGCAACTGAAGAATTTTCATCTGCCCCCTCTGTGTCCCATCTATTCTCCCCTGAGTGTCCGTCGGCCATGGGACAGAGCACCCAGATGCAGGAGCAGCTGGAGATCCTGGGAGACCCTACTCCAGCACCAACGGTGAGCCATTCCCCAGCTACCACGCCGGAGGAGTTACCAGCGTGGGTCATGCCGCTGAGGGGAACTAGGACTGCTACTACAATCATGCCTGCTGCTGGGGCCGCTGCAGCAGAATCAACACCTGAGCTGAACCTCCCGAGGGCCGAGCCCGCAGGACCATTGTCACCCTGATCGTCAGAGTCCTGGACGGCGGTGGAACTCGAGCTCAGGCAAATGCTGTCTTTCGTTTTTCTCTTTTCGGTGTGATCTCACCTGACTCTTGGTGAGGAGAGCCGGGTGCAGTCACCTGCTACACCTGAGCTTGCCTCGCCAGGCTCCGCTGCTGCCAGCAACCCTGACCTGTCTCCTCTCTGTGCTGTCTCTGAGCTTTCTCCCAGGGTTGCCGGAGAGGGTCCAACACCACCGGAGGCCTCCGTTGATCCAGGTTCACCACAGGGGGTCAGCTTGGGTCCCGCTCCTCCTGTTGAGGTCATCGCGGGGGTTCCATCCCACCTCAGGACCTCCATGGGTGCAGCGCTGACCCAGCCTGGGTCCATCGCGGGTGCAACATTGGCCCAGCAGGGGTCCATGATCACCTTTGGTACCCGGAGGAATGACACTCCTCATGCAGCAGCTGGCAGTGTACAGGGCCGGGGACACAGGCAAGTGTTATTTAACTTAACTTCAACCTATGATGAAATGTCCTGCTTGCTTCCTGGTAGGGGGACTCAGGGAAAGCAGTCCCCTGAGTTCTCCCCACCAGCTGCTGTTGTTAACTGCTCACCGCCTCTCTCCATGTCTTCTCCACCTCTCCCTGAGTGTCCACCGGCCCCAGACCAGAACCGCTGGACGATGGAGTAGCCTGGGACCCTGGAGAATCCTGTCCCAGGTTCTGGGGAGAGTTAGCCCCCAGCCACCATGCCAGAGGTGTCACCTGTGAGGGGAACATTGCCTGGGCATCTAAGGACTGCAATCGCCATCATGCCTGCTGCGGGGGCTACCACGGCAGTGTCAGCCAATGAGCTGGACCACCAGAGGACCAAGGCTGAGATGACACCACCTGTACTATTGGAATCCTGGACGGTGGTGGAGCCCGAGCCCAGGCAAGTGGTCTCTTGTATTTTTCTCTTTTCTGCCCTGGAGAGATCCTGCCTGGCTCTTGGTGAGGAGGACCGGGTGCAGCTGCCTGCTGCACCTGAGCTCGCCTTGCTGGGCTCCGCCGCTGCCAGTGACCCTGACCCTGCTTCTCTGTGTGTTGTTTCTGAGCTTCCTCCCAAGGTCACCAGAGATGTCCCAATACCATCAGAGCTCTCCGTGGGTCCAGGCCCAGTGCTGGGGGGCACCGGGGGTGCTGCTAAGCTCCAGCCCGGAGCCACCGTGGGTGCTGCTAGGCTCCGGCCTGGAACCACTACAGGTGCTGCTATGGTCTAGCCCGGAGCCACTGCGGGTGCAGCAGAGCTCAAGCCCGGACCCACTGCGAGTGCAGCAGAGCTCCAGCCCGGACCCTTTGTGGGTGCAGCAGAGCTCCAGCCCGGAGCCACTGTGGGTGCAGCAGAGCTCCAGCCCGGGGTCCCTGCGATCGACCACCTCCTTGTTCTGGTGCTCTCACGGGTCGGTTGGTCCACCGTTAAGGCAGCGTTGGCCAAGCCGGGGTCCACCGTGGGTGCAGCCATGGCCCAGCCGGGGTCCACCATGGGTGTAGCCATGACCCAGCCAGAGTCCACCATGGGTGCAGCCATGGCCCAGCTGGGATCCACCATGGATGCAGCCATCGCCCAGCCAGAGTCCACTGTAGGTGCAGCCATGGCCCAGCCGGGGTCCACCATGGGTGCAGCCGAGCTCCAGCATGGAGCTACCAGGGGTGCAGCTGTGTCCCACGCCGGGACCACTGAGGGTGCAGCTGTGTCCCAAGCTGGGACCACCGGGGGTGCTGCCGGCGAGCCTGACGACACCGGGGCCTTCTCTCCTCTTCCAGAGGCCTTCGGAGTGTCTATTTCTCCTCTTCCGGGTGCCGTCGTGGTCTGCTGCCCTTCGCCATCAGTCGCCGTGGGGATTCCCCTCCTCCAGCCTGTCTCCCTGCCTTTGAGCCCTCCAGTGGAAGAGCAGCATCCTCACTCACCCCTCAGGTCCTAGTGGCTTCACTACACTGGCCAGCTGCCCGAAAGACTGAGCCTCTGGGTCGGGTGGCCCATTTTCTCCGGCAGTCCGCCTGATTCAACTCATCGGGCTGTCTGCTGGGCCTGGGACTTAGGCCGGCCACCCAAACCCTGGACTTCTGGGACTGTGGGGGCTTAGAGGTTGTCGGGGCACAGGTGTGAGTTTTGGGCTGGTTTGTTTTTCCCTCCTAGCAATTTTCCCCCCACCTCCCTCCGGGGTGGTTTTTGCTGTACTCCTTCTGGGGGTGGGGGTCTTTTCCAGATGTTACTGGGGGGATGTCATGGACCCACCCCTTGGGGGGATGCTCTGTCACGTTTCTGAGCTGTGCTCAGACACTTTATGTATTTTTTAAGTATTCATGTCTGGCATTATTATTATTATTATTATTATTATTATTATTATTATTATTATTATTAAACAAGCTGTTTTCGCTGATGGTCATTATCAAACGTGCCCTGGAATATAATTTCCCAATTTATAATTTCCCACCAGGCCTGGACAAAAATGATGGTACCCTTAACTTAATATTTTGTTGCACAACCTTTTGAGGCAATCACTACAATCAAACGATTTCTGTAACTGTCAATGAGACTTCTGCACCTCTCAGTAGGTATTTTGGCCCACTCCTCATGAGCAGACTGCTCCAGTTGTCTCAGGTTTGAAGGGTGCCTTCTCCAGATGGCATGTTTCAGCTCCTTCCACAGATCTTCAATAGGATTTAGATCAGGGCTCATAGAAGGCCACTTTAGAATAGTCCACTGCTTCGCTCTTAGCCATTCTTGGGTGTTTTTAGCTGTGTGTTTTGGGTCATTATCCTGTTGCAAGACCCATGACCTGCAAATGAGACCAAGCTGTCTGACACTGGGCAGCACATTTCTCTCTAGAATACCTTGATAGTCTTGAGATTTCATTGTACCCTGCACAGATTCAAGACACCCTGTGCCAGATACAGCAAAGCAGCCCCAGAACATAACAGAACCTCCTCCATGTTTCACAGTAGGGACAGTGTTCTTTTCTTGGTATGCTTCATTTTTGCGTCTGTGAACATAGAGCTGATGTGCCTTGCCAAAACGTTCCAGTTTTGTCTCGTCTGTCCATAGGACATTCTCCCAGAAGCTTTGTGGCTTGTTAACATGCATTTTGGCAAATTCCAGTCTGGCTTTTTTATGATTTGTTTTCAACAGTGGTGTCCTCCTTGGTCATCTCCCATGAAGTCCACTTTGGCTCAAACAATGACGGATGGTGCGATCTGACACTGATGTACCTTGACCTTGGAGTTCACCATGAATGTGTTTAGAGGTTGTTCTGGGCTCTTTTGTTACCATTCATATTATCCGTCTCCTCCTGCGGCCATGTCCAGGGAGGTTGGCTACAGCCCCGTGGATCTTAAATTTCTGAATAATATGTGCAACTGTAGTCACAGGAACATCAAGCTGCTTGGAGATGGTCTTATAGCCTTTACCTTTAACATGCTTGCCTATAATTTTCTTTCTAATCTATTTGTTGGAAAAATTGTATATAAACAGTTATCATTTTATTAATGATTCATGAAGCTGAGACTGATGTGCCCACATGTGGGTGTAGCTGGAGCGTTGTGTGCCAGGACTCATCCTTTTCATATCTTGTACCTTTTTGCATATCCTGTACTTTATCTTCTCTGCAATAGACTGTTGTACAAAGTGTGTATGCTTTCCCCTGTGTGGGGGGAAAGAATGGGTTGTAAAGCTGTCACTGTCTTATCTTTGCCTATAAAAATTACTGTACGAGACTGCCTCGTCAGTATTCAACTCGCCCTGTAAAAGGTATGTGTTGATTACTCCTTGCAAGTAAAGGTTTCAAAGGCTCTGCGTGTCTTAAGTCTGATCTTTGATTCAGTCTAATACCTTTTTGTACTCTGTATTTTTGAGGTTATATTTCAGACTTCTGACACTATTGACACAACTCTCTCTTTTGCTTCCTCTGGTCCTTGTTTAGTGTGGTCCACACCATGTCACCAAACAGCACAGTGACTACTTGTCACCCTTTAAATAGGCCGACTGACTGATTACAAGTTTGTAGACACCTGTGATGTTAATTAGAGGACACATCTTGGTTGAACATGTCCCTATGGTCACATTATTTTCAATCTTTTCTAGGGGTAACATCATTTTTGTCCAGGCCTGTTTCATGAGTTTGTTTTGTAAAATAATTCTGTTGAACCACAATTCAAAAGCATTGCCTGATTTTCATTGGTTAATTTTCATAGAATTTTTATTTATTACCACTTTTGTCAGATTCAAGTTATGTCTGTGGCCATTGTGGGTTTTTCTTTCTTTAACAGAGGGGTACCAACAATTTTGTCCACGTCTGTATGAACAGAAGGGACAGGAATAGCATCCTTTGCAAAATGGAGACGTAAATTTAAATTCACTGGCAAACTTAAGGTCACTGACTGCAAGAGCTTAGTCTCTGCTATTAGAATAGCAGCTGATGGAAGCAGATGAAAAGAGTTAAAATATGGGCTTATTGAAGCAGAGCAATGGCTCCAAGTTGCAAGGAAGCGTCAGGCTGATTTAGACCAGGTGATGGTGAACAGAAAAAAACAGAACTCCAAGGACTCAGACATTTACAAGAAAAAAGACTTGATGTGTGTCCGATCTCTCCCACTTTGTGAGGTGACAATGATTACAGGGCCCAGGGATGGCACCTCACCCCTCCTCCTCGCTACCCAATCCTTGATACAGGGGTATCCCCACGGTTCCGTGTGCGGATTATGCTCCTCCTCCTCCCCCTCCCTCTCCTCCTGCTGCTGCTGCTCCTTCTCCTCATAGCTTAGACTGTGACGTAAAACCGAAATTTAAGAAGGACTGGGTTCCAGAGAGCAGCCACCAAGGGTCACCAAAGAGCTAAGTACCTATGTACCCTCTCGCTATGCAATTACACACACACTCCCACCTTCATCTACAGTCAAATCCATAAAAACTGAACAGTATGACGGGTATAACATCACAGACCAGTACCCTGTGATTGAACTCTCCAGTCCAGCTTATACAGGTCCACCTACAGATGGTAGTCAGGCAGAAACCATTCAACACCAACCCACAATTCTGGTCTATTGACCTTGGACCGATGCTGGACTGGACTGATTTCTGAAGCAGTTAAAGCGGTTAAATAAATTCCACACCCCATAGACAAACCCACACAGTTTTTTGAAGGGATGGCAAACCTCCTTGAAAGTTTTAAATTAAATGGCCAAGAGACAGAGAGGGCCTCTAGAAGGGTCCTAAAAGGTGATTGGTGTGCAGTTTCGGGCGATTGGAACCCAAAAGATGACACAGGTCATATCCTGCCACTGACAGATGCAGAATTACATCTAAGTGTAACTCACTTAAATGAACACATTGGAAACAAATGGAGATTATAACATGATTGGAGTGCTATACAGAACACAACACAGACCAAGACAGAAGGCACTGAAGCCTATAGGAGCAGATTACAAGATGTTTTCGATAATCCTTCTGGTTTGAGCAAACCTGGTGGAGATACAGGGTCAGAACCCTACTGGCGACATTTGAAAAGTGTGTTTCTGCAGAACAGACACCCACATTTGGCACAATATATACGCAAACACCTGGTGACATGCCGCACATGTCCATTTGTAGATGTGCTGACTTATGCCAAACATGCAGAAAGGTTGGAGGAGGACTGGCTAGAGAGGGAGAAGAAGAAAGCTAAGTCAAAGCCAATTCCAGTTTATGTAATTGCTGACCCTCTGGGGGAGGCCTCAGCTTCCCCCATTTTTTCAGGGTCCACCATGTGGAGGAGGGAGGAGGGGCCGCTGAGCTGGGGCTGCCTACCCACGATGGTGGGACCATGACTTTCTGTCAGCATTGTGGACAGCGGGGCCACTGGAAAAAGGACTGCCTTGTGCACCCGCTGAACTGGGAGGAGGGGAGGGGAGTGCACGCCGCCCAGCCACTAAGACAAGAACCAAGACATCCCAACATTTGACTAGCCGAACCAAAGCTACGTACAACAGATTACAATGACAGTGCCACAGTTGACATTTTTTATTTGCCTGACTTTGACCTAATAATGACATTAGATTGTTTACCAGAGATTATGTTGGAGGTTCAGGGGGCTCCATTGAGGTTTCTTTGTGACACAGATGCTTGCAGATCAGTCATTTCAGGGCTGGATGTTGAGGGGGTTCCAAAAATCGGAACACACAGTAGTTGTTAAATCGGCAAATGGTAAACTGAAAACAGAATATCTCTCTGAAATTGTAAAAGTATGAGATCCTGTCACAGGGGACATTGCAGAAGGTTCATTCTTTTTATCACATGCATGTCCCTTTAACCTACTAGGCAGAGATTTGCTTACAACTCTCTATATTGACATAATTCCGACAGAGGGCGGTATGAGAGCATCTCACTTTCCACATGTGACAGAAGCTAACGTGCTGCAGGGTTTTGCTATGCCAAGGTACTTATACTCACTCTGCTTGGTACTGGCCGGACCAACCAGGGTGACAGAGAACCTGGCAGCAGAAATCATGCAACATTTTAAAACACAGATTCCTACAACAAAGCGGGCCACAAATCAATACCATTGCAACATGTACAGTATGACAGACTTCTGAGTGGCCCAGATGACAAATTTGAGAAAGCATTCTTTGCAAACCCATCCTCCAGGATAGTCATTAAAAATCTATACTGGTCACCAAACGGTTACGCAGAGGCTTCTGTGAGATTGTCTGATGAAGACAGCAGACACTTTAAACACTGGGAGTCACCACACATTGCATTGATTAAGCCCAAACACATGCACTGGAAGGATGTGGGCCAATTTGTAAACACAGCAGAACAATGTGATCAGTCTTGGAAAAACACACCTGATCCAAGAGTTCAATACTGCCCAAAGCTTGAAACCTACCATCTGCCTTTGAAATGGGTGGAACAAGTCCAAAAGGATGTCAACATTGATGTCCCAGAATCACCAACATGACTATTTCCCCTGACAGAAGGAGAGCAAAATGCGCTCTCAGGAATTCAAAATTCTTTGTAGTCAACAGGAAAGGCAGATGTAGGCTTTAATGAAGAAAGCAGAATTAGTTACAATAAATGCAAAATCTCACTTTAGGCCTTATCAAAGACAGTATCCTCTATGCCTGGAAGCCCAGGAAGGCATTAAACTTGTCATAGAGGAACTGATAAAAGCAGTGGTCATTGTGCCATGTCCAAAATCACCTTGTAATACACCTTTGTTCCCTGTGAAGAAGGCTGCACCATCTTCCGGCTGGAGGATGGTCCAAGACCTCCAAGCAGTGAATAGAACTGTTATTCCTAGAGCTGTTACAGTCCCAGATCCTCACACTTTGTTAAATGATCTACAATCACAAATTAAATTTTTCACAGAGATTGACGTCAGCAATGCCATTTTCAGCATTCCCATTCATCTAGATCATCAGTTTTGGCTTGCATTCACATTTGAAAATAAAAGGTACACATTCACTAGGTTGCCACAAGGGTATTGTGAATAACCAATCATTTTTTCACAGGCAATGTCAGCAAACTTGGCACAGTTTGTTCCTCCTCATGGGAGTCAGTTGCTCCTATATGTTGATGACATTTTGCTGGCATCTCCTGATGAAAGCACGTGCAAAAAGGACACCATTGCCCTACTGAAATTTCTAGCTGAGCAAGGTCACAAGGTCAACACTGCCGTTTTGGCACTCCCTGACTTCAAGAAGCCATTTATTCAAATGGCAGAGTGTAGGGAGGGACACATGATGTCAGTGCTCCTTCAGTCAAGCGGTACAAAAATGTGTCCAGTGGCGTACTACTCCATGAGGTTTGATCCTGTTGCGAGGGCCCTGCCTCTGTGTGTGCAGGCTGTAATAGCTGCATCCATGGCAGTTCAAGCATCAGCAGGGATTGTTCTTTTCCATCCTTTGACCCTAAAGGTCACACATGCAGTGTCAGTCATTTTGTCCCAGGGCAAATTATTAGTTCTCTCCCCATCCAGACACCTTGCATGCATGATAGTGTTACTGTCGCAGCCACATTTAACCATTGAGCGTTGCACAGTAACAAATCCAGTGAGCTTCTTACCAATTTACACAGAGGGTGAACCTCATGACTGTTTGGCAGAAATTGAAAATGAAACACTACCACATCCCGATTTACAGGACACACCTTTGGATGATTCACATCTCACACTTTTTGTAGATGGATCATCAAAACGTGACTGTGATGGATCAAATCTGTCTGGCTATGCAATTGTCACGCATGACACTGTTTTGAAAGCCCAAAAACTTCCATCACATTACTCAGCACAAGCAGCAGAGCTGATTGCTCTGACTGAAGCATATAAATTAGGCAAAAATAATAATAAAAAAAACTCACTGTCTACACTGATAGCCAGTATGTATTTTCCAACCATTCATCACTTTGCACAGCAGTGGAAAAACAGAGGCATGATTACATCAACAGGAAAGCCAATTCAGCATAAACATCTTATTTTAGAGCTGCTCAAAAGTGTCAAACTTCCATCACAACTAGCCATATGCAAATATGCAGCACACACAAATGGCACTGATCCAGCTTCTCAAGGCAATCACTTTGCAGACCAATCAGCAAAAGCTGTTGCACGAGGCTTAATACCCACACAAGACATATCTGATTCCATTTTGACACTGACAGAGGACTTGTCACATGACATTCTCATTGAGGCACAAAAAGCAGCAGCACAAGCTGAAATCTACAGGTGAATAAAAAAGGGAGCCACTTTTGATGACACCTCAAAGTTCTACAAATGTAACAAAAACAAGCCCATTCTGCAATGCAAACTGTTCCATCAGGTCTCTATTTTGCTGCATGGTGTTTCACATGTAGCAAAGTGTGTGTGTGTGTGTGTGTGTGTGTGTGTGTGTGGTTCTGCATTAAACAAAACCTTTACTGCCTATGGGTTTAGCCAGTTTGCCACTCAATTCTGTAAAAAAAAAATGTCTGATTTGTGCAAAAAACAATGCACAGGAAAATTTCAGACCTGAAAGAGCCATTTTTCCAGCCTCCACGTATTCATTTCAGAACATTTGCATGGACTTCATTGAGTTAAATAAGTGTGAAGGCAAGAAATACTGTTTGTTTTTTTGTGATATGTTTTCTAAGTGGACAGAAGCTTTTCCTTGTACCCACCCAGATGCAATCACAGTGGCAAAGAAATTGCTGGCCGAAATTGTATCTAGGTTTGGAATACCTCAGACAATTTACTCAGATAATGGTACAAACTTTGTAGCACTCAACATTAATTTAAAAAATCATTCAGCCTATCACCCACTATCTGCAGGATTGGTGGAACGCACAAACAGAACCATTAAAGAAAGGCTTAGGAAAACAATGGCAGAAACAGGGCAAAACTGGATATATTGCCTTCTATTAGTTTTGTTCTACATGAGGATAATTCCTACCAAAGGGGAGTTATCTTCATTTGAAATCATGTATGGCAAACCATACTTGCTCCCACCTTTAAGACCATTCAACTCAAGTGATGAGGAGGTGTGTTTAGCTGATTACATGAGAAGGATGCTGACTAACAGAAATGTTATTGCTGCTATTCTCCCCAGGATGGCTCAGGAGGGTTCACGAGGAAGCTGCACCAATCTTGGCCAAGCCAGGGGACCTCGTCCTTATCAAGGTCATCAAAAAGAAGAATTGGACTGACTCGCCCTGGCAAGGACCACATAGAGTTATCTTGTCAACGCCAACAGCAGTGAAAGTTGAAGGACGGGACTCATGGGTGCATTTAACACATTGCAAACTTTACCCCACTCAGAACTCACAGCCAGAGACTGTTTAATATACAGTACACTACAAACTTTATCTTATTAAAGACCTTCAGCAAGTTCACTTTTTAACTGTTTCCCTATACAAGTGTCGGCTGATGGCGTGTCCCAGCATCCAGCAACGGCTTAAGATAGCGAAACAAGTGTTTGTTTATCATGGAGAGACAAGAAGCAGGAAAAAGACAATCCATAATCAAATGGTGTGGTTGTTGTTGTTGTTTCCTTAGCATCGTCATCCTTGTGGTGACATTTTTGCTTTGGTTTCTTTTTGCTGCTCCACAACCCATACACTGGAGGGCTGGAGATATTACACACACCCAACATGACTGGCTGGAAATTCAAGGGCATCAGGACCATGACTATGCTGCCAATATCTGGTGGAGATATGCTAACTACACAGCTAGGCCAGCTAATCACTCCAACTGTTATGTTTGTTCCTTGGTGCCACTATCAACTGGACAGACATCTGTTACGGCTAGAGCAATGGAGCCATCACAAGCTGTCTGCTTCTTACAGAAGGCCATGTACAGAGACTACACATAAAAGATTAATCTGAATCACACTTGTAAGAACTTTCATCACTCCACTGATCGGGAAACTATGACACTCCTTACTCTGTAAGGGTGAGGTTAGTTTCATCAGAGAACTTCTCCTTCTGTTTGAAGGGAAGTGGCAATAAACCTCTGGGCAACTTACCCCTTTCTCGGTGTGTAGCGGTGTACAATGTATCTCACCATTGTACTGCCAACACCCTGACCAACAAAGTGGGCAGGTGGTGGCCGCAAATTTATCGTTGTCATAATGGACCTGTCACCCTGCAAGAGCTCTGCAGTGCTGCTATCTGCAATTTTCACATATATGGCGCACACATGGTGACAGGCGGTTGGTGGCTGTGTGGTCATAGGGCTTATTCCCATTTGCCTATGGGTTGGACAGGAGTTTGTGCCCCTGTCTTTGTGACTGATCACACTCTCATTATGTCAGCAGGCCAGGTGGGCAGGGTGAAAAAAGATGCTTATCTACTGTACCACAGGATGCCACTTTGCACCGCATGATTCTATCTGGGGTACAGATGTGCCAGAGCAGTTCAAGATACATACCACAGGTCAAAAGGTTCTTCAGTCATTGTTCCCCTGGGTGGGAGTGGCAAAGAACACTTTGTGGGTTGAAACCCTTAATTACAGACGGCAGTCTTTTGTGAATTTTTCCTTAGCTGCTTGGAGAGGTGAAAGGGAAGGAATGACAGCCATGAGACTTATGGTGACACAAAATGGAATGGTACTTGATCAGTTGACTGCCACCCGTGGGGGCGTGTGCGCTATTGTGGGTCAATACTGTTGTACTTTTATTCCTGCGAATGATGCAGATGGACATGTTATTGCTTCAGCCATACGCAATCTTACCACTTTGCAAGCTGCTGGGGCCAAGGATAATATTACTGATGCACAACATCGGATGCATTGGTTGTTTTCCTCCTGGAGGAGTCTCGTTATAAACCTGGTGGTGGTTTTTGTGGTGATAGTTTTTTTTTTTTTTTTTTAATTTGTCATCCCCTGCATCTGCAGTATGATGATGAGACTTGTTCGTGTGAACTTGGTGATGTATCATGATGCCACGGCTGGAGATGATGGGGAAACAACACCAACTTAAAGTGTCTTTTCATGAGTACAGAGTAAAAGTATGACTGACATGCAGAAAACTGAGAGGAGATACATGCTCACAATGTGAATTTGAAATGTACTATTTACAAAAGCATATTTGAAGTTCTGAGTTATCACCTTTCATTATTGTTTGGGGGTTTTCATTTCACTTTGTTTTTAGCACATTATATTTGTGATCACCATATTGTTAATCACTATTTACTCAATATGCAGTTTTATTGTTATGATTGTTGCTTTGTTTCCTGATTGCTTAATTACACTTTTACACATTGAGATACTAACATTCATGGATTTAAGCTGTTCACACACACATATATCCTCATCACACACATATATACACATATATACTCAAATCCATATTATCTTTTGTCATATAATCATTTTATTGTTCTTTATTGTAATTTTGCTCATTTTTACACTTATCTTTATACAGGCTACGCTGATAATCTCTTTAATTGACTTGCTCTGCTAAGTTTCTGTGACCAAGGAATGTGCTAAAACTCCCAGTTCATGAAGATTAGATTTATAGACACTTTGCCTGTCTCCGGAGATGCCACAAGGACGTCTCCCTCTTTGTCTATCTATTCTCAGAGCTATAAAAACACCAAGCTTAGAATGTATGGTCAGACTGATGCATGAATGACTCTGGGGCTGTTGAATGTATTCAATCTCCTGGCCAGAAAATAAATGGCTCATAACTCAGAATCCGCCCATTGAATTTTTGACTCAGTCTCATTTAATTCAATTTTATTCTATCAGACTGGATCGAGGTGAAGTGCGGAACTGGTCAAGGTGACATCCAAGCGCCACTGATCTTTAATATCATACTCAACTGGGTCATGGAGGAGGCCATTCCAGCGAAATCTCTCACGAGCGGCTTCCTGCTCAGAAACCGGAAGAGCTCCAGGTACCCTTCCATTTTCATCACTGACCTGGATTACACAGACGGCATTCCCATTATCAACAGTTCACCGCTGGGCCTCCAAGAGTCCACCTCCCTGATATCTGATGTGGGCAGGAAAGCTGGACTAAAGATCAGTGCAGACAAGACCAAAACCATGCTAATTGGGCAATTCCACAATCAGCGCCTGTACCTGTTATGTCCACAAACCTGGTAATAAAGGAGGCTGACAGAGAGGTAGCACTGAACACTGCTTTATTATATAATGAGAGCACACAGTATATGACACACCATAGCGGAGTCGTCCAGGGCAAGAGGAAGCCCTCATGGCAGCTACCCCCAGTATATGGCGATGTGATGACGCAACAGGAAGGTGGCGTCATCACACCACACTTCAACATAAAACCCCTATACAACATCCTCCCACCTTTACAAAGTCCAAAACACACACACACCAAATCAAACCCACCCTAATTTGGGAAACACAATCACACAAAACATGCCAAACGAAGAGCAAAAATAAAAACAAGGCAAAAAATCACTTAAAAAAAATAAAATAGGACCGGTGGGTGGACTACCACATGGCCTGCATGGCACAGTGTGTTATTCTGCCACTGTCACTACTTTTCTCTTTATTAGAACAAATTAAAAACAGCCGTGCTCCCAAACTAAAACAGTGAAATAAGAACTATGAACAACTTTGAGTCCATTAGCACATTCATTCAGGCAGATGGTGGGTCAGGCAGGGGGGAAAAGAGTTCAGCCTGAGGGCTTTTGAGGCAGCCTCATTGTGGCCTCCCCCCTGGAGCTTTGGACCAGGCTTGTGGCAGCCCCCCCCCCCCACCACCACCACCATAGCTGTTGGCCCCCCTGGAGTCGATCTTCATGATGCCAGGCCCCGGGTCCCACACTGCAGCAGCCAACTCCCACTGAGCCCCGCCGTCTGGAGTTGCCACCTGGACACGCCGTAGTCTGTTCGCGTGCCGAACCGAATCGTCTGCCAGCCAAAAGCACACTATTCCCAGCTTCGGCACAATCCTCAGAGACGTCCGCTGTCCTGCCGGCTGTGGCCCAGTCAGTCGCCGTCCTGGTCTCCCGCCGGCGCAAACCCGAACCCAGTCCATTACTTGGAGTGGTGCCTTACTTGGTTTGATGTGCCATTGTGCTTTTGGCACCTCCATGTTCTCCTTTTTTCTGTCACCGTCGTGGGCACGGAAGGTGTCCGGATCCTCTCCGGTGTCGCTCGTTGAAGCGGACTCTCCACCCGTCAGCTTGGTCATAACCTCCGTAGCTTGCCGAGTGAGGGAACGGGAGCAGTCCAGCTCTTCCCCTCTGCCGTCTGAAGTGTACTGCTGTGCCTCGCAGCTCTCCACATGCTCGGGCTCCCCCTCTACTGCTGTGTTCTCTGTGCCAGCTAACACCATCTGTCCGGGTAACCTCTGTGCTTGGTGCCCATCTAGCCCCATCGCTAATTTCTCTATTGCTACTAACTGGGATGTTAGCTCCCCCATGCTAGCTAGCTTCGTGTTTTTTGGCACCAGTAGCATCTCAACCCATAGCTTTGTGCTACGTGTGTGTTTGGCAAAATAGCAAGAAGCTTGACAGCATGCTCATATGACTCCATTGGTTTTAACATGTGGAGAATTCATTGACCTTCTAAGCCAAGTTTGTGAACAAGAAGTGCTCGTTTCCTCACTGTGTTGCATTTACCCAGGCCCCACGCTGCAATGTACAACTTGAACGAGTTGAGCCACCACGGCCACAGTATTGCTGGTTTGCCTGGGTAATTCAGAAACGGCCATAGAGGTGTCCCACACGCCCCATGGTTTAATCCTCAGTCGCCAAATATTATGTCCACAAACCTGGTAATAAAGGAAGCTGATGGAGAGGTAGCACTGAACACTGCTTTATTATATAACGAGAGCACACAGCATATGATACACCGTAGTGGAGCCATCCAGGGCAAGAGGAAGCCCTCATGGCAGCTGCCCCCTAATATAGGGCGGTGTGATGATGCGACAGGAAGGTGGCATCATCACATCACACTTCAACATAAACCTCCTACACAACAGTACCATTTCTTGGAAATGTTAGCCATTGTGCATGAAGGAGTTCTAGAGCAAGTGAACTTTTTTCGATACCTTGTTTCCACCATCTCTACCAATGGCTCTCTTGACAGAGAGATGAATTTTAGAATTGGTGTAGGGTCCAGTGCATTTAACTCACTCAACCATCTATGGAACAACAAAAGAGTATTGCTTGGCACAAAGATCAAAATTTACGAGTGTGCAGTTATTCCCCCTCTTCTCTATGGCTGTGCTACTTGGGCCTTGAAACAACAACAACAGCAGCAGCACCTTGATGCATTTCATCCTTCACGCCTGAGGAGAATCTTAAAGGTTCAGTGGGAAGAACGTGTATCCAACTGTGAGATAAGAAGCAGAGCAGCTTGCTGTAGCCTAGTCATTCTCATCAGATACTCCCGGATGTTGTACTATGGTCATATAACGTGAATGCCTAGCGAGAGGTACCCAAGATTCCTGCTAGACTGGATCCCCACTCATGGAAACCAAGGTGTCAGCCGACCTAGGAATAACCTCATAAAGACCTATGAGGATGACCTAAAGGGGTTTCTTGGGCTCACTCCAGCCCAGACCCTACTACGAGCCCGAGATCACTCCAGCTGGCACTCATTTCTTGAAAGCCGTCAAAACTCGTGTGTTAGATCGTGAGCAGGCAAACCTATCTCAGGATGGGTAAAGACCTAACCAAGTTCAAGCTCTGTAAATACTATTTTATGTATTCTTTAACCCTAAAAAAATATTTTTTACTTTAGCTTGTGTATATACTGTTTTTGCCATATTTTATCATTTATTATTGCTCTGATTGCTGCTATCCCTTTGCTGCTGATTTCACCATTGTGGGACTAATAAAGGGTTATCTTATCTTGTTAAAGCATTTAAAGTGTACTCATTCTAATTACAGGGCCTTGAAAGAGTCATGCATTATTCTTTTTCATCACTACTTCATTGAGTCGGGAGTGGTTAATTTTTGTGCTGTGCCTCTTGCTGTAATTGGATGTGGTAGCCATTTATCAGGCTCCCTTTCTGGAAACGTACCCCAATTCCCCATTACCCACAGTTTCCATTGTAGGCATGTAGTACCACTGAAAGTTGATAGTGTGGGGTAACCCCCACAGCCACGGACAAGCAGAGCGCTCAGCTGGGGCAATTAGCAGAACAATGAGATGTGTGTATTGAGATCAATAGGCAGCCGCTCTTTGTCTAGCTTCTTCCTGCCAGTTCCGATGTTGATATGTATGACTCAAATGCAAACGTTCATGCTTCCTGCTCTGACTGTGATGCAAATGTCCCATGCCTTTCATGTATTGTCTGCAACTGGGTATAAAAACTGCATATGCTCTGTAGCTCACTCTCTCTGACTGCTCATCTTACTGCACGCATTGCTTATCTGCTGGAGAGCCTCCGGGCTCGCTCTAGCCCGCACCCACAGGGCTGGAGTGAGTTCTCGTGATGGCGGTATGATTTAATAAAATCCCTCAAAAACTCTCAGTTCGCAGCTTATTATTTCATGCCGCCACATTGGTGACCCCGAGAAAGAACACGCTGGCAGCCCCCCGGCGGTGACTCTCCGACGACAAGCGAACGCAGCAGCCTGACGCAAATGATCTGCCCTCCCTTCTGCTACAGGGAGACCTCGACGCAGAGCCACCACCAGGCAAAACTCTCCGGAGATCACCCACGACTGGGAAAGCTGCAGAATGCTTCATAGTGAGATCTGCACGCCTGAGATCTACACATCCACGCTGGGACCAGCCGCTCTCACAGCTCCTCCACACGAGAGCGCACGCACCTCATCCTCTCTCCACGACGGCGACCTCCAGGGCCGACGGAGAACGCAGCACGTGGACCTGAACGCACCATGATCAATCTACAGCAACAGCTCAACAGAGATGACCATCGACGCTGACGACGCTGATCTCCATCAAGCTCCCTGACCCTGACTCGCCTCTACAGCGGACCTGCCAAGCACCGAACCCCGCATGCACACCGGAGGGTTACGAGGACAGCGCACCACGCACGGGACAATAACAGCTCCACAGACCGCCATCGTCCTTCGCCGCTGCACACAGAACCTTCAGGGCTGCTCACACACCTGAATCACGCACGGAGCTTGCTCACAGGATTTTGTACAGGTCTCAGCCACGGCGCACAAGGGAATTCAGCCGTCAGCTGTCCCTGAGGACTTTAGGACTGCGCGCGCACCTAAAGTCAACACGCCAAGTCCCTCACAGCTGCAGCTCCTTTTTTTTTCTTCATGGCCGCGAGAGGAGTCAGAGACAAATTTTCTTCAAACAGCTGCTGTGGACCTCCGCACGTTCAACGGGACAGCCCCTCAACATTGCGGATCCACAGGCAATTTTTGCGCGGCCCAAACAACTTCGCCGTCCTGGGCTGGCACTTGCTACCCCCACCCCCCTCCCTCCACCTCTGCCTGCACAGAGCTTTCCTTGCTCGCTACCAAAGCCGGACTATCGAGGCCTCAGCTTCCTGCTGAGTCCTCTGGGGGGTAGTGTGTGGGGTAACCCCCACAGCCACGGACAAGCAGAGCGCTCAGCTGGGGCAATTAGCAGAACAATGGGATGTGTGTATTGAGATCAATAGGCAGCCGCTCTTTGTCTAGCTTCTTCCTGCCAGTTCCGATGTTGATATGTATGACTCAAATGCAAACGTTCATGCTTCCTGCTCTGACTGTGATGCAAATGTCCCATGCCTTTCATGTATTGTCTGTAACTGGGTATAAAAACTGCATATGCTCTGTAGCTCACTCTCTCTGACTGCTCATCTGACAACACACATTCTGTGTCTCCTCACGAGATCCTGAGGACCCGCTCCAGCCTGCCTGCACAGGGCTGGAGTGAGTTCTATGATGGCTGGATGAATAATAATAAACACCCTCAAAAACTCTCAGTTCGCCGCTTATTATTCTTCCGCCACAATAGGACAGACTTTCAGAATAGAGGGTAGCGCCACCGGGGGCCAGCGATCATCTCAAGGATATCTACAGTCACCAAGCATGAGTTTTGGATATGATAAATCCAAACATACTCGGACGTCAGTGTTTGTTTGCATGTATTAGCTCTAGAATCATCACAGTTATCCAAGTAACGGATGAGTGATCAAAGGAACCATAGCTGATTTAATGAGCCAGTCACAGTTTTGCTGTACATTTCCTTTGCAAACATTTTTGAAGAACTAAGTATAATACAACATAACCAAGCTGAACATTTAGATCCATCATTTGCTCAGTCCAATGCATGAGTAGAGTGTAAATCCATTTTTAGACATACCAAGAACAGGGCCACTTAACTCCACCGAATCTAAATGATGAAACCTTACCTTACTCCTTATACATTAGCCAAATTTATTTGATTACAGTGACATATGACACACTAAGCCCACATCTGCCCATGGAAAAATCCAGGCCTTATTTAAGTTCATAAATTGGATGCAGCTGTTTGCAAGAACAACAAGGAGGTGTTTTTTTGTTTTGTTTTTTACATTTCCAGGAGAACTTGATTGTTTTACTTTGTGTTGTACACATGACATGTACAAACAGAGAGAAAAGTAAAACTGTTCAAGATAAGTTTTAGTCACCTCTGAGTAACCTGCCAATCAAAATATAAAGTAGGGTTTACCGTTTAATCACTGAAAAAATATACCAATAATTGACACTGTCACTTCCCATCTGATTCTGGAAAGGTGCCTGGTTGTTGGAGGTTTTCCAGTGGGCAGATAGATGGATGGATGGATGGATCATTAATCACACTTGTTCCCATTGTGTTTTATCAAGATAAATGGCTGGATGCCAAGTAAAAGTTGAGGAGCAAGGCTTTCTACAATGCCATCATTTACTGTTTCCCTCTTACCATAGTGATGCAGTGTTGGGCAAGTTTCTAAAAATAGTAACTAATTACAGTTACAAGTTACTTGTTTTCAAAAGTAATTGAGTTACTTTGTCAATGACTGCATGATTAAAGTAATTAGTTACTTGGAAAAGTGACTTTTACATTACTTTTAAATGCATACTTAAATTATCTCACACAAACAGCAAGTTGATTCAATTAATGGGACAGAGGCTGCGACAGAGACACGATCCATTATCTACCATGATCAGGAATTGTACCTGACAACAAGCACTTATTATTTCATATAATATTCAACTTCTTCAGCCACATTGAATTAAATGCAGTACATGCCGGTGTGCCTCAGTGGCTTGTTTGTGTTTCTTATCAACACCAACATGGCACCTGCGGTTGGCCACCTAAAACTAGCGCTGGTAACTAGCGATGAGCGACTCCAGCCAAATTACATCTCTGTGGCATATCTGGCAATCACTCTGTTTTCTTGCGTTGAAGGAGATTGTTACTGTTTAAACAGGAGCTTCTGAAAATTGAAATAGGTCTCTTCCGGCACTTCGCTTTTAACCCACCAATATACTTTTGTCCTTTACTGCAAGAAAGGAAAAAATAATCTGTGTATTTCCACAAAAACAAAGTTGCTTCATCTCCTCCTTCAGTGAAAGTGATGAGGTGATGAGGATTCGTGGCTGTTTTTGACAGGTCACGTCGACTGACAGCTGCATCTCTGCTACAGACGTGGACAAAATTGTTGGTACCCCTCTGTTAATGAAAGAAAAACCCACAATGGTCACAGAAATAACTTGAATCTGACAAAAGTGGTAATAAATAAAAATTCTATGAAAATTAACCAATGAAAATCAGACAATGCTTTTGAATTGTGGTTCAACAGAATTATTTTAAAATACAAACTCATGAAACAAGCCTGGACAAAAATGATGGTACCCTTAACTTAATATTTTGTTGCACAACCTTTTGAGGCAATCACTGCAATCAAACAAGTTCTGTAACTGTCAATGAGACTTCTGCACCTCTCAGCAGGTATTTTGGCCCACTCCTCATGAGCAAACTGCTCCAGTTGTCTCAGGTTTGAAGGGTGCCTTCTCCAGATGGCATGTTTCAGCTCCTTCCACAGATGTTCAATAGGATTTAGATCAGGGCTCATAGAAGGCCACTTTAGACTAGTCCAATGTTTGGCCCTTAGCCATTCTTGGGCGCTTTTAGCTGTGTGTTTTGGGTCATTATCCTCTTGCAAGACCCATGACCTGCGACTGAGACCAAGCTGTCTGACACTGGGCAGCACATTTCTCTCTAGAATACCTTGATAGTCTTGAGATTTCATTGTACCCTGCACAGATTCAAGACACCCTGTGCCAGATGCAGCAAAGCAGCCCCAGAACATAACAGAACCTCCTCCATGTTTTACAGTAGGGACAGTGTTCTTTTCTTGGTATGCTTCATTTTTGCGTCTGTGAACATAGAGCTGATGTGCCTTGCCAAAATGTTCCAGTCTTGTCTCGTCTGTCCGTAGGACATTCTCCCAGAAGCTCTGTGGCTTGTCAACATGCAGTTTGGCAAATTCCAGTCTGGCTTTTTTATGGTTTGTTTTCAACAGTGGTGTCCTCCTTGGTCGTCTCCCATGAAGTCCACTTTGGCTCAAACAACGACAGATGGTGCGATCTGACACTGATGTACCTTGACCTTGGAGTTCACCATGAATGTGTTTAGAGGTTGTTCTGGGCTCTTTTGTTACCATTCGTATTATCCGGCTCCTCCTGCGGCCACGTCCAGGGAGGTTGGCTACAGTCCCATGGATCTTAAATTTCTGAATAATATGTGCAACTGTAGTCACAGGAACATCAAGCTGCTTGGAGATGGTCTTATAGCCTTTTCCTTTAACATGCATGTCTATAATTTTCTTTCTAATCTCCTGAGACAACTCTCTCCTTTGCTTCCTCTGGTCCATGTTTAGTGTGGTACACACCATGTCAACAAACAGCACAGTGACTACTTGTCACCCTTTAAATAGGCCGACTGACTGATTACAAGTTTGTAGACACCTGTGATGTTAATTAGAGGACACATCTTGGTTGAACATGTCCCTATGGTCACATTCTTTTCTAGGGGTACCATCATTTTTGTCCAGGCCTTTTTCATGAGTTTATTTTTTTTAAATAATTCTGTTGAACCAGAATTCAAAAGCACTGTCTGATTTTCATTGGTTAATTTTCATAGAATTTTTATTTATTACCACTTTTGTCAGATTCAAGTTATGTCTGTGACCATTGTGGGTTTTTCTTTCATTAACAGAGGGGTACCAACAATTTTGTCCACATCTGTATGTTAGGGTCAGTTTTTGTCTGGTTTCCTCAGGAAACGCCTCCATTCTCAGCCCAGGAAACGATCGCTGGAGCGCTGATACTGTGGACAATAGTTCAGAAAATTCGGGATAGATCCACAGGCCGGGATGCACCTCCAGAATTCCCACCGCCAGGGACAATAATGAGCTCCAGAACTCAGGTGGGTGAAAAAGAAAAAAACAGTTCAAAAAAGAAAAACAGATGTGTGGGTGTAACCCGCTAAATCCTCTGCGCTGGCTGGACCATTCTGTCACGAGCCTCCTTGTGCGGTTCTATGCAGTGCATTGAGGAGGGGAAGGAAGAACGGATTTAAGCACTGGTTACACCACAAACACATTTATTAAAAAAGAGGCAGACAGTTCCAAAAATAAAGACTTACAAAAACAGTACAGTGTACACTAAACAGCTCACACGACGAGCGGGCAGCGGGCAGACCACAGTGTACCGTGGCCACAAGACAAATAATACACAAAAAACTAAGCAAACTTACAAAAAGGATGACAGGGTTCACTTCTAGACTCACACGCCGGGACGTGCAGCGGGCAGACCACAGTGAACGGTGGCCACAATACTCCCATAGACAATTCAATGGTCCATCAATGCTTGACTGGAAAAGGCCGCTTAAGTACAAGCATTGCTAGCACAACAGATTGGGTGCACCTGGGCGAGGCGAGGGAAAAGCAATTACCAGAGTGGAACCAGCTGGCTGTCAAGAGAGAGGGGGCATGGTCGGACTGGCAGGTGTCAGACAATGCCCACACAAATGTGGGTCAAGGGAGGCTGCCTAACAGCTGCCGGCCAGAACAGCGGCTACAGGTACAGGAAAAAGAGCAAGAGACAAAGAAACTACAAGAACTCAAAAGATAACATAATACACAAATATACTGATAACCTGAGCCACAGAGAACGGTCAGAACCGAACCTAAAGGACAAAACCGTCTTGGTTTGTGACAGAGACCCCCTTCTAGTGGTGGATTCCAGACACCTACGGCAACATCATAAGGGAAGGAAAACCCCCACCCAGCAGGAACAACAACCACGAACCCAGGTGGGAGGTAGGGGGAACAGGCAAGGAGGGAACACAATACATCCCACCCAGGGCCCACAATGAACCCCCCCCCCCCCCAAGTCCAAAGGCGTGGAGGCTCTGGAGGCCGCCCACAGTCCCAGGCCCAGCAGACAGTCCGGTTAACAGAGTCTGGTGGCTTGCCGGAAAACACGGGCCATCTGGCCCAGAGACTCAGTCCCTCCGGTGGTTGGCCAGCGTTGTTGAGACACCAGGACCAGAGGGGTGGAGCAGGAGGCGGCCTGCCCACCGAGAGGCTCACTGGTGGGTGACCGGACCATAGGGAGGGAACCCCCATGGAATCGGAAAGGGAGGGGGAGGAGGCCACGGTGTCTTCACGTTGACCCGCAGCATCCTCAGGTCCCTCGGGTCCCTGGCTTGGGACACAGCTGCACCCATGGTGGACCCTGGCCGGGCCAACTCTGCACCCATGGTGGACCCTGACCAGGTCAACGCTGCACCCTCAGTGGACCCCGACCGGGTAAATTCTGCACCCTCAGTGGACCCCACCGGGCCAATGCTGCACCCGCAGTTGCCCCCGGCTGGAGCTCTGCATCACCTGTGGTGGCTCCCGATTGGAGCTCTGCAGCTCCCGTGGTGGACTCCAGCTGGAGCTCAGCAGCACCTGCAGTGGACCCCAACCAGGCCAACGCTACACCCTCGGTGGACCCCGACCAGGCCAATGCTGCACCCTCGGTGGACCCCGACCAGGCCAATGCTGCACTCTCAGTGGACCCCCTCACTGGAGCGTGGCGCCCATGATGGGTCCAAGCAGGAGCACAGCATGCATGCTGGGCTGATCCGGGGGCGCAGCCCCCATGAGGGTCCCAAGCCAGTGCGCTGCACCCACGGAGACACAGCCTGTGGAGGGACCCGCACGACAGCCTGAGGCAGCAGGGTAGCTGGACCCACGACATCGTGAGGCAGCGAGCCCGGTTCCAAGGAGACCCCTTGTGACAATTGTTCCTCTCCAGTGACCCTAGAAAGAAACTCAAGAGCGGGAGAAGAAACAAGATTATTAGGGTCACCGGCAGCGGCGGAGCCCGGCGAAGGGAGTTCAGATGCAGTTGTGTGCTGCACCTGACTCTCCTCACCTAGAGCCAGACAAGATCTCTCCAATATTGACATTAGAAACACAAGAGAGATAATTTGCCTGAGCTCGAGCTCTACCACCATCCAGGACTCCGTCTATCCCGATGATGAAGACTCGGGCCCGGCCTCTAGGCAGTCCAGCTCAGGCTCCCAATCCACTGCGGTCACCTCCGCAGCTGGCAAGATGGTGATAACAGTCCCATTGTCTTCCTGCAATGGCTCCAACGCTGGGGATTCCTCCAGCATGGCTGTAGGGGAACATCTCTGTGCTGGCTCTGGGGCGGAATCCTCCGAAGCCACCGGCTCCTCCACCGTCTGATGGTTCTGACCTTGGGCCAGTGGGCGCTCAGGAGAACATGGAGAAGACACGGAGAGAATAGACATAAATTCAATATCTGTAGCTGGAGGAGAGGACCCAGCGGACTGCTGAGACTGGGCCTCTCCCTCAGGAGACAGACAAGGTTTATTGTGGTTTAACTGGGTAGAATGATAAAACACTTGCCTGTCATCCCGGTGCTTGTTGTTGACAGCCGCGGTCACAAACAGTCATCCCTCTCCGTGTCTATGGTGATCTGGCCCCTTTCAATGGATTGTGGAGGAGCCGTCTCCATGATTACGGAGATGGGCGTTCCCGAGGTGACCCTGGCAGACCTCACGGCAGGTAGAGGGGAGATGGCTGCCAAGGATGAGGAGGGCTTCTCCCGACATTCCCCCACCAGATGACGTTGTTTGTGGGATACTGGTGCTCTGCACTCTAGACCTGGAGGTAAAGGTGGCGAGCCGGGAGGGGAGAAGGATGTCTTCCATGGGGAACGCCTCTGCTTTGGCTCCTCAGGAAACGCCCCCATTCTCAGCCCAGGAAACGATCGCTGGAGCGCTGATACTGTGGACAATAGCTCAGAAAATTTGGGATAGATCCACAGGCTGGGATGCGCCTCTAGAATTCCCACCGCTCCATAAACACTTTTCCAGGCTTGCTTCGGTCCCCGGACGGTAAAAACAGTTCAAAAAAGAAAAACAGATGTGTGGGTGTAACCCGCTAAATTCTCTGCACTGGCTGGACCATTCTGTCACGAGCCTCCTCAAGTGGTTTTACGCAGTGCATCGAGGAGAGAGGGGGCATGGTCGGACGGCAGGTGTCAGACAATGCCCACACAAATGTAGGTCAAGGGAGGCTGCCTAACAGCTTCTGGCCAGAACAGCGGCTACAGGTATGGGAAAAGAACAAGAAACAAAGAAACTACAAGAACTCAAAAGATAACATAATACACAAATATACTGATAACCTGAGCCACAGAGAATGGTCAGAACCGAGCCTAAAGGACAAAACCGGCTCGATTTGTGACAAGTTTGTATATTCATTTGCGCTATATATTCATATTTATATATAAATACAAAGAGTAATGAGTAATGAATCTGTTCAAATTTCAGTAACTGTAATGCATTACTGAATTTTTAAACAGTTATTTTGTTACACAGCAAGTTACTGTAAAAATAGTGGCATTACAGTAATACGTTACTTTGTAACGTGTAATAAAGACTTACTTTGTGACACGTTACTCCGTTTTGGGTGAAATTGTACAGCTGAAATTGTCTGCACAAAAGGAAAAGAAGAGAGCCCCTCTGCCTAATCTAGAACTCCTGAGAAATGGTGAGAAAGTAGTATACTTTCAAGACAAGGTGGGCATGGCAACCTTGTTAGATGAAGACTGGTCTCACGTCAAAGATGCTTTTCACTCTGCATCCAAAGAAATACTTGGCCGGAAATCAAAAGTCCATCATGTAGCTGTGGCACAGGTGTAGTGTGGCCGACTACTGATCAAGGGTCATGGGTTTGATTCCCATTCTGTCTGCAGTCTGCATGTCAAAGTGTCCTTGAGCAAGACACTGAACCCCCAGTTGATCCTGGTGGCCAGGCTAACGCCTGTGTGTGTATGGCAGCTCTGTCGCCATCAGTGTGTGAATGTGTGTGAATGGGTGGATAGCAGGATCTGTAAAGCGCTTTGGTCATCCAGAGATGAGAAAAACCGCTATATACTGTAAATGAACGCCATTTACCATCTACCAACACTGTCGTGATGTAAATTAAGAATATAGAAATAATAAATGATGGATGGAGTTCCATAATAATCCATTAAACCCCTTAATGTAGATTAAAAAAAGCTTGTTCCTAGAAGGGGTCCATTCAGTCTGAATTGCTTTAGACTCAAGTGAATGAATACAGCTGATGGGTATAAACAATGATATCATAGTTGGCATGGTTACTATCCCAACACAAAAAACATGGATCCCGAGGAGAATGATGGGTGACCCCATTGCAGCATACACCTCTTAAAACTGATTTCTAACAACAGGCCTTTTCCCCATACCTGGAGTTCATTGATGTTTAAAGGGACATGAAGTGGTCAGAAGAGATGGGGGGGGGGGGGGTCAAGGAGTGGGGGGAGAGAAAGAAAAGCAAAACAAAAGAGTAAACACAGTAAAGAGTTGCTGCTTCTGAGAAGATCTCTGCACGGACCTGATATCTGCTCCTGAAAGAGAGTAGATAGACGTGTGTGTGTGCGTGCATGTGTGTGTGAACGTGCGCACGCATGTGTGTGTAAAATGCATAAAACTCTTGTTTGCCTGCGTCTATGCCAGTTTTTTTCAGATGCCAGCTCCTTTGTCAGCTAAAACCAAAAATCCATTAGTTTGCGTGAAATCTGGCTGCCATTGCTCTTTGAAGCCTTTGTATCTGAGCATACATGGAGGAATGTAATTCCTCTGAGCTCTGTCTATTTCAGTCCACATATGTCTAATTGAAATGTTGCTACAAAAACAATAAAGCAAGGCAGAGGGGAACATCCAATTTAAAAAGTTGATGAGGATGGGATTTTCTGGCTGGAAGGATTCCCAGCACTACAAGGGTTCAGGTTAATTTTTTCTGTAGCATTTTGTTATATCCACACAAAAAAGTAGAGACATTAACAGAATATATGAACATATCCATAAACCAATGTCATTCAACACTGTCATCATCTATAGTTTATAGGAAGAGATCATTGGTGCACAGTGTTTTGCAAGATATCTGTGCCATTAGTGTGAATTTCCATTCAACATATTCACCTCTTTAATGCACATTTCTGATAATTCTCCTAAAGAATTGTCAATGTCCATCAGCCTCATTCAGCATACTATCTAGGTAGGAGGATGACTACATTATATGGAACACAATATCACATAATGAGGTGTTCTGTGTAATCAAACACCAAACTAAAAACACAAGCTGAAGCACTTAATTCCCTCTCCATTCCTCCCTGGCAGTTCTAGCATAAGTAAGACAATATAAATAAAGTGTTAAAGTTTTTTATATGGCAAGAGGAGTCTATAAATACTATTTATATACAGGACAGTATCAAATATGAGCAAAGTTCCTTTTGGCACAGTAAATGTGTTTGGCACAATAGGGAGGCAGACATCTCTTCTGCTTGCCAAGCTACTGGACAGGACAGGTTAAAACAGGGGCAGGGCTTCAGCTGTATAAGAGTTGGGCGGGCACGGGGGAGACATGTTGCTTTGTGGTCAACATTTTCTTTCCATTTGCAGTGGAAATTATTATATATCAAACATGGGAATATATTTATGCATCAAAAATATTACAATAATAAAAGTCCTACATCATCTCCTCTCTTGATTTGTGAACTATGTAGGATTTTTGAAGTCATACAAACAAGGTTTTAACACCAACATGCAGGATAGGATGAAGGAATGATGATTGCATAGAAGTACTGAAAAATAAATCATGCTTGGTAGACTTTATTACTGTTTAGATTTCCAGTCGATTCAGCCATGGGACTTCAGTCTTCTCTGAATTTAATAGCAAGAAATTACAAGTCATCCAAGCTTTGATTTCCTTAAGACAAACCTCTAATTTGGCTAATTGATTACTGTCATTTGGCTTCATTGACAAGTGAAATTGTGTGTCATCTGCATAACAATGAAAATGTATACAGTGCTTTCTAATAATATTGCCTAGCGGAAGCATATATAAACTAAAAAGAATAAGGCTTAGCACAGATCCCTGTGGAACTCTGTGACTGAGCTTTGAGTTAGAAGAAAACTCATTATTAACGTGAACAAACTGGAACCTATCAGATAAATAAGATTTAAACTACTGCAATGAAGTTTCATTAAGTCCAACAAGGTGTTCTAATCTATCAAGTAAAATATTATGATTGACTGTCGTAAAAGTTGCACTAAGGTCCAAAAGGACAAGTACATAAGATTCAGTGATACATTTCCACAGGACAGGAGGTTGATATTTTTTGGAGACAGCCATATATGTTGCCCAACCCGGTAGAGTGGATCCGAGGTCCTGCGACGATTGATGAAGGTGGCGTTGCGATCCGCTGTGTACCGCAGTGCGGCCCAGGTAGCCTTCCACAACCAGTGGCAGTGTCTCAGGTGGGCACGTACTGAAGGTATGACAATGTCTCCCTCCTCCTTGGGAAACAGCGGGGGATTGTAGCCCAGAGAGGCCTCAAATGGAGACATGCCTATGGCAGATGACACAGTGGTGTTGTGAGCGTACTCAACCCATGGCAGGTAGGTGCTCCAGGATGCTGGGTTGGCGGCGGTGATGCACCGTAGTGCTGCCTCCAGCTCCTGATTGGCACGCTCACATTGGCCGTTGCTCTGAGGGTGGTACCCCGACGATAGGCTCACCGTAGCCCCAACGGCTTTACAAAAGGCCCTCCATACCTGTGAGACGAACTGGGGCCCACAGTCGGACACAATGTCTAGAGGGATGCTGTGCAGCCTCACCACATGGAGGATGAGCAGATCTGCTGTCTCCTTTGCTGTGGGCAGACCCTGCATGAGGACGAAGTGGGCTGCCTTAGAGAATCTGTCCACAATGGTAAGGATGACAGTGTTGTTGGCAGAGGATGGGAGGCCGGTGACAGAATCCAAGGCCACATGGGACCAGGGCCTGCCAGGGATAGGATGAAGCAGGCCAGTCAGACGAGAGGAGGATGTCTTGCCAGTGGCACACTGGGGACAGGCGTGGATATACTCCCTGATATCCTTCCGGAGTGATGGCCACCAAAAGGTCCTCTGAAGAAGAATCACTGTGCGTGCCATCCCCGGATAGCACAAGAGCTTGGAGGAGTGGGCCCAATTAATCACCTCGCCCCGGACGGCAGATGGCTCATACAACCTCCCCGCTAGTCCCCCGCCCGGGTCCGCCTCGGTCTCCTGCACTCTCAAAACCCTCTCCTTAATACCCCACGAGAGAGTGCCAACGATGCACGATGGGGGAATGATGGGGTGCGCTGGAACCTCCGCAACATCCGAGGCAAATTGCCTAGATAAGGCGTCAGGCTTGGTGTCCTTGGACCCGGGGCAGTAGGTGATGGCAAAGTCAAATCGGCCAAAAAACAGGGACCAACGGGCCTGGCGTGCATTCAGTCGTTTAGCCGTTCTGAGGTATTCCAAGTTCTTATGGTCCGTCCAGACGACGAACGGCTGGGATGCCCCCTCCAGCCAATGGCGCCACTCCTCCAGTGCCAACTTGACCGCCAGGAGCTCCCTGTCCCCGATGTCATAGTTCCTCTCTGCCAGGGAGAGACGGTGGGAGAAAAACGCGCAGGGGTGAATTTTGTCGTCCACTGGGGAGCGCTGAGACAGCACGGCTCCAATGCCAGAATCTGAAGCATCTACTTCAATCAGGCACTGCAGAGTGGGGTCCACCTGCACCAAGATCGGAGGAGAGGAGAATTGAGATTTTAAGTCCACAAAGGCCACCTCAGCCTCCTCCGTCCACCGGAAGGGCACCTTGGAGGAGGTGGGGCGAGTAAGAGGAAGGGCAATAAGGCTATAGTTCTTAATGAAGTGGTGGTAGAAGTTAGCAAATCCCAGAAACTGCTGTAGGTGCTTCCGGGAGGAGGGAGTTGGCCACTCTACCACTGCTTTTACCTTAGCTGGTTCTGCGATGATTTGGTTGTGCGAGATGATGAAGCCACTGACCACTCTGCCACTGCACGTTAGCACTGTGGCAGCACAGCAACTCACCCTTGGCCGGGGGATCCTGGGTTTGATCCCAGACCCCGACCAACAGTGATCTGTGTGGAGTTTGCATGTTCTCCCCGTATCTGCGTGGGTTTACTCCGGGATTTCTCCGGTTTCCTCCCACACGCCAAAAACATGCAAGTTAGGTTAATTGGCATCAACACTGGGGATTCTAAATTGTCTTTAGGTATGAGTGTGAGAGTGAATGGTTGTCTGTCTGTCTGTGTTGGCCCTGCGATGGATTGGTGATCTGTCCAGGGTGTACCCTGCCTCTCGCCCAAAGATGCTGGGATAGGCTCCAGCCCCCCCGCGACGTGAAAAGGATTAAGTGGAAGAAGATGAATGAATGAATGAATGAATGAATGAATGAGATGATGAAGCCCAGGAATGACGTGGCTGAAGTGTGGAACTTGCATTTCTCTGCCTTCACAAACAGCTTGTTCTCCAGTAACTGCTGCAACACTCACCTCATGTGCACCCGTTGTTCATCGAGGGACTGGGAAAAAATCAGGATATCATCAAGGTAAAAAAGACAAATGAGCCCAGAAAGTCTCTCAACACGTTGTTTGTAAGCCGTTGGAATACAGCGGGAGCATTGGTCAGCCCAAACGGCATGACGAGGTACCGTATTTTTGGGACTATAAGGCGCACCGGATTATAAGGCGCACTATCAATGAACGGTCTATTTGATGGTCTAATTTCATACATAAGGTGCACCGGATTATAAGGCACATTAAAGCGAGGTAGTCGGAGCCGGGAAAAATTTTTTTTTTGCGTGCATGGAAAAAAAATCCTATCTATAGTCATTATAGACACATATAGCGCGATTGTCTGCGAGTGTGAATGACCTGTTCCACGAGCAGGTGGAACGTTTTTAGTCCGTGGCTGTTCATCGCCATATTGGCCAGGATACTCGCTGGGTACTCGCTCGGTACACGATACGGCTCGCTCTCCGGCGGCGGCCCTGATAAGTAAACATATGCCGGGATGCTTGAATTCTTTCGTCCCAAAAATATCATTTTTGAATATTTAATTACAGCTAAACGGGAGCAGTTTCGATGCCAAAATTTCACATGCAAATCCTAATATACGTGTTCTATACACCATCGGCTTTTGGGTATCGACTACCTCGCGAGGTAGTCGGATCTGGGAATTTTTATTTTTTTTTGCGTGCATGGAAATAAAATCCTATCTATAGTCATTATAGACACATATAGCGTGATTGTCTGCGAGTGTGAATGACCTGTTCCACGAGCAAATGTATGTTTTTTGGTCCGTGGCTGTTTACATCGCCATAGTGGCCAGGATACTCGCTCGGTACTCGATACGGCTCGCTCTCCGGCGGCAGCCCCGAGAAGTAAACAATGTAAACAAATGCCAGGACGCTTGAATTCTTTCGTCCCGAAAATGTCATTTTTGAATATTAATTACAGCTAAACAGGAGCAGTTTCGATCCATGATCCATTGGCAGATAGTGACGTAACTCGCTAGCAATTTAACTTTGAACGACCTGTTGATACCAATATAGCGGTTGGAGTTCTTTGGTTAATCTACCCGGAATGATGGCAAGCTCCAAATTAGTTTGCTTCACTTGGGTTTTGAAAGTATCGGTGAGATGGGCGCGCATGGAGTGGCAGATCAATAGGGATGGAGATTTGTGGAAAAAGCCATCCGACCATTATGCTGAAGCACATATTACTCTGTGAGGCTCCTGACTACCGTAATGCTCCGACAATCCATCAAGCGGTTTGGCTTCGTAGCTTACCAAAGTCGTACTAAAACATTTTTGACAGATTTTTGAGCGCCGTGTACCACATAAAATCGGTTCGAGGTCAGTAAGCACAACCTGAGTTAATACATAAGGTGCACCGGATTATAAAGCGCACTGTCGATTTTTGAGAAAATTAAAGGATTTTAAGTGCGCCTTATAGTCCAAAAAATACGGTACTCAAAATGACCGCTAGGGTTCCGGAACCCCATCTTCCATTCATCTCCCTCCCGGATCTGCACCAGATGGTAGGCGTTGCGGAGGTCTAGTTTGATGAACCAAGAGGTCCCCTGGAGGGAGTCAAACGCCGTGTTGATGAGTGGGGGTGTGTATTTATCCTTGATGGTGATGTTATTAAGCTCCCGGAAATCGATGCACAGTCTCAGTGAGCTGTCCTTCTTGCCCACTAACAAGAATCCCGCCCCCACCACAGAGGACGATGGACGAATTATGCCTGAGTTCAAGGACTCCTTGATATACATTTCCATGGCCTCCCACTCCAGAACTGACAGGCTGTATAGCCAGCTAGATGGCAATGGAGCTCCGGACCGGAGGTTGATGGCACAATCGTATGGGTGGTGGTGGTGGGGGGGGCTTGGGACTTACTAAAGGCGGCCCCCAGGTTGTGGTATACTGGGGGAACTTTGGACAGGTCAGGCGGAGGTGTGTCAGGGGCACAGAGAGGCACAAATGGCGAGCAAGCAGCGGACTGAAGGCAGGCACTGAGACAGAATGAGCTCCAAGAAATTAACTTCCCAGAGTGCCAGTCAGTAGTGGGGTTGTGCAAAGGGAGCCAGGGATAACCTAAGATAACCAGAGAGGTAGAGACCGGAAGCACAAACAACCTGAGCTGCTCACGGTGATTTTCCGACACAATAACTGATACCGGAGCAGTTTGTTTAGACACCACGGCCAGTGGGACTTTGGACAGAGCGATGAGTTTAAGAGGTGTCCTCAATTGGTGGCAGGGAAGCCCCAATCGGGTTGCCATTTCCCCAGAGATGAAGCTCTGCTCGGCCCCTGAATCAATAAGTGCATGTGTTGCTATTTCAACCTGATTATTAACAGAACAAATGGGTAACAGGAATTTAGTGAGGCGATTGTTTTGGAGTGAGTCTGTGAGTCCCCCTACTGCGACATACGGACTCCCTCTTTTGGCCATATGGGACAAGTAGCAAGCTCATGCTCCTCGCTGCCACAATAAAGACATAGCCCTAACTCCCGGCGGCGCTGTTTCTCCGCTGGTGGTAACTTAGACTGTCCTACTACCATTGGCTCAGGGAGGTCTAATGAATCAGAGGGAGGTAGGGCCAGCAGGGGGAGCTGCAGGGAACGGCAAAACTGAGTGCCCGAGCGACTGGAAGTTTTACGCTTATTGGCCCGTTCCCTTAACCAGTTGTCCAAGCTAATGGCCAGAGAAATGAGCTTGGTTAACTTACTGGGCTTTTCCAGACGGGCTAGCTCATCCCTCAGGCTAGGGCTAAGGTTACGGACAAAGATGCAGCAAAGGGAGGCGTCCTCCCACCCCACCTCCGTGGCTACCACCTGGAAGTCTACCACGTAGTTGGCTACTGATTTGCTCCCTTGCCTTAAGTTGAGTAGCTGGGAGGTAAGCATGCTATTACAGTCGGAGTGGTCAAACACCTCGTTAAACTCACTCACAAACTGGTTTATGTCAAATTAGTGTAATCAGCCCTAGCCATAACCGCGTAAGCCCAGGCTAACGCCCGGCCCTCCAGAAGATTAACTACATAGCCTATGCGACTGTGACTGGTAGGAAAATCCCCTGGAACCCATTGGAAGACTATCCCACATTGCAACAGGAATCCCCTAGCCTCCCCCAGCTTACCGTTGAAGCGTGTGGGTGTGGGGATTGGTGTCAGCCGAGATGGTGGAGATGGAGCAAGGATGGAGCTAGCTGGAGCGGCTGTGCTACCCGAAGTCAGAGGAAAGGGCTGAGGACCTGACAGACGATCCAAGCGGGAGTTTATCCGAACTAGCTGAGTAAGTATGACCTGTTGTTGGTGTGATAATTGGTCTACTAGAGCAGACTCAGAAATAAACTCAATTATCTTTATTGTGAAGTGAGTGTGTGGGTATGTGTGTGTATGTGTAAATGTAGCAGCCGGGGCAAGCAGAACACCGTACAGCCTGGCAACCCTATGGAAGAGCAGAGACAGGGGTGATTAGTGCCAACACTCTGGAGAGATGGTTCAGTTATGTTTGGTCTTACTGTTAATGAGTTGGAGAACAGCTCAGGCTTGGCCCCGAAGGCTCCGGCCAGGGAGACAGTGTCTACAGGCCTGGTTGCAGAGGGAATGAAGGGAGGAGTTGTTAAGGTGCAGAGTGTGCTTGGTCCGCCGCCACGGATTCCGCCTGTGCGCAGGGAGCAGAGTGTAGAGTGGTGATAATGACGAAGATGGCTTACTTGGCGTTGGGGAGTAGGAACTCCCAGGAGAGCGATGAGGTAGGGAAGGATTCTCTGAAGAACGATGAGGTTGAGAGGGATTCTCTGGAGAATGACGATGAAGAGAAGGAATTTCTGGAAAACGACGAAGAGGTGTAACGGTCTCATCAGACCAGGGAGTTAGATGACTCCGTGCAGACCAGAGGGCAGCACGGCTTAAATAGTCCAGCTGATGAGGAGAGCAGGTGTGCGCGCAGCTGAGGAGGATAAGGCAACAGGCAGGCAGAGCGAATCACCACAATCTTATCAGCAATTGTTTCATGTATTTTTTCCATCCTCAATTTTCTTTTTGTCTCTCTCTCTCCCTCTCGACCCCTTCACCCCCACCCCCTCCACACCCTTCATATCCCTTCCAGTTCCCTCTCCCATTCTCCTCTGTCAGGTCCAGCATACTTAAGACAACTGAAATAAAGTATTAACATTATTATACAGCATGAGGACTCTATAAATACTATTATACAGCATATATCAAATATGTCCCTTTAGGGAAAATAAAAGGCAAATAGATACTTGTTCCACTTGCCAAGGAGCTGGACAGGATAAAAAAAGAAAAATATACTGTATATTGCCATTGAAATTATGCCCAGTTTAAATATTTGACCCATTTTTGCAGTCATGTTGCTTCAGAATTAAAAGTCATAGTCAAATTTATTTATAGAGCACATTTAAAAATAATCAAGTTGACCAAAGTGCTGTACATTTATGATTTGATTTTGTGCACTTTGTTGATCCCCAGAGGGGAAATTCAGGGCATCCACTTGGATGGATGAAGCAGCCATAATATGGCGCTATCCCTTCACCATTCACACACAGGGCCACTTTAGAGTCTCCAATTAGCCTAACCTGCATGTTTTTGGCCTGTGGGAGGAAACTGGATAAATCCCAAAGTAAACCCACACAGACATGGGGAGATCATGCAAACTCCACACAGATCACTGTTGGTCAGGGGCTGGGATCAAACCCGGGATCCCATGGCCAAGGGTGAGTTGCTGTGCTGCCACAGTGCTAACCATTGGTCCACCGCACTGCCCATATTTATATCGAGATAGAGTTAAAATCAAACTGCACAACCTAACATATACAATAAATAGAAATAAAATGCATTAAAAGAAAAAAGAGTAAAAACAGTTCAGAATACAACCAAGTGTTTTACTCTCTGCTTGAATCAAACGCCAGTGAGAACAGATGTGTCTTCAGCAGTGATTTAAAATCATTTAATGTCTCAGCAGTGCGTATGTGGACAGATAAACTGTTATACAGTCTTGGAGCAGCTACTGCAAAAGCTCGATCACCTCTCCATTTTAACTTAGATTGTGATATGTCTAAGAGCATCTGGTTAGTTGATCTCGGTGCTCTTACAGGTGAATGAGTGGAAACAAACCTTTGACAAATAAGATGGTAAAAATCCATTTAAGGCCTTAAAACGCCCGGTTCCGCCGGACCGGCGGCGCCACACGAATTGGTTGCTCTTTGCAACTGCCTTTTTTTTTTATCTTCCTTCTTCTTTCTACACCTTTCACTCTATATATACTGTATATCACGGACACACAGATCGCCCCAAAGGTCTCCCGAGTCGGCGGACGGAGCCACTGTTTACAGCAGGAGACGATACAGCAGGGAAGAGCTAGTGCTAGCTAGCACTCAACCGCCACCCGGTGCTAATGGAGAAGCTTGACATACCGAGGAACTGTAGCGAAAACGACGCTGGTGCCGGGCTGGAGTTTAGGTGGCGTGCAAGAAATATAAGACAGAATAATAAAGAGCAATGGCAAGAACCAAGCAGACCGCCCGTAAATCTACTGGAGGAAAAAGCCCCCCAGGAAGCAGCTAGCCACCAAGGCTGCTCGGAAAAAGCGCTCCGGCCACCGGCGGAGTGAAGAAGCCTCACCGTTACAGGCCCGGTACCTTGGATCTGAGAGAGACGCTGGGTCTCCCGGATAGTCCAAAAATGGTAACAATGAGGGAGGTAGCCCATACGCCCCCATAGCATCTCCTTGTCGCCAAAATGTTATGTATGGAAATGATAGCCGGAGTCACAGCTATGCCATGCAGCAAACTCTTTATTGGAGAACACAGAACTATATACACTCTGGCCATAGCCCGCCTGACGTCACACCCAGGCGGGCACAGCAAGACACACACTGCATACTCACTACACATCAGGAAGGGTATTAAAATGGTAGCTCAACAGTAGACAGTCTACTTTAACATTCAGGCAGTCACTTCTTTGTTGGTTAATTCAGATTCTAGAAACCACTTGGGAAGTCTGCTCTTGTTCAAATTAAAAAGAAAGAAACTCACTGGGATGCAACAATGGCTCCTCATAATACAAACAAATGCTTCAGTGGATGCATTCATGGTTTCTGTTTGAATAGAGCTAAACCTGCAGGGAGGCCACAGCAGCCTCTCACTGGTGTTCCTTTGATTATCACACTTTCTCTAATCTTTGCATTCCCCACACAACATGTGCTTTGCTTACAAATGATGTTAGCATTGTGCAAGACTCCGATTTCATTATTCTAATGCAAATGTATCAGAATATTGACCTACTTGAGAGTGAATGTGATGAACAAAGGGGAGGTACAGACCATTGGTTCATGACGGCCTCCTTTACACAGCATGGAGATTGTTGGGAGACCATTAACAGATCTAAAATTGACCTGATCTTTCAGCGATCTCCCTCTGTGTAAATGTTTGAGAAATCGTTGTAAAATTTGCACGGTGATCTATAGAGATCTTTGAAAGATCATGGGTAGTATCTCACGGAGCAGTGAATGCTGATGAATGTGGTAATGTGGTAATTTTTCGCAACTTTCGCATCTTGTCAGACAAATGTTCATGAACATCAGAGTTCACCTCTGTCATCAGTAATGGTTAGCAATGGTTCGCAACATTTAGCGACATTTATCAAAATTTTATCAACTATATGTAACATTTGCATAAAAGTTTGCAAGTGTTTGTGAAAGACAGCGAATATTAGCAGTGGGATGATTAGCAACTCTTTTGCCAACGTCTGAGACCTTTTGTCAACTCCAGATAAAATACCATCCAAATGTCAGGCGAATCTTGGATCCAACCTGGTAAAATGGGTGCGCAAACCCTCCCCAGCATTCAGTTTCTCCTGATCACTGTGGAAGACAGATGCCTCTATAATTTATACAGAACATATGTGGAATAACAAAATATATAAACACCAAACATGATAGGTTTTGGCCTGTGTGCCACAGTTAATGCCCAGTCAAACCAGGCAAAGTTATAAGGCACAGCAAAACTTTTCCAATTCTTCCCTGCTCACATGAGCTCCAGACTGAAAAATGTATATAGACCACACACTTAGGCTGAATAAACAGCGGGGAAAATAAGTATTGAACACACCAACATTTTTCTCATTAAACATATTTATGATGGAGCCACTGACCTGAGATTTTCTCCAGATATGAGTAACAACCCAAGTAATCCATACATACAAAGAGATCAAGGAAACTGTTAACAAAACAAGTTATACTGTATCTATCTATAAATGCACAGAATCTCTGTCTGTGTATGTGTATCTGTCTGAGTGTTCCATGCATATCTCTTGACCCGTTCGTCAGACTGATATAAGATTTTATACATGTTTTGTTGAGGATACGAAGATGTGCTTCCCCAAGTATGGAGTTGTTCAGTCAAAATATGTAATTTTTATCAATAAAAGTTTTGTCATCTCTCTCTCCTCATGCTCTGGCTTCTAGAGGTGTGGGCGGGGTTTTGCATTGACTCCGTACTGATTGAGTAATACACAACATCACAGCATCAGTAACCACAGCACACCGTGAGCAAAACAAAGAAGTGAAAAGCGACAAATTTGACTAGAAAAAGGAAATATTGAAGATTAAATGCTTAACCCTTTGAGTGTGTGAATTTGCATGCCCCTAGCTGCAGAGCGTGGCACTGTGCCTGTCGTCTCACTCTCATATGATCACCTGCATTGGGGATTTGTACTGATTTGCCAGTTTCAAAAGGTGGCAGATATCTATTGTAAGACTCAATGGATGACACGTAATACACCAAAGAAGAAGAACTCATTTCGTTTTCCTGTTTTTAGCATTTTAGCCCAGAAAGCTAATATGTCCTCGATCAGCCACCGTCACTTTTATTGGCTTTGTACTCAGAAAATAGCTGTAGGATACAAGCAAAATTTATGTGGGATAATCATGAGACTTTGTAGATGTGGTAGAGACTTTAAATGACCGACAGAATGCAAAATAATAACCATGATGGGTGAAAACACAGCGACCACGCCAGCCAGCCAGCCAGCCAGCCAGCCAGCCAGCCCGCCCCTCTTTATCAAAAGCAAGTGAGAATTTTCTGTTTTGGTTTTTTTTTGTGTGTGTGTGTGTGTGTGTTTTAACATTGTACTGATTTCTTGTTCATATACTTTGAAGATAAGATGATAAGGTACCTCTTGTAGGGAGCTTGAAATAAGGAAGCAAAGTGATTTTATAAATCAGGTTTATTGTCGGCTTCCAGTCCCTAACATGTCTCATCTCAATGCAGAAGCAGAAAAGAGGCTGAGCGCAGTCAGACCTTCGTACTTATACATCACTTAACAAAAGACATCGCATAACAAAAGCCAACATCACACATCCGCGTTATCTCCTTCTATTGTCCTCCCTCTCCTCCACCTGACTCTGGGGGGTCAGGAAGTCCATTCAGGTCTCCACCGCTGAGTCTCTGTCTGCTCGTTGATCTTCGCCGGTGGTCGAGACCTATTGTCCTGCTCTGAGACGTGAGGTCATTCCACATATGCAATCTCTAAACATTCCTCTTGTGTCTATACATATGTAGGTATGGATATATGAATAATATAAGCCACAGCCCACCCCCCCAAATGTCTAAGAAAAGGACAGTAAAATTAAGTTCACAGCTTAAGGTAACATCCATGATATATTATATCGTTATTCACGTCAACAGGAAAAAGGGAAAAATATCCTCAGCAGCCATGCTAACCTTCAAAATTCTCACTTGCTTTTGATAAAGAGGGGCGGGCTGGCTGGCTGGCTGGCTGGCTGGCTGGCTGGCGTGGTCGCTGTGTTTTCACCCATCATGGTTATTATTTTGCATTCTGTCGGTCATTTAAAGTCTCTACCACATCTACAAGGAGGTAGATGGTTAAAAATTCAGTGGTAACAACAACAGTATAGTCTATGTCATATGTCAGCCCTAACTCTGCAACGGCAAAATTCGACAGCATAGCTTACAATCCCTTGTCAATTTTACATCAGTCTATGTGTCATCTGGGTTTCAATCTTCTCCCAAATCTGCTGTAGGCCCGCTTTGGCGTCCTGGCGGGGCCGTCCTGAAAGGAATCTGCAGCTTGGGGAGGAGAGTGGTTATTTGCTCCCTGCAGGGGGGGTTGAGGTGTGTTTCTTGGGGGGTCTACCCCGTCGAGGTGCTCTCGCCACCCGTGCAGGTTTGTCGCTCAACATGAAAGCAGGCTTAAGTCTGTCAATACTGACTGTTTCTTTTCTGTCCCCTAAATCAAGCACAAAATGCTTATCACCAGGTTCCAGCACTCTATATGGTCCATCATATGGTGGGCGGAGGGTTGGTTTTAAAGCTTCATGCCTAACAAAAACGAACTCAGCGTTTTTCAAAGCTTGGGGAACAAAAACCCGCGGAAAAGAGTGATGTACAGGTCCGGGGAGCGTGTCCGGTCCCGTGCTGCTTAGGGGCCTCAGGGCTGGGAGGCGCCCGGGCTCTGGATGTTCTGGTAAGAACTCACCCGGGAGCCTGAGAGGTTGTGCGAAAACTAATTCTGCCGGGGAGGCGTCTAGATCCTCCTTAGGCGCAGAACGCAACCCTAATAAAACCCAGGGAAGTTTATTTACCCAATCTGTATCCGTCAGTGAGGCCCCGAGGGCGGCCTTTAAAGACCTATGAAAACGCTCGCATAACCCGTTAGCCTGAGGGTGATACGCGGTGGTGCGATGAATTGTCGCCCCTAAGCTGCTGGCCATGGCTGACCATAGCTCTGAGACAAATTGAGGCCCCCTATCGGACGTGATGTCCGATGGGACACCGAAACGCGTCACCCAGGTTGTTAAAAAAACGCGAGCGACTTCCGCGGCTGTGGTTGACGCCAGCGGGACCGCTTCTGGCCAGCGTGTGGTCCAGTCTACCATTGTTAAAAGGTGTGTGAACCCCTGAGACGACGGCAGTGGGCCCACGAGGTCGACGTGTACGTGGTCAAACCTCCTGGCCGAGATTCGGAAGGGTTCCAGAGGAGCTTTCCTGTGTTTGTGAATTTTGGCGCATTGGCAAGACATGCAAGTCCTCGCCCACTCCTTTACATTTTTACGCAGGCCTGGCCAAACAAACTTCTCTGCGACCATTTTCACCGAGGCGCGCACCCCTGGGTGTGCAAGGGAGTGCACGGAGTCAAAAACGCGGCGGCGCCATGCGGCTGGGACTACCGGGCGAGGTCGACCGGTTGACACGTCGCAGATTAGGGGGGGCACACCGTCACGTAAACTCCTTTCCTCCAGCCTTAACCTTGTTGGTCCAGACTGGAGCGCGTGCACGTCCGCGTCACTGCTTTGTTCCGCTGCCATGGCCGCGTAATCTATCCCTACGTGAATTGGGGCCGCGTACGCGTCCGCGTTGGCCATGAGCTCTGCGGCTGCAGTAGTATAATCTGCTTCCTCGTGCCCTGACGATGTCACGGCGCGGGAGAGGCAATCTGCCACCACATTAAGTTTGCCTGCCATGTGTCGAATATCTGTGGTAAACTCTGAAATTGCCGCCAGCTGTCTTTGTTGCCTGCCCGACCACGGTTCTGAAATTTTAGCCATCGCAAAAGTGAGTGGTTTGTGGTCTACAAAAGCCGTGAAACGCCACCCTTCCAGCCAGAACTGGAAATGGTGGATGGATAAATGAAGCGCTAGCAGCTCTCTGTCAAAAGTGCTGTATTTGCGCTCGGTTTGGTTTAAGGATTTGCTAAAAAATGCTAGCGGTTGCCAGGTTCCGTCGACATGTTGTTCCACAACCGACCCTATGGCCAGGTCTGAAGCATCTGTGGTCAGCGCTATGTGGGCCGAGGGATCGGGGTGGACTAACAATGCGGCATCCGCTAGTGCTCTTTTTACTTACGCGAAGGCGCGTTCCCGCTCTGGGGTCCATTCGATCGCGTTGGAGGGCTTTTGTTTTCTGAGTGCAGTATATAGGGGCTGCATGAGTTGAGCTGCGCGAGGGAGGAAACGGTTGTAAAAATTTACCATTCCTAAAAATTCCTGTAGCGATCTGACCGTTTGTGGTCGGGGGAAATTTGCTACCGCGCACACTTTGTCCGGCAATGGAACTGCCCCTTCTGGTGAAATTCTGTGTCCCAAAAAATCAATCTGTGACACGCCGAATCAGCATTTGGCCGGGTTAATTATTAACCCGTGCTCTTCTAGCCTCTGAAAAACCGTAGTGAGGTGTTGTTTGTGTTCTTCCTCCGACGTGCTGGCTACCAGAATATCGTCGAGGTAGACGAACACGAAGGGGAGGTCGCGTAATACTGCGTCCATCATACGCTGAGAAGTTTGAGCAGCGCCTTTGAGGCCAAACGGCATTCGTAAAAATTCAAAAAGACCAAAAGGGGTTATTACAGCCGTTTTAGGGACGTCTTCAGGTCGAACCGGAACTTGGTGGTAGCCGCGGACCAGGTCTATTTTAGAAAAAATGCGCGCACCCGCCAGATGTAGTGAAAAATCCTGAATGTGAGGGATTGGGTAGCGGTCATGTGCTGTCGCATTGTTTAATCTGCGATAATCACCGCAAGGTCTCCAGGAACCGTCGGTTTTCGGGACCATATGCAGTGGCGATGCCCAAGGGCTTTTCGAGCGCCGAATAATGCCCAGTTTTTCCAGGCTGGCAAACTTGTCGCATGCTATGGCGAGCTTGGTCGCGTCTAAGCACCGAGCTTTAGCGAAAACAGGTGGGCCCGTTGTGGGAATGAAGTGTTCCATCCCGTGTTTTGCTACTGTTGCCAAAAATTTGGGAACTGTGAGTGCTGGAAATTGGGTGAGGAGTTGGTCAAACTTACCTCCTGCTGTGGCGACGCTGGCCTGCACGGGTGGTGGGGACACTCAAGCTGAACAGGGGATAGAAGAAAATGACAGTGCATTAACTAAGCGTCTGTTTGCAAGGTCGACTAACAACCTATGTGCACATAAGAAATCAGCGCCCAACAAGTTAAAACTCACCGCCGCTATAATAAAGGTCCACCTATAGTTGCGGCCGTGAATGGACAGAGGCAGGTTTCTTTCACCAAAAGTGTCGATGATCGAGCTGTTAGCTGCCATCGCTCCGTTTCCACGGGGTCCTGTTGCCCGGTCTGCGTAGGACGGGGTGATGAAGCTCACCTGAGCTCCGGTGTCGATGAGGAACTGTCTCCCGGAGCGTCCGTCAGTCACGTAGTAGCAGAGGTCATCCCGTTTGCTGCGCCTTGGTCGCGTCGCTGCCATGGTGGGCGGGTTCTGCTCCGTCGCCTGTGATTCTCCGATGCTCTGGGCTTCCACGCCGAGATCTGCCGATGCTGCTGTGGCCATCTGCTCGCCGCAGGAGTTGATGAGCCGCTGCGCTTCTCGGGCAAGCGCGCGGAAGTCCTGCTGGGTCTTACACCGCATGTTGGCCAGGATCCCTCTCATTTGCTTCGGCAGAGTGCTGAGGAAGATGTGTTGAAAGAGGAAGTTGTCGTTGTCTGCCTCCCTCAGCTGCAGCATGTCTTCCATGAGGGCCATCGGTCTGCGCCCCCCATGGCCGTAAATCGCCAGTATCCTCCCGGCCCTTTCCTCGGCCGAGGGGACGAAACTCTCGATGAGGGTCGCCTTCAGTTCCTTGTATTTGTCGTTGGCGGGCGGCTGTTGTATAACGCTCTGCGCGCATCGTGCTCTGGCGCCATCGAGTCTGGCGACGATGTGGTAAAATTTGGTCTCGTCAGCCGTCACCCCCGCGAGTGCAAACTGAGCCTCAGCCTGCTGGAACCACGAGTTCGGGTCATTTTGCCAGAACTCTGGGAGTTTGACGGCGACGGTGCTTGCTTGGGCCGCCTCTGACGAGTCTGCTGTGGGGGAACGTCTTCCATCTGTTCCCATGTCAGGGTTGGCGACGGCGCTTGTTTGGGCCGTCTCCGATGAGTCTGCTGTGGGGGAACGTCTTCCATCTGTTCCCATGTCAGGGTTGGCGACGGCGCTTGTTTGGGCCGTCTCCGATGAGTCTGCTGTGGGGGAACGTCTTCCATCTGTTCCCATGTCAGGGTTGGCGACGGCGCTTGTTTGGGTCGCCTCTGACGAGCCTGTAGCGGGAGAACGTCTTTCGTCCATTCTCACGTCTGGTCACCAATGTAGGGAGCTTGAAATAAGGAAGCGAAGTGATTTTATAAATCAGGTTTATTGTCGGCTTCCAGTCCCTAACATGTCTCATCTCAATGCAGAAGCAGAAAAGAGGCTGAGCGCAGTCAGACCTTTGTACTTATACATCACATAACAAAAGGCATCGCATAACAAAAGCCAACATCACACATCCGCGTTATCTCCTTCTATTGTCCTCTCTCTCCTCCACCTGACCCTGGGGGGTCAGGAAGTCCATTCAGGTCTCCACCGCTGAGTCTCCGTCTGCTCGTTGATCTTCGCCGGTGGTCGAGACCTATTGTCCTGCTCTGAGACGTGAGGTCATTCCACATATGCAATCTCTAAACATTCCTCTTGTGTCTATACATATGTAGGTATGGATATATGAATAATATAAGCCACACCTTTGTACAAAAAACAGTGTCAAAAGACTGAACCATTCTTTGTGTAAATAAGTCCAAAGTCCAGTTTTGACTGAGTTATGGCATTAAAGAGGTGCCACAACATTATACAAATTAGATGCATATTTTTTCCCTATCTGAAATTTTGGATCATATTTTACATCTTTCTAATTGACAGTAAGCCATTATCTCTTATCACTTTCAAGTTTTAGCCTTGGAAATCTGAACTATTTTATTGCCAAAAATTATTTACCACTCTTGACCACTAGGGGTTATGTCGCAATTTGACATAACTTCTAGTGTGTTAAAAAATTATACCGTAAAGTTGCCGTGATTGCGTATGTCTAAAGGATAATTTGGCATATGTGGAGAACATGAGGCGCATGAGCAGACTGGGCAGAGCGTCAGCAGGGACCCGGGTGTGACAAAGAACACCGGTGTATTCAACATAAAACATGCCAGGAGAAGCAGTGGCCCAACCAGGCAGACCACGGTCCTTCGTGGGGAGGCACGCCCAGCCTGCCCAGTCAGTGGTAGATGGGAGTCCCTGCTGCTGCTTCACCTGTGTGGTACCACTGTACTTTGCAGGACCACGAGTCCCCCCTCCCACATGAGTATCTAAAAATTAAAAACTTGATAATAATACCATCATGATTGTGGAGCAGAATGGCCGGAATGACTTAACGATCACACGCAGGACAAAAAAACACTTAAATAATGAAATAAATTATTTTTAGTTAAATATTTACTGACAAATGGACAGCACTGATACAGCGGTTGAGGTCAAATGGGTCCTTCTGCTGTGTATAATAATGTTGGGTGTTTTTGTATTTAATTTGGCTGATTACAGTTTTTAAAAAAAACCTTTTAATAACAAAATATTGCTAAAATATAAACTGACCTACTACAATGGGTCTCAAATATTTGTAAATGTGTCCTGTTATAGTACTGCATGAGTTTGACAATACACAGAAGAAAATCAATATTACACTGAACAGTGAAATGAACTAAAATAATTATAATGGTGACTGAACAACTCCCATTCCTCAAAGAGCAAGATTCACTATTATGAATATAAGTGATAAAAGATCACACAAATAAGTGATCTGACAAACAAATAAATAAGGGATTTGAAACAGTCGCTCATATTGGAGGTCCCATTCATTTTCAATAATTAGGTATTCTGTAATTAATATTCACACAATCACATAAATCTTAGTGTCATTTACTCCCTTTTATATCTGTCGAACACTACATGTGTGATTGCCGATATATAGCCTACACCTCTTTATATTCCACTTCAAACACAGCCTACATTTGGGCCTGTAAAGCCTAATTGGGTTACCTGTTTCAGAAAGGAATACTTGCGTTCTACTGGCAATGCACTAGTTTAATAAAGTGGAATGACACAGGGAATAAGTATTAAACATGCTTGATGAAATTAATTTCATATTTAGTAGAAAAACCTTTGAGGGTAATAAAAGCTTCCAGACACCTCCTGTATGTCCAGTCATCTTTCCTTCAATTATATGAAGTCTGCTTGTACCATGTGCTCAAAAATACCCCGACACCATGATGCGATGTGCAGTGCCATTTCTCCTCCAACAGTTGTCAAATCAAACAAAATTCAATCAAACAATTTCAAAATTGAATCAAACAATTCAATTTTGCTCTCACCTGACCAGACTATATTCTCCCAGTATTTTACTGGCTTGCCCAAATGTTGTGCAGCAAACTTTATGGTCTCAACTCTGAGTAGTCAAGGTTTTGAAAATTTGGATAAAAATGATGCCAGACTGTTAGATAAAAGACATGCACCATCCAAAGTAGGATGGACACCGCCTCGTTTAATAAGACCAGGTTTTCCCAAAAATGAGTTCCCAATTGTCTATGTAGCCCACATTGTTTGCAGGACACCACACAGACAGCCAGCGGTGAAGGATGACATGCGGCTAAACATGTCATCACTGGTCAGATTGGGGAGGGGCCAGAGAATACTACAGAGGCAGACATTGTTTTTGCAAAGTCACACACCAATTCCACATTAAGTTTTGTGATTTCCGACTGCCGGAGTCGGATGTCGTTAATGCTGGCATGGATAACAATTATGGAGTATTTACAGTTACTTTTAGCCAACATTTTCAAATTTGACTTGATGTTGCCTGCTCTGGCCCCGGGAATGCATTTGACTATGGCTGCTGGAGTCTCTAGGTTCACGTTTCTGACTACAGAGTCGCCAATGATCAGAGTTTTTCTCCTCAGCGGATCTGTTGCTGAGCGGGGAAAAGCGATTAGAAACATGAACAGGTTGGTGGTGAACCAGGGGCTTGCGGCTATGCTTCCTTGTCACCATCACCCACCCATTCTCTCCTGGCTGCTCAGGAAAGGTTGAAGCTGGGGGACCGCTAGCAGGCCGCCCTATGCTAGGGTGCTTCGCTGCAGCTAAGGGGCATCCATCATTATTAACTGGCGCAGATGGGGTTTCAGTGCAGTGGAGCCGGGATTCCAAATCACACAACCTTGCCTCGAGTGCCTCAAAATGACAACATTTATTACATTTATCGTTATCACTAAAAGAGGCAGAGGTGTAGCTAAACATCTGACTCAGAGAGCACACCAGAGGAGGAGGGGAAGGAGAGCTAGTAGCCATAGTTAGTGGCTAACCCGAAGCTAACACAAACACCGATGAAAGGCTAACAGAAGGCTAAAAAGGGTGATTAGATGGCACTGAGTGCGCACACAGGTGCAAGAGGCTTGATAAACAGAAAAGTGATGATAGATGGAAAAAAGGGATTAAAATAAATTAAAGGCAATAATCCTCAGGAGATTGAGGAGAGCTAACCACAGACTAACGACATGACAGCCAGCAACACAGGAAGTAACGATACATTACCACAGGAAGCAGAGTCACAGTCTTACATGCCTCTCTGCAGCTCCTCTTCATCCACCACCCCTCAACTTAGTCCCTGTCTTCCCCATCAGAGAATCATTGTCTGCTCCCTCCAAAATAAATAAAAATATAATATATAAGCATCCCAGAGTGATTAAACAAAAAGCAGGTAAAACTCAAATTAAACATGAATTCTCTAAATTTGATTTGACCTCTGTTCCTCCTCATAATTTAAAAATTAAATGTGGTTTGTTAAGCATTAGGTCTCTAACTCCCAAGTCTCTGCTTGTCCATGATCTGTTAATTGATCATCAGATTGATTTAATATCCCTTACAGAGACTTGGTTAGGGCAAGAGGATTATGTTGGTTTAAATGAATCAGCTCCCTCTGGTTATTTAAACTGTCAAAATCCCAGAAGTTCTGGTTGTGGAGGAGGAGTAGCAACAATTTACCATTCCAAATTGTTAGTTAATGTAAAGCAAAACATATGTTATAATACCTTTGAGGGCTTGGTCCTCAGTATTGGGCATTTTAGCAATTTTAGGTTAAACCCAATTTTATTTGTCATAGTTTATCATCCTCCCTCAGCCTACTCAGAGTTTTTATCCAAATTTGTCGAATTCTTAGCTGATTTAGTGCTGAAATCAGACTAATTACAGTAGTCGACTTTAATATACATGTAGATGTAGATGGTGATTGTCTCAATATGGCATTTAATTCAATATTAGACTCAATGGGGTTTGCTCAGAAAGTAGGAAATTCTACCCATGGGTCTTGTTCTGACATATGGCATAGAAATAGAAAATCTGGTAGTATCTCCTCATAACCCTGTTCTGTCAGACCATTGTCTGTTAACCTTTGATTTCACTCTTTATGACTATTTGGCGCCAAAAGAAAAATATCACTAGAGTAGATGTTTCTCAGATGATGTTGTTACCAAATTTATGCAGATTGTGTCCTCAATGCCATGTGTCAACACAACGGAAAAAAGCTATGAGAGCTTGCTCCTTCTGTAATTGATAGCATGGTAGATAGTGTTACAGCTTCTCTGCATCAGACTCTAGACATGTTGGCCCCTTTAAAAAGGAAAAAGTCTAATCAGAGATTTTTAACTCCTTGGGTCAACACAGGAACTCGTAGCTTAAAACAGAAGACTCATCAATTAGAAAGAAAATGGCACTCCACTAAATTAGATGAAATCTATTTAGCTTGGAGAAATCATCTTTTAATTTATAAAAAAAAAAAAGTTATTATTCTGCATTAATAGAAGAGAATAAGAATAATCCCAGTGTAGCGGTTTGATTAAACCCCCACAACACAGAGAGAGAACACAGAGACAGTCAGCTTGCACTCCTGGGTTTTTTCCACTGCATGCTGCGTTTACAGCTGTGAGGTTAAAGTGTCATCCATGCATTGTGTTCATGCATGCTGTCTGTACCTCTGATATGCAAATGCCCAGATTGACTGCTGTGAATGTCTTTGATGTATTGTTTGAGTTGAGTATATATGCTGCACTGTGCTGTAAATCTGCCTCTCATTTTCACTTTTCAACAACTGCGGGACACACACACCGTGTGTCTTCTCTCCTCTTGAGAGCTGGAGAAATGAGGCTTCAGCCTGCTCACACTATGGGGCTGGAGCCGAGTTCTGATGAAGGCGGATGATAATAAAGCTATTTAAAAATCCAACGCTGCCTTTATTTTAGAGCCGAGTTCTGATGAAGGCGGATGATAATAAAGCTATTTAAAAATCCAACGCTGCCTTTATTTTATCATCCTCTTCACCAGGTTTCTTTTCAGCACTGTAGCCAGGCTGAAGAAGAGTCAGGACTCTGTCAATCCTAGCATTCCCTTAGAGCTTACTAGTCAGGAATTTATGAACTTTCTCAATAATAAAATTTCATCTATTAGAGAAAAAATCAGATTCTTCCCACTGTTAACTTAAACACAGTAACTAGTACACCTCCTTCAATTGATATCTGATGAGTTTACTCCAATTGACCTTTTAGAGTTAGATAAAATAATTTCCTCATCCAAGCCTTCAACTTGTCTTTTAGACCCTGTTTCGTCTAAAATGCCATAAACCCCCAGTTCTTTTATACGAAGGCCAAATAACCAGACTGAGACCCAAAAAGTGAGCCCTATAGTTTTTAATAAAGCTTAACCACTCCCTCGTGCAAGAGGGAGGGGTTTTACCTCATTGTATCAATACATTTCTGCTTATGCGGCAGCTTGGCTGTGTGCAGAACTCATTCTAACTGATTTCAGCAAATGAATTATAGGATGTAAACTAAACTCTGCAGTGTAGCGTGTGAAGCAAGCAGATAAAGAAGTGTGAGAAAGACAGAGCAATCATGTCATTTTACCGACAATTCCCCCTGTTGAGGTGTCCTATTAGGGCACCTCACTATCTATCAAGGTGGATTGTCCTCTCTGGGTTGGGGATAGGCTCCTGCCCAAAGTGGAGGAGTTTAAGTATCTCGGGGTCTTGTTCACGAGTGAGGGGAAAATGGAGCGAGAGGTTGACAGACAGATTGGAGCAGCATCTGCAGTGATGCAGACGTTGTACCGGTCTGTTGTGGTGAAGAGGGAGCTTAGTTCTAAGGCAAAGCTGTTGATTTACCAGTCAATCTATGTTCCTACTCTCACCTATGGTCACAAGCTTTGGGTAATGACCGAAAGAACAAGATTGCGGATACAAGCGGCTGAAATGAGCTTTCTCCGTAGGATTGCTGGACTCACCCTCAGAGACAGGGTGAGGAGCTCAGTCATCCAGGAGAGGCTCAAAGTAGAACCGCTGCTCCTCCACATTGAAAGGAGTCAGTTGAGGTGGTATGGGCATCTGATTAGGATGCCTCCTGGACGCCTCCCACTTGAGGTGTTTCGGGCACGTCCCACTGGGAGGAGACCCCGGGGCAGACCCAGGACTCGGTGGAGAGACTATGTCTCCCAGCTGGTCTGGGAATGCCTTGGTATCCTCTCTGAAGAGCTGGAGCAGGTGGCTGGGGAGAGGGAAGTCTGGGCTTCTCTGCTTGAACTGCTGCCTCAACGACCCGGACCTCCGGAAAAGCGGTAGAAGATTGATGGATGGATGGATGGATGGATGGATGGACGGACGGACTATCTACCTATCTATCTATCTATCTATCTATCTATCTATAACCTAGTAACCTAAACTTACGTTTTTGCATCTCCCCCTGTTGAGATGGGTTTAAACCCATCTCATAACCCTATCCTATCCCCTGTGTGTAGTGTGTCTAAAGTTCTATATGTGGGTGACGCCCCCTTTCCAGCAGTCATTTAGACCTGCCTCCCCTCAGGTCGCCATTTCTCCAGAGGACATCGGGTGTGGTGCAGACATTATGAGTCAATATAGCTAACAATCCTATATGTGTAAAATATATTCAAAACTAAACTATCTTCATCTATGCATATATATGAATATATGTGAAGATGCATATATGCATATATGAATGTATGCATATATGAATACATTCATATACACACATCTATTCTTTCATTAATCATTTATCACAAAGGAAACCTGTAGGGCAGAAGCACAGCAGAGCAAAATCTAACACCATGTGAATGTGCATTGTAGACCCTATTGCAGACCCTAAACTATCTCCTCGGCATCTTCTAGATCCCCATCTAGGGTCAGTCGTGGCACAACCTCGTCATCGTTCTGGCAATAGGAGAGCAGGTAGGCAGCTTCCTGGACCCCTTGATATGGAGGTGGATCCTTAGAAGAGAAAGCCACTAAAATAGATCTTTCTTTTCTTTTTTCTTTTTATTCTTTTATTCTTTAATCATGGGAATACAACAACATCCACAAAAAAACAAAGATCAATAAACTAATAATTATACTTATAAGGGCTCCTTAAATTATTTTTCCCCTTTTGCCAAATATATGGTAAATGGTAAATGGCATTCACTTATATAGCGCTTTTATTCTCATCTCTTGATGACCAAAGCGCTTTACAGATCCTGCTATCCACCCATTCACACACACATTCACACACTGATGGTGTGTGATATTATCAAACCAACTACCTACAAGATTATCAATGCCAGATTATGACATAATTTTTTTTTTTTTTTTTTACTTATTTTGTACCCGTAGGTAGATTTGCTCTGCAGTCCAGTGACAAGCCACCAGCTGTCGGTCGCTGTGTGCGCAAGCGCCCCTTAACTCCCTAACCTGCATGTTTTGGCATGTGGGAGGAAACCGGAGAAATCCCTGAGTAAACCCATGCAAACACGGGGAGAACATGCAAACTCCACACAGATCACTGTTGGCTGGGGGCAGGAATCGAACCCACGATCTCATGATCCCCGCGATCCCCCGGCTGAGGGTAAAACTGTGATGCTGCGGTGCTTCTCGGCCCAGGAAACACGCACGCAGGCTCAGGTAGATTTGAAAGCTTTTTTCAACCAGTGAAACGTGTTTGGATGTGTTATGTGATATGGTAATGTATTGTGGGTGGAAGATGAAGACAGGAACAGGGCAGCACACCGTACAGCCAGGAAACCCTATGGAAGAGACACAAACAGGGAGTGAGCTGGGCAAACCACACGGGAGAGTGATACAGTGATGTGCTTACTTACAGAGATATTGGTGGCTGGCGTTGGCGAGGATTCCAAGCCTGGGAGACAGCACCCTGCTGTGCATCCAACGAGGAGTAGAGATGCGGAGAGGAGACGATGGCGAAGGAGAGGATTTCTGCCGCCAGGGAATCCACCTGTGCACAGGGGAAGGCTGAGAGAACAGGTGAGTAATGAGACAGCTTACGTGTCGCAGCGATGAATAGCAGGCCTGAAGGAAGGATTCTGCTGAGGGATTGAGCGCGTTGAAAGACAGACGGCTCCAGGCCGATGCTCAAGGCGAGGTGGAATAAATAGTTCAGCGCTAACGAGGTGCAGGTGTGCGCACAGCTGAGGTGGATGCCTGAGAGCGGCGAGTGGTGACAGTACCCCCCCCCCCCCAACAGCGCCTCCTGGCACTGGCTTACCCGGGTGCGCCCGGTGGAACTCCGTGATGAGATCTCGATCCAGCATCCAAGAAGAGCGCACCCAGGATCTCCACTCTGGGCCATAACCCTCCCAATCCACCAAGTATTGCAGCCCATGACCTCGGCGCCGGGAGTCCAGGATGGAAGCAACACCCCATGCCGGGTGACCGTTGATCATCATGGGAGCGGGCGGCGACCTAGGAGGAGGACAGAGTGGATTGGAGACAACAGGCTTAACTTTGGAAACATGGAAGGTGGGACACACACGGAGGGAGGGGGGGAGGGCCAAACGTACAGCCACCGGGTTGACAATCTTGGTAATCACGAAGGGACCGAGAAACCGTGGAGCCAGCTTCCTCTTCTCGGCCTTGAGGTTGATGTCCTGCGAAGAGAGCCAGACCCGTTGACCCACCTGGTAATTAGGAGCCGGCCTCCTGTGGCGATTGGCAGTGGAGCTGTTGTGCACTGCCATGCGTAAAAGTGCCTCTCTCGTCCTGATCCACAAACTCCGGCAGCGTCTCATATGTGCCTGAATGGAGGGAGCAGCCAACTCACCCTCCTGCTCGGGGAACAAGGAGGGATCGTACCCCAGCGACGCCTTGAAGGGGGACACACCAGTGGCCGAAGACCGTGCCGTGTTGTGGGCGTACTCCACCCAGGTCAAGTAGGAGCTCCAGGAGGACGGGTTAGAGGAGGTCACACAGCGCGGGGCAGCCTCCAGCTCCTGATTAGTACGTTCACACTGTCCATTGGACTGGGGATGGTGACCAGAGGAGAGACTCACTGTGGCCCCCAAGGCGTTACAGAAGCACCTCCACACCTGGGAGACAAACTGAGGCCCACGATCTGATACAACGTCCAACGGAATCCCGTGCAGTCTGACCACATATTGGACGAGGAAGACCCCAAAGAGGCATAAAGTGGGCGGCTTTAGAGAACCGATCCACAATCGTCAGAACAGAGTCATAGGTGTTAGAGACCGGGAGACCAGTGACGAAGTCAAGAGCGATGTGTGATCAGGGCCTGCGTGGGACTGGCAGGGGCTGGAGCAGACCTGCAGGTGGAGAGTTCTGAGACTTGCCAGTGGCACACTGGGGGCAAGCCCGGACGTAGTTGGCAACGTCCTTTTGGAGACCCGGCCACCAGAATGAGCGTTGAAGAAGGTCCACCAGTCAGGAGACGCCAAGGTGACAGGCAAGCTTGGACGTGTGGGCCCAGTGAATGACCTCCCCCCGAACAGCTGAAGGAATGAAGAGCCTGCCCTCCGGACCACCGCCAGGGTCCGATTCCGCCTCCTGCGCCTTTCGGATCTTGTCCCTGATGGACCAGGAGACCGCCCCCACAATGCACGAGCTGGGAAGGATGGTGTGGTCCGACTCCTCCGGGCCCTCAGGAGCGAACTGTCTGGACAAGGCATCGGGCAACCCATTCTTTGAGCCTGGATGGTAAGTGATGGTAAACTGGAATCGAGCGAAGAATAGAGATCAGCGCGCCTGGCGGGCATTCAGACGCCTCGCTGACCTCAAATACTCAAGATTCTTGTGGTCCGTCCAGACCACAAAAGGCTGAGCTGCCCCCTCCAGCCAGTGGCGCCACTCCTGCAGCGCGAGCTTGACAGCAAGGAGTTCCCTGTCGCCGACTTCATAATTTCGCTCGGCTGCAGACAACCATCGGGAGAAGAAGGCACAGGGCCGTTTGACTCCATCCACTGGAGAACGCTGGGAGAGCACCGCCCCCACCCCCGTGTCAGATGCATCAACATCCACCAAGCACTGCAGCGTGGGATCGACCTGGGTTAGGACCCGGGAGGATGAGAACTCCGCCTCGAGGGTCTTGAAGGCAGTGGCTGCCTCCTCGGACCACTGGAAGGGCACCTTAGAAGAAGTGAGGCGAGTCAGGGGAGTGACAATGGCACCGAAGTTGGGGACAAAGCACCGGTAGAAATTAGCGAAGCCGATGAACTGTTGCACCTGTTTCCTGGAGGTAGGTGTGGGCCACTCGACCACCGCTTTTACCTTAGCGGGGTCGGGGAAGATCTGATTGTGAGAGATGACAAACCCCAGAAAGAGGTGGTCTTGGCGTAGAATTCACATTTCTCCACCTTGATGTAGAGCCTGTTCTCCAGCAGCCGCTGCAGGACCCGCCTCACATGAGCCTGGTGCTCCTCCCATGACCTGGAGAAGATGAGTATATCATCCAGGTAGACAAAGACAAAGACCCCAGGAAATCTCGTAGGACGTCATTTATGAGTCGCTGAAAGACGGCAGGTGCGTTGGTGAGCCCAATCGGCATCACTAAGTACTTGAAGCGGCCGCTGGGCGTCCTGAAGGCCGTCTTCCACTCATCGCCCTCCCGGATCCGAACGAGGTGGTAGGCGCTGCGGAGATCTAATTTCGTAAACCAGGTCGCTCCCTGGAGGGAGTGGAAGGTGGTGTCCATCAGAGGCAGGGTGTAGCGGTCCTTAACCGTAATGTCATTGAGCGCTCTGAAGTCAATGCAGGGGCGAAGGGACCCATCCTTTTTGGAGACAAAGAAGAAGCCAGCACCGAGCGGAGATGAGGAGGGGCGAATGATCCCAGTGCTGAGCGACTCCTTGATGTAAGAATCCATCGCCTCGCGTTCAGGAGCTGAAAGGCTGTAAAGGCGGCCGGATGGTAAAGGCGCCCCAGGACGGAGGTTTATGGCGCAGTCATACGGCTGGTGAGGGGGGAGAGACGTGGCTTTGGACTTGCTGAATGCCATCCCCAAGTCGTGAAACTCCTGTGGCACCAGGGTGAGGTCCAGAGGCTCGGAGACCGGCGCGGGCAGAGGGGAGGATGGAGCACAAGCTGCAGACTGGAGACAGGTGCTCAGGCAGAAGGAGCTCCACGAAAGGACACTACCAGATCTCCAATCGAGGATGGGGTTGTGCAAGCGCAGCCATGGGTATCCCAGAATGACACGGTCCGAAGAGGAGGACAGGACATAAAGAGTTAGGTCCTCACAGTGGTTGCCAGAGATTATTATGGGGACCGGCTTGGTGCGATGCGTCACTACCCCCAGGGAAGAGCAAGAGAGGGTGACCAGGTTAAGGGGAGTTGATAATGGCTGACAGGGTATGCACAAACGGGTTGCCAGGCTTTTGGAAATGAAATTTTGCTCTGCCCCTGAGTCAACCAGTGCATGAGTGAGATGCCCGATGGAATTATGGCAGAATCTGATGGGCAGTATACAACTTGATAGGGGATTTGACCGGTTAGAGTCCGCGAGGCCCCCTACAGTGACTCGCGGATCCCCCGTTTGGCTTGACCGGGCACTGTTCCATGGTATGATGGTTGTCTCCGCAATACATGCAGAGACCCAGTTCCTGCCGGCGTTGTCTCTCCGCAAGAGGGAGCCTGGTGCACCCGATCGACATGGCCTCTGACTCATCGGCGGACTCCGGAGCGGGTAACGCCAGGCGGCGAGACTGAGGAGAGCGGGCGGAAGATCCGCGCAAGCGGCTGACTGACTTCCGCTCTGCGGCCCGCTCTCGCAGCCTATTGTCCAAATTAATCGTTAGGGAGATTAGCTCGGACAGCCGCCCTGGGAGATAACGACTGGCCAATTCGTCCCACAGACCTGAATTGAGGCTACAGAGGAAGATGCTGCAGAGAGAAGCCTCTCCCCAACCAACCTCCTCTGCTGCCACCCGGAAGTCAACAGCGTGATCCGCTGCTGACCGGCTTCCCTGTTGGAGGCTAAGGAGCCGATCGGCGAGGACGCTGTCACGACGCGAGTGGTCAAACACCTCTAGGAAGTCTTACACAAACCGGTCATAGGAGAGGGTCGCGTAGCTGGGCTTCGACATGACGGCGTAAGCCCAAGCTAACGCTCACCCCTCCAGGAGATTAGCCATGTAACCGATTCGGCTATGGTCTGAGGGGAAATCCCTGAGAATGCGCAAGAACACCGACTCACATTGTAAAATAAACCCCCGTGCCCCACCAAGCTTCCCGTTGAAGCGAGCGGGGGTCGGGATAGGTGTGAGCTGGGTCAGCGCTCCCGAGCTAGGTTGGCCAGCCGTGGAAGAGGCTGAAGCCGAGCCGCCTTGATGAGCCAGGGCGAACGCCTGCTGGGGGTCAAGACGGTCTAACCGGTGAGTGATTATAGTTAATTGGTTGAATATGACCTGTTGTTGATGCGCAATCATATCCACCCGAGCCTCGAGGGTGGAAAAACGGCGTGCGAGCCCGCTGTCCACTGGGCCGCTTTGCTGGAGCCGTACTGACATAATTCTCGGCCCAGGAAACACGCACGTAGGCTCAGGTAGATTTGAAAGCTTTATTCAACCAGTGAAACGTGTTTGGATGCGTGTATGTGATATGGTAATGTATTGTGGGTGGAAGATGAAGACAGGAACAGAGCAGCACGCCGTGCGGCCAGGCAACCCTATGGAAGAGACACAAACAGGGAGTGAGCTGGGCAAACCACACGGGAGAGTGATACAGTGATGTGCTTACTTGCAGAGATATTGATGGCTGGCGTTGGCGAGGATTCCAAGCCTGGGAGATAGCGCCCTGCTGTGCATCCAACGAGGAGTAGAGATGCGGAGAGGAGACGATGGCGAAGGAGAGGATTTCTGCCGCCAGGGAATCCACCTGTGCACAGGGGAAGGCTGAGAGAACAGGTGAGTAATGAGACAGCTTACGTGTCGCAGCGATGAATAGCAGGCCTGAAGGAAGGATTCTGCTGAGGGATTGAGTGCGTTGAAAGACAGATGGCTCCAGGCCAATGCTCAGGGCGAGGTGGAATAAATAGTTCAGCGCTAACGAGGTGCAGGTGTGCGTGCAGCTGAGGTGGATGCCTGAGAGCGGCCAGTGGTGACAGATTAAGCTTTATTGAGCCTTTAGCTCTTATAAAGATTTTCATTTTTCTAAAATTTAAGCTATACTTTATAATAATTTTATTAAAAATATGCAACTTATGGATTTTATAACTATTTTAGTAAGCTGATTAATTAATAATGCAAAAGGTTTTTCTTTTTCTTTTTTTCTAAACATTAATTGTGCTATATAATAATCAACCAGATCCCGCAATTTCAATAACTTTAAATGTGTAAACAATAAATTAGTATGTTCAAGATACCCGACTTTGTGTATAACATGGACAGCCTTTTTTATAATGTTAACAATGAATTAAGTGTACTTTTATAATTGTTACCCCAGGCCTCTATACAATAGGTCAAGTCTGGAAGTATCAATGAGCAATACAAGTTACAAAGGGATTTGTCTTAATTTTATTTATGATTGCAATATTTTTTGCAACTTTGGTTTGTATTTATCTGACGTGTGGTTTCCAACTACTTTTATCATCTAATATTACCTTGTAATAGAAATTCACTAATTATGCATTTATCTGTTGAGATCACATATTTTATAAGTGTGTATGTGGGTGTGTTACAACATATGACTGTAACTTTTATCCATATATGAACTGTTGTAAAATGCTATATTAACAAGCTATTTGATATGTCTATTATATTTTGTGTTCCAAAATGAAGTTTTATGTCACACTGACCGGCTAAAAGGTTTCATGTTCTCACTCCCTCCTCCCTTTTCTCTAATCATTATTACTATGGCTGTGGATTTGTGCATACATATGTTTAAGCATTAAAGGGATGTATGTAGCGGTGTATTTGTGCATGCATATGTGTAAGCATAAAAGGGATGCTGAGATAACATATGTAGATTGACCTCACGACGAAGAAGACAATAAGTCTGGACCACCTGCGGGGGACAACGAAGAGGACGGGGGTGCGAACAAAGGACTTCCTGACCTTCAGGAGGCAGGTGGAAGACTGAAGGCTGGAGGGGGGAGAAATGTCAATAAGGGGTTTTGACGGGGATATGTGATCCCTCCTGTGTGTGACAAGCCTGTATAGGAAATGGTATAAAATGTGAAGCTTGGTTGTAGCTCAGTCTCTTTCTTCCTGCTTATTGGAGAGAGCAGGCTGGGGATGGATGCTTGAATAAATCTGACTTAAACACAATTCAGTCTCTTTATTCCACGCTCCCCACATTGGTGACCCATCGACGTAGAGAATGCCTGGAGAGAATCTCCGCGTTCCGGACTCGCTGGAGTCTGCCCTGGCGAGCGCCGTAGCCGTCAAGCTGCCAGAATTCTGGCAGGACAATCCACGGATGTGGTTCCTACAAGTGGAGTCACAGTTCACACTCGCAGGGGTATCGGCGGATGTCACTAAGTTCCACCATGTCATCGCTAAGCTAGACAACCACACGGCTCGGTGCGTGCAGAGCTTGGTACAGCAGCCACCCGCCACCGACAGATACGGCAGGTTGAAAGCTACCCTCATCAAGTTTTTCACGCCCTCAGCCGAAGTGAGGGCTAGGAGGCTCCTGGCTTTGCTCAACCAGGGAGGACACAGGCCAAGTGCCCTGATGGAAGACATGCTACAGCTGAGGGGGTCAGACAACGATGGCTTCCTTTTCCAGTATATCTTCCTAACTAACCTCCCGGCGCACATGAGAGGGACGCTGGCCGGCGTACGTTGTGAGACCCAGGAGGATTTCTGGGAGCTGGCCCAGGAGGCAGAGAGGATCCTGGATGCCTGCGGCGAGCAGACAACCGCAGCGGCGACCCAAAGCAGCGGAGAGCCAGAGGCAGAAGACCCAACCCTACCGGCAACGGCAGCGGCGCGGCCTCGACACCGTGTCGAGGTTCAGTGGCGGAGGCGCGGCCCCGACGCAGAGGTGGAGATGACCGCTGTTTTTATCATCGGAGGTTCGCCGAGAGGGCACGCAGGTGTGTGCCGCCCTGCAGCTTCAGGAGTTTGGAAAACGGCAGGACCGAGGGTCGTTAGCAGCTTCGACTCTCGGTGAAAACAGCAAGCTGCTCTACATCACAGATGTGAGCTCCGGATGAGATTTCCTCATAGACACCGGAGCCCAAGTGAGTTTCATCACCCCAACTTATGCTGACCGGTTGGCTGGACCCCGTGGTAGCGGAGCGACTGAGGCAAATGGCTCGAGCATCAACACTTAAGGGAAAAGAACTTTGTCTTTACGCTTACATGGCCGCACATATGAATGGACTTTTGTCATAGCGGCGGTGAGGTTCAACATGTTAGGCGCTGATTTTCTGTGCTCACATGGTCTGTTAGTTGATCTTGCCAATAGGCGGCTGGTAAATGCACTCTCTTTTTACTCTCTTCCCTGTTCAGCTCGAGTGTCCCCGCCACCAGTACAGACCAACGTCGCCGCAGCAGGTGTTAAGTTCCACACACTCCTCACCCAGTTTCCAGCACTCACGGCACCCACTTTTTCAGCGATGGTCGCAAAACACGGGGTGGAGCATTTTATCACTACATCTGGCCCCCCAGTCTTTGCGAAGGCTGGGCACTTAGATGCTGCCAAGCTCTCCATAGCGCGCGAAGAGTTCGCCAGCCTAGAGAGGCTGGGCATCATTCGCCGTTCGAAAAGCCCATGGACTTCGCCGCTGCATATGGTCCCGAAAGCTGATGGCTCCTGGAGACCGTGCGGCGATTACCACAGGCTGAACAACACCACAGCACACGATCGTTACCCCATTTCCACACATCCAGGATTTTTCAGTACACCTAGTGGGGGCGCGCATTTTTTCCAAAATAGACTTGGTTCGCGGCTACCATCAAGTTCCGGTCCGGCCGGAGGACATTCCTAAAACAGCGGTAATAACACCGTTTGGACTTTTTGAGTTTCTACGCATACCGTTTGGTCTTAAAGGGGTGGCGCAGACGTTCCAACAGATGATGGACGCCGTGTTACGCGATCTCCCTTTTGTGTTTGTGTACCCTGACGACATTTTGGTCGCCAGTATTTCAGAGGAAGAACACGAAAAACACCTCACCGTGGTTTTTAGGAGGTTGGGAGAGCACGGCTTAATAATTAACCCGGCCAAGTGCCAGTTTGGCGTTGTGCAGATCGATTTTTTGGGCCACCGCGTTTCCCCAGAAGGGGCAGTTCCGTTACCGGATAAAGTGCGCGCAGTGGCAGATTTTCCCCGACCACAAACGGTCAAGTCATTGCAGGAATTTTTAGGGATGGTGAATTTTTATAACCGTTTCCTGCCCCACGCAGCACAACTCATGCAGCCGTTATATGCCGCGCTCAAGAAACAAAAACCATCCAATGCTGTTGAATGGTCCCCAGAGCGGGAGCGCGCGTTCACAGAGGTGAAAAAAGCCTTGGCTGACGCTGCGCTCCTAGCTCACCCGGACCCAGCGGCACGCATCGCGCTAACGACAGATGCATCAGATGTGGCCATAGGGGCTGTGATAGAGCAGCAGGTTGCCGGAGTTTGGCAGCCGCTGGCTTTTTTCAGCAAATCCTTGAGTGAGGCCGAGCGAAAATACAACGCGTTTGACAGGGAGCTGTTGGCATTTCATTTGGCGATTCGTCATTTCCAGTTCTGGTTGGAGGGACGGCGTTTCACCGCTTTCGTGGACCACAAGCCGCTCACATATGCCATGTCCAAAATTTCAGACCCGTGGTCAGGCAGGCAGCAGAGGCAGCTGGCCGCAATTTCAGAATTTACCACTGACATTTGGCACGTAGCGGGTAAACTCAACGTGGTGGCAGACTGCCTCTCGCGCACGGTCACGGCACCGGCCCGCGCAGAGGCGGACCATGCCACCGTGACCGCGCAGCGGAGTAGCAGCGTGGGAGCGTGCACAGCCCCAGTTCACGTGGGTATAGATTACGCAGCCATGGCGGCAGAGCAGGGTGCAGATGCAGACGTGCGCGCGCTCCAGTCTGGACCAACAGGGTTAAGGCTGGAGAGCAAGTGTTTACAAACCGGTACGCCCCCCCTAATCTGCGATGTGTCGACCGGGCGCCCATGCCCGGTGGTCCGGCCGCGTGGCGCCGCCACGTTTTTGACTCAGTCCACTCGCTGGCGCACCCGGGAGTGCGCGCTTCGGTGAAAATGGTAGCGGAAAAATTTGTTTGGCCGAGTCTGCGCAAGCATGTGAAGGAGTGGGCAAAGGCCTGCATGTCCTGTCAACGGGCCAAAATCCACAAGCACACAAGAGCCCCTTTAGAACCGTTTCGCATTCTGGCCAGAAGGTTCGACCACGTGCATGTCGACCTCGTGGGCCCCCTACCAGCGTCACAGGGGTTCACACATCTTTTGACAATGGTAGACCGAACCACGCATTGGCCGGAAGTGGTCGCATTGGCCGGAAGTGGTCCCACTGGCGACGACCACAGCCGCGGAGGTGGCTCGCGTTTTTTTAACGGCTTGGGTAGCGCGTTTTGGCGTTCCGTCGGATAGTACGTCTGATAGAGGGCATCAATTCGTCTCTGAGCTTTGGTCAGCGATGGCCAACGGATTAGGAGCAAAAATTCACCGCACTACTGCTTATCACCCTCAGGCTAATGGTTTATGCGAGCGCTTTCATAGGTCTTTGAAGGCAGCACTCAGAGCGTCACTCACGGATGCAGATTGGGTAAACAAACTACCATGGGTTTTATTAGGGTTGCGTTCTGCTCTCAAGGAGGATTTAGATGCCTCCCCAGCGGAGCTGGTGTTCGCACAACCTCTCAGGCTGCTAGGCGAGTTTTTACCGGAACACCCGGAGCCGGCCCCCCTCCCGGCTCTTGGGCCGCTAGTCGGCACGGGAGCGGACGTGCTCCCAGGCCCCGTTCATCACGCTTTTCCACGCGTTTTTGTTCCCAAAGCTTTAAAAAATGCTGAGTTCATTTTTGTCAGGCACGAGGCTCTAAGATTAACCCTCAGATCCCCGTATGACGGGCCATATAGAGTGCTGGAGACAGGTGATAAGCATTTTGTGCTGGATTTGGGAGACAGAAAAGAGACAGTTAGTATTGACAGACTAAAACCTGCTTTTGTGATGAATGACGGGTCTGTACCGGTAGCGAGGGCACCTCGACGCGGCAGACCCCCCAGGGGGAGCGTCTCAGAGCCCCCGCAGGGATCAAATAACCACTGTCTTCCTCAGTCAACAGAGCCTGGGCAGAAGGGCGCAGCAGGCAAGGCTGGGCCCGCTTACAGCAGATTCGGGAGACGGTTGAAGCTCAGGCGGCGCACAGACTGAGTGTTTGATGTTGGCTGTACTGTTGATAGTAACATGTTCACAGAATTTTAATGTATTGCCCATTCTTCATCGTTTGGGGGGGGGGGTTATATGGCTGTGGATTTGTGCATACATATGTTCAAGCATTAAAGGGATGTATGTAGCGGTGTATTTGTGCATGCATATGTGTAAGCATAAAAGGGATGCTGAGATAACATATGTAGATTGACCTCACGACGAAGAAGACAATAAGTCGGGACCACCTGCGGGGGACAATGAAGAGGACGGGGGTGCGAACAAAGGACTTCCTGACCTTCAGGAGGCAGGTGGAAGACTGAAGGCTGGAGGGGGGAGAAATGTCAATAAGGGGTTTTGACGGGGATATGTGATCCCTCCTGTGTGTGACAAGCCTGTATAGGAAATGGTATAAAATGTGAAGCTTGGATGTAGCTCAGTCTCTTTCTTCCTGCTTATTGGAGAGAGCAGGCTGGGGATGGATGCTTGAATAAATCTGACTTAAACACAATTCAGTCTCTTTATTCCACGCTCCCCACAATTACAATAATTATATTTAAATTTCAAAAAATTTATGAAGTATATGTTTGTGTTATCATATGTCTTTTTGCATCTTTTTGCATCTGATTAGAATTTTAGCATTACGAAGGTAATGAATCACAGACTTCTGCCAATGTCTGAGTTCCTGGATCCACTGTGCACTTGATACAGTGGGACTTATGCCAGTACCCACTCAATTTTTTTGTAAAGCAATTTTAATAAATGTGCTGAATTTATGTTTACTGTGGGACGTGATTTAGAATCTACTACAAAGACAACACAGATTTTTACAAGCTGGACTTTCCTTAAACATTTGGAACTTTTCTCATAGATTTGCATTGTTTTCTTCCTTATCAGTATACCTTGTTCCTTATAGACATATTTCCTTTACAATAATCTACAGATATTTCCTTAAATATCTGGAAATTTATTGATGTAACTTTTAACTTCTCCAATTGAATGTTGTGATTTCATTATCAAGTGGTTTCATTTGTATTTTTCTCTTCATTATTGATCATCTATTGGTAATTTTTATGTATTATCTATTTTTCTGAGGATTGCTAATTATTTTTGCTAATTAATTTCTTTGATACCCCTTTTTTGATGCATGTAGACGCACATGCAACAAAATTACAGGGTATTTGCTTGATGGGTAGTATCTTTTACTGGAATGAAGCGTGTTACCACTTTTTTTTTGTTACACAGTTAATTTAGATGAAAATTTGTGGGTAGTACAGCTCCTTCAAAATGAGATTTCAATAATCATGGCTTCTTTTGTGATGTCTCTTGAACTAATTTACAAATTCCATTTAAGAAAAACAAAATAGCTGTCTGTGCAGATTTGATATGATTTAGCATTGATAAGGTCAGTTTGTCCAGTTGAACACAGGTAGGTTGAATTTGTATAAATGAATAAAGATTGCATCACACTCTTTCACTCAATGGAAAGGTGGGCATATTGCCTAATTAGAATTTGGTTTAATTTTGTACAAGGAATGCCTCATTTTATACATTCCTTGGTAAATTATGGGATGGAATGTAGTCCCAAGACCCAGCTTGGCCACGGCTGAGCATCGGGAAAACACATTCCTTTTTACTGTCACATTTCTGAAATATGATGTTGTCACACCATTATGTGGTGAGTAACATCAGATGTATCCTGCAGTGCAAAATCATATAAACATTACATTTGTAAAGTCAGAGTCATTAAAATCGTTATACTTTATGTCATTTACAATGTCATGCAAAGTCATACATAGCTTCAAAAAATGCTTGTCAATTTAGGGGTCCTTTCTCCTGTGGTCAATCAATGTCAATGTCAATGTCGCCCCTTCCAGTCAATGAATGCCAATTATTTTTTTATTATTATTTTATTACATATTGCATATGTCACAAAAGATTTATTAAATTAAAAGGTAATGATGATGTTATGATTCCTTGTTAATTTAGCAAATCTAATTCCTGGTGAAAGCTAAAATAAAGAAAAAAAATGTGAATGCTTTTCCCTTTCCTTTTGGAAAACAAAGAATAAAGAATAGCAGAAAAACCTTTAAATCACATCTAAAGTTTCCACAATTTAAATGTGAGTTCATTACTCACAACAAGTATTCGCTACATATTCTGTGAATCAGTTAAGGTTTTACCAATTGACATGGGTAATCACTTAGTTTAAGATTATATTCAAACAAAACAATATCCTATATTAAAAGCCTTAGACCAGTACAGCATTTAGAATTAGTAACTGTAGGTGTAAACCTAATCTCTGTTTTCAGGAATTTATGGCACAAGACCACAATCTGTGGCCTGTGTGTTTTTTTTTTTTTCTTTGAAGGCTGATTCTGTCTATTCTTATCTAGGTCAGACTGACACAACTCGCTAATCAGTCTCAGTTTACCACTGAAATTAAATTCCCTTTCTCCATTTTATCAGAATTCTTGTGCTATTTCTATCTTTTCTGTTCATAAATTTACCATCTCCCAATAATAAAAACTTCATCATCATCTTGCTATGTTCTTTAGGAGGGAAAAAGTCACAGCATGGACTGTCTCAGATCCTGCTCTCACGTTTTCCCCTTCCTTTTTTTGCATGGTTGGGCCTAGGGTCGAAATGTAAATAAGACTGCATATGTCATTTATTAAAAGGTAAATATAGTATTATTTAAACAAAGCAACAATATAACATACAATTACCAAGACCTCTGTTTGATAATCCGTAGTCTCTGGCAGATCATATGCACAAACACATTAATTATCAATCTCTTTTGAACCTCTTTGCTTTAAATCATGTAATATAAGGTATACATAAAGCCTTCGGTGATTAGACATTATTAAGTGACATCATGATGTTGTAATATTCAATTAATTTCATCATTGTGATGCTGGTAACATTGATAAAGATGTAAGCATTTGTACTTAACTTAGTGTTCTATGTGCCTGTGATCATGTCGAGGGAGGCTCGGACAAGTCTTGTGTCCTTTTTCCTGTAAAGTGCACTGTTATGCTTCAGTCAAAGAAAAAAGTCAGTAATACATCAAAAAATTGCTTTGAAAATATGTAAATAATTTATCACGTACGCAACATTAATTAAAACCCCCAAACTTTGTAAAAATACCCATATTTAGATTACTTCTCTTTCACTCTCCTGTCACACAGCCTGTGTTTTTTTCTCTTTTTCTAAAGCAACCACACACACACACACACACACACACACACACACACACACACACACACACACACACACACACACACACACACACAGAATTGCTTGTCTCTCTCCTATCTCCACAAGATCGAAGCAGCATGAAGGTCCTTCCAGAAAGACAAAACAACCCAAACTGCAATAATCCACATAAACGGCTTTGTCTAATGTTATTTGGTAGGGGGCCCCCACATTGCCAAACAAGCCATCTCTTTGTAACCTTTTTACCCATGTTTTAAGCTGTTTTCACTCTTCATTTAGTTTCTCTCGATGCACAGTGGCTCAACACTTCCTCCATTTCATTTATAGCATAACCCAGACTACCCAACGGATATTCAGAGCTGCGTTTATCATTATCCATTTTTGTTGCCATTTTAATCCAACCATCTTTAAATGTTATAGTCTAATATCAATATCTTACAGCATAGAATGAAATCATTATTATGATCTTATTTATTTCCACTTCCTCAAGACAATATTGCCTCACACATCACCGTGTTTTTTACTATAATTAGTTTAGTTATATTATTATATATCACCAATGAACCGATCGTCCCGATTGGGTTACTTAAAACTTATGCGTTTATTTCACATGCAGTAGGTCCCTAACTAATGCGGTAAGACCAACTATATTTTAGAATCAAAATCAGAATCAGAATCAGAATCAGAATCAGCTTTATTGGCCAAGTATGCACAACACATACAAGGAATTTGACTTTGGCTAAAAACTTGCTCTCGTTGTTCAGGTGAAGGATTTAAATAAGGATTCAATGACAACCAGAGTATGTACAGTAAATTACAGTCTGTCCACGTTTCTATAAAAGGATGCAAATATATACAGGAATATATGCAGTTATTTACTCGGACTAACCACACTTTGCAGAAATATATGAAAAAATATACAATCACACAGTATTTCAATGTGGACTCAGATTCAGTGATATAATGTGAATGAAGTAAAAAGCAGTGTGAGAGTTATGTGCAATGTAATAATGGATGAAAAGTCATGAGTACAGCAAACAGGTAGGACTAGGTGAATGTTAGGAGTTCATCAGAGTGATGGCTTGAGGAAAGAAACTGTTCCTGTGACGGGTGGTTTTGACCTTCAGTGATCTGTAACGACGACCAGAAGATAGAAGTTCAAACAGTTTGTGGCCGGGGTGTGATGGGTCAGCACAGATGTTTCCCGCCCGTTTCCTGGTTATGGACCGATATAAGTTCTCAATGGAGGGTAGGTCGGTACCAATGATCCTCTCCGCAGACTTAATGATCCGCTGCAGTCTGGTCTTGTCCTGTTTAGTGGCAGATCCAAACCAGACAGTGATGGAAAAGCAGAGGACAGATTGGATGATGGCGGTGTAGAAGACAACCAGCAGCTCCTGAGGCAAATCAAACTTCTTGAGCTGACGCAGAAAAAACAACCTCTGCTGGGCCTTTTTCTGGACAGTGTCAATATGGGAGGACCACTTCAGGTTCCGGGAGATTGTGGTACCCAGAAACTTGAAGGAGTCCACAGTGGACACTGTGCTGTTGAGGATGGTGAGTGGGGGGAATGAAGGGGGGTGTCGCCTGAAATCCACAGTCATCTCCACCGTTTTGGCTGGGTTAAGTTCAAGATGGTTCTGGCTGCACCAGAGGATCAGCTGCTCCACCTCCCGCCTGTATGCAGACTCATCATCATCCCGGATCAAACCGATGACTGTGGTGTCGTCCGCAAACTTCAGGAGCTTCACCGAAGGGTCCTCTGAGGTGCAGTCGTTGGAGTAGAGGGAGAAGAGCAGTGGGGAAAGGACACATCCTTGGGGGGCGCCAGTACTAATTTTTTGGGAGCTGGATGTAAATCTCCCTAGCTTCACCTGTTGCCACCTGTCAGTCAGAAAGCTGGAGATCCACTGGCAGGTGGAGGGGGGCACCTTGAGCTGGAGGAGTTTCTGATGAAGAATGCCTGGGATGATGGTGTTGAACGCTGAGCTGAAGTCGACAAACAGGATCCTGGCGTACGTCCCTGGGGAGTCGAGGTGTTGCAGGATGTAATGTAGTCCCATATTCACTGCATCATCCACTGACCTGTTTGACCGGTAGGCAAACTGCAGTGGGTCCATCAGGGGGCCTGTGATGACCTTCAGGTGGTTCAGCACCAATCTCTCCAAGGATTTCATGACCACAGAGGTCAGGGCAACAGGTCTGTAGTCGTTTAGAAATGTGCTCATTGCAATTTCTCTGGGAGTTACAACCTTTGGGTCTGAGCTAAATATGCTAGGGGTGCCAACTTTCTCCTTTTTGAAATCAAGCAATGATTTCAAGGGGTTATAACCTTTTGGCAAAGCTATGCATCAGCCGGGTAACACTTCTTTTGTTGGCGGCCCTACAGTTTTTTTTTTTGTCTTTTTCTTATGTCCGCCCGACCTTTTTAGGCGGCCCTACAATTTTTTTTTAATCTTTTTATTTTGTCCACCTTGGGATTTAAACCTTTAACCCAGACTATGCAATGCTCAACAGGGAAAATCTTCCTCTCCGGAGGCCCTACAATTTTTTTGTCTTTTTATTTTGTCCACCGGACTTCTTTTAAGTGGCCCTACAATTATTTTGTCTTTTTATTTTGTCCACCCAGGGATTTCAACCTCTTGCCCGAGCTATCTCCAACCTTTCCGGTAGCCCTAAAGGTTTTTTTTTTTTTTTTTTGGCTATTTTATATGTCCACCGGACTTTCAGGGACAGTTTTAACGTGTCTGACTTATCCCTCGGGATAATAAACGTGTCTGACTTATCCCAAAACCATTTGGAGATTTCCTCATCAAACTCAGTAAATATATTTCTTAAAACAACATATCATAAATTCAAGACCATATCTCAGGTTCATTCCACAAATGAAACCACATGTGCATGAATATTTAATCTCTACAGAACGGGCTGTCCCCAAAGGGACAGACAGAAATTTATTGAAAAAGCTTTTCTGCTCACCTCTTATCTTGTTGCCACCAGTCTGTAGAGAAAAAATCCTCACCCCGTTTACAAAACTAAAACTAAAATTTAGCCTCATAACCCGGCGGAAACACCAAATTGTTTTGTCTAAAATGCCATAAACCCCAGTTCTTTTATATGAAGGCCAAATAACCAGACTGAGAGATGAAGTATACTTTCACTTATTTTACTGAAAATGAGATATGGATACAAGCAGCGCTGGAACACAACTCTTTAGGCAATTCCCCAAGACAGTGCTACCCAAAAAGTGAGCCCTACAGTTTTTATAAAGCTTAACCACTCCCTCGTGCAAGAGGGAGGGGTTTTACCTCATTGTATCAATACATTTCCGCTTATGTGGCAGCTCGGCTGTGTGCAGAACTGATTCTAACTGATTTCAGCAAATAATTATAGGGTGTAAACTAAACTCTGCAGTGTAGCGTGTGACGCAAGCAGATAAAGAAGTGTGAGAAAGACAGAGCAATCATGTCATTTTACCCACAACCCTATTCCTACCAGGTTATTTAAAGAAGTCTTCCCATTTATTGGTAGCTCTATTCTCCAAATAATCAATTTTTCATTAACATTAGGCCATGTACCGCAGGAGTTACATTAGGAGCTACGCAATTATTTGACAACTTGCAGGGTAATGGTGTATTTGAAGAGTTTCAATCTGGGTTTAGAATTCATCATAGTACTGAAACAGCCTTAGTGAAGGTCACTAATGACCTCCTTATTGCATCTGATAATGGACTTGTCTCTGTAATTGTCCTTTTATATCTTCATGCAGCTGTTGATACTATCGATAATATTCTACTTGATAGATTAGAACACCATGTTGGACTTAATGGAACTTTGTTGCAGTGGTTTAGATCTTATTTATCTGATAGGTTCCAGTTTGTTCATGTCAATAATGAGTTTTCTTCCAACTCAAAGCTCAGTCATGAAGTTCCACAGGGATCTGTGCTAGGCCCTATTCTTTTTAATTTATATATGCTTCCATTAGGCAACATTATTAGAAAGCACTGTATACATTTTCATTGTTATGCAGATGACACACAGTTATACCTGTCAGTGAAGCCAGATGATAGTAATCAATTAGCCAAGTTAGAGGTTTGTCTTAAGGAAATCAAAGTTTGGATGACTTGTAATTTCCTGCTGTTAAATTCAGATAAGTCTGAAGTCATTCTAGTTGGTGCAAAAAACCTTAGAAATACCTTTCCAAATCAAACTCTTAGTTTGGAAGTGGTTACTCTTTCTCTGAGTAATTCTGTGAGGAACCTTGGAGTTATTTTTGATCAAGATCTGTTTTTCAATTCACATATTAAATTTGTTTCTAAGACTGCCTTCTATCATTTGCGCAATATTACCAAGATTAGGAGCATCTTGTCTCAGAGCGATGCTGAGAAACTAATATACACTTTTGTTAGCTCTAGATTAGATTATTGTAACTCTTCATTATCAGGTTGTCCTAAAATATCTTTAAAAAGTCTTCAGCTGATCCAAAATGCTGCAGCAAGAGTTTTAACAGGTACTAGAAAGAGAGGTCATATCTCTCCGGCTCTGGCCTCTCCTCACTGGTTTCCCATAGAGTTTAGAATTAAGTTTAAAATTCTTCTTCTCACTTACAAAGCTCTAAATAATCAGGCCCCTTTTTATTTAAAAGATCTGATACTACCCTATCATCCTAACAGAGCACTACGCTCCCAAAATGCAGGATTACTTGTCATACCTCGTCGGCCTCTGTCGGTCTATGATGACCATGGAAGAGAATCCTAAACGTCTGATCTGCTGGAACAGCACTGCCTGTGGCTGAACAGGCCAATGGCAGTCCCTGTCCCTAGAATCTCCATACCTAGAACTGTCATACCCAGAATCTCCAAAAGTACAATGGGAGGCAGAGCCTTCAGTTATCAAGCTCCTTGTCAAATGTGTGCGTCTTAGCGCCGCACATATGGAGATTGGACATGAAGACCAAATGCAGGAGTAAGTTGAGTGTGTTTTATTAATAAAAATGTATACAACATACAAACAATGAAAGTGACTAGCTTACAAGGGCGACTGCCAGGACGCTCAACAGCTCGCAGGAAAACGGAGGAAAAGAGCCCAGGACGCCTCCAGACGGAACTGGATGGCGTGGGCCAAATAGGAAAAACTTACTGAGCTGGAGCAGTCCGAGGCAGTCCCAGGTAGCTGTCCCAGTAGAACAAAAAACAGCAGTAAGCAGGCTGGTGGAAAAACAATTCTTGACAGCAGGCCTAGCGGTCTAGTTCAACGCTGAGGGAACAAACACCATCTGGAAACAATGACCCGGCAATGCACATCAGTGAACAGAGATCTTAAGTACTTCCACTAATTAATCAACTGAGTGCATGCCGGTGTGTATAATGAGTGCGTGGATGTGTGAGCATGTACATGAGAGTGAATGGTGTGTGCGTGTGCAGAGAACAGCATGTGTGTGAGTGAGTGTACTGAGTGAAACGTAAATGACAAACAGCTGTGGCCCTGACAGAAGGAGGGGACGTGGCTGTTGGCTGTCAGGAAGCAGGCGAACACCAAGGATCTCAGCAGCCTGACATCTGGACCTGGCAGATGATGTCATGAAGCAGGGTAGGACAAAACTTAAAACTCCTGCTCATGACACTCCTCTCCTGTGGAACCAGCACCCAATCTGGATTCGGGAGTCAGACTTGAGCTCTGTTTTTAAGAATAGGGTTAAAACCTTCCTTTTTGATTTAGCCTATAATTAGGGAGAGATCATGTGCCCCTGAACCCTCCCTTAGTTATGCTGCTAATAGGTTTAGACAGCCGGGGGACCTCCAATAATGCACTGAGCTTCATTCCTTTCTTCACTCTCAATGAAATATTTTTGCTGGTCATTAACATCTGTTTGTTCTCGACCATAGATTGAGTCCCCGTCATGCTGCTTGTTCTCTGCGTGTTTGCTCTTTTTGTTCCTCTCACCCCCCCAGCCAGTCGCAGCAGTCACTAGGTGGCGTATCGATACGCAGCAACCTCTCTCCTCTCTTCGTGTTTTGTTCCATTTAGTGTTGCTTGTATTGCACCTAAGTGTATATTCATTTGTTTAATGTACATACAGTGGGGCAAAAAAGTATTTAGTCAGCCACCGATTGTGCAAGTTCTCCCACTTAAAAGATGAGAGAGGTCTCCAATTTTCATCATAGGTATACCTCAACTATGAGAGACAAAATGAGAAAAAAAAATCCAGAAAATCACATTGAAGGATTTTTAATGAATTAATTGGTAAATTCCTCAGTAAAATAAGTATTTGGTCACCTACAAACAAACAAGATTTCTGGCTCTCACAGACCTGTAACTTCTTCTTTAAGAGGCTCCTCTGCCCTCCACTTGTTACCTGTATTAATGGCACCTGTTTGAACTCGTTATCAGTATAAAAGACACCTGTCCACAACCTCAAACAGTCAGACTCCAAACTCCACTATGGCCAAGACCAAAGAGCTGTCAAAGGACACCAGAAACAAAATTGTAGACCTGCACCAGGCTGGGAAGACGGAATCTGCAAAAGGTAAGCAGCTTGGTGTGAAGAAATCAACTGTGGGAGTAATTATTAGAAAATGGAAGACATACAAGACCACTGATAATCTCCCATGATCTGGGGCTCCACGCAAGATCTCACCCCGTGGGGTCAAAATGATCACGAGAATGGTGAGCAAAAATCCCAGAACCACACGGGGGGATCTAGTGAATGACCTGCAGAGAGCTGGGACCAAAGTAACAAAGGCTACATCAGTAACACACTACACCACCAGGGACTCAAATCCTGCAGTGCCAGACGTGTCCCCCTGCTTAAGCCAGTACATGTCCAGACCCGTCTGAAGTTTGCTAGAGAGCATTTGGATGATCCAGAAGAGGATTGGGAGAATGTCATATGGATCAGATGAAACCAAAATAGAACTTTTTGGTAAAAATTCAACTTGTCGTGTTTGGAGGAGAAAGAACACCATACCTACTGTGAAGCATGGGGGTGGAAACATCATGCTTTGGGGCTGTTTTTCTGCAAAGGGACCAGGATGACTGATCCGTGTAAAGGAAAGAATGAATGGGGCCATGTATCGTGAGATTTTGAGTGAAAACCTCCTTCCATCAGCAAGGGCATTGACGATGAAATGTGGCTGGATCTTTCAGCATGACAATGATCCCAAACACACCACCCGGGCAACGAAGGAGTGGCTTCGTAAGAAGCATTTCAAGGTCTTGGAGTGGCCTAGCCAGTCTCCAGATCGCAACCCCATAGAAAATCTTTGGAGGGAGTTGAAAGTCCGTGTTGCCCAGCGACAGCCCCAAAACATCACTGCTCTAGAGGAGATCTGCATGGAGGAATGAGCCAAAATACCAGCAACAGTGTGTGAAAACCTTGTGAAGACTTACAGAAAACGTTTGACCTCTGTCATTGCCAACGAAGGGTATATAACAAAGTATTGAGATGAACTTTTGTTATTGACCAAATACTTCACTTCCGCCCTCCCAAGAGAGTAGACGCTTTTTCCTTCTCTCCTGCTCTGACTTTTTTTCCTTACCCCCCAACTACTGGATCCCAGCTTGCTGTTGTCTGTCTGCGTCTAACTGCGACCGTCGAAAGAAATTATGGAGTTAATAAGCTGGGCTTTGAACACAATTGACACTATTTTTTCAACAAGGAAAAGTGCTCCGGGGGAAGCTGTCTGCCCCGCAGGAACGGCTCCAGCGGGCTATTTACGTGACACAAGTAATTGGAGGATCTTGTGTCTCACTAATCTCTCTATCGAAGATATTGAAGATTTGTATGTCTTCGTAATAATGGTAATCGGGATCTTTCTGATTGGAACTGGGATTGTCCTGGTGTACTGCAAATTGCTGAAGATGGATACAACCTATCAAAATGCTGGCCAGGCGAGGTGCATCTGTCAAATTGAAAAATTGGAGAAGACCCTGATAGCGACAAATGGAGAAATGTCTCGGAAGGTGGATTACATCATGTTCACGCTCAGGTCTTTCCACGATGGTCTTAAAGCCCCGCAATGAAGGATTATGTACTGAATCTACAGAAGAAATAAAAAGCCTTCTCTGTGATCAGTCCTATTTGGCTCAAATTCCCCATGAAAATTCCTCCTGGCTGTCTGCAGTCTGTGTTTTCAAAATCATCGAGCACAAGGCCTTGGACAGCACCTGCACAGATAATCGCAAGGACGATTGGCGGGTAGCCAGACAAAACATCCCCTGCCAAGTGCCCTTGTGGTCCTCTTATTATCATCAACATTGCTTCAACAGTGCACACATATTGATCCATGAACTGAATAAAGATACACACACTGCTCTCTTGTGTCTTGTGAATCTTGTGAGTCTGCATGTGCATCGAGAGTTTTTTTTTTTTCCTTGTAATCATAATATTGATTGAGTTGCAACCAGTATTCTGAATCAATGATTTTTTTGCTCCTTCCTATTGTTCCTTGTATTATTCTTATTCTTATGCTACCTGTACCTTCTATCCTGTTGGCAGGCGCGTCCCCGATGCAGCCGTGTCACTGGAAATGCAGGTTCATTTTCTGTGTCAAGTCAAATTCTCTCGTATGTTATCAGTGATCTGTTAATGTACTTGGCAATAAATCCTTTTCTGATTCTGATTCTGATTCTTATTTTACCAAGGAATTTACCAATTAATTCATTAAAAATCATTCAATGTGATTTTCTGGATTTTTTTTTTTCTCATTTTCTCTCATAGTTGAGGTAAACCTATAATGAAAATTGGAGACCTCTCTCATCTTTTAAGTGGGAGAACTTGCACAATTGGTGGCTGACTAAATACTTTTTTGCCCCACTGTATATGATGCTGCGCACAAGGTACAGTCGCCCCAGGGCCTTCTGGAGAAAAGGAATATGACCAAACATTCCGTCCTGGACCAGAGCGTTACAGAGGAACTCCGTGGCCTTGGTCTTCTCCACCAGTCCTCCACACCCCCAGACTCGACTGCTGTGTCTCATCCGAAATGGAGACGCCATAGACGGTGTGAGTGGCGACAAAAGAGAGGTAAACATGGAGGTATCTGAACGAAGCTAACCACTAGCCCACACAAACTCCTGATTCCTTCCCTCATTCTGGCCAACATACGGTTACGAGACAATAAAATGGACCACATACAGCTCCTGAGAACTATATAACGTGATGCATGGAACTGCTGTGTTTATATCTTTACAGAAACATGGTTAAATGACAATATACTAGACTCTGCCATTCAGTTAGCTGGGCAAACATGCTATCGTAGTGACAGAGTGTTCACGCAAGGAGGGAAGACGCGTGGGGGTGGCGTTTGTGTGTACATCAGTGATGCTTGGTGCCTTGATGTAACTATTGTGCATAAGCACTTCCCCCTTGGTGGAGTTTATGATCATCAAGTGTCGACCCTTTTACATTCTGAGAGAATTTTCATCTGTCCTCCCAGTCACCTACATCGGCGAGAGAAGTAAAGCACTAAAAGAACTGTATCAGGGCATCAGTGAGACACAAACGGTGCATCCAGGTGGATTTCTCATCACAGCAGGAGACTTCAACCATGCAGATTTAAGGGCCCTCCTTCCAAATCTACACCAACATGTAGACTTCCCAACAAGAGGAGACAGCTTGCTGGACCTGGTGTACACAAATCACAGGAAAGCATACAAAGCCTCCCTCCTTTGGCGGTGCAGCTTCCGGTGCAGCTGTGATGCCTGAAACGAGCCAAGAACTTAAGTAAAACCGTTAAAAATAAGGACTTTTGTTGGCCACCAACAAATGTGGGGAATACTCGTACGACAACAGCGCTGACCCGGTGAAGGTTCTGGCGGCTCTGGCCCCGTTTTGGACTTCTAAAGACTGATCATCGTCTCTGCTGCTATCCCAGATGAACAGCTGCAGTGAGAAGGTATTCACTACGACGGGCAAATGGTCATCTGTGTGTGATGAAATAGATACTGGTGTTGTCTACCGTTATTCCCCGGAGGGCGAACTGATCCGCAGTGTGGTGGAACCAAGAGCGTGTGTGTATTAATTCACACAAGAGCGCAATTATTGAATCTATCATGCTAATGCTAAGCTAATGCTAAGCTAATGCTAACGTTAGCCCCGCCAATCTAATGATCAGCCCCGCTTAATGTTACTCCTGTTGGGCTTCAAAGCTATCCAAGCTAACAAAGCTATCTCGTTAAACCTATGTTGGTGTGCTAAATACATGTCAGTATCTTGTTAGATAACTGTCTGAATTGTCTTCTGGACTAAATGAACTAACGCCAGATATGGCTGGTGACAACCATGGTGACGACCCTCCCCTGCATGGGCCAACTACAGCATCCCCACGTCAGATGCCCGTCTGTGAGCTGCTGTGCTTTATGCAGAACAAGATGGGTGATGTCCCGATGGACTATCTTGTGAAATGGGTTAGCGACTTCTATGATGAGAACCAGGTTGAAGGAGCAAAGAAGTTGCTGTTCGAGCAGTGTCCAGAGGGAAAATCGCGGAAGAAGAAGAGAATCGGCCCCAGCCAGAAGAAAGACAACATTGCCAACATCTACCACAAGCTGAATGAGGATGGTCAGCTGGCACCACAATACGTTGCCCTGAACCTCAAGGATTTGCCACCAGCTTCGTTGGAGTCATTTGACCTTGCCAGGCTGTCTAAGGATGTGTGCCGTGTGATGTCCCTTGGAGAGAGCATTGCTACCGTGTTCACAACGATATCTGCTATCCAGGACGACGTGGCGGCAATAAAGTCCAAACTCGGCGACACACCCCCTCCAGCTGACGTCCTGGTCGTGGAAGGTGATGATGAGGCTGGCAGTACTCAGAGTGCTGTCAACATCACCAGCGATGAGGAGACTGTGGTAGCAGCTGTCGACCACGCCCTGGTTGCCAATGCAGCCCGTGGTCCTCCACCTACCACCACGGCCGACGGGGAGAATGCGGACGAGGCCGTCAACTCTACAGAGGCCTGTTCTGATGACGCTGTCGGCAGCAGCCCTTCTGGGGTTGCCAAAGCTGCCAAAGTTGCTGTAATTGCTGATGAATGCGAGTGTGAGTTCGAGGAAGTTGAGAGTCGCCGTTCCAAGAAGAAGAAGAGGTCCTACGCTAATGCACTTCAATCGTCTGACAACCAACCGACTGCCAAGCAGACCACGAACCAGCTACAGGCTGTCTACAAGACACGCCCCCACTCACAGTTACGCATTGTACCAAAGTCTGGTAGGAGGTCTGGCGGACATCAGGGTCAAGGTCAAGGTCATAAGAAGCACCAAGTCTTCATCCGTCGACTCGACCCCACCACCAGACCCCATCATGTACGCTCCTACATCAAAACCCATGTTAAATTATATGACAATCTCAAGATTGAGCAACTAGAAACTAAGTATGATGGTTATGCCTCTTTTAAGATTACATGTCCTGCCAGTTGCAACAAGAAGTTGCTTGATAAAAATGTGTGGCCATCTGGTTTATACCTTCGACAGTTTTTTGAGAGGAAATGATCTACATGTGATTGTCATTATTGTGTTTGTCATTATACTCATTCAATAGTAGGACCAATCTTAGAATATGTTCATTCAACTGCCAGAATGTAAAAACTTCATCTAATGAGATCTCCAGTTTATGTGATAACCATGACATTGTGTTGTTGCAGGAACACTGGTTGTTCGAAAACGAATTGTCTATTCTGAGCAGATTACATGGTGACTTTATAGGACAAGGTGTTTCTTTTATGGATACGGAAGAACGTGTTATCTTAGGTCGCCCCTATGGCGGCGTCGGTATCCTATGGCGGAAGTCACTTGCGAACAGTTGTGTTGTGAAAACTTACGATTGCGTAAGAGTTACAGGTATTGAAGTCGACCTGGGTGACTTTCACTGTCTTATGTGTATATTTCCCCTACGACAGTGTTGAAAACTTGGATGAATACTTGCACTGCCTGAGTCTTGTTAAACGTATCACCGAGGACTTTCCAACTCCATATGTGTTCACAATTGGTAACTTCAACGCTAATACAGCATGTTCAAGTTGTTTTGGAGACGAACTGGTGTCTTTTTGTGAGAGTCACTCCTTACACAACTCGGACAGGATTATCTTACCAGGTGATACCTTTACTCATGTTAACATGGCTCATGGCTCTACATCATGGCTTGATCACTGTGTGACTACATCCTCAGGCCATGATAACATGTCCAATATCAAAGTTCTGTATGACTATGTGAGTTCTGATCATGTACCTTTATCTATAGATATTGAGGTATCTAGTGCTGTAAGTGGCCCCCAGGAAGCTCCCTCAGCCACAACGGGCAGTAGAACATACAAATGGCGTGATGCCACAGCGTCAGACCTGTCCAGATATAAGAAACTTACTCGTAGGAAACTCTGTAACATCCGTGCGCCTATGGACGTCATCAGGTGTCACGACCGTAATTGTGCGGCACACAGGGACGATATCGACAGGTTCTACAGTGATATTGTTGATGCTTTAAATTACTGTGTGAGTGAATGCATTCCTAGCCACAGTGTGGCCACCCAATATAATGTCCCAGGCTGGAATGATGTCGTTAGCGAGGGTCACACAGCTGCTCGGGATGCTTTTTTGTGGTGGGGGAGTAATAGCAAACCACGTTCTGGTCCAATATTTGAAAACATGAAAAATTGCAGGGCTAGGTTCAAATATGCTCTACGAGCATGCAGGCGCAATGAAGAAAGTATCAAATGTGACCAGCTAGCTAATCACATGAGTGAACTGAACATGGTAGAATTCTGGAAACAAATGAAGGCTATGAGCTCCCACCGGTCTGTCAGATCAAACACTATTGATGGTGTGACTGGTGACGTTAATATTGCTGAAAAGTGGAAATGTCAATATGAAGCTATTTTCAACTCAGTCAAGAATGTTTCAATGAAGGATTCTGTTATGCACGATATTCGTCTGTATAACGACATGTTTGATGCCTCTGATATTTCTGCTGTTACTCCTGTTGAAGTTGATTCACTGATCAAAGTTCTCAAGAAAGGCAAATCAGCTGGCCCTGACTGTCTCACCAGTGAATGCCTCATCAACGCTGATTTCAATTTGTGTATTCTGTTGTCATTGTGTTTTAACTGTATGTTTGTTCATGGCTACATGCCAGATATGTTGATGGACTCTGTTATTATTCCTTTGGTGAAAAACAAGTGTGCCAGTCTTTCTGATATGAACAACTACAGACCTATAGCTATTGCAAATATTATATCTAAACTGTTAGAGGGTTTAATCCTAAACAGAACTGAGGATTATCTGTGGACAAACGACAATCAGTTTGGTTTCAAGTCAGCTCTTTCAACTGATAAGGCTGTTTACCTACTCCATGAATTTGTTGACTACTTCAGAAGCCATTCCACTAGTGTCTATGCTACGTTCCTAGATGCTAGCAAAGCTTTTGACAGGATTAACCACTGGTGTTTGTTCAGAAAATTGATCGATCGAGGTATTCCTATTTACATTGTTAGCATCCTGTTATACTGGTACAGAAGGCAGTCTATGGTTGTTAGATGGGGCAATGTCACCTCATCCAAATTTCATGTGACCAACGGTGTTAAACAAGGTGGTATACTGTCACCCTTGTTGTTTAATGTCTATGTTGATGATCTCAGTGTACTGTTGAACAATACTAATGTGGGTGGCTCCTTTAACGGTTCACTGTTAAATCACATTTTCTACGCTGATGACCTCTGTTTGTTAAGTCTGTCTACTGCAGCGATGCAACATCTCCTTTCGGTATGTGAAAAATTTGGTGAAAAAAATGACATCTTGTTCAGCTGTATAAAATCTATGTGTATGGCTTTCAAACCAAAGGGTGTCAATACGTCGAATCCTGTTATGCCACTTTGTGGTAATAGCTTGAACTTTGTTGAAAAAGTCAAATACCTAGGTGTGTGGATTGAATCTGATAAGACCAATGTTGATTGTAACAGGCATCTCAGGAAACTGTATACGCAAACAAATTTACTGTTGCAAAATTTCCATAGATGTTCTCCTGATGTCAAATGTATGTTGTTCAAGACCTTCTGTACCTCAATGTACTGCTCGCCTTTATGGTTTAATAGCAATGTTGCTGTTAGGAACAAAATCCGCATTGCATATAGTAACTCCCTAAGAAGGTTGTTAGATGTACCACGAAGGTCTAGTGCAAGCAAGATGTTTGTGGCTGTGAACATTCCGTCTTTTGGCGAATTGATACGTAAGAATGTTTACAGTTTTATGAGAAGGTTGCTGGCATGTAACAATCATCTTATATCAGCAATTGTCAACTCGACACTCACACTTCATTCCAGCATTTTGAAGTGGTGGCGTTCCATTTTATACTGAGCCCATTATTGTATGTTATTGTTGTTACAAGAGCGCCGAGTATCTGCTGATCTGTATATACTTTTATTTATTTATTTATCTATTTTCTACTCGTTTTAGTTTTGCTCTTAATATGAACCCTGAGTTTGAAATAAACGTTTGAATTGAATTGAATTGAATTGAAATGCACGGGTCACGCGCCCCCAGTGGCACAGGGCAGCAACTGCACGTGTCAACTTATTGACGTCCCGCGGCTATACTGAGAATTTGTACTAATCTCTATTGATCTGACAGCTTAGAAGGTGGCAGACACGTGCCGAAGGAATCATGGCTGACATGGAATATAGCAAAGAAGGAGAAATCCTCATCATTATTCTTCCTTTTTCCGCTTTGAGCTCACACACCAATGTGGATGCTGCCGTGTTTGGTCATCGCGATAGCGATGATGACAGAAACTGCATGAAACGGGAAAAATAGCTGTGTGACACAAGCGAAATTCATGTGGGATAATCATAAGAGTTTTTAGATGTGGTACATGGGTGTAAATTACTAAGTAAACATGTTACATCGACCAATGTAACAAAAAACTGAGCTCCCAGTACCAACATGGCGGCGCCTATGGGCAGCATGGATTCCCACAGGAATAATGGACCAAACAGAAAAAATAGCAACATAATACAAACAAAATTCACGTGGGATAATCATAAGAGTGTGTAGATGTGGTACACAGTGTAAATGGCTGAGTAAACACACAAACATCGGCTACGATGGACGAAAACGGACCGGTCATGTGGGCGGGCGAGCCCCCCTCCCGGTAACAGGTAAGCGAGAAATATGTTTTTTTTTTTTACATTTTATTGATTTTCTGGTTGATATACTTTGAAGATTAGATAAAAACATACCCCTGTAGACAACGTAAAAAAAGGACCATTCTTTATGTATATGTGGCCAAAGTCCACTTTTGACTGAGTTATGTAATTTATATAGCTGCCACGACATTATGCTAATTAGATGCTTAAATTTATTCATATCTGAAACCTTGGATCATATTCTACACACATGGACAAAATTGTTGGTACCCCTCTGTTAATGAAAGAAAAACCCACAATGGCCACAGAAATAACTTGAATCTGACAAAAGTGGTAATAAATAAAAATTCTATGAAAATTAACCAATGAAAATCAGACAATGTTTTTGAATTGTGGTTCAACAGAATTAATTTATTTAACTCATGAAACAAGCCTGGACAAAAATGATGGTACCCCTAGAAAAGATTGAAAATAATGTTACCATAGGGACATGTTCAACCAAGATGTGTCCTCTAATTAACATCACAGGTGTCTACAAACTTGTAATCAGTCAGTCGGCCTATTTAAAGGGTGACAAGTAGGCACTGTGCTGTTTGGTGACATGGTGTGTACCACACTAAACATGGACCAGAGGAAGCAAAGGAAAGAGTTGTCTCAGGAGATTAGAAAGAAAATTATAGACAAGCATGTTAAAGGTAAAGGCTATAAGACCATCTCCAAGCAGCTTGATGTTCCTGTGACTACAGTTGCACATATTATTCAGAAATTTAAGATCCACGGGACTGTAGCCAACCTCCCTGGACGTGGCTGCAGGAGGAAAAAATGGAAGAGACGGACAATACGAATGGTAACAAAAAAGCCCAAAACAACCTCTAAACACATTCATGTTGAACTCCAAGGTCAAGGTACATCAGTGTCAGATCGTACCATCCGTCGTTGTTTGAGCCAAAGTGGACTTCATGGGAGACGACCAAGGAGGACACCACTGTTGAAAGCAAATCATAAAAAAGCCAGACTGGAATTTGCCAAACTGCATGTTTACAAGCCACAAAGCTTCTGGGAGAATGTCCTATGGACAGGTGAGACAAAACTGGAACTTTTTGGCAAGGCACATCAGCGCTATATTCACAGACGCAAAAATGAAGCACACCAAGAAAAGAACACTGTCCCTACTGTGAAACATGGAGGAGGTTCTGTTATGTTCTTGGGCTGCTTTGCTGCTTCTGGCACAGGGTGTCTTGAATATGTGCAGGGTACAATGAAATCTCAAGACTATCAAGGTATTCTAGAGAGAAATGTGCTGCCCAGTGTCAGACAGCTTGGTCTCAGTCGCAGGTCATGGGTCTTGCAACAGGATAATGACCCAAAACACACAGCTAAAAACACCCAAGAATGGCTAAGAGTGAAAGTGAGTGAAGTGAGGACTATTCTAAAGTGGCCTTCTATGAGCCCTGATCTGAATCCTATTGAACATCTGTGGAAGGAGCTGAAACATGCCGTCTGGAGAAGGCACCCTCAAACCTGAGACAACTGGAGGTGTTTGCTCATGAGGAGTGGGCCAAAATACCTGCTGAGAGGTGCAGAAGTCTCATTGACAGTTACAGAAATGGTTTGATTGCAGTGATTGCCTCAAAATCACTGCCTCACCGCTGCACGGTGGCGCAGTGGTTTAGCACTGTGGCAGCACAGTTTTACCCTCGGCCGGGGGATCGCGGGGATCATGAGAACGTGGGTTCGATCCCAGCCCCCGACCAACAGTGAGCTGTGTGGAGTTTGCATGTTCTCCCCGTGTTGCGTGGGTTTACTCCGGGATTTCTCCGGTTTCCTCCCGCATACCAAAAAAAAACATGTAGGTTTAGGGCGCTCGCGCACGCAGCGACCGGCAGCCGGTGGCTTGTCACCACACTGCAAACCAAATCTACCTACGGGTACAAATAAGTAACAAAAAAAAAAAAAAAAAAAAAAAAGGTTGTGCAACAAAATATTAAGTTAAGGGTACCATTATGGCGCACATTTAGGGCGCATATATGGCATGCTTGTATGGTACGCATTTTCTCTCACATGTATTTAGTAGGCATGACGGTGCATACTTTACAGACTTCAAACGTCCAAAAGGACCTGACCCGGCAGAGACCTCGGCAGGTGTGAAGTGGTTTCTGGAGAGACGGGAAGTCAGAGAGAATGTCCCAGCGGGAGCCCCCGAGGCGGAAGAGACAATAGCGACGCCAACAAGCCTCGGAGGCTATATGTTTACTGAAGGACTGTGGGTTCATATGTTTACTGAAGGACTGTGGGTTGAGGGTGTGATATTTGATGTGGGGGGTTTTGTGTCTCTGGGGGTATAAGAGCTGTGAGGAAAGATTGTCCTGTCTCTTTTGTTGAGATACTTGCTGTTAGAGGATGAGACTGCAAATAAACCTTTCCTGAGAAATAAACTCAGTCTCGTTTGTGAAGGCATCCTCTACACTGGTGACCTATGACAAACCATGGCCGGTGACGGCGAGCTTTCCGCACCGGACTCTTCAGGAGCCAACCGGGTTAACGCAGCTACCACACTACAGCTGCCCGATTTCTGGCAACATAACCCGCGCTCCTGGTTTACCACTGTAGAGGCACAGTCTCGTTTGTGAAGGCATCCTCTACACCATCATTTTTGTCCAGGCCTGTTTCATGAGTTTGTTTTTTAAAATAATTCTGTTGAACCACAATTCAAAAACATTGTCTGATTTTCACTGGTTAATTTTCATAGAATTTTTATTTATTACCACTTTTGTCAGATTCAAGTTATTTCTGTGACCATTGTGGTTTTTTCTTTCATTATCAGAGGGGTACCAACAATTTTGTCCACAGCTGTATATCTCTCTAATTGAGAGTAACCCATTATCTCATGTAACTTTCAAGTTATAGCATTGGAAATCTGAACTATTTTATTGACAACATTTTTTTACCACTCTTGACCACTAGGGGGGCCTTGAGTTGCCTTGCGTTGCCCCAGGTACCGCAAGGCGAATTTGGCAGTAAAAGGGTTAAGGCCGGCATACAAACCCAGAGTGAAAACAATCAGACCAACAAAAATGCAGGTTTGTGTGTGGCCAGAGGGGGAATCTGATGCACTGAAACACTGCTGTAGCACTTCAGACTGTTACACTTTCAAGCACGCAGCCACTCAAAATGGACACACAAGCCTAGAGGAGTACACTGAAGTTGTTGCAGCATACATAGAGAAATGCATTGATGACATCACTCACTGCAAAACCATCACAGTTCATGCCAATCAAAAGCCATGTATGACAGCAGAGGTCTACAGGATCCTGAGGGCGCAGGACGCAGCCTTCAGGGCCAGCGACATTGCAGGACTAACAACAGCTAGGGCCAATCTGTCCTGTGGCATCAAAGAGGCAAAACATCAGTACAGCAAGAAAATATCCGATGATGACCAGACCAGAGATGGACCCGAGATGCACGTTCCCTCTGACATGGCACACAGACCCTCACCAACTACAAACCTCCACCTTAGACCTGTGTGACATAATGAAGTGGTTCAAGTGGCTGGTCATGCAGAACATCAAATCCATCCTCCCTCCCCCGTGACCCATCTCAGTTTGCATACAGGTCAAACAGATCCACAGAGGATGCCATCACTGCTGCTCTCCACCCAGCCCCCACCCACCTGGACACAAACAACTCCTACTTGCAAATGGTGTTCTTGGACTTCAGCTTAGCATTCATCACAATCATTCCCCAGCACCTAATACAAAAACTCAGACACTTGGGACTCAAAACCTCTCTCTGTAACTGGGTGCTGGACTTTCTCACAGGGAGGCCACAGAATGTGTGGGTTGGCAGCAACACATCCAAGACTATTACTCTGAGCACAGGGGCCCCACAAGGGTGGATGCTCATCCCGCTGCTCTTCACCCTTCTGACCCACGGCTGTGAACCAGCCTACATCACCAAACACATCATCAAGTTTGCGGATGACACAATGGTAGTGGCCCTCGTCACCAACAATGAGGAGGCCAGCTACAGAAATGAGGTGAGCCAACTGGTCCAGTGGTGTAAAGACAATAACCTCTTTCTGAACATGGGAAAAACCAAGGACATTGTGGTCGACTTCAGGAGGGGACACACACACTCTGATCATCGATGGAGCACCTGTGGAGAGGGTGAGCAGCACCAAGTTCCTTGGGCTGCACATCTCTGAGGACCTCTCCTGGTCAAACAATGCCACATCACTGGCCAAGAAGGCTCAAACTCACCTCCATTTCCTCTGCAAACTGAGGAGAGCACGAGTCCCACCCCCCCATCATGTGCTCATTCTACTGGGGCACCACTGAGAACATCCTCACTAGGTGCATCACGGTATGGTATGGAAGATGCACCACCTCCTGCTGGAAGACACTGCAACATACAGTGAAAGCAGCCAGCAAGCTCATCGGTGCCGCTCTGCCCCCCCCCCCCCCCCCTCCCTCCCCGGACATCTACCTCACCCACAGAGCCATCAACATTGCAGGCGACACCTCCCACCCCTCACACTCCCTCTTCAGCCCCCTGCCCTCGGGGCAAAGGTACCGGTGCCTCACCAACAGTAATCCATTTGCTGCTGTATGTCTCTGCACTTTACTGCAACCATTTGCACAAATGTCATATCTGCTGCTGTCTGTCATTGCAATATTGATCATGTGCAGTCCTATCTTTTACTATCTGTGCCTACACTACCGCATTGAACTTGGTACTACGAGTATTACTACTCTACTTCTGTATATAAGATTGCTGGGTCGCATCGTTCATAGCGTATGTAGCATCAATCCCTTTGGCTCCAATCTATAAAATCACTCTTCACCTTAAATAAATTGTTTCACCCAAAAGTCTGGTCAAGAATTGTTTCCTTCACCTAAGAACCACAGTTTGAAAATACATTCCATGGTAAAATGGATGATAAGGATCCCATTTCATGCCAGGAACGGATTAGCTTGCAATCATAAATCCCGGAACTTCCTCCCCAACCAGGCAGTTTTATGCTTCAAGTACTGTTTGAAACATCCCAGATTCCTTAAACGAATTCCCCAGGTCTCTAGGAATTATCCACAGCTCGACATTACCCCCTTTTGGACAACTCTGGAATATGTTTGCATTACTTCTGGACTTTTTTTTTTTTTGACTGAACATTAACTCTCTCTTCAAGTTTCCATTCCTCAGAATAATTCTTAGGACACTATTTGAAGAGACTGCCAACTCTGTGATGATCATTCATGGTATAAAATGTTTCATTAATCATTGGTTTAAATGTATTGCATGTTTGAAAATGCTTAAACAAACCTTACTCTAATGCATGTTAATTATAGAAGGACAAATTTATGAAAGTGCATGTTGAAGGTAGCAAGAATGAAAATTAGCCATGAATCACTGAAGTTAGTTTAGCTTACACACATAAAGTGAATTTTCACTGTAATCAAGATGCGTTTCATCCTACTGGGAAAGCTTACTCAAGTCATCTGACAGGCTCAGCCAATCACCAGCCAGTCTCTGTTGGACAACGCCCCCTTTCATTCTATTGGTCAGTTACAGACAAAGAACTGTTTTCTTATTGGACCACAGTTCGTTCGATTCTCCTGCAATGGAGACAATTGGTTCCCTTTCATGTCAGTCAAGTTTTTCCTGTGAAAAAAAGTATTCAGTAAATAGGGAGAGATGCCCTAGTTCAGGCAGAGTTATTCTTTCTGAAAGTTTTGTCTAAGTTGTCGGTGTCCTGCCTTGAATTCTCTTTTCTTTAAACATCTGGGAAAAATATTTTTTCTTCTGTTTTGAGCTCAAATTTCTCTTTTATATGGAAAGAAACTATGTGTTCACAGACGTTTTTCTATTTTATTCTGTTAAACTTTTTCTATTGAATTTCCTTAACGCACCGTGTTTTAAAGTTGACTGATCTTTTTTTTCCTCACACTGGAAGCTGTTTTCACCAATCACCACAACATCTGAAGAACTCAGATTTTGTGGCTTAATTTTTTTTTTATTAATCTTGTCTCTCCAATTCTGTGACTTTGATCAGATTTTGAACTATCTGCAATTTATTTGGACCTGAGAAAGTCGCTGAAAAATTCTTGTGTTGTCCACATGGCATACTCAGTGGCCAGCAGCCTCATCATCATTGCTGGATCTCAGCTCCTGACTGTCTGTCTCTGGGAGGAAATTATCTACTGGCAGATATTCTCCGGTATCATGTTCAAATAAAGCTTCAGCGGAGGATCCAGCTGGAAAGCCAACGCAAATGTCACGTGAGCAAGGTTCCTTTGTTTCATCTGCTCAGTAATGCAATGTTTAAAACTAGTTCATTACTCTGATCGGAGCTATAGAATTAAAGAGAAATAGTATCCCTCTTTTTAATAACTTCCGTTTTTACTTTTTAGAGTAACCCAGAATTTCTTTTCCATATAATCAGCTTTTATAATTTTCTAAAAATTGTGTCCAATTTTCTTCATATTTAGGTTACAGTTATTTCAGTTTCCTTTTTCATCACAGTTACAAATTCATGCTACGGTTTCACAAATGTGATCACGGTCTTTTGTTCAATAATCAGTTAAAAGTTGAATGTTAATACTTGATCATTTCCTGAAGCAAACCTTTGTTTATTCACACACCTCTTGGTATAAATTAAATAATCTTTGTACCTTATAACCAATTTTCCCTACAATTATCTTTATTTGCACTATGGGAGGTCTGGGTCTATATTTTGTTGCCATTTGCACTACAGGTAGCATTACTGTACATAGACTGCTGTTGTTGTTTTTCCAGCCTTATTCCTTTTCTTTTTTGTATTGTGCACACCACTGAAGAGAGACAGAAATGCCATTTCAATTCTCCTGTATATCCTGTACGTACAGTATAGTAGTATTGACAAATAAAATTTTTGAATCTTGAATTGCTTATTGTTTTCTTTGAAACAGCAGTACCTGCTAACCCCACATCTTTCTGGAGCTCTTCATGAGTGGTCTTTGGCTCTTGGATAACTCTTCTGATAATTCTTTTGACTCCTCCGTCAGAAATCTTGCAAGGAGCTCTTGGTCATGGCCGGTTTATGGTGAAAAGATGTTCTTTCCACTTGCCACATGATGGCTCCAATAGTGCTTACTGGAACATTTAATAACCATAACCAATGCCATCATTATGTTTTGCAACAATAAGGTTGTGAAGGTTTAGAGAGAGCTCTTGAAATCTTTGTGGTGTGACAAACTGATATTCACAGACCTTTTAAAAGGCTATCAGTCAGGACTTAACCAGCTGAAATTAATTTGCACTGATGGGGGATGGGATGGTTTCCTAAATTCTGTTGGACTTCAGCTGGTTTCTTGGCTTTCTATGCCTTTTTGCACCTCTTTTTCTTCATGTGTACAATACTTTTTCCGTGTCATTCCACTTTATTAAATATAACTTGTTTCGTGAACACAGTTTCCTTGCTTTCTTTGTATGTATTGATTACTTGGGTTTTTACTGATATCAGGTGAAAATCTCAGGACAATGGCTCCATCAGATATATGTTCAATGAAAAAAATGTTGACATGTTCAATACTTATTTTCCCCGCTATACAAACTGTATACACCTTGATGCCCATTAGGAGAGCTACTGTTTCTGTTAGTTCTCTTGAGATTTATTGGATTGGCATTATTATTTTTTGATTTTCTTACTTTCTGTTTGTGTTTGGAATTAAGTCATAAATCCTTTACAATTATTCCACCTGTAAATTATGCAGACCTTAATAGTCTCACAGAGACCGTGGGTGCAGTGCTGAACTGCAGCTGAGCAGCTGTAAGTACTGTTGAGCATGGGTGATTGCAGTGTTGAGCTTTATAGGAATGGATTAGGCTACAATTCCTTATTCACAAGGGCAATTTCATTTGATTACATACTAAATCAATTTTTATTCACAAAATAATGTCTGTGTAGTAGCCCTTCCTACTTGGAGTGGACATAGGCCTACTAACAACTATCTCATTAGACAGTAATGTTTTTTTTTTTTTTTTTTGCAGAGGTTCAGGCTCGGAGCATGTTCAGAGTTTTTTCTCTAGCCATATGTGTTGCTATTTGGTGAATAAAATGTTAAGATAAGATAAGATAAGATAAGCCTTTATTAGTCCCACAATGGGGAAATTCCAGGATTGCAACAGCACAGGGATAGCAGCACTCAGAGCAATAATTAAGAAGATAAGAAAATAGAATAAGAGTAGTGAATATACATATGTACACATAAATATATATACACAGTGCAGAGCATTGTAGCTAGATGGAATAAACAGCATAACCGTCTATTTAGTTACCCTACATGGTATGAATATGTACCCATACATATTGTCACCCTCCGTAGCAACTGATATTGTCCTAGTTGTATACTGGAGGGGACCATTTGTGTAAGTGTGTTGCATCTTTTGCATTCAATACTATTAGGTCGTCACGTTTGTTTGTTTTTTTTTTGCTATCTCTGCGAGCAGCCCTGCTTAGGTTATACAGTCTGACAGCCGTAGGTAGGAAGGACCTGCAAAACCTCTCGGTTGTGCACCTAGGATGATGTAGTCTGCTGCTAAATGAGCTCCTCATTGCGTTCAGTATGTCCTGCATAGGGTGGGACTCGGACTCCAGCAGAGATGACAGTTTAGCCACCATCCTTCTCTCTCCTATCTCCTCCACTGGGTCAAGGCGTTGCCCCAGGACAGAGCTAGCTTTCTTGATTAGTTTGTTCAGTCTCTTCCTTTCGGCTGCTGTAATGCCACTGCCCCAGCAGATCACTCCAAAAGTGATGGCTGATGCCACCACCGTGTTGTAGAATGTCTTCAGCAGCACCCCTTGTACACCAAAAGACCTGAGCCTCCTCAGTAGGAACAGCCTGCACTGTCCCTTCTTGTAGAGTGCGTCGGTATTGTGTGACCAGTCTAGTTTATTGTTCAGACGAACACTCAGATACTTGTAGGATGTCACCATCTCAATGTCTGTTCCCTGTATGTTTACTGGTGCTGTGAAGGGTTGTCCTTGCCTGCGGCAGTCCACCACCAGCTCCTTAGTTTTCCTCGCGTTGATCTGGAGGCAGTTCCGATGGCACCAGTCCACGAAGTCCTGGATAAGTCCTCTGTACTCAGCTTCATCTCCGTTGGAGATGAGGCCGACGATCGCAGAGTCATCAGAGAACTTCTGTAGATGGCAGTGTGTTGTGTTGTGTGAGAAGTCCGCAGCATAAAGGGTCAACAGGAAAGGAGCCAAAACCGTTCCCTTGGGGGCCCCCGTGCTACCGATGATCGTGTCTGACACACAATCCTGGATTCTCACAAACTGTGGCCGGTTAGTGAGGTAGTCCAGGATCCATGATGACAGGTGCTGGCTCCACCCCTGCGCACAGCAGCTTGTCCTTCAGGATCATCGGTTGGATGGTGTTGAAAGCACTGGAGAAGTCAAAGATCCTCACGGCATTCCCGGGCTTCTCCAGGTGGGACAGGAAACGGTAAAGGAGGAAGATCACTGCATCCTCCACCCCAATGCCATGCTGGTAGGCAAACTGGAGTGGATCCATCGCTGGTCCCACCAGGTGGTGGAGGTGAGCAAGGAGCAGTCTCTCCAGGGTCTTCATCATGTGAGACGTCAGGGCAACTGGTTGATTCCTCTTCCTCTTCTCTCACAGTCTCTCTCCCAGATCAGGATATGTAATTTAATATTAGGAGGAAAAAACAACAAAAGGAGAAACATGCAGACCACAAAAACATCCATGGAAATTGAAACATCATAGTAATTCCTTGTATGGGCATAATACCTCATATGGCTATAGCTGTGACCAGCTGTGGAGACATGAACAGCAGCATTATTGCAGCAACTCCTTATATGGGCATAATTCCTTATATGGTCATAGTTGTACCCAGCTTTGACCTAAATGATAGTGGGTGGCAGTTCAAGGAATAAATGCTTGGAAATCAAGTACATTTTATTTTAATACATTCCACACTTCAGAAAACAAAAAACACATATTTAGCATAAGTCATGGACTTGAAGACATGTAGATTTTTGTCAGTCATTCAGATGATAAAAGCACAAAACTGTCTGTCTTTTTGACCATCTAGTGGTTCTTTGCTAGTGTTCACTAATTGGTGACAAAAGTCTGAAAAGAGCTCTTAAAATTAATAATCTACATCTTCATTCCACTCAGTCGCACATAACTCTGCTTATGAGCTTAAATGTTTTGACATATTTCTGTGTGCATATTTTGAGTTTGTATCAAATTCTGCTGAAAATTTCATATGGAAAAATTAGAAATTTACAATGGGGAAAATAAGTATTAAACACGTCAAAATTTTTCTCATTAAACATATTTCTGATGGAGCCATTGACCTGAGATTTTCACCTGATATCAGTAAGTAATCCATACATACTGTCATGTCCGCTGCATAACAATGAAGCAGACAATTAAATTAGCACAAGCCCAAAATGCAGGTGAAGAAGACGTGTTTAACAAAATGGGGAAACACAAAATACACGAAATGTTCAGTGGAAAACACAGTCTGGTACACAAAGCGATGGATGTCCGAGCTCAGTTGGCTGGAGGGGGAGCCCCACGCGCTCCCAGGATGGAACCGGGCAGCGGACAAGGAAGGGCAGTAAATAATAACACTGAGGAAGACTTACATAGGGCATCAGAGCGCAGCGGGCTCTGGGAAAAACAACGCCGGAGTAGTCCAAAGGGAAAAAACACCAACAGCTCCAGGACATCAACACTGACAAGTGTAGCCTAAGACAGGTATGACTTTTGACTGATAACTGTCTAGTGCTGACTTACGCTGCAACACGAAATGCCCCCACTGTCACTCAATAAATACCAAACAGACTAATTTAGATTTTTTTTAGATTTAGTATACTTTATTGATCCCCAGAGGGGAAATTGAGGGTCATCCACCACCTGGATGGATGAAGCAGCCACGATACGGCGCTATCCCTAATGAGTGGCAAGTGGACGCCGGTGGCGGCGGGAGTCCATGTATGAGTGCGTGTCAGCATGTGTGAGTAAGAATGTATGTGTGTGTGCATGCATGAAAGAGTATGCTTGAGTGCGTGTGTACATGTGTGTAAATACGTGTGAAAATAACTGGTGATGACAAACAGCCAGTGAGTGTCTGGCAAGGAGAGAGAGAGAGAAAGAGGTGTGGCTGTAGGTTGGCAGGGAGCCAGGCTCAGAAGCTCAACCTGCCAGCTGGGAATAATTAACAAGCAATCAGGAAGCTACAGCCACAAATCATGTGCGGGGTCGAGACCTCGACCCCGCACATGACACATACAAAGAAATCAGCTACTGTGCTCACAAAACAAGTTTTATTTCATAAAGTGGAATGACATAGAGTAAGTATTGAACTCATGAAGAAAAAGAGGAGCAAAAAAGGCATAGAAAGCCAAAAAACCAGCAGAAATTGAATAGAATTTAGGAAGCCATCCCATCCCCCCATCAGTGCAAATTAATTTCAGCTGGTTAAGTCCTGACTGACAGCCTTTTAAAAGGTCTGTTAATATCCATTTGTCACACCACAAATAACTCATGATGGGTGGAAGCAAAGAGCTCTTTCTAGACCTTTGCGACCTTATTGATGCAAAACATAATGATGGCATTGGTTACAGGTGTATTTCTAAACTGCTGAATGTTGCAGTGAGCACTGTTGGAGCCATCATTTGGAAGTGGAAAGAACATCATTTTACCATAAACAACATCCTAGGTGTGCAACCGACAGGTTTCACAGGTCCTTCCTACCTATGGCTCTCAGACTGTATAACCTAAGCAGGGCTGCTCGCAGAGATAGCAAAAAAACAAAAACAAAAACGTGACGACCTAATAGTATTGAATGCAAAAGACGCTATTTATGTGTACATATGTATATTCACTGCTCTTATTTTATTTTCTTATCTTCTTAATTATTGCTCTGAGTGTTGCTGTCCCTGTGCTGTTGCATTCCTGGAATTTCCCCATTGTGGGACTAATAAAGGCTTACAGTATCTTATCTTATCCCTTCACACCCTGGACAAGCACTGTTTGCCCCCCTCCCCTCAGGTAGAAGACTTCGGTCCATTCAGACTAAAACCTCCCGCTACATGAACAGCTTCTTCCCCTCTGCCATCAGACTGCTGAACACTAAGTGACTTATTAGACTCTCGTGCACTACGTACAGCAGCTCAACCGGACTCATGATAATTATCACTGTTTTCTTTTGCACTACCGACTGCACTATGTGGAACTCCACAATATCTGCTGCTTGTTATTATATTTTAAATTGCATAGATTAGTATTACTCATTCATATTCTACATTTTATTGCATGCATAGTTTTTTATTTTTATCTTTAGTGCTATTCCATGTTTAATGTTGCAGCATTGCACCGAGACAAATTCCTAGTTTGTGTACTACATGAACAATGGCAATAAATCTGATTCTGATTCTGATTCTTATCTTAAACCGGCCACGACCAGGAGCTCATTGCAAGATTTCTGACAGAGGAGTCAAAAGAATTATTAGAAAAGTTCTCCAAGACCCAAAGACCACCCGTGGAGAACTCCAGAAAGACCTGGAGTTAGCAAGTACTGCTGTTTCAAAGAAAAGGCTCTATGTCCGCTCACCTCACAAGACTCCATTGCTGAAGAAAAAGCATGTTGAAGCTCACTGAAAGTTTGCTGTACAACATTTGGGAAAGCCAGTAAAATACTGGGAGAATATGGTCTGGTCAGATGAGACCAAAATTGAACTTTTTGGATGTCACATCACACAGCATGTTTTAAGAACAAATGGCACTGTACATCAGCCCCAAAAACACCATACCAACAGTGAAGTTTGGAAGTGGGAGCATCATGGTGTGGGGGTGTTTTTCATCACATGGTACAGACAGACTTCATATAATTGAAGGAAAGATTGTACAGAGACATCCTTGGTAAGAACCTGTTGCAATCTGCCAAGATGCTGAAGATGAAACGAGGGTGGACATTTCAGCAAGACAATGATCCCAAACACACACCCAAAGAAACTTTCAACTGGCTCCAGAGAAGGAAAACAAAGCTGCTAGAATGGCCCAGTCAGTTGTTACCTGACCTGAATCCAATTGAATGAACTGAAGATCAGAGTTCATAGAAGACACCCATGGAACCTTAAAGATTTGAAGACAGCTTGTGGGGAAGAATGGGCTAAAATCACTCCTGAGCAATGCCTACACCTAGCTTCTCCATACAGGAGGTGTGTGGTAGCTGTTATTACCAACAAAGGCTTTTCTACTAGATATTAAATTAATTTTACCAAGTGTGTTCAATACTTATTCCCTGTCATTCTACATTATTAAATATAACTTGTTTTGTGAACACAGTTGCCTATATTTCTTTGTATGTATGGATTACTTGGGTTGTTACTGATATCTGGTGCAAATCTCAGGTAAATGGCTCCATCAGAAATATGTTTAATGGGAAAAATGTTGACATGTTCAATACTTATTTTCCCCACTGTATGTACGTAAATCGGAGACATGTTCAGTCATTACTTCTCCCACTGTATCTTGAAATTTTACATTCAGTATCACACACAAGCACAGGAGCAGAGGCAGGGCTGCACTGGGACAAAAAAATGGCCCCGGCATTTTTGGTCCAGGCAAACTACCATGATCGGTCAAACATGTGCAAGTCTTGTGCCATTCCCCAAAGCAAAGGTAAAGCTGAGTAGTAGGTTAGGTTACATGCACAACAAGGGAATAGAATAATTAGTCACATGTTCACATTCCTGTTTAAAAGATGCATAACTGGGAATAATTTCATAACATAAAGCTTCACCCCTTACAACAATTGCAGGGATGTGTAGAGACATTTTGAGGAGCCAAAGTAAGGGCCCCCTCTGACTCCTGTTACTTGAGTAATCAACAGCCCACTGCCAATCTTCTAATATTAGAAGCTTTGTTCATGGCTTCATGTCAACTGTTTACAATATGTTATAAGTAGCAGCATTCAATCATCACACTTAATGGTCTAACAGAGGTTAGAATTATCCCACTTTTGCCCTTGACAAGAGGATCCCTGTGGTTTTGAAGAAAGAAAGAAAGAAACTTTATCTTTTTTGCATAAATATTTTGTCATCATTTTAAAGTCTTAAATGTCACGGGTACCTCCCGTAGCCATGGTAGGATAATGGATTCAGATGCAGGCTGGCTCCAGTACTAAACAAGGTTTATTAACAAGAAACTCAAAGAAACAAAATCACAGCACATGGGATGGAAAATAACTCAAGACACTACAGACAAACAACTTACACAGAAATATTCTGGACATGAGGATACTGGTAGGAAAACATGACAATGACGCCACACCAGAACACAAACTCAGACTGACATAAATAGGGTAACTGATAATTACAAATGTGAGACAGCTGGGGAAACAATCAAGGGCTGAACGGTAACACACATGGGGAAGAGTGGCTATAGGCATGGAAAACATGAGGAGCTGGGAACAATAGGTAAACCAATATACACACACAAGACCCAAAACCATCCATCCAAAGGATGGACAAAGCAGACTAAGGACCGGGGTGTGCAAAAGATAATGAAGGCAATAATGAAAATAAACAAGGTCACAATCACCATTATGACAATAAGGACAAACAGGGGATGACAACAGACCAGGGGAATGCAGAAGACAATGAATACAAATAATGAAATGAGCACAGAAAAAAAAACAATAAATGAGCATAAGTCATGGGCATAACATTAAAATTTAATGTCTTCTCTGATGTGGTAGTTAGTGATACAGGAGCTCCACAGGGGACTACGCTTTCTCCTTTTCTCTTCACCTTATACACCATTGACTTTCAGTACAACACTGAGTCATGCCACCTGCAGAAATTCTCTGATGATTCAGCTGCTGGTGGGTGTATAAGAGGAGGAGAGGAGGGGGAGTACAGGGCACTGGTAGACAGATTTGTGGAGTAGACCGAGTACAATCACCTGAGGCTGAACATCAGTAAGACCAGAGAGGTAGTGATTGATTTCAGGAAGAAGAGGATGCCTTCACAGCCATTGCAGATTAGGGGAGAGGATGTGAAGGTAGTGGAAGACTACAAATACCTGGGTGTCATGATCAGCAATGGACTGGACTGGAAATCTAACACCGATGCTGCATATAAGAAGGAGATGAGGAGACTTTACTTTCTGGGGAAGCTGAGATCCTTCAACATGTGCAACAGGATGCTGGATCTTTTCTACCACGCCGTTATTGCCAGTGCCATCTTCTTTGCTGCTGTCTGATGGGGTAGCAGTAACAGAGCCAGTGACACCAACAGACTTGACAAGATTGTACAGTCGTAAGAAGGCTGGCTCTGTAATTGGTCTCAGACCAGAGACCTTTGAATCTGCGGTGGAGAGGAGGACACTGAACAAACTGTGATCCATCATGGACAATCCTGATCACCCCCTCCACCACACACTGGACAGACAGCGGAGCACTTTCTCCAGTAAACTGCTACAGCTTCGCTGCCAAGCAGCCAGGTACAGGAATTCTTTCCTGCCACATGCCATTTCACTGTACAATAACTCACTCTGATATTGAATTCTGGTCATAACAATGCTGCCATACTGTACCTTACAGTGTAATTGGTACCTCACGTTGCACCCTACATCTGATAGTCCTGCATTGTACAGCAAGTATGATTAATGCATCTATACGGGTTATCATCTGCGATGGATATAAAGTTATCTTGGCAGTTTTTCTTTCCCTGGGTAATTTTTTTTTTCTATTATGGTGTGTGTGTTTCTGTCGTTTTGCTCGTCTTCTGTCATGCTGCTGTTACACTGTAATTTCCTGGTTTGGGATCAATAAAGTACATCTATCTATCTATCTACAAGATTTAATAAATTCATTAAGAAAAAGTAAATGAATAATTTGTTGAGAAAAAGGTCAGAAAATGTTATGAGCTGAGCACTGAGGGTTTCCACTGTGCTCAGCTTCATGACTTTTTTCTGTATTTGTATATTTGTGTATTTTGAGTTCTTGATCCTGTCTTTTTATCCATGGTTGGTTCTCATGTATTTTGTATTGTTTCTCATTCTTCTTATTCCCTTTGTTTATGTTATCCTAGTTTTGCTACTCTTTTATTTGGTATTAGTTTGTATTTATTTCCCAGCTCCTTATCTTTTGGTATTTAGTTCTTTATCATTGCATGGTTGTGTTTTCTCACTCTCTCTCCCTCTCTGGAGTGACAGCTATCAGTGGCAGTTCCAGGTTTTTGGTCCTTTGTGGGCGGTGTCCCTGTCAGCTGTCAGCCCCGTCTTCTCCCCGCTCATTGTTCCCAGCTGACCCGAGTCGCTAATCATTGTTTCCCTCTGCCCGCTCATGGTATCCACACCTGCCATCATTTGTGTTCAGTTGTCTATAGCTCTATTTAAGGATTATGATTTCTCCCCCTTATTGCTGGAGTCTCAAAGTATCATCTGCGTCTGAACCCTGTTCCCGTTTAGACGTTTTTCCATCCAGGTGTATCCTATTTTCTTCTTGCCGTTCCTGTTCGTAAGTTTTGTTTTGTGCACTGTTTGGATTTTTGTGTTTGTGCACAGTTTGGACTTTTTGTGTTTTCAATAAATATCACAGACTAGCTGTTCAGCATCTGTGCCTTCCTCTCTGCCACACAAGGGCCAATCCATGACAGAAAATCACAGGAGAAATGTAGCTCTTTTGCAATGACCCTGTTTACATGGTCACACGTAAACCGATTGCAATCAGCTTTCTGGAATTACCTGATTATTCAAACTATCATGTAAACAGAATAATCCAATTACCTTTATTGGTTTACTCCAGTAATTGGTTTACTCATAACTATGTAAACAAGGTTAAAGGCTCATTAATGGTTTATGAGAAAACAAATTAACACACCTGGTTTATTTGCCCATTCAACCATTTACTCAGTGCATGTAAACACCATAAGCTGTTTATTACCTTTATTGGTTCACTCCAGTAATCGGTTTACTCGTGACCATGTAAACGGGGTCAATGTTATGATGACAAATGGAGAAGCAGGACCCTGACTTGTTCCCAAAGCAATGGGACTGTCCATAATGATAACATGCTGCAAAAAGTACAAGCATACATCACTTTGAATTTTAAGCATGTTTAGTTCACTTGCAGAGACATCTTTTCCTTCAGAATTCTGGAAGACTACTGTATTTTGGGCAGTATCGTTTGCCCTTTGGGAGTTTGCACAGGAATGGCACTAACAATTCTTTGGCTGCGCTGGCGGGGTGTCACTAGCACAAGCCCACCGCAGCCAGCAGCAGCACCAACAACATCACCACCTCACTTCAGGACCTGTGAGTACCGGGACAGAAACTCTTCATGCCAAGATGGTGTTGTTGTACATCGAAGACAAGAGGGTGACTCTGGTGGTCAGCGGTGCACTCCCCCATTGATGTTACTGCTCGGCCCAGTGTACAGAGAGACAGACTATGAGGCCAAAGCTGATGCTGTGGACTCGGAGAATGAGCGTGAACAAATGTGTTTTCCGAGCACATCGCAGAGATTGTAGGAAGGCAGGGTGAGTTGATTTTTTCTTTTCTACTGGGGTTGGTCAAAATTATGAGCCAATATTTAACTGCTAAAAGTAGGTTGGCAGATTATTTTGCATGGTTGCTGTGGGCAGCAATTAAAAAAAAAAACAACAACATTTGTTACTACTAATTAATGACCCAGTTATGAGTTTTGATTGGTATTTAATTTAAACTTGAAAAAATATGGTTAGTGCATTGTAAGTGAAAACAAAGAAAGTTAGCTAACTTTTTGATATCCATACTAGCCTGATGGAGCATGCGGATAATATAGTATAAACATGTGGCTCATTCTGGTTAGTCAGCAATAATTGCAGGTAATCAATAAAACAACACTTTTTCCCTCCCACCAGTGTTTATACAACCAATGATAGTTCACAACATGTTCTGTTGAATGCGTGCTGCTTCACCTCCAACATGGCGACCGTAAGCCGCTGACATCATACTAAAACTGTCTATAGTGCTGGGAATGAATTGCAGGTGCCTCAAGTTGTTACAGTAAGGGATGGTCATTTTACCAACCAAAAACAAATGCATTTATCTTAATGTCACCTAATTAATTAAAAAAAACATATTGTTTTTCAGTGTATATAAAAAAACAAAAACATTTGTGCCAAAATAAATGTGCAAACATGAATTAGCATATGGGTCATTTCACAGCAACCTAGGCCACCACTTTTAACTTATAGATTAGCCATGACCTTTATTTTTCACTGCGTACAGATGGGTACTTTTATCTGTATTTTGAAAAACACACCCTGGGTTAACATAAAGCAGAGGTTCAGGGACCTCTGTCAGTAACTTTTGTCACTACAATCTAAAGTGTGTGAATATTGGACAGAAATCAAGGTCTCATTCTAAACACTTAAATTAATTACTAGTCACTAGTACAGAAATGTGTGACCAGGAAGTATGACCTACTGTATGAAATAAATAATATGTCTCATAGAGTTTTAGCAATCAACACTAACTGCTGACCCAGTGTGCGTTCATTTTTTTTTTTTTAACAGTGTCACTGATATACATTTTTTTGTCCAAAATGTCGACTCCGACATATTGGGCTATACTGTATTTCTTCAAGAAAATGTTCAAGTCGCATTGTTTTCTTTTGATAGCCAATATGTGAAAAAGACCTACACAGGAAAACTCTGTTCTTGTATATTACATTCAACCTGGCTAACAGGTGAGTCATCAGAACCCTTCCGTCCAAACACGTCCACCTTCAGTTCTCATTTTTCAATTAACAGAAGGTCTAAAGTTTTGATACAAACTGGGTTCTTTCGTATAAGGTATATTTGAAATTTTGGCCCCGTGAGACACATGCAGCCTAATTTACTGTGAAATGACCCATATAAGAATGAATACTTTATGTGCACTATATATGATTTCCCCCCATTATTATAATGAGGCAATGGTGCTGTCTGTGCCAAGTTACAAAAATCGGGAGGCGCATGAATAGCAAAAGTTACACTAAAGCACACCGTGCAACACCAGTCGTGATGACATTTTTTATGTGCAGAGATGTTTGCAAAGGCCAGTGCATTAAGTATACACAGGGCTTAAATTGCAGTGCACTGTACCACACTGTCACAAACACATGGCTGGCTGAGATTGTACTTCCCAGCAGAACATTGTCATGAATAAGTGACTTTCGCATCTTGGCTCGCACAAAGAATCATGGGAGCGTGGCTACCAAACATGCTCTATTGATACATTTAATTTATGGAAAGTTCCTGATCTACGAGCATATTGTATGTGTAGGGGTTTTCCCGGTTGTACCTGCAAATGCAAGGATAAACTAGTTGCGCTTGCATTCGCAGCCACATTGCAGAAATTGGCCAAAATGGCCCCCCTGTATGTATGCTGACATAGCAGATTTTTTGTTGTCAAAGGGCCAAGCACCCTTACTAGCGAGACTCCGAAACGACTACAAAGAAGGTAAGCGAGTGGTTTGACAGCTCAACTTTGGTTTTGTCATTTTGAGTAAATTTCACTACAAGACACAGCCTGCTTACTTAGATCTATAGGCCAATACTACTATAGTTTAAGTACCACACGTTTTCAATGATTTGCAATTTTATTTTATACCAGCCTACTTATCACTGGCCTTAATTACATGTGTGTAGATCAAGCTTCATTACCAATATACAAAGAACTATATCCTAGACCCAGTCCTGCCTGTCCACACCTGCTACTTCAGGGTTTAGACTCGTGCCAATTAGGCTAGAATTTGAACAATACACAACACTATTTAATTATGTTATAATATAGACTTACTGCTTTAATCCAACAATTACGTCCGTCCGGATCTTTCAGCTCCATGGGGAATGTATATAACGTGAATGGCGGCGGACATGTACACACGCTGGTCCCGAAGCTACAGGCATGTATGCTTCAAGTTTTCTTTTTCCACCGCTCTAGATGATACATGCCATTCCCACACTTCACTGTGGCACAGTGTGCACCTGGCATAACGGAGATTTAAAGCTTAAAGCAGACTTTAAGCGGCAAATGTTCAGGTGTGACAGTACTATTTGTATACAAAAGCAAGCCGGCTACCGGAATGTTTGGTAGTCACAAACTTTGAACTCACATAGTCTGCACATGCGCACTCGTAATGCGAAAGTCGCTTATTGCCCTCCGGGGCAGAGAGGTGAGACCCACGCGCTGAACTGTGAGTTTGTGAGGTTTACTGAAAATAAAGCATAAATCCAAACAGTGCACTAAACACAAAATACAGATAAACGGATAACTTAGAGATTAAGCGCACCAGAGCGAGGACAGTGCTCTGGTGGAGATGAGGAGAAACTTAATCAAAACTGTGGCAGCAAGAAATGAAAATAACTGCCCTTAAATAGGGTCCAAAACAATTTACATAAGTTACGACAGGTGTGGGTCACATGAGCGAACAGAAGGAACCAATGATTCATAACAGGACCAGCTGGGGGCAATGAGAGGAGAGCAGCTGAAGCTGACAGCTGACAGGGACGACGCCCACATGAAGCACAAAACCCGGAAACGCCTTTGACAGCTGTCAACCCTACAGTAAAGATCTAAAGAATAAAATTTCCTTAAATTGCACTCCACTGCTTACTTGCTTACTACTCCTGCGAGGTGAGGGCTGGGTGGCCATCACCATGTGTAAAGCCGATCAGGTTAAACAGTGCATGCCAGTATTACCGGTTTGGGGCCAGCTCCTCTGTGTCATCAACAGCAACTCTGAGCTATTGGACCACCACATCGAACCCTCTGGTGCGTGGCTTGCCCCAAGGTTTTGTCCACCCTGAGGCCCTGGGGTCGAATATGAGGATGTTTTTTGTCGGATGTTCTGGTGGGAGGCTGAGGACATGGCCCAACCAGCGGATACGCCGCTGTGTTATAAGGTGGGATGCTGCAGGCTGATGTGTGAGGGCTTGGAGAGCGTCATTAGAAGTGCCCTGGGGCCACCTGATGTTCTTGGTGGTTCTGAGGGCCCGACTGTAAAACCCATCCACTCTCGAGGCCAGAGGCTTATTCAGTGGCCATGTCTCTGACCCACAGAGTAGGATGAAGAGAACTGACGCATTGTATATGCAGAGCTTCGTCTTTCAAGAGATTGAACGATGGCACCAGAGAGGTTTCCATAGTGCCTGCAGGGCTGATGCAGCGAGTTCACTCCACTGAGACAGTGTTAATTAAAGTCTCCAGTGACATGATGGCAGCAGAGTCTGGTCAGTACTCGGTCCTGGTGTTGCTGGATCTCACCATTGCTTTTGACACGGTGGGCCACAATATATTGATAAATAGAATGAAGGACACTTTTGGTATTTCTGGATCAGTTCTGAAATGGTTCTCATGTAACTGACAGAGGGTTTTGTATTTCGTACAACAAGATGTCGGAGGTCAAAAGACTCTCCTGTGGGGTTCCTCGAAGCACAGTTCTTGCCCTTATTCTGTTTTTATTGTATTTAACCTCACTTGGCCGGATTATCAGCCAGTTTAAGGGTATCTCCTACCATTTCTACACAGACCACATTCAGCTTTACTGCTCCTTTAAAGAAAATGAGCTGAACATTTTATCAAACCTAATCTCTTGCCTGTCTGCCATTAAGAAATGGTTAAACAATAACTTCCTACAAATAAATCTGAACAAGACAGACACTGATCATTGCTCCAGACAGTAAAATTCCTCTGATAAAGCAACACTTAAGTCACCTAGGCTCTTCTGTCCAGTCCAGTCTGCATAACCTGGGGGCTGTTTTTGACAATGCCATGTCACTGGACTGCTGTGGTAGGCAACTAGTCAAAAACTGCTTTTTTCATCTGAGGAATATAGCAAAACCTAGAGCTATGGTCTCAACACCTGAACTAGAAATGATCATTTGTGCTTTTATCTTGTCTTGTTTAGATTATTGTAATACCTTTTTTATGTGTTTTAATAAAATTGCTGTTGCCTGCCTTCAGACTGTGCAAAACACAGCAGCTTGGCTTTTAACCCGGACTAAGAAAAAGGAACACATTTCCCCTGTTTTATCATCCCTTCACTGGCTGCCAGTCGCTTTTAGATTTCATTTTAAGATTTTAGTTTTGACTTTTAGAGCTCTTAATGGTCAAGCCCCTCCATACATCTCAGCCCTCTTGACTCCATATGCAACAACACGATCATTAAGATCCCCAGACCAGAGACTCCTGGGGGTCCCTCGGACCAAATTTAAAATCCATGGAGATCATCCTTCCAGGCCGCTGCACCGCGGCTTTGGAATGCACTTCCCCTGTCTTTGCACTGCCTCGAGTCAGTTGACTCCTTTAAGGAGTTAAATACGCATTTGCTTAGACCTGCTTTTAGCGCTCGTTGAATGGCTTCTATTCCCACATCATTCCCTCATTTATTCCTGTTTATGTGTATTTTACCTTATTTCTATTGATTTTAATTTCTTGTATATTTGTAAATTTTGATTTGCTCTGAAGCACTTCGTGATCTATATCTGTGAAAAGTGCTATACAAATAAACTTTGCTTGCTTGCTTGATAGAGGGCATTAGCCATAGCATGCTAATGGTGGCATTGAAGCTAATGTTAACATGGTAACACATTGATGCTAACATTAATATGCTAACATTAGCATCAATGGAAAGCCTTGCACTGGGAGGATATGTACCATAACTTGTTCTAACTCATTTCTGTGATGATCGGGTGAGCACGCTCCCCCTCCCTTTCTGTGGGAGGTTCTCCACCTGTTTCCCGGCTCCGCAGGTCATCAACGCACCTGCACGAGTGGACGCACCTGCTGTCTTTTCTCTGCCAACGCTTATAAGGATCAGTTTGTGAATGCTTCAGTGCTGGACCGTTGGCTACTGCTGCCTTAAAGTTTAGGTTTGAAAGTTATTACTGAAACTCAGCCTAATCCCCCTTCTCCTCCTCTATCCCCAGGTTGCTGCAATATCAGCGGTGTGTTCCCGGGGTTGCAGTGCGCTCACCTGCCTCATCATCGAAGATCTCCAACTCCACCCGGTCAGACTCTCCCCAGCTCCACTCCTCTTCCTCTCCTTCCTCCAGCTCTGCCCTGCTGGCTCCCCCAACTCCCCGCTGGGTTTCACTGCCGGGTTCTCTGCTCTACTCCCGTAAGATCACCACAGCGCACGCCCCCTTTAGTCCCACTCATTTTCCTCGCAGCAAACCAGCTCTCGCTCTCTCTCTTACAAGCTGTGTGTTTCCCTGGCGCATACTCTCTTCTGTTCTGTTGTGGATTTTCAATAAAGTTGGCGTAAACGTGCTTCCCCAAGTCTGTGTGCTTCCTCTGGTGTTAGTTGCCTCACACGTGAGCCTCCAGCTACACAAACATGACAATTTCCTGAGTTTTAACCCAATTATATTTATGCTTACCCATCCCGCGAGCACAAGCCATAATTTAGACGTGGTATTTTGGGCTAAATCATGTCAGTCAGCCAAAGCCTCAATTTAGCCCACAAATAGATGTTGAAAATTGGGCTGTGTTTAGTCTGTCCAATACAGGCTGCATTTAACCCCAAAATAAACATTGAAAATTAGGTTGTGTTTAGCCTGTCTAGTATGGACCACATTTAACCCATAAAAGAGACACTGAATATTGCACTGTGTTAAGTCCATCTACCACACACCATATTTAATCAGAAAAAAAGCTGCTGAAAAATGGGCACAAAATAGTGCAATAACTGAGCTGTTCAGTCCACAGGATATGGCCCAAATTTATCCTCAAAATAGTAGAATATTTTTGATTTTTGTTTTTTATGGTGTGAGGGTCCTTCAGGTGTTTTTTGGCAAACTGCAGGTGGGCTGCCATGTGCCTTTTACGAAGGAGTGGCTTCTGTCTGGCCATTCTACCATACAGGCCTGATTGGTGAACTGCTGCATCGATGGTTGTCATTCTGGAAGGTTCTCCTCTCTCCACAGAGGAATGCTGGAACTCTGACAGAGTGACCATCGGGTTCTTGGTCACCCCCCTTGACTAAGGCCCTTCTCCCTGATAACTCAGTTTAGACAGCTGGCCAGCTCTGGGAAGAGTCCTGGTGGTTCTGAACTTCTTCCATTTATGGATGATGGAGGCCACTGTGCTCTTTTGGACCTTCAAAGTTGCAAACATTTTTCTGTACCCTTCACCAGATTTGTGCCTCGAGACAATCCTGTCTCAAAGGTCTACAGACAATTCCTTTGACTTCATGCTTGGTTTGTGCTCTGACATGCACTGTCAACTGTGGGACCTTATATAGACAGGTGTGTGCCTTTGCAAATTATGTCCAATCAACTGAATTTACCACAGGTGGACTCCAATTAAGCTGTAGAAACATCTCAAGGAGGATCAGTGGAAACAGGATGCACCTGAGCTCAATTCTGAGCTTCATTGCAAAGGCTGTGAATACTTATGGACATGTGATTTCTTAGTTGTTGTTTTTTTTATTTTTAATTAACTTGCAAAAATGTCAAACTTTTTTCACGTCATTATGGGGTTTTGTGTGTAGAATTTTGAGGAAAAAAATGAATTTAATCCACTTTGGAATAAGGCTGTAACATAACAAAATGTGGAAAAAGTGAAGCGCCATGAATACTTTCCGGATGCACTGTACGTGACCACAAGAGATTACTTAAGGTGAAAAGTGCCTAAGTTGCATTACCTATTATATAGTGGATTTTCAATTTCAAGTAGGTTCTAGTTTTAAAATATCTTCATTTTAATTTAAGATTACTTTTAAAACTTTCAAATTTATTTCAGTTTGCCTTAATAGTTATTCAACTGGATGGAGTTCCTCAGAACTGTTCGGTGCAGTGTACTGGTGAATGTGCACATTCAGGTTTTTGTCATAGATCTACATAAGTGGTTGCATAACCTGTTTCCTCAGTGCCAAGGAGGGCTGATTGATCTCAGCTAGTTGATTGCCTGCATCTGCGGGTAATCAGTTGTCCCTGGTAGAAGAGGTCTTGGTTGGTATTAGCTCTCTGCAGGATTGTCACGTGGTAACCTTCCAGGTGAACACTGTGAACAAGCCTTTTCTTGCTTTGTCTATAAATCTTTTCCACTGAGTTCTCTGCTCCTTTGTGCCTAGGAAACCTTCTGTGTCTGTTATCCTGCTGACATGCCTTTCTTGGTTCATGCACACTCACCTGATAATAAGCATCTTGCCTCTCTGGTTTTTGAACTCTCACCCGGATATCTTACCGCTCTTTGAAGAAACACATGGACGTATGTAAGTTTCATTCAAACATCCAATCATTCTATAACCTCTTCTCAGTCCCAGGATCTGCTCCCCTCTGTAGCTCACGAAGAAAAAAATTCTCTGTCAGATCTTGGAAACTCTGCCTGGTCTCAGAACCCATCTTGACTCCAGTGCTGTCGTCTTGTATCTGTCAAGCTGTCTGACTCGGCATCCAGGAATAGATGGAAGGCAACTACTATTCTCACCAGTAGAACGCTCTCCAAAACCAAGTAAACCCTTTAATCCATTCATAATCCATCATGCTTCCCCTTGATTTCTTGCTTTATTTTAGGGACCTATGTATCATGTAAAACTAAGGTTTATTTCTGTGTTTTTATTATATGGGTCATTCCAGAATTGGAGGACATTTTACATCCCACCCATCAAATTTTAAATAATCCACATACAAAATACTAAAACATGCAGTTTCTGAGTAAATTTACTTGTTCTGAGACCAAATCTAAAAAAACTAAGAGAAAAGAATGCTTAAAAATAGTTTTAAAAATACCAAATAAGTCTGGAGTACCCCCTAAAATGCCATTTTTCTCTTGTCCCACCCCCCTAATGACCAAATTGAATCTCAAATAAAACAGTTAAAATGAAATTTAAATTTCATTTTTTTTGGTATTATTTGTTTCATTGCTGTCTCTTGTAACTGTGGGAACATTTGTTTTAATAAACATAATATTTCAAATAATAATTATTATTCATGGAACGTGCGTCCCCACAACATGCACGCAACCCTGTTACCATAACCTTTTTAGCATGGTAGAAGAAGAAGAAAGCAGTGAATCACATGTTACGCTGGACTGGACATCGTCAAACAGTTTTCCAAAAGAATGGGTAGAGCAATGTCCTCTCTTCTATTTTTCATATTTTTATAACATAGCCTTGATTGAATGTCTCACTCTACCTCATGCAACCCTGTTATGCATATGATCAGAATAAGACAATTATTTTTTTACTTTTTTCTTTACTTATTTACATAAGTAAGTTTGTCCTCTTGGTCATCAGTAACAGCTAGCTAAACAGCTAGCTTCTACTGCTGAGAGAAAGCTAACATTCGTCCGGATTTGCAACCTTTTACCTGCAACCCTGTTGATCAGAGTGACAGGGTTGCACTACATTAACAGGGTTGCATCTCCTCCAGTTTACTCAGACTTTAGAAACTATTATTTGTAATTCAATTCAACAATTTACATTATCTGAGATATAATTTAGTTACTCTACATATTGTAAACACATTTCTGAATTTTACATACTGAATTGTTTCCTTTTATTTCCTAATGGTCGTCCAAATATATTATGGTTGCAGCAACTACCTCGATGGGATGATTAACTTTACATAAATAAAACTGTATTCAAACAATGAGTTACAATTCATAATAGGTGACACTAAATTAAGTTAAATTGTTTTTCATACATTGTGGCCCACCATTGAGTGCTACAATGGAGCCCATTCTGAAGGAAATCAGAGAAAAATTCCCAGATGTGACAACTGTGCATTTTTTTAGCGATGGGCCCTGCACACAATACAAACAGCGTGGAAACTTTTATCTTTTCTGCACTGAAATTTTTAAGAAGGGGTTTACAAGGGGAACCTGGAATTACTTTGAAGCCAGTCATGGCAAAGGAGCCCCAGATGGCATAGGTGGCACACTGAAGAGGAGGGCTGACAGGCTTGTCAGCCAAGGAGTTGATATTCCCACAGCAATGTCACTTTACCAAGCTCTGAATGATGGTCAATCGAAGGTGAAATTGTTTTACATCTAGGAGCAAGATGTAGATGATGCAGTGAAGGAAATGCCGGCTCACCTTCCAGCAGTACCATCCACAATGAGGCTTCACCAGGTATTCACTTCACTATTTCTCCATGCTTCTTATTTCGTTAAAGCACTTTGAACTAACTTATGTATGACTAATCATGCCTTGCCAGGTGATTACTCTTTCACCTGGAAAAATGCTCTACCGTGACATCAGCTGCATGTGTTCTGCAAATGGGAATCTGGAATGTAATTGCCAGAAAACCAAAATCTTCAGCTTTAATTCCACAGATGACCACACAGAAGACCTAACACACAGCACACCAGAAGAAGAGCAGTGGCATACTCCAGAGGTTGTGGGTAAATGGTGTGCCCTGCTGTATGAGGGCCACATCTACCCCGGGATCATCCAAGAGGTGAATGAGACCCACTGCCAGGTGAAATGTATGCACAGAGTGGGGAAAAACCGCTTTTTCTGGCCGTTGAGGGAGGATATCCATTGGTATCCCTTTGAGGATATGCTGACCATCATTCCACCGCCACAAAATGTTACCTCACGCCACCTGGCCATCACAAAAGACCAATGGAACACTCTGGTTGGCCATGAAGAGTAAAGTGGAATATGAGAAGACCGATGTTCTAAAGCAGATGACAAGTTTTCAGCTAAGTGTTAGAGTGAAATGTTTTTAGCTCAGTGTTAAAGTGAATATGTTGATAGGCTAGGGCAGCCAGCCATCAAAGGTTTCATAGCAATGTTCTGAACCAAAGGGCAAGTTTCAGCAAAGTTTCTTAAATTATTATTATTTCTTCTATTTTTTGGGTGTTATTTGAGGAAAAGTGCATCAGAAGTTATTAAAAGTTATTCAAAGAACACTTTGGTGTCTTGGGCATTTATTTGTCACTTTTATATGATAATCTATAATCAAAAATAATGTAGCTAGTCATCCATCTTACTTTATGCAACCCTGTTACCCTAATTTCAACCTTGTTACCATATCATTTTAATTGAAAATAATCCTAAATTACTTTCTCAGCTCAAAAGGGTTTGAGCCATTTTCCTTTAAAGAATTTGTGCAATCACGTGCAAAATGTGTTAGAGTAAATATTGTACAATAAATACTGAAATTGGTAAAGTGAAACATGCCATTATTGAAAAGTTGTCACATGTGCCATTTTTACCGGTGCTCAGACCATATTCCTCCTCAGCCCAGCTCTTACTTTGACAGCGTCTCAGCGGGACTCCAGCTCTCAAGCTCTATGGGACGACTGGAGGCCAATTACCTCTCATCAGCTGAGGCGCTGTCAACCACTATAAAAGGGAGCGGTCCTGATTATTCATTGCTGTGACCTCGTGCATATTATCCACGCTCTCCTCTGGTGTGGGTAAGGCTGGAACTCTTAGGTCTGGCTCCAGTCCTCCTCTCGGCATTCATCATTATTCGTAAGTGTACCGTTTGTATTGTTTGTGTTTTGCCCCACGAGGCTATTTTCCTTTGTTCCTTTCCTTATTGTTAATAAACAACGCAAACTCACCGGTCAGCCCTTGGCTCTTATTTATGGCTCGCAAGAGCCATACGTAACAAAAGTTGGGTGAGACAGATTTTGAAAGTTGTTAAAATTAATTTAAATCAAGTCATATGTGAAATCAAATGGTTATTCAGAGAGAATGTTACGTTATTTACTTAATGGAAAAGGAATTATATTTCAGAAATCAATAATGTACTTTTTTCAGGTTTCTCAGTGTTGGTAACAGGGTTGCACCAAGTGTTGTAAACACCAAATAAATCATGTAATAAAAATTGTACCATTGATCTGTAAGCTGAGCTAATCAAGCCTTTGATAGTTTATTACCTATTATTGATGAATATGTAGCAGAAAATCAGAAAAGTGAAGGTTTATTTTTCAAGAATTTTGAAGCCCAAATGTTCTCCAATTCTGGAATGACCCATATTCCATATTTTTTTTTGATAATCTTCATTTGTCAACCAAATCAATCGTTATGATGAGTTTCACTGCAATTAAAGTTTCTCCTGTTTGTGTGTTTCTGCATCTGTCCTGGCTAGTGTAATCTCCTCCACCTGTGTTCTACTCTAGCTTTCTCCACTCTCCCAATCACTCTCTGTGTATTTAATATGCCCTCTTTTATTGTTTCTTGTTGGCTTAATGAGTCTGTCACAGCTGTATAAGTTCTTTTCCAATTTCCTATGTCTCATGTTCTGGGACCTTACTTATAAGACATAGGGACTCATGCAAGAGCTATGTGTACTAATAAATTTATTATTAAATTTGACAAAGGGAACTTGTATCCGTAGAGTATGCAAGATGCATGGAAAAACAACATGCAGTCAACTGCCTCCATTACATTAGGGAAACTGGCCATTACAGTAAATTGTCTTTTGATTTTTCCCTCTTCTCTTATAGTGTATGGAAACTTGATGGAGCTAGACGTCACGTTTACAATGCCATCTAAGAGAGCCTGGATACACTTACAGTTCCTTTCTAACCTTGGGATCAGTTTGGCATACCAATCAAAGATGAGGGCTCTAGGGAAGCAAAACTGACCTATTAACCAGTTGACACTATGAGCTGCAGGAAGAAAAAAGTTATTTAATAAATGTGCATTGATAGGAAAATATACTGTATTATTCATTTAATTACTCATTATAATTCAGGAAAACTTAAGCAGTATTATTCCACCCGTTCTATTAGGCAACCTAACCTCAACAAAATATTTGAGTGTAGCTTCTGTTTTATAGAGGGAAAAAATATAGAAAATGTGCAAGATGAAGAGGACAGGTGGGAGAGATGAGTGGAGAAAATCAGAACATTTAAATGCTTGACCCCCTAAGGCATGTGGGTGGGTGTGCACCTCCAGTCCTCATCTGCGCTCTGGGATGATGACAGTCTAAAACAAAAGGTGAGGCAGTGGTAATTAAATACTAGATGATTTTCATCCAGTGTTCCCATTGGTTTTCTACTATCTTACAGTGATGATATACAGCATACAGTATTTATTTCTGTATTGACCAAGAAGATGATGGTGGACCTTTTTATTTACTATCATTCCAATGAAACATAAAGATTCCTCATTGAAGAAAACAAGGACATTCCCACAGACATTGATGACATGGAGTAAAGGACCAGATTGGATGGTTGTCTTTATCTCTACAGTAAAGAAACAAGACTATGTGCACTGAGGTTTTGGACACCTCCTCTGTCAATCAAAAGGATGTTTGATGATTAAGTAATTTTTAAGGATCATATTGCCTACTGCCAAATAGCAAAGTGTGTCAGATCTTCTTCTGGACAGAAATCAGCTCAGTGTCTTCACCAGCAAAGAGTCCAGATCTGATCCAGTCAAGAGGACCCCATGGAAAGAGTGGTGCAAGCCACTGAGATTTAAAAATGACAGTTCTGGTCATACTTCAGCTAACCTCTTTCGTCAAAGTCAGTAAACATTGTAATTGCAGTATAAGCAGTATAAGTATTGCAGTATAAGAAGCCATTATTCTGCATGTGCATAGAATATTGTAACGTCGGAGCCGTGTTAAGGGGGGCAGGGATCTCCCAGCATGCTTTGCCAGCAGAGAACGTTACTGTGTGTGTGTATTAAATGTTATTACTGAGTTATTATACTGCTGTGTCATTATAACTGCGTTATAATGACACAGCAGTGTTTATAGGCAGGATTAGGGCAAGATGTATCATGTGTGTGTAACCATGATTGAAACGGAGGTCTGGGAGAATGACCTCCCCTCCTGTCTGTGCTCAGAGTGTGGGTGTTGGGTGGTGTTTGAATAAAGCCTGTTCGTCGCAACCATCTGCTCCTCTTCTTTGTGTGAACCTCGCCAACTTCACACTGGTGTCAGAAGTGGGATGGAGCAAGATGTTGGCCAGGACCCGGGCGGAGGTCCAGCGGCCGGGGCGGTTCATCGCTCGGCTGGGAACGGAGCGCAGAGCTGAGACGCCGACCCCCTGAGTGGCTCGCCGCGATGGACGGACCAGCGTACCCCACCTTCTGCCTTTTTCAAGGCAGAGTGGGCCAAGCAGAGCAAACCAGCCCCGCTTCCCGACCTTTTCAGGGCAGGATGGGCTGGCAATTCCAGGGCGATCAGGAGCGGCGATCGACCGTGAGGCGACCGTCCCATCCACCCGGCAGCGGGCCAAGATTCCCCACTACAACGGCGAGAACCTGTTGGATGACCACCTGGCCCAGGACGAGTTGACTGTCATGCTGAACGACTGGTCTTCGGAGGAAACCGCCATGCTGAGAACGAGGGGGAGGAGGAGGAGTTACAGCAGACCACGGCGGCGCGTCCACGGAGGAGACGCCCGCGGCGATGCGAGGAAGGGTGCTTCCGCTGTGGAGAGCCAGGGCATATCGCACGGTTCTGCCCCACGCCCACCCCACGAGAAACTGGCCCCTCGCGACGTTAAATTAGAGCAAGGTGGCATGGACGGGGACAGACCGCCTCCCGCAGATGCTTTCCCCGGTGGTGACGTCACAGAGGCCCTCGGTGTGCAGCAGCAGCGAAGCGAGCAGGACAGATGCGGTCTTTTCCCGGGCTCGGTAGGGGCTGGACGCCTAGACGCGGGCCAGCGGCCTCCTGGGAGGTCCTGGCAGCGGTGGGAGTCGTGACTCCCGCTGCCAGGGGAGGGACTGTGCGTAGTCCTACCACCTCTTGCAGATGCTTCCCCCTGCGGTGATGTCACAGAGGCCCTCGGTGTGCAGCAGCAGCGGAGCGAGCAGGACAGATCCGGTCTTTTCCCGGGCTCGGCAGGGGCTGGACGCCTGGATGCGGGCCAGTGGGCGCCTGGGAGGTCCTGGCAGCGGTGGGAGTCGTGACTCCTGCTGCCAGAGGAGGGACTGTGTGTAGTCCTACTGAAGCTGTTGGATGTGCTGGTCGTCGGCATCAAAGCTGCCCCAACACCTGGACTGATTCGCGTTGGACTTCGATTTTTCTGGGGACAGAAACCAGTCCGGGGGGGGGGGCAGTATAACGTTGGGGCCGTGTTAGGGGGGGGGGGTCAGGGATCTCCCAGCATGCTTTGCCAGCAGAGAACGTTACTGTGTGTGTATTAAATGTTATTACTGAGTTATTATACTGCTGTGTCATTATAACTGTGTTATAATGACCCAGCAGTGTTTATAGGCAGGATTAGGGCAAGATGTATCATGTGTGTGTAACCATGATCGAAATGGGGGTCTGGGACAATGACCTCCCCTCCTGTCTGTGCTCAGAGTGTGGGTGTTGGGTGGTGTTTGAATAAAGCCTGTTTGTCGCAACCATCTGCTCCTCTTCTTTGTGTGAACCTTGCCAATGTCACAATATATTATTTTTGTCTTACATATGTACTCCCTTTAATTGTCTTGAGAGAATACCATTATATTTGTTGTAGTTCCAATTGTTTCATATACCCAAAACACAGTGGGAAGGAATTTCCAGTTTGGTGTAAAGTTAGTTCTAGTGGTGTCAGAAGGATGTGGTCACATGTACTGAAGCTGTTTTGGAAGCCAAACAAAAGTAAAAGAACATGGCATCAAGCACCAGATCAGATAAAGTTGTTCTTACAACTACAGTTGTAGTTTCTGTCTTTTTTCCAGTTTTATTTATTTTTTAACTTTTTGTACTTTATTGATCCCCAGATAGGAAATTCAGGGCATTCACCTGGATGGTTGAAGCAGCCACGGTACGGCGCTATCCCTCCACCATTCACACACACATTATTATTTCCACTCCAAATCAGATTAATTCCCGGGCACACTTGTCCTGGTCTGCTGTGGTCTGAGGTGGAAGGTATCATCCAGGTGAAGCAGCTCAACAGCCTTGTCTGGAGCTCCACAACTGGTACGCACTCCTTCCCAATGATGCTGCAGCCCACCCCTCTGATGCTACTACTGTGGGCCCGGTAGCATCTGGACTGGTTGTGTCATCTCATGGACCTGTGAATGCTTCTCGGTCTCATTGAAAATCAACAAAATCCTCATCCTCCTCTCACCACAGACTGCTGAAGGAGACTGTTATGCGTGGCCACTCTGGGAATGTGATTTTTCAATCAACAATGGCTCAGCATAATGCTCACCTGGATGTCCCTGCATGTGCATCTGTTTCCTCTGTTGGCCTAACCAACCCCTGCCTACATCATGCCAACACTAATTCTGGCCATGAGTCTTCCCAACCCTGGAAGGTCAGACCACCCACAGATGGGCCATCACTCCTCAGAATCATCCTGCCACTTCTGCAAGGAACCACCCATCTCCTGCACTCACAACTGATTGAAGCACATCTGATGTCCTCATCATTGGGTCCTCTATGGTCTGACCCGTGGCTGTTCATGGCAGCCAAACCTTCTGTTTACCTGGTACATGTGTGAAGGATATTAAACCTAAAGCCATTCAGCTGATAAACACTAATCATTCCATTTCTACAGCTGTTTTTCACTTCGGCTCTAATGACTTGAAAAACCAGCAGTCTGAACTCCTTAAGGTGGAGTTTGCACACCTGATTGACACTCTGCTGGATACTGGGAAACAGTGTGTCATTTCAGGCCCATTGCAATCCCCTCGTCATGGTGACATGATGTTTAGTCGTGTCCGCCAGCTCCACATTTGGCTAAATGGCTTCTGCACAAAGAGATGTATTCCATTTGTAGCTAGTTTCACATCTTTTCTTAACCACCCAAAATTTTTTAGATTTGATGGACTCCACCCAAATCACAAGGGATCAAGGTTCTTCTCCACAAACATTGAGTTGACCCTTCACTCTTGTAAATCTGTCACAGCCTGATAGTCAGAGAGTTCAGATGACAAAATGGGTATTTATTACCCATTTTTACAAAAACTAAGGTCTTCATATTTACTTACACTACCGTTCAAAAGTTTGGGGTCACCCAGACAATTATTTTGTGTTTTCCATGAAAAGTCACACTTTTTTACCACCATGAGTTGTAAAATGAATAGAAAATATAGTCAAGACATTGACAAGGTTAGAAATAATGATTTGTATTTGAAATAATAATTTTTTCCAGATACTCAACCTGCTCTAAGGAAGGTCAGTTTTATAGCTTCTCTAACGAGCTAAACTGTTTTCAGCTGTGCTAACATGATTGCACAAGGGTTTTCTAATCATCCATTAGCCTTCTGACGCAATGAGCAAACACATTGTACCATTAGAACACTGGAGTGATAGTTGCTGGAAATGGGCCTCTATACACCTATGTAGATATTGCACCAAAAACCAGACATTTGCAGCTAGAATAGTCATTTACCACATTAGCAATGTATATTAGATATTAGAGTGTATTTCTGATTAGTTTAAAGTTATCTTCATTGAAAAAAACAATGCTTTTCTTTCAAAAATAAGGAAATTTCTAAGTGACCCCAAACTTTTGAACGGTAGTGTATGTATTTAAAGCACAAAGGAGGTGGGGCGGGGGGGGTCGGCATTTTGAAATTTGAGACTTTTTTAAATTGTAAATTACCATCTTTATCATATTTTTGTACCTCTATTGCTGCAAATTTGTACTGAAATTACATTTACACCATATACTATATTTATGAACATCACCTTGTTGAAAAAAGACCCCTTTCACAAACTGTAACTAAAAAAACCAAAACTGTATGTAGTTATTTTAATCGTTAATTTATTTCATTGCTCACCTGTGAAGCTTTCAATTTCACTTACAAGAGTTCTCTTTAAAAAGGTGTCAGTCTTCTCTCCTGACTTTTTCTTTTTTGCAACTTAATGATACTGCGTGACAAAAAGACAGTGGTGAGAATGATAGTAATGTAGCGGTTTGATTCAACCCCCCCACAACACACAGAGACAGTCAGCTCGCACTCCTGGGTTTTTTCCGCTGCATGCTGCGTTTACAGCTGTGAGGTTAAAGTGTCATCCATGCATGGTGTTCATGCATCCTGTCTGTACCTCTGATATGCAAATGCCCAGATTGACCGCTGTGAATGTCTTTGATGTCTTGTCTGAGTTGAGTATATATGCTGCACTGTGCTGTAAATCTGCCTCTCATTCTCTCACTCTGATTCTGCATCTGCTGCGAGACACACACACTGTCTCCTCTTTGAGAGCTGGAGGAATGAAGCTGCAGCCTGCTCAAGCCATGGGCTGCAGCTGAGTTCTGATGAAGGCGGGTGATAATAAAGCTATTTAAAAATCCAACGCTGCCTTTATTTTATCATCCTCTTCACTGGTGACCCCGGAATGCACACGTTTTGTGCAAACGCAACCTTCTGATCTGAACAGCCACGCTGGCGACCCGAAACTGAAGAAAACGAGCGGCCAGCGAACGCAGCACCCGGGCATGAATGCTCCGTCGCCGCGGCCTGACTGGTCTGCCCTCCCTGCTGCCTCAGGGAGACCTCGACGCAGAGCCCGCGGCGGGCGAGCTGCTCTCAGGACATCAACCAAGACTGGGTAAGCGGCAGAGAACGTCATGGCGCACCCTCGCCGAGATTGGCGCATCCACGCGGGACCAGCCGCGCAGCTCCTCCACATCAGAGCACATGCGGGCGACTCCCATGGCCGACGGAGCACACGGGGACCTGAACGCACCATGACTAATCTGCAGCCACGGCTCGTCAGAGATGTTTTTTGGCACAGACTGCGCCGACCTCCACCAAGTTTCCAACCCTGATTCCCTCTCCAGCGGGCCCACCCACGCACGGAGCCCCGGCACACGCACCGGGGGTGACGAGGATGGCGCACCACGCACGGGACAAATACGGCTTTTCCGACCGCCTTCCTTCTGCTGCACACTGGCCCTTCAGGCTTGCTTGTACACCTGAGGCCCGCAGCTTGCTCACTGGATTTTATGGTCTTAGCCACAGCACACAAGGGGAATTCAGCTGTCTGCGGTTCCCGAGGCTTTAGGGTTACGTTTGCCCTAAAGTCAACACGCCAGTCCCTCTGCTTTTATTTTTTTCTTGCCGCCGCTCCTGCTTTTCTTCATAGCCACGAGAGGAGTCAGAGACTAATTTTTTCTTCTTCTGATCTCCGCATGTTCAGACGGGACATCGCGGAGCAGCAAACACTTTTGGCGTGACTCGAACGATTTTCCCGCGCCCGGTCAGCATTTGCTACCCCCGCTCCCCCTCCCCCTGCACAGAGCTTTTCCCTGCTCGCTGCCCAAACTGCAACATCGAGGTCACGGTCCCCTACCGTGCCCTCTGGGGGGGAGCAGTGTAGCGGTTTGATTCAACCCCCCCACAACACACAGAGACAGTCAGCTCGCACTCCTGGGTTTTTTCTGCTGCATGCTGCGTTTACAGCTGTGAGGTTAAAGTGTCATCCATGCATGGTGTTCATGCATCCTGTCTGTACCTCTGATATGCAAATGCCCAGATTGACCGCTGTGAATGTCTTTGATGTATTGTCTGAGTTGAGTATATATGCTGCACTGTGCTGTAAATCTGCCTCTCATTCTTTCACTTTGGTTCTGCATCTGCTGTGAGACACACACACTGTCTCCTCTTTGAGAGCTGGAGGAACGAAGCTGCAGCCTGCTCAAGCCATGGGCTGCAGCGGAGTTCTGATGAAGGCGGGTGATAATAAAGCTATTTAAAAATCCAACGCTGCCTTTATTTTATCATCCTCTTCAGTAACATTCAATTCAATTCAATTCAACTTTATTTATATAGCGCCATTTCACAACAACAGTCATCTCATAGCACTATCAACTGTAGGGGGGACCCCCACAGTTGCAGAAAGACCCCAGCAATCAGGCGATCCCCTGTGAGCAAGCACTTGGCGACGGTGGAGAGGAAAAACTCCCTTTTAACAGGAAGAAACCTCCAGCAGAACCAGGCTCAGGGAGGGGCAGTCATCTGCTGCGACTGGCTGGGGGGTGAGGGGATAGAGAAGAAGAAAAGAACAGACATGTAGAGAGCAAACAGCACGATGGGGACTCAATCTATGGGAGAGAACAAACAAATGTTAATGACCAGCAAAAAAAAAAAAAATTTCATAGAGAGTGAGGAAAGGAGTGAGGCCCAGTGCATTACTGGAGGTCCCCCGGCTGACTAAACCTGTTAGCAGCATAACTAAGGGAGGGTTCAGAAACACATGATCCCTCCCTAATTGTAGGCTATATCAAAAAGGTAGGTTTTAGCCCTATTCTTAAAAACAGAGATCGAGTCTGACTCCCGAATCCAGATTGGCAGCTGATTCCACAGGAGAGGAGCTTGATAACTGAAGGCTCTGCCTCCCATTGTACTTTTGGAGATTCTAGGTATTACAAGTAATCCTGCATTTTGGGAGCGTAGTGCTCTGTTACGATGATACGGTAGTATCAGATCTTTTAAATAAAAAGGAGCCTGATTGTTTAAAGCTTTGTAAGTAAGAAGAAGGATTTTAAACTTAATTCTAAACTCTATGGGAAGCCAATGAAGGGAGGCCAGAACCGGAGAGATATGATCTCTCTTTCTAGTACCTGTTAAAACTCTTGCTGCAGCATTTTGGATCAGCTGAAGACTTTTTAAAGATGTTTTAGGACAGCCTGATAATAAAGAATTACAATAATCTAATCTCGAGCTAACAAAAGCGTGGATCAGTTTCTCAGCATCACTCTGAGACAAGATGCTCCTAATCTTGGCAATATTACGCAAATGATAGAAGGCAGTCTTAGAAACAAATTTAATATGTGAATTGAAGGACAAATCCTGATCAAAAATAACTCCAAGGTTCCTCACAGAGCTATTAAGAGAAAGAGTAACTGCATCCAAACTGAAAGTTTGATTTGGAAAGGAATTTCTAAGGTTTTTTGGACCAACAAGAATGACTTCAGTCTTATCTGAATTTAATAGCAGGAAATTACAAGTCATCCAAGCTTTAATTTCCTTAAGACAGGCTTCTTAACTTGGCTAATTGATTAGTATCATCTGGCTTCATTGACAGGTATAATTGTGTGTCATCTGCATAACAATGAAAATGTATACAGTGCTTTCTAATAATGTTGCCTAACGGAAGCATATATAAACTAAAAAGAGTAGGGCCTAGCACAGATCCCTGTGGAACTCCATGACTAAGCTTTGAGCTAAAAGAAAACTCATCATTTACATGAACAAACTGGAACCTATCAGATAAATAAGATCTAAACCACTGCAACGAAGTTCCATTAAGTCCAACATAGTGTTCTAATCTATCAAGTAGAATATTATGATCAATAGTATCAAAAGCTGCACTAAGATCTAAAAGGACAAGTACAGAAACTAGTCCATTATCAGATGCAATGAGGAGGTCGTTAGTGACCTTCGCTAAGGCTGTTTCAGTACTATGATGGATTCTAAACCCAGATTGAAACTCTTCAAGTAAACCATTTCCTTGCAGGTGGTCAAATAATTGCGTAGCAACAACTCTTTCTAAGATTTTTGAAATGAAAGGGAGATTAGAGATTGGTCTATAGTTAGCTAAAGCTCCTGGATCTAGCGTTGGCTTTTTGAGTAAGGGTTTAATTACAGCCATTTTAAAAGCCTGCGGTACATGGATCTGACTGACAGAACTGTGAGACTGCTAAATTTTGCTTAACTGTGCTAGCATGTCCACAAAAACAATATCCATCCATCCATCTTCTACTGCTTTTCTGGAGGTCCGGGTCACGGAGGTAGCAGCTCAAGCAGAGAAGCCCAGACTTCCCTCTCCCCAGCCACCTGCTCCAGCTCTTCAGAGAGGATACCAAGATATTCCCAGGCCAGCTGAGAGACATAAGGCGCTTTTCCACTTGGAACCCAAAGGCCCCGTTTAGTACCGATCGGCCTCCATTGTCCGGTTTCCCATTCGGAGCCCAAAGGCCTCACAGTTCGCTTTTTCGGAACAGTTCCAGTTTTACCAACACTTTTTTCGGCACCGTTAAAAGCAGGTCCGAAGGGTACCGGCCCCGTTTCGTCACGTCACTGCTGGCCATTCATTGGTCTGTGCGTAGCGTCATGAGAGTGGGCGTTACGTGGGCGTTACACTGACTTTCGAGAATCACTTGCTGGTCGCCATTTGCAATTTTTCGTCAGTGAGCCCGCGAACAAGTGATATTATAAACCACAACGAGAGAATGGCTTAACAGAAATCAGCAGAAATCCAATACCGCAGTCCAGCAGAGTTTCCTGTGTGTTTCGGCTGATGAGAGAATGCAGAGGGAAGCAGACTGAGCCTGCAGTGGTGCGCACAAATAGACGCACCAGAAATTACACGGAGATGCACCGGGAATTAGACCCAGCCACCCGAATTGAATTGAATGTGCAGCCGCGACGCACCCAACTTCAGCAGTTGAAGCCGTGATATTGTGATATACAGGACGGTGAGTGATGTGATATTCATGCTTTATGTTATTTTTTCCAACAGTGGAAAGTTCACTTAGGACAGATGAAAACTTAATCGTGTTTAAACGATGACCTAGTTTAATGCTATGTCCGTCCATGTATGTTGTTTTTTTGTGTTGGACAATATCTGATGAAATAAGCTAGTTGTAATCCTGGTAAAAAGTTTATTTTATTTATTTATTTTTTTTTTTACATGTTGCACTTTTGTGCTGTGCATGTACTTAATTTGTGTGTATTTCATTGTAGAGTCCAAACCAGATCTGCTCAGAATGGCGACGTTTTGACACCAATGTATTGTGACAGGTAAACAACACATCATATTTATAGTCAAATCTTTTGCTTTTTAAAGCGAGGTAGTCAGATACGCAAAAGCCGATGGTGTATAGAACACGTATATTAGGATGTGAAATGTCGGCATCGAAACTGCTCCCATTTAACTGTAATTAATATTCAAAAATGATATTTTCGGGAGGAAAGAATTCAATTTAAACAGCCACAGACCAAAAAACGTACATTTGCTCATGGAAGAGGTCATTCACACTTGCAGACAATCGCGCTGTATGTGTCTGTAGGATTTTCTTTCCATGCACGCAAAAAAAGCATTTTTTCCCGGATCCGACTACCTCACTTTAAGTTAAAGTTTAGGTAAAGTGCCAAATTTAAAGCAGCACAATTTCCACTTAATATGAAAGGGATTGAATTGAGATTTATTTGTGTGAATATTAATTACAGAGTAATTGAAAATGAATGGCACATCCAATAATAGCCACCATAAAATAAACCGCTTGTTTATTTATTTTTATCAGATCATTTCTGTGATCCTTTATGAGTTATAGTCATAATAGTGTATCTTGCACCTTGGGGAATGGGAGATGTTCAGTCACCATTAGAATTTAGTTTATATGTGTATAGTATTTCATCTTTAAACTCATTCAGTAATAGAACACATTACAAATATTTGAGAGCCATTGTAGTGCTTCCTTTTATATTTTAGCAATACAAGCACAAAACACCACCCACACTTGAAACCAGGGCGACACAGCGGTGGCTAAATTTTATTGATAACGTTATTTCACACCATCACAACAACTCAGTATTTAAACTCAGTATAAATGGTGTAGAGATTGAAAGGGTATCCAAAATTAAAATCCTTGGTGTAATAATTGATAATAAACTGTGTTGGAAGTCACATTAATTATATTAAAGGTAAAATATGCAAATCAGTCACAATACTGCGCAGAGTGAAATATTTGCTGAATCAACCCACACTATAGACTTTGTATCATTCATTAATGCTCCCATACATGACATCCATCCATCCATCTTCTACCACTTTTCCAGAGGTCCGGGTAGCAGAGGCAGCAGTTCAAGCAGAGAAGCCCAGACTTCCCTCTCCTCAGCCACCTGCTCCAGATCTAGAGGATCCCAAGGTGTTCCCAGACCAACTGGGAGATGTTGTCTCTCCAGTGAGTTCTGGGTCTGAGAACTACTACCAAGCCACACTGTGTTTCAGTGCAAGGTGTCAGACTGTGGAACGCTTTTGGATCTGAATTAAAATCATGTACAAAGCTTGGACAATTTAAACAAAAACTAAAGGAATAAATACTCCAAACACACACACGTGGACAAAATTGTTGGTACCCCTCTGTTAATGAAAGAAAAACCCACAATGGTCACAGCACAGTGACTACTTGTCACCCTTTAAATAGGCCGATTGATTACAAGTTTGTAGACACCTGTGATGTTAATTAGAGGACACATCTTGGTTGGACATGTCCCTATGATCATGTTCATGTCCCTATGACCTATTTTCAATCTTTTCTAGGGGTACCATCATTTTTGTCCAGGTCTGTTTCATGAGTTTGTTTTTTAAAATAATTCTGCTGAACCACAATTCAAAAGCATTGTCTGATTTTCATTGGTTAATTTTCATAGAATTTTTATTTATTACCACTTTTGTCAGATTCAAGTTATTTCTGTGACCATGGATTTTTCTTTCATTAACAGAGGGGTACCAACAATTTTGTCCACGGCTGTATATACAAAACGACATGTAAAATCACACACGGATTATCATATCCAGTCTGTGTTGTGCTGTTGCTTAGTTTTTGTCACGTTTTGTCTGTTTCTTTTTTTTTACAGTTTGAATTTTGCACATTCTAAATAATCTGTAGTTTGCTGCTGATTGGAATAAACAATTTAGTGATTTATTTGTTTGCATCATGATTTTCTATTTTGTCTGTTCAGACACCGCTGGGAAAATAGTCAACAGTACGAACCATTTATCAGTGACTTTGAAAATAATGGCTCATTTTAAGAAAAGTAACCAAAACAATTATTTGCTGAAGACTGTAAAACAAAATAGAGACATCTGCAAAAGTACAAAGGTTTATTGTCAAAATTCCCAGGGCAATACTACATGAATACAAGTATAGTTCACTGTTGATGCAGAGAATATATATTTATACAGTATCTACATGTAGTCAGCAATACTCAATACGATATATTTCCAGTTAATCCACGTATTTCTCCATGTAACCTTGGGACTGCTTTATTTTAATTACTTCTATTGCTAGATCCATTTGTTTTGGCTTAAAATGCATCATAATTGCTAAATATATCTTATGCCCAACTCAGTACTGTTTACCTGTTGAAATATATATTTAACGGCTCATATGGCACCTGATCCATGTTTTGCCACGACACCACTGGCTGGAGCAGATAAATTCCATGACGTCTCAACAGTCTCTCCATGATTTTGACATAGATCATGTATTTTTACCTAACCATCTATTTGTCGAGAAAAGTAATTTTTGATATTCATGTGCTGTGAGCCAATAAATGATTAAACTCTAACAATACTTCACTGTCTGATTAATGATTCTGTATAATATATGGGTCTCACTTTCTGACATGAGTGTCCAAATATATTTAACTTTTGCATTATTTTTGGAGATGTATTGCTACATGTTTTGATGTTGATTTTACTGAACAGGAATATGGCGCCGCCTCATGGAGAGCGTAGCACCGCCTCCAACTCCCTCCAAATCCCGCTTCCAACTCCCTCCTTCTCCCACCCATGCTACAGTGAGCCTTGTGCTGTGGAAAACCATGGGTGCCGAACGGTACTGTTCGGTTCCAGGCCAAAGGAGGCCTTTGGGTTCCAAGTGGAAAAGCGCCTATAGTCTCTCCAGCGTGTCCTGGGTCTGCCCCGGGGTCTTCTCCCAGTGGGACGTACCCAAAACACCTCAGTGGGAGGCGTCCAGGAGGCATCCTTATCAGATGCCCAAGCCACTTCAACTAGCTCCTTTCGATGTGGAGGAGCAGTGATTCTACTCTGAGCCCCTCATCAGATGACTGAGCTCCTCACCCTATCTCTAAAGGGTGAGTCCAGCAATCCTATGGAGAAAGCTCATTTCAGCCACTTGTATCTGCAATCTTATTCTTTCCATCATTACCAAAAGCTCATAACCACAGGTGAAGGTAGGAATGTTGATTGACCGGTAAATTGACAGCTTTGCTTTAGAGCTCAGCTCCCTCTTCACCACAACAGACCGGTACAATGTCCGCATCATTGCAGATGCTGCTCCGATCTGTCTGTTAATCTCTCACCCCATTCTCCCCTCACTCCTCCAATTGTGGCAGGAACTTGTCCCCAACACAGAGAGGGCAAATAGTCTTTTCCGGCTGAGGACCATGGTCTTAGACTTGGAGGTGCTGATTCTCATCACAGCCGCTTCACACTCAATAGCAAACCATCCCAGTGAGACCTGTAGGTCATTGCTTGATGAAGCCAGCAGGACATCATCTGCAAACAGCAGAGATGAGATCCTGTGGTCACTGAACATGACACCCTCCGTTCCTTGGCTGTGGCTAGAAATCCTGTCCATAAAAATTATGAACAGGATTGGTGACAAAGGGCAACCCTAGCGGAGTCCACCTCTCACTAGAAACAAGTCCAACTGGGTGTTGGCAATACAAACAAAACTCTTGCAATGGTTGTATAGGGACCGATAGCTTGTAACAACAAGCCTGATACCCCATACTCCCACAGCACCCCCCACAAGAGACTATGAGGGGTGTGGTTGAATGCTTTCTTGCAAGTCCACAAAACACAAGTGGACTGGTTGGGCAAACTACCACAAAGCCTTGAGGATTCTCGAGAGGATAAAGAGTTTGTTCGATACGCCACGGCCAGGACGAAAACCACATTGCTCCTCCTGGATTCGAGGTTTGACCAGCGGTCAGACTCTCCTCTCCAGTACCCTGACATAGACCTTCCCAGGGAGGCTGAGAAGTGTGATTCTCCTAAAGTTGGAACACATCCTCCGGTCCCCCTTCTTGAAGAGAGGAACCACCACCCCAGTTTGCTATGCCAGAGGAACTGTCCCCAACCTCCACACAATGTTGCAGAGGTGTGTCAGCCATGACAGCGCTACAACATCCAGGACCTTGAGGTGCTCAGGGTGAATCTCAATTCAATTCAATTCACCTTTATTTATATAGCGCCATTTCACAACAACAGTTATCTCATAGCACTTTCAATTGTAGGGGGGACCCCCACAGTTGCAGAAAGACCCAAGCAATCAGGCGATCCCCTGTGAGCAAGCACTTGGCGACGGTGGAAAGGTAAAACTCCCTTTTAACAGGAAGAACCCTCCAGCAGAACCAGGCTCAGGGAGGGGCAGTCATCTGCTGCAACTGGCTGGGGGGTGAGGGGACAGAGAAGATGAAAAGAACAGACATGTAGAGAGCAAACAAAATGATGGGGACTCAATCTATGGGAGAGAACAAAGATGTTAATGACCAGCAAAAAAAAAAAAATAAATAAAATAAAAATCATTGAGAGTGAAGAAAGGAGTGAGGCCCAGTGCATTATTGGAGGTCCCCCGGCTGAATAAACCTATTAGCAGCATAACTAAGGGAGGGTTCAGAAACACATGATCCCTCCCTAATTGTAGGCTATATCAAAAAGGAAGGTTTTAACCTTATTCTTAAAAACAGAGATTGAGTCTGACTCCCGAATTCAGATTGGCAGCTGGTTCCACAGGAGAGGAGCTTGATATCTCATGCACCCCCGGGGCCCTGCCACCAAATATTTTTTTAACCACTTCAGCGACCTCAGCCCTTGTGATGGGCAAGTCATCGCTCTCGTCCTAAAGCTCTGCTTCCTCTATGGAAGACGTATCAGTGGGATTGAGGAGATCCTCACAGTATTCCTTCCACCGCCCAATGATGTCCCCAGTCAAAGTCAGCAGCGCCCCATCCGCACCATACACAGTGTGGACAGACAGCTACTTTCCCCTCCTGAGCCGCTGGACAGTTTGCCAGAATCCCTTTGAGGCTGACTGAAAGTCTTGTTCCATGGCCTCACCAAACTCCTCCCACACCCTCCATAGATCGCCACCTTATCATGGTGGGGGGTTTGCATGCCCTTGTGATCCCAGGATCTATGTTGTCTGGGGCAATTCACCTCTGGTTAGGTCTCCCAAGACAAACTGGTCCTGAGTGAAGGGCCAGACTAAGAGCAATCCAATAGACTCCCATGATGAATAAAAAATCAAGGATTCAGTGTCCCTGCCTGGTATGGGGTTGCCAGGGCCCTGCCCTTGAGCCAGGCCTGGGGAAGGGCCTCGATGGCTAGCATCTGGTGGTTGGATTTCTGCCCATGGGACCTGGCCATTCTCAGCCCAAAGGAGTTATCTGAGTCTGGTGCAATGTGGACCAAGTGATAGTCAAAGGCAGAAAGCTTAGTTGTCTGATCCCCAGCTTCCAAAACTGGCTTTTGGGATGTGGAACATCACCGTCTCTGGTGGGGAAGGAGCTTCAGCTGGTGCACGAGGTTGAGAGATACCTGCTAGATATAGTTGGGCTCATCTCAGTGAACAGCTCTGGTTCTGGAGCCAGTCTCCTAGAGAGGGGCTGGAGCTTGCCCTACTCTGGAGATGCCCTGGGCGAGAGACGGTGAGCAGGGGTTGGTATTTTTATATCCGCCGCCTTGCTGCCTCGACATTGGAGTTCTCCCCGGTGGACACAAGGGTTGTTTCCCTGTGCCTTCAGGTTGGGAAATGGGTCCTGACCATCATTTGTGCCTATGCATCAAATGATGGTTCAGAGTACCCACCCTTTTTGGAGTCTCTGACTGGGGTGCTGGAGAGTGCTTCTCTTGGAGACTCCATTGTCCTACTGGGGGACTTCAATGCGCACGTGGGCAACAACAGTGAAACCTGGAGGGGTGTGATTTTGGAGAAACAGCCTGCCCGATCTGAACCAGAGTGATGTTCAGTTACTGGACTTCTGTGCCAACCACAGTTTGTCCTTAACAAACACCATGTTCAAGCATAAGAGTGTTCATATGTGCACCTAGCCCAGGACACCCTAGTTCGCAGGTCAATGATCGATTTTCTTATTGTGTCATCAGACCTGCGAACGTATGTCTTGGTTGCAGATCTTGGGTAAAGAGAGGTGCAGAGCTGTCAACTGATCACCACCTGGTGGTGAGTTGGATCCGATGGCAGGAGTGGACGCCACTGAGACCCAGTAGACCTAAACGTATAGCGAGGGTGTGATAGGAACGTCTGGCTGAGGCCCCTGTCCAGGAGGTCTTCAACTCCAACCTCCGGAAGAACTTCAACCACATTCCGAGGGAGTCTGGAGACATGAAGTCTGAATGGGTCATGTTCTCCACATCCATTGTTGAAGCAGCTGTTGAGAGCTGTGGCTGCAAGGTTGTTGGTGCATCTTGAGGTGGCAACCCCTGAACCAAGTGGTGGACACCAGTGGTGAGGGGGGCCATCAAGCTGAAGAAAGAGTCCTATCGAGCTTGGTTGGCTTGTGGGACTTCCGAAACAGCTGATGTATACCAACAAGCCAAGAGTAGTGCAGCCCGAGTGGTTGCTGAAGCAAAAAAAAAAAAAAAAAAAAAAAAAAAAAGGGACCAAAAACAATATTCAACTTTAAATAAGCCACTTTTAGGTACATATACAGTGTGGAAAATAAGTATTGAACACATCAACATTTTTCTCATTAAACATATTTCTGATGGAGCCATTGACCTGAGATTTTCTCCAGATAGCAGTAACAACCCAAGTAATCCATACATACAAAGTAATCAAGACAATTGTGTTCACAAAACAAGTTGTAATTAATAGAGTGGAATGACACAGGAAATAAGTATTGAACACACTTGGTGAAATTCATTTAATATTTAGCAGAAAAGCCTTTGGGCAGATTTCCTAAGGCAGCACAAATTAGCGAGTGTGCAAATTAGACAGAGCGCCTCAGGGAGTAGCCAGTTTTTGCTAGTGATCTACTAACAACATGCAAAATTATGACCACAGATGCAGTCACTTCATTTCAGTAATGACCACCCATTCACCAAGTGTACTGCAAAACTGCGCACAGGCACAGCTGATGAGGGAGTGGGTCATCAACACAGGCTCAGCCAGTGTGGTGGAGCATAATATAGTTTTTAAAGCTTTTTTCTAGCTTTTGTTTAAGCGCAAACCCCAGTAAAATAATTTATATTTGTTCGTCATATATCAGAGTTTTGATTTACATTTCACATGGCAGATGCCGTTGTTTAATATGTATAAATTAAGGACTACTCCTGAATAAATTGATTATTGACCAACGTGTTTATTTTATTAACACAAACCCGTCAAGATGGTCTGATGGAGACTCTGGGGTTTTATTATGTGAATAACTTTGTTTTAACAAAATCTACAGGTCTCCCAGTCCATGGCTTTTCATAAATACTGTATGTGCATTTTAACTTTTCTGAAGCCTGGAACATAATAAAATTAAACACACACAATTTCACTTATTCCTCAGACAGCCGCAGGAGAGCCTGTTGTCACTGAGTTACTATGATGCTACAATGTCGGGGGACATTATGGATCTGTGTTCCTTTTGTCCACTCCAGGTAGGAAGGGTTGTATTATTTTATGGATACAAATTCATTGTTTAGGAAAGCTTTTTCATTTTACTTATTTGGTCTTTATTTTGCCAGGTAAAATATTTGAGATCAATTCTCACCAGGGATGTACTGGTGTGTCATCATACTGTATGTACTTAATGTCTGCTTTTATGCTTGTTCTTAATCTTATTTGTGATTTGAGATTTTGCCCCAAGATGTAAAGTGTGTTATAAATTAAATAAATTATTATTATTATTATTATTATTATTATTATTATTATTATTATTATTATTATTATTGTTGTTTGAAATTATTTCTCGGCTTGATTTTATGCCGGTTAGTTCCTTATCTTTGAGGATTAGCTAAGCCTTTTAGCCTCAGGCCTCGAGAACTTTTCGGAGGATGTGCACCGTTCCAAGTAGAACAGCTTTTTGTAGGAGCTCAATCTTGGCAGAGATGCCTATTATTATTATTATTATTATTATTATTATTATTATTATTATTATTATTATTATTATTATCAGGCTATATATAAACAAATGGAATTTTTAAAAAAATCCTCTGCCTGCTGATGTTCAGTTCAGCACAACACTGATCTCTGTGAGATCGTTTCTGTTCATATTAATCTGTTCTGTCATGCCAAATCAAGTCACATGCAGGGAGAAGCTTCTCTTTCTCTGGCCACGTGCCCTTGGTTCTCGCTGTCATCAGGCGCAGATGAATTAAGACAAGCTCTTTTGGAAGTTAAATCCTGATGCATTTAGAAGGAGATTGACAACCACAAACATTAGTAAATCACCTTGCACCAGTCATTTAAATACTCCCCCCCCCCCCTCAAGTTTGCGAGCTGACATAACAACTCCAACAAATACATATGCAGCAAGGTCAGGTGCAAAATTAAAATAGTCCACCCCTTTCCACCGCTAATTTTACCCTGTGCCCTTTAGTAAATCTCAACAGTAGTTTTTTTTAATGCCAAAACAGGGTTTTGTGATGGCACAGCATGTTAGTAAATCTGCCCTTTTGTTGGTAATAACAGCTTCCAGAAACCTCCTGTATGGAAAAACTACGAGCAGGCATTGCTCAGAAATGATTTAGCCCATTCTTCCACTCAAACTGTCTTCAGATCTTGATGGTTCTGTTGGTGTCTTCTATGAACTCTGATCTTCATTTCGTTCCATAGATTTTCAATTGGATTTAGGTCAGGTGACTGAATGGGCCATTCTAGCAGCTTTATTTTCCTTCTATGGAGCCAGTTGAGAGTTTCCTTGGCTGTGTGTTTGAGATCGTTGTCTTGCTGAAATGTCCACCCTCATTTCATCTTCATCAACAAGGGGCGCTGCTGAAGACATTCTACGACACGGTGGTGGCATCAGCCATCACTTTTGGAGTGGTCTGCTGGGGCAGTGGCATTACAGCAGCCGATAGGAAGAGACCGAACAAAATGATCAAGAAAGCTAGCTCTGTCCTGGGGCAACGCCTTGACCCAGTGGAGGAGATAGGAGAGAGAAGGATGGTGGCTAAACTGTCATCTCTGCTGGAGTCCGAGTCCCACCCTATGCAAGACATACTGAACGCACTGAGGAGCTCATTTAGCAGCAGACTACTTCATCCTAGGTGCGCAACCGAAAGGTTTCGCAGGTCCTTCCTACCTACGGCTGTCAGACTGTATAACCTAAGCAGGGCTGCTCCCAGAGATAGCAAAAAAATGTGACGACCTAATAGTATTGAATGCAAAAGACGCAATAGACTTACACAATGGTCCCCTCTAGTATACAACTAGGACAATATCAGTCGCTACGGAGGGTGACATTATGTATGGGTACATATTCATACTATGTAGGATAACTAAGTAGACAGTTATGCTGTTTATTCCATCTAGCTACAATGCTCCGCACTGTGTGTATATATATTTATATATTTATGTGTACATATGTACAGTGGGGCAAAAAAGTATTTAGTCAGCCACCAATTGTGCAAGTTCTCCCACTTAAAAGATGAGAGAGGTCTCCAATTTTCATCATAGGTATACCTCAACTATGAGAGACAAAATGAGAAAAAAAAATCCAGAAAATCACATGGAAGGATTTTTAATGAATTAATTGGTAAATTCCTCTGTAAAATAAGTATTTGGTCAATAACAAAAGTTCATCTCAATACTTTGTTATATACCCTTTGTTGGCAATGACAGAGGTCAAACGTTTTCTGTAAGTTTTCACAAGGTTTTCACACACTGTTGCTGGTATTTTGGCCCATTCCTCCATGCAGATCTCCTCTAGAGCAGTGATGTTTTGGGGCTATCGCTGGGCAACATGGACTTTCAACTCCCTCCAAAGATTTTTTATGAGGTTGAGATCTTGAGACTGATATGGTATCAGATGGGAGAGTAAGGGCTATGCGCCCCCCGGGGAGAGTAGTAAATGCTGGAGCCACTGGGAGAATAAAGGTGTGACTGCGGCTCCGGAGTTATGTCATGTTAATGTGCCACACAGTTCTTTGTGCAAATAACAATGTGCTATGGTCGGAAGTTCCAGGTCTCGATGCATGGGAATAAAGACATAAAAGGGGAATGCACAGAGACCCGGGATTCTCTTTTGCTGTAATTTATGTTGGAGAAGGAATAAAGTTTCTGTGTCATCCAGCTCGTTGCCTCACCTGCCTCCTTTCTCCACATTAATAACATTCTCACCATGACTGGGACTCTCACCTCACAGCTGTATTTGTGGTTTGGATCCCCAGGTTGGCAGTCACATTTCTGTGGAGGCTGCATGTTCTGCCTGTGTTTGTGGGGGCTTATACTCCAGGTACTCCTATTCTCCTCCCACTGTTTCACAGAAATACATGTTCGGTTTATTGTTGACTCTAATTACAGCATAGGTTTTTGTAAGCCATAAAATAGGCAGTGAGTGTAGCTCGTGTTTTGTGTGTTCAGTAAGTCTACGAAACATTTATAAATACTGTATGTTTAGGCCATTTTTTTTTTTTTTTTATCAGAGACTACAAGTCTGCAACACACCTAAGATTACATTTGTAAAATGATAGAATTTAGCCCTCCCTAAATCGCCACCTCATCATGGTGGAGGGGTTTGGGTGCCCTAATGTTTCCAGGAGTTGTGGTTTTGGGGGGCAACTTCCCTTGCTAGGGTCCCCCAAGACAAATTAGTCCTGCGTGAAGGTTCAGACCAAGAGCTGTCCAGTACATTCCCATGAAAAAGTTACGATGACCCAGTATACCTGAACGAGGCACACAGGCCTGCCCTCCAGATGGGCTCACCGCCTGAGGAGGGATCGTAGTGCTGCATGAACCGGGCAGCAGACTGGGCTGCTCTGTCAGCATTTTATCATGTAATTACCAGTTAATTACCAAGTATCCAAATACAGTACAATAGAAAAGGACATTTTCTGCCATTCAACCATGAACGCTTGGTACTGTACTTCTTTTAAGCCTCAAAAAATGTGACTCAGTACCAAGGGAGAAAAAACAACAACAAACAAACTCATCCTTGTTTTTAACTTTTATTTTTGTTGGTGACATCTTTGAGCGGATTAATGAAACTGAATGAACTATTGGGGCCCTGAGTTTATTCTCTTTTTCTTCTCTGTGACAGAAGTTAAACCCGTTTTTAATTACACCAAAAGGGTTGCAAATCAGTGCAATGGAGCTCACACACAGAAAATTGTTTATTAGAAATGGACATTTTGTGGAGTCCTGAAAATGTGGCTTTGTTGACTGATCTGAACTGTTATGCAAATGCTTGCTTTTATCTTGTAATTTAATTTTCCTTCTTATTATCTGCAGATCTCGGCGGTAACATGCTTCATTAAATGCTGGCAACATGTGCATACCTGTGTAGTTAACAGTTCATAAAAAAGTCTGTGGCTTTATATTAATCTTACTTTAACCCAGAGGGGATTTTATTTGGAAAGTTGTAGGGAGCTGACACTGTTCAGAATATAAAGTAAAACAAAGTTACCTCTTGCATACAAATCTGGTATAAATTATGATGCATAATAACATCATATTCACATTTGTTGGATACCTGTATAGGATCATATTACAACAATCTTGTCAACAGCCTGTTGTCTAATGTGCAGAGAGCATCTATTTCACTATTACAGCGATAGACAGACTTTCAGCCAAGGTGTGTTTTAGGTGCACGGCTTCTCCTCAGGCAAGTGTGCGGCTCAGGATGGTGCCGACACGTCCAGCACTGAGCCTTATTGCACTCAATTCCCTCTCCAGCATGTTGAGTCCAGCCGGCTGGAGCTCTAGAAATGGGTGGTCAACTCGCCAGGACCGGCGCTCCCTCTGGCTCGGGACCGACGGATCCTCCAGTGGGCAGGCTCCCTGACTGGGCCCAGGCTTTTTGGACATTGGAGCTGAAAAACATCTTTGAACGTATTTATTGTGAATATAAATTTAAAATAACAGTATCAGGCTACCCGACTGGTTGATATGCAGGTGCCTCGCACTAAATACAGCCTATATTATCACAGAGTGTAAAGTTTATTTTTGCAATAACCTACAATTCAACAAAAGAAACATTCATATAGCGTAGGCCTCAATAGTCATAACACACAGTGAAATATTTATTATTATTAATATTATTATTATTATTAATATTATTATTAATTTTGATGATTATATTTTGATGGTTATAGCTTCTTTAAAATTAGTTCTTAAATAAGAATATTCTGGTTTACTGAGGTGCAGTATAGGCCTACATTTTTTTCTCTTAATTCCATTTATCAATACAGTATTTACTGTTATCATTAGAAATTCAATATTCATCCATCCATCCATCTTCTACTGCTTTTCCGGAGGTCCGGGTCGCGGAGGCAGCAGTTCAAGCAGAGAAGCCCAGACTTCCCTCTCCCCAGCCACCTGCTCCAGCTCTTCAGAGGGGATACCAAGGTGTTCCCAGACCAGCTGGGAGACATAGTCTCTCCACCGAGTCCTGGGTCTGCCCCGGGGTTTCCTCCCAGTGGGACGTACCTGAAACACCTCAAGTGGGAGGCGTCCAGGAGGCATCCTAATCAGATGCCCATACCACCTCAACTGACTCCTTTCAATGTGGAGGAGCACTGGTACACGTCATGAAATAGATGGCATCATGAGGAAATGCTGTTTGCTCTCTACATGTCTGTTCTTTCCATCTTCTCTATCCCCTCACCCCCCAGCCAGTCGCAGCAGATGACTGCCCCTCCCTGAGCCTGGTTCTGCTTGAGGTTTCTTCCTGTTAAAAGGGAGTTTTTCCTCTCCACCGTCGCCAAGTGCTTGCTCACAGGGGATCGCCTGATTGCTGGGGTCTTTCTGCAACTGTGGGGGTTCCCCCTACAGTTGATAGTGCTATGAGATGACTGTTGTTGTGAAATGGCGCTATATAAATAAAGTTGAATTGAATTGAATTGAATTGAATTGAAAGAACATTATGTGAAAATATTTAAGCAACATCTCAAGACAACAGCCAGGAAGTTAAAGCTTTGGTGCAAATGGGTCTTTGAAATAGACAATGACCCTAAGCATAGATAGATAGATAGATAGATAGTTTATTTCGAACACAAAAAATTTACAAAAAACAAGCAAATAGCAAATGCAATAAAGTTACAGTATACACTGTTCGAAAGGGAGAAGGAAGAAGTGAACACTTAGTAATTCCAACTCCTCTTTTCCATCGATACACCCATGTGAATTTTATACAAATTACTACCTTTAAAACCCCAAGTAAACAATTTACTGTATTTTTTACAGATCAACATTAACACCTGTCCATTCTAACATACAATGAAGTCTGTATTTCAAAACCAGTCTCAAACGACACAGATACACACAGTGCTGTCCCACCCACCATTCCATAGTGTCCCATAATGTCCCAGAGTGAACATAATGAATCGTACATATAAATTCTACCCTTCTAACATACGTATATCCTTTCAACAAATGGTGCTTAGACCTCTTTTTAAATTGATTTCTGTTTGTACATAGTTTCAGTTCCGGCTCCAGACTGTTCCACAAATCCACCCCACAGACAGATATGCACATACTTTTCTTGGTTGTACGTATCTTGGGTTTTGTGAAGTTTAAGTCTCCTCTCAAATTATGATCATTGTCTCTTTTTTTAAATATTTTTTGTATATTAGTTGGTAGTTGATTATTAATTGCTCTGTACATTACTTGTGCTGTCTTAAATTTAACTAAATCGATGAACTTTATGACATGTGACTTCAAGAACAACGAATTGGTATGGTCTCTATATCCTGCATTGTTTATTATCCTTATAGCTCTTTTTTGTAATGTGCATATTGCTTGTAGGTTGGTCTTGTAGGTGTTTCCCCAGACTTCTACACAGTAGTTAAGATAAGGTAAAAACAGTGAATTGTACAATAAGACCAATGATTTATAGTCCACGATGTGTCTTGTCTTCCCCAGTATGCCTATACATTTTGCTAATTTAGCCCGGATGTGACTGATGTGAGGTTTCCAGCAGATTTTACTGTCTAGCGTCACCCCCAGAAACTTATTTTCCTGTACTGTTTGTATTCTGGTATCATCTATCGTTATCATTATTTCGTGATTTGTTTTATAATTTCCAAACAACATAATCTTTGTTTTTTTTAGATTTAGAGATAATTTATTTTTGTTGAACCACTGCGTTAATTTTTCCATTTCAGTTGTGACCACCTCTAAAACCTGCTGCAAATTCTCACCAGTGCAAAGGATATTTGTGTCATCCGCAAACAAAATAAATTTCAGAATTTTTGATACTTGGCATATGTCATTTATATACAAGATAAAGAGTTTGGGTCCCGAAACTGACCCCTGGGGCACACCACAAGTGATGTCCATGCAGGGTGATTTGTGCTCTCCAATTTGTACAAATTGTTGTCTGTTACTTAAATAACTTTCCACCCAACTCAGTCCTACCCCTCTTATCCCATACCTTTCCAGTTTCCTTAGAAGTATTCTGTGGTCAATGGTGTCAAAAGCTTTCTTTAAGTCTATAAATACTCCTACAGCAACCTTTTTTTTGTCTATACAACTAGTAATTTCTTCTATAAGTTCGATCAGTGCCAAAGATGTAGATTAATCTGCTTTAAAACCATACTGGCTATCTGTAAGGAGGTTGTGTTTTTCAATGAAATCATCCAGTCTCTTAGTGAATATTTTTTCAAGTATTTTGGAGAATTGTGAGAGTAAAGAGACTGGCCTGTAATTTGTGAAACAATGACTGTCTCCTGTTTTATAGAGAGGTGTTACTTTTGCTATTTTCATTTTGTCTGGAAATGTACCAGTTTGAAATGACAGGTTACAGATGTGGGTGAGTGGCTTAACAATTCCCTCAATTACTTTTTTCACTATTGTCATGTCAATTTCATTCCAGTCCGTTGATTTTTTGTTCTTAAATTTACTCACAGTCTCGATAATTTCCTTTTCAGTAACTGCACCCAAAAAGATTGTGTTTGGGTTTCTATCCTCTATTTCATTCACAGACCCACTGTGGTTTGTTTCTGGAGTCACTATTGATTTTGCTAATTCAGGACCAACGTTTACAAAAAATTTATTGAAACCACGGACCACATCTTCCATATTATTAATCAAACTGTCGTTTTCGATAAAATATTCTGGATAATTTGCATACTTAGGACGATTACTAATAATCCCCTTGAGTACTTGCTATATTCCTCTTATGTTATTTTTGTTATCCTCTAGTATTCTGTTGTAATATTCTTTCTTACAGGTCCTCATTATAGTGGTAAGCTTAATTTTATATCTTTTATATTTGATCTCAGCTTCCACTGTTCTGCATTTAATGAATTGTTTATATAATGTATTCTTCTTTTTACATGCATTTATTAACCCCTTGGTGATCCAAGGAATATTTTTTTGTTGTTGTCTGTCACTGTATTGTTTTATAGGACAGTATTTATTGTACAATGATTGAAATATTTGTAAAAATTTATCATATGCTCCATTTATGTCATTTTCATCATAAACTATCTTCCAATCTTGTATTAATAATTCCTTTGTCAGTAAATACATTGATTCTTCGGTTCTTATTCTTTTATATTTAATATTTTTGGTATACTTTTTCTTCCTATAATCACATTGATAGACAACAAAAATCGGCAGGTGGTCGCTGATATCATTCAATAAAAGCCCACTCCTGATATTATTTTCCATAATGTTTGTGAATATGTTATCTATTAGTGTGGCACTGTGCGACGTGATTCTGCTAGGTCCTGTAATTGTTGGATGTAAGCCCATACTGTACATTGTGTTGATAAATTCTTCTGTCAAACTATGTTTTTTTTTTTTTTTTTTTTTTGTTACTTATTTGTACCCGTAGGTAGATTTGGTTTGCAGTCTGGTGACAAGCCACCGGCTGCTTGTCGCTGCGTGCGCGAGCGCCCAAAACCTACATGTTTTTGGTGTGCGGGAGGAAACCGGAGAAATCCCGGAGTAAACCCGTGCAACACGGGGAGAACATGCAAACTCCACACAGCTCACTGTTGGTCGGGGGCTGGGATCGAACCCACGATCTCATGATCCCCGCGGTCCCCCGGCCGAGGGTAAAACTGTGCTGCCACAGTGCTAAACCACTGCGCCACCGTGCAGCCCTATTTTGAGTTCATCAGATCTATATTTAAATCACCACAGATGAACATAACTTTATGAGTTAGTTTTGCGTACATTTTTTCCATCCAGTCCTTAAATAAGTCAATGTTTGATCCAGGTGTTCTATATACACAGCTCACTACTACATTCTTCACATTGTCCAGACAGATTTTTATTGTAATACATTCAAATAAATCATCCACAGTTACTGACAGATTTTCAACAACATTGTATTGCAAGCTCTTGTCAACATAAATTGCAACTCCTCCTCCTTTTTTCACTTTTCTATTTATATAATTTAATTCATAGCCATCCATGGTAAAATCCACTCCTTTCTCTTCACTGAGCCACGTCTCTGATATTGCCACAATATTGAAGGGCTCTTTAAACTGATTTAAATAATCTTTAATGTTATTAAAGTTTGCATAGAGACTTCTGCTGTTGAAGTGGATCATATAAATATTGAAATCAGAAGTGACCATTGTGTTAAACTGTTCATCTGTGTAATAATTACAGTCATTATTGATTGAGTTAAAAAGATTATTATCAGGGTCTATGTCATATTCTACGTCAGCATATTCTACGTCAGCATACCGCCAAATTAGTTACAAAGTGGCTTAAGGACAGCAAAGTCAATGTTTTTCAATGGCCATCACAAAGCCCTGATTTCAGTCCCATAGAAAATTTGTGGGCAGAGCTGAAAAGACGTGTGTGAGCAGGCAGCCTACAAACCTGACTCAGTTCCACCAGTTCTGTCAGGAGGAAGGGGCCAAAATTCCAGCAAAAAACATTTGACCCAAGTCATACAGTTTAAAGGCAATGCTACCAAATGCTAAGAACATTTATCTACTGTAAGCTTCTGACTTTGAAGAAAGCACTAAAAAAATTCTCAAAAAAAAAATTAGCAAAGATTACAAAAAAAAAAAAAAAAAAATTAGCAAACAGAAATAATTTTGGTAATCCTGACATAAAACAGGAAAAGTTTAGTCTGATTTAATGTCAGACAATGAGGGGGAAAAAAACATTATGTGTCTTTTTAGGGATATATTTGAAGTGTTTATTTCTTTTAATTTTGATGGTTATGATTTACAGCTCATAAAAATCCCAAATTCAGTTTCTGAAAAAATGAGAATATTTCATAAAATTAATTTTAAAAAATGTTTTTTTTTTTTAACAGAAATATTGGCTGACTGAAAAGTCTGTCCATGTACACGCTCAATACTTGATCGGGGCTCCATTTGCATGAATTACTGCATCAATTCAGATAACACAAGCAAACACAAAATGCAGTTTTTAAATGAAGTTGTTTATTATTAAGGGAAACAAAAATCCAAACCCACATGGCCCTGTGTGAAAAAGTGATTGCTCCCTAAACCTAATAACTGGTTGGGCCACCCTTAACAGCAACAAGTGCAATCAAGCATTTGTAATAACTGGCAATGAGTCTTTTACAGTGCTGTGGAGGAATTTTGGCCCACTCATCTTTGCAAAATTGTTGTAATTCAGCCACATTGGAGGGTTTTCGAGCATGATCCGCCATTTTAAGGTCATGCCACAGCATCTCAATTGGATTAAGGTCAGGACTTTGACAAAGCCACTCCAAAGTCTTCATTTTGTTTTTGTTAAGCCATTCAGAGGTGGACTTGCTGGTGTGTTTTGGATCATTGTCCTGTTGCAGAACAAAAGTGCGCTTCAGCTTGGTAATATATCACCCTTTTTAAGGGCTATGAAGGACACCAAACGCTCGCTGTGAGTTTTGCACATTTATTAACAGAAAGACAAATGTCACATAAAACACTACACATACATATAAAGAGATAATGAAGGCCCCGGAGGAGAGCAGGGCTCACGACCAGGAGGGAGAAAAACAGCCTGGGAGAAACACTGGCTGAGGTGCATGGACATGCCAAGGAAAAAGAGAAAAACTCAGCTGGAGTCACATCCGAAGGGAAATGGGGCTCATGGCTGAGAAAAATGGAAAAGGATAAATTTACCTGGTCAGAGCACTCCTGTTCACCTCTACGGCACCACCAACACACTCAGAGTTTGGCTGAAACATCTGAGGTAGTAAACAGTAAGACACGGCAACAGGAAGACATTGCCATGTTCTTAAATAGTGAAAAAGACAAATGATCAATGAGTGACAGGTGAGGATACATGAGTAAGAAAGTAACATAATCAATGACAGCTGTGCAGCCCGTGAAACAGGGTTTGACAGCCGGAAGCTGCACAGCACTGTCAAAATAAAAGCAGAGACCAGCAACTAAATAACAATACAACAATAAAATAACACAACCCCAGAGGATACAAATAAACTGCATAAATACAAAATGACACACAATAAATAGATAAGACTATAAGGACACAACTAAGAGTACAAACAACTCATAAATGAACAGAGACCAATGTGGCAGATGATAACCTCTGCAACCTAAACAAAAGGGAAAAAAACAGAAAAGGACTTAGCTCAAACTTGAGACTGAGCATGACCCCCACTGTGCTCAGGATCATGACAAGCTTGAGGTCACAAACATATGGCCGGACATTCTCCTTCAGAATTTTTTGGTAGACAGCAGAACACATGGCTCCATTTACCACAGCAAGTCTTCCAGGTCCCGAAGCAGCAAAACAGCCTCAGACCATCACACTACCACCACCATATTTTACTGTTGGTATGATGTTCCTTTTCTGAAATGCTGTGGTACTTTTACCCCGGATGCGATGGGACACAATAGGTCAAATAGGTTCTTTATATGAGCAAAAGATAGATAGGTGATGGGACACAGTCCTTCCAAAAAGTTCAACTTTTGTCTCATCAGTCCACAGAGTATTTTCCCAAAAGTCTTGGGGATCATTAAGATGTTTTCTGGCAAAACTGAGATGAGCCTTTATGTTCTTTTTGCTCAGCAGTGTTTTTCGTCTTGGAACTCTGCCATGCAGGCCATTTTTGCCCAGTTTCTTTCTTATGGTGAAGTCACGAACACTGACCTTAACCCCCTGCACTCTGGTCAATTTCCCTAAAAACGCCAAAAAATAACGTACCCAAAGTAAATCAAAAGCTGTTCTTCAACCCTTTGCAGCATCGTCATGGGGTTGGTCTCATTTAAAAGAAAACACTTTGAATTTTTTGGCAAAACAGTCATAATCTCTCTAAGTGCTCCTGCCACTGAGTAACAGTCATCTAAACATACTGAACTTGAAGAAAATAAATTTCGCCTGGGTGTTTTTTTGGATACAAATGCTTGCAAATAACACACAGCTTCAGATACTGGCTGAAAAAATGCAACAGAAATGTAGAACCAAGTGTTATCCAGCTGAGGTCAAAATTTTGTAACAATACCACAAAAAATGAATATATTACACAGCTTTTTTCTTAGGTTGTTCCCAGGCGTTTTGGAACTGTGCCAAATTGTGCCAAATGGCACAGTTTGGAAAAATGTTTGTAACTTTTGAATGATTCAATATAGAAGCTTCATCTTGGGCTCTAATGAAAGGTGAAGGGCTGTGTGTGTGTGTGGGGGGGGTTGTTTATTCATTCATGAATGAATGAACAAACAAGCCCCCACACACAAAGAAGCATGCCACGTAAATAATGTGTGGCTTTTTTTTTTACAAGAAAAAATAACCTACAGTGCACTAAAAATTATACTAGAATATCTGTAATGTAGAAGATAACCCCCCCCCCCCCCCCCCCCGCTACAGAGGACGGACATCACCCATCGCTACATGACGGAAAGCGGTGACGGTGCGCCACGGTCTAATACGCACAGTTGCACTAAAATATCTGCAATATATCTGCAATCCGCTACAGAAGAGTAGCGGGGGGGGGGGGGCGTTCACAACATGACGGGGGGCCGTTGTAATTTACCGATCGGTCAAAAGTCATTTGGATTACAATTTTCAGGGATAAAGAATAATTTAGCTTATAACACTTACCTGTCCACAACAGCAATGTCGCTGGCGAACTTCTCTTCCTCATTGTCAGACGAACGTGATGCTGGTCCGCTTGTTACGGACTCGTGGTTCTGGTCACGCGACCCCGTCAAACCATAATTCCATTATTGCCGTTTTGCACTTCCATGATTGCGGTTTAGGCGAACAATTTTTCAAAACAAATAAGAACAGTAGTTAGAAAAAAAGACTGGCGAACGCCTGTGTGTCACCCAGCCTTACACAAAACAGCTTTCGAACTTCTGCGCTTCAATTGGCTGGCTGTATTCACAGCCGTTGGTAGGCAGGTCCTTCTTGCTAGGTTTTCAGTCATTGGTTCTTCAAGGTTTCAGAAACCCAATTCAAGGCTCTTGTTATTCGAATGAGAGGTCAATCACATCTAAACCAATCAAAGCACTCCTTTGGCTTTCTGTTCGCGGCTGTGTCTGTAGCGGAAGAACGGAAATGCAGCTTTTTTTTTCAGTGCGCTCCACGACGCAGCGCACTTGTGCGCCCTCGTGCGCCCTTGTGTGCTCTAGGACGCAGAGACGTGTCCGCCCGCGGTACACCGGAGTGCAACAGGTTAACTAAGGCAAATGAGGCCTGCTGTTCTTTGGATGTTATTGTGGGGTCTTGTGACCTCTTGGATGAGTCGGTGCTGTGCTCTTGGAGTAATTTTGGTCGGCCGGCCACTCCTGGGAAGGTTCACCACTGTTCCATGTTTTTGCCATTTGTGGATAATGGCTCTCACTGTGGTTCGCTGGAGTCCCAAAGCTTTAGAAATTGCTTTCTAACCTTTTCCCGACTGATTGATCTCATTTGTTCCTGAATTTCTTTGGATGGCAGCATGATGTCTAGCTTTTGAGGATCTTTTGGTTTACTTAACTTTGTCAGGCAGGTCCAATTTAAGTGATTTCTTGATTGAGAACAGGTGTGGCAGTAATCAGGCATTGGTGTGGCTAGAGAAATTGAACTCAGCTTTCCAAAGATGTGATAAACCACAGTTCATTTGTTTTAACAGAGGGGCAATCACTTTTTCACAAAGGGCAATGCAGCTTTGGATTTCTTTTACCATTAGTAATAAACACCTTCATCTAAAAACTGCATTTTGTGTTTACTTGTGTTATCTTTGTCTAGTATTTAAATTTGTTTGATGATCTGAAACATTTAGGTGTGACAAATATCAGGGATGGCAACAGGAAATTCTGATTTCAGCTGAAATCTAATTTGGTCGATTGACTTATGGGGGGGTCGGGGGGGCGCCCCCTGAAGCCCCCCTGAAGCTGAGAGGTTTTCAGTAAAAAAAGAAGTAATTTAGACTGAAAAAAATGATTAAAAAAAAGAAATACTAGACTTAGATAAATCATTAAATTTAATGAAAAGTTAACTTACTTTTTCTTCAATGTTGTCTCACTGTCTTTAGTCCAACATATTTAACAGTTCTATAAGAGTTTATTACACTATCTACACTGGTCACCAAGTCACTTCTAATGTGAAACTTTCTTCCTTTTGGCAGCAAGCTGTGTCAGTCTCTGAACTTTGAACTTCATCTCCTTTTCTGGTTTCTTCAGAAATTGTCCAAGTGTTTCTGTTACCTCGTCGAACTTTGAGCCAATTTTCACCTTTACCGTCACTTTTCTCTCAAGCCAATTCCATCAGAACTTATTTTTGACACTTTTGTCTATTTCTAGCACTGATGACTCCTGATCCTTCGATAAAAATCTCATAATTCTGCTGAAAATGATACCGAAAGCTCAGAATTCCAACACGAACCAGGGATGTGATTTGGGGTTGGGGAAATTATCTGAAAATTTAGCAGGGGGTCTGGGGGACATAGTCCCCCAGTGGGGTCAGAGGCAGAGCCTCTGTGGGGGGACAAGGGGGGCAAGCTCCTGGGTTTTTATGATTTTTAAGTACCAGAACTGTGCTTAAATGACATAAAACAAACAGCTGAATGCCACTTATTACTGTATAATATTGACTTATGTTCCAAGAAGATAGCATTCCTAAAATATTCCAACAAGCATTATCCATCACATGCTTTAACACTTGATCAAATCAAAATCAGTTAATTTTATCTATTCCCTAATAGAAATAAAATTCATTCATACCATTACTTTTTATAATTTCAGCATTCATTTCAGATCACCAGTTTCAATCTCCATTGAGTCTTGAGCAGTTCATTTTGCACAATCACTGATGTAGCCAAGTCTTAGAAATATCCAAAAGTTATGAGTCAATATCCACTGTGCACTGTCAATTTCAAACTGTATGGAATCATAAAAGTAATGTAACTAAATTGTTTTGCTATTTTTTTCTCCTCAACATCAATGTCAGGGTGCTGCAGGAGTTTTTGGGGATGGTTAACTTTTATAACCATTTCCTCCCCTGCGCAGCCCAGCTCATACAGCTGTTGTACGCCGCACTCAAGAAACGGAAACTGCCGGACAGAGTCGACTGAACTCCTGAGCGGGAGCAGGCGTTCTCTGAGGTTAAAACAGCTCTGGCAAACGCTGCACTGCTGGCGCACCCAGACCCGGTGGCTCGGATAGCGCTCACTACCGACGCCTCGCACATGGCCATAGGGGCCGGCGTTGAGCAATGCGTTGCCGGTTCTTGGCAGCCGCTCACCTTTTTTAGCAGGTCTTTGCTCAACAGTGAGCGTAAATACAGCGTGTTCGACAGAGAGTTAATGGCTCTCCCCCTGGCCATACGCCACTTCCAGTTCTGCCTGAAAGGGTGCACCTTCACTGCGTTCGTGGACCACAAGCCGCTAACGTACTTAACGTACTTTATCTTCCTGGAAGATAAAAAAAAGTGGAATTCTGCGAATTAGCAGAAAAATCACATCCCTGACGAACACGCCGCCATGATTTTTTGACAAAGCATACAACAAGCCATTTGATTGGTCCAATCGTTTGCAACTATCCAATTGCAGGGCTGTTTAAAATACAGCAGTAGCTTGAGTACAAAACATCCGGGTTATCACGGGAGACTTGACTCGGGGAAGCGCCGAGCACTTATGTAATCGTGCTGATTTTCGCTAAAATCGGTAACAATAAGGTACCTTCACCCCCCCCCCCCCTAAAATTTTCTCAATGGATTTAGACGATTCACAGAAATGATCAATTTGAAAATAAATCGGCGGAAATCCACGGATATATACAAAAAAATGAGAAATCAGGAAGGGGGCAAACACTTTTTCACACCACTGTATTTTCTGCCAGAAAGTTTAACAACACTGTTTTGTTGTCAATTTGCCCAAAGAAGCGTTGCCAGTTTGAAGGAAGTTTACCTTTATTTGTCCCCTTGCATCTTGTTCCTTGACTTCTTGATCTTTTTTTTTACTTTAAGACTTGATGGATTCCACACATCAAAAATAATGGCTGTCCTACTTCACTTGGGCCAATGGTGGCCTAATGGTTAGTAATGTGGACTGGTGACTGGAGGGTTGCCGGTTCAATCCCTGGACTGGCAGCATCAGATGTGGGTGGGGCAGATTGTTATGTCTTAATAGCACGAGGCAGGAGCTGTGTCGTACCGAGAAACAGACTGAACTTTATTAAGACAGGCACAGATTATACATACCGGCCATAGCCCGCCTGACATCACCACATCCACACCCCGGCATTGGCTATGGCAAGGCCCAAGGGCCAAATCCCCACATGACATTTCCTCCCCTTTACAAAATGTGAAAGCACCACAGAAAACAACCCCCCCATTAACGTTAGCATGGAAGAACCCCACAGAACGTATGCAGTATATATATATATATATATATATATATATATATATATATATATATATATATATATATATATATATATATATATATATATATACTGTATATAGTATGTATATATATATATATATATATATATATATATATATATATATATATATATATATATATATATATATATATATACACTACCGTTCAAAAGTTTGGGGTCACTTAGAAATTTCCTTATTTTTGAAAGAAAAGCACTGTTTTTTTCAATGAAGATAGCTTTAAACTAATCAGAAATACACTCTAATATCTAATATACATTGCTAATGTGGTAAATGACTATTCTAGCTGCAAATGTCTGGTTTTTGGTGCAATATCTACATAGGTGTATAGAGGCCCATTTCCAGCAACTCTCACTCCAGTGTTCTAATGGTACAATGTGTTTGCTCATTGCGTCAGAAGGCTAATGGATGATTAGAAAACCCTTGTGCAATCATGTTAGCACAGCTGAAAACAGTTTAGATGGTTAGAGAAGCTATAAAACTGACCTTCTTTTGAGCAGGTTGAGTATCTGGAAAAAATTATTATTTCAAATACAGATCATTATTTCTAACCTTGTCAATGTCTTAACTATATTTTCTATTCATTTTACAACTCATGGTGGTAAATAAGTGTGACTTTTCATGGAAAACACAAAATAATTGTCTGGGTGACCCCAAACTTTTGAACAGTAGTGTATATATATATATATATATACATATATATATATATATATATATATATATATATATATATATATATATATATATATATATATATATATATATATATATATATATATATATATATATATATATATATTGTGGTGGACACACATATGTGACCTACTTTGTGACTCACATTTTAGATCAGAACAAAGGCAGAGCTTCCTTGGAGATAACAGGAAGCTGCAAGGATGTGGGGGTGTTATTAAAGGATTAAAGAGGATGCATTGTAGACAGTGGGGGATATCAGAGAGAGGGGATGCATTGTTCCCGGCAATTATAATGCAACGTGTCTGTGATGCATTTGACTTGTGAACTGTGAGAGTCCTGGTATTTAAGGACGAGAGTTTCCTGTGTTGTTCTCTTTCTTCTTTGAGATGATGGTGAATGTGAATAAACATGACTTGAGAGAAACCTGTCTCGTCATTCTCACATTCCCACTATATATATATATATATATATATATATATATATATATATATATACACACACACTGGAATCTTTCTCTCTCTCTTTTTTTATACATGTTTTTTTAACACACATAGAACAACAAGGCTAACCAGCTAAATGGGCACCTGGGTAGACTGCCAGGGTATCCTCCCGTGTTGAGACAAATTATTCTGTCGCCCATACCCAACACGCTTCAGCTAAACCTACTTTAACTACAAAGTCATCAAGGTGTTTGGGCCTCTGATGCGTCCTAGCTGAGTGCCTCACCGGAGGAGGACCTGCTCCAGGCTCCGTCGGCCTCACCTGAGAGTCCCCAACACCCCCATCAGATGGGTGCCAACCCTCATCAGTCCAATCTGTCGCAGCTCCCGGACTCTGAGCTGGCAACGACTTCCTGAGTCGGCTGGAATACCACCGTGACCTGTCCAAGAGCTCAAAAGTGTCCTGGCCCAGCCCCCTCACGATCTGTATGGGCCCCATCTAGAAAGGTTGCAGTTTATACGTGTGGTTGGGATGCTTAATCCAGACCCGGTCCGACACATTGAGTCTGTGTGCCTTCGCCCTGTGCTTCCTGTCGAAACATCGTTTCATTTTCTGCTGTTGGGCGACGACCCGGTCTCATGGGGGGGGGGGGGGGGGGTCTGTGTTCCCCGGACGGGAAGTTGTAGAGGGCCTCAGCCGGTCCAGGGGAAGGTGAAATTCATGCCCTAGCACGAGCTTTGCCAGTAAGCACCCTGTCGTGACGTGGGCTGTTGATCTGTAGTGGAGGAGTGTGTTCTGGAGTGCTTGGGGGTGGTAGAAAGCAGCTTTGATGTGCTCCACGCCCCTAACACCCAAAAACTTCTCAAACATCCCCCCCCTCCAAGAGGCGAACTGTGGGCCATTGTCTGTAGTGATGCCATCCGGGACCCCCCATCTGGCAAACAGCGATGAGAGGAAACCCATGGCCACCTCTGTCATGACTGAATTAGTGGGTAACACCTCCAGCCATTTGGAGAACAGATCGTAGACCACTAGCAAAAAACGGCTGTTTGGGGGTGCTGTATGTAGTTCACCAAAAATGTTCAATTGGATGTGCTTCCAAGGGCCCTCTGGATACGGTAATGGTCACAGAGGCAGTGGTGGTGGTGGTGGGGTGCCGGTCTTTCCACTCTCCAAACATGGAACACAGTTCTTTAACATAGTTTCAATGTCCTTATCGATACTAGGCCACCAAACTGAATCTCTGCAATGCTGCTTCACTATGACCACACCCAGATGACCCTCGTGGAGCATTGCCAGAATTCACAATGTCAGAGACACCAGGATTAATGTGCAGTGTCCCCTTGCCACGCACACCCTGTTCCAGCAACTCAGTTCATGTCTGAACTGGTGAAAAGGCAACAAATCACCCTGTACCTTTGTGGGCCTACCCTCCCTGGTGGCCGAACACAGTTGTGACAACGTGGGGTCCCGTTCTGACTCTGCCTGGAGCTCCTGGAGGAACACCATGTCCTGGAGGGGTCCGTGCAGCGTGTTGGCCAGATCCACCTCCGAGGGGTCGTCGCCGTCATCTGGTTCTGTGGTGTTGACCATGGCATGGGACAGGAGATGTGCCGCTATGTTCTCTTTTCCAGGGGTGAACTGGGTAGTGAAATTGTATGCCCGCAGTTGCTCAGTCCATCTGTGGATCCGCAGGGACCTGTGTCCCAAGCCTGTCATCTCCAGCAGTGTTGACAGTGCCCAGTGGTCTGTTCGCAGGGTGAATGGTGTCCATAGAGGTAAATGTGCCACCTTTCACACGCCCAGACACAAGCGAGTGCCTCCCTCTCACACACAGCGTATTTCTGTTCAGCCGCTGAAAGGGGCCTGGACGCGAACGCCACTGGGCACTCGGTACTGTTTTGCACTTGAGACATGACCACCCCCACCGCTGAGCCAGATGCGCCACAAGTCACAAAAGTCGGCAATTTTGGATCAAAGTGGGCCAACACTGGAGGGAAGATGAGGTGGAACTAGCCTAGTGACTGCCGCTGAGCAGGCTGGAGTCCACTGCCATGGCGGAGCCCTGCTTCAGAAGGGCCCGGAGGGGTTCGATAGTCTCTGAATAATGGGGAATAAAACACCCATAGAATTTCACTATCCCCAGGAACAAGGAGATTTGTGCAAGTGTCGTGGGGTTGGGGAGATGGAGGACTACCTCCATGTTCAAGTGTAGGGGGTTCAGGCCTTTGGGTGCCAGCTGGAACCCCACAAACTCAATGGAACCTGCTGCTAAAATGCACTTTTCCCTGTTCAATGTGACGCTGTGCTCCAGCAGCACCTCCATCACTCGTCTCAAACGACTGTCGTGTTCTTCCCGTGACGCGCCATGGACCACAATGTCATCCAGGTACACCACTACACCCCTGAGGGTGGCCAGGATTGTGGACATAATCTTCTGAAAGCAACTTGGTGCTGAGCTCAGACCAAAAGGCATGTGGGTGTACCTGAAAATGCCCATGTGGGTCATTAACGCCGCCAAGTCCCTGTTGGCTGGGTGGAGGGGCACCTGCAGATAACCCTGGCAGAGATCCAGCTTCATAAACGCCCTTGAGCTGCTGAACATTGTGGTGAATTCCTCCATTCTGGGGAGTGGGTATTTGTCCAGGATGATCACTTTATTTACCATCCTGAGGTCAATGCACGGCCAAATGCCGCCTTTCTTCTTCTTCGCCACCACGATGTTCGAAATCAACGGCAAGGCATCCACTTTCTCAATGATGCCGGCTTTAAGCAGTTTATTTAGTTCCGCCATGATGTCGTCCCGCAGGGCGAGGGGAAGCCGCCGTAATGGCTGAATCTTGGGTGTCACGCGTGGGTCGATGAGCAGGCGGTGGTTGAACACTCTAATACACCCCAGGCCCATGAACAATGCCGGTCAGTGGGCATGCCACTCAGGGGACACCGTCAGCACTGTTGAGGCCGCCAGGTCTGTGATGGACAATCCTAACTCGCCCAACAGATCAATTCCCAACAAGTCGGCCCCCTGACATGAAACCTGGAAGGTAAATGCGTGAATTGTCCTTGACCCACATGTTACCAAGAAGCTGACTGTGCCCGCCATGTCAATTTTACATACCTGTCAAGCCATACCTCATGCCTCCGTTATTGGGGGGGCTTTCACACCCGTACTGAGTACTTAAAAACTGTATTTATCGGCAGATGAAAAAAAACTGAAGCAAAAAAACCCAAACAAAAACCAAACAAACAACAACAATTGCAACATGAACTATTTCAAACATATTTATTCAAATGTACACTTACACTACCGTTCAAAAGTTTGGGGTCACCCAGACAATTATTTTGTGTTTTCCATGAAAAGTCACACTTATTTACCACCATGAGTTGTAAAATGAATAGAAAATATAGTCAAGACATTGACAAGGTTAGAAATAATGATTTGTATTTGAAATAATAATTTTTTCCTTCAAACTTTGCTTTCGTCAAAGAATCCTCCATTTGCAGCAATTACAGCATTGCAGACCTAACATGATTGCACAAGGGTTTTCTAATCATCCATTAGCCTTCTGACGCAATGAGCAAACACATTGTACCATTAGAACACTGGAGTGATAGTTGCTGGAAATGGGCCTCTCTACACCTATCTAGATATTGCACCAAAAACCAGACATTTGCAGCTAGAATAGTCATTTATCACATTAGCAATGTATAGAGTGTATTTCTGATTAGTTTGAAGTTATCTTTATTGAAAAAAAGTGCTTTTCTTTCAAAAATAAGGAAATTTCTAAGTGACCCCAAACTTTTGAACGGTAATGTATATGGACACTATCTTGAGCCATAACTTTTGTCTGTTCTTTTCATCTTCTCTATCCCCTCACCCCCCAGCCAGTTGCAGCAGATGACTGCCCCTCCCTGAGCCTGGTTCTGCTGGAGGTTTCTTCCTGTTAAAAGGGAGTTTTTCCTCTCCACCGTCGCCAAGTGCTTGCTCACAGGGGATCGCCTGATTGCTGAGGTCTTTCTGCAACTATGGGGGTTCCCCCTACAGTTGATAGTGCTATGAGATGACTGTTGTTGTGAAATGGCGCTATATAAATAAAGTTGAATTGAATTGAATTGAATTTTTGGTAATGTGAAATAATAAGCCAAGTAGCACAAAAAAATAAATAAAAAAATAAAAAATAAATAAATTTAAAAAATGATAATATTAATAATAAATAAATAAAAATAAATAAAAAACAATATTTTTCAAATTTACATTAGCACAAGGTAGATTGCTTAATTTGAAAGTACACAATAAGAATAGTTCTGAATATAGTTCTTAATTGTCAGCTAGATATATACACTTGGAATATATACACTTGTTTTTAATTGTCACTAATGCACTTGGATGAACTTGAAACAAGAAAATGTTCACTGATGCTGCTTGTTATAGTTCCAAGTAGCAGCCTTTGCTGACTCTAGCATTTCTTTTGAAGGCTTGACCTTGAAGCATGGAGTGTCACAATTCATTTTCATTTGCATGAAAGAAGTCAGAGTTTCTGGGAGCATACTTTTTCTGAAGTCGGTGTGAATTTTCCTGACCATGCTGAAAGCCCTCTCACTGTCAGCATTGCTGTGAGGAAGGCAAAGCAGTGCTGAGTACACTTTGAGGAGCTGGGGGAAGCGGGGCCACAATTACCGGGACTTACTACACTTCAGTGCTGCAGAAATTGCAGAAGGTCATCAAAAGCAATCATCATGCTGACCAAAGGTGTCCGCTTCCTGCAAGATAATGCCGGGTTCACAACTTACACGTTGCCCAGAGGGAAGCACAGTCCTGTGGCTATTTAATCCTTCCTCACCCCACTTCCCCTCCCTACCTTACACCATTGACTTCCACCTTTTTCCAACAATGAAGTCATTTTTGAAGGGCAACCCCTTCCAAGACAATGAAATGCTGATTTCCATGGTCAAGTTGTGGCTTCTGGCACAGCCTGCAGACTTCTACAGGTGAGGTCTCTGCAGCTGCATAAAGCGATAGGAGAAATGTGTAACCCTCGGTGGTAACTATGCAGAGAAAGACTAATAAATGTGCCAAGGTTGAGTCTTCTCGGTCCATGGAAGATGACTCAGGGGAAATCTCTTATGAACAGCCCTCATAAATGTGTAACATTTCTATATTTTAGCTAAATTATATAAAATTGAAAAGCCTGTTTTTTAATGCCATAGCTATCATGGAGCAGCATATGCCCTGCTGAATCTGAACAGCGCTGTCAGTCAAAGATGGTGTTTCCCTATTCTCACCTACTGTAAATCATCACCTTCATTGGGTTTGATCTACTGAAAGCTGAAGTTTGATACTGTATATACAGTGTGTCTAGGAAGCATGAAGGACTAAAAAGGCGCCAACCTGCAGTGTGGGTCTGGCTGTCAGGTACGATCTGATGCAGATGAGTGTATTTTCCCTTCTCAAAGCTCGGACTCTCCCATTCTTTTCGGTGATGTCCAGTCCCTCGATTTCCCTTTTCTCCAAGCTTTGTTTTCTTTGCTGGCGGCGCGCAGTGTGAAGCCATTTTGAAAATCACAAAAAGACTGCTTAGGTGCGCTCAGTGTCGCCAGGCATTGAATTACTGTTCAGTTGGTTTTAGGTTCTCTCAATGATTTTTTTTTTCGCTGTATATTTTTCTGTGCTGTGTATTTTTCTTTTGCACTGGGCGGTGCGGTGGTGCAGAGGTTAGCACTGCGGCAGCACAGCAACTCACCCTTGGCCATGGGATCCCTGGTTCGATCCCAGCCCCTGACCAACAGTGATCTGTGTGGAGTCTGCATGTTCTCCCCGTGTCTGCGTGGGTTTACGCCGGGATTTCTCCGGTTTCCTCCCACAGGCCAAAAACATGCAGGTTAGGTTAATTGAAGACTCTAAAAGTGGCCCTAGGTGTAAATGTGTGTGTGAATGGTAAAGGGATAGCGCCATACTGTGGCTGCTTCATCCATCCAGGTGGATGCCCTCAATTTCCCCTCTGGGGATCAATAAAGTATACAAAATCAAAAAAAAAATATGTCCAAACACTCCTTCAACGAGCCTTTGCCACCCAGCGTGCAAAACACTCGTTGGACTTTCACACCGAGGCAGTGAACAAGCAGACTCCTCCATCTCTTTTCATCGGCGCCGCCCAGGCCAGCCGCGACGATGTACTCCTTGAACACTTCCAACCAGCAGCGCCATGGTGTAGTTGGCACACCCAGAGACTGTAAGAACGGAGGTGGCCGTTTTCTGCACGCTCCCATGGTTTAATCCGGCATCGCCAAAATGTTATGTCTTAATAACATGAGGCAGGAGCCGTGTCGTACCGAGCAACGAAATGAACTTTATTAAGACAGGCACAGATTATACATACCGGCCGTAGCCCGCTTGACGTCACCCCATCCACACCCCAGTGTTGGCTACAGCAAGGCCCAAGGGCCAAATCCCCACATGACACAGATATATAGCAGTGTTTGCCCCACCCTCCTGAACCCCACTGTGGTGCCCTTGAGCAAGGCCCTTAACCCCAACTGCTCCAGTGGAGCTGCTCAGTGGTCATAGGTCAGTCTGTGGTTATACTGGGCAGCTTAAGATAAGATAAGATAAGATAAGCCTTTATTAGTCCCACAACGGGGAAATTCCAGGATTGCAACAGCACAGGGATAGCAACACTCAGAGCAACAATCAGAAGGCAAGAAAAAAAACAAGCAAGCAAGAGCAGCTAATAAACATATGTACGTATTACTATAAAATATATATATATACACACACACACAGACACACAGTGCAGAGCATTGTAGCTGGATGGAATAAATATATGAATATATGAACACACAGTGCAGAGCATTGTAGCTAGATGGAATAAATATGTAAATATATAAACACCCACAGTACGGAGCATTGCAGCTAGGTGGAATAAATATGCAAGTATATAAACACACACAGTGCGGAGCAATGTAGCTAGATGGAATAATATGTAGATATATAAATATATAAACACACCCAGTGCTGAGCATTGTAGCTAGATAGAATAAATATGCAAATATATAAACACACACAGTGCAGAGCATTGTTGCTAGATGGAATGAAACAGCATAACCGTCTACTTAGTTATCCTACATGGTATGATTATGTGCCCATACATATTCTCACCCTCCATAGCGACCGGTATGTTCCTAGTTGTATGCCGGAGGTTCCAGGTAACTATGTGAATGTGAACAGGGCATCCTTGAAAAGAGAGTTTGCCTCTCCGTGGTCCTCTCCTGTATAAATTAAGGTTAAATAAATTTTAAAAATAAACTTGTTAACGTGTACTTTTGACATATGCAATGTAATGCAGATGAATCTTTATCACTTAACGACATCTTGATGCTTTCATGTACACGTTTTTTTAAACACTCCATGCGAGAAATAAATGGTGTAGTTGCTGAAGGTTCATTTACTTTTCAGTAACAACTGCAATTTTAAAAGTTCAGCATGCAATCAATGGTTAACAGGAAGTCATACATGGTGCTGTAAAAAAGTCACACTGTCACCTACTGGCTAAGAATAGTTATTACAACTTTTTCTTCAACTTCAGTGAGTGTGTGTTTGTGTGTGTGTGTGTGTGAAAATGTCTTGTTTTTGTGTTTATCTTGACATCAAAGCCTTATTTCGAAATTCTGGCAAAATAAAAGTGGGAAAACATGATACAGGCCTTTAGTCCCACTTGAGTTTGACTGGGCGAGCTGAAAACCTGGTAACAGACAGACACACACACACAAATACATTGACACACTACTGTATGCCTATTGTACTTTACTTGCCAAGGCATAATAAGACAAGAACTTTCATTAGTGTTATTGGAAACACCTGTTTCCTTCCTATAGTTTGTCAAAGTATACTGGATATAAAAAGTCTGCATACCCCTGTTCAAATTCCAGGTTTCTGGGATGTAAATAAATGAGACCAAGATAAATCATTTCACAACTTTTTCCACCATTAATGTGACCTATAACCTGTACAACCCAATTGACAAACAAACTGAAATCTTTTAGAGGGAAAAATAAAAAATAAAAAACTTACAAAAACCTTTTTTCATAAATATGCACACCCTTAAACCAATACTTTTGTCATGCGGTGGCCCTCGCGAGCCACCATAAGACGCCACACCGTCACCAGGGAGTTGTGTTAGTGTCTTTATTCACGGTGAAATCACAATAATACAAGCCGCTGAGGCTATGACACATAGTCTACACACACAGGGAGGTGTAAGGCTAACAAGCTCACTCACGGGTCCACAGGATAAGACGGGTCACACCACAGACGGGCAATGTAATATAATCCATGTAGCACGATCGCTCCGACGATCAGAGACGGACACTGCTGCAAGGATGCAGCCGCTGGCGTCGGCTTAAGAAGCCAGCCATTAACAACGGCAAATGCAGGACAGCTGTTCAGGTCTTGCCAGCTGAGCGGAAGCCTCCCCGAGCACTGTCACAATAAGAGCTCGGAGAGCCGGAATAATAACACTGCTGTCAAGACCTGACAGGAATAGCCCGAGCGCGAATTATAATGGCGCTCGGATCATAACAACTTTGTTGCAGCACCTTTGGCTTTTATTACAGCACTCAGTCTTTTTGGGTAGGAGTCTATCAGAGTGGCACATCTTGATGTCGCAGTATTTGCCCACTCTTCTTTGCAAAAATGCTCCAAATCTGTCAGATTGTGAGGGCATCTCCTGTGCACAGCCCTCTTCAGGTCACCCCACAGATGTTCGATGGGATTCAGGTCTGGACTCCAGCTGGACCATTCCAAAACCTTAATCTTCTTCTGGTGGAGCCATTCTTTTGTTGATTTGGATGTCTGCTTTGGGTCATTGTCGTGCTGAAAGATGAAGTTCTTCATTTTCAGCTTTCTAGCAGAAGCCTGAAGGTTTTGTGCCAACACTGACTGGTATTTGGAACTGTTCAGAATTCCCTCCACCTTAACCCCTTGAACTCTGTGAATTCCGTGGGCGGTCACTTCTCTGCATCTTAGTGCGTCTCAGTGCTCACTGAATAAAAAAAAAAAAAGCTGTATTTCCGGTCTTCCAGTACAGACACAGCCTTGTTACAACCTCAGAAAAAAGTTGTGTAATATATTCATTTTTTGTGGAATTTTTACAAAATTTTGACCTGAGCTTGAAAACACTTGGTTCTACATTTCTGTTGTGTTTTCCAGCCAGTATCTGACAGCTGTATGTTATGTGCAAGCATTTGTATCTAAAAAAAACACCCAGGCGAACTTTCTTGTTACTCAGTGGCAGGAGCACTTAGAGAGATTATGACTGTTTTGCCAAAAAAATTCAGAGTGTTTTCTTTTAAATGAGACTAACCCCATGAAGATGCTGCAAAGGGTTGAAGAACAGCTTTTGATTTACTTTGGGCATGTTATTTTTAGCCATTTTTAGGGAAGTTAACAGAGTTCAACAGGTTAACTAAGGCTCCAGTTCCAGCTGAAGAAAAATAGCCCCAAAGCATGATGGTGCCACCACCATGCTTCACTGTAGGGATCTTGTTCTTTTGGTAATAAGTAGTGTTGTGTTTGTGCCAAAAATACCTTTTGGAATTATGGCCAAAAGGTTCAACCTTGGTTTCATCGGACCATAACACATTTTCCCACATGCGTTTAGGAGACTTCAAATGTGTTTTCGCAAAATGTAGCCAGGCTATGATGTTTTTCATCGTAAGATAAGGCTTCTGTCTTGCCACCCTAGACAGTAGATTTTTGTCACATGTACTAAACAGACAGTACTTGCCAGAAATTCCTGCAGTTCCTTCAGTGTTGCTGTCAGCCTCTTGGCAGCCTCCCTGACCTGTTTTCTTCTCATCTTTTCATCAATTTTGGAAGGACGTTAAGTTCTTGGCAATGTCATTTTTGTGCCATATTTTCTCCACTTGATGATGACTGTCTTCACGATATTCCATTGTATATTTAATGCCTTGGAAATTCTTTTGTACCCTTCTCCTGACTTACACCTTTGAACAATGAGATCCCTCTGATTCTTTGGAAGTTCTTTGCGGACCATGGCTTGTGCTGTAAATGTGACTACAAAAATGTCAGGAAAAGCCTACTAGAACAGCTGAACTTTATTTGGGGTTAGTCAGAGGTACTTTAAATGGTGGCAGGTGTGTGCTGACTCCCATTTAACACGAGTCTGAATATGATTAGTTAATTCTGAACACAGCCACATCCCCAGTTATAAAAGGGTGTATATATTTATGCAAATAGGTTATTGTAAATTTTTTATTTTTTACTTTTCCCCTTTAAAGATTTCAGTTTGTTTTTCAATTGGGTTGTACAGGTTATAGGTCACATTAATGGTGGAAAAAGCAGTGGCGGACCGTGTATTTTACAACTTGGCCTTCAGTGGTGACATACCTCACCTACCTGATATAAGTGCCATTCATACCAAGCCCCACCAACACAAAGCATGTTAAAGATAACTTTATAAAATTATAGTTTTAAAAATCTTTGCCTTTTCTTTGTGGAGCTCCATTTCCCTGTGCAGTTGTTTGTTGAGCTGCAGATCCACTCTTGTGTGCCCAAAGGTTTAAAAGTACTGTTGCTTGTGTTTGGCTGGCGGCTGTGCTTTGGTGTCTCGCTGCTACCTTGGTTAGATAGCTCAAGTTTGCAAACCCTGTCTGGCTCCAATTATCTACTCAATCAGTTGCAAACAACAGACATTCCTAGCAAGATAATTTGCAGCACTCCGCACAGCCTGTAATCCACGGATACCACTTGTTGCTAATATGGAAGTGAGGGAAAAATCCTTTCCCCGGCTGAGATGGGCCTGCTAGCATTGGGGTTGGCCGACCTCTCTTCACAATGACCAGATTTTCTTGAAAAGACCGTCTGGAAAATTGATTTTTTTTTTTTTAAATATCAGCAACCAAATCATTTTTCTCTTCCCTGTCAGCCATTGTGGGTGGAAAAACAGTTATTATATTTAAACAGATACAATATATTGTAGCTGCTTAAGCAAGTCCTTGCACTGGTGTTTTGCTAGTTAGGATCCTCTGCATTGTGGGTGAAGGAGTCTTACCATCCAGTCAAAAGACGTGAAAATGCCAACGTTCTCGGATGCCTTCTATGCATACCCCTGGATGTACAGAAAGCATCTGATTGCTTAAAGCAACAGGATAAGTTTAACAGTTAATTTAACCTACAGAGCACACTGTTAATTCCTGAAAGCCCAAGGCAGCTTGACCCTGGTAACACAGATGGCTGAAATATGACTGGACAAGAAAACTCTAACATGCATTACACCACTGGAAGGAGTGCAACCAAGAGAAAAACTACAAAATGAAGACAATAGACTACTGGGAATCATTTAATACATCTTCATGGAACAAATATAAGAATGTTGTTGTAAATGTAATTCTGATAGTGTTTAGGCAAGCAGAGAAGGTTTTGCTGGCCCTGAGGGTCCACCACTGGGAAAAAGTTTTGAAATGATTTATCTTGGTCTCATTTTTTTACATCACAAAATCCTGGAATTTGAACAGGGGTGTGTAGACTTTTTATATTCACTTTATCAACCAGGAAACAGAGTCATGTGATCCCTCCTTGCACATCTAAGTTGTGCACTATTTATACATCAGTTGTACAGTAAGTGAAGTATAAATAGTTGGAGTGCCACTGAGATACATTTCAGTTCAATTCAACTTTATTTATATAGCGCCATTTCACAACGACAGTCATCTCATAGCACTTTCAACTGTAGGGAAAACCACCACAATTGCAGAAAGACCCCAGCAATCAGGTGATTCCCTGTGAGTAAGCACTTGGCGACAGTGGAGAGGAAAAACTCCCTTTTAACAGAAGAAACCTCCAGCAGAACCAGGCTCAGGGAGGGGCAGTCATCTGCTGCGACTGGCTGGGGGGTGAGGGGACAGAGAAGAAGAAAGAAAAGAACAGACATGTAGAGAGCAAACAGCATGATGGGGACTCAATCTATGGGAGAGAACAAACAGATGTTAATGACCAGCAAAAATATTTCATTGAGAGTGAAAGGAGTGAAGCCCAGTGCATTGTTGGAGATCCACCTGGCTGTCTAAACCTATTAGCAGCATAACTAAGGGAGGGTTCAGAGACACATGATCCCTCCCTAATTATAGGCTATATCAAAAAGGGAGGTTTTAATCCTATTCTTAAAAACAGAGATCGAGTCTGACTCCCAAATCCAGATTGGCAGCTGGTTCCACAGCTTTGGGTATTCCACCTACATTCACGGAACATTTTAAATGCAGCTTGTGTTGTATGTTGGTTATACTGAGAAAGTGTCTTGGCCTTATAACGTACCCAGAGACATTAGCTCATAAAACAGGTGTGAAGCTGAAAAATGTATGTAGGAGGGATAACATTAAGATCAAACTCAGCCAGCCATGGAGTAATGCAGATGAATCTTTACCAATTAACCACACCTTGATGCCTTCATGTGGGTGTTAGAATTGTTAATTATCTGGAGTCCACCAGTGGACTGCGTGTTTTTGCTATTTTGCCATTTATGCGTGAGCTACTGTGAGATTGAAATTGTTGGAATTTTGCTGTTTTTCCCCTACCTGCTCGCTAATCAACTTTATGATTGTTAACAAGATAATATTAAAACTGGTACAATGTTTATGTTTGGTAAAGGTATGTGCTATCATTAATAATCGGTGCACACATTATCAGTGTTGTGAAAACTCTGTATGATTCCTAGCTATCAATCATCATCTCATGTATAATCCTCCTCCATTTATAATCTTTTAATCACTTTCTTGTCAGGAGGAAAATCCCTCCATATAAATATGTATGGTAGATTTGTACTTTAGATGACGGCTGATAGGACAGGACTGGCAAATCAAAGCTCAAATCCCAAAGTAATATATTTTTTTTGAGGATTTGACTGAAACCTACCAAGCATCATCATCATCAATTTACTCAAGAAAATTAAGTACTTTGCAGTTTAGCTTGTAAAAATAACTGTATACTGGTGCAAGACGACAGGCCACGCCGCAATGAAATACTAGAAAGAGTCAAAATAGATTTTATTTTGCAATTCTCATTTGCCCTGTAGGCCTTTCCTGCATTTGGTCTTGGGCTTGGAGGAGGTAAAGTGAGGAGAGAGTGAGTACCCAATCAGCAGCTGTATCAGACAGTTGTACTGTCAATCAGCGTTGAGTAATGTTACAAAGTGACTAATCACAAAAGATTACTGACAGTAAAATATTATATTTCTGCATCACCTACTGAGGAGTGTAAAAGAGCACGTTTGCAGTGGAAGATTAGATTAACTGATGCTGTCAAGAGGGTGTGTAATCTGCTTTAGGAGCCTTTCTGAATATGTAGAATTCACCTAACTGCATACAGAGGTGCTAGAAATAGCATCCAAGCCACGAAATAGCATCCAAGCCACCTCGAAACCAGGAAGACGTGTATTAATTTCCCATTCGTTGAATTAAAAGCTAACGATTGCAATTTAGAAGCATCATTCTAATCCTGTAGGTAGCTTACAGACATTCTTCAGCTGTTAAGTATGCCACAGACATTTTAATGTGTTTATATAATTATGTTAAGGTATATATTGTTTTATTCAACACAGATTTACACCTGCATAATTACAAAATTGACATTCAGATTGGATGCTGATAAACGTTGGTTTAACCTTTCCATGTCCTCCAAAACAGTTTCTGTAAACACTGCCACATATCTTGTATATACACACACACATCTTTACAAGAATGCTGTTAGATGATCAGCATTAACACAGACCAAAAAGAAAAATGATGCTTGTCAGATGAGCACCACTGTTTGTTTACTGAAAAAAGGAAGTTGGTGTAATGGTCTGGACAGGGTTAGACTCTGTCCACGTCTTATGTTCCCTCTATGGACTTGTGATTATTATTATTAGTATCTTTTTGCCATTCTTTATTATTGTTTCTGTATGGACTCTTATTTTGACAGTACCCTTTGTTTACTTTATGTTAGTGTAGTATTGTGGAGGAATAAGTTCAGGCGAGATGAGACGAGCTGGAAGGTTGCAGAGTTTTATTTCCTCCAACATCATGAGACACACACTTGTAGCGCTGTGCGCTGCTGTACTGCTGTGCTGTGTGTTGTCTCACTGAGGCATGTATTGTCAGCTCTTTTATATGTTATACAAACAGAGAGAATGCATGGCACATTAGCATATTGATATACATATCAGTCAATACATATGATTAGCCTGACCAACTGGCACCTGGACGTCTTCTCCTTAATCCGGGGATGTATAAACAATAGTCCACTGTTCTGGTTGTCCCCCCAGGGGCTCTCTGTTCGTATGTGAATGGTCCTCTGCTTCGTCTGGACCTTCTGAGTGTGAGGATGAATGCCCCTGTAGATTGTGGTGGGTCACCATGTCCAAGGGCTGTTGGAGTGCCTAACGATGCCTAAGCGTTCTAAGTTAGCAAACTCCTCGTGCGCGATAGCTAGTTTAGCCGCATCCAGGTGGCGAGGGCGTGCAAACACAGTTGGACCTTTTGTGGTGATAAAATACTCAACCCCATGCTTGGTTACCGTAGCAGAAAAAGCGGGCACCGTGAGTGCTGGGAACTCAGAAAGCAAACGCTGGTACTTACCCCCTGGAGCCAGAATATTTGCGTGTGTTGGTGGCCTAACTCCTCAAGCTGTGCAGGGCAAGGACGAAAAAGATACAGCATCCACTAAATGCCTGTTGGCAACATCAACACGTAGTCCATGAGCACACAGAAAATCGGCACCTACGATGGGGACCGAACATGCAGCTACCACAAAGTCCAACTGGTAATTGCGTCCATGTAAACATACAGTCACCGTCCTTTCTCCAAAAGTCCTGATGCGTGATCCCTTTGCGGCCGTTAAAGATGGCCCACAGCCTTCTGCCAGCCTGTCTTTGCTGACTGGCAAAATGAGGCTCTTCTGGGAACCAGAGTCTACCAGAAAATGTCTCCCCAAACGTGTGTCCGTGACGAAAAGCAGCTTCTCCCTGTCACCAGCAGTTGCAGCTGCTCCTGACCACTGGCTGTCCAGTTTCCCAGCTTTCTGAAGTAGCACAGTGGCAGACAACGTTGCACTTCCTTGCCAAAATGGCAGTGATAAAAGCACAGCGTCCCGGTCCTGTTTCTCCGGGTGGCTGTCCCGACCACCACCATCAACTCCTCGACCTTGCTGGGCTCCGCTGGAGAGCCCGGTATCACTGCCTGAACGCTGAAAGCCTTGTTTGCCAGGATGATGTTGTCTGCCTCCTCTGCCAGCGCACGGTGGTTCCTGGCTGCCAGCAGCGGTGAGTTAGCGAGAATTGCTCTCGTAGAAGCCGGTAGGTTTCTGAGGAAGAGGTGGGCAAAAAGGAAAGATCCGTCGTTTATGCCCATCAACACAAGCATGCTCTCCATCAGGTCCACAGCCGATCTGTCTCCTGGCTCCGTGCGGGTGAGGAGCTTTTCTGCCCTCTCTGCGTCTGAAAGGGTATAACGGTGCAGCAGCAGTCGCTTGAGAGCGCCGTAGTTTCCTTGGGCTGGCGGGGCTTAGAGTAGACTCATGGCGCGTTGTGTGGTGCTCGTGTCTAGCAATGCCACCACATGGTGGTACTTTGTGTCCTCTGCCACAACTCCGCGGAGGGCAAACTGGGCTTCTACATGAATAAACTAAGCGGCTGGGCTGTGAAGCCAAAAGTCAGGGAGTCTGACTGCAACGGCGCATGCAGCAGTGGGCGTGTCTCTGTGGTGGTGCTCGGTCCGTTTTCCATTTCACGTCTCTAGGTCACCAACGAGGAGGATGAAAGCAGATGGAACACAAGCTGAAAACACAGAAGTTTATTTCTCCTCCAACACAGAACAGACTAACTATGAGTGCCAAAGCAAAGTGCTTTATACATTTTCTTCCTGCCTCTGGCACTCAGGCTAAACACATTAACATACCAGCTACGAAGCGTGAACACACATAAACATACACATTAACATGCACGTCACAGAGCAAGGCTTAGTACAATACATTAGTGCCCCTGCGTCCTCAGGTGTGAGGCTGGCATGGCGGGCGCAAAAGGCACATTTTTTAGGCACAATTTTATTTACTTCATCATTACTTTATTTATCCCCCAGCGCTCTGGTGCCCTTGGCTGGCCCCCCAACACCCCGAAGTACTGGGTGGAGTGTCATCTCCTTTGTTTCACCACAACATTACTACTATCTTCACCATGCAGTTTGTACTGTTATTGTTGCTGTTCTTCACTCCACTCGGTCTGGACTTCTACCGTCATTGTTATTTGCTATTGTCATGCTAGTATTATTTCAGCCCACGAGCTGCTTCTTATTTTGCGTTTCATTAATAAATTCACGCAACTTGAAGTCTGGTGTTTGGGCCCTTTATTCTACGCTCCAGAGGAGTGTACACCATGACAGTTGGAGCTTCAGTGTCAGTGGTTTAAGTAAAAAAGTAAGTTGAAAGAAGACAAAGAAACTGCACATGTAGTGTCTGGGCTTTGTTCCTGGCCATGCACAGGATTTTCTGTTTTTGTGTATTCTTAGTTGTTATTATTATTATTATTATTATTATTATTATTATTATTATTATTATTATTATTATTATTATTTATATTATTATTATTATTATTATCATGCTCTCTGCTTAGTTATTCCTGGTCCCTGTGTTTGGTTTTATTTTGAATTCATTCCTCTTTTCATTTCCTGTAGTTTTATTGTTGTCGTCCTCCTTCCAGTTTGCCGCCATGATTTTCTTTTTACATTTCATTACATTAGCTGCATCAGCTATGTCTTATCTACCCCCGTTAGTGTTTGTATTTAGCTCCCCTCATTCTTTGGTCCCCACCAAGGGAGAAACCCTTGTTATGACTCTCATTCCTCTGCATTTCACCACACTCCTGTCTGGTTCATATCTTTAGTTTATTGTCTTGTATTTGAGTTTAGTTGTGTGTTTTCCAGCCTTTGAGCTGCGCCTTTAGTTTAATGAATTGCTGAAACTCATTCTTCTGAAGAAGACTGCAGGTGTCAGTCGAAACATGTCAAGGTACAAAAACAAACATCTTCTGCCTTTTTTCTCTAATAAAAAAGAGACAGTGTGGAGGAATAAGATCAGGCAAGATGCGACGAGCTGGAAGGTTGCAAAGTTTTATTTTCCTCCAACATAATGAGATGCACTTTGTAGCTCAGTGCACTACTGTGCTCTACTGTGCTCTTGAGACATGTCACACAAGTTATTTTATCCAGTGACACAGGAAGAGAGAATGCATGGCACATCAGCATAACAGTCAATACATATGATTAGCATGACATCGGTTGGCTTGAGGACACATGCATACAGTCCCGTTCGACTGCCTCCTGTGGCTCTTTGTCCGTCTGTGTATTATCCTCTGTATGCAAATTGCCTTACGTTTCCTCCAGCCCTGCTGAGTGTGAATTAGAGTCAATCCGCAGTGTGCTGGGTCACCACAGGGCTCCCCCAGAACGCTCAGAAGGGGCTGTGACACCCCCCCCCCCCCATCGTTTGGGCTCCAGCTCCGGTAGAACTGTCCTGCTGTAGAGGAGTGTCGGAGGGCATGTCAGTCAGTGGGGGGGACGGGGGATGGGTGGAAAGGACATTGTGCTCTGCTCCGAGTTCCAGCAATTTGAACGGCTGTGGATCGCGGGTGCACGGGGCCGGTGCGCGTCGTGCGTAATGGAACAAGACGGCGATCGGCTGGCTTTAGGGAGTGAGGTGCGGGAAGAGCGCTGTGGAGGAGGAGGGGGAGGAGAGTGGGAGTAAGTGAGTGCCGGCCCGGGACGTCAAAGGTGTCTGGGCCACGTAAAAATTGCGTGTGGATCAGCGATGGTGAGGGACTTTCCTGGTAAACCGGGGCAGTGATCCGGAGTGGCTGTGAAAAAAAAAAAAATTAAGTCTCTGACTCCTCTCGCAGCTCGGTCCAGCGAGGATGTGGGGAAGGTGACGGCCAAATTCCCTGAGGATGTGTAGCTGCTGTGAAACAACTGCAGCTGTGTGAGGGACTTGGTGGTGTGGCTTTAGGGGCGGATGCAGCCCTAAAGCCCTCGGGGACAGCAATCGGCTAGGCTCCCCTTGTGCGCTGTGGCTGAGAAACCCATACAAAGTCCTGTGTGCGGGCTGCACGTCTGCTTCAGGTGCGTGAGCAGCCCTAAAGGTTCCGAGGATGGGGATCGGCCGTGTTTCTCGGGCATGTGCAGCGGCAGAGGATGATGTATCAGTCTGTGGAGCCGGATTGTCCCTGTGCATGGCGCGCGCTTGGCGCAGTGACCACATAGCTGACAGTTGCGCTGTCCTCGTAATCCTGTGGTGTGCGTGCAGGGCTTCTGTGCGCGGGAGGCCCGCTTGTCGCGAGGTGAGTCAGGGTCGGGGAGCTTGTTGGAAATCAATGCAGACAGCGTCGATGATTTCCCTGTTTAGGCTGCTTCCTTCGGTTCGCTCATGTCACCGTTCATGGTGTGTGTCGGTCCCAGCACTGCCGCTGATCCTCGGGGGTGTGGATGAAGAGGTTGCAGGTGTTCGCTGGTCCTCTGGAGTCCACAGCGCAGTGAGAGGGAGCAGACGGTCATTCTCTCTCGTCAGGTCACCAGTGTGGAGGGAAACGATCAGGCGAGGGGTGCACCATGACACGTCGGGTCACCAGTGTGGAGGAATAAGATCAGGCGGGATGCGACGAGCTGGAAGGTTGCAAAGTTTTATTTTCCTCCAACATAATGAGACGCACTTTGTAGCTCAGTGCGCTACTGTGCACTACTGTGCTCTTGAGACATGTCATACAAGCTCTTTTATCCAATGATACAGGAAGAGAGAATGTGTGGCACATTAGCATAACAGTCAATACACCTGATTAGCATGACACTGGTTGGCTCAAGGACACATGCATATTGTCCCGTCCGACTGCCTCCTGTGCCTCTTTGTTCGTCTGTGCATTGTCCTCTGTATGCAAATTGTCTTCCGTTTCCTCCAGCCCTGCTGAGTGTGAATTAGAGTCAATCTGCAGTGTGCTGGGTCACCACAGCAGTATATTAATTATTGGAAAAGAAGACCAAGATGAATGTACTGTACTTGAGTATTTATGCTGAAACTCATCCTTGCATTTGGGTTCACGTCTCTGCCTGCCTGGCTGAGATGCCAGAACATAACAACAATGCTGATGAGATTTTTTAAATTTTGTTTAATGTTTTTAATAACAAAACTGACTTTGTTACTTGATTTCACCAAAAGTAACTGAAGTGTTCTAATTGTAATTATACCCCAACTTTGATGACAATCCAAGTACTGATTGTATTTTTCAGTCTTCAGCTTTTCTGTGCTCCTTTTACATGGTGGCCTGTTGTCAGCTCTCTGTACAGAATAAGCCCAGCAACATAATTGTTTGGTATCTGTAATATAGGTTTTATGTTGGTGATATTCAACCATTCAGCCCTGCAAAAAGTGAAATCTTAGTAGGATGAAATATCTGACAAGGTTCAAGGTTATACAGTGGATATAAAATGTCTACACACCCCGTCCGCAGAGAGCTTCCAAAACATAAGATAAGATCAGATAAGATAAGCCTTTATTAGTCCCACAATGGGGAAATTCCAGGATTGCAACAGCACAGGGATAGCAACATTCAGAGCAATGATTTAGAAGATCAGAAAATAAGAGCAGTGAATATACATATGTACACATAAATATATAAATATATATATATATATATATATATACACAGTGTGGAGCATTGTAACTAGATGGACTAAACAGCATAACCGTCTATTTAGTTACCCTACATGGTATGAATATGTACCCATACATATTGTCACCCTCCATAGCAACTGATATTGTCCTAGTTGTATACTGGAGGGGACCATTTGTGTAAGTCTGTTGCGTCTTTTGCATTCAATACTATTAGGTTGTCACGTTTTTTTGCTATCTCTGGGAGCAGCCCTGCTTAGGTTATACAGTCTGACACCCGTAGATAGGAAGGACCTGCGGAACCTCTCGGTCGCGCATCTAGGATGATGTAGTCTACTGCTAAATGAGCTCCTCAGTGCGTTCAGTATGTCCTGCATAGGGTGGGACTCGGACTCCAGCAGAGATGACAGTTTAGCCACCATCCTTCTCTCTCCTATCTCCTCCACTGGGTCAAGGCGCTGCCCCAGGACAGAGCTAGCTTTCTTGATCAGTTTGTTCAGTCTCATCCTATCAGCTGTTGTAATGCCGTTGCCCCAGCAGACCACTCCAAAAGTGATGGCTGATGCCACCACTGTGTCGTAGATTGTCAACATCAGAGGGATTGCACTGTTCAAAGGTATCAGTCAGGAGAATGGTACAAAAGAATTTTCAAGGCATTCAATATACCATACCAATATACCAATACAATATCAAATGAAGAGCTTTACAGCAGAACTAATACTACCCCGATCTCCGAGAACATCCAGAGAAGACGATGGAGATGGATGGGCCATGAATGCCAAATTCCAACCATGGCTATACCCAGAACAGCACTACAGTTGACACCTCAGGCAAAAGGAACAGAGGACGGCCAAAGGAGACCTGGCGTAGGAAAATGGAGAAGGAACTTGGGAACAGAGGACTGAGTCTGCAGACTGCCCCACAAATAGCGGCTGACAGGAGATAGATGGTAGATGGTGCTTCCTTGCAGTCGCTTCCAGTGCCAGACAGCACGTAGAGGCCTGATTGATATATATATATATATATATATATATATATATATATACAGTATATACGTATATATATATATATATATATACAGCCGTGGACAAAATTGTTGGTACCCCTCTGTTAATGAAAGAAAAACCCACAATGGTCACAGAAATAACTTGAATCTGACAAAAGTGGTAATAAATAAAAGTTCTATGAAAATTAACCAGTGAAAATCAGACAATGCTTTTGAATTGTGGTTCAACAGAATTATTTTAAAAAACAAACTCATGAAACAGGCCTGGACAAAAATGATGGTACCATTAACTTAATATTTTGTTGCACAACCTTTTGAGGCAATCACTGCAATCAAACGATTTCTGTAACTCTCAATGAGACTTCTGAACCTCTCAGCAGGTATTTTGGCCCACTCCTCATGAGCAAACTGCTCCAGTTGTCTCAGGTTTGAAGGGTGCCTTCTCCAGACTGCATGTTTCAGCTCCTTCCACAGATGTTCAATAGGATTTAGATCGGGGATCATAGAAGGCCACTTTAGAAAGTCCAGTGTTTCGCTCTTAGCCATTCTTGGGTGTTTTTAGCTGTGTGTTTTGGGTCATTATCCTGTTGCAAGACCCATGACCTGCGACTGAGACCAAGCTGTCTGACACTGGGCAGCACATTTCTCTCTAGAATACCTTGATAGTCTTGAGATTTCATTGTACCCTGCACAGATTCAAGACACCCTGTGCCAGATGCAGCAAAGCAGCCCCAGAACATAACAGAACCTCCTCCATGTTTCACAGTAGGGACAGTGTTCTTTTCTTGGTATGCTTCATTTTTGCGTCTGTGAACATAGCGCTGATGTGCCTTGCCAAAAAGTTCCAGTTTTGTCTTGTCTGTTCATAGGACATTCTCCCAGAAGCTTTGTGGCTTGTCAACATGCAGTTTGGCAAATTCCAGTCTGGCTTTTTTATAATTTGTTTTCAACAGTAGTGCCCTCCTTTGGTCGTCTCCCATGAAGTCCACTTTGGCTCAAACAACGACGGATGGTGCGATCTGACATTGATGTACCTTGACCTTGGAGTTCACCATGAATGTGTTTAGAGGTTGTTCTGGGCTCTTTTGTTACCATTCGTATTATCCGTCTCTTCCATTTTTCATCAAGTTTCCTCCACATCCAGCGAGGTTGGCTACAGTCCCGTGGATCTTAAATTTCTGAATAATATGTGCAACTGTAGTCACAGGAACATCAAGCTGGTTGGAGATGGTCTTATAGCCTTTACCTTTAACATGCTTGTCTATAATTTTCTTTCTAATCTCCTGAGACAACTCTCTCCTTTGCTTCCTCTGGTCCAGGTTTAGTGTGTTACACACCATGTCACAAAACAGCACAGTGACTACTTGTCACCCTTTATATAGGCCGACTGACTGATTACAAGTTTGTAGACACCTGTGATGTTAATTAGAGGACACATCTTGGTTGAACATGTCCCTATGGTCACATTATTTTCAATTTTTTCTAGGGGTACCATCATTTTTGTCCAGGCCTGTTTCATGAGTTTGTTTTTTAAAATAATTCTGTTGAACCACAATTCAAAAGCATTGTGTGATTTTCATTAGTTAATTTTCATAGAATTTTTATTTATTACCTCCGCTAAGGAGGTTATGTTTTCATCGGCGTTGGTTTGTCTGTCTGTCTGTTTGTTAGCAACATAACTCAAAAAGTTATGGACAGATTTTCATGAAATTTTCACAGATTGTCAGAAATGGGGTATCCTACAGATGATTAGATTTTGGTGGTGATCCGGATCACCGTCCAGAAGAAAACGCCATTAAGGAAAGTGCCATTTTCGTGAATAACTACTGAACCACTAATCCTATCATTGTCAATCCAATTGCTAGTCATATATTTTCATGGTCAAGGAATCTGAAAACGTACACACAAAGACTGTATGGGAGGAATTGTGGCGCTTGGCGGAGGTCTGCTCTCTCCGAGTGCTTTTCTAGTTTCCACTTTTTTCAGATTCAAGTTATTTCTGTGACCATTGTGGGTTTTCTTTCATTAACAGAGGGGTACCAACAATTTTGTCCACGTCTGTATGTATACACACACATACACGCACGCACGCACGCACGCACGCACGCACGCACACACACACACAGAGTGGTGTCAAAAATTGTTTTCCTCCTTCCTGATTTCTCATTTTTTTTGTTACCTCCGCCAAGGAGGTTATGTTTTCATCGGCGTTGGTTTGTCTGTCTGTCTGTTTGTTTGTTAGTTTGTTTGTTAGCAAGATAGCTAAAAAAGTTATGGACAGATTTTCATGAAATTTTCAGACATTGTCAGAAATGGGGTATCCTACAGATGATTACATTTTGGTGGTGATCCGGATCACCGTCCAGAAGAAAACCGCCATTACGGAAAATGCGATTTTCGTCAATAACTACTGAACCACTAATCCTATTATTGTGAATCCAATTGCTAGTCATATGTTTTCTATGTTTTCATGGTCAAGGAATCTGAAAACGTACACACAAACACTGTATGGGTGGAACTGTGGCGCTTGGCGGAGGTCTGCACTCTCCGAGTGCTTTTCTAGTTATGTTTGTCACACTTAAATGTTTCAGATCATCAAACAAATTTAAATATTAGACAAAGATAACACAAGTAAACACAAAATGCAGGTTTCAAATGAAAGTGTTTATTATTAAAGGTAAAAAAAAAAATCCAAACCTACATGGCCCAGTGTGAAAAAGTGATTGCCCTCCATTAAAACATAAATTAACTGTGGTTTATCACATCTTTGGAAACCTGAGTTCAAAACCTCTAGCCTCACCCAGGCCTGATTACTGCCGCACCTGTTCTCAATCAAGAAATCACTTAAATAGGATCTGCCTGACAAAGTGAAGCAGACAAAAAGATCCTCAAAAACTAGACATCATGCTGTGATACAAGGAAATTCAGGAACAAATGAGAGACAAAGTAACTGAGCTCTATCAGTCTGGAAAGGGTTTTAAAGCCATTTCTAAACCTTTGGGACTCCAATGAACCACAGTGAGAACAATTATCCACAAATGGCAAGATCATGGAACAGAGGTGAACCTTCCCAGGAGTGGCCGGCTGACCAAAATTACACCAGGTGCGCAGCGACGACTCATCCAAGATGTCACAAAAGACCCCACAACAGCATCCAAAGAACTGTAGGCCTCACTTGCCTCACTTAAGGTCAGTGTTAATGACTCCACCATAAGAAAGAGACTGGGCAAAAATGGCCTGCATGGCAGAGTTCCAAGACGAAAACTATTGCTCAGCAAAAAGAACATAAAGGCTCGTCTCAGTTTAGCCAGAAAACATCTTGGAGTTGCCTAGTCAAAGTCCTGACCTGAATCCGATTGAGATGCTGTGGCATGACCTTAAAAAGGCGGTTCATGCTCGAAAACCCTCCAATGTGGCTGAGTTATAACAATTCTGCAAAGAAGAGTGGGCCAAAATTCCTCCACAGTGCTGTAAAAGATTGATTGTCATTTATCGCAAATGCTTGATTGCAGTTGTTGCTGCCAAGGGTGGCCCAACCAGTTATTAGGTTTAGGGGGCAATCACTTTTTCACACATGGCCATGTAGGTTTGGATTTTTTTTCTCCCTTAATAACAAACACCTTCATTGAAAAACTGCATTTTGTGTTTTCTTGTGTTATCTTTGTCTAATATTTAAATTTGTTTGATGATCTGAAACATTTAAGTGTTACAAACATACAAAAAAATGAGAAATCAGGAAGGGGGCAAACACTTTTCACTCACACACACACACACACACACACGCACACACACACACACACACACACACACACACACACACACACACACACACACACACACACAAGGCTTGAAGTTTTTGGAAGTATATATATTAAAGGCTTTTATTCTCCACCTTTTTGAACACTTTGTTGTTGTATTATTTTTAAAAAACATCTTGGTTGTCATGAAATGACTAGTGCTGTTCGGGGTGTTTGGAGTGTCAGGGAGGGATAGTATCTCTGACGAGGCAACAGTCACACCTCCAGGTAGTCGTTCCACTTTGGTTCCCACTTGGCACTCAACTCTTACCTGTGGCTCCTAGTAGTTGTTTGCATGCAGCAGCGGCCACACCCCGGTACACTGCTTTGACTGGCGGGCGAAATCAGCTGAGGGTCGCCGATGGATTTGAAACCCTTGGTGGGGTAGGGCTTGTCTTCCTACGCATGCGTAGACTGGACCCGGCGGACTGCGTGGAGGAAACCACCAGACTGGCTCAACGGGCAGGAAGGCAAACCCATCAAAGCATTGTGGAGCACAACTAGGGCACAGTGAGACACGTTGGACACTGCTAGCCATCCACTGCATCCTTACCTATCTCCAGTCGTCTCGACTACATCTTGCCACTGGATCCAGATAGGCTGGGATGAGAGAGTGAGGCTGACGACCCTGCGCAACTCTCCCTCACTTAAATCAAATTCATGCGCAAGTCAGGAAGTCCTGTTCACCTTTAAATGCAATTAAAACTGATAACCCATGAATAAATAAACAAAATCTTGTGCTAAGCTTTTGTGGAAGCTACATATGCTTCTTCTGAGGGACTCCTCTTTTATTTACAAGACTTAGAAAGTATCATGTTATTTATGAAACATATAAAGCTGATGTTCAATTCCCATTTGGCATTTTACTTATGCCATCCCAGATACATCTTTGTATGTGCTATAGACCAAAATATGCTGTTAGTAGTATCAGTGATATAGTCTGATGTGAAGTTCAGCTCTTTCTCTTTAGAGACTGGAAAGTTTGTTCCAGAAAAAGGAGGCACTGATTACGTACGTGTTATCATGGAATGATGGATGGACTGGAGGGCTTGTGTAACATCCCTCCTGAGGTGCAACTTCATCTAAATGTAAACCTGAAAATCTCCAACAGTTTCTCAACATATAGTAGATGCTGAGATTAGACAAGTACAGATGGCCATGCCCGGGTTTAAATCATGAGGAAAAAGAAATTTTCTCAGCTTCAGCTCTATTCCAGCGGATACATTACCTCTCCCAGGACCACAGTGATGACAAGTCAGAATGTGGGAGACTATATAGGAATATAGATGGGGTGTTGTCAGATCTGAAATGCAAAGGGGTCAGTGTAATGTTTGAAATTAGCAGCTTTTTCCTCTTCTAAACACCAGCACCTCAGTTCATTGTTTAAATTGCCATACCTACAGTCAGAAAGTGAATACAGTTAAGCTACTGCAAATCTCTTGATACTGAAGTGTCTTATACTGAGAGAACGCTTTTGTATTATTCAAATATATACAGTGGATATAAAAAGTCTACACACCCCTGTTCAAATGCCAGGCTGTTGTGATGTAAAAAAATGAGACCAAGATAGATAATTTCCACCATTAATGTGACCTATAACCTGTACAAACCAATTGAAAAAAAAAAAAACCCTGAAATCTTTTAAAGGGAAAAATAAAACTTACAATAACCTGTTTGCACCATTATGCACACCCTTATGCACCCTTATGCACCCTTATGCACCATTATGCACACCTTTGGCTTTTAATACAGCACTCAGTCTTCTTGGGTAGCAGTCTGTCAGCGTGGCACATCTTGATGTGGCAATGTTTGCCCACTCTTCTTTGCAAAATCGCTCCAAATCTGTCAGATTGTGAGGGCATCTCCTGTGCACAGCCCTCTTCAGATGACCCCACAGATGTTCGATCGGATTCAGGTCTGGACTCCGGCTGGGCCATTCCAAAACCTTAATCTTCTTCAGGTAACGCCATTCTTTTGCTGATTTAGACAATGACCCATTGCTTTGGGTCATTGTCATGTTGAAAGATGAAGTTCCTCTTCATCTTCAGCTTTCTAGCAGAAGCCTGAAGGTTTTGTGCCAATACTGACTGGTATTTGGAACTGTTCATAATTCCCTCCACCTTGACTAAGACCCCAGTTCCAGCTGAAGAAAAATAGCCCCAAAGCATGATGCTGCCACCACCATGCATCACTGTAGGTATGATGTTCTTTTGGTAATGAGCAGTATTGTGTTTGTGCCAAATACTGGTAAAAGCCAAAATCTGGCTTTTAAACAGCCCAAAATTTGGCTTTTAAACAGCCCAAAAATTTGGGCTGCACGGTGGCGCAGTGGTTTAGCACTGTGGCAGCACAGTTTACCCTCGGCCGGGGGATCGCGGGGATCATGAGATCGTGGGTTCGATCCCAGCCCCCGACCAACAGTGAGCTGTGTGGAGTTTGCATGTTCTCCCCGTGTTGCGTGGGTTTACTCCGGGATTTCTCCGGTTTCCTCCCACATACCAAAAACATGTAGGTTTAGGGCGCTCGCGCACGCAGCGACCGGCAGCCGGTGGCTTGTCACCAGACTGCAAACCAAATCTACCTACGGGTACAAATAAGTAACTAAAAAAAAAAAAATAAAAAAAATACACATTTTGGAATTACAGTGGTACCTCTACTTACGAACGTCTCTACATACGGAATTTTCAGGTTACGAGACGCCTCAACGGGAAAATATTGCCTCTAGTTACGAACGAAATTTCAGGATACGAAAGGCAAAAAAGTACGCGCTCCTCGCAGCTTCCATAGTTTACCGAACGTAAACATACCTGTAGCTGCTCTGCCATTGGCTATCGCCTAGCATCTTCCTGGTATCCCATTGGCCACGAAGTTGTTGTTTTTTTCCAAAACTTTATGCGTTTGGTTGATCTCGCCAAAGAATATGGCCGTAATACATCAACGATCAGCACGGTATTAAAACAAAACGAAGCACTTACAAGCCGACAAAAGCAAACGTCCTTGGATCAGAACATGAACCAAAGAAGGCAAAAGGTGACGACGTCGACGACGATAGCAGTTAAAGGGTAAATGAACATAATTTTTATTATTCTTTCTCTTTTATTATTCTCTTTTATTATTCTTTCTCTCATTTTAAACTCTCATTTTATGTTTATTGTGCAGTAATCTAATTGTAACATGTATTTGTTACATGTTTTGATGCGTTTTTACGATTTATAAAAAATTTATGCCCGAATTTTGGGGGCTTGGAACGGATTACAGCATTTACATGTAAAACGCGCCTCTACTTACGAATTTTTCACGTTACGAGAATTCTTCCGGAACGAATTAAATTCGTAAGTAGAGGTACCACTGTATTGCCAAAAACCTCAACCTTGGTTTTATTGGACCATAGCACATTTTCCCACATGTGTTTGGGAGATTTCAAATGTGTTTTTGACAAATATACCTGGTCTTGGATGTTTTTCTTCATAAGATAAGGCTTCCACCTTGCCACTCTAGACGGGAGATTGTTGTCACATGTACTTAACAGTCAGTACTTGCCAGAAATTCCTGCAGCTCCTTCAATGTTGCTATTGGCTCCTTGGCAGCCTCCATGACCAGTTTTCTTCTCATATTTTCATCAATGTCACTGTTGTGCCATATTTTCTCCACTTGATGATGACTGTCTTCACTGTGTTCCATGGTATATTTAATGCCTTGGAAATTCTTCTGTATCCTTCTCCTTACTGACACCTTTGAACAATGAGATCCCTCTGATGCTTTGGAAGCTCTCTGTGGACCATTGCTTGTGCTGTAAGATGTGACTACAAAAATGTCAGGAAAAGCCTACTAGAAAAGCTGAACTTTATTTGGGGTTAATTAGAGGCATTTTAAATGGTGGCAGGTGTGTGCTGACTCTCATTTAACATGAGTTTGAATGTGACTGGTTAATTCTGAACACAGCCACATCCCCAGTTATAACAGGGTGTGCATATTTATACAACCAGATTATTGCAAGTCTTTTTATTTTTCCCCTTAAAAGATTTTAGTTTGTTTTTCAATTGGGTTGTACAGGTTTTATGTCACATTAATGGTGGAAAAAGTTTTGAAATGATTTATCTTGGTCTCATCTCATTTTTTTACATCACAAAAACATAGCATTTGAACAGAGGTGTGTAGACTTTTTATATCCACTGGATACTGTATGTATAATTAATATTGCTAGTTGAAATTGGCCTATTCATATGGTGCAACCCCTTGGCAGAGAAAACCTATGCTCAGGGCATTCAGATGTTTATTTGGATCCACAGCATATTTGGATCGTTCGTTCCAAATCCAAACAATCCAAACAGACTCTCATGATAAATTCTAGATCAAGGATTCAGTATATCCTGCCCGGTATGGGGTTACTGGGGCCCCACCCTGGAGCCAGGCCTGGGGGAGGGGCTCGATGTCTAATGTCTGGTGGCCGGGTTTCCACCCATGGGACCCGGCCGGGCTCAGCCTGAAGGAGCTACATGGGTCTGCCCTCCAGTGGGCTCACCACCTGCAGGAGGGATCATGGGGGTCCGGTGCTATGTGGATTAGGTGGCAGTCAAAGGCGGAGACCTTGGCGGACTGATCCCAAGCTTTCTAAACTGACTTTTGGGATGTGGAATGTCACCTCTCTGGTGGGGAAGGAGCCTGAGCTGGTGCACAAGGTTGAGAGATACCGGCTAGATATAGTCGGACTCACTTCAACACATAGCTCCAGTTCTGGAACCAGTCTCCTGGAGAGGAGCTGGAGCTTGGCCTTTTCTGGAGTTGCCCCGGGCGAGAGGCGACGAGCAGGGGTGGGTATTCTTGTATCCCCCCATCTTGCTGCCTCTATATTGGAGTTTTCTCTGGTGGATGAAAGGGTTGCTTCCCTGCGCCTTCGGGTTGGGAAACGGGTCCTGACCATCATTTGTGCCTATGCACCAAATGATGTTTCAGAGTACCCACCCTTTTTGGAGTCCCTGACTGGGGTGCTGGAGGGTGCTCCTCTTGGAGACTCCATTGTCTTTCAGGGGGACTTCAATGCGCACGTGGGCAATGACAGTGAAACCTGCAGGGGGGTGATTGGGAGGAACAGCCTGCCCGATCTGAACCCGAGTGGTGTTCAGTTAGTGGACTTCTATGCTAACCACAGTTTGTCCATAACAAACACCATGTTCCAGCATAAGGGTGTCCATATGTGCACCTGGCACCAGGACACCCTAGGTCACAGGCCGATGATCGATTTTGTTATTGTGCCATCAGACTTGCGACCATATGTCTTGGACACTCGGGTAAAGAGAGGTACAGAGCTGTCAACTGATCACCACCTGGTGGTTAGTTGGATCCGATGGCAGGGGAGGATGCCATTCAGACCTGGTAGACCCAAATGTATAGTGAGGGTGTGCTGGGAACGTCTGGCTGAGGCCCCTGTCCGGGAGGTCTTCAACTCCCACCTCTGGAAGAACTTCAACCTCATTCTGAGGGAGTCTGGAGACATGGAGTCTGAATGGGCCATGTTCTCCACCTCTATTGTTGAAGCGGCGGCCCAGAGCTGCGGCTGTAAGGTGGTCAGTGCATCTCGTGGTAGCAACCCCCAAACCAAGTGGTGGACACCAGTGGTGAGGGGGGGCATTAAGCTGAAGAAAGAGTCCTATCAGGCTTGGTTGGCTTGTGGGACTCCTGAAGCAGCTGAGATGTACCGGCAGGCCAAGCAGAGTGCAGCTCGGGTGGTTGCTGAAGCAAAAACCCGGGTATAGCAGGAGTTCGGTGAGGCCATTGAACAAGACTTTCTGTCGGCCTCGAAGAGATTCTGGCAAACTGTCCGGCAGCTCAGGAGGGGAAGCAGCTCCCTGTCCTCACTGTGTATGGTGCAGATGGGGTGCTGTTGACTTCGAGTGGGGACATCGTCGGGCGGTGGAAGGAATACTTTGATGATCTCTTCTATCCCACTGATACGCCTTTGACAGAGGAAGCAGGGCTTGTGGACGAGGGTGATGACTCGCCTATCACAGATGCTGAGGTCGCCAAGGTGGTTTAAAATCTCCTTGGCGGCCGGGCCCCGGGGGTGGAAGAGATTCACCCTGAATACCTCAAGGCCCTGGATGTTGTAGGGCTGTCATGGTTGACAAGCCTCTGCAACATTGCTTGGAGGTCGGGGGCAGTGCCTTTGGCATGGCAACCTGGGGTGGTGGTTCTTTCAAAAGGGGACTGAAGGGTGTGCTCCAACTTTAGAGGGATCACATTCCTCAGCCTCCCTGGGAAGGTCTATGCCAAGGTACTGGAGAGGAGAGTCCAGCCATTGGTCGATCCTCGGATTCAGGAGAAGCAATGTGGTTTTCGTCCTGGCTGTGGCACATCGGACCAGCTCTTTACCCTCTCAAGAATTCTCGAGGGTTCGTGGGAGTTTGCCCAACCAGTTTACATGTGTTTTGTGGACTTGGAGAAGGCATTTGACCGCGTCCCTCGTGGTTTTTTGTGGGGGGTGCTTCGGGAGTATGGGGTATCGGACTTATTGTTACGAGCTATTCGGTCTCTGTATGACCGTTGTGAGAGTTTGGTTTGTATTGCCAACACTCGGTCGGACTCAATCCCAGTGTGAGTTGGACTCCGCCAGGGCTGCCCTTTGTCACCGATCCTATTCAGAATTTTTATGGACAGCATTTCTAGGCACAGCCAGGGAATGGGGGGGTGTCATGCTTGGTGACCACAGGATCTCATCTCTGTTGTTTGCAGATGATGTTGTCCTGCTGGCTTCATCCAGCAATGACCTACAGTTCTTGCTGGGATGGTTTGCCGCTGAGTGTGAAGCAGCTGGGATGAGAATCAGCACCTCCAAGTCCGAGTCCATGGTCCTCAGCCGGAAAAAGGTGGATTGTCCTCTCCGGGTTGGGGCCAAGCTCCTGCCCCAAGTGGAGGGGTTTAAGTATCTTGGGGTCTTATTCACAAGTGAGGGGAGAATGGAGCAAGAGATTGACAGACAGATCGGAGCAGCATCTGCAGTGATGCGGACGTTGTACCAGTCTGTTGTGGTGAAGAGGGAGCTGAGTTCTAAGGCAAAGCTGTCAATTTACCAGTCAATCTACGTTCCTACTCTCACCTATGGTCATGAGCTTTGGGTAATGACCGAAAGAATGAGATTGCGGATACAAGCGGCTGAAATGAATTTTCTCCGTAGGATTGCTGGACTCACCCTCAGAGATAGGGTGAGGAGCTCAGTCATCTGGGAGAGGCTCAGAGTAGAACCGCTGCTCCTCCACATTGAAAGGAGTAGTTGAGGTGGTATGGGCATCTGATTAGGATGCCTCCTGGACGCATCCCACTTGAGGCGTTTCGGGCACGTCCCACTGGGAGGAGACCCTGGGGCAGCCCCAGGACTCGGTGGAGAGACTATGTCTCCCAGCTTGCCTGGGAACACCTTGGTATCCTCTCTGAAGAGCTGGAGCAGGTGGCTGGGGAGAGGGAAGTCTGGGCTTCTCTGTTTGAACTGCTGCCTCCGTGACCCGGACCTCCGGAAAAGCGGTAGAGGATGGATAGATGGCACAGCATATTTGACAAACTCATAGATACCATACCCACCTCCCATTAAAACTGAATTGCTTCATCATTTTTAACGTGTAATTCTCTGAGAAATTAAGGGGAATGGTTAAAGGATCTTCTCACCGCTTTTGTAACAAATTGGCCTCTGCTCAGGGCTGGACTGGCCATTTGGCACCAGGCTTTGCGTTGCGTTGCATTGTCATCAATACAATTATGTAACCATGTCTTTAAGGACTGCTGGCACCGGCTTTTGAAATACTGACAGCAGCCAGATTGTTTATTTTCATTACTGACCACTGGACTGTCCAATCAAATCTCATATTGCACCCCTATTACCCCAACCCCTTCCTTCCCAGTGCACACCACCCCCTTTCAGAGCTGAGTTTACTGTGGAAGAAATTGTGTGGCAACAGAAGTGTCAGATGAAAATGGACAAATAAAAGCATAAAAATTGAGTTGAAAAGATTAGGGGGAAAAATTATAAAATGGAAATGGATGCCACTAAATTTATTAAAATAAAGGACATATTAGTCAGTTAAAAAAAGCTCCAGAAAAAAGCCCTGTTTCAAACTTTATGTTTTATCCTACTAATTCCGATATAAGGTCAAATTTCTGAGTATATTTGAATGCAACATCAGGGGCCTCCCTATCCCAACAGCGGGAAAAGTGAGGGGACAGGAGGCTCCTTCAGCTCTTCTACAGGTAGTTTAGTTGTTCTTCACTAAAATTACTTTGTATAAATATACCAAATCGTTAAAACAAATGGATAACACAAAAAAGTGAAAACTTTTCTGACACAAAACCTGCCAGCAAATTTTTCCACAATTTGAGCCACGCCTGCTCACTCATCTCTACCAAGTGTTTTAGTCACATTTCATAATGATGCATGACGCCAGCCTCAGCTTGACTATTCTGCAAAATTATGCATAGTTTTGGGGTCTTCAGTTTGAATTTATTCAGTAAGAGTATGATGCATACCTGAAAATATTTAGGTTTCAAAGTATGTGAGGTTTTCACCTGGGGTGGGGGTTAGAAAATGGGCTATTAATAGGCTATAAACAGCACCTATAATATAACAGAAACTGCTGCATCTTTGCTCATTTTATTTTCAATTTTTAATTTATGAGGAAAAACCTCACAATTTATTAGAGTTAAAATCTCAAATGTACAAGAAAAAAAGCCCTAAATTAGCACTAAACCTATATTATGAAAAAGTTGATTTAAGTGGGGAAAAAATCTTTCAAATTTACATGGAAAAAGTAGTAAACTTGGAAGAAAACTGTCATAAATTTAGGAGAAAAAAAACCATCCAGACTAAAATCACATCTCAGTAACTTCTTCTTAAATTACTTTTGGGTGATTATTCTTATGTATATCTGAGTGATAATATATAAAGAAAACCTACCTTTACTTGTGTGCAATTTCAGTCCACTCTACCACCTAAATTAGAGATTTTTTAAATGAAAAAGTGGATTATTTAATGTGAATTTGAAGAGTTCACATAAATTATCTACTGTTTTTCTTATGATTATTTTAATTCTTTTTTAATTATAAACTAACAAAATTTTGAAACTTCATGAAAATTGAAATGTCTTGAAAAATTTTTGTTCATGGATTGACATTTTTTTTCTGAAATGTGTGACTTTTGTGTCATAAAATGGCATATATCAGGATGTGAGTTGGATCCATGTCCTCGCTTTGTGTTATAATTTACATTTCTTGTCACCAGAACATGGCTTCCAACTCATATCCTCACCTTAAGTTTATTTTTGGGTCTTTGTACTTATTATTGTTATTTTGGTCCTGTCTGTCATTTTGATTGTTATATTCTTGCTCCATCTGGTTTGTATTTGTGTGTTTATTGTCACTGTACTTTTGCCTGGTTTGAGTTCTTGATTATTCACAGCTGCTTTGTGTTCTGTTAATCAGTCCATCCTTATTTAAGGGGCACAGCTCCTTTCACCGGTGCTGCGTTCTCGTCATTCCTGGTGTTCATTCATGCACCTGCCTGATCTGACCTGTCTCATGAGTTTTGTCCGACCTGTCCTGTTTTGCTAGTTTAACCTGATCTGACCTGTTTGCTGTTTTCTGCCAGTTTATTTTAGTTTTGTTTCGGCTCCCGAGCCATTAATAAACTAGAAAAGCACTCGGAGAGCGCAGACCTCCGCCAAGCGCCACAGTACCCCCCCATACAGTGTTTGTGTGTACGTTTTCAGATTCCTTGACCATGAAAACATATGACTAGCAATTGGATTGGCAATGATAGGATTAGTGGTTCAGTAGTAAAAGCATTACCTCCTTGGCGGAGGTAATAAACTGAAGTGTTGGTGTTGTGTCCATCTCCTCCATCTCCAAACTCCCAGGCTGCAGGCGTTGCAATTGAATGAATGAATGAATGAATCTTTATTTCGAATAGATTAAGAGTACAGGTTAAAAGAAAGTGAATAATATAACAAAGGGGGAAAGAAAATCCAACAAGGTCAAATTAGACAATAACTCCTCTGATTATACAGTTCAACATAAGTTATCCGAAATGTGTGATGGCTGAAGCCGCAGCTTATATTGCCCACCCATATTCCATCCAAGAATTCAAAAGAAAAAACAAAAGAAATCATGGCACAACCGCGTACAACCCACAGGCCAATGGGTTATGCGAGCGTTTTCATAGATCACTGAAAGCAGCACTGAGGGCTTCACTGATGGATGCAAATTGGGTAGACAGGTTGGCGTGGGTTTTATTGGGGTTGCGCTTCTCGGCAAAAGAGGATTTGGAAGCTGCCCCGGCAGAGAGCTTCTTTTTGCGCAGCTACTATGGCTGCCCGGGGAATTTCTGCCAAATAATCCGGCGGCGGACAGCTGCCCGTCTCAGGTTTTGCAGCGTAGCGCAAACACAGGCACGCTGGCAGGCCCTGCCCACCACTTTTTTCCGCGTGCTTTTGTGCCTAAAACTTTGAAGAATGCGGAGTTTGTGTTCGTCAGACACGACGAGCAGCGCCCTCCATTGGGCCTGCACACATGTTGAAAATGGCCGTATCTCACAATGTTAAAGAATCCTTTAAAAAATTCCTGTATCCAGACAGTGATCCGGATCATCCTCAAAATTTAATCAGTTCTTCCTTGTACCATTTCCAACAATGCCTGAAAGTTTCATTGAAATCCGTCCCAAACTTTTTGAGTTATCTTGCTAACCAACAGACAAACAGACAGACAAACAGACAAACAGACAAACGCTGGCAAAAACATAACCTCCTCCTGGCCTCCGGCCTGGCGGAGGTAATAATATCTAACACTCGCTATGCATCTGAGTCCTGTTCTCTGCCCTGCCGGAGCGCAAACCATGACAGCATAATCTTTTCTTCCGTCTTTGTACTTTTGCCTCAATAATTTTCCCTCCTCTTTTCATTGATTTTTTTTCTTTAATTTTCCTTTAATTAATGACCATGTTTACATGGTCACGAGTAAACTGATTACTGGAGTAAACTCATAAAGGTAACTAGAAAAGCACTCGGAGAGCGCAGACCTCCGCCAAGCGCCACAGTTCCCACCCATACAGTGTTTGTGTGTAGGTTTTCAGATTCCTTGACCATGAAAACATATGACTAGCAATTGGATTCACAATGATAGGGTTAGTGGTTCTGTAGTAAAAGCATTACCTCTTTGGCGGAGGTAATAAACTGAAGTGTTGCTGTTGTGTCCATCTCCTCCATGTGCAAAGTGCCAGGCTGCGACCTGTCAAGGCATACCTCATGCCTCCCTTATTGGGGGGAGGGGCTTTCACACCTGTACTGAGTACTTAAAAACTGTATTTATCGGCAGATGAAAGAAAACTGTAGCAAAAACAAACAAACAAACAAAAACTAAGCAAACAGCAACTGCAACATGAACTATTTCCAACATATTTATTCAAATGTACACTTATATGGACACAATGTTGAGCCATAACTTTTTGGTATTGTGAAAATAATAAGCCAAGTAGCACCAAAAAATGGAGTGCTGTTGCTGTCAGGAAACAATGTTGGCACCAAATCACTGAAGTGATCTGCCACCAATGGGGGTAGACTGTGCTCTGCCACAAAATGAGAAAACATCACTTCTGCTAGTGATGCATTGGATTTGGAAGGCGTCGGTTCTCTCACTGGCTGAAAATGTTCATCCATCGATCGAATTTGGCTACACAGTTTTTGTGGCGCTGTGTAGCAAAGTGCGACTTGAGGTAACAATATTAAGACAATATTAAAAATACATGGACAATACTCAACAGTATCCTTGGAAATAAAAGCAGAAATACAAGCTACCCAACTAATATTCCAAAAAATAATAAAACGGCTCAGAGTGTGAATATAGCTTCACCTGCAGATGAATTTAATAATTTTTTTGTTAACATTGGACCTAAACTGGCCCGAGAAATACCCACTACAGTGCCTACAGGCAATACAATATGCAATAACACTGCTGTAAAAGACTCCATCTTCATAAAGAACACAGACGAAAGAGAGGTCATTGAAATTGTTAAATCGTTCAAAAGTAAAACATCTACTGACTGTTATGGTATTGACATGCTACTAGTCAAAACTGTTATCGAATGCATAGTAAAACCACTGACGTATATCTGTAACCTGTCTCTCCAATCAGGTATATTTCCCAATGCAATGCTAAAGTAATTCCGATATACAAGACGGGCGACAGAGGGGAACTCTCAAACTATAGACCAATTTCACTATTACCGCAATTTTCCAAGATACTTGAAAAAATATTCTATGAGAGAATTGACAGCTTCATACTGAAGAATGATTTATTATGTGAGCAGCAATATGGGTTCAGACACAAGAGGACAACTGCATATGCGCTAATGGAATTTACAGAAAAAATATCAACAGCCATTGAAAATAAAGAGTATTCAGTTGGAGTATTCCTAGATCTTAAAAAAAGCATTTGATACAGTAGATCATAATTTATTATTAAAGAAACTACAAAATTGTGGTATTAGAGGGGTAGCACTGTCCTGGTTAAGTAGTTACTTAAAGAATAGATATCAGTATGTATGTGTTAGCAACAAAAACTCAGAGTTGCTGAAGGTCACCTGTGGAGTCCCACAGGGTTCAGTTCTGGGACCATTATTATTCAATATGTATATAAACGATATATGTAAAGTTTAAGAAAAAATGGACTTAATATTGTTTGCCGATGACACTAATCTGCTATGCAGTGGAAACAATTTGGAACAACTTCTGGATACACTCGGAAAGGAATTAGGAAAGCTTAAACTGTGGTTTGATTCAAACAAATTAACGCTCAATTTAAGTAAGACAAAATTTATAGTTTTTAACAACCATCACAACAACCCAGTACCCAAACTCAGTGTAAATGGTGTAGAGATTGAAAGGGTATCTGAAACTAAATTCCTTGGACTAATAATTGATAACAAACTGTGTTGGAAGTCACATATTAATTATATTAAAGGTAAAGTATCCAAATCAATTGCAATATTACACAGAGTGAAATATTTGCTGAATCAACCCACACTATACACCTAGTATCATTCATTAATACTCCCATACATGACATATTGTAATGAAGTATGGGGAAATACATATAAAACAAACATATATCCAGTATTTATGCTTCAAAAGAGAGCTATTAGAATAATAAACAAAGCAGCTTACAGGGAACCAACAAACCCACTTTTTCTTAAACAAAAAACTCTCAAGTTGAAAGATCTGGTTGACTTTAAAACTGCAATAATAATGTTCAAAGTGAAGAATTTATCACTGCCCGCAAATATCCAAAAGTTGTTCCAAACAAGGGAGAGACGATATCACTTCAGAGGAACATGTATATTTCAAAAGCCTACAGTGAGAACAACCACCAAGCAACACTGTATTTCAGTGCAAGGAGTCAGATTATGGAACGATTTTGGACCTGAACTAAAATCATGTACAACGCTTGGACAATTTAAACAAAAACTAAAGGAAGAAATACTCCAAACATATTTACAAGACGACATGTAAACTCACATAAGGATTGACATATCCAGCCTGTGTTGTGTTGTAGCTTAGTTTTTTTTTTGTTTTTTTTTTCTCTGTGACATTTTGTCTTAGATTTGTTTTGAATAGTAACCGCTTAACTTAGCTTAGCTTAGTTTTCTTTTTTTTTTTCTCTCAGTCACATTTTGTCTTAGCTTTGTTTTAAATTGTAATCGCTCTTGTCTTGTTTTCTCTTTTTTCTCTTTTGAATTCTTGGATGGAATATGGGTGGGCAATATAAGCTGCGGCTTCAGCCATCACCCATTTCAGATAACTCATGTGGAATTGTATAGTAGAAGGAGTCTTTATCTAATTTGACCTTGTTGTTATATTATACAGTTTCTTTTAACCTGTACTGTACTATCCGAAATAAATTCATTCATTCATTCATTCATTCATTCATTCAAGGTGGTAAATCCCTGATGCAGTCATTTTTAGCATTAGAGTGACACATATCAGGCGCAGCATTACTGGCGCCGGGATTCCTCTCTGTTCCGGAGCCACAGGACAAAAGAAGGTGCGATAATGGTTGCCGTGGGTTTTATTGGGTTTGCGGTCCGCGGAAAAAAGAGGATTTGGAAGCCTCCCCCGGCAGAGAGCCGGTTTTTGCGCAGCCCCTATTGCTGGCCGGGGAATTTCTGCCAAATAATCCGGCAGCGGACAGCTGCCTGTGTCAGCTTTTGCAGCGTAGTGCAAACACAGGCACTCTGGCGAGCCCTGCCCACCACTGTTTTCTGTGTGCTTTTGTGCCTAAAACTTTGAAGAAGGCGGAGTTTGTGTTCATCAGACACGACGACCAGCGCCCTCTATTGCGCCTGCGCACATGTTGAAAATGGCTGTATGTCACAGTGTTGAAAAATGCTTTAAAAAATTCCTGTATCCACACGGTGAACCGGATCACCCCCAAAATTTAATCAGTTCTTCCTTGTATCATTTCCAACAACGCCTGAAAGTTTCATGGAAATCAGTCCAAGACTTTTTGAGTTATCTTGCTAACCAACAGACAAACAGACAGACAGACAGACAGACAGACAAACAGACAAACACACAAACACCGGCAAAAACATAACCTCCTCCTGGCCTTTTCGGCCTGGCGGAGGTAATAAACAGCCTATGGTGTTTACATGCACTGAATATATAGTTTACTGAGCAAATAAACTAGGTGTGTTAATCTGTTTTCTTATAAACCGTTAATGAGCCTTTGACCCTGTTTACATGGTCACGAGTAAACCGATTACTGAAGTAAACTGATAAAGGTAATCAGATTACTCTGTTTACATGACAGTTTGAATAATCAGGTAACTCCAGAAAAATCTGATTGTAATCGGCTTACTCATGACCCTGTAAACAGGGTCTTTGACAAGAGTTTCAATTTTAGTTTTGGAGGTTTTCACAATTTTTCACTCCATTGTGCAAGTAAACAAACTCCTTATTACCTCGAATATGGCCACCGATCCTATTTGACCCAGCTGGAAGTCATGTGATACGTGATCAAAAGCCATCGACTGAGAAAGTGTTTGAGAGCCATGTTAGCATTCATAGGATCCAGCAGTTCTTGGTGCTGGATGAGGTTGCTAAAAGTTGCATTCCTCTGCCAAAGAAGGCCACAACACAAATGTAAATGCATGCTAATGTTAACATCAACATTGTTAGCTAACATTGTTAGCATGTTAATGTTAGTAATATTTGCACAAAAGTACACTTTGTTTCTGGTTTTGTGAACATTACCCTCTAAACTTTGAGCAAGAGTTGAAATGAGCACCAACTTCTAGTTTTACTATTTTTTTCTCAATAAGGTAAACATCCTTTATGACTACAGGGACAGAAAAAGTTAAGCAGCCGTTTCCGAAGTTAGCATGCTAATGTTAGTGTCACTGCTAATGTTCATATGCTTTTGTATCTGTGTTGTGACTTTTTGTGTTTGTGTTGTGACTTTTATATTTGTGTTGTATTTGTGTTGTGACTTTCTGTCTTTGTGTTGTGACTATCTGTATTTGTGTTGTGACTTTCTGTATTTGTATTGTGAGTTTTATATTTGTGTTGTATTTGTGTTGTGACTTTCTGTCTTTGTGTTGTGACTGTATTTTTATTGTGACTTTTGTATTTGTGTTTTGACTTTTGTGTTTGTATTGTGACTTTCTGTATTTGTATTGTGAGTTTTATATTTGTTTTGTATTTGTGTTGTGACTTTCTGTATTTGTATTGTGAGTTTTATTACCTCCGCCAGGCCACAGGCCGCAGGAGGTAATATTTTTGCCAGCGTTTGTTTGTCTGTCTGTCTGTTGGTTAGCAAGATCACTCAAAAAGTTTCGGATGGATTTCGATGAAACTTTCAGGCGTTGTTGGAAATGGTACAAGGAAGAATTGATTAAATTTTGAGGATGATCCGGATCACTGTCTGGATACAGGAATTTTTTAAAGGATTCTTTAACATTGTGAGATAGGGCCATTTTCAACATGTGTGCAGGCGCAATGGAGGGCGCTGCTCGTCGTGTCTGACGAACACGAACTCCGCGTTCTTCAAAGTTTTAGGCACAAAAGCACGCGGAAAACAGTGGTGGGCCGGGCCCGGCAGCGTGCCTGTGTTTCCGCTACGCTGCAAAAGCTGAGATGGGCAGCTGACTGGCTCAGGATTATTTGGCAGAAATTCCCCGGGCAGCCATAGGGGCTGCGCAAAAACAAGCTCTCTGCCGGGGAAGCTTCCAAATCCTCTTTTGGCGTGGAGCGCAACCCCAATAAAACCCACGGCAAGCTGTCTACCCAATTTGCATCCGTCAGTGAAGCCCTGAGTGCTGCTTTAAGTGATCTATGAAAACGCTCGCATAACCCATTGGCCTGTGGGCTGTACGCGGTTGTGCGATGAATTGCAACGCCCGCAGCCTGGGAATTTGGAGATGGAGGAGATGGACACAACAGCAACACTTGAGTTTATTACCTCCGCCAAGGAGGTAATGCTTTTACTGGCATTTGTCTGTTTGTCTGTCTGTTTCACCAGAGGTGGTTCTTGGCCTAGAGAGGAACCCATTACATTTTGGGGATGATCTGGGAATGCATACCTCAGCCAAGGCTCTTCTCACAGTGTGTCAGCCACAAAACTCCAAAACTAATGGACAGACTTGGATGCAATTTTCACCACAAGTGGCGATAGGCCAACACACAAGCCCATTACATTTTGGAGGTGATCCATGAGAAACGGAAGGAGCCTTGGTGGAGGTATGCGCTCTATGAGTGCTTTTCTAGTATTTGTGTTGTATTTGTGTTGTGACTTTCTGTATTTGTATTATGACTTTCTGTATTTGTATTGTGAGTTTTATATTTGTGCTGTATTTGTGTTGTGACTTTCTGTATTTGTATTGTGAGTTTTATATTTGTGTTGTATTTGTGTTGTGACTTGTATTTGTATTGTGACTTTTATATTTGTTTTGTATTTGTGTTGTGACTTTCTGTATTTGTATTGTGACTTTTGCATTTGTGTTTTGACTTTTGTGTTTGTATTGTGACTTTTGCATTTGTGTTTTGACTTTTGTGTTTGTATTTTGACTTTCTGTATTTGTATTGTGAGTTTTATATTTGTGTTGTATTTGTGTTGTGACTTTCTGTATTTGTATTGGGAGTTTTATATTTGTGTTGTATTTGTATTGTGACTTTTATATTTGTTTTGTATTTGTGTTGTGACTTTCTGTATTTGTATTGTGACTTTTGCATTTGTGTTTTGACTTTTGTGTTTGTATTTTGACTTTCTGTATTTGTATTGTGAGTTTTATATTTGTATTGTATTTGTGTTGTGACTTTTGTATTTGGGTTGTGTTTGTGTTGTGACTTTCTGTGTTTGTATTGTGACTTTCTGTATTTGTATTGTGAGTTTTATATTTGTGTTGTATTTGAAATTGTGACTTTCTGTATTTGTATTGTGACTTTTATATTTGTTTTGTATTTGTGTTGTGACTTTCTGTATTTGTATTGTGGCTTTTGCATTTGTGTTGTATTTGTGTTGTGACTTTTGTATTTGTGTTGTATTTGTGTTTTGACTTTTGCATTTGTGTTGTATTTGTGTTATGACTTTTGAATTTATGTTGTATTTGTGTTGTGACTTTCTGTATTTGCATTGCGACTTTTGTATTTTTATTGTGACTTTTGTACTTGTGTTGTATTTGTGTTGTTACTTTCTGTAAGCTAAATTGTGCCAAATCTGTCCTTAATTCATAATTTTTCTCTGATTTCATGCTGTATACTATGTACTTTTTGTAAGATAAGACAGTAGCACTCACAGTAATAATAAAAAATAGAAGAAGGCAAAAACAGTATAAACACAGGACAGGAAGTTAGAAAAAAAGTAAAATAGTTTTTACAATTAAAACAAGTAAAATTCTATTTACAGCACCAGAAGGCAGTTATTATACTCACACTGTTATATATATATATATATATATATATATATATATATATATATATATATATATATATATATATATATACGTATATACAGTGGGGCAAAAAAGTATTTAGTCAGCCACCAATTTTGCAAATTCTCCCATTTAAAAGATGAGAGAGGTCTCCAATTTTCATCATAGGTATACCTCAACTATGAGAGACAAAATGAGAAAAAAAATCCAGAAAATCACATTGAAGGATTTTTAATGAATTAATTGGTAAATTCCTCAGTAAAAGAAGTATTTGGTCACCTACAAACAAGCAAGATTTCTGGCTCTCACAGACCTGTAACAACTTCTTTAAGAGGTTCCTCTGTCCTCCACTTGTTACCTGTATTAATGGCACCTGTTTGAACTCGTTATCAGTATAAAAGACACCTGTCCACAACCTCAAACAGTCAGACTCCAAATTCCACTATGGCCAAGACCAAAGAGCTGTCAAAGGACACCAGAAACAAAATTGTAGACCTGCACCAGGCTGGGAAGACTGAATCTGCAATAGGTAAGCAGCTTGGTGTGAAGAAATCAACTGTGCGAGCAATTATTAGAAAATGGAAGACATACAAGACCACTGATAGTCTCCCTCGATCTGGGGCTCCACGCAAGATCTCACCCCGTAGGGTCAAAATTATCACGAGAACGGTGAGCAAAAATCCCAGAACCACATGGGGGGACCTAGTGAATGACCTGCAGAGAGCTGGGACCAAAGTAACAAAGGCTACATCAGAAACACACTACGCCGCCAGGGACTCAAATCCTGCAGTGCCAGACGTGTCCCCTGCTTAAGCCAGTACATGTCCAGGCCCGTCTGAAGTTTGCTAGAGAGCATTTGGATGATCCAGAAGAGGATTGGGAGAATGTCATATCATCGGATGAAACCAAAATAGAACTTCTTGGTAAAAACTCAACTTGTCGTGTTTGGAGGAGAAAGAACACCATACCTGCTGTGACACATGGGGGTGGAAACATCATACTTTGGGCTGTTTTTCTGCAAAGGGACCAGGACGACTGATCCGTGTAAAGGAAAGAATGAATGGGGCCATGTATTGTGAGATTTTGAGTGAAAACCTCCTTCCACCAGCAAGGGCATTGAAGATGAAATGTGGCTGGGTCTTTCAGCATGACAATGATCCCAAACACACCGCCTGGGCAACGAAGGAGTGGCTTTGTAAGAAGCATTTCAAGGTCCTGGAGTGGCCTAGCCATTCTCCAGATCTCAACCCCATAGAAAATCTTTGGAGGGAGTTGAAAGTCTGTGTTGCCCAGCGACAGCCCCAAAACATCACAGCTCTAGAGGAGATCTGCATGGAGGAATGGGCCAAAATACCAGCAACAGTGTGTGAAAACCTTGTGAAGACTTACAGAAAACATTTGACCTCTGTCATTGCCAACAAAGGGTATATAACAAAGAATTGAGATGAACTTTTGTTATTGACCAAATATTTATTTTACCGAGGAATTTACCAATTAATTCATTAAAAATCCTTCAGTGTGATTTTCTGGATTTTTTTTTTCTTATTTTGTCTCTCATAGTTGAGGTATACCTATGATGAAAATTGGAGACCTCTCTCATCTTTTAAGTGGGAGAACTTGCACAATTGGTGGCTGACTAAATACTTTTTTACCCCACTGTATATATATATATATATATATATATATATATATATATATATATATATATATATATATATATATATAGTGGAGATATGTGGAAGGACGAGGCTGAGTTTATTTGTCAAGTCCAGTTTTATTCACATTCACATTCTCCAACATCCAAAAACAGAAAGAGAATGAACCCCCAACATCTGTCCCTTTTATACCCAGGACATCAAAGCACACAGTCACATTGTCTTTTAATCTCAAACCAAAATGCATCCCCCTCCAGGTCTTCTCCCCTCCACCTAAAGTCCTGGTTGTCGGGAAATCCCTCAAGGCCATCTCTTTGCATACAAAAGGCCAGATTTCACATCCTCCTGTTACCCCTAGGACAGGGGTGTCCAACCATGTGCCATGGAGAGCCAAGACCCTGCAGGTTTTACCTCCAACCAGTGTCTTCAACAGCAGATTTCTGTGAACTTCTTCCCACTGATTGCTGATAAGTGAAAACACCTGCTGAAGAGACTGGGTAGAAGAGAAAACCTGCAGGGTCTTGGCTCTCCATGGCACATGGTTGGACACCCCTGCCCTAGGAGGTTCAGTCCTTTTGTTCCTCTGAGACGTAAAGCATACAATAAGCACACAGTAACATACATGTGAAGCATATGAAACCCACATATGTGCACCACATGACCCCACCCCAAACGTCTAAGATGGAACAACATAACCACAGATTGCATGTCATACTAAAATCACTACATATCAGTCCACGTGCCGCTTGGGCCTCAGCCTTCTCCCGTATTTGCTGTAAGCAGGCTGTACCACCTCTGCGGCGTCTTCCTGCTGTGGAGCTGCTGCTTGGGGATTAGAACTGTTAGTCAACCTCTGTGGGTGTTCTGGGGAATGCTCTCTAGGGGGTCTGCCGCGCCGAGGAGCCTTAGCCAACTGCACAACTTCGTCAGCTACCACAAAAGCGGGTTTGAGCCTGTTTATGCCAATCATTTCTTTTCTGTCCCCCAAATCTAGCAAAAAATGCTTATCCCCTGTTTCCAGCACTCTATATGGTCCATCATAAGATGGGCGTAAAGGTGGACGATGGGCATCATGTCTGACAAAAACAAACTCTGCATTTTTTAAAGCCTTAGACACAAAAACACGCGGAAAACTGTAGTGAACGGGGCCAGGTAGCGTGCTCGGGTCCGTGCTATTCTGTAACCGCTGAGCCGGGAAGCACTCTGGCACTGGATTATCTGGGAGAAATTCCCCGGACAGCCGAAGTGGCTGTGCGAAAACTAGCTCAGCTGGGGAGGCTTCTAAATCCTCTTTAGGTGCAGAACGCAACCCCAATAAAACCCATGGTAGTTTGTTCACCCAATTTGCATCCGTAAGCGACACTCTGAGAGCCGCCTTCAATGACCTGTGAAAACGTTCGCATAACCCGTTAGCCTGCGGGTTGTACGCAGTCGTGCGGTGGATCGTTGCCCCCAGGCTGCGGGCCATCGCTGACCAAAGTTCGGAAACAAATTGAGGGCCTCTGTCGGACGTAATGTCCGACGGGACTCCAAAACGCGCTACCCATGCCATTAAAAACACGCGCGCCACCTCCTCGGCTGTGGTTGACGACAGCGGAACCACTTCCGGCCAGCGCATTTTCCATTGTCAGAAGATGTGTGCACCCTTGTGAGGGCGAGAGGGGGCCTACGAGGCCCACGTGGACATGATCAAACCTTTTAGCTGGAATGTGAAACGGCTCCAAGGGAGCTCTCGTGTGTCTATGAACCTTGGCCCGCTGACAAGCCATGCAGGCTGCCGCCCACTCTCTAACTTGTTTGCGCAGGCTCGGCCATACAAATTTCTCTCCTACCATTTTGACCGACGCACGCACTCCCGGGTGCGCCAGAGAATGGATCGAGTCAAAAACGCGGCGGCACCACGCGGCTGGTACCACCGGACACGGCCGCCCAGTGGAGACATCGCAGATTGGGGGGGCATACCGTCTTGCAGCACCCTGTTCTCCAGCCTTAACCCTGTTGGTCCAGAATGGAGCGCGCACACATCCGCGTCGCTAACCTGCTCCGCAGCCATGGCTGCATAATCTATCCCCACGCGGATCGGGGCCGCGCGCACTTCCGCGTCGCTAACCTGCTCCGCGGCCATGGCTGCAGAATCTACCTCTACGCGGGCTGGAGCCGCCACGGCGCGCGAGAGGCAGTCCGCCACTACATTAAGTTTACCCGCCACATGCTGGATATCGGTAGTAAACTCCGATATTGCGGCCAGCTGTCTCTGCTGCCGGCCCGACCAAGGTTCTGAAATCTTGGCCATCGCGAAAGTCAGCGGCTTGTGGTCAACGAACGTGGTGAAATGGCGTCCTTCCAGCCAGAACTGGAAGTGGCGAATGGCCAAGTGGAGAGCTAACAACTCCCTGTCGAATGCGCTGTATTTTCGTTTGCTGTCGCGCAGGGTCCTGCTGAAAAAGGTGAGTGGTTGCCAGGCTCCGGCTACATACTGTTCCACGACCGCCCCTATGGCCACATCTGATGCGTCAGTAGTGAGCGCCATGCGGGCCGCTGGGACTGGATGTGCCAACAACGCAGCGTTTGCCAGGGCTGTTTTGACTTCAGAGAATGCGCGCTCTCGCTCCGGAGACCATTCGACTTTATTTGTGGGTTTTTGTTTTTTTTAGTGCAGCATACAATGGTTGCATGAGCTGCGCTGCGTGGGGGAGGAAATGGTTATAAAAATTCACCATTCCCAAAAACTCCTGTAACGCTTTGACTGTTTGTGGTTGGGGAAAATTTGTTACTGCGCACACTTTGTCAGGCAGAGGAACCGCTCCTTCTGGGGAGACGTGATGCCCCAAAAAATCAATCTGCGTCACCCCGAACTGACACTTCGCTGGGTTGATTATTAACCCGTGCTCTGCCAACCTCCGGAAAACTACCGTGAGGTGGTTTTCGTGTTCGTCTTCCAACGCGCTGGCTACCAATATGTCATCCAGGTAGACGAACACGAAAGGGAGATTGCGCAAAACCGCGTCCATCATGCGTTGGAACGTCTGCGCCGCGCCTTTAAGCCCAAACGGCATGCGCAAAAACTCAAAAAGCCCAAAAGGAGTTATTACCGCTGTTTTGGGTATGTCCTCAGCGTGCTCTGGGACCTGGTGGTAACCGCGTACCAAGTCTATTTTAGAAAAAATGCGCACCCCCGCCAAATGAACTGAAAAATCTTGGATGTGCGGGATCAGGTAGCGGTTGTGCGCTGTAGCGTTGTTCAACCTGCGGAAATCACCGCAAGGTCGCCACGAGCCATCAGCTTTCGGGACCATGTGAAGCGGTGAATCCCATGGGCTCTTCGAACGCCTGATGATGCCCAACCTTTCCAGGTTGGCGAACTCCTCGCGCACTATGGTCAGTTTAGCTGAATCCAAGCGCCGAGCTTTTGCAAAAACGGGTGGTCCGGTAGTAGTAACAAAATGTTCCACCCCGTGTTTAGCCACGGTCGCCGAAAATGTTGGAACCGTGAGTGCTGGGAACTGAGTGAGGAGTGTGTGGAACTTACCACCTACAGCTGTGACGTTGGCTTGTGCTGTTGGCGGGGCCACTCGAGCTGTACAGGGAATAGAATAAAAAGAGAGTGCATTAACCAGGCGTCTGTTAGCAAGATCAACCAACAAACCATGTGAGCATAAAAAATCAGCCCCTAACATGTTGAAATTGACTACCGCTATGACGAAAGTCCACTCAAATGTACGGCTGTGTAAAGACAGAAGCAGAGTCCTCTTACCGAAGGTCTTAATCGCCGAGCCATTCGCTGCTGACACCCCGGGACCACTGGAAGGCGCCAGCCGGTCAGCGTAGGAAGGTGTGATGAAACTCAGCTGGGAGCCTGTGTCCACGAGGAAATGCCTCCCCGAGCTCGCATCCCTCAAGTAGAGCAGCTTGTTCTCCTCTCCGAGGGCCGCAGCTGCTACCGACCCCTGGTCTTGGCATTTCCCGAGCGCTTGAAATGGCACGGTGGAATGCACTTGCGTGCCCTCTCTGCGAAGTGGCAATGGTAGAAGCAAAGGACGTCGTCTGCTCCGTGTTTCCTGGCCCCTGCCGCCGCCGTCGTCGGTGAGTCTGGTGCTGCTGCCTCTGGCCCCCTGCCATCTCCGGACGTTGCGCCTAGCTCCGCTGCCCCAGCCGTAGCCACACGCCATTTATTGGTGTTGACGAGTCGTTGCGCCTCCTGGCCCAGCTTGTGGTAGTCTCTTCGGGCCAACAGTGGTGAACTGGCCAGGGTCACTCTCACCGCTGACGGTAGGGTCCTGAGGAAAAGGTGGGTGAAGAGGAAGTTATCATCTTCGGAGTCTCTCAAACTCAACATCTCCCCATCAGGTCTGCAGATCTGTCGCTCTCAAATTCAGTCAGCGCCAGGAGTGCCTCTGCTCGCTCCTCCACCGAGGGGGTGAAGTAACGGATGAGTGCAGCCTTCAACGTGCTGTACTTGTCGCTGTCCGGCAGGTGGTTGATCAGGCTCTCCACTCGCTGGGCTGTGTGGTTGTCCAGCTTTGCAACCACATGGTAGAACTTTGTGGCGTCTACCGAAATCCTCCGGAGGTTGAACTGCGCCTCGACTCCGTTAAACCAGGAGCGCGGATTGTTCTGCCAGAAGTCCGGTAGCTGGACTGTGGCTGCATTCGTTTGGCTGGCTCCTGACGAGTCTGGCTCAGGAGAATCGTCTCCGCTCATGATACGTCTTAGGGTCACCAGTGTGGAGATATGTGGAAGGACGAGGCTGAGTTTATTTCTCAAGTCCAGTTTTATTCACATTCACATTCTCCAACATCCAAAAACAGAAAGAGATTGAACCCCCAACATCTGTTCCTTTTATATCCAGGACATCAAAGCACACAGTCACATTGTCTTTTAATCCCAAACCAAAATGCATCCCCCTCCAGGTCTTCTCCCCTCCACCTAAAGTCCTGGTGGTCGGGAAATCCCTCAAGGCCATCTCTTTGCATACAAAAGGCCAGATTTCACATCCTCCTGTTACCCCTAGGAGGTTCAGTCCTTTTGTTCCTCTGAGACGTGAAGCATACAATAAGCACACAGTAACACACATGTGAAGCATATGAAACCCACATACAGTGGGGAAAAAAAGTATTTAGTCAGCCACCAATTGTGCAAGTTCTCCCACTTAAAAGATGAGAGGTCTCCAATTTTCATCATAGGTATACCTCAACTATGAGAGACAAAATGAGAAAAAAAAATCCAGAAAATCACATTGAAGGATTTTTAATGAATTAATTGGTAAATTCCTCGGTAAAATAAGTATTTGGTCAATAACAAAAGTTCATCTCAATACTTTGTTATATACCCTTTGTTGGCAATGACAGAGGTCAAACGTTTTCTGTAAGTCTTCACAAGGTTTTCACACACTGTTGCTGGTATTTTGGCCCATTCCTCCATGCAGATCTCCTCTAGAGCTGTGATGTTTTGGGGATGTCGCTGGGCAACACGGACTTTCAACTCCCTCCAAAGATTTTCTATGGGGTTGAGATCTGGAGACTGGCTAGGCCACTCCAGGACCTTGAAATTCTTCTTACAAAGCCACTGTTTGGGATCATTGCCATGCTGAAAGACCCAGCCACGTTTCATCTTCAATGCCCTTGCTGATGGAAGGAGGTTTTCACTCAAAATCTCACAATACATGGCCCCATTCATTCTTTCCTTTACACGGATCAGTCGTCCTGGTCCCTTTGCAGAAAAACAGCCCCAAAGTATGATGTTTTCACCCCCATGCTTCATAGAAGGTATGGTGTTCTTTCTCCTCCAAACACGACAAGTTGAGTTTTTACCAAAAAGTTCTATTTTGGTTTCATCTGACCATATGACATTCTCCCAATCCTCTTCTGGATCATCCAAATGCTCTCTAGCAAACTTCAGACGGGTCTGGACATGTACTGGCTTAAGCAGGGGGACATATCTGGCACTGCAGGATTTCAGTCTCTGGCGGCGTAGTGTGTTACTGATGGTAGCCTTTGTTACTTTGGTCCCAGCTCTCTGCAGGTCATTCACTAGGTCCCCCCGTGTGGTTCTGGGATTTTTGCTCACCGTTCTCGTGATAATTTTGACCCTACGGGGTGAGATCTTGCGTGGAGCCCCAGATCGAGGGAGACTATCAGTGGTCTTGTATGTCTTCCATTTTCTAATAATTGCTCGCACAGTTGATTTCTTCACACCAAGCTGCTTACCTATTGCAGATTCAGTCTTCCCAGCCTGGTGCAGGTCTACAATTTTGTTTCTGGTGTCCTTTGACAGCTCTTTGGTCTTGGCCATAGTGGAGTTTGGAGTCTGACTGTTTGAGTTTGTGGACAGGTGTCTTTTATACTGATAATGAGTTCAAACAGGTGCCATTAATACAGGTAACGAGTGGAGGACAGAGGAGCCTCTTAAAGAAGAAGTTACAGGTTTGTGAGAGCCAGAAAACTTGTTTGTTTGTAGGTGACCAAATACTTATTTTACCGAGGAATTTACCAATTAATTCATTAAAAATCCTTCAATGTGATTTTCTGGATATTTTTTTTCTCATTTTGCCTCTCATAGTTGAGGTATACCTATGATGAAAATTGGAGACCTCTCTCATCTTTTAAGTGGGAGAACTTGCACAATTGGTGGCTGACTAAATACTTTTTTGCCCCACTGTGTATACACAGTGTGTATACACTACTGTTCAAAAGTTTGTGGTCACTTAGAAATTTCCTTATTTTTGAAAGAAAAGCACTTTTTTTCAATGAAGATAAATTTAAACTAATCAGAAATACACTCTATGCATTGCTAATGTGGTAAATGACTATTCTAGCTGCAAATGTCTGGTTTTTGGTGTAATATCTACATAGGTGTATAGAGGCCCACTTCCAGCAACTATCACTCCAGTGTTTTAATGGTACAATGTGTTTGCTCATTGCGTCAGTAGGCTAATGGATGATTAGAAAACCCTTGTGCAATCATGTTAGGTCTGCAATGCTGTAATTGCTGGATTCTTTGACGAAAGCGAAGTTTGAAGGAAAAAAATATTATTTCAAATACAAATCATTATTTCTAACCTTGTCAATGTCTTGACTATATTTTCTATTCATTTTACAACTCATGGTGGTAAATAAGTGTGACTTTTCATGGAAAACACAAAATATTTGTCTGGGTGACCCCAAACTTTTGAATGGTAGTGTATATATATATATATATATACAGTATATATATATATATATATATATATACAGTATATATATATATATATATATATATATATATATATATATATATATATATATATATATATATATATATTGTAGACGCGGGGTTAATCATCTCAGACTGGATGCAGAGGGTAAACAGAGAAGGACAATAGGTATTGAGATGAGAGAGGTTATGGTGAGGTAGCAGGAAGAAGTAGTTTGGGGACAGTGGGGGGAGAAGGGTTGAATGTATTGTGATGCGAGATTTCATGCATATGTGAGATGGGCAGATGATATAAAAGGAGAGACCCTGGTGTATTGGGGGAATGCTTTTTCTGTGCATGACTGATGTGAGAGTGAATAAAGTCGTCTGCTGCATGAGTCTGCCTCCGTTATTTGCACTCTCCACACTGGTGACCCCTTGACGAATTATGGAACACAAGGCAAGAACCCCGGAGTTGGCCTGGATGGAAAGCCCCAGCAACACGGCAAGCATCCCAGAGATGGCCCGGACGGGAACCCCCAGCAACGCGTGTGCTGTTTCGGTCAAACTACCAGACTTTTGGCTGCACGACCCGCGGTCTTGGTTCCACCACACCGAGGCTCAGTTCACCCTCCGGGGAATAACGGCAGACGACACCAGATATTACTATGTGGTCGCAGCGCTGGACGCTCGCACGTCTCAGCAAGTAGCGAGCCTGCTCCAACAGCCTCCAGCCCACGACAAATACGGGGCTCTCAAGGCTGCGCTGACCCGGCGCTACACACTCTCAGACTGCGAGAGAGCAGAGAGGCTCCTGAGGTGCTCCGAGTTAGGAGAAGGGTCGGCGGTAGAACTGATGGAGAAGATGTTGGCGTTTATGGGCATGGACGAAGGGCATTTTCTGTTTGCCCACCTTTTCCTCCGGAACCTCCAAACAGAGGCAAGACCGGTCCTTGCCAATTCGCCATTGCTGGCCGCGCGTGACTACCGGGCGCTAGCCCAGGAGGCAGATCAGATCATCCTTACCACCAGAGCCCTCACAGTGAACGCGGCGGCGTCGGAACCCAGCGAGATGACCAGCGGAGGCCAGGATCCGGCGACGGTAGCGGCAGCGGGGGCCAGGGAGCGCCAGAGAGACATGCTCTGCTTCTACCACTGCCACTTTGGAGAGAACACACGCAGATGTGTGCCACTGTGTCAATTCAAGTGTTCGGGAAACGCCAAGGCCAGCAATCAGTAGCAGCTGCGACCGCCGGTAAAGAAAACAAGCTGCTCTATGTGACGGACTCGCGCTCGGGGAGACGGTTCCTTGTAGACACCGGCTCCCAAAAGAGCCTCATCCTGCCGTCCTATGCCGACCGGCTAGCGGGAGCTAGCGGCCCCCAGCTGGTAGCAGTAAACGGCTCGGACATTAAGACTTTTGGTGAGAGAACACTGACTTTATCCCTACACGGCCGTATGTACAAGTGGACTTTTGTCATAGCGGCATTGAGTTTCCCAATCCTGGGAGCTGATTTTCTGTGTGCACATGGGTTGCTAGTCGATGTTGCTAACAGGCGCCTGGTTAATGGAGTGTCTTTTGATTCTCTCCCCTGTACAGCTTGAGGGGCCGGGCCAATAGCACAAGCCAACATCACAGCTCCAGGCGGTAAGTTCCACACACTGCTCACTCAGTTCCCAGCACTCACGGTCCCGACGTTTTCGGCGGCCAGCACTAAGCACGGGGTGGAACACTTTATCACCACCACTGGGCTGCCCATTTTCGCATGACCTCGGCGCCTTGACGCTGCTAAACTGGCCATAGCGCGCAAGAAGTTTGCCAACTTGGAAAGGTTGGGCATCATCAGGAGCTCAAACAGCCCATGGGCATCCACGTTACACATGGTCCCTAAGGTCGAGGGATCGTGGCCACCGTGTGGAGATTTCCGCAGGTTGAATAACGCCATAGTGCATAACCGCTACCCGATTCCCCATATTCAGGATTTTTCCGTTCACCTAGCCGGGGCACACATTTTTTCTAAAATAGACCTGGTCCGTGGTTACCACCAGGTCCCACTGTGCGCAGAGGACATACCCAAAATGGTGATAATAACTCTTTTTGGCTTGTTTGAGTTTTTACGCATGCCCTTCAGATTAAAAGGCGCGGCACAGACATTCCAACGCATGACGGATGCGGTATTGTGCAATCTGCCGTTTGTGTTTGTCTACCTGGATGATATCCTGGTGGCCAGTGCTACCGAGGACGGACACGTAACCCACCTAAGGATGGTTTTCTGGAGGTTGGAGGAGCACGGGTTAATAATCAACCCAATGAAATGCCAGTTCGGCGTGACGGGGATTGACTTTTTGGGGCACCACGTCTCACTGGAGGGAGCGATACCCTTGCCCGACAAGATGCGCGCCATGGTGAATTTTCCCCGGCCTCAGATGGTCAAGGCGCTGCAAGAGTTTTTGGGGATGGTTAACTTTTATAACCGGTTCCTCCCCCACGCAGCTCAGCTCATGCAGTCATTGTACTCTGCGCTCAAGAAACGGAAACCGGCGGACAGAGTCGAATGGACTCTGGAGCGGGAGCAGGCGTTCTCTGAGGTTAAAACAGCCCTGGCAAACGCCCCACTGTTGGCGCACCCGGACCCGGCGGCCCAGATAGCGCTCACTACCGATGCCTCGGACGTGGCCATAGGGGCCGTTGTGGAGCAACGTGTCGCCGGTTCTTGGCAGCCGCTCGCTTTTTTCAGCAGGGCTTTGCGCGACAGTGAGCGTAAATACAGCGCGTTCGACAGAGAGTTGCTGGCTTTCCACCTGGCCATACGCCACTTCCAGTTCTGGCTGGAAGGGTGCAGCTTCACCGCGTTCGTGGACCACAAGCCACTAACTTTTGCGATAGCCAAGGTTTCGGGACCATGGTCGGGCCAGCAGCAGAGACAGCTGGCTGCGATCTTGGAGTTTACGACCGATATTCAGCATGTGTCGGGTAAACTGAATGTGGTGGCGGACTGCCTCTCGCGTGCAGTAGTGGCCCCGGTCTTCGTGGGGATAGATTATACAGCCATTGTTGCAGAGCAGATTGGCGATGCGGACGTGTGCGCGCTCCAGTCTGGACCAACAGGGTTAAGGCTGGAGAGCAGAGTACTGCAAGACGGCAGCCCCCCCCCCCCCCCCACAATCTGCGACATCTCCACGGGATGCCCGCGCCCAGTGGTTCCAGTTGCTTGGCGCCGCCTAGTGTTTGAGTCAGTTCACGCTCTGGCACACCCAGGAGTGCACGCGCCAGTCAAAATCATGGGAGCGAAGTTCGTATGGCCAGGCCTGTGCAAACAAGTGAAAGAGTGGGCGGCAGCCTGCATAGCGTGCCAACGAGCCAAAGTACACAGACACACGAAGGCTCCTTTGGAGCTGTTTTGTATACCGGCTAAGAGGTTTGACCATGTTCACGTGGACCTTGTGGGCCCCCTCCCGTCATCGCAGGGGTGCAGGCACCTTCTGACAGTGGTGGACAGCACCACACGCTGGCCAGAAGCAGTCCCGCTGGTGGCAACTGCATCCATGGAGGTGGCGCATGCTTTTTTGACAACATGGGTGGCACATTTTGTCATCTCGTCGGACATCACATCTGATAGGGGCCCGCAGTTTGTTTTCGACCTCTGGTCCGCGATGGCCTGTAGCATGGGTGTTGCAATTCATCGCACAACCGGGTACAACCCACAGGCCAATGGGTTATGCAAGCGTTTCCATAGGTCACAGAAAGCAGTGCTCAAGGCTTCACTGACGGATGCAAATTGAGTAGACCGGTTGCCGTGGGTTTTGTTGGGGTTGCGCTCCGCACCAAAAGAGGATTTGGAGGCTTCCCCGGCGGAGCTTGTTTTTTCTCAGCCACTTGCGGCTCCCCGGGGAATTTTTGCCAGATAATCCCGCGCCGGACAGCTGCCTGCCTCAGCGTTTGCAGCATAGCGCAGATACAGGCACGCTGCCGGGCCAGGCCCACCACTGTTTTCCATGCGCTTTTGTGCCAAAAACTTTGGAGAACACGGCGTTTGTGTTTGTCAGGCATGATGCCCACCACCCCCCATTACGCCCACCCTACGATGGCCCGTTCAGAGTGCTGGAAACAGGGGACAAACATTTTTTTAGACTTGGGGGGTCGTCGGGAGAAAATATGCATAGACAGACTTAAGCCTGCCTTTGTGGTGGCGGACGAGCAAGTGATGTTGGCTTGGGCCCCTCGGAGTGGAAGACCCCCACGCAGAACTCCCCAGGTAAACGATTCATCAGAGCAGCCACATGGGCAAGTCGAAGGTTTACCCCCCCTCGCCATTGCCCACCCGCAGACAGACACACCCCCAGGAGCCCCCCACTGGCACAGCAGCGCTGCGGAGGCGGAAAACCCACGTTACAGCAGATACGGGAGGAGACTGAATCCAAAAGGACATGAGGATTGAAACTCGGTCTGAGATTCGGGGGGGGGGGGGGGTAGACGCGGGGTTAATCATCTCAGACTGGATGCAGAGGGTAAACAGAGGGACAATAGGTATTGAGATGGGAGAGATTATGGTGAGGTAGCAGGAAGAAGTAGTTTGGGGACAGAGGGGGGAGGAGGGTTGAATGTATTGTGATGCGAGATGTCATGCAGATGTGAGATTGGCGGATGATATAAAAGGAGAGACCCTGGTGTATTGGGGGAATGCTTTTTCTGTTATGACTGATGTGAGAGTGAATAAAGTCGTCTGCTGCATGAGTCTGCCTCCGTTATTTGCACTCTCCACAATATATATATATATAATGTATATATATATATATATATATATATATATATATAGTGGGGCAAAAAAGTATTTAGTCAGCCACCAATTGTGCAAGTTCTCCCACTTAAAAGATGAGAGAGGTCTCCAGTTTTCATCATAGGTATACCTCAACTATGAGAGACAAAATGAGAAAAAAAAAATCCAGAAAATCACATTGAAGGATTTTTAATGAATTAATTGGTAAATTCCTCGGTAAAATAAGTATTTGGTCACCTACAAACAAGCAAGATTTCTGGTTCTCACAAACCTGTAACTTCTTCTTTAAGAGGCTCCTCTGTCCTCCACTAGTTACCCATATTAATGGCACCTGTTTGAACTCGTTATGAGTATAAAAGACACATGTCCACAACCTCAAACAGTCAGACTCCAAACTCCACTATGGCCAAGACCAAAGAGCTGTCAAAGGGCACCAGAAACAAAATTGTAGACCTGCACCAGGCTGGGAAGACTGAATCTGCAATAGGTAAGCAGCTTGGTGTGAAGAAATCAACTGTGGGAGCAATTATTAGAAAATGGAAGACATACAAGACCACTGATAAGCTCCATCGATCTGGGGCTCCACGCAAGATCTCACCCCATGAGGTCAAAATGATCACGAGAACAGTGAGCAAAAATCCCAGAACCACACGGGGGGACCTAGTGAATGACCTGCAGAGAGCTGGGACCAAAGTAAGTAAGTAACCTGCACTTATATAGAGCTTTTCTAGTCACAAAGACCAGTAACAAAGGCTACATCAGTAACACACTACGCCGCCAGGGACTCAAATCCTGCAGTGCCAGACGTGTCCCCCTGCTTAAGCCAGTACATGTCCAGGCCCGTCTGAAGTTTGCTAGAGAGCATTTGGATGATCCAGAAGAGGATTGGGAGAATGTCATATGGTCAGATGAAACCAAAATAGAACTTTTTGGTAAAAACTCAACTTGTCGTGTTTGTAGGAGAAAGGACACCATACCTACTGTGAAGCATGGGAGTGGAAACATCATACTTTGGGGCTGTTTTTCTGCAAAGGGACCAGGACGACTGATCAGTGTAAAGGAAAGAATGAATGAGGCCATGTGTCATGAGATTTTGAGTGAAAACCTACTTCCACCAGCAAGGGCATTGAAGATGAAACGTGGCTGGGTCTTTCAGCATGACAATGATCCAAAACACACCACCCGGGCAACGAAGGAGTGGCTTCATAAGAAGCATTTCAAGGTCCTGGAGTGGCCTAGCCAGTCTCCAGATCTCAACCCCATAGAAAATCATTGAAGGAAGTTGAAAGTCCGTGCTGCCCAGCGACAGCCCCAATACATCACTGCTCTAGAGGACATCTGCATGGAGGAATGGGCCAAAATATCAGCAACAGTGTGTGAAAACCTTGTGAAGATTTACAGAAAACGTTTCACCTCTGTCATTGCCAACAAAGGGTATATAACAAAGTACTGAGATGAACTTTTGTTATTGACCAAATACTTATTTTACCGAGGAATTTATCAATAAATTCATTAAAAATCCTTCAATGTGATTTTCTGGATTTTTTTTTCTCATTTTGTCTCTCATAGTTGAGGTATACCTATGATGAAAATTGGAGACCTCTCTCATCTTTTAAGCGGGAGAACTTGCACAATTGGTGGCTGACTAAATACTTTTTTTCCCCACTGTATATATATACTGTATATAACAGTATATTTCAGTTGAATGAGTAGTGTTGTGTTCTTCAGTAATAATTATTTTAAAAGTGTACTGGAAAGGAACATTCCTTTTTGTGCAAAGCAGTAGTGCTATGTGCAGTCTATATGAGCAGTGCAGATTGTAGTCTGACAGCAGCGGGTAGGAAGGACTAGAGAAATCTCTTCCCCATGCACTTGGAATGTGTGTATGGCTTGCATTGCTTGAACTGTCTCTGTATTGACTCAGAATGCTATTGTTTAATCAGTGAATGGTTCATAAAGTGATGAATCAGTATGCTGTGACATGCTGGAGTTACTCAGAATTTACCCGGCGTCTGTTTTGCATGTTATTATCAAAGTCAATGAGACTGAATCACAGTGACTGACCATATTCAAAGCTTTATGTCCGAATAAAAGGGAATAGCTCAATGAGACTTCTAAAAGTGCACACAGAATGATCTCAAAGCTTTCATGAATAATTTCCACTGCTGTCTCCATAACTCTGCTCTCTGGAGAGGAAAGAAAGATCTCACAGGGTGGGATGGAATTCATTTTAGAATTTTCACTTTTTGCAGATAACAGACCCGGCAGTTTCATGCTGGATTTGAGGCCTAGATAACCAAAATATTGTTTTATAAAACAACTTTTTCGCATTATTTTTTGATTATTTGGATGAAATAATTACACTGATTTGGCCATAAATTAAAAACACGGTCCACATAAGTATAATTTAAAAAGTCTACATGTTCTTATTGCTGAGCCCTTAAAATACTCATTTTATTTGTGTCAGTGAGATAATATCAAGACAAAACTATTCAGATCACTAATCAGTTATGACAGCTAAATTGGTTGCTGCAACACACACGCATATCACACTCCAGTGTTGATTCATAAGAGCACTCCAGATTTTTATCCACCACTCGATGTTCCACGAGAGGCGAACCAAACCAAAACTGCAGCGTGCCCACACCTCCTCTTTTGCCTTCACCGTCCATGCTAAGATTCATGAGTTGCTGTATCATCACATTTCATCATGTATTAATGTGATATGCAGAATAGTCTTAATATTTTGTAATCAAAACTGTCTATAAAATTAGCTGATACTAGGGGTGAGAATGCCGGAAGACCTCATGATACAATACGTATTGCGATATCTCGGTCATGATGCAATGCTATCAAAATACTGTGATTCCTTAACTACTGAGTTACCCTATATATGTATAATTCTCCCCCCCCCCCCCGTTATGTCGGAATAATGTGAGACTGAAGCCGCATTCAACTGAGCACCGAATTGACTTTGTTATACAAAACAAGTCAATATATTCTCTAGCCGTCGATTTCCGCCGGAAGATGGCGATCCGGACCAGTTCGCTCTTCTAAACCCGCATTCTCCAGCCCCGAAACTTAGACAATAACTCATATTCAGACTGAAAACATTTTCAGAGCTGACAGCTTCAAAGCAAGTAAGTTCAATTGGTGATTTTGAACGCAAGTTTCTGTCACAGGAATCTAATCAAATCCGACTAATATGTCCGGCGGGAAAACGAACGCTAAGCTAACAACAGCTACTACTGACCATGACTACACCCCGATGGAAACCTCTGTTAGTAGCGGTCCTGGTAAGAGAAAAAGTTCTCCCGTCACTCCAACTAAGTCCTCTGCTCCGCCACTTTCCAAGATGAAAACCGCCCAAGAGCAATCTTACGACAACTTGGTAGATGCTATCACAAAACTAACCACCAAAGTTGATGATTTTGGAGCGCAGTTAAGGGAGACCGCCACAATGGTAGCCAGCATCACCCGTCTTGTTGAAATTAATACTGCTGACATCAAAAATTGCCAGACCAAACTACAGAGCTTTGAGAGAGACATCCCCAAGCTTATACAAGAAAACGAAGAGCTAAAGGAAAGGGTTACTGAGCTGGAGAGGTACAAGAGGCGCTGGAACCTTAAAATACACGGGATCAAAGAAAAGGATAACGAAATGATCCGTGAGGAGGTAATCCACATTCTGTCAGAAATTGCACAGCAGTGGGCAACGACCATGGGCACTATTGTTGATAATGTCCACCGCCTGGGAAAACGTGAAAATGGGAGAAACCGCCAGGTTATTCTTCAGTTTGTCATGAGATACCACTGTGAAGAAATTTGGAGGCTGACCAAAAACTCCAAATTCTGCAGAGTAGCCGGGATCCGATTCAAGCAAGATTTCTGTAAAGCCGACAGGGATGCCCGCGCAGCAGCATGGCCACAGATGGAGCAAGCCCGTGCAGCTGGGAAAAACGTCTGGTACAAAGGCCATGTGGGATACATCGATGGTAGAAGAGTCAGCATCTAAGGGTCTGGTTCACAACTATGGCTGAACAAGCACTTTGACTCTTTAATGTTCTGTACATGTTGCTAAGCTACTTCAATGTTTACTTTATAGGGAGTCATTTCATAGTCCCCTTTTGAAGTACGCTGTGTTCCTGGCAGCTGGCATTTGGATATGTTTACATGCTACTTTTACTCAGGTTCCTGAATCCTTTTTTTTTTTTTTGAAGGGTAGATTTATAAGGCAGCTCCTTTTCAATGCCATTTTGATAATTTGCATTACATATTTTCGATAATTTTATAGATTTGGTTTTTGGATTCTGTCATAACAAGCGTGCAGCTTGGGGGAAAAGGAGGAAGGGAAAGGGGAAAGAAAAGGGAAAAAAGGAAAAGAAGGAGAAGGAAAAAAGAGGAAGAAAAAGGAAAAAAGGGAAGGGAAAAAAAAGGGGAAAAAAGTTATGAGTTAAAACATATATTTAGCAATTTAATCAGGGGCTTTCTTCAAGTGTACTTGGTCCAAAGTAACAACCTAAACCGTTTATCTACTTGTTATTTTTATTTTATTATTATTTTAATTTTTTCCTTATTCTTTTTCATCCTTTATGTCTTTTATTACAACCTTTTCTTTTGCATCACTTAATGCTAGGGGTTTACGAGACTCTATAAAAAGAAAGGCTACATTTCTATTCCTTAAAAATGAAAAAGCACATTGTTATCTTATTCAGGAGACTCACAGCAACAATACAGATGAAAAAATGTGGACAAAATCAATGGGGAGAAAAAATATACTATAGTCATGGCACAAATAGATCAGCAGGGGTCGCCATACTCCTAAATAACTTTCCTGGGAAAGTAGTTGCAACCAAAAGAGATGACACAGGACACTGGATTATTTGCGTTTTTGAAATACACAAACAATTCTTGATTCTTGTTAACATTTATGGATTTATTAACCACAGTCAGAACAAACAATTAATTACAGACGTGACTAACATATTGAAGGAATTATCCCAAATATATATCAATCCTGTTTTTGTGTTGGGTGGCGACTACAATATGGTTATGGATGAATGGCTTGATAGGCAACCTTCAAGATTTCCTAATCATCAGTATAATACCACTTTACTAGACTTCTGTAACACATTTCAGCTTAGTGACATATGGCGTGCGTTAAATCCAGATACTCAAACCTTTACTTGGTTTAAACCTGATGGCACCATTAAATCGCGATTAGACTACTGGCTTATTTCTGAATTCCAACCTAATATAGACATAAATACCTCAATTTCTGCAGCTCCGCTTACAGATCATTGTATGATCAAGTTAACCATAACTCCCACTAGTGCAGTCAGAAGAAATAAAGGCTACTGGAAATTTAATTCAAATCTTCTAAAACATGACCCTTTCTGTCAGGATGTTAAAAGGACAATCGACAGTATAACTAAAGATACATTATTGTCAACTTACAGGGAGAAATGGGAATTTCTTAAATTTAAAATCCGTCAGATTTCCATTTCATACAGCAAAGTCATAAGCCGAGCCAATAAACAAAAAGAAATGGATATTGTAAAAGAGATCCATTTAATATGCAACAAACATTCCTTATGTGAAGAGGACAAACAAAAACTGATTTTATTGCACTCTTCCCTAGATAACATCTATATTAATAAAGCCAAAGGAGCATATATTAGGTCAAGAGCGAAATGGATAGAGGAGGGAGAGAGAAGCTCAGCATACTTCTGTAGGCTTGAGAAAAGAAGACAAGAACGAAATGCCATTAAGTCTCTTATAATTGATGGTAAAGAATGTACTGATTCTGTGAGGATCTCTAAAGAAATATTTAAATTTTACAGTGAATTATACTCCTCCTCTTACTCGCATACTAATGAAGAGGGTTTCTTTGAATCCATTTCAGGACGGATACCGAAAATTGATGAATATTTTAGAAAATCATGTGACGCAGAGATCCACATGGAGGAAGTTGAGAAAGCTTTAAAATCCTTAGCTCTAGACAAATCACCTGGCTCAGACGGCTTGACAGCCAATTTTTACAGGCACTTCTGGATTAACCTAAAAGACTTATTTTTTAATATGTTAAAGGAAATCCGTGCTACATCAGTTTTACCAAATACTATGAAACAAGGAGTCATCACATTAATTCCCAAACCTGGCAAGGACCCAAAATTGATTGATAATCTCAGACCAATTACTTTACTTAATAATGATTACAAAATTTTAACACATATTTATGCCAACAGACTCAAAACTGGCATCACTGATCTTATCTCAGAGACACAATCAGGTTTTATTAAAGGGCGCTCAATACACAACAATATACGCCTGGTATTGGACTTACTTGACTATAGGGACCTAATTGACGAGGGGTTTATTTTATTTTTGGATTTTTTTAAAGCTTTTGATATGATTGAACACAAATTTATGTTTAGGACCTTAGAGCTTTTTGGTTTTGGGGAGCACTTTTTAGACTTTATAAAACTAATTTACACGGATACCAACAGCTCAGTTCTATTACCACATGGTACCTCCCCTAGATTTTCAATAGGCAAAGGAATAAAACAAGGCTGCCCGATTTCGCCTCTGTTGTTCATTGCAGCAGCTGAAATGCTCTCAATTTTTATAAAAAACTCTGACTTTGATAAATTAACAGTATTTGGAAAACAACTAACAATCAGCCAACTGGCTGACGACACAGCCATATTCATGCACAACTCTGATCAAGTCCCTAAAATTCTTAATTATATAGATGTTTTCTCTAAAGCCTCTGGACTTAAACTGAATCTAGGTAAATGTGAATTATTACCTATTCATGATTGCAGTCTATCAGCCATTCATACCATTCCCGTCAAACAAACAGTGAAATATTTGGGCATGCATATCACTAAAGATGTTGATCAATTAGTCAAGTTCAATATATGGAATTGCTTGGAGAAATCAAAAACTTATCTCAACTCCTGGTCTCAAAGAGATATTTCCATCATAGGAAGAACATTTCTGACAAAAATGGAATGCATCTCCCGATTTATTTATCCAGCCCATTCATTACCAATGCCCAAAGATGCCGTTAAAGCCATCAACCAAACCATTTTCAATTATATCTGGAAAGGGAAAACACATTATATTAAAAAAGGTACCATGATTCAAGAATATGAGGAAGGTGGTGTTAAAGCAATAGACTTTGAATGCATTAATGGCACCATCAAAATTAACTGGCTGAGACAATTTATTAAACAACCCAAACATTTCTGGTTTCATATTCCCAATGAAATTTTTGCTAAATTTGGGGGCATTGAATTCCTGCTCAGATGTGACTATGACCTAAAAAAGCTCCCCTATAAACTCTCCTCATTTCATCAACAGGTCTTACTATATTGGAGATTGATTTATAAACATAATTTTAGCCCTCATATGACCCCTCTGTGGAATTGTAGATATGTACTATATAAACACAAATCAATATTCCTACAAAACTGGCAAAATAAGGGCATTTGGTCTGTACTACACTTATTAGACGGCACAGGGAATGTTTTAACTTTTGAGAACTTCTGTGCTAAATATAACATAAATGATAAACGAGAATATAACCAAGTAATGGAGGCAATACCTCAGACAGTTATACTAATGGCCTCAACTTTAAATAGATTTGGCTCTTGCCCAAACCTCCCTTTGCTTTTGGTGAATGGTTTCCGCCTAGATGACTCAAAATTAAACAATTTAACGATTAGGAAAATATTTAATAAAGAAATCTTCCCAGCAACAGTTTCTAGAGCTGCTATTCTTAATTTTTTCTCCAAAAAAGAAGCTCAAATTCTAAGATCTAAATTCTTTAAATTTCCTATTTCACCGAAAGCAAAAGAGATCCACTATAAAGTTTTAAATAGAATTTATCCTTCTGCTGAGTTTCTAAGTAAACGCTTTGGCTTTGAGAACAATAACTGTTCCTTTTGTAATGAACATATAGAAAGTACAGATCACATTTTCTTTTACTGTATGTACACCATTGCGTTTTGGGATGATTTTCATCACTGGTTATCTAAACATGTACCAACCCCTGTTTTTAACTGTCAGAATATTTTGTATGGCTTTATTATTAAGAACTCATTGCATGATATGTCTATTAACACCCTCGTAATCTTGGGAAAATTTTATGTACACAAAAATAGATTTTTAAAATGCAAGCCAAATTTTAATGTATTTCATAAAGAACTCTGCCTTTTTTTCTCATCACTGAAACACATGAAGAAGCGGAATGCTGTGAAACTCCACTGTTTGGTCGATGATCGGAAACTCATGGAAAACCCCTAGAACTCTGGACACTCTGGACTGAAAAGAACCCCCCGTTTCTCTTTTTGTCTACTTTTATTATGCTTTTAGTTACTTTATCTTATTATTATTTACTATTCTTATTACTTTATCTTATCCTTCTTACCTCTTGTAAGACTGTTAAAAAAGTTAAAAAAAAAAAACAATTAAAAAAAAAAAAAAAAAATATATTCTCTAGCCGTCGCCCGCCTGACGTCATCACCCTCAAACCCCCCGGCCAGGCTACGGCAAGCCCCATAAGTCAAATCCCCACACAACCCCCCGCCCCCCATTGAATATCAAATTTTGTCCCTAAACTACAACTGTACCATCTGTTTCAATCATTTCTACTCACCACAGCTGCTTTTGTCTTGTTGGCTGTCTAATGGACTGAAAAGTCAACGGGTCATTGTTACCCTGTGAGCTAAGTTTGTATTTGAAACATTTATTGCAATTTTTTAATAAAGTATCACAATACTGTGCCTCTGAATCGACACAGTATCAATACTGCAATGAATTGAATTTTTTCCCCCCACCCCTACCTGATTTGAGGCCAAATATTCTGAGAAGCAAAGCTACAGTTGGATACATAATTCAGCAAACAAATTTGGTCGGTTGAGATGTGCACATCTCCTGCCATATTTTAGTGTCAGGTAAATTAAAGGCTCTCCATATTCACTTCCAAAATATCAGCAGGTAACCATTAGGTGATTTGTTAATTTTTAATAACGGGAATGGATCCTGGGTTCGATCCCAGCCCCCGACCAACAGTGATCTGTGTGGAGTTTGTATGTTCTCCCCGTGTCTGCGTGGGTTTAGTCCGGGATTTCTCCGGTTTCCTCCCACATGCCAAAAACATGTAGGTTTGGTTAACTGGCATCAACTGGGGATTCTAAATTGTCCTTAGGTATGACTGTGAGAGTGAATGGTTGTCTGTCTCTCTGTGTTGGCCCTGCGATGGACTGGCGATCTGTCCAGGGTGTACCCTGCCTCTCGCCCAAAGATGCTGGGATAGGCTCCAGCCCCCCATGACCCAAAAAGGATTAAGCGGAAGAAGATGGGTGGATGGATATACAGTACTAAAAAGATAGCTGAGTTGTGGCAAAAGACTCTCACCAGTGTGTTAGGATTTTCTCTTCCACTGATGACTTCTCAATTTGGAGTGTTGTTTTTTTTTTTTTTAATTTACAGTGCATCCAGAAAGTATTCACAGCACTTCACTTATTCCACATGTTGTTATGTTACAGCCTTATTCTGAGATGGATTAAATTCATTTTTTTCCTCAAAAGTCTACATACAATACCCCATAATGACAACGTGAAAGAATTTTTTTTTTAAAAGATTTTTGCAAATTTACTAAAAATAAAAAAACTAAGAAATCACATGTCCAGAAGTATTCACAGCCTTTGCCATGAAGCTCAAAATTGAGCTCAGGTGCACCCTGTTTCCACTGATCATCCTTGAGATGTTTCTACAGCTTAATTGGAGTCCGCCTGTGGTAAATTCAGTTGATTGGACATGATTTGCAAAGGCAGACACCTGTCTATATAAGGTCCCACAGTTGACAGTGCATGTCAGAGCACAAACCAAGCAGGAAGTCAAAGGAATTGTCTGTAGACCTCCGAGACAGGACTGTCTCGAGTAACAAATCTGGGGAAGGGTACAGAAAAATTTCTGCTGCTTTAAACGTCCCAGTGAGCACAGTAGCCTTCATCATCCACAAATGGAAGAAGTTCAGAACCACTAGGACTCTTCCTAGAGCTGGTCAGCTGTCTAAATTGAGCAATCGAGGGAGAAGAGCCTTATTCAGGGAGGTGACCAAGAACCCAATGGTCACTCTGTCAGAGCTCCAGTGTTGCTCTATGAAGAGAGGAGAACCTTCCAGAAGGATAACCATCTCTGCAGCAATCCACCAATCAGGCATGTATGGTAGAGTGGCCAGAAAGAAGCCACTCCTTAGTAAAAGGCACATGGCAGCCTGCCTGGAGTTAGCCAAAAGGCACCTGAAGGACTCTCAGACCATGTGGAACAAAATTCTCTGGTCTGATGAGACAAAGATTGAAATCTTTATCGTGAATGCCAGGTGTCATGTTTGGAGGAAACCAGGCATCACTCATAACCATGTCAATGGTGGTGGCAGCATCATGCTGTGTGGATGTATTTCAGAGGCAGGAACTGGGAGACTAGTCAGGATAGAGGGGAAAGATGAATGCAGCAATGTACAGAGACATCCTGGATGAAAACCTGCTCCAGAGTGCTCTTTACCTCAGACTGGGGTGACAAATCATCTTTCAGCAGGACAACGACCCTAAGCACACAGCCAAGATATCAAAGGAGTGGCTTCAGGACAACTCTGTGAATGTCCTTGAATGGCCCAGCCAGAGCCCAGACATGAATCCAACTGAACATCTCTGGAGAGATCTGAAGATGGCTGTGCACCGACGCTTCCCATCCAACCTGATGGAGCTTGAGAGGTGCTGCAAAGAGGAATGGGCGAAACTGCCCAAAGATAGGTGTGCCAAGCTTGGGGCATAATATTCAAAAAGGCTTCAGGCTGTAATTGCTGCCAAAGGTGCATCAACAAAGTATTGAGCAAAGGCTGTGAATACCTATGTACATGTGATTTCTTAGTTTTTTATTTTTAATAAATTTGCAAAAATTTCAGAAAACCTTTTTTCACATTGTCATTATGAGGTGTTGTGTGTAGAATTTTGAGGAAAAAAAATAATTTAATCCCTTTTGGAATAAGGCTGTAACATAAGAAAATGTGGAAAAAGTGAAGCGTTGTGAATACTTTCTGGATGCACTGTACAACAGTTCTATATATTTTTGACATTTTTGCCTCATAAATTTCTCATTAATAATTGTATTTTTTAAATTATTTTTTATTGGAAATACATTTTTCTTGTATTGTAGATTTATAACCTTTTCCTATAAATTTGCAACTTTTCAAATAAATTGTATTGACATTCTTTATAAATTTGCCACTTTTGTGATTTTTTGAAAAAACCTTTTTCCACACAAACATTTTTCTCATAAACTTGGAACTTTTTTCCTCATTATACAGTACCAGTCAAAAGGTTGGACACATCTACCTTTTGAAAATGAATGTGTAGGTGTGTCCAAACTTTTGACTGGTGTAGAGGATTTCAACATTTTTCTTTTACATTTGCAGCTACAGTGGTGTGAAAAAGCGATTGCCCTGCCGATAAAAACATAAATTAGCTGTGGTTTATCACATCTTTGGAAAGCTGAGTTCAGGGTGGCCCAACCAGTTATTAGGTTTAGCGGGCAATCACTTTTTCACACAGGGCCATGAAGGTTCGGATTTTTTTTTCTCTTAATATTAAACACCTTCATTTAAAAACTGCATTTTGTGTTTATTTGTGTTATCTTTGTCTAATATTTAAATTAGTTTGACGATTTGAAACATTTAAGTGTGACAAACATACAAAAAAAGAGAAATCAGGAAGGGGGCAAACACTTTTTCACACCACTGTATACTCACTAATTTGGGACGTTTTCCTCTCAGAACATCTCTGAACTCCTTGAAAACATGTTTCGCTGCTAGATCAGTAAAATAGTAATAGACGCATAAAAGGCATGAAGTGTTTGTGTCATTTCTCTCGTTTTTCTCCTTTTTGACATCGGGCTCTTATGATAATATGACCCACAAGACAGACTTAAACTTTCATTAATATATTATAATATAGAATAATATAGAAATAACTTTAACACATATGGTCTGCAGAATGAAAGAAAGGTAACTGTTCTTTGAATTTTAAAAATGGAACACTATGTGGGACTAATAAAGGCTTATCTTATTTAAGCAAAAAGGCATGTAGATTGACTTCAAGTGTTATAATGGTAATTAGCAGGCACATATTGCCTGCTACAGAAAGGGGCTGAGAGAAAAAATACATCTGTCTGCTTCTTTATTAGCCCCAATAAATGATCAGTGAGTCGGGAAGACACTGACAAATTCTGTTGTGGTGTGGCCGCACATGGGGAAAACATAATGTGTAGCATCTTAGATAAGAACAAAGGGCAGAGTTTCCTTGGAGATAACAGGAAGCTGTGAAAGTGTGATCTTTTGTGTGTCAGAGACTGCTAGGAGGATCCTTTGTGTGCCAGAATCAGAATCAGAATCAGAATCAGAATCAGGTTTATTGCCATTGTTCATGTAGTACACAAACTAGGAATTTGTCTCGGTACAATGCTGCAACATTAAACATGATAAGATAAGAGAAATAAACTATACATGTAATAAAGTGTAGGATAAGATTAAGTGATACTGGTCAACAGTTAAAATATATATTAGCCAGCAGCAGATACTGTGGAGAACTATATAGTGCAGTCGGTAATGCAGGAAGAAAACAGTGATGATTGACATGAGTCTGGTTGAGCTGCTGTACATGGTGCACGAGAGTCACTTAGTGTTCAGCAGTCTAATGGCAGAGGGGAAGAAGCTGTTCATGTGACGGGAGGTTTTAGTCTGGATGGACCGAAGTCTTCTACCAGAGGGGAGGGGGGCAAACAGTACATGACCAGGGTGTGAGGGATCGGCTATGATCCGGCCAGCACGCCTCCGGGTCCTGGAGATGTACAGATCCTGGAGAGATGGGAGCTTGCAGCCGATCACCTTCTCAGCAGTGCGCACGACGCGCTGCAGCCTTAGTCTGTCCCTGGCAGTGGCTCCTGCGTACCACACGGTTATGGAGGTGGTGAGGATGGACTCGATGATGGCTGTGTAGAACTGCACTAACATCTTGGTGGGTAGCTTGAGCTTCCTCAGCTGCCGCAGGAAGAACATCCTCTGCTGGGCTTTTTTGATGAGTGAGCTGATGGTCAGCTCCCATTTGAGGTCCCTGGTGATGGTAGTGCCTAGGAAGCGGAAGGAATCAGCAGTGGTGATGGGAGAGCCTGAGAGGGTGAGGGGGGGCAGAGGAGTAGTGACTTTCCTGAAGTCTACAATCATCTCCACTGTCTTCAGAGCGTTCAGCTGCAGGTTGTTATTGCTGCACCAGGACGCCAGCTGGGCCACCTCTCTCCTGTAGGCGGACTCGTCGCCGTTGGAGATGAGCCCGATGAGGGTGGTGTCGTCCGCAAACTTGATCAACTTGACAGACTGGTGGCTGGAGGTGCAGGAGTTGGTGTAAAGGGAGAAGAGTAGGGGGGAAAGTACACAACCCTGGGGTGATCCGGTGCTGATGCTAGTATAGTCTGAGACAGTCTTTCCCAGCCGCACATGCTGCCTCCGGTCCGTCAGGAAGTCGATGATCCACCTGCAGAGGGAGTCAGGCACGTTGAGCAGGGACAGCTTGTCCCGGAGCAGAGCGGGGCGGATGGTGTTGAATGCGGAGCTGAAGTCCACAAACAGGATCCTGGCGTAGGTTCCCGGGGAGTCCAGGTGCTGCAGGATGGAGTGGAGGGCCAGGTTGACTGCATCGTCTACAGACCTGTTGGCTCGGTAGGCAAACTGCAGCGGGTCCAGGAGAGGGGTGGTGATGGACTTGAGGTGGGACAGGACCAGGCGCTCAAAGGACTTCATGACTACAGAGGTGAGCGCTACAGGTCTGTAGTCATTAAGTCCAGTGATCCGTGGCTTCTTGGGGACAGGGATGATGGTGGAGGATTTGAGGCAGGACGGCACGTGGCATAACTTAAGGGAGGTGTTAAAAATGTCTGTGAATACAGGAGCCAGCTGTTTCGCACAGAGTCTCAGGGTGGAGGGAGACACGCCGTCTGGGCCGGGGGCCTTGCGCGGGTTCAGTCTGGAGAACTGTTTGAGCACATCCTGCTCACTGATGATAAGGGGAGGTGGGGAGGTGGGGGGGGTGCCTTAAATGAAGTAGGGAATGTGGAGGCTGTGGAGCTGGAGGGAGGGGGGGAGTTGGACACAGATGACGAGGTGTCAAAACGGGCATAGTGTTGGGACAGTCTCTGACAAAGGGCTTTGTCATCCTGACCTTTAGGAGCCTGAGGCCGATAGTTGGTGATCTGCCTCAGTCCTCTCCACACGGAAGCCGAATCATTAGCAGTGAACTGCTGCTGGAGTCTCTCTGAGTACACAGATTTAGCCCTCTTCAGCTCTCTGTTAAACCGGTATTTAACCTCCCTGTAGCAGTCCCTGTCTCCACTTTTCAGCGCTGCTTCCTTCTCCTTCCTGATCTGTCTGAGCTTAGCTGTGAACCAGGGTTTGTCATTAGAGTAACTCACCCTGGTGCGTGATGGAAGAATGTTCTCTTCACAAAAGTGGATATATGAGTTCACAGTGTCCGTGTACTCATCCAGATCATGCGTGGCTCCTTTAAGCATGCCCCAGTCAGATATTTCCATGCACGTTTCCAGCTTCTCCTCAGCATCACTGGTCCGTATCTTCGTAGTGCTCACAACAGGTTTAGTGAGCTTCAATCTCTGTCTGTATGTGGGAATGAGGTGAACCATCACGTGATCAGATAATCCCAGCGCAGCTCGAGGGACAGCGCGATATGCGTCTTTCACTGTGGTGTAACAGTGATCCAGTGTGTTTAATCCTCTGGTGGGGCATTTAATAAACTGTTTGTAGCGGGGGAGATCGTGGCTCAGATTGCACTGATTAAAGTCGCCAGCCACAATAATCAGCGAGTCTGGAAAACTCCGCTCTGTGTGTTGAATGTGATCCGCGAGCACGCGCTGAGCTTCGCGCGTGTCCGCGTCGGGAGGGGCGTACACAGCGATCAGTATAAAAGAAGCAAACTCCCGTGGGGAATAAAAAGGCTTGCAGTTGATAACAAGAAATTCCAAGGCAGGAGAACAGTGTTTGGAAATTTCCATTACATCAGAGCACCAGCTACAGTTGATGTAGAAGCAGACACCGCCTCCTGTGGTCTTGCCGGAAAGCTCTGTGTCACGATCAGCACGGAAGAGCTGAAAGCCGTCGAGGCGCAGCGCGCTGTCCGGTATATTTTCCCGGAGCCAGGTCTCAGTAAAGCAGAGGACAGCTGAGGAGGCGAGGTCCTTAAAACGCATCAGCAGTCTCAGTTCATCCACCTTGTTAGAGAGAGAGTTGGTATTGGACAGAAATATGCCAGGCAGCGCCGTTCGCGAGCCTCTCCTGCGAAGTCGTACGAGAGCGCCCGCTCGTCTTCCTCTCTTCCGCCGTCTCACTTTCCGAGCCAAACAATAAACCAGATCGGCGGCAGGGGCTAGAAAAACTGGGAGGAGGTCCGTGGGGGTCAAAGTCCTGATATTTAAAAGTTCTTCACGGGTATAAGTGCAAGCAGACACACAATTGACAAACAAAAACAAACAAAGAGCGCAGCGAAGCACCATGTCGACCGCTGTGGGCGCCATCTTGGATTGAAGAGACTGCGAGGGGGATGTTAAGGGATTAAGGAAGTGCATGCAATGTGACCTTCGATGTGAATGCAATGTGACCTTTGTTATGTAGAAGGACCTGAGTATTTAAGGGAAGAGTTCTGTCTGAGATGTCCTCTTGCTACTATGCTCATGTGTGAGATGTGTAATAAACTGCCTGAGACAAAGCTGCCTCGTCATTTACACACTCCACACTGGTGACCCAAGACGAAGCATGCAACACGAAGAGAGTTCCCCGGAGCCAGCCTTGTTGGGAGCCCCCAGCCAAGTGTATGCCATTGCAATCCAGCTACCGGATTTTTGGCAGCACAATCCGCGCTCCTGGTTCCACCTGATTGAGGCGCAGTTCGTCCTCCGGGGGATATCGGTGGATGACACGAAGTTCTACCATGTGGTCGCAAAGCTCGACACCCTCACGGCTCAGCATGTGGAGAGCCTGCTGGACCAGCCACCAACCAGCAACAAATACAGTGCGTTGAAGGCCGCACTTATCCAGCACTACACACTCACGGTTGAGGAGAGAGCAGAGAGACTCCTGATGCGGACCGGGTTAGGAGATTGCACGACTATTGACCTGATGGAAAGGATGCTGACATTGAAAGACTCGGACGACAACCACTTCATTTTTACCCACCTCTTCCTCCGGAAACTTCCGTCAGCGACGAGAGCGGCCCTGGCCAGTTTGCCGTTGCTAGCCAAGCGGGACTACCGTGCGCTGGCCCGGGAAGCACACCGGATCATCATGGCCAGCAGAGAGCTCACGACCACGGCGGCAGCGACAGAGCTCAGCGCGACGGCCGGAGGGGGCAAGGAGCCATTGACGGCGGTAGCACAACCACCGACGACAGCGGCGGCAGGGGCCAAGGAACGCGGAGGAGACATCCTTTGTTTCTACCATCGCCGCTTTGCAGAGAAGGCACGCAAATATATACCACCGTGCCAGTTCAAGCGCTCGGGAAATGCCAAGATCGGGGGTCGGTAGCAGCTGCGGCCCTCGGGGAGGAGAAAAAGCTGCTCTACTTGACGGACGCACGCTCGGGGAGGCATTTCCTCGTGGACACCGGCACCCAGTTGAGTTTCATCATGCCGTCCTACGCCGACCGGCTGGCAGGTTCCAGCAGCTCCCAGATGGCAGCAGCAAACGGCTCGGAGATTAAGACCTTTGGTGAGAGGACTCTACTTCTGTTGCTACACGGCCGTGGATTTGAGTGGACTTTTGTCATAGCAGCATTGAATTTCAATATATTGGGGGCTGATTTTTTGTGCTCACATGGTTTGTTGGTTGATGTCGCTAACAGGCGCCTGGTTAATGCACTTTTTTTTGTCTTTTGATTCTATTCCCTGTACAGCTCGAGCGTCCCGGCCAACAGCACAAGCCAATGTCACAGCTGCAAGCGGTAAGTTCCACACACTGCTCACTCAGTTCCCAGCACTCACGGTCCCGACATTTTCAGTAGCCGTTGCTAAACACGGGGTGGAACATTTTATTACCACCACCGGGCCGCCCATTTTTGCAAAACCTCGGCGCTTGGACGCAACTAAACTGGTCATAGCGCGCGAGGAGTTCGCCAACCTGGAGAGGTTGGGCATCATCAGGCGTTCAAACAGCCCATGGGCTTCCTCGCTACACATGGTCCCTAAATCTGACAGTTCGTGGCGGCCTTGCGGGGATTTCCGCAGGTTGAACAATGCCACAGCGCACGACCGCTACCCAATTCCTCACATCCAGGATTTTTCCGTCCACTTGGCAGGGGCGCGTTTTTTTTAAAATAGACTTGGTCCGCGGTTACCACCAAGTCCCAGTGCGCGCTGAGGACATACCCAAAACAGCGGTGATAACTCCGTTTGGCCTATTCAAGTTTTTGCGCATGCCATTCGGGCTTAAAGGGGCTGCACAGACGTTCCAACGCATGATGGATGCGGTGCTGCGCAATCTCCCTTTCATATTCGTCTACCTGGACGATATCTTGGTAGCCAGCGCGTCCGAAGACGGACATGAAATCCACCTCACGGCAGTTTTCCAGAGGTTGGGAGAGCACGGTTTAATAATCAGTCCAGCGAAGTGTCAGTTCGGGGTGATACAGATTGATTTTTTGGGGCACCGCGTCTCTCCCGAAGGAGCGGTTCCGCTGCCTGACAAAGTGCACGCGGTAGCAGATTTTCCCCGACAGCAAACGGTCAGGGCGTTACAGGAGTTTTTGGGAATGATGAATTTTTATAACCGTTTCCTCCCCCGCGCAGCGCAGCTCATGCAACCACTGTATGCCACGCTCAAAAAACAGAAACATGCGAATAAGATTGAATTGTCCCTGGAGCGAGAGCGAGCGTTCTCGGAAGTCAAGGCAGCCCTGGCAAACGCTGCGTTGTTGGCACATCCAGATCCAATGGCCTGCATAGCGCTCACTACTGACGCATCAGATGTGGCCATAGGGGCGATCGTGGAGCAGCATGTAGCCGGTGCTTGGCAGCCGCTCACCTTTTTCAGCAGGACTTTGCGCGATAGTCAACGTAAATACAGCGCGTTCGACAGGGAGTTGTTGGCTCTCCACTTGGCTATTCGCCACTTCCAGTACTTGTTACAACTCGCCGCTCATCAGCGGCGCCAGCTGCACGCACACCTGCACCTCGTCAGCAGCGTGGGATATAAGCCACTCTGCCCTGGGCTTCGGCCTGAAGCCGTCTGATTCCCTCGGCTGAACTTGCTGCAGAGGAACCCCCTCGTCTACCAGCAAGATCTACAGCGTAAGCATACCTTACCGTTGTCTTTCCAGTCTCTCCCCTGTGCACAGGTGGATTTCCCGGCGGCGGACCTCGCCTCTGCATCGCCGTCTGCCAGCAGCTGCCATAGGTGGATTTCCCGGCGGCGGACCTCATGTCTGCTTCGCCGTCTCCCCGCTGCTGTCACAGGTGCACCAGGTTGCTGTCTCTCGGGCTCGCCCTTGTGCACGCCTGCCACCTGCCCTGCCAAGTAAGCAAACAAACCCAGTTTATTCCCTGTACTGGTTTGGTGCCCATTACCGTTTCACTGTGCTCTCTCCCCAGGGTTGTCTGGCTGAACGGTTTCCTGCCCCCATGCCTGACGCAGACGTCCACCACCAGTACTTGCTGGCGTTGTTAAAACACTGTCAAACTCAAAAACTAATGATATCTACAATATGAGCACCTCCTTTCTCAAAATGCACAGCAAAATATTAATCAAACCACTGACTCATCTCATTAATCTCTCCATTAGGTCTAGTACATTTCCATCTGGCTGGAAAAAAGCTGTCGTCATACCAGTTCATAAATCAGGCAGTAAAGACGATATATGCAATTACCGCCCAATCTCTATTTTACCAGTCCTGTCTAAGGTTCTTGAAAAAGTTGTAGCTACACAGCTGATAGACTACTTACAAGACAGTCAACTTCTTCATCCACATCAATTTGGTTTTAGACCAGGATACTCAACAGAAACAGCAAATTGTTGCCTTATTGAAAACGTCAAACAGTCCTTGGACAGGGGTAATGTGGTAGGAGCTGTTTTTCTAGATCTCAAAAAGGCTTTCGATACTGTAAACCACAGTTTGCTTTTATCCAAAATGGTATCTTTTAACTTCTCCCCAAATACATTAGAATGGTTTGCATCTTATCTCCAGAATAGAGAACAGTGTGTAAAAGTTCACCAGGATAAATCCTCATTTTTAAACAACCGCATGGGTATCCCACAAGGGTCCATTCTTGGTCCTTTACTTTTCAGCATTTTTATTAATGACTTGCCGTTACACTGCTCAGCTGCAACATGCCAACTTTATGCAGATGATGCAGTTATTTACACAGCTGCCAAGACTCCAGCACAGGCTGCAGATGTACTGTCTACAAGTATGGTTGATGTCCAAGAGTGGCTCCTCAAGAACCATCTATTGCTGAACCTTCAGAAAACAGTCTCAATGTGCTTTTCAATCAAAAAATGTAACCTGCAACATTTTAAAGTTAATATACATGATCATGACATCAGTTTAGCTACAGAATTCAAATACCTTGGCATTGTACTAGATCCTCAACTCAAATTTAATCTTCATATAAAGAAAATTTCAAAAACAGTAAAAAAAAATCTGAACTGCTTTAAATTAATTAGATATTACATACCTTACGAAGCAGCTGCACTGTATATGCATTCTATGGTTTTTTCTCATATATCATACTGTTTGACAGTCTGGGCTCAAGCAGCCCCTTCCACAATAAGACATATAGGTTCATTATATAATCAAACCCTAAAAATCTTGGACAAAAAGCCCATTAGGTGGCATCACTGTAATGTTTTAAAAAAATACAACCTATTGAGTTTTGAGAGCTTCATTGACCTCTGTCTTCTGAAATTAACGTTCAAATGTTTCCATAAATCAGCACCCGAGCCACTTGCTGGTTTCGTCCAAAGACAGGACACCAGCAGAGCCACCAGGAGTTCTGTTAACAATAACTGTAAAATATTCCACCGCAGAACCACATTTGGACAAACAGCTTTCTCTATAAAGGGCAGTCATATCTGGAACACAATGCCAAATGAAATTAAAATAATAACGGACTTTAAAACATTCACTAAAAATGTTAAAAACTGGCTGAAAAATAAACAAGAATGTACTCATGTATGAATTAACTGTCTGCAGAGTGAGAGCGAATGAAGGGAAGGAATAAATGTGTTTGTTTATAGTGAGTGACGGAGGGAGGAAGGCCTGAAATAGGCAAATGTGAGTTATGTTATATGTGTTAAATGTGAGTCAGGCTGTTATATTTGTGTATTTATAATATTTATAATATTTATGTTAAATGTGAGTCAGGCTGTTATATTTGTGTATTTATAATATAATATTTATAATTGTGTATTTATAATTTTTCTGCATTGATGTATGTGATTATTGTGTATATTTTTTATCTTGATTCTTTTTTCTAAAGCCCATCCAGGGACAAGAGTTGCAAATTAGCTAATAGCTATACACTCTATGTGCAACACATCAGATTAATTGTCTTTGATTAATTGTCTATGTTTATTGCACTGTCCCTGTCAAATAAACTAATCTACTTCTACTACTACTACTACATCTACATATCAGAAACACGCAACCACACATCCCTGTTGTTGAATAAATCTGTTAAATTTACCCTGAGCCTGCGTGTGTGTCTCCTCAGCCGTGCGTTATGTCATTAAACATCTCGCCTGGGTGGAGTACGCCCACAACACCGCTCGCTCTACCGCCACCGGGATGTCCCCCTTCAAGGCATCCCTGGGTTACGACCCCCCTCTGTTTCCCTCGCAGGAGAGCGAGTTGGCAGTCCCTACGGTCCAGGCTCACCTCAGGCGGTGCCGCTCCATCTGGGCCGCTGCGCGCATTGCGCTTTTACGTACGGTGGAGCGCAACAAGACCACGGCGGACCGGCGCAGGAGGCCTGCTCCCGCCTACCAGGTAGGCCAACCAGTCTGGGTTTCCACGCAGGATGTTAACCTGAAGGGTGAGAGGAGGAAGCTGGCAAAGCGTTTCATGGGCCCGTTCCCCGTCACCAAAGTTATCAACCCGGTGGCTGTGCGTGTTGCTACTCCCCCCTCCCTCCGCATCCATCCCACCTTCCACGTCTCCAAGGTAAAGCCGGTGGTGTCTGATCCCATCTGCCCTCCTCCTGCTGTGCCGCCCGTGCCCCGGAAGGTAGATGGCCACCCGGCCTGGACTGTCTCCGCCATCTTGGACTCCCGGCGCTGGGGTCGCGGACTACAGTACTTGGTGGACTGGGAGGGCTATGGCCCAGAATGGAGACAGTGGGTGCGTCCTTCGTTTGTGTTGGACCCCTCCCTCATCACTGAGTTTCACCGGACGCACCCCGAAAAACCATTGCCAGGAGGCGCTGCTAGAGGGGGGAGTACTGTTACAACTCGCCGCTCATCAGCGGCGCCAGCTGCGCGCACACCTGCACCTCGTCAGCAGTGTGGGATATAAGCCACTCTGCCCTGGGCTTCGGCCTGAAGCCGTCTGATTCCCTTGGCTGAACTTGCTGCAGAGGAACCCCCTCGTCTACCAGCAAGATCTACAGCGTAAGCATACCTTACCGTTGTCTTTCCAGTCTCTCCTCTGTGCACAGGTGGATTTCCCGGCGGCGGACCTCGCCTCTGCATTGCCGTCTGCCAGCAGCTGCCATAGGTGGATTCCCTGGCAGCGGACCTCGCCTCTGCTTCGCCGTCTCCCCGCTGCTGTCACAGGTGCACCAGGTTGCTGTCTCCCGGACTCGCCCTTGTGCACGCCTGCCACCTGCCCTGCCAAGTAAGCAAACAAACCCAATTTATTCCCTGTACTGGTTTGGTGCCCGTTACCGTTTCACTGTGCTCTCTCCCCAGGGTTGTCCAGCTGAACGGTTTCCTGCCCCCGTGCCTGATGCAGACGTCCACCACTGGTACATCTACATATCACAGACACGCTACCACACATCCCTGTTGTTGAATAAAGCTGTTAAATTTACCCTGAGCCTGCGTGTGTGTCTCCTGAGCCATGCGTTATGTCAGTTCTGGCTGGAAGGACGCTGTTTCACAGTGTTCGTTGACCACAAGCCACTAACATTCGCGATGGCCAAGGTTTCAGAACCGTGGTCGGGCCGGCAGCAGAGACAGCTGGCCGCGATCTCAGAGTTTACTACCGATATTCAGCATGTGTCGTGTAAACTGAATGTAGTGGCAGACTGCCTCTCACGCGCCGTGGCGGGCCCGGTCCGCGTGGGGATAGATTACACAGCCATGGCCGCGGAGCAGGTTAGTGACGCGGATGTGCGTGCGCTCCAGTCTGGACCAACAGGGTTAAGGCTGGAGAACAGGGTGCTGCAAGATGGTATGCCCCCCCTAATCTGCGATGTCTCCACGGGGCGACCGCGTCCCGTGGTACCGGCCGCGTGGTGCCGCTGCGTTTTTGACTCGATTCATTCTTTAGCACACCCGGGAGTGCGCGCGTCCGTCAAAATGGTAGGAGAGAAATTTGTGTGGCCGAGCCTTTGCAAACAAGTGAAAGAGTGGGCAGCAGCCTGCATGGCGTGCCAACGAGCCAAAGTACACAGACACACGAGAGCTCCCTTGGAGCCGTTTCACATCCCGGCTAAGAGGTTCGATCATGTTCACGTGGACCTCGTGGGCCCCCTCCCACCATCACAGGGGTGCACGCACCTTCTGACAATGGTGGACCGCACCACGTGCTGGCCTGAGGTGGTTCCACTGGCGTCAACCACAGCCGAGGAGGTGGCGTGAGCGTTTTTAACAGCATGGGTGGCACGTTTTGGAGTCCCGTCGGACATTACGTCCGACAGAGGCCCTCAATTTGTTTCCGAACTTTCGTCAACAATGGCCCGCAGCCTGGGTGTCACAATTCACCGCACAACTGCATACAATCCACAGGCTAATGGGTTATGCGAACGTTTTCATAGGTCATTGAAAGCGGCTCTCAGGGCGTCACTGATGGATGCATATTGGGTAGACAAGCTACCGTGGGTTTTATTGGGGTTACGTTCTGCGCCTAAAGAGGACTTGGAAGCTTCCTCGGCTGAACTCGTTTTTGCGCAGCCGCTTCGGCTGCCCGGGGAGTTTCTCCCAGATAATCCTGCGCTGGTCAGCTCCCCATCTCAGCTATTGCAGCGTAGCATTGACACAGGCACGCTGCCGGGCCCCGTTCACCACAGTTTTCCGCGCATTTTTGTGCCTAAGACTTTGAAAAACGCGGAGTTTGTTTTTGTCAGACACGACACACATCACCCCCCACTGAGACCACCTTATGATGGGCCATTCAGAGTGCTGGAAACAGGGGACAAGCATTTTTTGCTAGATTTGGGGGGTAGGAGGGAAAAGGTAGGCATTAACAGACTCAAACCCGCTTTTGTGGTGGCAGACGAGCAAGTGCTGTTGGCGAGGGCCCTTCGGCGTGGAAGACCCCCACGGGGAGCTTCCCAGAGTAAAATTTCCCCAGAAGACCCGCAGGGACAGACAAAAGGTTTTCACCCCCAAACAGCAGCTCCCCAGCATGACAGCGCCGTGGAGGCAGTGAATCCTGGTTACAGCAGATACGGGAGAAGACTGAAGCCCAAGCAGCATGTGGATTGATGTTTAATGATTCTGTTTATTCCTTTGTTCGATCCAATATGCTCGGGGGGTGGTGTGGCCGCACATGGGGAAAACATAATGTGTAGCATCTTAGATAAGAACAAAGGGCAGAGTTTCCTTGGAGATAACAGGAAGCTGTGAAAGTGTGATCTTTTGTGTGTCAGAGACTGCTAGGAGGATCCTTTGTGTGCCAGAGACTGCGAGGAGGATGTTAAGGGATTAAGGAAGTGCATGCAATATGACCTTTGATGTGAATGCAATGTGACCTTTGTTATGTAGAAGGACCTGAGTATTTAAGGGAAGAGTTCTGTCTGAGATGTCCTCTTGCTACTATGCTCATGTGTGAGATGTGAAATAAACTGCCTGAGACAAATCTGCCTCGTCATTTACACACTCCACAGTACCGTATAAACTATCCAGCCCAGTCTGACTTAAAAAATGTATAATTGCACGATTTTTCACTCTGAAGGCATTATTTCATAAGTACCGTACTTCTTTTCTAATATGTATCCAGGTAATGTTTTTGTTTGTTTTATACACAAATGTATGCTTTCTGAGGGGGTGGAAAACGTTCATTTGGTACATTTTTTAGTGAGATCGGGCTGAACTATCCCAGGACCAGTGTTGGGAGTACTGTAACATCACTACTTTTGCAGTAACGTGTTGTGCAACAAAATTACTGTTTAAAAATTCAGTAATACGTTACAGTTACTGAAATTTGATCAGATGCATTGCTTGTTTTATTAATGTGGATAGATATTTATAAATGGATATACAAACTGACCTGACCGTAGCTGAGATATCGCTGTCAGTCAGCGTGACCTGTTGCAGAGAGCCCGAGTCTTCATTACTAAGCGGAGAAAGAGATGAAGCTACTTTGTCTTTGTGAACACACACAGATTATTTTTCTTTTGTTGTGTTTAAGGATAAAAGCATATTGGTGGTTTGCAAACTAAGTGCCGGTTGAGACCTACTGCAATCTTCAGAAGCACCCGAAAACAGCAACAGGCTCCTGACAAAGCTAATGATAAGTAACGGCTAGCTATGCTAACAACTAACACAATGAAGTGGATCTGAACACCCACGGCAGGATGTAAAGTGGAAATACTCCTATCTGAACACCCATGGCTGGATTTCAATCACAGGTATGCTTCTAGGCAGTTTGTGACCCAGCAAGAATTAAACCAATAAATTGCCAGATATGTTGTGACAGTGATATGTGATATCACCAGTGCCTTTCCATCAGACAGCTGAGACTGTGATCTACTGAAGTTAAAACACTGCTACCTGGATAAAGATTATTCAAAAATGGATTTTGATCTCTAAAAGGCATATGAGAGACTGGATCATGTCTCTGTCACAACAGACATTTGGACTGTGGATAAGGAATGTTTTATTTGGATCACTGCACATCAGATTAATCCATAACATAAAGGTAAGATAAACATGGACAGCTTTCATGTCCCACACTGACACATGTGCAGCAATACCAGTATTAAAAAACTGTCTGCGGAGTTCTGTCTGACACAGTCTGTTTTCAGCCACTGTTAATAAGCCTGTAATGTAATCCATTAAATAAATTATCTTGCTGTGTGTGCAAGATGATTTAAATATGCATTTAAAAGTAACGTGAAAGTCACTTTTCCAGGCAACAAAATACTTTAATCATGCAGTAATTGGTAAAGTAACTCAATTACTTTTGAAAAGAAGTAACTAGTAACTGTAATTAGTGTCATGAATTGCCCCTCAGGGCAAGAGAGACCCAGACACTGAACTGCTAGTTGTGATATTTAATGAAAAAAAAAACACAAGTTCAAACAGTGCACCAGAACAAAAACTTACAACAAGGTGAAACACGAGTAGGCAGGTTGGGCGTCAGAACAGGAAGGGGTTCTGATGGAGAATGAACTTTAAGACTCTGGCAACGAGGGAGAGAAATAACAATTTTAAATAGAACATAAAACCACTGAACAAAAATGATTGCAGGTGTGGATCATATGAGCGGGCAGGAGATGACAAAGATTACCAACTGGGTTCAGCTGAGTGTAATGAGAAGGGAAAAGATGGGATTTACAGCTGACAGGGACACCACCCACAACGGAGTAAAAACCCGGCCGTGCCACTGGCAGCTGTCACTCTGGACAGAGAAAACAACAGTACGATAATAAGGACCTAAATGCCAACAAATAAGGACTGAGGGATAAATACAAACAAATACAAAATAAGAGAGTAGCAAAACTAAGATGATATAAACAGGGGGATAAGAAGAATAAGAAACAATATCAGATATACAAAAACCAACCACGGATAAAATGACAAGAACCAAGAAACCAAAATACAACAAATATGGAGAAAGGCCATGAGACTGAGCAATGCGGAAACCCTCAGTGCTCAGCACATGACAAAGCCCCCCTCTCAAGGAGTTGATACCAGACACCCAGGGTAACATCACAAAAGAAACCCCCCCCCCCCACAACAAAAAGGAGAATAACAATAAATTACCCCGGATGGCTGGTGGGGGGAACAGGCTGGGAGGGAACAAAACCAAAACCCCACTCAGGACCCACGCCCAAGCAGAACCAGGCACTTAGGCCCCCTGGACCGTAGAGCTGAACAGTTCAGGCAGTCGGCTAAAGACCCAGACCTGGCAGATCACATGATGGAAAGAGCTGGGTGGTCTACCGGAGAACGTGGGCAACACAACCCAGCAGTACAGTCTGTCAGGTGGTCTGCCAGAGTTCTTTAACCACCTAAACAGAAAAGGTGGTCTAGGGGGTGGCTGCCCAACAGGGACAACCAGCAATGAGGAGGATGGAAGAATAGGGGAAACCACGTTGACGCCAGGTGGAGGAGGGGGAACCACGACGGCCTTGGACAGAGGAGATGGAACTACAACGGCATCTGGCAGAGGAGAGGGGACCACGACGGTGTCTGGCAGAGGAGAGGGAACCCTGACGGCATCAGGCATAGGAGAGGGAATCCCGACACTCCCGGACTGCCCTGCAGTACCCTCGGTGGTCCCGGACTGGGACATGGCAGCACCCGCAGTGGCTCGGGGCTGGAGCAAGGCAGCACCCACGGTGGTTCTGGCCTGGAAAAAAGCTGCACCCGTGGTGGTCCGGGCTGGAGCGAAGCTGCAACCGCGGTGGCTCTGGGCTGGAGCAAAGCTCCATCCATGAGGGCTCCAGGCTGGAGCATATCGGCACCCACGGTGGCTCCAGATGAGAGCATAGCTGCACCCGCGGTGGACCCGGACTGGGCCATAGCTGCACCCATGGTGGCCCCCGGGCTGGAGCGTAACGCCCATGGCAGACCCACCCTTTAGTGCAGCACCCATGTTGGTTTCAGGCTGGGGTGCAGCACCCACAATGGTCCCCAACTAGGACACCACACCCACGGAGACCCGGACTGAAGAGGAGCTGCACCAACGGAGGTCCCAGGCTGGGATGGAGCACCCATGAAGACCTCAACCGGAGGAGGAGCAGCACCCACGGAGATCCCGGGCTAGGATGGAGCATCCGCAAAGACCTCCGCAGGAGGGGGAGCAGCACCCACATAGGTCCCGGGCTGGGACGGAGCACCTGTGATGACCTCAGCTGACAGGGAAGCAGCACCCTCGGAGCCCCCGGGCTGGGACAGAGCACCCACGAAAACCTCAACCAGAGGGGGAGCAGCACCCACAGAGGCCCCAGACTGGAATGGAGCACCTGTGATGACCTCGGCAGGTGGAGCTGGACCCATGAAGACCCCAGGCAGTGAGACCAAACCCACGGAGACCTCAGGTGAAGTTGGATGAACCTCGGTGACCCTGGGGAAAGGCTCAGAAAAGGGGGACAGAGACACAGGGTTAGGGTCACCAGCGGCAGTGGAGCCCGGTGAGGTGAGCTCAGGCGAAGCTGACGGCTGCACTTGGCTCTCCCCACCAAGAGCCAGGCAAGCTCTCTCCAAAATTGAAACAGTGAAAACAAAGAAGAGCACTTGCCTGAGCGCACGCAACACTGCCGTCCAGGACTCCCTCGATCCAGGCGACAATGTCTCGGGACTGGCACTCTGGAGGTCCAGCTCCGGATCTGCTGCAGCTGGAGCATATCAGCACCCACAGTGGCTCCAGATGAGAGTGTAGCTGCACCCGCGGTGGACCCGGACTGGGTCAGAGCTGCACCCATGGTGGCCCCTGGGCTAGAGTGTAACACCCACGGAAGACCCACCCTTGAGCGCTGCACCCACGTTGGTTTCAGGCTGGGGTGCAGCACCCACGACGGTCGCCGACTAGGACACCACACCCACAGAGACCCGGACTGAAGAGGAGCTGCACCCATGGAGGTCCCAGGCTGGGACGGTGCACCCGCGATGACCTCAGCTAATGGGGAAGCAGCACCCTCGGAGGTCCCGGGTTGGGACAGAGCACCCACGATGACGTCAGCTGACAGGGAAGCAGCACCTTCGGAGGCCCCGGGCTGGAACGGAGCACCCACAAAGACCTCAACCTGTGGGGGAGCAGCACCCACAGAGGTCCCGGGCTGGGACAGAGCACCTCCAATGACCTCAGCCAGAGGGGGAGCAGCACCCAGAGGCCCCAGGCTGGAATGGAGCACCCGCAATGACCTCGGCAGGAGGAGCTGGACCCATGAAGACCTCAGGCGGTGAGACCAAACCCAGAGAGACCTCAGGTGAAGTTGGATGAACCTTGGTGACCCTGGGGAAAGGCTCAGACAAGTGGGACAGAGACACAGGGTTAGGGTCACCGGCGGCAGTGGAGCCCGGTGAGGTGAGCTCAGGTGCAGCTGACGGCTGCACTTGGGTCTCCCCACCAAGAGCCAGGCAAGATGTCTCCAAAATTGAAACAGTGAAAACAAAGAAGAGTACTTGCCTGAGCTCACGCTCCACCGCCATCCAGGACTCCGTTGATCCAGGCAATGATGTCTTGGGCCCTGCACTCTGGAGGTCCAGCTCTGGCTCTGCTGCGGCAGCCCCTGCAGCAGGCATGGTGGTTGGTGGAGTCCCAGAACCCCCCAGCGAGGTGACCCACACAGGTGGCTCACCTGGCATGGCGACACGAGGTTGGCTCCCTGCTGGTGCTGGATCCTGCACTGCTTAAGCCAGGGGACACTCCATCGTTGGTGCAGGCTTCAGCTCGGTAACAGTGCTCTCCCTCTGTCCATACCATGGCTGTGGGGTTGGAACCATGTCCTCCAGAGCTGCAGGCTCCTCCATCGTCCGGCGGCTCAATCCTGCGGCTTGCAGACACTCAAGGGGCGAAGGAGGAGACACGGAGAGAGCACGTGAAAAAGTTATTGCTGCAGCAGGCAGTGAGAGCTCAGAGGACTGCACAGGCTGAGCCTCACCACCGTGAATCAGGCAAGATAATTCATGTTTTGAAGAAAGAGAATGAAAAAACACTTGCCTGAGTTCCTGGGGCATGATGTTTTCTGCTGCAGCTGGTCTTGAATTTGCCCTCTCCATGGCTGCAGCTGTTGTGGGCCCCTCTGAGGAATGTGGAGGAGCCACCGCTGCAGACATGGTGACGAGCGGAGCCAGAGGGGAGACAACCTGGCCCTCAGCAGTGGCGGGAGATGCCAAAGAGTCAGGGGTCGCAGCAGCAAAGGAGGAGAAGGAGAACCAGAGGAAGGGACTGTTGCAGGGATTGTCTGACTCTGCTGCCAGAGAGGTGGAGGTGTTCCTCTGGTGGTCCGAAGCTGGATGGCGGTGTCTAAGAGCCTGAGGAGCAGAGGAAGGAGTGGGCAAACAGGGGGAGGAGAAGGACAGCTGCCGTGGAGAGCGCCTCCGCGCCTCACTTCAGCCTCAGAATAACTGCTGCAGTGAGGTGACCGTGGACAACAGTTCCGCGAATTGGGGATACCTCCTCAAGCCAGGATGTGCCTACACAATCCCCACTACTCCATTTACACTTTCCCAGGTCTTCTTAGGTTCACAAGAAGTGAGAGCTTCAACGACAAAGCTCCGGATGAACTCAGCGGTCCATTCTTCCTCAAAGTTTGGAGACCCAGCTGCTGATCTTCCTTTATTTGCTGAAGGCTGACGTGCTGGGGACATGATAATGTCTCTGGACAAGGGTGAGTGAAAATAAAACCACAAACTAGCGGCAGCTGGGTCTCTAACTGGCTGGAGCCTACTGTCATAAATTGCCCCTCAGGGCAGAGAGGAGAGACCCAGACACTGAACTGCTAGTTGTGATATTTAATGAAGAAAAACACAAGTTCAAACAGTGCACCAGAACAAAAACTTACAACAAGGTGAAACACAAGTAGGCAGGTTGGGCATCAGAACAGGAAGGGGTTCTGATGGAGAATGAACTTTTGGACTCCGGCAACGAGGGAGAGAAATAACGACTTTAAATAGAACATAAAACCAATGAACACAAATGATTGCAGGTGTGGATCATATGAGCGGGCAGGAGATGACCCAGATTACCAACTGGGTTCAGCTGAGTGTAATGAGAGGGGAGAAGACGGGACTGACAGCTGACAGGGACACCGCCCACAACAGAGCAAAAACCCGGAAGTGCCACTTACAGCTGTTACTCCGGAGAGAGAAGACAACAGTACAATAATAAGGACTTAAATGCCAACAAATAAGGACTCAGGGATAAATACAAACAAATACAAAATAAGAGAGTAGCAAAACTAAGATGATATAAACAGGAGGATAAGAAGAATAAACAATATCACATATATGAAAACCAACCACGGATAAAATGACAAAAACCAAGAACCCAAAATACAACAAATATACAAATATGGAGAAAGGCCATGAGACTGAGCACCGCGGAAACCCTCAGTGCTCAGCTCATGACAATTAGTTCCTATCTTTTAGTGACTTGTCCAACACTGCCCAGGACTAAAAATGGTGATGAGGAGGGGGAATGACAAGTTAACAAGGGGGATGCTTATGGGTCTTTTTGCTAACAAGAGAGATAACATCCTCACTTACTGCTGGTAACAGTCTTTGCATCCAAAATCCTTGCTCCTGTGAGGTGCATGTAGACACCACAACTACTCACACCTCTGTAAGTGGCATACACTCTGCTCAGCACTGGGCCAGCCCCTGGTGCTTTTCTATTTCCATTTACCTATCAAGGGCATCCCATCTCAGACATTGAGTCTTCTGTGGTTCCTTGGCAGATTCCAATGAGGAAAACAGAAAAAAAGTGTCCATCAGAAGGACCTCCAAGAATGTAACAGAGCAGCTTTTGACTTGCACCCACTCGTTAGGGGCCTGTGTGCAGCACAGGCCTGGCCTGACCTTGCTGTGGCACAAAGGTTGGCTTCCATCTCTGAGGGGCTCATGTGCAACACATGCAGGAAAACGACCTTAGGAGACCCACGGACTGAAAACAGGAGACAGCAGAGGCCCGGAAATTGCAAAGTGGGTCACTACCAGAGAAACTGCCCAAGGCGCCAACAAGTGGCTATCATAGTAGTGAAACCTGACAGTAACACTAGAGCTGGAGTCAACACAGAGCTCAAGAGCTGTGATCTGCCCACTCTGTCTCTTCCTTCACATGTCCTGGTTCTTACCTCTCCTCCGCTCTGCTCATTCACTGTGGTGCCACTTCTAAAGCAACCAGTCCAAATTCAAAAGAATTTTGAGGAAGTTAGTAGACACAGAATATTTTTACGACTCATCCTAACCCTAGTAATTATATAGATTGTCAGATGACAGCAGCAACATCTTCTCTCTTTTCTCTGTTGCAGTGATTGTATGAAAAGTTGCTTTTTTAACATTATTAGCTCAAACTCCATCAAATTCTGCTCTTGTCCATCACTATTTAATAACCAAAAACACACGATGAACACAAATCAGCCTGTACATCGGGCAGAAACCTGTTTTGGCAAGGCAACAATGCATTCAAACCAGCACACAAGAAAATACTGCATTGGTGACGTGCGTCAGATATCGCGATGAAATTACACGGGTGCATAAATCCAGCTTAACAGTAATAACTGATGGATGTGCACATAAGGTAATAAAAAAAGAAGCCACATAACCACCGGTGTGTTTCAATCTGACATTTTCCTTCAGTTGGAGATCTAGATATCACATTTATTGTCACGATGGCCCCTTCAGGGCAAAGTACAGGACTCAATCGCATGCCGAGCGGATGACATGGTTTATCAATAAACACACAAAAAATAACTTACAGCTCATGGGCTGAAAACCAAAAAAACAAAGCTAAGGCAGGCAAAATCACACGGGCTAAGATCTCTGGATAGACAACAAGGCTCAGGCAGGATTGTGTAATGTAAGGACTAGTACTTTAGTACTGTATATACTTAGCACAGTGGCAGCACACTAAGGCTGCGTGTCCACCAAATGCCTTTTTTGTCGCCCGACCGCCCTGAGCTTTTTTTTTTCAGCATTTGTACGCTGCGCTCTTGGGGAAAAAAAAGTCTGTGCCCTGTATCCCTGCAACAACTTGTCACTCTCAGCTCATCACTCCCACTTTTCCTATTGTCAGACTTTCTACAGGTTTTTTGATAGCAGTATCTAAATAACAATGGACAGGAAATGTTTTCTAGCAAATCTGGATATAAAATATGATGACACTGAAAGCAGGAATCTGAGTACGGATTAGTACTGGTGTCTTATGTCCCGCCCATGCAGTAGTTCTTACTGGCTGCTTAAGGTCTGACATTGACGAGCTCAGCTGCAGTCTCTGAAAAGTTGAACATTTTTCAACTCTGAGCTCTCTGGGCAGGCGCCACCCCATACACCACAGGGTGTCCCACATGCTGTGGAAGGGATTAACTTAGTATTGCCCCAGATTTCTGCACAGTAATTAAAATATGATAAGACTATGGAATTATATAAGATACAGAGTAATTTATTATCGAGAACCTGTTTTGCTTTGTTTAATACTGACATGATTCTCAATAATTTAGTTTGTATATGTTTGATGTGTGGTTTCCAACTGATTTTCTCATCTATTATTACCCCAAGGAATTTATTTTTACAGACCTTTTCTATATGCACTCTATCTATTTGTATGTGTATTGGTACATTAATTCTGCAGTTCCCAAATAACATTATTTTTGTTTTCTGTAAGTTTAATGATAACTTGTTACTGTCAACCCATAGTTTTAACAATTAAATAAGCAAAATAAGCAATTATGCTAAATGAATGTGAAAAGGTCTGTAAATATTCCTTAATGTTATTGAAGTTGGCGTAGAGGCTTCTGCTGCTGAAATGGACATTTGACAGTTTGTTCTTTGATTTCATGTTCTGGTTGTATTGCTCTTCAGTGTAGTAAAGGCAATTATTATTAACCCTTTAACATTGTTGATTGCATGAACGGCTCGCACTGCCACTGTGGCAGGCGCAGTGCTGCGCCTGTCATATGATGTTATGTGATGTGCCAAACACTCCCCAGTTGCAGAATTCCACCTCACAAGGTGGTAGACACATATAACTTACTGCTCTTGCCTTGGAGGACTTATGACAGACATAAAAGCATCCTTATTTACACCAGAGAGGAAGAAATTTTTAGACAAACACATATGGATGTTACCGATTGCTGTGGACGTACTCAGTTGCAGACGCAGGAGCATTTGCTCCCAGATTTGCCAACTATGATTCAAAAAAGTGATTATTTAGCTTATGAAGGTAAATGTTTACATTTTGTTATAACAGAGGGTGGGCGAAGTTGCCTGGTGTTCACCTGCTGTCGACCACAGCACCATATGACTGGGGAGAACAATCGCTCCGGTTCCATGTCGTTGTATAACATAAATAGCGGCGGTATAAAAGCGAAATTGAGGTGGGATGATCATAAAAGTTTTTGGATGTGGGAGAGAAAGTGCAAATGACCGACAGAAGGCAAAAAAACGACCAGGATGGACGAAAATGGACGCAGCGAGAGCCGCTTTCACCAGTGGTAAGTGACGAATGTCTGTGTTTGTTTACATTGTACTACATTACACTGATTTTCTGGGCCATATACTTTGAAGATAAGAAAACAAAATGCCCAACACAAGAGACTGTGACAAAAAGCAGAACCATTCTTTGTGTAAATATATCCAAAGTCCACTTTTGACTGAAAGTTATGTAATTCAATATGGCTGCTGTGGCATTATCCAAATTAGATGCATAAATTTACTCCCATCACACACTTTGGATCATATTCTAGATCTTTCTAATTGACAGTAAGCCATTATCTCTTACCACTTTCAAGTTGTAGCTTTGGAAATTTCTGATATCTGTACTGAATATTTTCTTGAAAAAACCTTTACCACTAGGGGCTGATGGCGCAACGAAACGCCATCCACAGTCAATAGGATAATGTTGTGGAAAAAAATATTATCTGCGTCTATACTTTGTTCCAGGTCCCATGAATTGTGTTCATTTATTTCAAAAAGTCTCAGTTCCAGATGGTCATGATCATTTATCCTCTTGGTCATATTTGTGATATTGTTTCCAGATGAAGTGAGTCAGTTCTGTTGGTGCGTGTCATGGTCGTGTGTGGTTGGTTGTTACCTTATAGTCCAGTTTATGTTGTTGATTGATATGCTTCCAGCTCCTCCATCCTCATGATAATCAACACTTTCTGTTGTGGTCCTTTCAGTTTTATGAATATTTTACCAGTTATTAGTCCATGTTTTCATTATTTTCCCCTGCTTTCTCAGATAGCATGATTTTCTGGCTATTTCAGCATTTTGTTTAGTTGGATGATCAATCATGAATATGTTTGTTAATTTCAACTTTTGTCCTTATTTGAGCAGTGTAGACTTGTGCTTTCTTTTAATGAACCTGAGCATAAGAGCTGGTTTATGGGTGACGCTTTTCGTGGGCAGAGGATGACATCCCTCAATGTTATTGCAGTCCAGTTAGATCCCTTTGGACTCCAGGAAAGCAGCCACTTGTTCCTCCATGGATCTAACGTCCAGCTCATCAGGCTCGTCTCCACTGGAACCGCTCACTTGTGTATGTGCAGGGTTAAACTTGAAGCCCTGTGACAATCACATCATTTATCCGGGTGTACTGCTCCAGGTCTGCAACCCTGTAATAGATTATTATTATCATTATGCTGGATTATTTTAAGAGTGTATTTAACTCTTTTATCTTTTTACTTGGGGGTTGTATGCATTTTATTGGTTTTACTTGAGTTTGAGTTGAGCCACATGAGTGTGCAGGTTCTCTCAGGTGGAGAGGTATCGGAACCATTCAACATCAGCAACGGCATCAAGCAGGGGTGCGTTCTGGCCCCGATCCTCTTCAACCTTTTTTTTCTCTTGTGTCCTCAACCATACCATCAGGGACTTGGATCTTTGGGTATACCTGCAATACAGACTTGATGGCTCACTGTTCGACCTCCGCCGACTGAAGGCTAAGATCAAGGTCGCAGAAAAGATTGTCCTGGAAGCACTTTTCGCTGATGACTGTCCCCTCATGGCCCACATGGAGTTTAACCTCCAGATCATCGCGAATAAGCTTGCAGAAGCCTCCCGCCTTTTTGGTCTCACCATCAGCCTTGGCAAGACAGAGGTACTGTTTCAACCATCTCCATTGAGGGTACCCAACTGAAGAAGACGGTAGAAGACTTTAAGTACCTCGGCAGCACCATCAGCAACGATGGCAGCCTGGATAAGGAGATCAACGCCAGAATCTACAAGGCCAGTCAAGCTCTCGGTCGTCTCCGAGCTCGCATCCTGAACCAGCACAACATCCAGCTGTCCACGAAGCTCAACGTGTACAGGTCCGTTGTCCTCACCAGCCTTCTCTACGGACGTGAGACATGGACCGTGTACAAAAAACACCTGGAGCAGATGGAGAAGTTCCACATGAAAAGCCTACGGATGATCATGAACATTCACTGGCAAGACCGGGTCACAAACCTTGAAGTCCTGGACAGAGCTGAGATGACCAGCATCGAGGCCATGACTCTGAAAGCCCAGCTCCGATGGGTTGGTAATGATCTGGATGGATGGCCACAGGCTGCCCAAGCAGCTCATGTACGGCGAACTCTGCTCTGGGAAGCGGAACCAAGGCAGACCACGCAAAAAATTCAAAGACTGTGTGAAGCTCAACATCAGATACACTGGCATCCTTACCAAACAATTAGAGCTGCGGGCTGTGGACAGGCCAGGCTGGCGCGCCCTTCACTACTCAGGCATGAGACTACTTTGAAGAGAAGAAGCGAGCTGATGCAGCTGAAACACAGGCAGAAAGAAAGGCGTCATTACCTGGGCAGTTTCCTTGCCCCTACTGCAGCCGTGTCTGCCGATCGAGGATTGGCCTAAACAGCCATCTCCGTGCGCACACAAGAAGAGGACTTAACACATGAGGGACGATCATCATCGGATCGATGGACAACCAAGGAATTGAGTTTGCTGTTTTTCATTTTGTTTTTTTTACCAGTTGATTTGTAGCATTTTATTATCATAGCATGTTTTGTTGTGGTGTTTTAGTGTTTGTTTTTTTTTTTTTTAAAGGATAACTTATAAAGTTAAAAAACAGCAATTGTAAACTTAACTCCACTCCACTGATTGGTAATAAACCTTGTTTAAAGACTACTGCCTTCTGTTCCTTACTGAGATGCATCACCCAAATGAGTTCTGTTGTTTAGGGAGCTTTTGCCCCAGTTACACAGACACTTTTTATGAGTCTGGCATTTTAGACGTTTGCTTGACAATTGCTAGATATGACCACAGGTTTTATTATGATTTTTACAAGTCTTTTTAACTGATCTGGATCATGTTCTTAGACTTGTTAAGTCTGATTCCAGCAGTTTAAGCAGCTGTTTCAATCAGTATGCCGTTACTTCACATAAGTTTCCTTATTGTCCCCCTTATTGTCATATTACAGATTTTACCCTGGTGTGTAAACAGGGAACTAGGTGAGATCAGAGTGCATACTTTTTAAGTTTAAATAATATCTGAAAGAAAACCACTCTTCCGCATTTTTTTCCGCTCCGGCGCCCCCTATTCATTGTCTGTGTGGAAAGCTTTGTGGTGCATTTTGGGCAGGTCACGCGTAATTTTTTCAGCTGTTGAACTGAGTCAACTAAAAACTTTTAAAGCAGCAGATGTGTGTGTCATATAAAAAACAGATTCAGCAATTAAATAATATATTTCTCGCTTCAAAATCACTTTCGCTGTTTCATCCATCCATTGTTACTCCCTGGTTCCTGCAGGTCAGACAGGAGGAGGAGCTAGGACAGCTATCAGTTAATGACGTGTACGTGATTCGGAAGCAGATGATGAAATGACTGCTCTTTCCTGAGTGATTCTGTACAGTTCATTCACCCAAAAGAACTAGTACACTTGAACAAATCGTTCATGAATGTTCCAACTCTACCACCTAACCTGGTTCCAACCAGGATATCTAGGTGATCTATTGGAGTAAAAAAGAACCACCTTTAGCTATGGTCACAAAGATTCTCATAAATGATGTGTTGGCAAGAATTTCCCAGTTCCTACAAATTCTGGAGTTTGCAGACATTTGTGGAGGGGACATTGTTTCGTATAGCCTTCTTATGACTGTCGTTCTATTCACAGCAACTTGAGGCATTCTTGAGAAATGAGGCGCTTTTCTGTTGTACGATGGCCCTAGAGTTCTTACGTTCTTCGTAAGGGTCCCTTGGGAGCTTCCTACAGCATACTCTCTGCCATGTTACAGAAATTTTTGTGCAACTCACCACACTCTCAAGTCATTGGTAGGAAGATCTTACAGCTTTCGCCACATTTTGTTGGCACAAATGTTGCGTGAATGACGTGCTGCCGCCTTATGAGCGCCCCGCTACCGCCTTATGCACGCTGTACGAATCTACATATAAATGGGGATCCATACGATGTTTTCTACGGCCACTGAAAGGGACCCTTAAGATCAACTTCAGGTGTTCTTGAGGCATACATATGGCCAACATCTTGCGTAGTTCTTACACTGTTCCTATGACATTCATTTTTGTGCGGCATTCACAGAAATCTTGGACAAGCCATAGACCTAGCCACAAAGCTTATGGAAGGTCTACAAATTCTGGATTCTCCTATGGCTGCCTTAAGAAGGTCATACAAAATGGTCTAAAAATCGTTCATACATCCATTTGTAAGTTTGCGACTGTAGCATTTATGATACTGAAACTGAATAAAGCCTCAACATACTCTGCTAGGCACAAATATTCCTTTATAATATACCCGTCAACTCATCATCCACTCATCTCAACAAGGTTACTTCAAATAAATAAATGAAAAAATAAATGAAGACAAAACAACATGATGCCACCTAAAATGTTACTTAAGACTGAAATAATGTAATTCAATTAGGTGATGCCACCACAGCTACATAAAGTTTTTGTAGTGAGATACAGTATGTATCAGGAGTAAAAAGCAACAGGAAACAAAAGAGGAAACAGAACCACCACCACCAAAGTTATTTCAAAAATAATAATAATAATAATAATAATTTTAAAAATCATATTGCATTTATGCCACAACATGGAGGGACAGGGAGTAATATCATCATGGGTCAATACACGGACGGATGCTGGGTTTTAGGGTTATCTATCAGTGTGTTTGCTTGTCTTGTATAATGAGAGGCAGGTTATATAGGGCGTAGGAAGGTGTTTGTCATGGTTGTAGTGTGTCATGGCTCACTCAAACAGCATTACAAGGGATAACCGCCTCTCCTGTGTGTGTGTGTGTGTGTGTGTGTGTGTGCGTGTGCGTGTGCGTGTGCGTGTGTGTGTGTGTGTGTGTGTGTGTGTGTGTGTGTGGTGTCCTTGTCATGTAGCAGCAGATTGCATTATCATGTATAACCTGTCTCTGGCTGACCACCAAGAATTCCTGATTCCACCCTGTCATTGCAGACGAATCAGTCAGCAATGTAAACCCAAGCAGTTTAAAAAAAAAAAAAAACACACACACACACACAAAACAAAACCATGGAGCCTCCAACTAGCCATAAAACACTCTGTCATCACAAAAGACATTACAAAAGTATATATATATATATATAGTATATACACATTTGGTCCAGTCAGCTGGCGAGAAGTTGGCCCTCTCAATGCTCAAATTGAAAAGCAGTTACAAGTAGCTTTAATCATCTGAATAAGATTTCAAACAAAGTCATGCACCATTTGCCAGTGTATGATTCTTAAGCATTAGACCTCTTCTAGTCCAGATTGCATTCCCTTTCCTTTACCATTCTTCTCATTTATTTCTGTTTGCTCCTGTGTTTCTCACTGCCATTATATTCAATTTCCAGAAACCAGCTGACTATAAAATGGAGCCAGTTCTGACATCTGTTTTACTGCTGTCAGAGGGACTTTGCCCAACAGGGCCATGGGCCATAAACTGTGGGTTTTGAATCAGATATTGGCCAGATCTAAAATGAACCTGAACCACATCATTGTAAAGGAATCTTCATTTAGTCCACAGTTGGTCCAGGTTTTTAAAATAGATCCATGTCAGCAGTGGAGCGTTGTGTAAAAGGACACTGGCACAAATCTTTTGAGAATTTATGAAGGTTCTGTGCCCAAGATGCAGAAATTGATTTTTGCTATCTGCATTCTTTCCATCTTCATACACTTTTTTTTTCCTTCGTGTTCCCGTAGGGCAGCACGGTGGCGGAGTGGTTAGCACTGCAGCAGCACAGCAACTCACCCTTGACCTGGGGATCCTGGGTTTGATCCCAGCCCCCAACCAACAGTGATCTGTGTGGAGTTTGCATGTTCTCCCCGTGTCTGCGTGGCTTTACTCCGGGATTTCTCTGGTTTCCTCCCACATGCCAAAAACATGCATGTTAGGTTAATTGGCATCAAACGGGATTGCTAAATTGTCCTTAGGTATGACTGTGAGAGTGAATGGTTGTCTGTCTCTCTGTGTTGGCCCTGCGATGGACTGGCCATCTGTCCAGGGTGTACCCTGCCTCTCACCCAAAGATGCTGGGATAGGCTCCAGCCCCTCCCCCCCGCCACCCGAAAAGGATTAAGCGGAAGAAGATGGATGGATGGATGGATGGTATTCCTCCCCACTTCCAACAAGTAGGGTAGTTCGAGGCACAATTGCATAAATGTCGTTAATATGGTTTTATTTCACACAAGTCTCATCCATATTGTTAAAGGCTGAGTTGTCACAGCTGTCTTCTGGCGTGTAGAGGAATAAGCAAAGCTGGACTCTCTCATGGTCTGCAGGAAGATTTACTGAACCATATACATGAGGATTAAAATGCATGACACGATTTCAACTCCTCTCTGTACAGACTCTGAGGTCAGACTCTAACAACGCCCATGCAGACTCAGTTGGGGCAGAAAACCAGGAGCATGAATATGTGATGACTGCGGCGGCAAGAAATAAAGCGGCGTTGTTGGAGGTTTTAAGTAGAGTTTATTAATCACACCGCCGTCACAGGATCCCCGCTCCGGCCCAAGTGTGTGCAGGCTGGAGCGGGATCCTCAGGCTCTCAGAGAAGAGACACAAAGTGCGTGTCAGCAGCAGCAGTTGAAGTGAGTCAGAGAGAGGATGAGTTACAGAACCTGTGCAGTATCTGTACCCAACTCAAACAATACATCAAAGCAGATTCACGGCAGTTGGTCTGATCAAAGGGACTGCAGAACAGGCATGAGACATTTGCATTTGTAAGACCTACTTAACAATAGGCAGATGCAGCCTCTGCTCCAGTTTGCGGAACAAAGAGGTTACAAGGCACATCTACATATTGAACTGTCTCTAGGTCACAGCAAGGACAGGACGCATGAACACTATACATGAATGGCACATTACATCACGATACATGCAGGGCACATTGCATCACAATACATGAATGGCACATTACATCTCAGTAGTGCAGCGGGGAAAACCAAGAGAAAAGAGCTGACTGTCCTGTGTGTTGTGGGGGGGTTGAGTCAACCCACCACAATGACATCATATTGTTATGCACTTTCACCAAGACAATAATACAAACACAAAGAGCAAGGATGCAAATGAATAATGAATGCGGGGGTGGGGGGCCTGAAAAGTTCATAGTGGTCAAATTTGACCAAATGTGGTTTATTTTTCAACACAGTGTCCCCTTCAGTCAACACACTTCTTCCATTGGTGCTGTAGCACTTGGATCCCTGCGGTTGAAAAAATAAGGCACAATTTATCAAATTTGACCACTATGACCTTTTCAGTTTATGACCCCCCCCCCAACACACACACACACACAATTCTCAACATGTATGCTTTTGGACATGTCCTTGTTTATATGATTTAATTATTTTTTATCTTGCTTTATATTACATGCTTGTACAAATGGAATTGTACAACAGTTAGTTCTGACCGAACAATTTGACTTGACAATAGGGATTCCAGGAATTACTAAAATCCATGATAATTACAATCCAACGTTTCACTGGATACAGTGGTGTGAAAAAGTGTTTGCCCCGTCCTGATTTCTCATTTTTTGTATGTTTGTCATATTTAAATATTTCAGATCATCAAACAAATTTAAATATTAGACAAAGATAACACAAATAAACACAAAATGCAGTTTTTAAATGAAGGTGTTTATTATTAAGGGTAAAAAAACCCAGCAAAACAAATCTACATGGCCCTGAGTGAAAAAGTGATTGCCCCCTAAACCTAGTAACTGGCTGGAGCACCCTTAGCAGCAACAACTGCAATCAAGTGTTTGCGATAACTGGCAAAGAGTCTTTTATAGTGCTGTGGAGGAAATTTGGCCCACTCATCTTTGCAGAATTGTAATTCAGTCACATTGGAGGGTTATCGAGCATGAACCGCCTTTTTAATGTCATGCTACAGCATCTTAATTGGATTCAGGTCAGGACTTTGACTAGGCAACTCCAAAGTCTTCATTTTGTTTTTCTTAACCCTTTGAGTATGTATGGTGCAGAACTGTGCCATACCCCCTAGTGGTCAAGAGTGGTAAATATTTTTTGTCAATAAAATAGTTCAGATTTCCAAGGCTATAACTTTAAAGTGGTAAGAGATAATGGCTTGCAGTCAATTAGAAAGATGTGAAATATGATCCAAAGTTTCAGATAGGAATAAATTTACACATCTAATTTGCATAATGCCGCAGCACCTCTTTAAATTCCATAACTCAGTCAAAACTGGACTTTGGACGTATTTACACAAAAAATGGTTCAGTCTTTTGACACCATTTTTTGTACAGAGGTACCTCATCATCTTATCTTCAAAGTATATGAACGAGAAATCAGTACATTAAAACCCCCCAGAAATTTCTCACTTACTTGTGACAAAGTCAGAGTGAGAAGGCAGGTGCAGTGTCGCGCTCTGCCACTCGGGGCACGCAAATTCTCACACTCAAAGGGTTAAGCCATTCAGAGGTGGACTTGCTGGTGTGTTTTGGGTCATTGTCCTGCTGCAGAACCCAAGTGCACTTCAGCTTGAGGTCACGAACAGATGGCCAGGCATTCTCCTTCAGGATTTTTTGGTAGACAGCAGAATTCATGGTTCCATTTACCACGGCAAGTCTTCCAGGTCCTGAAGCAGCAAAATGGCCCCAGACCATCTCACTACCACCACCATATTTTGCTGTTGGTATGATGTTCCTTTTCTGAAATGTTACTTTTACGCCAGATGTAGAGACACACAACAACACAACACACAACTCAACATTTTTCTTGTCAGTCCAGACTGTTTTCCCAAAAGTCTTGGGGATCATCAAGATGTTTTCTGACAAAACTGAGACAAGCCTTAATGTTCTTTTTGCTCAGCAGTGTTTTTTTGTTGTTGTTGTTTTTGTCTTGGAACTGCAGTTCTTTGGATGTTGTTGTGGGGTCTTTTGTGACCTCTTGGATGAGTTGTCACTGTGCTCTTGGGGTAATTTTCGTCGGCCGGCCACTCCTGGGAAGGTTCACCACTGTTTCATGTTTTTGCCATTTGTGGATAATGGCTCTCACTGTGGTTCGCTGGAATCCCAAAGCTTTAGAAATGGCTTTATAACCTTTTCCAGACTGATAGATCTGTTACTTTGTTTCTCATTTGTTCCTGAATTTCTTTGGATTGCAGCATGATATTTAGCTTTTGAGGATCTTTTGGTCTACTTCACTTTGTCAGGCAGGTCCTATTTAAGTGATTTCTTGATTGAGAACAGGTGTGGCAGTAGTCAGGCCTGGGTGTGGCTAGAGAAATTGAACCCAACTTTCCAAAGATGTGATAAACCAGTTATTTTTTGTTTTTACAGGGGGCAATCACTTTCTCACACAGGGCCATGTAGGTTTGGATTTTTTTTTTTTACCCTTAATAATAAACACCTTCATTTAAAAACTGCATTTTGTGTTTTACTTGTGTTATCTTTGTCTAATATTTACATTAGTTTGCTAATCTGAAATGTTTAAGTGTGCCAAATAAAAAAAAAAAAAAGAGAAATCAGGAAGGGGGCAAACACTTTTTCACACCACTGTATGTGCGTATGTGTGTGGCTCTACCCTTGTGACTGTGCCCCCTGAAAAAAGTTCAGGCTCAGGATTTTTTTGATTTTTTTTTTTTTTTTTTTTGCTTAATCCCTGAGAGGACTGTTTCAATACCAATTCTTATTGAACCAGAAAATTTATTGGTCGATTCATGAATCAAACACCTGTTGTGAATTTTGCTGTTAAGCACCTTGTTACAGAACAGCAAGTTATGCAAAAGTACTGAAACACTGAACAGTTGGACATGTGCATTCAAAAGGTTAGAGAAGGTCAAATTAAGTTCACCTGTAAAGGTTATAGTGCATTTTACAGTGCATCCAGAAAGTATTCACAATGCATCACTATTTCCACATTTTGTTATGTTACAGTCTTATTCCAAAAGGGATTAAATTAATTTTTTTCCTCGAAATTCTACACAAAATACCCCATAATGACAATGTGAAAATATAGGTTTTTTGAAATTTTTGCAAATTTATTAAAAATAAAAAACTAAGAAATCACATGTACATAAGTATTCACAGCCTTTGCTCAATACTGTCATGTTTGCCCTTTTCAGGGCATAAATGAGGCGCCCAATGCCGACAGAAAGTTTGCTTGTTTATTTACAGAAAACACAAAATAAAGAGCCATGTGGGGCAAAACACATACACTAAACTTGGAACACAAATAACGAGCAAAAACACTAATACAAGAGAGTAGCGAGGGCGGAACCTGACGCTGTAGAATAAACACTTACAGATGAAATAGCGGGGACGAAGCCTCCCGCTGAAACAGGACTGGAGCCGGACGTAGGGACTCCAGCCTAAAGTTGACGTAGGTCGCAGCAAGTAGTGAGCCTCAGCTGCTCCCTTAAATACTAATAGGAAAGGCAATGAACTAAACAGGAGAGGAGAAAACGTAATCACCAAAATCATAATCAGCTGTGACAGTGCCGGCTCGGCTTGACAGCTGGAAGTCTGGCTGCGGCGCTGTCACAGTAAAAGCCCCAGGAAAACCAATAATAACTGGGCAGGGAAATATAAAGAAAAAAGAGAGAATACTGCGTGACTCAAGAGTGGATTAGCTCAGCGCTCGGATCACCACAGTACCCCCCGTTTGAGGGACACATTCCAGGTGTCTACTGTGACATCCAGGAAGCACCTCTCCCCCCCAACCAGAAAGCTATCAAGACCACCCTGGGGTGGGTGGAGGGGGAAACAGGCTAGGAGGGAGAGAAACCCGAAAGACAACAGAGACAAAAATATCTAACAGCGAAATACAAAAAAAACAAAAAAACACAAAGATCAAATGATAAACAACAAAGGCTCAAACACAAAATAGTGCGGCTAATACTCACATTACAAACGCAAATGAAAAGTGGCGAAATACCAACCCAAAATGAATTGAGACCTTCCAACAGAAATGTTCAAGTAAATTAGAGTCTAAGAATACCCAAAAAATACAGAAATGTTCAAGTCCAGAGAAAAAAAGCAAAAATGAAAATATATACTGTATGTACACTTCAATTCAGATATCCAGGCAAGGAGAAACAAGAAAAAAACATCACTTTAACAATATCTGAGAGGAAGGAGAGGAAAAAAAAAAAAACCTAAACACCATGAATGAACCAATAAAGGGAATACCGGCAAGAAGAGAGAAAAAAAAAGGCAGTTCAGGTGACCTACCGGCATCCAGGCCCCACATTAAAGAAATCCCAGTCCCAGAACCAATTAAACGGTTCCTCAGGCGGCCGAACCAAGTCCCAGCACCAGCAAAATGGTCCTTCCGGCGGCCAACCCAAGTCACAGAACCAGCACATCAGTTCTTCAGGCGGCCACACAAAGTCCTTGGACCACTCAGACCAGAGGGGTAAGCTTGGAGATGGCTTCCCCACCGAAAGTTTCCAAAAAGGGAGCCAAACCATAAGAGAGGAACCCCAGTGGTGTCCGGTGGTTGACAATGGGGGGGAGGGGGTGGGGAGTAAAGGGAACCAGTCCGTTGTCTAGCAGTGGGGGATCTGCAGCTCCCTCACCGATCTCGAACTGGGCTAGCGCAGCGAGAGAGGACTGAGGGCGGAACCTGACGCTGTAGAATAAACACTTACAGATGAAGTAGCGGGGACGAAACCTCCCGCTGAAACAGGACTGGAGCCGGACGCAGGGACTCCAACCTAAGGTTGACGTAGGTCGCAGCAAGGAGTGAGCCTCAGCTGCTCCCTTAAATACTAATAGGAAAGGCAATGAACCAAACAGGAGAGGAGAAAACGTAATCACCAAAATCATAATCAGCTGTGACAGTGCCGGCTCGGCTTGACAGCTGGAACTCTGGCCGTGGCACTGTCACAGTAAAAGCCCCAGGAAAACCAATAATAACTGGGTAAGAAAAATATAAAGAAAAAAGAGAATACTGTGTGACTCGAGTGTGGATTAGCTCAGCGCTCGGATCACCACAAATACTTTGTTGATGCACCTTTGGCAGCAATTATAGCCTCAAGTCTTTTTGAATATGATGCCACAAACTTGGCACACCAATCTGTTGGCAGTTTGGCCCATTCCTCTTTGCATCGCCTCTCAAGCTCCATCAGGTTGGATGGGAAGTGTCAGTGCACAGCCATTTTCAGATCTCTTCAGAGATGTTCAGTTGGATTCAAGTCTGTGCTGTGGCAGGACCACTCAAGGACATTCACAGAGTTGTCCTGAAGCCACTCCTTTGATATCTTGGCTGTGTGCTTACAGTTGTTGTCCTTCTGAAAGATAAACCATCACCCCTGTCTGAGGTCAAGAGCGCTCTGGAGCAGGTTGTCTCTTCCAGGATGTCTCTGTACATTGCTGCATTCATCTTTCCCTCTATCCTGACTAGTATCCCAGTTCCTGTCTCTGAAAAACATCCACACAGCATGATGCTGCTACCAACATTGGTGTTGTTATGAACGGTGCCTGGTTTCCCCCAAATATGACGCCTGGCATTCATGCCAAAGAGTTCAATTTTTGTCTCATCAGACCAGAGAATTTTGCTTCTCATGGTCTGAAAGTCCTTCAGGTGCCTTTTGGCAAACTCCAGGCAGGCTGCCATGTGTCTTTTACTAAGGAGTGGCTTCCGTCTGGCCACTCTGCCATACGTGCCTGATTGGTGGATTGCTGCAGAGATGGTTGTCCTTCTGGAAGGTTCTCCTCTCTCCACAGAGCAATGCTGGATCTCTGACAGAGTGACCATCAGGTTCTTGGTCACCTCCCTAACTAAGTCCCTTCTCCCCTGATCGCTCAGTTTAGACAGCTTGCCAGCTCTAGGAAGAGTCCTGGTGGTTTTGAACTTCTTCCATTTATGGATGATGGAGGTCACTGTGCTCATTAGAACTTTCAATGAAGCAGAAATTTTTCTGTACCCTTCCCCAGATTTGTGCCTTGAGAAATCCTGTCTCGGAGGTCTACTGTCAATTCCTTTGACTTCATGCTTGGTTTGTGCGCTGACATGCACTGTCAACTGTGCAACCTTATACAGACAGGTGTGTGCCTTTCCAAATCATGTCCAATCAACTGAATTTACCACAGGTGGACTCCAATTAAGCTCTAGAAACATCTCAGGGATGATCAGTGGAAACAGGGTGCACCTGAGCTCAATTTTGAGCTTCATGGCAAAGGCTGTGAATACTTACTGTATGTCCATATGATTTCTTATTTTCTTTATTTTTAATTAATTTTCAAAAATCTCAAAAAAGCTTTTTTCACATTCTCATTATGGGGTATTGTGTGTAGAATTTTGAGTGAAAAATGAATTTAATCCCTTTTGGAATAAGGCAGTAACATAACAAAATGTGGAAAAAGTGAAGCGCTGTGAATACTTTTCAGATGCTCTGTAGGTGCATCCTGAATTTCACCTGAAAGCCGAATATCCCTAACTTTTTGTGAGTAGTGTATGTCGCCGTGCGACGTGAAAGTTGGTCTGTGCTAAGAATGTGTGAACTGAAGTAGCACCGATGTGATGAGAAACAGACCTGTTCTTTTTAGAACAGTAGTTCTAAAGTAGCAGTAGTTCTTTTTCAGAGTAAAACAAATTTTCTAAATTTTGATAAAGTTAATTAACATTTTCTTCATAAAATTGCATCCACTTTTCCTAACCAATGCTATTTCATGGTTTTCCAATTTCCAGTATACTGACAAATTAAGCTGTGCTTCATGTGGTTCCACAACTGCTTGATTCATAAGTAACCCAGTGACAGTCTATGATGCCCATGATACATGTGAATTTGCTTTTTTAAAGTTATCCACGTATGCTAACCTATTCTGACATTTCTTATTAAATCATTGAAAGACATATGGGAGTTGTTGTTTGATTTCATGTCCATCTTCTTGATCATCAGAGACAAGAACTCACACAAGGGTTTATTATGAGACTGATCAAATATTTTCAATAGAATTAGTAAGGCTTAACTTACCAATTGCTAAATTCTCAAGCTTAAGTCTTTGTTCATAAGAGTTTCCACTTCTATGAGGAAAAGAGTGTGATGAAAGTAAATCTTCATTCCTACTCACATTCATATTTACACTTATGTGTACCAACATTAAATTACCTATTGTCGAAGACCCTTTGACCACATACCTCAAGATTGAAGTTAGGCTCACCAGCTTGCAGTTCCTAGAGGAATTTTCCTCATTGGAAATTCTGTCACATGTGTGTGTGTGCTTGGTGACTTGAGAGTTAACCCAGCTGCACTGTCTTCTATCTACCAGGCGACCTCCACTCACCTGTGTACCAGACCTCTGACTGAGTGACCTGTCCAGTCAGACACCTGGAATACCCCCTTGGTATTAACGACAGCACCTCATGGTTTTACTTTGCTCTTGTTAATCTGGGTGAATGTTGAAGATCAGGAAAATTGATCTATAGGAGGTCTGTTTTAAAAACACTTTAAAGAGTAACCCTTAAAAAGCTCATAAAAATGTAACACCTCTTTGCAGAAAAATACTCTCTTGAAAAACAACCAGGAAAGATGGACACTGAATCAGTGATCTCACAAACTCCCATACTGTCTTTTAATATGCTGTAGTATTTATTGAAGGTCTGCAAAGCTCAGCCAAAACAGGATAGACTTGCATAAAACAGTCAATTAAATCAAAAATGATAAAATTCAAAATTAAACCAAAAATCAGGAAAAAAAAAGGAATTCAAAATTAGAAAACCAAAACTGATTGAAAAACCTTGATTCAAAAAGTTGGTATCAGTCATTTGATCAAAAAATGAAATCATTCAAAAATATAAAAATTCAAAAATCACCAGGATCAGTCCAGAAAATCAAAATTTAAAATCAACCAAAAATATGGAAAATCTGAAAGAGTCCAAAATAAAAGAAACCCTTTGAATCATAAAACCTGGTAAAAACATCTAATCAATTTGTGGATAAATGTCTAAAAAACCTTGCTGTAGAGATTGAAAAGGATGGTAAACAGCTAGTCTTCTCCTTTGATTGCTCCTCTTCTTGGGGAGAAGGGGAAGGAAAGGCGAGGCAGGGAAGCTGGAGGCCCGGCAGAGAACTCTTGAAGCTCTGTCTTCTGTTCTTCCATCAGCGGGGCCCCGTGCTCTGTGTAGCCGTCAGCCGGGGAGGGGAAGGGGGGCCTCCACTTCCTCTTCTGTCTTCGCCCAAGTGTTATTTTCTCCCTTCTTGCAGCAGAAGATTCAGAGTTGTTAAAAATTGAAGAGTTGAGATTGTGTTTGATCCATTTTCTTGCAGCAGTCTCCCTATCTTCAATCTTCTGCCATCGGATTAATGGGGGTCTTGGAGTCCGCTGAAAATGAACATTTCGGGACTTTTGAACAGAGTTTTTATACCTTTTTTACACTCAACTGGGATTGGCTAGCAATCTCCCATAGGCTTTTTGGCTTCTGTGATTGGCTTAGTGTTACTCTTTATATAACAATTACTTCATTCTGCACATGCCTCCCCCCGATCCCAGTAATCAGCCATATGCCACGCACCCCCCCCCCCCTTCCCCAGTAATCGGCCACGCGCTGCTCATGCACCGCTCACTTCTTGCCCTCGTGGCTGTCTGGTTTCACTTATCTCAGCACTTGTCCCTCAAGTTCTGCTCATCTGATCATTTTCCATTACCAAAATAAATCAACTCGCTGTCCTAAACAGTTTCATTTCCTCTTTTTCTCACATGCTTTCCTGTCAACAGATCTAGCAGAACATTTCACAATCTGACCCCACATAAACCTTCCATTGTGCATCGAAAATACATACATTATGGTTACACAGGTTGATCACTCTCATTCTATTGTTGATCACACAATTTTTAATCAATGAGTATACATTAGTTCTACTGATTACACAAGATATTACATTTCATGGCATATGCTTTCAGTATTGCTCTGCATCCAGTCCTATGATTTACCAGCCATGTCTGTTTCCGTCCTTTCTGACCACAGCAGTATGTGCTCTCTGATGATTTTGTGACCCTGGCTGACCTCCCTGTGATGTTTTCTGTATTCTTGGGCCATTTGAAGCAGGATCATCCATTTTCTTTTCATAGGGGGTATATCGGTGTGATTGGGAGGGTCTGCTGCTTTCAGCCTTTTTGCGGTTGCTGGGGTCATGTCGTAGGGTACTCGAACACTATAAAACCCTTTAATTTCATTACACTTATGTGGCAAGCAATGGAAACTGTGAGGAACTCTCTGCAGCTCCGCGCTCAACTTTATGTACATGTGTGACAATTGTGCGGAGCTCCGGTCTTTCTACAGGCATGAACTGCTGAAGTCTGTTAAAACAAACAAACAAACAAACAAAAAAATCATAAAGCAGTGGCGGTAACTCCAGTATCAATCAATCAAACTTTATTTGTATAGCACTTTTCAGACATTAGATGCTGTGCAAAGAACTTTACATAGACAAAAGCAGTAGACACATTTAGTTACATGTATTTACGCGATACATCCCCACCCCTTCCAACCCTCCCATAAACATAACCACAAAACACACACACACACACAGGCACATACAACCACCACCTACTTCTCCTACACACATATAACATAAGAGACATCGCTATTTCAACTACAGGGTGTGTGGACTGGAGCCTGCAGTGACATTCAGCTTATTCAAACAGGACGGCCTCCATACAGGACCCTGCGTGGATCTTGTCTCCATGATTTTGGGATTTTTTGCCACTGTCTGAAAAATCACATTCAAACAAGCAATGCACTATGCACTTGTTGTTTCGCTTTCTGAGCTCAGTTGTCAGGATCATAAACACTCTGCTCAGAAGGAAATGACTCGTTGAAAGATCAATTCCATATTTAATGCTATATTTGTGGAATATTATAATGTCTGTTCATATGTTAAAATGTCTGATCATATGGCCTTGCTTTGCCCTGGAGTCTGTGTGACTGGGTTACAGGATCCTGATTCAGCTGTATTTTTATCACCTGTTTGGTCTCACTCGCTAGTTAGCTTAATGCTGGCGCCAGCCATTCCACCTAACACCAGCCTGAATCAAAGCCCAGCTGCGAGGCCCAGCGGAGATACTACCAGGCAGGCGGCTATTTGTTGACGGGGCTCAGCAGAGATTTCACCCAGGCAGACGGCGGTAGGCGGCAGTGCCCAGCGGAGGACTTACCGTGACTGCAGCGGCGGTGTGCGACGAGACTACCCGAAGCGATTGCTAAGCTAACGCTAGTTAGCTTAATGCTGGCGCCAGTCATTCCACCTTACACCAGCCTGAATCGAAGCCCAGCTGCGAGGCCCAGCGGAGATACTACCAGGCAAGCGGCTATTTGTTGACGGGGCTCAGCAGAGATTTCACCCAGGCAGACGACGGTAGGTGGCGGTGCCTAGCGGAGGACTTACCGTGACCTCAGCGGAGCTCGGTGGCAGCGGCGGTGTGTGACGAGACTCGGTTGGAGGAGCGGGACGGGAGACCAGTTACGGCGACTATGAGCAACGAGACCAGCAACAGAAGGGGCTAGTTGGCTAGCTGAGGCCCAGCTGGATTCGAGGACGATCGGATCAGATTCTGGCGATATAAGCAGAATTTATTTTACTATCCACAGATTTTCTTTTTCCTTCTTTCCAAGAAAGACTGAAGATGGCTGCCACCGGATTAAAAAGTGGGCTGATGGGCACCACTAATAAGCCTTCTCTACTTCTCTACTTCCTCTTAGTTTTGTCTTTGTGTGTCTGGACCTGCAACAAGAAGGATTTTCCGACAAACTCAACCAAAGGTGAAGTTAAAAAGTTTTATCTGTATGGATTTGGGCTTGGACATCTCACCCTACACTCTATGTGGTCTTTAAAAGCCCTGAGCAAAAACTTCCAAATTAAGGCAAACATGGCTGTTAAGCAAAAATCACAATATGGCAGAGGATATACAATTAAAGTTCTGTTAGTTCTGCTACTTCTGGCAGGAGACATTCACCTTAACCCTGGACCTGCCACTATTAAACAGCAGACCACTGGGTTAGCACAAAACCGAGCTGTACAAAAGCAAAAACAACATTTATTTTTCCAAACTGTTAATCATGCACGAGTTCTTTGGGACACCAAGGCTAAACCAAAGGGGATCCTCGGCGGTCATTTAAACATACGGAGCATAATCCCCAAAAGAGATGAGATTTCGGTGTTGCTGTTGGACTCAAATCTGGACTACCTTTGTCTCTCAGAAAGCTGGCTACACAGGAACATAGACACTAATATGATCGATATTGTGGGCTACCAGTGTTTTAGAAAAGACAGGCAGGTAGGGAGGGGAGGAGGTGTTTTAATTTACATCAAAGAGAAATATAAATGTCAACTGGTTGATTTGAATACTTCACTTGAATGTTTAGCTGTTAATGTATGTCTCTCTCCGGTAATGAATTTCAACATTGCAGTAGTGTACAACCCACCGTCACACAACTCTTCCTTTTATAATGAATTAAGTGATCTGGTTAAACAACTTGAGAAGAACAGAGAAACGATAATTCATGGTGACTTTAATATCAACTGGTCTGATAAAAAAGACAAACAAAAACTGAAAAGCCTCATGACTAAATTTAATTACCAGCAAATCATCAAAGGACCCACCAGGATAACCAAACAATCCAGAACACTTATTGACATGGTATTTACTAATAAACCAGAACGAATAACCAGAACCTATAATCTTGTAACTGGTCTCTCAGATCATAACATGGTTCTTGCTGTCAGGAAACTTACTAAAAAGCGACTACAGTATTTTGGGGAGTCGATATTGACAAATCAAATTTTATTATCCCCAAATCAAAAAATGAGGAGTTTGAACATTACTTAGAGAATCAAAATTGGGAGCAGCTCATGTCAACATGTGAAGTAGATGATTGTTGTAATTTTATAACTGCAACAATCACAAAGTCTATAGAAAAATTTTCAAAGCAAATTAAAAGTAGACAACAGAAGATTAGCCTACCATGGTTAAATAATGAAATAAGAAAACTTATGAAGAGGCGAGACTATGCACTGAAAACATCTCTAACCTCCAAACTACAAAATGATCACCTTGTGTACAAAAGTTTAAGAAATAAAGTGGTACATGAGCTGCGAAAATCAAAAATATCTTATTACAATAAACTGATAGATCATGCAAAGGGTAACAACAGTTCCCTATGGAGGCATTTAAATAACTTAACTAATAAAAAAAACGATCAGAAGGGGGTAAAGGAACTTAGAATCAATGGCAAGACCGTCAGTGACAAGGCTACTTTGGCAAATGAATTTAATTCACACTTTGTGGGCTCTGTGGAAGACTTAACAAAAAATTTTGTGCTGCCAAATGTGCTCAACAACACAAATTCCATACTTCCAACAGATACTTTTCACATCGATGAGGTAAATGAGAAGTTAATTGCTGGTATTGTTAAAACACTGTCAAACTCAAAAACTAATGATATCTACAATATGAGCACCTCCTTTCTCAAAATGCACAGCAAAATATTAATCAAACCACTGACTCATCTCATTAATCTCTCCATTAGGTCTAGTACATTTCCATCTGGCTGGAAAAAAGCTGTCGTCATACCAGTTCATAAATCAGGCAGTAAAGACGATATATGCAATTACCGCCCAATCTCTATTTTACCAGTCCTATCTAAGGTTCTTGAAAAAGTTGTAGCTACACAGCTGATAGACTACTTACAAGACAGTCAACTTCTTCATCCACATCAATTTGGTTTTAGACCAGGATACTCAACAGAAACAGCAAATTGTTGCCTTATTGAAAACGTCAAACAGTCCTTGGACAGGGGTAATGTGGTAGGAGCTGTTTTTCTAGATCTCAAAAAGGCTTTCGATACTGTAAACCACAGTTTGCTTTTATCCAAAATGGTATCTTTTAACTTCTCCCCAAATACATTAGAATGGTTTGCATCTTATCTCCAGAATAGAGAACAGTGTGTAAAAGTTCACCAGGATAAATCCTCATTTTTAAACAACCGCATGGGTATCCCACAAGGGTCCATTCTTGGTCCTTTACTTTTCAGCATTTTTATTAATGACTTGCCGTTACACTGCTCAGCTGCAACATGCCAACTTTATGCAGATGATGCAGTTATTTACACAGCTGCCAAGACTCCAGCACAGGCTGCAGATGTACTGTCTACAAGTATGGTTGATGTCCAAGAGTGGCTCCTCAAGAACCATCTATTGCTGAACCTTCAGAAAACAGTCTCAATGTGCTTTTCAATCAAAAAATGTAACCTGCAACATTTTAAAGTTAATATACATGATCATGACATCAGTTTAGCTACAGAATTCAAATACCTTGGCATTGTACTAGATCCTCAACTCAAATTTAATCTTCATATAAAGAAAATTTCAAAAACAGTAAAAAAAAATCTGAACTGCTTTAAATTAATTAGATATTACATACCTTACGAAGCAGCTGCACTGTATATGCATTCTATGGTTTTTTCTCATATATCATACTGTTTGACAGTCTGGGCTCAAGCAGCCCCTTCCACAATAAGACATATAGGTTCATTATATAATCAAACCCTAAAAATCTTGGACAAAAAGCCCATTAGGTGGCATCACTGTAATGTTTTAAAAAAATACAACCTATTGAGTTTTGAGAGCTTCATTGACCTCTGTCTTCTGAAATTAACGTTCAAATGTTTCCATAAATCAGCACCCGAGCCACTTGCTGGTTTCGTCCAAAGACAGGACAGCAGCAGAGCCACCAGGAGTTCTGTTAACAATAACTGTAAAATATTCCACCGCAGAACCACATTTGGACAAACAGCTTTCTCTATAAAGGGCAGTCACATCTGGAACACAATGCCAAATGAAATTAAAATAATAACGGACTTTAAAACATTCACTAAAAATGTTAAAAACTGGCTGAAAAATAAACAAGAATGTACTCATGTATGAATTAATTGTCTGCAAAGTGAGAGTGAATGAAGGGAAGGAATAAATGTGTTTGTTTATAGTGAGTGACGGAGGGAGGAAGGCCTGAAATAGGCAAATGTGAGTTATGTTATATGTGTTAAATGTGAGTCAGGCTGTTATATTTGTGTATTTATAATATTTATGTTAAATGTGAGTCAGGCTGTTATATTTGTGTATTTATAATATTTATAATATTTATAATTGTGTATTTATAATTTTTCTGCATTGATGTATGTGGTTATTGTGTATATTTTTTATCTAGATTCTTTTTTCTAAAGCCCATCCAGGGACAAGAGTTGCAAATTAGCTAATAGCTATACACTCTATGTGCAACACATCAGATTGATTGTCTTTGATTAATTGTCTATGTTTATTGCACTGTCCCTGTCAAATAAACTAATCTACTACTACTCTGTTAGCTTCCTGTGTGAGTGTGTGTGATTAGCCTGGGACAGAAATAATCTTACACCGTGTTTCTGACCAGATGTACTGAGCCTAACTGCCAGGGGCGTTTTCGCCAACTCCCTACAGATAACGGAGCCTTAAAAGTCTGGACAATGCTGAGTGTTAGACAGAATGGAACGTGAATGGGCTCCAGGGCTATTCTCTGTGCATTCTCCTGGCCAGAAATTAAATTTTCTCAAAACTGCTCATCCTGCCTGGTTTTTGACTGCTTCATCTTAAATAGAGATTTTTCTAACACTCGCTTTGTGCCCTTTCAGTGCTCACTGTCATGGTTGTATTTAGCAGTTCGTCCAAATGCTTCTGCCACTAACTGCCTGTTGGAGTCCTTATGGAGACAGTCCACTACACGGTGCTGCCGCCACCAGCACTCAGTGCTGTGGAAGCGTCCACAGTACTGGGTGCAAACATGCTGTTGGTAATAAAAATACACTTAACATTTAAAAATGTATTTAATAATCAATAGGGGCACATAAGTGAACAACAAGATATAGCCACACACAAAAAAAAGTTAACACCGTGGTTGTTGTGGTTGCTCGTTATCCTCTGGTAGGTTTGTCCATAGCGCGGTATTATAAAATTGTGGTTACTGCAACAGCCCTAGCCACAATCAAAGCAACCCGGGCCTCCATAACATCTCAGCAGTATCACAGGCTGATCACCTCCATATCACACCGCACTGATGCAGCAATTCATGCAAAAGTTCACTTGACCAAGTATTGAATATGTACATGGACATACTTTTCAGTGGGCCAACATTTCTATCAAAAAGCAACTTTTTTTAAATTAATGTTTGTAATGTTCTGATTTTTTTAAGAAACTGAATTTGTGGTTTTCATGAGCTATAAGCCATAATCATAAAAATGAAAAAAAAAATAACACTTGAAATATCACTGTGTAATGAATCCTCACTACTCGCAAAAAGTTAGGAATATTCAGCTTTTGGGTGAAATTTTAGGATACACTATAACCTTTCCAGGTGAACTTAATTTGACCTTCTTTGAATGCACATTTCCAGCTGTTCAATATTTCAATACTTTTTGCATAACTTGCTGTTCTCTAACAAGGTGCTTAATGGCAAAATTCACAACAGGTGTTTGATCCATGAATCGACCAATACATTTTCTGGTTCAATTAGAATTAGTATTTAAACAGTCCTCTTCATCATGCTGTTCACATTGTGACATCATGAAACCAAGACCACACCACACAATTGATCAACAGTACCTCACTATTGCGAGGCTTCAAACAGGATGTTCTCAGAGAGAAGTGGCCACTGAGCTTAGAGTGTCACAGAGAGTCATCAGCAGGTTGCAACAGAGAAACAGAGAGACTGGAAGAGTCACAGAAAGGCATAGAAGTGGACGTCCTTTGGTCACATCCCACGCTGGTAACCGCTTCATTGTGAACAGTGCCCAGTGGAACCGGATGATGAATGCCACTCATCTCCAGGCACATTTAAGGGAGGTGAGAGGCACCCAAGTGTCACGTCAGACCATTCAAAACCATTTACATCAGCATGGGCTGCATGTTCGATGACCTGACCACACAATCAGGCACAGGCATCATCGTCTTGCATGGGCCAGGGAGCATTTACGCTAGACAAGGGACCAGTGGGCCTTACTGGTGTTCTCTGATGAAAGTCGATTCCTGTTGAGCAGAAATGATGGCCGCCAACGATGTTGGAGACGTCAAGGAGAGTGCTATGCATCAGCCACTGTTGTCACCAGACGAGCCTTTGATGGTGGTGGTGTTACACCCAGTGCAGGTGTGTCTAGTCAAAATGGACCAGCCCTACACCTTGTGAATGGTACAGTAACAAGCCGATACTACCCGAATAACATCATTAATCCGGTCATTGTGCCCCTGCATGAACAACACAGGCCTAATTTCATCTTCATGGCCGACAATGCTCCAGCTCATCGAGGTTGCATCATTGGAGAACGGCTGCTGGAGGCTGGGGAACCTCAAATGGAGTGGCATGTACTTTCTCCAGACCTGAATCCCATAGAAACCAATGGCATCAGCTGAGTCGCCATGTAGAGGCTTGTAACCCTGCACATCACAACCTCAATGACCTGAGGGCCACCCTTCAAGAAGAGCAGAATGCCATGCCTCAGCAGACAGTAAGTCGACTTGTGAACAGCATGAGACGTTGTTGTCAAGCTGTAATTGATGCTCAAGGGCACATGAGAAGTTACTGAGACACTGACATTTTTTTGTTGTGGTATACCTACCACTGTTGTTAGCTTTTGTTTCAATACATTTTTTGAGATGAGGAAATCACCATTGCATGCATCTACAGGACTTAAATGCCCTACTATCATGATTCATTGTATTGTGAACTTTTTACATTTTCCATAAATTTCACCCGAAAGCAAAATATCCCTAAATTTTTATGAGTAGTGTATATAATGAGTTTCATTTTTAATTGAATTACTAAAATAAATCAAGTTTTTGATGACCTTCTAGTTTATTGAGATGAACCTGTATATAGGCGTTACAAATAAATAAAAGTACTTGGGCTTGGATTATTGAACAATATTTTCTGCCACTTTTCTTTAGTTTGAGATTAAAAAATACACTGATCATCTAAACTGCCATAGATTAGGATGCATTTTTGTATATTGTGGTTAATTGAGCAATTATCAGTGAGGCCTTGTAAAGCAACACACCTACCTAAGTGACTTTCCAATTGCAGTTAGTTTCTCTGAGGGGACGGACACCTCTGTGCACTGCTGCTGCTTGCTCAGTTTGATTTTAGGTCAGTGATTATCAAAGAAGTTTTCTGGGTAAACCAAAACTCCTCCCAGATCTCTTCTCAGACTCACAACTGAATACAAGAAAGAAAACAATGTGACAACCAACACAGCTCTGCCAGTTTTTCCATGGAAACACTAACAACATGTGTTATGGCTGGGTCAGGGCTAAAAACTTATGGTCTTAGTCTAGTTATTAGAAACCATTAAACTGATATGACTTTATTAAAAGAAAATCCTGTCCTCATTGTTTTGTTTGTTGCTTTTTCTACATCTTGCAGATGAACCAGCAACGACACAGGCGGGCAGTTCGTACCAGATTCTTCTGCTAACTCCTCCTACAGTTTTCAAGCTGGGACTTTTTCATTTCACACAGTGATTGTACATGTGTTAAATATGTGCATATTATTAGAATCTTGATTTTGGCTTATTTTTGTAAAAATTGCAGGTTTTAGAACTTTTCATTTTTTCAGTTAAATTTCAGTAGAGGCTACATAGTTTATCCACCTAGCTCCTCCTACAATTTTCAAGCTTGGACATTTTCATTTCACATGTTTGTACATGTATTAAAGATGTGTCAGGAACCGAGCCGGCTTGGTTTCCCCCAGCTCGGTCCTGGCCTCTCTGTGGGTACGTGCCACGTTGTATGTATGTTAATATGTACAGTATTTCTGTGTACTCTGCCGTACCCATAGCCACTGCTGTCTGGCCGGCAGCGGTGAGGCAGCCTCTTGGGCTCACGCCGGAGTGAACGCTGTCTAGCTGTCTGCCGGTCGGACTATGCCCCCTTTCTATTACTGCCAGCTGTTCCCAGTCCTGTGTGCCATCTCCCCATTCCTCGCCCAGGTGTGATCAATTTGTGGCTCCAGCAATGCATGTACTTAAGGAGCCTTTTTCCAGTCATGCACTGCTGGGTTATTGCACTTCATATACGATCATCGCTCATCGTATGAAGTCACGTCAGAGGACTGTGTTCACTGTGTGCTTATTCGGACTTACTCGGACAGCTCCAGTCTCGTGAGTATTTTCTGTGTGTGTTCCTTCCCCGGTATTCTCACCCAGACTGTGGAGCATCCTGGAGGACTCCTTGAGCCAACGTGAATTGTATACACTGGTATTGTTTGTTGGTGCAGTGTTTAATAAATGTGTGTGGTGTAACCCAGCGTGTAAATCCTCGTCCTTTTTCCCCTCCTCCGTGCGCTGTGGAAAAGCGCACGAGGAGTTCATGACAAGATGTGCAAACTGCAATTAAATTATTAGCTTTACCATAGATCTAGAGTATATTGTTTATTGAATTTATAATCCTTTTTTGTTGGTGTGCTAGTCCTGCACTATTGATAATTGCTCTAGATGGCATTTACAGTCGTGAAAAAAATCAGACACCCCTTTACATATTCAGTTATTTATTAAGAAATGTTCACATATCTATATCTAACCTTGTTTTTATTTTTAGATAGATAGATAGATAGATAGATAGATAGATAGATAGATACTTTATTTCAAACAAAAAAGTAAAAAAAAACAAACAAAAACAAATGACAAGTGTGACAAAGTGACAGTATTCAGTGTTCGAAAGGGAGAAGGAAGAAGTGAATACTTATTAACTCCAACTCCTCTTTTCCATAAATACAACCCATGTGAAATATATTCAATTTACCACATTTAAGACCCCAAGTAAACAGTTAACTATATTTTGTACATATCAACATTGACACCCATCCATCCCAACATACATGCAGTCCATACATCAAAACCAGCCCCAAACAACACAGATACACACAACACTGTCCCACCCACCATTCCATAGTGTCCCAGAGTGAGCATAGTGAATCGTACATATAAATACTACCCTTCTAATATATATTCTTTCAGCAAATAATGTTTGTACTTCTTTTTAAATTGATTTCTGTTTGTACATAGTTTCAGTTCTGGCTCCAGACTGTTCCACAAATCCACCCCACAGACAGATATGCACATACTTTTCTTAGTTGTTCTTATCTTAGGTTTTGTAAAGTTTAAGTCTCCTCTCAAATTATAATCATTGTCTCTTTTTTGAATATTTTTTGTATATTAGTTGGGAGTTGATTATTAATTGCCCTGTACATGACTTGTGCTGTCTTAAATTTAATTAAATCCATGAACTTTATGACATGTGACTTTAAAAACAATGAATTGGTATGGTCTCTATATCCTACATTATTTTTCAGAATCAGAATCAGAATGAGATTTATTGCCATTGTTCATGTAGTACACAAACTAGGAATTTGTCTCGGTGCAATGCTGCAACATTAAACATGGAGTAGCACTAAAGATAAAAATAAAAAAACTATGCATGCAATAAAATGTAGAATATGAATGAGTAATACTAATCTATGTAATTTTTAAATATATTAACAAGCAGCAGATATTCTGGAGTTCCACATAGTGCAGTCGGTAGTGCAAAAGAAAACAGTGATAATTATCATGAGTCCGGTTGAGCTGCTGTACGTAGTGCACGAGAGTCTAATAAGTCATTTAGTGTTCAACAGTCTGATGGCAGAGGGGAAGAAGCTGTTCATGTAGCGGGAGGTTTTAGTCCGAATGGACTGAAGTCTTCTACCTGAGGGGAGGGGGGCAAACAGTGCGTGTCCAGGGTGTGAAGGGTCGGCTATGATCCGACCTGCACGCCTCCGGGTCCTGGAGATGTACAGGTCCTGGAGGGATGGGAGCTTGCAGCCGATCACCTTCTCAGCAGCTCGCACAATGTGCTGCAGTCTTAGTCTGTCCCTGGCGGTGGCTCCTGCGTACCACACGGTGATGGAGGTGGTGAGGATGGACTCGATGATGGCCGTGTAGAACTGCACCAACATCTTGGTGGGTAGCTTGAGCTTCCTCAGCTGCCGCAGGAAGAACATCCTCTGCTGGGCCTTTTTGATGAGGGAGCTGATGGTCGGCTCCCACTTGAGGTGCCGGGTGATGGTGGTGCCCAGGAAGTGGAAGGAATCCGCAGTGGTGATGGGAGAGTCTGTGAGGGTAAGGGGGGGCAGAGGGGCTGTCACTTTTCTGAAGTCCACAATCATCTCCACTGTCTTCAGAGCGTTCAGCTGCAGGTTGTTGTGGCTGCACCAGGACGCCAGCTGGGCCACCTCTCTCCTGTAGACGGACTCATCGCCGTTGGAGATGAGCCCGATGAGGGTGGTGTCATCTGCAAACTTGATCAGCTTGACAGACTGGTGGCTGGAGGTGCAGGAGTCGGTGTACAGGGAGAAGAGCAGGGGGGAAAGTACACAGCCCTGGGGTGATCCAGTGCTGATGCTAACAGAGTCTGAGACAGTCTTTCCCAGCAGCACATGCTGCCTCCGGTCCATCAGGAAGTCGGTGATCCACCTGCAGAGGGAGTCAGGCACGTTGAGCAGGGACAGCTTGTCCTGGAGCAGAGCGGGGCGGATGGTGTTGAATGCAGAGCTGAAGTCCACAAACAGGATCCTGGCGTAGGTTCCCGGGGAGTCCAGGTGCTGCAGGATGGAGTGGAGGGCCAGGTTGACTCCGTCATCCACAGACCTGTTGGCTCTGTAGGCAAACTGCAGCGGGTCCAGGAGGGGAGTGGTGATGGTCTTGAGGTGGGGCAGGACCAGGCGCTCAAAGGACTTCATGACTACAGAGGTAGGCGCTACAGGTCTGTAGTCGTTAAGTCCAGTGATCCGTGGTTTCTTGGGGACAGGGACTATGGTAGAGGTTTTGAGGCAGGTTGGCACGTGGCATGACTTCAGGGAGGTGTTAAAAATGTCTGTGAAGACAGGAGTCAGCTCTTCCGCACAGTGTCTCAGGGTGGAGGGAGACACGCCATCTGGACCGGGGGCCTTGCGCGGATTCAGTCTGGAGAACTGTCTGTGCACGTCCTGCTCACTGATGGCAAGGGCAGGGGGGGAGGGGGGGGCGCCTTTGATGAAGTGGGGACCATGGAGGCAGTGGCTCTGGGGGGAGGGGGGAGTTGGACACAGCTGACGAGGTGTCAAAACGGGCATAGTGTTGGGACAGTCTTTGACAAAGGGCTTTGTCATCCTGACCCTTAGAAGCCTGAGGCCGATAGTTGGTGATTTGCCTCAGTCCTCTCCACACAGAAGCAGAGTCGTTAGCAGTGAGCTGTTGCTGGAGTCTCTCAGAATACACAGATTTAGCTCTCCTCAGCTCTCTGCTAAACCGGTATTTGACCTCCCTGTAGCAGTCCCTGTCTCCACTTTTCAACGCTGCTTCCTTCTCCTTCCTGATCTGTCTGAGCTTAGCTGTGAACCAGGGCTTGTCGTTGGAGTAACTCACCCTGGAGCGCGATGGAAGAATGCTCTCCTCACAAAAGTGGATATATGAGGTCACAGTGTCCGTGTATTCATCCAGATCATGCGTGGCTCCTTTAAACATGCCCCAGTCAGTTATTTCCAAGCACGTGCTCAGCTCCTCCCCAGCTTCACTGGTCCATTTATTCGTAGTGCTCACAACAGGTTTTGTGAGCTTCAGCCTTACAATTTAACAATTTATTATCCTTATAGCTTTTTTTGTAATGTGCATATTGACTGTAGGTTGGTCTTGTAGGTGTTTCGCCAGACTTCTACACAGTAGTTAAGATAAGGTAGAAACAGTGAATTGTACAGTAAGACCAATGATTTATTGTCCAAGATGTGTCTTGTCTTCCCCAGTATGCCTATACATTTTGCTAACTTGGCCCGGATGTGATTGATGTGAGGTTTCCAGCAGATTTTATTGTCTAGCGTCACCCCCAGAAACTTATTTTCCTGTACTTTTTCTATTCTGGTATCATCTATTGTTACCATTATTTCATGATTAATTTTATAATTTCCAAACAACATAATCTTTGTTTTTTTTTCAGATTTAGAGATAATTTATTTTTGTTTTCATTTCAGTTGTGACCACCTCTAAAACCTGCTGCAAATTCTCACCAGTGCAAAGGATATTTGTGTCATCCGCAAACAAAATAAATTTCAGAATTTTTGATACTTGGCATATGTTATTTATATACAAGATAAAGAGTTTGGGTCCAAAAACTGACCCCTGGGGCACACCACAATTGTTGTCCATGAAGGGTGATTTGTGCTCACCAATTTGTACAAATTGTTGTCTGTTACTTAAATAACTTTCCACCCAACTCAGTCCGACCCCTCTTATCCCATACCTTTCCATTTTCCTCAGTAGTATTCTGTGGTCAATGGTGTCAAAAGCTTTCTTTAAATCTATAAATACTCCTACAGCAAACTTTTTTTTATCTATACAACTAGTAATTTCTTCTATAAGTTCGATCAGTGCCAAAGATGTTGATTTATCTGCTCTAAAACCATACTGGCTGTCTGTAAGGAGGTTGTGTTTTTCAATGAAATCATCAAGTCTCTTAGTGAAGATTTTTTCAAGTATTTTGGAGAATTGTGAGAATAAAGAGGCCGGCCTGTAATTTGTGAATTAATGACTGTCTCCTGTTTTATATAGTGGTATTACTTTTGCTATTTTCATTTTGTTTGGAAATTTACCAGTTTGAAATGACAGGTTACAGATGTGGATGAGTGGTTTAATAATTCCTTCAATTACTTTTTTTCACTATTGTCATGTCAATTTCATTCCAGTCAGTTGATTTTTTGTTCTTAAATTTACTCACACAGTCTCGATAATTTCCTTTTCAATAACTGCACCCAAAAACATTGTGTTTGGATTTCTATCTTCTATTTCATTTACAGAACCACTGTTGTTTGTTTCTGTTGTCACTATTGTTTTTGCTAATTCAGGACCAACGTTTACAAAAAATTTTTTGAAACAACTGACCACATCCTCCATATTATTTATCAAATTGTCATTTTCAATAAAATATTCTGGAGAATTAGCATTCTTAGGTCGGTTACTAATAATCCCATTGAGTACTTGCCATATTCCTCTTAAGTTATTTTTATTATCATCTAATATTCTGTTGTAGTATTCTTTCTTACAAGTCCTCATTATATTAGTAAGCTTGTTTTTATATCTTTTATATTTGATCTCAGCCTCTTCCGTTCTGCACTTAATGAATTGTTTATATAATGTATTCTTCTTTTTACATGCATTTAGTAACCCCTTGGTGACCCAAGGAATATTTCTCTTTTGTTATCTGTCACTGTATTGTTTTATAGGACAGTTTTTATTCTACAATGATTGAAATACAGTGGTACCTCTCCTTATGAACGTCTCTACATACAGAATTTTCAGGTTACGAGACGCCTCAACGGGAAAATATTGCCTCTTGTTACGAAAGAAATTTCAGGGTACGAAAGGCAAAAAAGTACGCGCTCCTCGCAGCTCCCGTAGTTTACCGAACGTAAACATACCTGTAGCTGCTCTGCCATTGGCTATCGCCTAGCATCTTCCTGGTATCCCATTGGCCACGAAGTGTTCGGGCAGTTTTACGTGTGTGTACAGTAAAGTATTAACATTTATTCACAATGGGCCCCAAGAAAGTGATGGAGATAAGTGGAAAAGGAGAAAAGAAGAAGAAGAGAGTTTTTTTGTCCATACAAACAAAGAAAGAGATAATAGAAAGGTATGAAAAGGGGATGCGTTTGGTTGATCTCGCCAAAGAATATGGCCGTAATACATCTACGATCGGCACATTTTCGAAGGATTGTTAAAAGCCGACAAAAGCAAATGTCCTTGGATCGGTTCTTCACAAAACGTCAGGCAAAAACCACTGATGAGAGAGAATATGAACCAAAGAAGGCAAAAGGTGACGACGACGACGATAGCAGTTAAAAGGTAAATGAACATAATTTTTATTATTCTTTACTTTATACTTTAGTCTTTGTTTTTTTAAATTACAACGCTCATTTTATGTTTATTGTGCAGTAATCTAATTGTAACATGTATTTGTTACATGTTTTGATGCGTTTTTATGATTTATAAAAAAATTATGCCCGAATTTTTGGGGCTTAGAACGGATTAGGGCATTTACATGTAAAACGCGTCTCTACTTACGGAATTTTCACGTTACGGAAATACTTCCGGAACGACTTAATTTCGTAAGTAGAGGTACCACTGTATTTGTAAAAATTTATCATATGCTTCATTTATATCATTTTCATCACAAACTATCTTCCAGTCTTGTATTAATAATTCCTTTGCCAGTAAATACATAGCTTCTTCAGTTCTTATTCTTTTATATTTAATATTTTTGGCATACTTTTCTTCCTATAATCACATTGATAGACAAAAAAATCGGCAGGTGGTCACTGATATCATTCAATAAAAGCCTACTCATGATATTATTTTCCATAATGTTTGTGAATGTGTTATCTATTAGTGTGGCACTGTGTGACGTGATTCTGCTAGGTCTGGTAATTGTTGGATGTAAGCCCATACTGTACATTGTGTTGATAAATTCTTCTGTCAAACTATGTTGTTTTGAATTCATAAGATCTATATTGAAATCCCCACAGATGAACATAACTTTATGAGTTAGTTTTGCATACATGTTTTTCCATCCAGTCATTAAATAAGTCAATGTTTGATCCAGGTGTTCTATATACACAGCTCACGACCATATTCTTCACATTGTCCAGACAGATTTCTATTGTAATACATTCAAATAAATCATCCACAGTTACTGTCAAATTTTCAACAACCTTGTATTTCAAGCTCTTGTCAACATAAACTGCAACTCCTCCTCCTTTTTTCACTTCTCTATTTATATAATTTAATTCATAGCCATCCATGGTAAAATCCACTCCTTTCTCTTCACTGAGCCACGTCTCTGATATTGCCACAATATTGAATGGCTCTTTAAACTGATGTAAATAATCTTTAATGTTATTAAAGTTGGCACAGAGACTTCTGCTGTTGAAGTGGATCATAGAAATATTGAAATCAGATGTGACCATTGTGTTAAACTGTTCATCCGTGTAGTAACTACAGTTATTATTGATGGAGCTAAATAAATTATTATCAGGGTCTACGTTATATTCTGTGTCCTGTGGGCTGTGATCCGTATATTCAAAAACTTTCAGTTCCTGATGTTCCTGTTTGTTGATCTTTTGTTTCATGTAATTAAATGTCCAGATGCAGATGAGTGTGATCCTTCAGTGTCCTACAGTTGTCTCTTGTTGCTGTCGACTCCAGTTCATAATATTCATTGATATTTGACCAGTTCCATAATATTTTGGATGTTAATGACCTTGGCTTCTTCAGGTGATCCATTTAATTTGATGTGTATTTTACTGTTTGATGTTCAGGTGTTTTGAATCTTTTTCTGCTTTCTCAGGTATCTTGCTTTTCTGGCTATTTCTGCGTTTTCTTTTGTAAGGTGCTCATTCATGTAAATGTTCGTTCCTTTCAGTTTCCTACCTTGTTTTAGCAGCGCCGTCTTGTGTTTTCTATTCACAAACCTCATGATCACAGCCGGTTTGTCGCTCTTTTTCCTGGGCAGAGGGTGGCAGGCCTCAATGGTGTTACAGTCCAGCTGGATTCCTTTGGACTGCAGGAAGGCCGCCACTTGTTGCTCTGTGGATTCGTCTTCCAGCGCGTCGAGCCTCCCTCCGCTGTCCACGGCCACCACCCGAGCATATGATTGGGGTTTAATATGGAGCCCAGTGATGATCACGTCGTTCACCCGGGTGTACTGCTCCAGGTCCGACACTCTGCTCTCCATATACGTCAGATTATTTGTATTTAAAAAAATATTTTAGCCATTCTAAGTGGGAACTAATGTGGGGTTAATGTGGGTTGTCCTAAAAAAGATGGGGGGTGTCCTAATTTATTCCTCACTATTTGTTTAGAATTACGTTTTACAGAAAATTTGAAAAGTTTTTATTTAGTTGCAATACGTGAAACTCCCAGTATTTTTAACATTGATATTAAATATCCATATGTCCAAATATGTTAAAAAAAACACAGGCTTATACAGAGTGTCCTAATTTTTTCACATGACTGTATGACATGATGTACCTTGCATAGTGCTCTTGTGATATTTTATTATCTGTAAACTCAAACAAGTCAATTATCTATAGACATTCTATCCATTCCCTCAGAGACTCATTTTCCAGCCAAATCGTCTACCAACCTTTGACCATATACTTCATTCATGGGCATTATTTTAGCTTATTGTAGTTTATTATTCTCTGGACTAGACGCCTTCTCCTTAGTTTCTGCCAGCAGACTTGGCCCTTCAGTCATTTAAGACCATTTCTGTGCTTATTCCAGCCCAGGGACTGGTCTCATGACCACTCACACCACACACCCTGTCTCTGATGATGCTTTATTTGGGTTTTAAAACTGTAGCATTTAGCTAGTGGTACTAGAATGTTAGCTTAGTCTGACAACTGAACCTAATGGTAATCTCAAACATGGTGTTGTCTACAACACAGATGTTGAGGGAAACGACTACAGAGTGACAGTGGTGTGAACAGGGGATCACTGGCATTTAAAGGGGTCATTGACTAAAAAATTGTGGTTTTGTAAATTTTAACCTTCTGAAAGGTGCCTATTTGACACATAATTAATAACTAGCAGCAGATGCTAACATTGAGCTGGAGGGTTTCCACATGATACGGTCAGACCGAACACCAGACAGTGGCAAAGCAAGGGGCGGTGGAGTGATAATGTATGTTAACAACAACTGGTGCAGACCGGGACATATCACTGTTAAACAACGACACTGCAGCAAAGACACTGAGTTGCTAGCTGTTAGCATGCAGCCTACATATCTCCCGAGAGAATACTCACACGTGATCTGCATTGTTGTTTATGCAAATCCGACGGCGAACACTAGGACAGCGCGTGACGTCATCCATTCAGTAACCAGCAGGCTGCAGACAGAACACCCAGATGCTCTTCTCCTCATCTCAGGCGATTTCAACCATGTTTCACTGTCTCCCATTCTACCCACGTTTACCCAGTATGTCACATGCCACACTAGAGACAATAAAACACTGGACTTATTCTATGCAAACACTAAGGAGGCGTACACCTCATCACAACTCCCCCCACTCGGGAGATCGGATCACAACTTGGTTCATCTCCTGCCGGTGTACAAACCCCTAGTGCACAGACAACCTCTGGCCATGCACACAGTGAAGTTATGGTCTGAGGAGGCAATGGACACTCTAAAGGGCTGTTTTGAAACCACCGCCTGGAAGCAGCTCTGCGATCCACATGGTGAGGACATCGATGGCCTCACTCACACCTTCACGGGCTACCTCAGCTTCTGTGTGGACAAATCCATTCCCACCAAGACCATACGGTGTTGTTCAAACAACAAACCCTGGATCAACCCTGAGATAAAAACACTTCTGAGAGAGAAGAAGAGGATCTTCAGGTCGGGGAACAGGGAGATGCTGAAGTCCGAACAGAGGGAGCTGAGGAGAAAGATCAGAGAAGGCAAGGACAGCTTCAGGAAGAAGATGGAGGACAAGCTGCAACAGAGCGACATCAGCGGGGTCTGGAGAAACCTCAAAACCATCTCTGGGCTCCAGAATACCTCCCCCCAGGCCACGGGGGGCAGGGAGTGGGCGAACAATCTGAATCTGTTTTTCAATAGGTTTGACCAACCGCCCTTCCCCCTGACTGCACAACAACCACTGCTGCCTCTAAAGACATCAAGTCCTGCTGCCCACTCCCCACTCCACCAACACCCCCCCCCCCCACTCCACCAACACCCCCCCCCCACTCCCAACACACAGCCCCCCATCCTGACCCTGACCAAGACCCAGGTGAGGATGGAGCTGAGGAAGATCAAGGCGAGGAAGGCGTCGGGACCAGACGGCATCAGCGCAAAGCTCCTCAAGTCCTGTGCAGACCAGCTGTGTGGGATTGTGGCGTACATCTTCAACCTGAGCCTGAAGCTGGGGAGGGTACCACAGCTGTGGAAAACATCTTATGTGGTACCTGTGCCAAAAACTTCCCACCCCAAAGACCTGAACAGCTACAGACCGGTGGCCTTGACGTCCCACTTGATGAAGACCCTGGAGAGACTGCTCCTTGCTCACCTCCGACCCCTGGTGGGACCAGCGATGGATCCACTCCAGTTCGCCTACCAGCATGGCATTGGGGTGGAGGATGCGGTGATTTTCCTCCTTCACCGTTCTCTGTCCCACCTGGAGAAGCCTGGGAATGTGGTGAGGATCATGTTCTTTGACTTCTCCAGTGCTTTCAACACCATCCAACCGATGATCCTGAAGGACAAGCTGCTGTGCGCAGGGGTGGACCAGCACCTGTCATCATGGATACTGGACTACCTCACGAACCAGCCTCAGTTTGTGAGAACCCAGGACTGTGTGTCTGACACGATCATCGGTAGCACGGGGGCCCCCAGGGAACGGTGTTGGCTCCCTTCCTGTTCACTCTTTATACTGCGGACTTCTCACACAACACAACACACTGCCATCTACAGAAGTTCTCTGATGACTCTGCGATCGTTGGCCTCATCTCCAATGGAGATGAAGCTCAGTACAGAGGGCTTATCCAGGACTTCGTGGACTGGTGCCATTGGAACTGCCTCCAGATCAATGCGAGGAAAACTAAGGAGCTGGTGGTGGACTGCCACAGGCATGGACAACCCCTCACAGCACCAGTAAATATACAGGGAACAGACATTGAGATGGTGACATCCTACAAGTACCTGGGTGTTCATCTGAACAATAAACTAGACTGGTCACACAATACTGACGCACTCTACAAGAAGGGACAGTGCAGGCTGTTCCTGCTGAGGAGACTCAGGTCTTTTGGTGTACAAGGGGCGCTGCTGAAGACATTCTATGACACGGTGGTGGCATCAGCCATCACTTTTGGAGTGGTCTGCTGGGGCAGTGGCATTACCGCAGCCCATAGGAAGAGACTGAACAAACTGATCAAGAAAGCTAGATCTGTCCTGGGGCAGCGCCTTGACCCGGTGGAGGAGATAGGAGAGAGAAGGATGGTGGCTAAACTGTCATCTCTGCTGGAGTCCGAGTTCCACCCTATGCAGGACATACTGAATGCACTGAGGAGCTCATTTAGCAGCAGACTACATCATCCCAGGTGCACAACCGAGAGGTTTTGCAGGTCCTTCCTACCAACGGCTGTCAGACTGTACAACCTAAGCAGGGCTGCTCGCAGAGATAGCAAAAAGACGTAACAACCTAATAGTTTTTGAATGCAAAAGATGCAATAGACTTACACAATGGTCCCCTCCGGCATACAACTAGGAAAATACCGGTCGCTATGGAGGGTGAGAATATGTATGGGCACATAATCATACCATGTAGGATAACTAAGTAGACGGTTGTGCTGTTTCATCCCATCTAGCAACAATGCTCTGCACTGTGTGTGTTTATATATTTACATATTTATTCCATCTAGCTACAATGCTCCGCACTGGGTGTGTTTATATTTATATATCTATATATTTATTCCATCTAGCTACAATGCTCCGCACTGTGTGTTTATATATCTACATATTATTCCATCTAGCTACAATGCTCCGCACTGTGTGTGTGTTTATATATTTACATATTTATTCCACCTAGCTGCAATGTTCCGTACTGTGGGTGTTTATATATCTACATATTTATTCCATCTAGCTACAATGCTCCGCACTGTGTGTTTATATACTCATATATTTATTCCATCCAGCTACAATGCTCTGCACTGTCTGTGTATATATATATATATATATATATATATATATATATTTATAGTAATATGTACATATGTATATTAGCTGCTCTTGCTTTTTTTTCTTGCCTTCTGATTGTTGCTCTGAGTGCTGCTGTCCTTGTGCTGTTGCAATCCTGGAATTTCCCCATTGTGGGACTAATAAAGGCTTATCTTATCTTATCTTATCTTAATTATAAAAAAATATATCAAAATGTCCATTTCTCTTAAAAAATTTGCAACCTTTATTATATAATTTGTCATTCCAAAAAGCAAAATTAATAGTTCTGCATTTGCCACAGGATGTCACTTGCATAGTAAACCCAGCCCAGTGCCATCCTTGATACCAGCCGACTGCTCTATTATTAGCCAACTTAGCTGTCTTTCATTGAGCTAACAAGTTTCCTGACCAATCCTGGTTCATCTTATTTTCTTTAGATTTCAGTCACCCTGACCAAAAGTGTTCTTCTACTGGCTCTCCGCAGGGGTGTGTGTTGTCACCACTACTCTTCATCCTGTACACAAACATGTGTCAGAGCAGACATGACAACAGACGCATTATAAAGTATGCTGATGATTCAGTCAGTTATTGTCAGTCTCCTTCAGGATAGTGAGAGTGGCCACGGCCCAGTAGTTGATGATTTTGTTCACTGGTGTGAGGATTCCTACCTGCAGCTGAATACAACAAAAACTAAAGATATGATTATTGACTTTAGGAGGAAAACTCCCAGGCACAAAGTTACTGTAGTAAAAGGCCAGACCACTGAATGATACAAATGATACAAATATCTTGGGACGATCATTGATAGTAATTTAAACTTTGAAGAGAACTGTGAAAGGGTGTGCAAAAAGAATCAGCAACATTTGCTTTGTTTAAGGAAACTTGCACACTTTCATATTGACCAAACCATAGTGACAATGTTTTATTGGGCTTTTGTGAATCTGTTTTAACCTCTTCTTTAGTGTCATGGTTTGGACAGATAAAACTGAAACAGAGGAAATCCTTAGACCAAGTAGTTAGATGGTCCAGTCGTTTGCTTGGCGAGTCACAGCTGAGCCTGACATCCCTGTACACCAGACAGGTACAGAGGATTGCTACCTCCATTTTAATGATGACTCCCACCCGTTGCACTGCCACTTTCAGCTTCTTTCCTCCAGACGGAGGTTTGTTGTCCCAAAATGTAAAACCCAGCACTACAAAACCAGCTTTGTTCCTGCTGCTATCAAAGAGTTGAACAAGATGTAGCAATATATTGCACATAATTTAGTTACCTTTTTATGAATTTTATTTTATATTTATTTATTTATTGTAGTTTTTTTAAAATTTGGGTTCTAAATCTTTTATTGGGTTTTAGACTTTTAAGTTTTTAATCTCTTTGATTTAGCTTTTAACTTTTTTTCACTATGACCCTTCTCTCTTATCTCTTTTTTTGTGTCTTATGTCCTGATTGGTGGAGCCTTGAGTACTTTTATCGTGTCTATAGTCAGCTTCATGTGTGCCTGTGTTTGTGTTCATGTTGAATGTAATTGTGTTTTGTAAATATGTGCCTAAAAGGATGTCACCTGACTGCAAAACAAATCTACCTATGGGTACTGTTATTGTTGCCCTTTGCAGGGCAAAGATGAGACGCCAAAAGCCAGCAGTGAGTTTTGTTGTTTTGTTAAAGAAAGCACAAAATAATGCGCCTCGAGGGGCAAAATACATAAACTAAAACACACAACTTCAATGGGTCAAAATAACTAAACAAATACAAAGAATCAAAAGTCACAAACCTAACGCTGGAAAGAGACTGGAGTCGGGCGTGGGGACTCAAGCCCAAAGGGTGTGAGATCGCAGCGAGGAATAATTCTCAGCAGCGATCTTAAATAGAGCATAAACTAATTACATACAGGTGAGACAGATAATGAATAAAGGGTGAACAGCTGTGACAGGCTGCGGCCGGCTGATAGGCGAAAGTGCTGTCATGGCGCTGTCAAAATAAAAGCACCAATACACACCCTCAAAACAAGCCCAGAAAGAAGGGACAAAAAGGCAAAATAATAAGTGACTCGAGCGCGGAGCAGACCTGCGATTGGGATCACCACAGTGCCCCGCGTTAAGGGATAGATTCCAGGCATCCCAATAGGAAGGACCCCCCCCCCCCCCCCCCCCCCCCCCAACCAGGAGAACTACCAGGCCTGGAGGGAGCATCACTGAAATGAAAAAAAATGACCTCAAAAAGCTTAACAGCAAGATACTAAGACATATCAAAACATCAGTAAACTGCAAATGGGAATTCATCACACAGAACCAGAACCAAATAACCTTTGCAATTTAAATCTTGATTAATTCCTGTCAGAAAACTGAGATCTTTAAATGGTAGACAAAAATAGATTAATTTACTATTCCATTTCCTTTAGAAAAGTCAATGCAAAAAAATTAGCAATGAACTAGAACACAAAAATATCACAAATTGCAACACAACAGGTTCAAAATGAGAACTTCTCCCTTCTTCTTTTTTCTTCTTTTTTTTCCCTTTGGAAATGTCAGTGTGAAAATAAATACATGAACCCGAACAAGATAACTGAATGATACATGCCTACAGCCCAGACATGCAGAAACACTAAGAGACATGTATGATCAGTTAAATGAGGGATTGTTCTGGTGGCCTCCCAGAGTCCCGGCTCCACCCAACTGTCATGAGGAAAAGGTCGGGCGGCCTACCAGACCTCCAGAACCACCAAGTCCGGCAAAAAGGTCCCTCAGGTGGCCTCCCCGCATCGCTGGGCCAGCAGACAATGGAGCCCCGCTCACCTCCCCCAGAAGGCAGAAGAGGAGATGGGTAACCCCCGCAGATCCCTGGCAGGGAGCGAACCACGAAGGAACCAGCAGTTTGTAGCCGATCCACAACAGCCTTCAGCCCCAGCGCAGCACCCACGATGGCCTCGGCTTGAGGCGTAGCCGCACCCTCAATGGCCTCCGCTTGAGGAGCTGGACCCATGGTGACTTTGGCTTGAGGAGATGAACCCACAACGACCTCGGGCAGGGGATCAGAACCCACGGAGACCCCGACCATGGCAGGAAGCACCTCGGTGACCCTGAGAAAAGGCTCGGAAACAAGGAGCACAGGAACACGGTCAGGGTCACCGGCAGCAGTGGAACCCGGCGAGGCGAGCTCAGATGCTGCTGATGGCAGCACCCCCCCCCCCCCCGAGCTCCCCCCCAAGAGCCAGATAAGATCTCTCCAAAACAGAAATAATGAAAACATAGGAGAGTACTTGTCCGAGCTCAAGTACCACCACCGTCCAGGACTCCATCGATCCAGATGGCGATCCTCTTGGCCCGGCCTCCTGGAGGTCCAACTCCAACTCTGCTGCGGCAGCCCCAGCAGCAGGCATGATAGTCTTGACAGTCTCTGGGCCCCCTGGCACTGCAGCCCACGCAGGTGGTTTGTTCTGCATGGCAACCGGAGATCCATTCCCAGCTGGAACAGGATTCTGCTCAGCGGAGATCCAGGGACGCTTCATCGTGGGCACAGACTCCAGCTGGCAGGCTGACCTCCTCCTCTGTCCAAATTGTGGCTGCGGGGCTGGAACCAGGTTCACCAGGGCCGCAGGCCCCTCCTCCCTCCAGCGGTTCAGTCCTGGCACTGGCAGACACTCGGGGAGTATAGAGGAGACACAAAGGAAGCAGGTTGCGTATAAGATAAGATAAGATAAGATAAGATAAGATAAGCCTTTATTAGTCCCACAACGGGGAAATTCCAGGATTGCAACAGCACAGGGATAGCAACACTCAGAGCAACAATCAGAAGGCAAGAAAAAAAAAACAAGCAAGCAAGAGCAGCTAATATACATATGTACGTATTACTATAAAATATATATATATACACACACACACAGACACACAGTGCAGAGCATTGTAGCTGGATGGAATAAATATATGAATATATGAACACACAGTGCAGAGCATTGTAGCTAGATGGAATAAATATGTAAATATATAAACACCCACAGTACGGAGCATTGCAGCTAGGTGGAATAAATATGCAAGTATATAAACACACACAGTGCGGAGCAATGTAGCTAGATGGAATAATATGTAGATATATAAATATATAAACACACCCAGTGCTGAGCATTGTAGCTAGATGGAATAAATATGTAAATATATAAACACACACAGTGCAGAGCATTGTTGCTAGATGGAATGAAACAGCATAACCGTCTACTTAGTTATCCTACATGGTATGATTATGTGCCCATACATATTCTCACCCTCCATAGCGACCGGTATGTTCCTAGTTGTATGCCGGAGGGGACCATTGTGTAAGTCTATTGCATCTTTTGCATTCAAAAAACTATTAGTTTGTTACGTCTTTTTGCTATCTCTGCGAGCAGCCCTGCTTAGGTTGTACAGTCTGACAGCCGTTGGTAGGAAGGACCTACGAAACCTCTCGGTTGTGCACCTGGGATGATGTAGTCTGCTGCTAAATGAGCTCCTCAGTGCATTCAGTATGTCCTGCATAGGGTGGAACTCGGACTCCAGCAGAGATGACAGTTTAGCCACCGTCCTTCTCTCTCCTATCTCCTCCATCGGATCAAGGCGCTGCCCCAGGACAGAGCTAGCTTTTTTAATCAGTTTGTTCAGTCTCTTCCTATCGGCTGCAGTAATGCCACTGCCCCAGCAGACCACTCCAAAAGTGATGGCTGATGCCACCACCGTGTCATAGAATGACTTCAGCAGCGCCCCTTGTACACCAAAAGACCTGAGTCTCCTCAGCAGGAACAGCCTGCGCTGTCCCTTCTTGTAGAGTGCATCAGTATTGTGTGACCAGTCTAGTTTATTGTTCAGATGAATACCCAGGTACTTATAGGATGTCACCATCTCGATGTCTGTTCCCTGTATATTTACTGGTACTGTGAGGGGCTGCCCATGCCTGCGGCAGTCCACCACCAGCTCCTTAGTTTTCCTCGCGTTGATCTGGAGGCAGTTCCGATGGCACCAGTCCACGAAGTCCTGGATAAGCCCTCTGTACTCAGCTTCATCTCCATTGGAGATGAGGCCAACGATCGCAGAGTCATCAGAGAACTTCTGTAGATGGCAGTGTGTTGTGTTGTGTGAGAAGTCCGCAGTATAAAGAGTGAACAGGAAGGGAGCCAGCACCGTTCCCTGGGGGGCCCCCGTGCTACTGATGATCGTGTCGGACACACAGTCCGTGTCCGTGTGTCCGTCTGCAGCCATATACTGTATATGGCTGCAGCAGGTGGTGAGAGCTCAGGGGACTGCGTGACCTCAGCCTCACCCCCAAGAATCAGACAAGGTAATTCATCAGATAGAGATTGAGAATGAAAAGTCACTTGCCTGTCTTCCTGGGGTATGGTGGTCACTGCTGCAGCAGGCTCTGTTCTCTCTTCTCCTGTTCCAAAGATGCAGGTGGACCCCTCGGGAAGATGAGGAGGAGCCACTCCTGGCAGATTGGCAACAAAGGCAGCCGGAGAAGAAGTCACTGTGCTTGCAGCAGCTGAAGGAAGCGCCGTAGTGGAGGGAGGAGCAGCTGTGGCAGTCCAGGGTAGGGGAGCTGGCGAAACAGCTGACAACGAAGACCTGGAGGCTGAAGCTGCTGTCATACCTCTCTTCCGTGGTGAATAAAAAAACAGCTGGCTGGGAGACAGGAGAGTTTTTCCGGCGACCTGTAGCTGGATCCAAATGGGAACCTCGCGGTGAGTTGACCCGATCATTAAACTCCCTCCACTTCGGAACAACTGTGTCTCGGGGAGGAGATGGGTTCTTTACAGGGCAGCAGCGTCTTCTGGCTGGAGACAAGGTTAAATTTAGGTTAGGAAAATGCTGCTGCTGCACTGAAACTGTGGCCAGCAGCTCGGCGACCTCAGGATAATTATTTAACCCGGGATGTGCCTCCACCATCCTAACAGCAGCCACCATGCTTTTCAGAACATTGCCTGGGCCAACATAAGCGAGAGCTTCAGCCATACGGTCCCCGATGAAATCAACTGCCCAAAGTTCATCTTCGCTGGGACCCCCAGCTGCCCTCCTCCTCCACTGTGCTGGAAGACGGCTCTTCAGCGATGAAACCACGGGAGCTTGAGCCGAAGCATGAACCTCCTCACGTGCCGAGGAACGGGAGTTCTTTTCCGTTGGCCCTCTCTTAGACTTCCTGGAGGATCTCTGGTCCAGCTGACGGTTCCTCTGTTGGAGTGCTGATAGCTCAGCCATCCTCTCCCTGCCCTCAGCGTGCTCAGCAAGGCAAGGATGACGTTTAGGAGCTGCCTCCACGAGGCCCAGGTACCACAGTGCATCTTGGGGGAATGATTGCGAGCTATTGCCAGGAGGTCATAAATCTCCATTAGAGCCTAGACGAGCTTAAAACCCAGGCTCATAGAATACCATGTGTTGAAAGACGCCATGACCTCCCCCCGAAAAAGAAACGCTGGCACCCGGTAAAGGGAGAAATCAGAGCCAAAAACAAAACTCAGGCTGGCACCTCGTTTGGCTGTGATCTACTGTTATGATTGCCCTTTGCAAGCAAAGATGAGACGGCAAAAGCCAGCAGTTAGTTTTGTTGTTTTATTAAAGAAAGTACAAAATAATGCACCTCGAGGGGCAAAATACATATACTATAACACACAACCTCGATGGGTCAAAATAACTAAACAAATGCAAAGAATCAAAAGTCACTTACACATAATGCAGCGAGGGTGAAACCTAACGCTGGAAAGAGACTGGAGTCGGGCGTGGGGACTCAAGCCCAAAGGGTGTGAGATCGCAGCGAGGAATAATTCTCAGCAGCGATTTTAAATATAGAGCATAAACTAATTATAAACAGGTGAGACAGATAATGAACAAAGGGTGAACAGCTGTGCCAGGCCGCGGGCCAGCTGACAGGCGAAAGTGCTGTTGTGGCGCTGTCAAAATAAAAGCACCAATACACACCTTCAAAACAAGCCCAGAAAGAAGGGATAAAAAGAGAAAATAATAAGTGACTCGAGCACAGAGCAGACCTGCACTCGGGATCACCACAGGTACAAATAAAGTAACCTGAACCTGAACCCTAATAAACACCCCTGTTTCCACCTGGCTCACTAATCTAGTCAATAATATTTTGTGTCGTTCTGAGTCATTAAGACACGTGAGCTGTTAAAATGTGGAATAAAGTGCAATCAGTGACCCCTTTAAAGCAATATGCTGCAAAATAGCCCATTTGGCGAACTCCTTCTTTGTTTGTAAAATGCTACTTCAGTAATTAAACCCTGAGGTATTCTGACCAAACGTATCAGTCATAACATCTGGTAGCTATGGCAACACGTGGAAAAGAAGCATAATAGGGGCTTTAAAGTATTATTCTGTCTAGTTTTTTAATGAAGTTAACAGATAAATGTATTTGTCTTTTTATATATATTTTTCCACATTTTTCCAGTTTTAAATGTCCGACCTAAATAAAACCTGCTGACAAGCTAGACGCTGTCTTTAAGATATTGTATAGATGTTGGTTGATCATCATTTCTGATCTAATGCTGGTGTGCGCTCAGCGTTTCCCCGATGTGTTGACAGGCCGTCGGCAAACAGTCGACTCCGATTTAATGCCGGCTGTCGCGAAGACATCCCGCCAATGTGCATAAGACATTTTCCCAATGTAATTTCAATAAATAATGACAATATTGGCTAGACATATGTGTGCTGTTGGGGTAAATTCTCACATTCTCAAAAGATGACTCCTGACTTTCAACAAACTAGTTATAATATTCTTTCTTTGATAAAGCATTCTTTTGTTTTCACTGCCCTGACTTTTACCTTTTTCTTTCATTCACTTTGGCTGACTCACATTTCTTTGACATTTTGGCCACATTCCTCACACATGGTCGGGGTCTTTAAAGGTCTGCCCCCATTGGCTAAATCATTTTCGGTTTGGCGCTCTTGAGAGGTGCCATGCTAAAGGCCACTTAGCTCACAGCACCGCCATGCCAAGGTGCAGTTTGCGTCAGAAGTGACGGAGAAAACCGGTTCAAAGTAAACTGTGTGTTTTAATTATGCATCAGTCTGAATGTTAAAACACTGACAGACCAGAAATCATCAATATTCTATCAATACTATTTAACTGGCTGACATTTTTGGCTGCTGTGTATAATGTTGGTCAGTAATGCTGGGATTAGTTTTCATTTTGATTTTGCTCACATACATCCTAGTGTTTTCTGAAAGTGAGTCACTTTATCAGGAAGGTTAAAAATGGTAAATGGCATTCACTTATATAGCGCTTTTATTCTCGTCTCTTGATGACCAAAGCGCTTTACAGACCCTGCTGTCCACCCATTCACACACACATTCACACACTGATTAACTTGAAAATAATACTTTGCCATGGAGAGGTTGAATAATTTGCAATACACCTGTATACAGAGTTCAGATGAGATGATTTTTTTATTCTTAACCTTGTCCAAACTGATCCATTTTGCCTGTCTGTACAGTGATCTATTTATTTTTTTTCTATCATTTGTTTTTGTACAACCACAGGTGCTGAACAAGACTGGATTGGCAGGAACAGACGGGACTACAGAGTTACAGAACAACATGATATTTGACTGAAATAATTACAGTAAATAATTATTGAGTCAATTGTTTTATTTACTGTGATGTTTAAATAGGTTTACTTTAGCTGCTTACAATATAGATCATGCAGTGATGCAACCTGGACACCTCGCCAGTGATGTTACCTGGGGTCCTCGAGTGTTTCGGATCTTTCAAACATCATACACCCTCACCCAGGTGTCCCAGCAGGGGGTGATCAAGCCCTTGCTTCTGTCCAGGTGACGCTACCCTACCCATGAATCTTCTCTTTGGAGCCACAACTTGTCAGGAATTCCCCTTGCCGGCAGAAATACGGACTCACATGCAGGCTGCTCCAATTCACAGTATTTATTAAAGAGGATAAATGCAGTTTGAGGGCCCCGGGAAATAAACTTACAAACGCTGCAAAATAAACTCCACTCATGTAGGGAAGACAAGGGCACGAGTCCTGGATGTTGCCGCAATGAAACAATAGAAAGTGGCAACTAATACAGAAAGCAAATAATTAGCAAACAAGAAACCGCTGCAAGGTTAGCTATCTCAAAGCAGAGGATGATAATGGTAGACAGGAAAATGGGAACTGACACAATAAGACCTAAGGGGAGCAAAACAGGAAGTACTTCAAATTAAGAGTGCACCTGTGAACTAAGAATAAACGGGGATTCATAACAGAAACACTATTAAATAACCAAGGACAGGAGAATATTTAAGATAAGAATAAAGGATAAGGTAAAATACAACTTAAAGTGTGGGACATGATCTCCAAACATGTTCCCCATGACTCAGCCACTATCAGGAAACTTCTGCTGCCTCTGTGGCCTCCTTAAAGGCCCTCTGCCTCCTGGCCTCTGTGATGCCCAGCATGTTACAGACCCTGCAGAGGGACTGGCCCATGAATCCCCTGCAGCTCATGTCAATGGACTCACATCTTGTCTGCCGCCCATTGTGTCGGCATTCCTTCACCAGCTCAGAATATTTGGTCCTCTTCCTCTCATTGGCCCCGATCTGGTCCTCCCATGAGACTGTGAGTTCTAGGAGAACAACCTGATTGGAGGTTATCGAGATCAGAACCAGATCTGGCCTGAGCGCATTACAGCCACCTAGTTCTAGGAATTTTAGTTGCTTCCCAAGGTCAACCCTTAGCTCCCAGTCTTTTGCCGATGCAAGCAGGTCAGAGGAGGGGTCCTGGCAGCAGGCTGGCTGTTTTTTTAAATAACATGCTGATAATAAAAGAGAAAATCCATGGATGACAACTATCAGAGCTGGTAATTAGTCTGCTGCCCTGTCAATGGGACATGAGCAAGATGATCTGGAGACTATGAGAGGATCCAGCTGTCATCATCTGTCCACTGCATTTGATGTCCTCAGCTTACTGACGCTGACTAACATGTTTAACTGAAGAGTCAATTAAACTTTTGACCAAGAAAAGAAATATTGAACATAACTTTGTTGTGCCAAATCACATTTCTACATATATTTTAAACTTGCCTGGTTAAAATCGTCTTGACATGGACGGAGTCAGCTGAACACACCTGAGATCCCCAATGACTACTTCGCTGTAATTACACCAGGCTTCAGGTTTGAAACCATCTCCAGCTACTGCTGAAAAATCAGCAGGGCTGTTCAGCACACAACCATTTGCTGGTTTACCAAACAACAACAAAAAGTCAGGAGCTTACAGAAGAAATAATTATCTAAACAGTTGCATTACACTCATTGTAGCCTGTCAGCTCATGATTTAATCATTTTTGACCATTATGTCACTAGGTGATTCAACTGTTCTTTGTTTCAGACCATGGTCCTGAACTGCATAGGCCATGATGTGATGTTCCAGCAGCAGTAGATCAGAGATAAGATAAGATAAGATAAGATAAGCCTTTATTAGTCCCACAACGGGGAAATTCCAGGATTGCAACAGCACAGGGATAGCAACACTCAGAGCAACAATCAGAAGGCAAGAAAAAAACAAGCAAGCAAGAGCAGCTAATATACATATGTACATATTACTATAAAATATATATACACACACACACACACACAGACACACAGTGCAGAGCATTGTAGCTGGATGGAATAAATATATGAATATATGAACACACAGTGCAGAGCATTGTAGCTAGATGGAATAAATATGTAAATATATAAACACCCACAGTACGGAGCATTGCAGCTAGGTGGAATAAATATGCAAGTATATAAACACACACAGTGCAGAGCAATGTAGCTAGATGGAATAATATGTAGATATATAAAAACACAGTGCGGAGCATTGTAGCTAGATGGAATAAATATATAGATATATAAATATCAACACACCCAGTGCTGAGCATTGTAGCTAGATGGAATAAATATGTAAATATATAAACACACACAGTGCAGAGCATTGTTGCTAGATGGAATGAAACAGCATAACCATCTACTTAGTTATCCTACATGGTATGATTATGTGCCCATACATATTCTCACCCTCCATAGCGACCAGTATGTTCCTAGTTGTATGCCGGAGGGGACCATTGTGTAAGTCTATTGCATCTTTTGCATTCAAAAAACTATTAGTTTGTTACGTCTTTTTGCTATCTCTGCGAGCAGCCCTGCTTAGGTTGTACAGTCTGACAGCCGTTGGTAGGAAGGACCTACGAAACCTCTCGGTTGTGCACCTGGGATGATGTAGTCTGCTGCTAAATGAGCTCCTCAGTGCATCCAGTATGTCCTGCATAGGGTGGAACTCGGACTCCAGCAGAGATGACAGTTTAGCCACCGTCCTTCTCTCTCCTATCTCCTCCATCGGATCAAGGCGCTGCCCCAGGACAGAGCTAGCTTTTTTAATCAGTTTGTTCAGTCTCTTCCTATCGGCTGCAGTAATGCCACTGCCCCAGCAGACCACTCCAAAAGTGATGGCTGATGCCACCACTGTGTCATAGAATGACTTCAGCAGCGCCCCTTGTACACCAAAAGACCTGAGTCTTCTCAGCAGGAACAGCCTGCGCTGTCCCTTCTTGTAGAGTGCGTCAGTATTGTGTGACCAGTCTAGTTTATTGTTCAGATGAACACCCAGGTACTTATAGGATGTCACCATCTCGATGTCTGTTCCCTGTATATTTACTGGTGCTGTGAGGGGCTGCCCATGCCTGCGGCAGTCCACCACCAGCTCCTTAGTTTTCCTCGCGTTGATCTGGAGGCAGTTCCGATGGCACCAGTCCACGAAGTCCTGGATAAGCCCTCTGTACTCAGCTTCATCTCCATTGGAGATGAGGCCAACGATCGCAGAGTCATCAGAGAACTTCTGTAGATGGCAGTGTGTTGTGTTGTGTGAGAAGTCCGCAGTATAAAGAGTGAACAGGAAGGGAGCCAGCACCGTTTCCTGGGGGGCCCCCGTGCTACTGATGATCGTGTCGGACACACAGTCCCGGGTTCTCACAAACTGAGGCCGGTTCGTGAGGTAGTCCAGGATCCATGATGACAGGTGCTGGTCCACCCCTGCGCGCAGCAGCTTGTCCTTCAGGATCATCGGTTGGATGGTGTTGAAAGCACTGGAGAAGTCAAAGAACATGATCCTCACCATATTCCCGGGCTTCTCCAGGTGGGACAGAGAACGGTGAAGGAGGAAGATCACCGCATCCTCCACCCCAATGCCATGCTGGTAGGCGAACTGGAGTGGATCCATCGCTGGTTCCACCAGGGGGCGGAGGTGAGCAAGGAGCAATCTCTCCAGGGTCTTCATCAAGTGGGACGTCAAGGCCACCGGTCTGTGGTGTCAAATGGTGGATGGTAGATGGTGTCAAAGCTGAAGAGGCTGTACTCATAAAAGCTGTCACTGCAAAGAGTGGCTCCTAGTGATGAATTTCTGACGATTCTTAGAACTGTGGACTGAAAGTTAAAGGATAGAGCTCAGTAAAGGTAAGTTATTCAAGAAAAATGTTTAATCTCTTAAAGGTGAAAAACTGGTAGAAAGATCATGGAAGACTTTTCAGAGTTTTAGGAGTTTCTTTAGTGGAGAAGATGGCTGAAAGAAGATGAGATGTGTTCCAGACAGTGAGTTGTTAAACCTCTACAGATCAAGATTGTGATTTATATTAGAGATGCACTTCCTTGTACATCTCCAACACAGCACCATAACACCAGACATGAAAGTAGTCACTGTTATTTGGCAGACTGAAAAATGTCAGTTTTCCAAAATAAATTTAGAAATCAATCCCTTCAACACACTCAAGAAAAAAAAAAAATGTTGGGACAATAACAACAAATTCTGTTTAAATGCATCTTTAGAAAAAGTCCCAACTTTTCAGAAAATTTCCCAACTCTTCTAAAAATGAGGCTTGTATTTAATACATAAAAATGTTAAATTAATCATCATATATGTCATAATCATAGACATTGGACCTGTGCTATGGATCCATAGAGAGGGCCTATAAATCTATTCCCCTTCCTCCTTTAGGATCCTCAGATCACAACTGTGTACATTTGCTGCCCACATATAAAACTGCTCTCAGACGAGACAAGGCGAAGACCAGAGACATAAATGTGTGGACAGAGGATTCAGTGCACTGCCTCCAGGAATGCTTTAACTGTACGGACTGGAAGGTTTTCACACTGTCCTGCGGAGATGATTTAGACTCTTTAGTGGACATGACATGCTCATACATGGCATTCTGCAGAGATATGATCGCTCCACGTAAATGTGTCAAAATATATCCCAACAACAAGCCATGGGTTACAAAATCAGTTAAATCCTGCTTACAGAGGAAAGCACTTGCCTTTAAACAGGGGTCTGTTTCTGAGCTACAGGTTGCCACAAAAGAGCTGAAGGCCGAAATTTTAAGAGCAAAACAGAATTATAAATCAGAGTTGGAAAGCAAGATGGCAACAAAGAAACTTGGTTCAGGCTGGGCCAGTATGAAAACTATTGCAGGCCTTCAGAGCACAGAGCACAGTAATCGTGTGTTTTTAGATGGTTTTAATTCAGACACAGAGCTGGCTAATGCTCTTAATTGTTTTTATGGTCATTTTGACACCTTTGATTTTAGCACTGAAACCCAAGATTTGAAACAGAAACTCAAAGACAATCAGCACTTTAATATTGAGGTGCAGGATGTTAAAAGGGAGTTCTGTGCTATAAAAGTGAACAAAGGTCAGGGCCCTGATAATATATGTGGGCGCTTGGTAAAGTCCTGTGCACATGAATTGAGTCCTGTATTTCACTATATTTTCAATAAGTCCTTACAGACACAACAAATGCCTAAGATCTGGAAAGGTGCTGTAGGTGTCCCTGTTCCAAAATCCAGCTGTCCCAAAACGGTAAATGATTTTAGACCAGTTGCTTTGACTTCAATTTTAATGAAAATTTTTGAAAAACTGGTCAGATTTTAGGTCCTAAAGCAGACTGAGCATGCATTGGATCCTTTGCAGTTTGCCTATAGGCCTCACAGAGGAGTGGAGGATGCCACTGTCACTCTGTTAAACATGCTTTTTGAACATCTGGATTTTAATGGGACACAGGCCAGGCTTTAATTGTGGACTTTTCTTCCGCCTTTAATACAATCCAACCTCATATTTTAGTTGAAAGGCTCCTGCAACAATTTGATTTGAGTAATAATCTGATGGGTTGGATTCTGGATTTTTTAACCAACAGGACACAGAGAGTAAGGGTCAACGGTACATTGTCTGACCAAAAGTGTTCTTCTACTGGCTCTTCGCAGGGGTGTGTGTTGTCACCACTACTCTTCATCCTGTACACAAACATGTGTCGGAGCAGACATGACAACAGACACATTATAAAGTATGCTGATGATTCAGTTATTGTCATTCTCCTCCAGGATGGTGAGAGTTGCCACGGCCCAGTAGTTGATGATTTTGTTCACTGGTGTGAGGATTCCTACCTGCAGCTGAATACGACAAAAACTAAAGATATGATTATTGACTTAAATCCCAGGCACAAAGTCACTGTACTAAAAGGCCAGACCACTGAATGTGTACAATCCTACAAATATCTTAGGACGATTATTGATAGTAATTTAAACTTTGAAGAGAACTGTGAAACGGTGTGCAAAAAGGGTCAGCAACATTTGCATTGTTTAAGGAAACTTGCACGCTTCCAAATTGACCGAACCACAATGACAATGTTTTATCGGGCTTTTATTGAATCTGTTTTATCCTTTTCTTTAGTGTCATGGTTTGGTCAGATAAAACTGAAACAAAGGAAATCCTTGGATCAGGTAGTTAGATGGTCCAGTCGTTTGCTTGGTGAGTCACAGCTGAGCCTGACACCCCTGTACACCAGACAGGGACAGAGGATTGCTACCTCCATTTTAAATGACTCCCCCCACCCTTTGCACTGCCACTTTCAGCTTCTTCCCTCCAGACGGAGGTTTGCTGTCCCAAAAAGTAAAACCCAGCGCTACAAAAACAGCTTTGTTCCTGCTGCTGTTAAAGAGTTGAACAAGATGTAACAATATATTGCACATAATTTAGTTACCTATTTATTAATTTTATTTTATATTTACTTATTTTTGTAGGTTTTTTATTTGGGTTCTAAATCTTTTATTGGGTTTTAGACTTTTGAGTTTTTAACCTCTTTGACTAGTCTTTAACTTTTTAATATGACCCTTCTCTCTTATCTCCTTGTTTTGTTTTTTTTTTTCTTTTCTCTTATCTTTTTGTCCTATGTCCTGATTGGTGGAGCCTTGAGTACTTTTATCATGTTTATAGTCAGCTTCATGTGTGTCTGTGTTTGTGTTCATGTTGAATGTAATTGTGGTTTGTAAATATGGATGTCACCTGACTGCAAAACAAATCTACCTATGGGTACAAATAAAGTAACCTGAACCTGAACCTTATCGCAAAATGTCATGACAATTTTTTCACTGTAAGCTAAAAAGTATAAATGTGATGGGTTGGTTACCTGCTTCCCCATTTAAGGTTGTGTCAGGAAGGGCATCTGGCATAAAATCCTTGCCAAATCAAATATGCTGACCCATGATCCACTGTGACAACACAATATCTGCAGCTAATGTTTTAACAGGTACTAGAAAGAGAGATCACATCTTTCCCCTTCTGGCCTCTCTTCATCAGCTTGCCATAGAATTTAGAACTGAGTTTAAAATCCTTCTCATGCACAAAGCTCTAAAACAGCGGTGTCCAATCATGTGGCATGGAGGGGCAATACCCTGCAGGTTTTCTGTTCTACCCAGTCTCTTCAGCAGATGTTTTCACTGATCAGCAGTCAGTGGGAAGAAGTTCAGTGAAATCTGCTGTTGAAGAGACTGGTTGGAGGTAAAGCCTGCAGGGTCTTGGCCCTCCATGGCACATGATTGGACACCCCTGCTCTAAATGATCAGGCCCCTTGTTATTTAAAAGATCTGATAGTACCTTATCATCCTAACAGAGCACTACGCTCCCAAAATGCAGGATTATAATACCTAATTCTAATACCTAGAATCTAATACCTAGAATCTCTAAAAGTACAATGGGAGCCAGAGCTTTCAGTTATCAGGCTCCTCTCCTTTGGAACCAGCTGCCAATCTGGATTCGGGAGACAGACTTGATCTCTGCTTTTGAGAATAGGGTTAAAACCTTCCTTTTTGACAAAGCCAATAATTATGGCCCTTTTCCACTAGTACCTACTCAGCCTTACTTGCCTCAACTCTACTCGGTTTGTAGGGTTTTCTGTTAGTACCTGGTACCTGGTACCAGGTACTTTTTTGGAACCTACTTCAGTGAGGTTCCAACCATGCTGGCTCGACCTGAAAATGTGTCGTCAACAGATTGCAGGCCACTGATTGGCCAGAACTTAACGTCAGGGGATGAGAGCGACGTCTTCACAAGATTCAAAACCGCCATTTGTAAATTTGGCTGGGAGCTTTTATTATTTCTGTGATAATCAACAAAATAAATGGCTACACCCAAATCAACACCATCACAAAACACTCACCATCTTCCCCGTGAGCAGCCATCAGCTTGGAGACCTCCTGGTAGTTCACTTCAGAACGCTCCGCCGGCGCCGGGGCTGAAAAGTTCATAGGCTGAAAAGTTCATAGTGGTCAAATTTGACAAAATTTAGCTATTTTTCAACAGTCCCCCCGCCGATGCACATAGTTCTTCCATCGGTGTTGCAGTGCTTGGATTCCTGAGCTTGAAAAATAAACTACATTTGGTCAAATTTGATAATTATGAACTTTTCAGCCAATGAACTTCTCAGCCCCATCGGTCCTGCTGCGGCAGAATGAGCTGAAATGAAAAAGTATACCAGGAGGTCTCCAAGCTGATGGCTGCTCACCGGGAAGAAGGTGAGTGTTGTGTGATTTTGAGCATCTTTTACATTATTTATCAGTGAAAATGTCAGCATGTCAACAACATAACGGGATAACGAGCCGCCTTCCTGTAATGAACCCAACCCCACCCACTTGAGGTGGTACTCGGTTGAAATGGAAAACCAGTCACACCATGTAGAGTCGAGTAGAGTAGGTACTAGTGGAAAAGGGGCTTTAGGGTGGGATCATCAAGTTCTTGCTCAAAGGGGATTGCCTGACTGCTGGGATCTTTCTGCAGTGGCACTCACCTCACATCTGATGAAGACGTTGGAGCGGCTCTTCCTCAGCCTCCTCAGACCCCAGGTGCAATACGCCCAGGACCGCCCGCAGTTTGCGTACCAACTAGGTGTTGGTGTGGAGGATGCCATCCTCTACCTGCTTCATCGAGCCCACTCCCATCTGGATAAGGGGAGTGGCACAGTGAGGATCCTCTTTCTGGAATTCTCCAGTGCCTTCAATACCATTCAGCCCCCTTTGCTTCAGGATAAACTGAGCAAGATGGGAGTGGACTCCCACCTGGTGGACTGGATCTCCGACTACCTCACTGGCAGACCACAATATGTCGGGCTGAAGGACATTACGTCTGACACAGTAGTCTGCAGCACTGGAGCCCCCCAGGGCACAGTATTGGCCCCTCTTCTCTTCACCCTGTACACCTCAGACTTTTGCTACAACTCGGAGCTGTGTCATATCCAGAACTATGCCAATGACACAGCCATTGTTGGGTGTATCAGGGATGACAGAGAGGAGGAGTACTGGAGACTGGTAGGGGACTTTGCTGCATGGTGCCACACTAACCACCTACAGCTCAACACCTCTAAGACGAAGGAGCTGGTTATTGATTTTGGGAGGTCCAGACCAAGACCTCAACCAGTCCTGTTAGAGGGAGTTGAGGTGGAGGTCGTGGATTCATACAAATATCTCGGGTTGTGGTTGGACAATAAATTGGATTGGACAACATACATTAGCCACTTGTATGGGAAGACACAAAGTAGGATGTATTTCCTTCGGAGACTGCAGTCCTTCAACATCTGCAGCAAACTTCTGCGGATGTTTTACCAGTCGGTGGTTGCCAGCGTCCTCTTTTACTCTGTGGTGTGCTGGGGGGGCAGTATATCCAAGTAGGATGCATCCAGACTGGATAAACTGATCAGGCGGGCCGGCTCTGTGGTCGGCACGAAGCTGGACACCCTGGTGATGGTGGCAGAGATGAGGACTCTGGATAAACTGTTGGATATAATGGACAATGTCAGCCACCCTCTGCACACCGTCATCAGTGACCAGAGGAGCCTGTTCAGTGAAAGACTGCTCCTTCCCAAGTGTCGGACCAACAGGCTCAAGAACTCTTTTGTCCATCATGCCATCACACTCCTCACTTGGGGGGGGGGGGGCATAGAGTACAGAGGACAGTAGAGTATTCATAGTGCAATAACTTTAACTTAACCATACTTGTACAAGCCATATTCAGCCCTGTATTTATATTGTGTATATTATGTTAAGTGTTTATTTTTTTTGTTTGTTTTTCTGATCTGTATGCTCCTTTTATGTGCTGCTGGAAATTTTAAATTTCCCAGAGGGAGTCATCCCAAAGGGATTAATAAAGTTAAGTCTAAGTCTAAGTCTAAGTCTAAGTTTTCTCCTACAGTTTGACAGTGCTATGAGATGACTGTTGTTGTAAAATGCTGTTATATAAATAAAGTTGAACTGACTTGAACTGAATATAGGGAGGCGCTGAAAGAAGTCCACAATACTTACTGGGGCCAGTCGTGAATTCTTTCCATCGTGCTATGATTCAATAACCTGCCAGTTTTCCGTGAGTGTTTTGAAATGTGGGTTAATGTGTATTTGCTCAGTCTTAATGCAATCAGATCATGCAGCGCACATCAGGAGGATGGCGAAACAAGAAGGAGGAGAATTGAGTCTGACGGGACATAAATGTCTACCAAGTGTGGTGATGAGACAATTATTGAAGAGAGGCCAGAGAGGAAGGAGGGCTGATGTGTGGATTTAATGTCATAACAAGGACAGACGGTGTGTGAGGGGTGATTTAGATTGGTGAGAGAAAGAAAGAAGACAGATATGGATGGCTGGAGGAATGAGGAGAGACAAGGGCTAGAGGATATGAGACTGGGAGGCAAGGAGAAGCCAAAGTAAATGATAATTATGAACAAGCTTGGCAGTGGACCTTCTTCTGCAGCCAGAATTTGTAATCTCACTGCAGTACAATCTCAATGCTCTTTATTAAAACTGGCAGCTTCTCAACACCTGTCAAGAGACCAGTGTTTTCAGTGGAAGAAATGCAAAATAAGATCAAGCTGAAGAAGCACCATCAATAGGCTCTTTCACACAAATGCAGAAATTTGCTTAAAAAATAATTTCTGTATCAGTATTGCACTGCATACTTTGGAACCATGGGGATCAATTTGGAAATATTAGGACATTCCTGCTGCAAGATTTTATGTAATTATTGTGGTTAAAGAAAGGTATTATAAAACTGGTCCCTGTATGTAAAATTGAGAGTACCACTCTCCTGAGCACGGTTAGCTAGAGATGTATTTATTCTGTGTTGCATTCTTTAGTAAATAATTAAATATAAACTATAATTATGCAGCAAACCTGTAACATTAACTCTGTATAACTAGTGAGTTCATGATGGTAATGGCTGGGCAGATGGGGGTCCATCACACACCAGCCCAGACATGGAGGTGTAAAAATGACTCCAGTAGGAGCAGGAATTTAAGGACAGTTTATCATTTTTAAGAAATGTTAAAGTGATCCTCCAGTGAAAACCAAGGTTTTTTTTTTTTTCTTAACATGTCTGCAACATATTTTTTTAACGACTTAAATGATATGGGCACAGCAGTTGGCACTGTGGCCTCACAGTTAGAAGGTGCCAGGTTCAAATCCCCAGACTGGTGGCGGTGGGAAGCTTTCCATGTGGAGTTTGCATTCTCCCTGTGTTGTGTGGGTTTCCTCCCACAATCCAAAGACATGCATGTTAGGTCCACTGGTGACTCTAAATTGTCCCTAGGTATCTGTCTCTGAGAGGCCCTTTTGGTGCGATCAGACAAAACGCAAGAATTTTTCATGCGGCGTGATTACACGTTAACTCGATATAAACACACAAATAAACATAAATTCACCGTCTGAGCCAGTTGCAGATGGACTGACTTGCCTTTATAACTTTGGCATCGGTGTTGTACCTGCTGTGGAAATCCCCAAAACACTTGCCATGTTTAGGTTTACATTATCCAATGGGGTTCTCACCTGGAAAAATTTCCCCTGCCTCCAAAACTTCACCTGGTTGACGGCTGTTTACACTGCTGGTCTGCTAGTCCTTGTTAGCACATCCGTGGCAGAAGTCCACAGGTGGAGAACTCCGACACTCTGATTCAGCTGCAGAGCTCCGGTCCATCTGTCTGCAGGTGAGTGTCAGTCTCATTTTCAAACTAGTTTACTCTCCAGAGTTGATACTTTAAATCCGGTGATGGCAGAATCTCAAGGCTGATTACTAGCTAGGGCTACTTAATCACTTGGACAAGTTTGCATGTTTTCTGCATGTTTACATTAACTTTACATGTATTTGCTTCACAAGTTCCCATTTGGTCTGAATGCACTGTAGTGTTGTTTGTGGGACACGTTATGGTGTTACACGGGTGGTGACGTTACCTGAAGTATAAGAGAGCTGTGCGGCAGAGGGGCAGTCTCTTGACCACCTCTCTGCCCAGTGGGAACATCTGTCTGGATAACAGTGAGCACCTAATAAAGTCCTGTGTAGTTCACCATTTACCTCATTATTCACGGGCACGGGCGATTCTAATTCATAATTTAGGTATGGAAGGACAACGTATCCTTGCTACCTTGGGAACTAGCGATAGCTTTGAGGACGTGGTTGAGCTAATGGCGCGACATTTTTGTGTGCCTGCAAACGTCATCGTCAGGAGGATCCAGTTTCGCTAGCACCACCAGCGGACGGGCGAGTCAGTGCAGCACTATGTTGCGGACCTGCGGCAGCTGTCTGGAGAATGCCAATTTGGTGATTTAGAGGAAGAAATGGTCTGCGACCAGCTGAGCACACGCTGTGCTTGTCAGCATGGTCGAAACTACTGACACACTCTAGCGAACTGACTCTGGCCACGGTTGTGGAAATGGCTCAACAGTGCGGCGAAGCAGCAGACAAGTTATCACAGGACCTTGGTGAAAGAGCTTCGCTCCACCGTTATAGCTCACAATCAACGGCGCAGGCTGTGGATCCAGACAGCGAGTATGAGGAATGCGCTGCAGCTGTGAAGATGAGGTCCGCCCCGGGATCGCCCAAGTGTTCGGGCTGTGGGTCCACTAAGCACTGATATAAGGCTAGAGAGTGTCCAGCGAGAGGTAAACGCTGTGGCAAGTGCAGACTCCTGCATCACTTTGCCAGGGCCTGTAATAGGTTTGAACGAGGGGAACGGCGACACGAAGTGGACACCCCTGCTTCAACTCCTACGGGTATCCACACCATTTCCCCTGACAGTAAAATGGTATAATATAGCTATAATAAAGCTATACTGTAATTCAAGATTCAAGATTCAAATATTTTATTGTCAATACTACTATACGTACAGGACATACAGGAGAATTGAAATGGCGTTTCTCTCTCTCTTCATTGGTGCACAGTATAAAAAGAAAAGGAATAAGGCTGGAAAAAAAAGAAACTCCTTCCCCATATAGTGTACTATACAGTGAATGTGCAGCCAATGGAGCAGTGAGAGAAGAGCTTCACATCACAGCATAAACTACCTTAAGGTATTTATATTTAATAATTCAGCAAAAACAATTTGATTAAATACATATTTACTACAAATTACATGCAGGTATTCAATTTTTTTTTACCGCCGTTAGTCTGTTACATTTTACTGTCTCACGTGATGACGTCATTAACCATGCCGTGAAAACAAGCCCAGTAGTGTCTGAAAGTGGTTAATTTTATTATATTGAGTTTACTGTATAGTCCTGTCACGAGCTGAGCACTGGAGGTTTCCACCATGCTCAGTCTTGTGGCTTTTTCTCTGTATTTATATATTTGTTGTATTTTTGTGCCTTTTGGTTTTTGTTATCCCTGCAATGTTGTTTTTTTTTCTGTTTATGTCTTAGTTTTACTATGTTCTTATTCTGTATCAAATGGTATCTATTTCTCAGTTTGTACTTGCTTATGTTTTATTCTTCTAATCCCTTATTGTTGTGATTGACAGCTGTCAGGGTATTTCCTAGTTGGTGGTCTGTGTGGGCGTAGCCCTGTCAGCTGTAAGCCCGTTGCTCTCCTCTCATTACTTCCACATGATCCAAATTATTAATCATTGTTTCCTTCTGCCCACTCATGCGACCCCACACCTGGCGTTACTTGTATTATGTCTAATCAGAGATCTTTAACTCCTTGGTTCAACACGGAAACTCATAGCTTAAAACAGGAGACTCGTCAATAAGAAAGAAGATGGCACTCCACTAAATTAGATGAAATCTATCTAGCTTGGAGAAATTATCTTTTAATTTATTAAAAAAAAATCTCTTAGAAAAGCTAATTATTATTGTGCAGTAATAGAAGAGAACAAGAATAATCCCAGGTTTCTTTTCAGTACTGTAGCCAGGCTGACAAAGAGTCAGGACTCTGTCAATCCTAGCATTCCCTTAGAGCTTACTAGTCAGGACTTTATGAACTTTTTCAATAATAAAATTTCATCTATCAGAGATAAAATCAGTCAAATTCTTCCCACCGTTAACTTAAATACAATAACTATGACAAGTCCTTCAACTGATATCTGTCTGGATGAGTTTACTCAAATTGATATTTTAGAATTCGATAAAATAATTTCCTCATCCAAGCCTTCAACTTGTCTTTTAGACCCTATCCCTACCAGGTTATTTAAAGAAGTCCTCCCATTTATTGGCACCGCATACTTTTAAAACTGCTGTAATTAAACCCTTACTCAAAAGCCAACGCTGGGTCCAAGAGTTTTAGTTAACTATAGACTAATCTCTGTCATGAACCTGGGTTTGGTGGTTCCAAACCCAGTTCTGACCCATGGTTAGTTTTGCCCTATTTTCCATCAGGCGCTTCAGGGAGTCCTTTGGATCCTCTGCTCGCTGACAGCTCGGGCATGCCTCCTCCTCCTGCCAGTATCATCAGCTGTTCTGTATTATGGGTGTTTCACACACATAGGCACACACTTCATTCACTCCCATTCATACGCTCAGACACTCACTCATACACACATGGTATTAATTATTGTTCAGTCCATGCATTCTCACACTGGCGGTCTCTTAGTTAGTTAGTTAGTTAATTCCTTTCACGCCATGAAGGCGCATAGGGCGGCGCCCATCTCCATTTCTCTGACCCTAGGCCACACAGCTACTGTAAGTAGTGAAAGCTACAGTGGGGGGTCAGTCCACTGGTAGCTCTGCGCGTAACTTTACTTTCCCCGTTCCATTATGCGGAGCACCACGCTAGAAGGCAGAAAGTACCATTTTTATACGGTCTTTGGTATGACCTGGCCGGGATTTGAACCCCTGCCTCCCGGGTGTGGGGCAGATGCTCTACCAACTGAGCCACCACTCCGGTCTGGTGGTCTCTTCCCTCTTTAGTATTATTAGTACTTAAACGCTGGGTTAGTAGGAAGAGACCGTTGGAGCATTCAGCTTCATACACTATAGCGTGTACCTTCGTGTATGTTAGTTATTATGACCTACTGTGATGGCTCGCTCTGTCTGCTCATTATCCTCAGCTGCGCGCACACCTGCTCTCCATCACTGCCGAGGCTATATAGACCACACTGCCCTCTGATCAGCACGGAGTCGTCTTTCTCCATGGTCAGATGAGACCTACACTCGCCTTCGTCCTCTTCATAGAACCTCCTTGCCACAGCCTACTCTCATCTGTGAACCTTGCCTCCTGTCATCCTTCATCGGGAAGGATCATCACCTCTACACCAAGTAAGCCCTTGCTCTATTCATCATTGTCTACGCTTGTCCCCTGTGCACAGGCGGAGATCTGTGGTGGCGGACCTCTCTCTCTCCTGGCGGTGGACCAAGCTGCACTGCACATTCCCCGAACTCTCCTATCACCTCCAGCTGCAACCAGGACAGCGGGCGCTGTCCTCCTGGCCGGAGCCTCTGAGCTGAACCTGAGCCCAAAGCCATCTCTGCAAACAGTAAGCACTGGACTATTCTGTACATCCCCTCAGGGGTCCAACACTAACTCTCCCTGTCTCTGCTTGTCCACAGGGTTGCCAGGTTGCACGGTGCTCTGCTCGCCCCCGGCTGCTACACTATCACCCACTCACACGCACACACACAGAACACAATAAAGATAATTGTATCTAGACCTTAGTGCAGCTTTTGATACTATCGATAACAATTACCCTATTTAAGGACAGCATTTTCATTTCATTTCAAAAAGGGTGAAGACATACGAAAATGCAAAATAACTTACAGCGGACATTTGAGGGCCGGCATTGCCCAGCGAAAGCATGAGAAGAGACGTGCAGCCACGCTGGCATCCCACAGCCGGTATTGTTGTGCGGGCACAAGAGAACCACTGTGATGTGGAGTGGCTACACATCATGGCATACAGTTGAATAAGGTTGTCTCAGACCAACGCAGCAGACAACACATACAGTTAGATGAAGACCCAGCAATACGTGACTGGCACAAGCTGCTTAAGTACACGCATTGCTGGTCATGGTGAAATTGGCAGCACCTGGGCGAGGAGTGCGAAGATGGCACACAGTAATAAACACAGCTGGTACTAACAAGAGAGGGGGCTTGGCCAGGCTGGCAGCTGTCAGTGGCTGTCAAACAGCAGCCAGCTGAACAGGAGCTGAGAGTGAGGGAGGCACACTGAAATACACAATAAACACATATTCAACGGTACCTAGACCCACAGGGAGGGCAGGACCGAGCCAGGAAAACCAAGCCAGCTCGGCTCCTGACATGGACTTTATAGGGCCTTTTCCACTAGCACGCTTTAGCGCGACACGGGACGGCTCAGCACGCTTTGTACGCTTTTCCACAAGCCCCAACACGGTTTAACAGCCGCGATTCTCAGCCCCGCTCCAGGGCAGGGTACAGCAGTGCTGAGCTGTGCCATGTTGTGACGTTAACAGACTGGTCGCCGCTGATTGGTCAGGTCGTAACCGGCGCTGATTGGTCAGGTTGTAACCGCCCCTCTCCTCCTCCTCATCTACCAAATCTTCACGACCTTCTCAATAAAGTTTTTGAAAAAAAAAAAAAAGAATCTTCACGACCGCCTTTACTCAGCACGCAACCACTGTTGGCGGTTTCTTTTCAGTGTATTGCTGTGCTATTTTCATTTATTCTCTATCAAAAATGGCTTCGCATAATAAGGGTGTTCCATGGACCAATAAGGAGGTGCAGTGTCTGCTCACTGCATTGTCAGACGAACGTATTCAGCGCGAGTTAGACGGAGCCCCCCGGAATGAAAAAATATACCGGGAGGTCTCGACATCGGAGTCCTTTAACGGTGAGTTTTAATTTTTTTTTATTGTGCGTTTTTTCGCAAATATATTCGGTAACACGCTCAGTTTATTTATGCAATAAAAAAGCTGTTCATTTGTGGATGGATCGCTGCTTTATTGCAGCACACTGCGGACTAAAGCTTTTATTTTAATTATTCATGTGAACAATACGCTGAAATAAGCTTATGTATTCTTGTTAAAAACTATTGTCTTTTCTGTATATATTGCACTTTCGTGCTGTATTTTATTGTGTGCATTTTCCTTGTAGAATCATCCCACGCGTCCGCCGCGACAGCCCGCATGGATTCAACCGAGCCTTCATGACCCACAGCTGGCAGAGACGGCTTCATTCAACCGAGTCTCAGCACTCAGTGGTCGGCGTGTATAAAATGTCGATTAACCTTCATGCTGTGTTGCAAAGTTTTTTTTTTATTTTAATATTTTGTATATAATAAAATGGAATTGTTTTGGAAAGTGTGGTTTGTCTGTTATAACACTGAATTATAAAACAGTATAATTACATAGAAATTCCATTGCCTAGTCTGCTCAAAATGATGCTGATCATCCTGTCAGGGTCAACCATTGTAAAGGTAATGTAATTTTTAACTAGACCAAAAAAGAAATCTTTTTGTAAGCTTTCTGTTCTTTTTATTGAAATATCATAAAAAATTAGCACCAAGTCAAAGTAGGTACAAGTATATGTAAATTGAATGTTCTATCGGCATTCCAAATTCAGAGAATTACAATACTTTAGAAGGAGTGTGGCATCATCTAAACGGAAAATAATAATACTGTTGTTCCAAACGTTGACCTGAAGGTGAAAAACATGAATTTTTTTAATTCAGTACATCCAAAATGCCCTAGGATGTAAAAAATAATACAATTTGTTGTTGGCCAGTGTGCCACCGTCTCATTATTTAATACGAATAAAAACAATTTTCAGCTCATTATTTCTAGGTCATTTGGCAGTTAATTCAAAACAAAAGTGACTTGTGTTGTTGCAGCTTAATTATGAGATAAAATTAATTGTGAGATAAAACCACAGAGCGAGCAAGGCAATAATCCTTGGATCCTCCATTTTTTGTCTCGTGTAAATAAGGACTCAGTCCGATGCATAACGTCACGGGAGTGTGGCCCCACCTCGCTGAGAATCTGCTGCTGCCCCGCTTCTAAAACCTCCTAACACAAACCATCACAGCACAAGCACAACACCATGCTAATGGAGACAGAAGCATTCCGAGCCGTACTGAAGTGAATCGAGCCGTACTGAGGTGTGCTGGGCTAGTGGAAAACAGGCTTATGTTTTTATTTTCAATAAATCTCACAACTCGCAGTTCAGCGTGTGGGTCCATCTCTCTGCTCCAAGGAGCCATTAATGACAAGTCCACTATATCTAAATTCAGTATATAGTGAGTAGGGAGGGAGTGAGTGAGTGAAGATTCCGAACACAGCCAGGGAAATCAGTCAAAGTGAGCAGACCGGGAAGGCAGACAAGATGAGTCACGTGACCCAAATACCAAGCGCTGATTTGCCCTGTGGTGTTATCTGCTTTTGTAAAAAAAAAAATAAAATAAAATAAAAAATGCTCCCTTCATTTATTGGCTTTTGAAAAAAACAAACAAACATGAATTTGTAGCGTCTATAACATAGGACATATCGCCTTTTGAGACAAAACAATTTGAACTTCTAAAAGTAGGTAATGTTAACAGTTTGATGTAAAGAGTGAAATTTTCATGGGTGGCATTTATTGGTTTTTGCAAACAAACTCTTCAACTTCTTTTAAGGACCAATACAGTTCCAACCATTATCCTGGGCCACCATGCACATAAGTGGGCATGTTGTTCAACCCGTAAGTCTGTATTTTATCGCAAGATTTATTCTGTTTGTGTAATGTAGCGCTAGCTGCCATTAGCCTTTAATGTACCTCATATGGTAGTCTGGTAATGGTAGGGTTTTGCTACAGGAAATGTCAAGCCTTGCGTCACAGAGGTAATTATTCAACCCCTTAGTGACAAGCATCTTTAGTACTTAATAGAGCACATTTTTGCTGTTATGACCTGCTGCAAATGTGATGCATAGTCAGACAGCAGCTTCTGGCAGCGTTGCTGAGGAATCTTAGCCCATTCCTTATGATTTGGTGCTTCGACCATCTTTATCAAATCCCACCAGAGATTTTCAATGGGATTCAAGTCAGGCGACTGTGATGGCCACTCTTATATCGTCCAGGACTTGTTCCGAAACCAAGCTCTGATGGACTTTGAGGCATGCTTGGGATCATTATCCTGTTGGAAGGCCCAATGACACCCAACCAGACAGAGAAATTAACCCTCAAATATTCAGATAGGTCTGTATATATTTAGATGCTACACCTTTTTTATTTGTTTGCTGAGACTTTTTTGGAAAGACACCACTGCACGTTATACAGGAGGACAAAAGAGATGTAACGTGATCGTCTGACAGTTTTGCCCCAATGCGGCACGGCAAAGTAAAATACTTTTGAGTCTGCTGAGAGCATGCACAGGTGATGAATGGAAAGAATGTTTAGCGTTGTCTGGTGATTGCTGAGAGGGCCAGAGCTGCTCTGTCACCAGCTGTACATGTCTGTTCTCTGGCTGTAGGTCGGAGCTGCTTCTCCACTGTGTTCCATGCTGCCCCGGTGCATGTGTGGTTGTGTGTGATATACAATCAATCTAGACGTTCCTCTAAACCAGGGCACTCATTTCATAGATGGCCAAAACCCTGCATGTTTTAGCTACACCCAGTGTCTTCAACAGGTGATTACACTGAATGTCTTCCCACTGATTGCTGATCAGCGAAAACACCTGCTAAAGAGACTGGGTGGAAGAGAAAACCTGCAGGATCTTGGCCCTTCACAGAATGAGTTTGACACCCCTTTTCTAAACACTCTTTGTGTTAACTTTTAAAGTCTTGGATGTTATAGGCACGCTAGCACCAGTGGGGACTTGCGGTCTGCTTTTGGGTGGCTTTAAGTCGCTTGCGTCCTGGCAGAGGACAGCAGTGGTGGCTGGTGTGATCGCTGTGCCACTTTGTTGTGGAGCTCGTGGGCTCTGCTACTGCCAAGTTGTTGTTTGGATTCCCACCCCCCCTCGGTCATGGTAGCATTGTATTGTAATTTTAAAAAACACAGTGGTGTGAAAAAGTGTTTGCCCCTTTCCTCATTCATTCATCTTCTTCCGCTTAATCCTTTTCGGGTCGCGGGGGGGCTGAAGCCTATCCCAGCATCTTTGGGCGAGAGGCAGGGTACACCCTGGACAGATCGCCAGTCCATCGCAGAGCCAACACAGAGAGACAGACAACCATTCACTCTCACATTCATACCTAAGGACAATTTAGAATCCCCAGTTTTTGATGCCAATTAACCTAACTTGCATGTTTTTTTGGCATGTGGGAGGAAATCGGAGAAATCCTGGAGTAAACCCATGCAGACACGGGGAGAACATGCAAACTCCACTCAGATCACTGTTGGTCGGGGGCAGGGATCGAACCCAGGATCCCCCGGCCAAGGGTGGGTTGCTGTGCTACCGCAGTGCTAACCACTCCGCCACCGCGCCGCTCCACCTGATTTCTCATTTTTTTGTGTGTTTGTCACACTTAAATGTTTCAGATCATCAAACAAATATAAATATTAGACAAAGATAACACAAGTAAACACAAAATGCAGTTTTTAAATGAAGGTGTTTAAGATTAAGGGAAAAAAAAATCCAAACCTACATGGCCCTGTGTGAAAAAGTGATTGCCCCTAAACCTAATAACTGGCCCAACCAGTTATTAGGTTTAGAGGCAATTAGTTATTAACCACCACTTTGGATGGTTTTCAAGCATGAACTGCCTTTTTAAGGTCATGCCACAGCATCTCAATCAGATTCAGGTCAGGACTTTGACTAGGCAACTCCAGAGTCTTCATTTTGTTTTTCTTAAGCCATTCAGAGGTGGACTTGCTGGTTTGTTTTTGATCATTGCCCTACTGCGGAACCCAAGTATGCTTCAGCTTGAGGTCACAAACAGATGGCTGGACATTCTCCTTCAGGATATTTTAGTAGACAACAGAATTCATGGTTTCATTTACCACAGCAAGTCTTCCAGGTCCTGAAGCAGCAGAACAGCCCCAGACCATCACACTACCACCACCATATTTTACTGTTGGTATGATGTTCCTTTCCTGAAATACTGTGTTACTTTTACACTAGATGTAATGGGACACACACCTTCCAAAAAGTTCAACTTTTGTCTCGTCAGTCCACAGAGTATTTTGTCAAAAGTCTTGGGCATCACATCCAGATATTTTCTGGCAAAACTGAGATGAGCCTTTATGTTCTTTTTGCTCAGCAGTGGTTTTCGTCTTGGAACTCTGCCATGCAGGCCATTTTTGTCCAGTCTCTTTCTTATGGTGGAGTCATGAACACTGACCTTAACTGAGGCAAGTGAGGCCTACAGTTCTTTGGATGTTGTTGTTGGGTCTTTTGTGACCTCTTGGATGAATCGTCACTGTGCTTTTGGGGTAATTTTGGTTAGCTGACCACTCTTGGGAAGGTTCACTGCTGTTCCATGTGTTTGACATTTGTGGATAATGGTTCTCACTGTGGTTCCCTGGAGTCCCAAAGCTTTAGAAATGGCTAGAAAATTGAACTCAGCTTTCCAAAGATGTGATAAACCACAGTTAATTTATGTTTTAACAGGGGGGCAATCACTTTTTCACATAGGGCCATGTAGGTTTCAATTTTTTTTTACCCTTTATAATAAACACCTTCATTTAAAAACTGCATTTTGTCTTTACTTGTGTTATCTTTGTCTAATATTTAAATTTGTTTGATGTTCTGAAACATTTAAGTGTGACAAACATACAAAAAAATGAGGAATCAGGAAGGGGGCAAACATTTTTTCATACCACTGTAGCTCTGAAATATTATTGTTTTCTGGTCAAATTTGCCAGTTTGCAAACTTTTGTGTGTAGTTGCTGTGGTCTTTGGGGAGAGGAGGCATGTTCTTAGATTTACATCAACCGCAGTGCATCTTTAAGGCCTTGTTTTTGGATCATTAAATTTAATAAGGATCTACAGAAACCCTCTAGTAGCCTGTGGGCTGATGTATTTTTGCACATATATGAAGCAAATCAAGGGGGCAGGTCTTAGACCTGCCACTCACACATGGCTAGACATAATTGGATGCCTGTGCCACAGTGTTTGGGCTGCAAAAATTCACTTCATTTGCAGCCCCATTAGAATGAAGTTGGGGCATTGTGTAGAACATAAATAAAAACAAAATACAATGATTTTAAAATCCTTTCCAGCCTATATTTATATGAATACAAATACAAGATATTGAATGTTCAAACTGATACATTTTATTGATGTTTTTTTTTTGCAAATATTCACTCATTTTGAATTTGATGCCTGCAACATGATACAAAAAAGCTGGGACAGGGCCACAAAAGACTGGAAAGGCTGAGGAATGCTCAAAAAAACACCTTTCTGGAATGTTACACAGGTTGATAGATAGATAGATAGATAGATAGATAGATAGATAGATAGATAGATGTACTTTATTGATACCAAACTGGGAAATTACAGTGTAACAGCAGCATGACACAGACAACCCAAACAACCGAAAAACACAGTATAATAGAAAAGGAATTACCCCTGGAAGTAAAAGAAAAATATTTAGATAACTTTATATACAACATAGGCTACTACTAGGTTAAATACATGATGATCCTTAAGAGTCAATGGATAATACTGACTGTACAGAGAAGAATAATAAGGCACAGGGTGAAACACGAGGTACCAATTATACTGTAAGGTGCAGTATGACAGCATAGTTATGACCAGAATTTAACATCAGAGTGAATTATTGTACAGTGAATTGCATGTGACAGAAAAGATTCCCTGTACCTAACCATTTGGCAGCAAAGCTGTAGCAGTCTGCTGGAGAATGTGCTCTGCTGTTCAGTGTCGTCCTCTCCACCACAGATTCAAAGGTCTCCAGCCTGAGACCAATTACAGAGCCAGCCTTCTTGATAATCTTGTCAAGTCTATTGGTGTTGCTTGCTCTGATACTGCTACCCCAACAGATAGCAGTAAAGAAGATGGTGCTGGCAACAATGGCCTGGTAGAAAAGCTCCAACATCTTGTTGCACATGTTGAAGGATCTCAACTTCCTCTGAAAGTAGTCTACTCATCCCCTTCTTGTACACAGCATCGGTGTTGGATTTTTTTATTTATTTTTTTTGTATACTTTATTGATCCCCAGAGGGGAAATTGAGGGCATCCACCTGGATGGATGAAGCAGCCACGGTACGGTGCTATCCCTTTATCATTCACACACACATTCACACCTAGGGCCACTTTAGAGCCTCCAATTAACCTAACTTAACCTAACTGGATTTCCAGTCCAGTCCGCTGCTGATCGCAACACCCAGGTATTTGTAGTCCTCCACTACCCCCACAACCTCCCCCCTAATTGGAAAAAGATGAATGTCATGTTTGGGTATAATTGATTGGTCATTCACAAGCAAGGATGTGGCGGGGTTCACCACTTTGTGAACAACTGCATGGGCAAATAGTGCAACAGTTTAAGAACAATGTACAGTGGCAAGGAATTTAAGGAATTTAGGGAATTCATCATCTACAGTCCATAATATCATCAAAAGATTCAGACAATCTGGAAAAATTTCTGCTTGTAAGTGACAAGGCCAAAAACCAACATTGAATGCCCATGACCTCTGATCTCTCAGGCAGCACTGTTTTAAAAACAAACATCATTCTGCAAAGGATATTACTACATTGGCTCAGGAACACTTTGGAAAACCATTGCCAGTAAACACAGTTCATTGCTACATCTCCAAGTGCAAGTTAAAACTCTTCCACGCAAAGCGACCATGCGTATAACAACAGCACCCAGAAACTCCACTGATTGCTCTGGGCCTGAGCTCTTCAGGACTGGCGCAAAGTGGAAAAGTGTGCTGTGGTCTGAATCCACATTTAAAATTGTTTTTGGAAATCATGGACATCCTGTTCTCCAAGATAAAAAGGAAAATTAATATCCAGGTTTTTATCCAGGTTTTTATCAGCATTAAGTTCAAAAGCCAGCATCTGTGATGATATGGGGGTGTGTTAGTGCCCATGGTATGGGTAAATTGCACATCTGTGAAGGCATCATTAATGCGAGCGGTACATACAGTTTTTGGAGCAACATATGCTGCCAACCAAACATTTTTTTCAATTATGTCCCTGCTTATTTCAGCAAGACAATGCAGAATCAGAAAAGATTTATTGCCAAGTACATTCACAAGTAAATAACTGGTAAATATACGAGGGATTTGACTTGACACTGAGAACGACATAGTTGACATTTTCAGTGACGCGGCAGAGTCGGTGACGCGCCTGTCAATACGCCTGTCAATATGCAAAGCCATATTCTGCATGTGTTACAACAGCGTGACTTTGTAGTAAAAGAGTGCTGGTACTAGACTGGCCTGTCTGCAGTCCAGATCTGTCTCCCATTCAAAATGTGTGGTGCATTATGAAGTGCAAAATACAGCAATGGAGACCCCAGACTGTTGAGCAACTGAAGTCATACACACTGTAAAACCTGATGAGTTAGTTTCGCTCAAAGTTTTTGAGGTTTGTTAACCATTCAAGCACATCAAATTTTTCCCACTGAGTAAACTCAGTTATATTAAGTGTTAACTAAAATTTATCTTCTTCACACTAAACTACCATTGAAGTTTTACTCACTCAATTATTTCTATTAAGGTTTGTCACCACCAGTGTTGGCTGTAATGCCACTACTTTTGCAGAAATGTGCTGTGTAATGGAATTACTGTTTAAAAATTCAGTAATGCGTTAGTTATTGAAATTTGATCAGATGCATTACTCATTACTCGTTTTATTAATATAGATTGATATTTTTAGCGCAAATAAATGAATATACAAACTGACCCTACGTAGCTGACGCAGCCATCAGCCAACATGACCTGTTGCAGAGAGCCTGTGAGTCTTAGTTACTGAGCAGAGGAAAAGATGAAGCTACTTTGTTTTTGTGGAAATAGACAGATTATTTTTCCTTTGTCGCGGTGAAAGACAAAAGCATATTGGTGGGTTGGAAACTAAAGAGCCGGTTGAAACTTATAGCAATCTTCAGCTCTGATAAAGCTAATGCAATGCTATGCTATGCTAACAACGCCATGAAGTGGATCTACTGTATTCTGAACAGTCACGGGTTGATGGAAAGTGGAAATACGTGTCTCAACACCCACGGTTGGATTTCAAGCACAGATATGCATCTGGACAGTTTGTGACCCAGCAAGAAATAAACCGACTGATTGCCAGATATGTCGTTCCAGACTGAAGACATGATAACATTTTCCATCAGACAGCTGGACTGCGATCCACTGAAATTAAAATGCATTTACTTGCTACCTGGATAAAGATTATTCATTCAAAAAGTGACTTTGATCTCCAAAAGGAATTTGAGGGACTGGATCATGTCTCTGTCACAGCAGACATTTGGACTGTGGATAATGGACATTTTCTTTGGATCACTGTGTGGTATAGGGAAATACTGTCACTGCTGGCCCTCACGAGCCAGCATAAGACGCCACAGACCAGTAAAGTTGCACAGTTGTTTTATTCACAGTTCAAGGCTAGAGTAGGACAAGATAATGCACTGAGGAGCTCATTTAGCAGCAGACTACATCATCCCAGCTGCACAACCGAGAGGTTTCGCAGGTCCTTCCTGCCAACGGCTGTCAGACTGTACAACCTAAGCAGGGCTGCTCGCAGAGATAGCAAAAAAGACGTAACAACCTAACAGTTTTTTGAATGCAAAAGATGCAATAGACTTACACAATGGTCCCCTCCGGCATACAACTAGGAAAATACCGGTCGCTATGGATAGAGGGTGACAATATGTATGGGCACATAATCATACCATGTAGGATAACTAAGTAGACGGTTGTGCTGTTTCATCCCATCTAGCAACAATGTTCTGCACTGTGTGTGTTTATATATTTACATATTTATTCCATCTAGCTACAATGCTCCGCACTGGGTGTGTTTATGTTTATATATCTATATATTTATTCCATCTAGCTACAATGCTCCGCACTGTGTATTTATATATCTACATATTATTCCATCTAGCTACATTGCTCCGCACTGTGTGTGTTTATATATTTACATATTTATTCCACCTAGCTGCAATGCTCCGTACTGTGGGTGTTTATATATCTACATATTTATTCCATCTAGCTACAATGCTCTGCACTGTGTGTCTGTGTGTATATACTGTATATATATATATATATATATATTTATAGTAATATGTACATATGTATATTAGCTGTGGCGGTTTGGGATAACCCCCACAACAGACTGGGACAGGGACGGCAATGTGTGTATTAATGCCCACAGACAGCCCGCTCTTTCTGGCTTTTTCCGTTTCACTACTGTGATGTTAACGTGCCATTCATGCATTGTTTCACTACTGTGATGTTAATGTGCCATTCATGCATTGTGTTCATGCATCCTGCCCTGACTGTGTCTCTCAAATGCAAATGTCTCATGCCTGTCTGCAATCCCTTTGATGATACCATGCCTTTCATGTATTGTCTGTAGCTGGGTATATAAGCTCACTGAAATCCATGTTCACTCTCTCATTCCTTCAACTGCTGCTGACACACACACCCTGTGTCTCTTTGCTGGAGAGCCTCCGAGCCGCCCATTGGGCAAGCTTCGTGACGGCGGTATGATAATAAACCTATTTAAAACCTCACTTCGCTGCCTTTATTTTATCTGCCGCCGCATTAGCTGCTCTTGCTTTTTTTTCTTGCCTTCTGATTGTTGCCGCCGCACTGGTGACCCCGACTGCTTCTACTACTGCTTGCTGACTAGAGCCGCAGGGCTCGCTCCTGCACGCGCTCACAGCGCAGGGGCGAGTTTCGCCGCTTATTATTTCACCATCCGCCGCACTGGTGACCCCGAGAATGCACACGCTTTGTGCATCGCAACCTTCTGGTTTGAACAGCCACGCTGGTGTCCTGATGGCAACGAACGCAGCACCCAGCGGTGATTCTCCGACAACAAGCGAACGAGGCAGCCTGACTGATCTGCCCTCCCTTCTGCTTCAGGGAGATTTCGACGCAGAGTTTCCAGGCGAAACTGGAGACCACCCACAACCGGGAAAGCTGAGGAACATTTCATGGTGAGATCTGCACGCCTAGATTGGCACATCCACGCTTGGACCGGCCGCTCTCACAGCTTCTGACACACGATTCTGTGTCTCCTTATGAGAGCACATGCACCTCGTCCTTTCTCCACGACGGCGATCTCCACGGCTGACGGAGTACACGTGGACCTGAACGCACCATGACCCATCTACTGCAACTACAACAGGGATGATTAAGCTCCCTGACCCTGGCTCTTCCTCTCCAGCTGGCCCACCCACGCACGGAGCCCCGGCACACGCACCGGGGAGTTACGAGGACAGCGCACCACGCACGGGACACATACGGCTCCACTGACTGCCTTCCTTCTGCTGCACACTGGCCCTTCAGGCTTGCTCGTACACCTGAGGCACGCACGCAGCTTGCTCACTGGATTTTATGGTCTTAGCCATGGCGCTCAACGGGAATTCAGCAGTCTGCGGTCCCCGAAGGCTTTAAGGTTGTGCCCGCACCTAAAGTCAACACGCCAAGTTCCCTTGCTTTTGTTTTTTTTTTTTCTTACAGCCGCCACGCAGCCTCGTCGCTCCTGTTTTTTTCTTCACGGCCGCTATTAATCCTTGCAGGACTTAATCACGAGAGGAGCCAGTGACTAATTTTTCTTCTTGTGGATTTCCGCACGTTCAACGGGACAGCCCCTCGACATCGCGGATCAACAAGCAATTTTTGCATGGCTCAGACAATTTCACCATCCAGGGCCGGCATTTACTACCCCCCACCCCCCTCCACCTCCGCCTGCACAGAGCCTTCCCTGCTCGCTGCCAAAGCGGGGCTATCAAGGCCTTGGCCGCCTGCCGAGCCGTCTGGGGGGGAGCGTGTGGCGGTTTGGGATAACCCCCACAACAGACTGGGACAGGGACGGCAATGTGTGTATTAATGCCCACAGACAGCCCGCTCTTTCTGGCTTTTTCCGTTTCACTACTGTGATGTTAACGTGCCATTCATGCATTGTTTCACTACTGTGATGTTAATGTGCCATTCATGCATTGTGTTCATGCATCCTGCCCTGACTGTGTCTCTCAAATGCAAATGTCTCATGCCTGTCTGCAATCCCTTTGCTGATACCATGCCTTTCATGTATTGTCTGTAGGTGGGTATATAAGCTCACTGAAATCCATGTTCACTCTCTCATTCCTTCAACTGCTGCTGACACACACACCCTGTGTCTCTTTGCTGGAGAGCCTCTGAGCTGCCCATTGGGCGAGCTTCGTGACGGCGGTATGATAATAAACCTATTTAAAACCTCACTTCGCTGCCTTTATTTTATCTGCCGCCGCATTAGCTGCTCTTGCTTTTTTTTCTTGCCTTCTGATTGTTGCTCTGAGTGTTGCTATCCCTGTGCTGTTGCAATCCTGGAATTTCCCCGTTGTGGGACTAATAAAGGCTTATCTTATCTTATCTTATCTTATAACTAGCCGCTCGCTTGGGCTGAGCAGCAAGATTATCCATTAACATAACAACGAGTAAATGACGGCTGAGACGAGGGACGCTCGCTCACCGTCAGACAAAGGAAAAGGGTTAGAAATACGAGCGACCACCTCAACAATAAATACACTTACATTGGAGGAGAGTCATGGAAGAATATTAGGAGAACGTAGATGGGAATGTTGACAAGGCAATCGCAAGATGCAGTCGCTGGCGCCGGCATTTAAAGCCGGCTGCTCACGATTGCAAATGCAACGCAGCTGCTCAGACTCTGACAGCGGGGAATTCCCGAGTGTTTGACCAATCAGAGCCCGAGAAGCCAGAATGACAACACCTGCTGTCAAAGCCTGACAGGGATGATGTATAACCCGAGCGCGGACAAAGTAGCGCTCGGGATATGACAAATATGGCACTTTATTGTGAAGTGCAGTGTGGTGACGTGGCCCTACTGTCATGTCACCGCACTGCCCTATATAGTGGGCGGACCACCATCTTACGGCCTCTTTTGACCGGTGCCCATGCCAGGTGCCTGCTGTGTTACCCCTGTATCCTATACCAACAATAAAGCTGTGTTCACCAACTTCATCTTGCCTCATTCATCACCCAGGTATTTCCATACATAACATTTGGTGATCAAGGATTTACTCATGGGCGTGTGTATCACACCACTTTGTTCCTTTCTCAAGCTTCTAGGTGAACCGCCGGTGCCTTGGCCATGCTGGTTCAAGGCTTATCAGACCTATATCGCCCTGCTGGACCTCGGACAGCTCGACAAGCTAAGGGTATGTGTGCTTCTCGTCTGTAACCTCAGTATTGAGGGCCAGTGAGTCCTGCCGATGCTCAGCGCATCGGAATTGTTTGAGGACGCCGTGGAGCTGCTAGCCAACCATTTCCACATCCTGAATAATGTGACTGTCCAGAGGATTCATTTTCGGCAGCGACATCAGTGGGTAGGTGAGCTTATCCATCAGTTTGTCACTGACTTGAGGCAGCTAGCTAGTGGGTGCCACTTTGGGCCATTGTAAGATGAAATGGTACATGACCAGCTTGTGGAGCACACATGCAGTGCCGCATTGCAGGCAAGACTACTTACGGCACCCGATGACTTAACATTAGCCAGAGCTGTCGTACTAGCTCTCCAGCTGGAGGCCACAGACAAGCTAGCTTCGGAGCTAACCTGGTGCCAGTCATGGAGGCCGCCGGAGCAGCCCGCCGCGGCAAATGTTGTGGACTCGGAAAGCGAGGATAGCTTGGATGACAATGTTACGGAAACCAATGCTGCCAGCAGAAGATCTGCCTTGGGAAAACCCCTATGCAAGGATTATGAGTCTGCAATGCACGGAAATAAGAAGAAGGACTGCCCAACTAGGGGAAAATGTTGTAGCAGATGTGGACGCTTGAACCATTATGCTAGAGTGTGACGTGTATCTGAACCAGAGAGTCCACGGAAGAAATCACTCCGGCCTCACCCGACAACCATCCATATCTTGTTCCCTACCATGAACAGGTACACGTATTGCGCAGTAGAGTTGGACGGCATGGAGGTGCCACTGCTGCTCGACATGGTGGCCGAGGGGTCATTGCTGAACTGGGCCAGGGTGAGGAAGTTCTTCCCCCACTACAGGATTAAAGGTAACCCGGCACCGTTGTACGGTTATGGAGGTGGCAGGCTATGCACGGTTGGGACTTTGGAGTTAATGGTCTGGTACACGTCTGTGAAGATGGTTGACTTCACGTTCCACGCGACAGCGCAAGGCAATGACATCATGGGCTGTGATTTGTTTTATGGACTGGGTTTCGCCATTAAAGACGGTGCTGGGAACGAATTGTTGGGTCGCGGCCACTGGAACCCTCCGGTTCCGGTGGTCGATGAGGACGTTGTGAGGGACGAGGAGCTAACAGACACCACAGCAGTCAAGCAGGACCAGTTTCACTCAGATTCGGTGCAGGAAGGTTTCAGTGCTGGCGCTCGGGACACGGTAGAGGGGGGTACCGAGCGTAGTGGCGGGGCACCTGCGTTGGCGAGTGACACCATGCTAGCCCCAGATGCCTCTGAAGCTTGGCTGCAGGAGGATGGAGGGTCTGCAGCTACGACGGTGACCGGTACAATGGTGATAGATAGATAGATAGATAGATAGATAGATAGATAGATAGATAGATAGATAGATAGATAGAAAGATAGATGTACTTTATTGATCCCAAACTGGGAAATTACAGTGTAACAGCAGCATGACAGTAGACAACCAAACAACAGAAACACACACATGACAGACAAAGGGATTACCCGTGGAAAGTAAAAACTAACACGTCTATAAAACCTATAGCATCATAGCTTAATATATGATGACCCGTATAAACACATGAATCATCTCATTGAACAAAGAAGGACTATCAGGAGCAGAGTGAAAATGTGAGGTACCAGTTAGTCTGTAAGGTGCAGTGTGGCAGCATAGCTATGACCAGAATACAACATCATAGTGAGTTACTGTACAGTGAAATGGCATGCGGCAGGAAAGCTTTCCTGTACCTGGCCGTTCGACAGCAAAGCTGTAGTAGTCTACTGGAGAAAATGCTTCGCTGTCTGTCTAGTGTGTGGTGGTGGTGGGGGGGTGATCAGGATTGTCCATGATGGATCACAGTTTATTTAGTGTTCTCCTCTCCACCACTGTTTCAAAGGTCTCCGGTCTGAGACCAATTACAGAGCCAGCCCTCTTGATAATCTTGTCAAGTGGGCTGCACGGTGGCGCAGTGGTTTAGCACTGTGACAGCACAGTTTACCCTCGGCCAGGGGATCGCGGGGATCATGAGATCGTGGGTTCGATCCCAGCCCCCGACCAACAGTGAGCTGTGTGGAGTTTGCATGTTCTCCCCGTGTTGCGTGGGTTTACTCCGGGATTTCTCCGGTTTCCTCCCGCATACCAAAAAAAAACATGTAGGTTTAGGGCGCTCGCGCACGCAGCGACTGGCAGCCGGTGGCTTGTCACCAGACTGCAAACCAAGTCTACCTACGGGTACAAGTAAGTAACAAAAAAAAAAAAAAAAAGTCTGTTGGTGTCTCTGGCCCTGATACTGCTACCCCAACAGACAGCAGTAAAGAAGATTGCGCTGGCGACAACGGTCTGGTAGAAAAGCTCCAGCATCCTGCTGCACACGTTGAAGGATCTCAGCTTCCTCAGGAAGTAGAGTCTGCTCATCCCCTTCTTGTGCGCAGCATCGGTATTGGATCTCCAGTCCAACCCGCTGCTGATCCTGACACCCAGATATTTGTAGTCCTCAACCACTCCCACATCCTCCCCCCTAATCTGCAGTGGCTGAGAAGGCGTCTTCCTCTTCTTGAAGTCAATCACTATCTCTCTGGTCTTGCTGACATTCAACCTCAGGTGATTCTGCTCCGTCCACTCCACAAATCTGTCTACCAGTGCCCTGTACTCCCCCTCGTCTCCTCCTCTTATACACCCCACAACAGCTGAGTCGTCAGAGAATTTCTGCAGGTGGCATGACTCAGTGTTGTACTGAAAGTCAGTGGTGTATAAGGTAAAGAGAAAAGGAGAGATCACAGTCCCCTATGGAGCTCCCGTATCACTAGTCACCACCCCAGACAAGACATTACCCAGCCGGACAAACTGTGGTCTGTCTGTCAGGTAGTCAGTAATCCAGGAGATCCCAGAGCTGTCAACCCCCATCACCCGCAGCTTCTCACCCAGCAGCAGTGGCTGGATGGTGTTAAAGGCACTGGAGAAATCAAAAAAGTGATTCTCACAGTATCTCCTCCACCATCCAGGTGCAGATGGGCTTGTTGCAGCAGGTAGATGACAGCATCTTCAACTCCTAAATGGGGCTGATATGCAAACTGCAGAGGGTCCAGCCACGTCTTCACCTGCGGCCTCAGGTGGGCTAAGACCAGTCTCTCCAGGACCTTCATCACATGAGATGTGAGGGCAACCGGTCGATAGTCATTCAGGTCCGATGGAGATGACTTCTTGGGGACAGGAACCAGGCAGGATGTCTTCCACAGAACCGGTACTCTCTCCAGACTCAGTCTCAGGTTGTACAGGTGTTTCAGTACGAGAACTAGTTGGTTGGCACAGGTCCTCAGTGTTCTTACGGAGATGCCATCAGGGCCCGCCGCCTTCCACTGGCAGAGTCTCTCCAGCTGTTTCTCCACCTGGTCTGTAGTCACCGTGAAGTGAGGGAGGGTCCTGGTGCCCCCTGAGGAGGAGGAGGGGGGAGATAGAGAGAGGTTCTGCACAAGAGGGTAGGTGGGGAGGGGTGCGTGGGGATCTGGTTGTGTTGCTGGGGTGACAGACTGTGAGTTGAACCTATTAAAAAACAGGTTCAGTTCTTCAACTCTCCCCTGGCTCCCAGATGGCTGCCTGACTCTCCCCTTGCACCCAGTTATTTGCTTCATTCCCTCTCACACATCTATAGTGTTGTTTTGCCTGAGTTTATCTTCCAACTTCCTCTTATAATTGTCCTTGCACCTCCTCAGCATCTCTCTCAGCTCATGCTGCACTCCCCTCAGCTTCTCCTTGTCTCCAGCCCTAAAAGTTCTCTTCTTTTTGTTCAGAAGTGCTTTCAGGTTGCTCGTGACCCATGGTCTGTTGTTGGAGAAGCAGTGTACAGTCTGAGCTGGCATGATCACGTCTTCACAGAATCTAATGTATTCTGTGATGCAGTCAGTCATATTGTCTATGTCCACCCCATGTGGTTCACAGAGTACGCTGTTTTAGAAGCAGATGGGGCCAGATCGACGAGCATGGAGTTACCGCATGCTCAGCAGCACCACGTCAGACTGAGCCAGGCCCCGCTGAGGGTTTTGGACTTGGTTCAGGTTCGGGGTGATGAACGTCCACGGCGAAGATAGGCCAAACGACAGCCAGTTTAACATCAAGGATGCCTGCGCATAGTGGTGAAACTGGGCACAGCATACTTCCAGTTGTCCCACGGCTCATCGAGGCAAGCCAATCAGCTTTGACGTGTCCAGATGGATGCTCCAGGTGATGAGGCTGGACAGGAGTCGGTGTTGGTGGTGAAGGACTTTGGCTCCACTGTCCAAAAGATCAGCCATTGTCCCGGGACCTTGCTGCTTCCAGGGGCGCGCTTGCTGAGGGGCCGCCCTTGGCCCCCTCATGCCGGTTCTACCTCTCCCACCCCAGTGACTGTGCTGTAAAAAAAGGGTGTTTATAGTTCCTGTGTTTTATGCATGCATGCTATGGTACGCGGTTATTTTTGTGTTTGTATTTGAGTTTAGGAGCACGGCTGTGATTTTAGTTAATAAAAGACTTTTTAGTTATTTGTTGGCAGAATAATCCACCATGCTGTGCGGGCAGTGCAGCAGTCCACCTGCCAGCCCTATTCTAGGTTGCTTTGAGTGAGTGTGTTAGGCCAGTTTAGTACTTTAGTTTTTGTTATTTTAGAGTGTGATTCGGGTTCCAAATTGGGGTGGGTTTCAATTGTATATGTGGTTCTGGACTTTTGTAAGGGAGGGAGGAAATGTTGTATAGGGAAGTATGGCACTTTATTGTGAAGCGCAGTGTGGTGACATGGACTTCCTGTCATGTCACCGCACTGCCCTATATAGTGTGCGGACCACCATCTTATGGCCTGTTTTTACCGGTGCCCATGCCAGGTGCCTGCCATGTTACTGGTGTATCCTATACCAACAATAAAGCTGTGTTCACCAACTTCATCTTGCCTCATTCATCACCCAGGTATTTCCATACATAACACACTACACATTGGATTAAATCCATATCATAAAAAGGTAAGATAAGCAAGGACAGCTTTATGCAGTGTTGCCAACTCTCACTCCAAAATGAGGAAATTTCTCACAATATCATATTGATTTTCTTTAGATTTTTCCCACAATAAGAGTTCTCAAGGCAGGATAAAACAGACTGAACATATTCTAAAAGCTTTGTCTGAAACAGTCTGTTTTTAGCCTGACATTAATAAGCCCGTAATGTAATCCATTAATTAAATTATCTTGCTATGTGTGCAAGATGTCCCACCCATGGAGCGTTTTATATTGGCTGGACACTGGCTAAAACGGTAGGGATTTAAATCTAGATCTGTAAATCAGGTATGTGTCTGTTAGTATGTTACCAATTTTATCCAAAGATTTAAAAAAAAAAAAAAACTGTTGCTACACAATTATTAGAGTATATAGAGTCTAGTAATAACTTACATTCTCTCTTTGGCTTCAAACCAAATTATTCAGCTGAGAGGGCTAACTCCTACTTTATTGAACAAATTAAAAACAAAAAAAAATCAATAGATCAAGGTCAGGTTGTGGGAGCTGTTCTACTGGACCTAAAAAAAAAAAAAAAAAAAAAAAAAAAAACTTTTGATGCAGTGAATCATTATATTTTAGTTACAAAAAAAAAAAAATAGATCAATTTTTCTAATCTGGCCATGCAATGTTTTTTGTCTTGTCTGTGTGACAGACAGCAATGTGTAATGGCGAATAATGAAAGATCTTTCTTAGGCTCTTATAATTCTAGTTTTCCAGCCACAGAATGTTTCACATTGGCTGGAAATTGGCAGGAATGCTAAGGGGTTAAGTATGCATTTAAAAGTAATGTGAACGTTACTTTTCCAAGTAACAAGTTATTTTAATCGTGTGGTAATTGGTAAAGTAACAGTTATTTTTGAAAAGAAGTAACTAGTAACTGTAATTAGTTACTATTTTTAGTAACTTGCCCAACACTGGTCACCACACTGTAGTTATGACAACTTGCATAACACAGCATATTCGGTATAGCCATTTCCTCCACTGAGCAGTGTACGCGAATGCAATGGGTCCCCCGTGACTGAGTGTCCCCCAAGTTACAAAAGCAGTATCAGTGTTACAACATCAACTGCCACTATGGTACAAGGGGAGGGGTGGGGGGGACTGGTCTGGCAGTTTGTATCAATGCCGTAGCTGTTACGCTCATGATGCCAAACACAAAAATGATCAAAAACTCAAATATCCCAGCAACAAAAGCTTCAACATACACTACCGTTCAAAAGTTTGGGGTCACTTAGAAATTTCCTTATTTTTGAAAGAAAAGCACCTTTTTTCAATGAAGATAACTTTAAACTAATCAGAAATACACTCTATACATTACTAATGTGGTAAATGACTATTCTAGCTGCAAATGTCTGGTTTTTGGTGCAATATCTAGATAGGTGTATAGAGGCCCATTTCCAGCAATTATCACTCCAGTGTTCTAATGGTACAATGTGTTTGCTCATTGCGTCAGAAGGCTAATGGATGATTAGAAAACCCTTGTGCAATCATGTTAGGTCTGCAATGCTGTAATTGCTGCAAATGGAGGATTCTTTGACGAAAGCAAAGTTTGAAGGAAAAAATTATTATTTCAAATACAAATCATTATTTCTAACCTTGTCAATGTCTTGACTATATTTTCTATTCATTTTACAACTCATGGTGGTAAATAAGTGTGACTTTTCATGGAAAACACAAAATAATTGTCTGGGTGACCCCAAACTTTTGAACGGTAGTGTATGTACAACAGTAACACACAGTAAACTGACAGTCTAAAGAAGGTGCTTATTTTCCAACACAACATTTCCCTTCATCCTTTGCAGCTGCATTATTTTTGAGAGATTTAAAAGTACCTACCTTAATTTCATGATTATAGTTATAATTTTTGAAATTACAAACCATAGTATTCAAATTGACAGATAGGCAAATGTTATGTCACCCCCTTATTAAAACAGATTAAAATTTACTTTAACTGTGTCATTATCAAAGTGGCTGATTAACTTTGTGTGTTGACTAAACAAGGATTAAGACTGCAACTCGTAATGTCAATTTATAGGAACATAAAACTATCTGGATTATTGGTTTATTGGAGCACACCCTAATGATTTCAAACCCTGACTAAAAGACAAATGTCAGCAGTCATTTTTATAGTAATATTGAAGTTAACTCAGATGAAATGAGTTGATGCAACAAACTGGAATTATTTCACCAATACTTAAAATGACCCCAAAATGCAAGCACACTCACGGCAACTAAGCTACTACTACAAATGTATATTTTTGAGTAAGTTTAAATTTGTAGAAATGAGTGACTCCAATTTTTTTGAATGATTAAGTTATATTTACTTACTTCTGTTATTAAGAAGTACTCTTAGGTTTTACAGTGTATGGGAAAGAATTCCTCCCACACCATTGTCGGCCTCCGTCGGTCTATGATGACCATGGAAGAGAATCCTAAATGTCTACTCTGCTGGAACAGCACCGCCTGTGGCTGAACAGGCCGATGCGCGAATGGCAGTCCCTGTCACACAGGTCGCACTTGTGGGTGGTCTCCGTGCTGCTGGGTCTGTGGCGGTTCTTCCTGCGGGTCCTATTTTCATCTGCTGCAGCAGTCAGTCTCTCTTCACCCACCTTGAGCTGTCTGGTCAGGGTGCCTCTCCATTTGGAGCGGTCCGTTGCAAGGCCCTCCCAGCGCTCTGTGTTGATCTCCAGGGCCTTCATGTCTCTCTTGCAGACGTCTCTAAAGCGCAGCTGTGGGCGGCCAACGTCTCTCCTGCCAGTCGCCAGTTCTCCATAAAGGACGTCTTTGGGGATTCTGCCATCCTCCATACAGTGAACGTGGCCTAGCCAGCAGAGCCTGCGCTGCCTGAGTAGAGTGAACATGGAGGGAAGGCCGGCGCGGGACAGAACTTCTGTGTTGGGCACTTTGTCCTGCCAGGATATGTCCAGGATGTGGCGAATGCAGCGCAAGTGGAAGGAGTTCAGTCTCTTTTACTGCCGGGCGTATGTTGTCCACGTTTCACTCCCATAGAGCAGTGTGCTGATGATGCAGGCGTTGTGCACTGCCATCTTCGTCTTGACAGAGGGTTTGGGATTCTCCCACACTCGTGTGGTGAGGCGAGCGAGTGTGAAGGCTGATTTTCCAATCCTCTTGTCGATCTCTGTATCAAGGGAGAGGTTGTTGATGATCGTGGACCCCAGGTACGTGAACTGATTCACGACCTCCAGCTCGTAGTCGTCGATGGTGATGGTTGGTGGTGCTTCCGTGCCTTGTGCCAAGACTTTAGTCTTCTTCAGGCTGATGGTAAGCCCGAAGTCCTTGCATGCCTGGGAGAAGCAGTCCATCAAGGTCTGAAGCTCCTGCTGTGTGTGGGTTGCGACTGCAGTGTTGTCTGCGAACAGCATGTCTCTGATTAGAGCCTCGCGTACTTTGGTTCTGGCTCTCAGACGGGCGAGGTTGAAAAGCCTGCCGTCAGATCTTGTGTGCAGGTAGATTCCCTCTGTTGCTGTGCTGAAGGCATGCCTCAGGAGCATAGCAAAGAAAATCCCAAAGAGGGTTGGCGCAAGTACACAGCCCTGTTTCACTCCGCTGCGTATGTTGAATGGCTCTGAGACGTTGCCGTCATGCTGCACTATCCCCTGCATGTTGGTGTGAAACGATTCGATGAGGCTTTGCAACTTTGGTGGGCATGCTATCTTTGGCAGGATCTTGAAAAGGCCCTCTCTGCTGACCAGATCGAATGCTTTGGTGAGGTCGATGAAGGTAACGTGCAGGGGCATGTTCTGTTCTCTGCATTTCTCCTGGAGTTGGCGGATGGAGAATATCATGTCTACCGTTGATCGCTCAGCGTGGAAGCCACACTGAGACTCGGGGTAGACACGTTCGGCAAGCTTTTGTAGATGAACGAGAACAACTCGTGCGTAGACTTTGCCAACAATGCTGAGGAGGGAGATGCCCCTGTAGTTGTTGCAGTCGCTTCTCTCCCCTTTGTTTTTGTAGAGGGTGATGATCTTGGCGTCCCTCATGTCCTGTGGTACGGCACCTTCCTTCCAGCACTGGCAGAGGACGTCATGCAATGGCAGCAGTAGGGCGGTCTTGCAGTGCTTGATCAGGTCGGGGGGTATGCCGTTGTTGCCGGGTGCCTTGCCAGTGGCCAAGCTATCAATGGCCTTGCTGAGTTCGTCGATGGTTGGCTCGGCGTCAAGTTCGTCCATGGATGGCAGGCAGTCGATGGCATCAAGGGCTGACGGTGTCACGGTGTTCTGTCTGGAGTAGAGGTCGGAGTAGTGTTCCACCCATCTCTCCATCTGCTTGTTCTTTTCTGTGATCATCTCCCCAATGGAGGATTTGAGGGTGGCCGTCTTGCTCTGAGCCGGACCAAGTGCTTTCTTGATGCCATCGTACATACCACGGATGTTCCCTGTTATGGCAGCGGTTTGAATGTCTTGGCTGAGCTGAGTCCAGTACTTGTTGGCACAGCGCCAAGCAGTCTGCTGAACTTTGCTTCTCGCAGCCCTGAGAATCTGGAGATTCTTCTCGTTTGGGTACTTCTTGTATTCAGCAAGTGCTGAGTGCTTGACTTCAATGATGGGGGTCATCTCGGTCAACTTGGCATCAAACCAGTCCTGTGACTTTGAGGTCTTCCTCCCAAAGGTAGCCAAGGCTATGCGGTGGATGGTGTTTCGCAGCTCTTCCCGCTTCTGCTTTGCAGATTCTCCTTCTTGTGGTACACCAAGTTCATTCTCAAAGGTGGAGGCAAACTGCTCAACAAGTTCTGGTTGGGCCATCTTGCTGGTGTCAATCCGTGCCTTTCCAGGCTGTCTAGCACAATGGAATTTCTTCAGCTGCAGCTTGACCTTGCAACACACCAATGAATGGTCTGTGTCGCAATCTGCACTCTGGAACGAACGGGTGATTAGCACGTTCTTCAGTGAGGTGCGCCTGGTCAGGATCAAGTCCAGCTGGTGCCAGTGCTTTGAGCGCGGATGTCGCCAGGAAACCTTGTGTTGGGGCTTGGTCTTGAAGAACAAGTTTGTGATGCACAGATCGTGATATGTGCAGAACTCGAGCAGCCGCTGTCCGTTGTCGTTCATTCTGCCCACGCCAAATGGTCCAAGACAGGAGGGCCAGGAGTCGTGGTCAGCACCCACTCTGGCATTGAAGTCTCCAAGGAGAATGAGTTATTCAGAGTTGGGGATGATCCTGACAGTTGTTGCGAGATTCTCGTAGAACTCGTCTTTTGCCTCTGGTGTGGCTGTCAGTGTTGGGGCATGCATACTGACGAGGGTGACTGGGCCTTGAGTGGTGTTCAGGCGGAGGGTGAGGCAGAACCGTTGCTGCCCGGTTCCACCATCTGCACACTCACAGCAACTAAGCTGCTACTACAAACGTATATTTTTGAGTAAGTTTAAATTTGTAGAAATGAGTGACTCCAATTTTTTTGAATGATTAAGTTATATTTACTTACTTCTGTTATTAAGAAGTACTCTTAGGTTTTACAGTGTATGGGAAAGAATTTCTCCCACAAAGCTTCAACAATTAGTGTCTTCAGTTCTTAAACGCTTATTGATTGTTGTTAAAAGGAAAGGTGATGTAACACAGACGTGAACATGCCCCGTCCCAGCTTTTTTGTAATGTGTTGCTGGTATCTACTTCAAAATGAGTGAATATTTGCAAAAAATAAATAAGTAATGAAGTTTATCAGTTTGAACACTCAATATCTTGTCTTTGTAGTGTATTCAATTGAATATAGGTTGAAAAGGATTTTTCAGTCATTGTGTTTGGTTTTTACTTATGCTTTATGCAACATCCCAACTTCACCGCAATTTGGGGTTGTACACATATCCAGTATTTTATAAAACTGCATGTTGATAAAACCCCGATGACCCTTTTTTATAAATCCTACATTGAATCTGGGCTGATATTTTCTTTCATCTGTTGGTTTGATGGTTTGAATGTTAGACACAAGAATGCTCTGTTAAAAATAGTAAACATCAGCAGTAAAATCATTGGTGTCCAGCAGGGCAACTGGTCTGATTTGTACAATAGTCAGGTGGTGAAGTGGGTGAATTCTAGACTTTCAGACCATTCTCACCCTCTTCATCAGGAGTTCCAGTTTCTCTCGTCTGGTTTACGTTTTAGATTTCCCTCAGTTAAGACCAACAGATACAGACAATCATTCATCCCCACAGCCATCACCCTCCTTAACGCAGGGAAGAAGAGGTAGACACACATTCACTCTCACATATGAATTCATCTATTTATTTATAGGAGCTAGGTGGTGACATTGTTTTTAGATGGTATGCCGCTGGTCGACAGTATGTGGGTACATGTATGGGCACATGTATGTGTATGTATATGTGTGTGTATGCATGTGCATGTATGTATGCACACATGTGTGTATGCATATATGTATGTGGTTGTACTATGTGGATGTATTTTAGATTATTTAGTGTGGTTATTTTGTATATATGGAGATGCTGGTATTGTAATATAATCAGTGTGTGGCTTTATTGTGACTATGACACTCTGCCTGTCACCAATTCAGTGCTGCTGTTGTTGTTTGTTGTGTTTTTCTTTTATGTGAAGCACAAAGTGCCCACTTAGGGACAATAATGATTACTTGAACTTGAACTTGAACTTGAATGCAAGCTTGTTACATGTATGAGGGATGATGAGTGTCAAAGGGAGTGAAAGGATTGGGCATTCAAGGGAAGACTAAATGGAATGGTGTTACCTTCATTATACAGGATGTTTTATAAAGCATCCTGTTATTAGCTTTAAAACACAGAGTGCAGTGGCAACGTGTCTAATCAAGATACTGCAGATTTGCTGTGGTTATCTAAATGACTGTGGTTGTTTCGCTGCTGCTGGCCGTAATCACTAGTGCAAAATGTTCTATGCCCGCAGGGAGTGGCAAATCCAGAGGAAGAAACGTTGCAGTGGCATGTGACTGTGTGTCACCTCTGTGTCTCTGGTGTGGAAATCTTGGGAGCAGAACAGAAATAGAAACAACATTCACAAGACAAGAGGAGCAAACTGGGACTGTGCTTCCATGAAATCAGCTTTGCCAATTCAATAAACATTATGTCAGAAATGGGGACTGGGAAGGTTTGAAGCAAGTACATAAATGTTGGGATTTTTCAAAAAATTACTTCCACTGCTGGACTAGGCACTTTGGTATGAATATCAGAGTTAAATGTATCTTACACACTGATGCAATTATCACAAAATTAGACTTGGACTGACAAGGTAAAAACTGCTCATTTTTCAGAGTTGTACAATTAAATGGGCTGTTTTAATAAAAACTAGGGATGAAGGAAAATATTGACATGTTATCGGTATCGGTCAATGAAGCATTTAAAATTATTTATCTGCATTGACACCAATTAATATTTACAACTGAAAAAAATGTAACAGGGTTACGCTTTTGCCGTGGTGCGAGGGAGTGGAGTCATCACGTCAGGTGAGTGTAAGGAAACAAACATGTCTTCCTCCACAACGAAGGAACACAAGGAGAAGCAAAAACAACGGCAAAGACAAAAGTAACCTTCAGCAGCAGCCTCCTCCACAGTGCCCACCAGTGTTAGGATTACAGCAGGGAGGTCTTCGTCTTTTGGAGGTAGCACTAGCCTTGTCGCTACCTTCATTATGACCTCTATTCAAGAATGATGATGACAAAGTTGGTAGAGCAGCCAGAGGAGGGAAGAAGCTGGATGACTCCAGAGTGGTGAAATCGTCATGGGAATCATAGAGGGGAAAGAGCACATCTTACTTGGCCTTTAACCACTGAGGCTAAGGTAGAACAGCTGGGGGATTGGTTGACTGAGTGCCGTATGCTAGCTGTTACGCTTGTCAGCTTGAGACATTCTACCAAGGATAGTTGGAGTTGAGGGTGGCCTGACACTGAAGGAGATCAGAGATGAGCTGGTCAATGGAGTTATTACTTATCTCTCCTTCTCTCTGCAACAAGCACAGAGGAAACCATGTTCTCATTTACGATAACATTCAGCAGTCTGTACTGACGGTTTATCTCTTCCTCACCTCACAACTTTGAACAAGCCTCTGACAGTCAGTGTTGCCAGATGGGGAATGTGGAAGTATCGTACCGGTGGATTAAAATTATCATATTTTTTGGAAAATTATCGTACACACCCAGTTTTCATTCTGACATGGCTCAGGACCATCTTTTAACAAAGTTTTATTGAATGTGCAAAGAGCAAGAATGACTACACTCTGACAACCCTGCAGAGAAAAAGAGAAGAGACAATGGTACGTATAGTGTTTGAAAATAAATGTGGTGAAATAACTGTCATTGAAATGGATTTTACAGGTATTAATACTTAGAATACAGTGAATATATTGCAGGGTGGTTGCCAGTCTTTGTCCTGCAAGTGTGGTTCCTATTTGGACTTGGGTTTGTTTTCTTTCCAGCTGATGCCTTGGGCCCAAGGACTTTGTTGGGATTAGGATATTGCAATTTGAGAGTTCTTGACTGACTGGATGGATGGATGGATGGATGGTTCCACCAGGTAGGGAGTTGAGTCTGCCATGGTAACAGTAATGATGAATCCTAGTAGATATATGATTAGAATATTGGTGAGAGTTCTGGATCAAAATTCTTATGGTTTCCAGCATCAGGAGAAAGGTGAGGAGGAAGGTACAAGAGCACACAGGAGATGAGAGCACACCAAGATGCCAGCATGAGAGTCAAACATTCCCATGCTGATAAAGGAGAACTGCCCCCTTAATCACGGCTGCAGCTGATGGGAGACAGGTGGTGAGTACAGCAGCTGGTCACAATCAGGTAATCAGGTGGGGAAAAAAGTGTGCATATCTGAGCTGTCCCTCTGATATACTCATTTCTAATCTTGTCCTATCTTGCTCTATTCTAGTTAAATTTTAATTTTTTAAAGGAGCCCCTAACCCTATTAACCCCTTTTTGGAGTTTTGCCTTTGCTTCAATGCATTGTGTTAGATTTCTGTGACATTATATGGTCTGAGATTCCCTTGAGCAAAAATAGCACCCCCATTAGCTTCCAATGTTAGGGTTTTAGTGAAGCTACTGGAAGCACGGCAGTGGATTCTGCATACAGTACAGTGCTACACAGTACAGCTGTGTTCAAGGTGGTGGCAGAACCAGCAGTGGTCCTGGCTTGTATGACGCCCTGGGCAGACTGCCCCCCCCACACACACACATTTTTTAAACATTTTTTTTTTTTACACCAATTAGTAAGGTTCTTCTTGCAACTTTTTCCTGGCAACTTTATTACTTTTTTAAACTTCTGCCAGGTTTCACCTTTTTTCTCATATTTTCATGATTTTTCTTGTACATTTGCCCATATTATCTCACTGATAGATGCATCTCAATCTATCTATAAATGCAAGAAATCTCTCTCTCTCTCTCTCTCTCTCTCTCTTTGGGTGGAGGATGGCGGCCTTGGGAAAGCCACCTCCATCTATCCGGCAGGGAGTGAGGATTGTTCCCCCGGACAGCGCTGTTACTGTGGAGGAGGTCCTGGAGGCTGTGGCCAAGCAGGTGGGCCCTGACGCGGTCTGCTTTGCTTCCCGAATGAATAGAGCTGTGGTTGTGTTTCTGGCAGCTGAAGACGATGTCCACACCCTGATTGTAAGCGGTGTGGTTATCGGGGAAACGTATGTACAGGTGTCCCCCTTATCTGTCCCATCAACGAGAATCACCGTCTCAGGTGTTCCACCTTTCATCACTGACGAGCAGTTGGCGACGGAGCTCCGCAGATTTGGGAAGTTTGCGGGCCCGTTTACAACTCTGCCTTTGGGATGCAAGGCCACCAAGTTCAAACATGTGAAATCACTCAGGCGACAGGTGTTCATGTTTCTCGACTCGCCCACTCAAACTCTGGAAGTCTCCTTCAGGATCAAGCACGGGGACGGATCTTATATGGTGTATGCGAGCTCGGGACAGATGAAGTGTTTTGAATGTGGAGACGTGGGCCATAAACGGTTCGCTTGTCCGCACAGGCAGCGGGTGGAGGGCCCTGATGGGGTCGCGGATGGTGCCAGCGGCGAGCCCTCCGCTCACGCCGCAGCTGCGGACGGCGGCGCGGCCTCCGCTCCCGCCACCCCTGCCCCGGGCCTGCCGCTGTGTCTGTGGACGGCCCGGCTGTGCCGCCCGCGGCCCAGCTTGCGGCCGAGAGCGTTGATGGCGATGGCACCACAAGGGTCACTGATGGTGCGTCACAATCATCTCGCTGTGTGACGTCAACAGCTGGGCCTCCGGCGGCTGCTACCGCTTCGGAGGAGGGGATGGAGCACCGACCTGATGGTGCGTCACAATCATCTCGCTGTGTGACGTCAGCGGCTGTGCCTCCGCCAGCTGCTGCCGCTTCGGTGGAGGGGACGGAGCACCGACCTGATGGTGCGTCAGAATCTCGCTGTGTGACATCAGCAGCTGTGCTTCCGGAGGCTGCTACCGTTACACAGCGGGGGATGGAACAGCGACAATCAGCTGCTGAGGGTGGCGTCCAGGAAAATGTGGCCCATGATGAATCCACTGGCCCGGGAGAACCAAGCAGTCAGCTGAGTTGTGCTGCCGAGGAAATGGAGTCTGATAACGACGCTGTGTCTAATACTGGGTCTATTGAGGCAAAATGCAGTACAAACACGAGTTTGTACTCACTGGATGAAATCAATGCTTTTCTGGATGAAACCTATAACAAAGCCATTAGGGTCGCCGACTACTTCAGTGACACTGATAAATTCATTAAGTCTGTGGATGTGCTAAGAAGGCAGGTTGGTCTGGACCTCCTGGATGAAAGGAAACATTATCGCCTCAAGAAACACCTGACAGCCCTGCGTAAAGCAGCAGGGGGAACGCCGGTCAAGCGCGCCCGACAAGAGGAATGAATGGTGGTCGTTCCTCTGCCTGTTTCAATTCAATTCAATTCAATTCAACTCAACTTTATTTATATAGCGCCATTTCACAACAACAGTCATCTCATAGCACTATCAACTGTAGGGGGAACCCCCACAGTTGCAGAAAGACCCCAGCAATCAGGCGATCCCCTGTGAGCAAGCACTTGGCGACGGTGGAGAGGAAAAACTCCCTTTTAACAGGAAGAAACCTCCAGCAGAACCAGGCTCAGGGAGGGGCAGTCATCTGCTGCGACTGGCTGGGGTGAGGGGATAGAGAAGAAGAAAAGAACAGACATGTAGAGAGCAAACAGCACGATGGGGACTCAATCTATGGGAGAGAACAAACAAATGTTAATGACCAGCAAAAAAAAATATTTCATTGAGAGTGAGAAAAGGAGTGAGGCCCAGTGCATTACTGGAGGTCCCCCGGCTGACTAAACCTATTAGCAGCATAACTAAGGGAGGGTTCAGAAACACATGATCCCTCCCTAATTGTAGGCTATATCAAAAAGGTAGGTTTTAGCCCTATTCTTAAAAACAGAGATCGAGTCTGACTCACGAATCCAATCCAATGTTTCACACATTTTTGGGATATTGTTGGAACAGACTTATATATGACATTTAATTGACTGTAATTGACTGTCACAGAACTGGATCTTTGACTAGGTGGGCTGCAAGGAATGCTCTGTGTGGTGTGGGGGGGGGAACATTTCAGTTTGCACTTTTTCTAATGTGACACACTTGGTGGAATGATGGTGTGCTTACATTTTTTTGAAGTGTGCAATAAAGGCTTATTTTAAAGGTCAAAGGTCTCTCTCTCTCTCTCTCTCTCTCTCTCTCTCTCTCTCTCTCTCTGAGTGGGTGTGGTCGTGAGTGCGAGCTGAGAGCGTGTGACAGCGTGAGTGAATTATTTCAAACTTTTCTCGATCTTTTTGTGTTTAAGGTGTTTTTTTGTTAAATAATCTTAATTTTTGTTGTTTTCTGTAGCTGGGGTGGGGTAGGCGTTTTGGGAGGGGGGTTTCTGCTGCCAGCTCTGCTGGTCAGCATGGTTTTGGAGCGAGGCTCCGGGTTTGAGAAGCTGACACGCCGGCATGCTGTCAAACTGACACCGACTGTCAGCTGCTCAGTGGAGGAGTGTAGTCTGGCTGTGGGGGAGCTGGTCGGTTATGAAAGCATTAGATCAGCTTCGAGAATGAATAGTGCCGTGGTGATTTTCCTTGATAGTGTTGAAAAAGTTAACCAGGTAGTGGAGAGCGGGGTTGTGATTAAAGACACACTGGTTCCTGTTCTGTCTCTGGTGAATCCCGCGAAGAGAATTACGATCTCAAATGTCCCACCATTTTTAAAGAATGAGCTGTTGGAGAAGGAGCTGTCGAGACACGGGCAGCTTTTGTCCCCGATTAAGCACATCCCTCTCGGTTGTAAGTCCCCGCGTTTAAAGCATGTCATGTCTTTTAGGCGACAGGTGCTCATGATTTTAAAGAATAGCGAGGAAAGCCTCAACCTCGTATTTAAATACCGGATTGACGGCTTTGATTACACCATCCACGTCACCTCTGATAATATGAAGTGTTTCAGCTGCGGAATGGAGGGACATTTGATTCGATCATGCCCTCAGGGAGTGGGGGGTGATCACTCGGGGGAGGCCGCTAGTGCGGCCTCGGGGCCGTCTGGCGGCGGAGTGGCTTTGCCGCTCTCTGAGGCTGGCGGCGCTGCCGCGCCATCGGGCACTTCAGCCGAGGCCACGGGGCCGTCTGGCGGCGGTGCGGCTTCGCCGCCCTCCGTAGCCAGCCTATCGATCATAAATGAAACCGCAACAAAAGTTAAAGCACATCGCAGGGCTGCTGCACAGACCAACATTGCGGACAAGGGTGAGATTACCGAGAGGGATCACGCTGAGGGTCAGAGAGATGAGCCAAATGAGGCCCAGGTAGATGGTGGGACTAGAAAAATGGATATAAAACCACAGCACAGGGTGAGCGAAAGACAGGAAGAGACAGCTACCAGGGTGGCTGAGTCAGTGTTGGAGGACGAGGATGACATTGAAATAGATGAAGAATTATGTAAAATCTCAATCAAGCGGAAGAATTTGGAAACCAAACAGCAGAGGAGCAAAGTGAAAAGGATTGTCAAAGACAGTTCTGAGGTTTCTCTATCTCAGCCAGATTCTTATGCTGGGTCTGAGATAGAGAGTGATGGTGAAAGCAGTGATGATGTGGCCAGTGGAGGCGGTTACCCCTTCACAAAAATACAGAAGTTTTTGCAGGACACTAAGGGATCCAGAATGGTTAAAGTTGAAAATTTCTTCCCCGATCTAAAACACTTTGTTGACTCTGCTCGGGCCTACATGAAAAATAGGGGAGAGCTTGAGCAGGAAAGTTTTACTGATCAGGAAGTCTACAGACTAAAAAAGCTTGTGCTAAAAGTTAAGAACCAAATTGCCCAGGATGATTAGTCTTTTATCGCTCATTCTTTCTTTTCTGTTTTTGTGTTGGTTTTACCCTTTTATATGCATGTGCAGTTTTAATTTTGGCACACTCAACATCAATGGAGCAAGAGAAATGTCCAAGCAAGCGTGTGTTTTTACTCTTGCAGAATGCAAGAAAATTAATGTTCTGTTTGTTCAGGAGACTCATAGTTCTGAGGACAATGCTGTTGACTGGAGGAGGGAATTTCGAGGGGAAATTATTCTTAGTCATAAAAGCAGCAGTAGTGGTGGAGTGGGTATTTTATTTTCTCGAGAATTTATTCCACTTTCTTATGACATTGATGAGGTAATTGCAGGCCACATTTTAAAAGTTCGAGCTGTTTTTGAGAATGTGAAAGTTGTTTTTATAAATGTGTATGCTCCAACCGTAGGCACAGAAAGATTGGCCTTTTTAAATATTTTAGATGACACGATCAAAAATTGCAGTAATGATGACTTTTTATTTGTGGGTGGTGATTTTAATTGCACAGAAAATCCTCTTATGGATAGGAATCACCCAGAGCCCCATGCTGCATCCAAGAAAAGTTTAAAAGGTCTCATAGAAGCTCATGATCTGTATGATGTGTGGAGGGATTTTCATGGCAAGGCTAGACAGTACACGTGGAGCCATAGAAAGGACGATATTCTGTCCTTAGCTAGACTGGATAGGGTTTACAGTTTTAAGCACCATTTTAGCATTTTTAAAAGTGCTTTTATAGTCCCTGTTGGCTTTACAGATCACTCTCTGGTTCAGTGTTGTGTTTTTATCTGGCATTTTAACACATCACTTTTATCGGATAACAGTTTTAAAACTGCTTTTATGTTTTTTTGGAGTAATTTTAAATTAACAAAATCAAGTTTTAGTTCTTTGCAACAGTGGTGGGATGTAGGGAAGAGCCAAATAAAGAATCTGTGCCTACAGTATACTCGCAATGTCTCTGGAGACTTGGCCAGGTCTGTCAGGGACCTGGAGAGAGAAGTAGTGGAGCTGCAGTCTTTGGCAGGCTCCACAGGAGAAAGAGGACATTTTGAGGCCCTCAATGGCAAAAAGTCTGTTTTAACTGACCTACTAGGTGTGGCCGCCAGGGGCGCTGTAGTACGCAGTAGGTTCCAGAACATCGCACTAATGGACGCTCCATCTAATTTTTTCTTTGGTTTGGAGAGGAAGAATGGTCAGAGGAGGATGATCAACTCTCTCAGCTCCGAGGACAGGCGGCTAATCCATGAGTCTGCGGAGATCCGTCGCTTTGCAGCTGCTTTCTACAAAGATCTTTTTAAGAAAGAATTTGTTGAGAATCCACATGTGCTGAGTCATTTTTTGACGGACTTGCCAAAAGTGATGGCTAGCATGAATGCGGAGCTGGAGAGTGGGATCACTCTGCAGGAACTAGCAGTAGCTGTCCAGTCTCTTCAGTGTGGAAAAGCCCCAGGGATAGATGGTCTACCATCGGAGTTCTACAAGGCGTTCTGGTCTGAGATCTGTGAGGACTTGCTGGAAGTACTGTCTGACAGTCTGCGGAAGGGTCACCTGCCCCTAAGTTGTAGGAGAGCAGTCCTCACCCTCCTTCCCAAGAAAGGCGACTTGAAAGACATTAAAAACTGGCGTCCGGTGGCCCTCCTCTGTACTGACTATAAAATTCTCTCCAAAGTGTTGGCTACCATGCTGAGGAAGGTGATGGAGCAGGTCATACATGTAGACCAGACCTACTGTGTACCTGGTAGGTTGGTTACAGACAACATTTTTTTAATTCGTGATGTTTTGGACCTCTCCAGCTCATTGGTCAAGGAACTTGGTCTTATTTCAATAGACCAAGAAAAGGCGTTTGACCGAGTTGAACATCCATACCTGTGGCAGACACTAGAGGCCTTTGGTTTCAGCTCAGGGTTCATCGCCAAGATCCAGGCTTTGTATAGAGACATTGAGAGTATTCTTAAGATTAATGGTGGTTTGAGTGCTCCTTTCAAAGTTGAGAGGGGTGTCCGACAGGGCTGCCCCCTCTCAGGTATGCTGTACTCTCTTGCCATCGAGCCCCTCCTTTGTAAACTAAGGCAAGGCCTCACTGGTTTTAAAATCCCCAACTCTGACTCTGTTTTTAAAGTGTCTGCCTATGCTGATGATGGTGTTGTTTTTACAAGAAATCAAAATGATGTAGACTACCTTTTAAGAACTGTTAATCTTTTTGGTGAGTGCTCCTCAGCGAGAGTGAATTGGGGTAAGAGTGAAGCTGTTGTGGTGGGGGGGAGACCAAAAAAAATTGCCCTACCTGGTGGCCTTTCGTGGACACAAGGTGGTTTTAAATATCTTGGTGTGTTTTTAGGAAATCAGACTTTTACTGAGAAAAATTGGGAGTGTTTTTTAGAAAAAACTGAAGGAAGACTAAAAAAATGGAAATGGATTCTGCCAAACTTGTCCTTCAGAGGTTGTGTTTTAATTATCAACAACTTGATTGCTTCAATGCTGTGGCATCGACTGTCTTGTCTGGACCCTCCACCCAATTTGCTGGCCAGAGTGCAATCTATAGTCGTGGACTTTTTCTGGGACCATCTTCACTGGGTTCCACAGAGTATCCTGTTTTTACCGAGGGAAGAAGGTGGTCAAGGGCTCATCCATCTGGCCAGCAGGGGGGCTGTCTTTCGCCTGCAGTTCATTCAGCGACTGCTGAGTGGCCCCCTTGTAGCTGGTGCTCTGATGTAACGGAAATTTCCAAACACTGTTCTCCTGCCTTGGAATTTCTTGTTATCAACTGCAAGCCTTTTTATTCCCCACGGGAATTTGCTTCTTTTATACTGATCGCTGTGTACGCCCCTCCCGACGCGGACACGCGCGAAGCTCAGCGCGTGCTCGCGGATCACATTCAACACACAGAGCGGAGTTTTCCAGACTCGCTGATTATTGTGGCTGGCGACTTTAATCAGTGCAATCTGAGCCACGATCTCCCCCGCTACAAACAGTTTATTAAATGCCCCACCAGAGGATTAAACACACTGGATCACTGTTACACCACAGTGAAAGACGCATATCGCGCTGTCCCTCGAGCTGCGCTGGGATTATCTGATCACGTGATGGTTCACCTCATTCCCACATACAGACAGAGATTGAAGCTCACTAAACCTGTTGTGAGCACTACGAAGATACGGACCAGTGATGCTGAGGAGAAGCTGGAAACGTGCATGGAAATATCTGACTGGGGCATGCTTAAAGGAGCCACGCATGATCTGGATGAGTACACGGACACTGTGAACTCATATATCCACTTTTGTGAAGAGAACATTCTTCCATCACGCACCAGGGTGAGTTACTCTAATGACAAACCCTGGTTCACAGCTAAGCTCAGACAGATCAGGAAGGAGAAGGAAGCAGCGCTGAAAAGTGGAGACAGGGACTGCTACAGGGAGGTTAAATACCGGTTTAACAGAGAGCTGAAGAGGGCTAAATCTGTGTACTCAGAGAGACTCCAGCAGCAGTTCACTGCTAATGATTCGGCTTCCGTGTGGAGAGGACTGAGGCAGATCTCCAACTATCGGCCTCAGGCTCCTAAAGGTCAGGATGACAAAGCCCTTTGTCAGAGACTGTCCCAACACTATGCCCGTTTTGACACCTCGTCATCTGTGTCCAACTCCCCCCCTCCCTCCAGCTCCACAGCCTCCACATTCCCTACTTCATTTAAGGCACCCCCCCCCACCTCCCCCCCTCCCCTTATCATCAGTGAGCAGGATGTGCTCAAACAGTTCTCCAGACTGAACCCGCGCAAGGCCCCCGGCCCAGACGGCGTGTCTCCCTCCACCCTGAGACTCTGTGCGAAACAGCTGGCTCCTGTATTCACAGACATTTTTAACACCTCCCTTAAGTTATGCCACGTGCCGTCCTGCCTCAAATCCTCCACCATCATCCCTGTCCCCAAGAAGCCACGGATCACTGGACTTAATGACTACAGACCTGTAGCGCTCACCTCTGTAGTCATGAAGTCCTTTGAGCGCCTGGTCCTGTCCCACCTCAAGTCCATCACCACCCCTCTCCTGGACCCGCTGCAGTTTGCCTACCGAGCCAACAGGTCTGTAGACGATGCAGTCAACCTGGCCCTCCACTCCATCCTGCAGCACCTGGACTCCCCGGGAACCTACGCCAGGATCCTGTTTGTGGACTTCAGCTCCGCATTCAACACCATCCGCCCCGCTCTGCTCCGGGACAAGCTGTCCCTGCTCAACGTGCCTGACTCCCTCTGCAGGTGGATCATCGACTTCCTGACGGACCGGAGGCAGCATGTGCGGCTGGGAAAGACTGTCTCAGACTATACTAGCATCAGCACCGGATCACCCCAGGGCTGTGTACTTTCCCCCCTACTCTTCTCCCTTTACACCAACTCCTGCACCTCCAGCCACCAGTCTGTCAAGTTGATCAAGTTTGCGGACGACACCACCCTCATCGGGCTCATCTCCAACGGCGACGAGTCCGCCTACAGGAGAGAGGTGGCCCAGCTGGCGTCCTGGTGCAGCAATAACAACCTGCAGCTGAACGCTCTGAAGACAGTGGAGATGATTGTAGACTTCAGGAAAGTCACTACTCCTCTGCCCCCCCTCACCCTCTCAGGCTCTCCCATCACCACTGCTGATTCCTTCCGCTTCCTAGGCACTACCATCACCAGGGACCTCAAATGGGAGCTGACCATCAGCTCACTCATCAAAAAAGCCCAGCAGAGGATGTTCTTCCTGCGGCAGCTGAGGAAGCTCAAGCTACCCACCAAGATGTTAGTGCAGTTCTACACAGCCATCATCGAGTCCATCCTCACCACCTCCATAACCGTGTGGTACGCAGGAGCCACTGCCAGGGACAGACTAAGGCTGCAGCGCGTCGTGCGCACTGCTGAGAAGGTGATCGGCTGCAAGCTCCCATCTCTCCAGGATCTGTACATCTCCAGGACCCGGAGGCGTGCTGGCCGGATCATAGCCGATCCCTCACACCCTGGTCATGTACTGTTTGCCCCCCTCCCCTCTGGTAGAAGACTTCGGTCCATCCAGACTAAAACCTCCCGTCACATGAACAGCTTCTTCCCCTCTGCCATTAGACTGCTGAACACTAAGTGACTCTCGTGCACCATGTACAGCAGCTCAACCAGACTCATGTCAATCATCACTGTTTTCTTCCTGCATTACCGACTGCACTATATAGTTCTCCACAGTATCTGCTGCTGGCTAATATATATTTTAACTGTTGACCAGTATCACTTAATCTTATCCTACACTTTATTACATGTATAGTTTATTTCTCTTATCTTATCATGTTTAATGTTGCAGCATTGTACCGAGACAAATTCCTAGTTTGTGTACTACATGAACAATGGCAATAAACCTGATTCTGATTCTGACCTTGTGTGGAGACTTATTGCCAGGGCTGTCCTGGCTCGCTGTGGAGGGCTTGGACTAGAGGAGTCGCTGCTTTTAATGGATTTAAGGGGCCAAAAACTCCCAGAACTTCCCCAGTTTTACCAAAGTGCTTTTAAAATCTGGGGACTTTTTAAAAAGAACTCTCCCCAGGCTTCCTTGTCGCCTTTCTGGCTTTTAAAGGAACCACTTGTGTTCGGGACCCGTTTTGATGTGGGTAATGTTTTAGGACCTTCTGTTTTAAAAAAGTTTATTTCTGCAAAGGTTACAACGCTGGGACATTTGGTGAATTTATGTGGTCCTAACTTGGACAATGCTGTTGCCCTGTACTCGGCTCTTGGCGTTTCTTCAGTCAGAGTTATAATGAACTTGTTGAAAGATTGGAGAGACTGCCTGTCCGCAGAAGAACACTCTGCTATTGTTTTACACTGCGAAAACTCTGTGCAAACTGCTGATGAACCTTTTCCTTTTAGTGTTTTATCTCCTGATTTTAAAGATGGCACTGGTGTGTTTTTAAACTCTGAGCACATTAACATTTGTGACTCTCCTGGTAAAAAAATGTATGGACTTTTGGTGAAAATTCTAAATGTGAATAAGTTAAAAGGTCGAGCTGATACACCATGGAGGAAACACTTGGGTCTGGGTCCAGAGGTGAGGCCTGCCTGGAGAGCACTCTATAAACCACCATTAACTAAGAAGGTTGGAGACCTACAATGGCGAGTTTTACATGGTGCTGTGGCTGTAAATGCTTTTATCTCTCTTTTAAACCCAAATGTTGTTGAGGTTTGTCCATTTTGTCCTCAGAAAGAAACTGTGTTCCATTGTTTTCTGGACTGTAACAGACTGCAATTGTTGTTTGTTTTTTGGGGGAAGCTGTTTTATCTGTTTGGAGAAGTCTTTTCCCTGCAGATTTTTATCTTGGGCTTTCCATATAGACAGAGGACTAAGAAAAAGAGTGAACTCTTAAATTTCATCCTGGGTCAGGCTAAAATGGCTATTTATGTTAGTAGGAAAAGAAAAATTGAACAAATGCTGGATTGTAATGCAAAAGACATGCTGGTTGACATGATCAAGGCTCGAATAGTGATTGATTACAATTACTATCATCTGATGCAAAATGTTGAAACTTTTGAGGCTATGTGGTGCTTTAAGCACATCCTGTGTTGTGTTAAGGAGGGGAAAATTACCTATGGTACGGTCCTGATGTAAGAAGCAAGTTTTTTTTAGTTTTCCTGGTTTGGTTACTTATGTCTTTGATTTCTTGTCAGTGAGTCATTTTACTTTTCCATTGCTTCTTTTAGTTGTTTTAATTGTTGTGTTTTTCTGTTGACCTTGTGACAATAAAGGTGTGTTGAAAAATCAAATCTCTCTCTCTCTCTCTCTCTCTCTCTCTCTCTCTCTCTCTCTCTCTCTCTCTCTCTCTCTCTCTCTCTCGTGCGCATGCGTGGGCGTTTGTGGGAGCAGGGGTGTGGAGTGGTGTCGAGTGAGTACTTTAAACTTTGTATTTTCTAACTTTTTCTCTATCTTGTGTGTTTGAGGTGTGTGTGTTTAATATAGTGGGTTGAGTGTGTGTGTGCTGGGGTGTGAGTGTTGGAGTGAGTGTGTTGGGGAACGGTAGCTTCTGCTGCCGGTTTTTCCCGGCCGGCATCATGCCGGTGATTGATGGTGGTGTGGAGTTTGAGCGCTTAACCCGGCGTCATGGTGTGAGAATCCTCCCGACAGTTCCCTGTTCTGTGGAGGAGGCCAGCCTCGCTGTAGGACAGGTGGTTGGGCATGGCAGCATAAAATCAGCATCGAGGATGAACAGCGCAATTGTGATCTTTCTGGATTCGACTGAAAAAGCTGATCAGGTGGTGGCACAGGGAGTGGTCATAGGTGACACTTTTACTCCCGTTTTACCGCTGGCGAACCCGTCTAGGAGGATCACCATCTCAAACGCTCCTCCTTTCGTTAAAAATGATCAGCTGATTAGAGAGTTGTCCCGTTTTGGCCAGGTTGTATCCCCTATCAGAATGGTCTCTCTGGGTAGTAAATCACCCCTGCTGAAGCATGTTGTATGTCATAGGAGGCAGTGTTTCATGGTGTTGAAAGACAGCTCTGCTGAACTGAACGCGTCTTTTAATTTCAGGATTGACGGCTTTAGCTACTTGGTGTTTGCAACATCTGAAACCATGAAGTGTTTTGCGTGTGGCGCAGAAGGCCATCTTATTAGGTCATGTCCTGAAAAGGTGAACACAAAGAGCACTGGCGGTAAGAAAGGTGACGCCGCTGTTTCTGGTGGTCCGGAGGGTAGCGCTACATGTGGTGCGGCGGATGCCGCTGCGGCGCCCGTTTCTGCTGGGGCGGTCGCGGCCGCGTCCGCGTCCGCATCTGCGTCCGCTTCTACTTCTGCGGGGGCGTCCGCGTCCGCGTCCGCGTCCGCTTGTGCTGGGGCGGCCGCGGCCGCCTCTGCTGGGGTGGCCGCGGCGGGCGCGGTAGTTGCCCCCCCAAACAGTGATGGTGGGGAATTTCTGTCTGGCGGCAGCTCTGATCATTGTGACGAGCCTGTCGCCCGGGGTAAACAGGTGGAGGGTGTAAGTAAAAGTGCAGTTAAACGAAGGAACGTGAATGAACAGACTTTGCAGGCGGGGGAGGAGCGGTTTGAGGCTGTAGCGGACACACAGAGCAAACACTGCATGACAAACGTTGCGTTTCATGAAGAAATGCAGGAATGTAGTTTTGTTGAAGAGGATCCTTTTAAAGCTGCACAAAAAAGGAAAAGTGCGGAAAACTTGCAGAGCTCTGCTAAATCTAGTAGGGTTGGGAATTTAGATTTACTGAATGAGAGCGCTTCTGACGAAAGTGGAGATGAGTCTGAACTGATGCAGACGCAGGAGGAGCAAAGCTCCTATTGTTTTACTAAAATTAGGCAATTTCTCCAGGTGACTAAGGGGAGCAGAGCTGTGAAAGTGGAAAATTACTTTCCAGATCTGGAGTTATTCGTGGCATCAGCTCGCAAATTTATGAAACTGAATGATGGGAATGAGACTTTCACTGATCAGGAAATTTATCGTTTAAAGAAACTGGTTGCTAAACTGAAATTGCAAATTACTAACAGTCATGTTGACTCTTAGTTTGTTTCTTCCCTTTTATGCTATGTGTGTGTTTTTTTACTGTACCCTATTTTTATCCTTTTTAATGCCCCACCTTAGAATTGGCACTCTCAATATTAATGGGGCCAGGGATGATGTAAAAAGGGCCTCTTTATACAAGCTTTTTAATTTAAAGAAACTTGACGTGCTGATGGTCCAGGAGACTCACAGCACTGTGGACATTGAGAGCCATTGGAGAAAAGAGTGGGATGGCTGCATTTTTTTTTAGCCACAAATCCAGTAGCAGTGGGGGGGTGGCTGTACTTTTCTCTAGGGGTTGTGTGCCTGTCTCTTATGAGGTAGAAGAGGTGGTGAGAGGTCATTTCCTCTTATTAAAGGTACAGTTTGAAAACGTGAACTTCGTTTTTATAAACGTGTATGTGCCAACACAGAGAGCAGAGAGGATCAGGGTCTTTGACGTGCTTTCGGATACGGTTAAGTCCTGTGATCCAAATAGTTTTTTATTTCTGGGGGGTGATTTTAACTGTACATTAAACCACAGACTAGACAGGAACCATCAGGAGCCTCACCCTGCTTCTGCCAATAGGCTGAGAGAACTGGTGAAAACACATGAAATGGCCGATGTGTGGAGATCACATCATGGGGACCAGAGGCAGTACACCTGGAGCCATGTCAAAGATAACCTTTTATCTATGGCTAGGTTAGACCGTTTTTATGGTTTTAAACATCAAATGAGTGTTTTTAAAAATAGTTGTATCTGTCCTGTTGGTTTCACTGATCACTGCCTGCTGTTTTGTTCTGTGTTTATTGAAAATGTAAAGTGTAAGAGTGCTTTTTGGCATTTTAACAATACACTTTTAAATGATGTGTTTTTTAAAGAGGTTTTTCATGATGTTTGGAAGTCACACAGGGAACAAAAACCCTCTTTTAGTTCTCTCCAATTGTGGTGGGATTTTGGTAAGGCCCAGATAAAACAACTCTGCCAACAGTACACTCAAAATGTCACTCGTAGCTTGACCCAATCCTTGAAAGTTCTGGAGACTGAGGTGGTAGAACTAGAGGAGTTGCTCAGTTCTACAGGAAAACAGGAGCACTTAGAGGCTCTCAAGTCAAAAAGGTCAGCCTTGGCTAGCTTGCTAGGGGTCACCGCACAGGGTGCTCTGGTCCGCTCACGCTACATGGATGTAGCTCTGATGGACTCGCCCTCCCAGTACTTTTTTGGACTGGAGGGGAAAAATGGACAGAGAAAGCTCATTCACTCCTTGTTGGGCGATGACGGGAGAACAATCTCCACAGCAGCAGAGATCAGGAAACACACTGCTAGCTTTTACAGTGAATTGTTTAGAGCAGAGTGGAGGGAGGACACGTCACTGGGCCAGGTTTTCCTTGATGGTCTTCCAGTGCTCTCAGAGGACCTTGTTGCCGGCTTGGATGCTCCACTGTCTCTGTCTGAGCTGCATACGGCGCTAATGAGCCTCCAGAATGGAAAATCACCAGGCATAGATGGTCTCTCTGTGGACTTTTTTAAGGAATTCTGGCCCCTGCTTGGTCCAGACCTGCTGGAGGTTCTCCAAGATAGCTTGGAAAGGGGGACCCTACCCACGACCTGCAGGAGGGCCATCATCACACTGTTGCCGAAAAAGGGGGACCTCCAGAGCCTAAAGAACTGGAGGCCAGTCTCTCTGCTCTGCACAGACTACAAGATTCTCTCAAAAGCTCTGGCCCGAAGACTGAGAAAGGTGATGAGCGAGCTCATTCATGTAGACCAGACTTACTGTGTGCCTGGCAGGCTGATTAGTGACAACGTCACTTTAATTCGGGATATTTTGGAGGTCTCTGGTTCATTGGCGGTAGAAACTGGTTTGATTTCAATTGACCAGGAAAAGGTGTTTGATTGGGTTGAACACCAATATTTATGGACAGTTTTAACAGCTTTTGGGTTCAGCCCAGGCTTCATAGCCAGGATACGGGTCTTGTACAGTGACATTGAGAGTGTGCTGAAGATAAATGGGGGCCTGTCTGCCCCTTTAAAAGTCCAGAGGGGGGTTCGGCAGGGCTGCCCTCTCTCAGGGATGCTGTACTCCCTCGCCATAGAGCCTTTGCTTCACTGCCTGAGAAGGGATCTATCAGGAGTTACTTTTCCTGGCTGTGACACCACGTTCAAGCTGTCGGCCTATGCAGATGATGTAGTCATTCTGCTAAACAAGCAGAGTGACATTGACGTTCTGGTTAGGAGTGTCAATCTTTTTGGCCAACTTTCCTCTGCAAAGATAAACTGGGGAAAAAGCGAGGCTCTGATGGTGGGGGAGAAACTAGAAAATCAGCTTACGCTGCCGGGTGGGTTGATTTGGAAAAAAGGAGGTTTTAAGTATCTTGGTGTCTTTATTGGAAATCAGCAGTTTGAGCAAAAAAATTGGGATGGGGTCATAGAGAAGATTAACGGGAGACTAAACAAGTGGAAGTGGCTAATGCCAAGAATATCTTTTAGAGGAAGAGTGCTCATTTTAAATAATCTTGTTTCCTCATCCCTGTGGCACCGCCTCATGTGCATGGACCCCCCTGCTGGTTTGTTGTCCAAAATTCAGTCTGTTTTATTGGACTTTTCTGGGGGGGGTGGACTCCACTGGGTTCCTCAAGCCCTGTTATTTCTTCCCAAAGAGGAGGGGGGGCAAGGAGTGATTCATTTAGCTAGTAGAGGTGCTGCTTTTAGACTGACTTTCATACAGAGACTGCTGACGGGCCCCCAGGACCTGGTAT